>CM053157.1:37380314-38630314 GCA_028571685.1 Heterohyrax brucei | reverse complement strand
AGTTACCACCACTGAATGCACATAGATTCTAACAGCTGTTCTTTCTTTTTTTTTTTTTTTAAAAAAAATGTATTTATTTATTTTAAAATAATTTTTATTGTGACTTAGCACAATTTAACACTCTATATCAATTTGCCACACAACACCTGGACCTTTCACTGCTACTCTGTTCCAACTGCTCCCCCTTTCCCTTCATCCACCCCTCCCTGTGATATCACACTTCTCCCTTACATTCAGAAGTTTCCACGCCCCTTTGATGAACTGCTGACCTTAGGTTAGCAACCTAACAGTTAACCACTGTGCCACTAGGGTTCCAGATACAGAAAACCAAAACTGTTGGATCAGTTCAGACTCACAGTGCCCATACAGAAGCAAAAACAAAAATAGTAAGTTTGATACCATGTGGAGATTGCCAAGAAATCAAGAAACGCGGGGACTACCAAGTCTGAGACAGAACCAATAGACAGATGGCCTTCTGCTAGAGGCTAGTGCCCTCAATTCTGACTTCTGGTCTCCTAAACTGCTTCTTTAAAGCCACCCACTTGTGGTATTTCTGTTACATCAGCACTAGGAAACTAGGATAGTCATGATAGGTCATTCAATAAATCATTCATTCCCTCAATCCATCAGCATTTATGCTGGCACTGGCTTAGGCTTAGGGCATTGTGAGGTGAATAAGACCCTATCCATGAATGCAAAGAGCTTTCCAACTACACAGCAGCATTCATAATGCCACGGGTAGTCAAAAGGGAAAGTGGTTGGTTTCAATAAACAAACAGAGAGGGAGAGTATTTCTCTTAGTTCTGGAAGAATGGGAAAGACTTTAACAGGGAGAGATACTTGGCTAAGGCACTTTAAGAAGATTTTCCAAGTGTAAGCAAAGGAGGAAGATTTTAAGTAGTAGGTGATAATGGTGGCAGATGACTTGATGGTGTGACACAGAAAGTCTTCATAAGAAAACAGTTTGGACTTTGCAGTATTTGGGAAACAAAAAATATATGGGTACGGACAAAAATAAGGGAGTCAGGGAAGAAACCTCTACCTGCCTATCAGTCTGTAGTACTGTGGGGGCTTGCATGCTGCTGGAAACTATGCCACCAATATTCAGATACCAGCAGGGTCACCTGTGGCAGACAGGTTTCAGCTGAGCTTCCAGACAGACTAGGAAGGACCCAACAGTCTACTACTGAAAAAATTAGCCAGTGAAAACCTTATGAATAGCAGTAGAACATTGTCAAATACAGCACCGGTACATCAGTTCTCCAGGTTGGAATGCCTCAAAAGACAGCTGGAGAAAAGCTGCCTCCTCAAAGTAGAGTTGAACTTAGTGGTGTGCATGGAGTAAAGGCTTCAACACCTTCATTTATTGATGTGGCGTGATGTAAAATGAGAATAAATAGCTTCAAATATCCATTAATAATCAGAACATGGAATATATGTAGTACGAATCTAGGACAATTGGAAATTTTCAAAAATGAAACAGAATGCATAAACTTTGATATTCTAGGCATTAGTGAACTGAAATGGACCAGTATTGACCATTTTGAATCAGACAATAATATGGTCTACAATGCCAGAAATAAAAACTTGAAGAGGAATGGTGTTGCGTTCATCATCAAAAAGAATATTTCAAAATCTAGGGTTGCCATGAGTCGGATCTGACTCGACGGCACTTGGCTTGGCTTGGTCCTGAAGTACGATGCTGTCAGTGATAGAAAAACATCCATATGCCAACAAGGAAAGCCAAGTAATATGACTATTATTCAAATTTACACACAACCCACTAAGGCCAAAGATGACAAAACTTAAGATTGTTACCAGCTTCTGCAGTTGGAAATTGATTGAACATGCACTCAAGATACATTGATAATTACTAGAGATTCAAATGAAAAAGTTGGAAACAAAGAACTTTCAATAGCTATAAAATACGCCTTAGTGATGGAAATGATGCCGGATATCACATGACAGTATTTTGCAAAGCCAACACTTCTTCACTGTAAATACCTTTTCTCACCAACATAAATGACAACTACACACATGGATCTTGCCAGACAGAATGCACAGGTATCAAATCGACTACTTCTATGGAAATAGATGATAGAAAATCTCAGTATCATCAGTCAGAAGAAGACCAGGTGCTGAATGCAACACAGACTCTCAATTGCTGATATGCAAGTTCAAACTGAAACTGAAGAAAATTAGAACAGCTCCATGGGAGCCAAAGTATGGCCTTGAGTATATCCCATCGGAGTTTAGAGAACATCTCAAGAACAGAAGTGATGTGCTTTGCACTAATGACTGAAGGAAGACCAGACAAGTTTTGGAATGACATCAGAGACATTATACATGAAGAAAATAAGAAGTCATTAAAAAGACAAGAAAGAAAGAAAAGACCAAATTGGACATTAGAAGGACTCTGAAACTTGCTCTTGAAGGCCAAGTAGCTAAAGCAAAAGGAAGAAATGATGAAATAAAATAACTGAACAGATTTCAAAGGGTTGCTGAGGAAGACAGAGAAAAGTATTATGATGAAATGTGCAAAGACCAGGAGACAGAAAACAAAAAGGGAAGAACACATTATGCATTTCTCAAACTGAAAGAATTGAAGGAAAAAATTCAAGCCTCGAGTTGCAATAGTGAAGCATTCTACAGGGAAAACATTAAATGACTCAGGAAGCATCAAAAGGAGATGGAAGGGATACAGATACTCATTATGCCAGAAAGAACTGATTGACATCCAACCATTTCAAAAGGTATCACGTGATTAGGAACCAGTGGTACTGATGGAAGAAGTCAAAGCTGCCCTGAAGACACTGGCAAAAACAGGCTCCAAGAACTGATGGAATATCAAATGAGATGTTTCAACAAACGGAAGACAGCTACCTAGCCAACCTACTGAAAGAGAACCATATTTATGCCTATTTCCAAGAAAGATGATTCAATCAAGTGTGCAAATTATCAAACAGCATCATTAATATCACACACACATAAAATTTTGTTCAAGATCATTCAGAAGTAACTGCAGCCGTATATTGACAGGGAACTTCTAGAAATTCAAGATGGATTCAAAAGAGGGCATGGAACCAGTATATCATTGCTGATGTCAGATGGATCTTGGCTGAAAGCAGAGAATAACAGAAAGATATTTACCTATGTTTTATTGACTATGCAAAGGCATTTGACTGTATGGATCATAACAAATTATGGATAACATTGTGGAGAATGGGAATTCTAGAATACTCAGTTGTGCTCATGAGGAATATATACTTGGATCAACAGGCAGACGTGTGAATAGAACAAGGGATCACTGCATTGTTCACAGTCAGGAAAGGTGTGCATCAGGATTGTATCCTTTTACCACCAGTCTGTAGGCTGAGCAAATAACCCAAGTAGCTGGACTATATGAAGAAGAACAAGACATTAGGATTGGAGGAAGACTCCTTAACAATCTGCATTATGCAGATGACAGAAACTCACTTACTGAAAAACCAAGAGGATTTGAAACACTTACTGATGAAGATCAAAGACCATAGCCTTTAGTATGGATTGCACCTCAACATCAAGAAAACAAAAGTCCTCAAAACTGGACCAGTAAACAACATCATGCACATAAACAGAGAAAGGATTGAGGTTTCCAAGGATTTCATTGTGGTTGGTTCCACCACAATCAACACCCATGGGAGCAGTAGCTGAAGAATCAAGAGACACATTGCACTGGGAAAATCTGCTACAAAAGTTCTCTTTAAAGTGCTGAAAAGTAAAGATGTTACCTTGAAGACTAAGGTGTATCTGACACAAGCCATGAAATGTGAAATCACATCATACATATGGGAAAGCTGGACAATGAATAAGGGAGACAGAAGAAGAACTGATGCCTTTGAATTATGGTGCTGGAGAAGAATACTGAATGTACTATGGACTGCCCAAAGAATGAACAGATCTGTTCTGGAAGAAGTACAACCAGAGTGCTCCTCAGAAGCAAGGATGGCCAGACTGTGCCTTACATACTTGGGCATGTTATCAGGAGGGATCAATTTCTGGCGAAGGCTATCATGCTTGGTAAAGTTGGGGGTCAGTGATAAAGAGGAAGACCCTCAACAAGATGGCTTGACAGGATGGCTGCAAAAATAGACTTAAGCATAAAAATGATTGTGGGCATGGTACAGGGCCAGGAAGACTTTTGTTCTGTTGTGCACAGGGTCACTAAGAATCGGAACCTACTCAACTGCACCTAACAACAACAGGGAGGAAAGGTCAGTCTGCTGTCAGTATGAAGGGTAGATCAAAGAGTGGATCAGAAAATGAAAAAAATAAGAGACAAGGGTACTACGGTCTTGACCAAAATCTTGAGAGAGAATTAGTGAGATGCTAAAATAGGACACTTTGGGGGAGAAAGGTAAAAAGGAGGCAGATATTAGAACAATGCTCTAGACTGGGAGTCCAAACATCTAGGGTAGGTACTGGCTTTCACACCTGGAAGCTGTGGGATGATGATCAAGTCATTTTTGTGACCTTAATTTCCTCTCATGTTAGTAGAAAGGACTGGTGAACTTGAAAGCCCTGTACAGCAGCACATTTTACAAAACTACTGAGACACTATAAGGAAGAGAGATTAACTAATTTGGAAAAGAGAAACTTTTAGAGTTAAAGATGACCTTGGTGATGATATTTCTCAAACTTAGTGTAGGTCAGAATAACCTGGGTAGCTTGTCAAGACATAGATCAGTCCAGGAGTCACCCCTTGAAATTCAGATACAGTCTGGGTTTGTCTTTCTAGCAGCACTAATTGATGAGAATGATGATTCTCACAGTTGGGTTGTTATCCAAGCATCTCAGGCTGGAAGAATTTGAAGCTCAGAGGGGCCGAGTTGGTGCACAGTTTACCTCCCCTCCTGGGCCTCCTTGTGTGCTGATGGTACTCCAACAAGATCACTGCCCTTTCTTTCCACTTCTACTTGTATTAGTCCACCTAATACAGGCCTATTGAGCTCAGAGAAAACCCAAGAGCTCAGATGCAAACTGCAGATTCCAGAGCAGCTGTTTTGAGGCTGCAACAGGTATTAGCTGTCCTGATGCCCCAAGCAGCTCTAACTGGCCTGGTCTCATCACAGAGAGGAGGCAGATCCTGTTGGTCCCTTATCTGAGCAATATTAGGCCTACTATTAATACTCTTTGTCTCATCCCATTCCCTGGGTGAAGAAAGAAGGGAAAGGAAAATAAAGAAGAGAGGGAAAATGAAAAAATAAAGGAAGGAAAGGAGGAAAAGAAGAAGGGTGGGAGTGAGTAGATAAAGAATGAGACAGGGAAGGTGATGTCACCTTGGAAACTAAGGTACAAGTGACCCAAGCCATGGTGTTCTCCGTGACTTCATGGGCATGCAAAAGCTGGACAATGAATAAGGAAGACAGAAGAAGAATTGATGCCTTTAAATTACAGTATTGGGAAAGAATATTGAATAAACCATAGTCTATCAAAAGAAGGAACAGATCTGTCCTGGAAGAAGTACAACAAGAATGCTCCTTAGAAGCAAGAATAGTGAGATTTCATCTCACGTACTTCAGACATATTTTTAGGAGAGATCAATCTCAGGAAAAGGACATCGTGCTTGGTTAAGTAGAGGGTTAGTGGAAGAGAGGAAGACTGTCAAAGAGAAGGATTGCAGTGGCTGCAACAATGGACTCAAGCATAACAGTTGTGAAGGTGGTGTAGGACCAGGCAATATTTTGTTCCGTTGTGCTCAGGGAACTGACTCAATGGAACCTAACAACAACAGAGAGAGAGAGCTAGTGAGAAGGAGGGAGGATGGAAGGAGAGAGAACAGGAGAGGGAGAGAGGAAAGGATAGAGAGACAAAAAGAAGAAAGGAATTATTAGACCAAGATTCTTCAACCCAGCAGATAGCACACCCTTTCATCTCTTTTGCACATTCAAACTTTGACTTTGCAAAACAGGATCAGGGGATTTAGGAACCTGAAATAAAAGGCTTCTGTTTGCTTTCCATTTCCCTAAAAGGAAGGTCTTATTCACCATCCCTCTGTGGATTTTGGGCAATTCGTCACGCAGCAATGTGGAGCAGGAAGTGTACTAAACCCTAGTCTGCATGCAACCAACCAAAATCTTCTATTAATTGGATGGGCTTCCACCTTCAGGAAAAAAGCAAATGCTGAGAAAACAAATTAGCCCCTGGAATTTATCCTCTGTTCTTTTTGTAAGTCATGGAACATGCTGTGGGCTCAGTCTGGAGGCATAAACATCTCTGAGACCACCCTCTGAGGCAGCTGGTGTCATGGAAAGGGAGTTGCCCAACTTCAGACTTGTGGGAGTCCCACCCCAGCTTCACCATGGACAAGCTGTTGTCAGCTTGGCAAGCTGTCTGCTCTCCCTGAGCCTGCATTTCTTGGCTTATACATAGAGCCTTTAAAACAGTAATAAGCTATTCAGGGATTGTATTTAAGAGGATTGTGTGTTTCTGAAGCTATTCACCTGGCCACTACTCAACATGACTCTGCCTTCTGAGTTCCTGTATATAATGTCCCTTAGGAGTCCTTACATGAAGCAGTTAATGTCCTAAGCTAATAATCAAAATGTTAGAGGTTTGAGTCTACCCCGAGGTAGAAGCAATCTGCTTCCAAAAAATCAACCATGCAAACCCTATAGAACCCAGTTCTGCTCTGACACACACGTCGAGTGGACAGCAACTTGTAGTGGTTAGGTTGTCATTACAGAAGCCAAATGGGGGCTCTGCGTGGCTACTAGGCCCTATAGATCCTCACTCAGCTACGAAAACTTTGATTATGGTATAGCTAACTCCAGCAGAGAGGGTATTTTCCTCACTATGGGGAATCCCTGTAAAGGTTTTCTGTGTTTCGAAAAATACCGTGCAAATGGGAGCCTGAGGGCTTCATGGCGAGCCTTGGAAGGAGGAGCAGCTACTGACAGTTCTCGTCTAGGAAACATCAGCGCCATCTCTTGGAGAAGAGTGGTATTGACTCCACGGGCTATAAAGCACCTACAGGGATCCTCTGCAATTTTAGCTGGGCTTCTTACCTGCAAAGTGGTTTCAAATTAGAATCCCAGGGCTTCTTCCCAGGTGAATGCTCTTGTTATTTCTTGTTACTCATATCCTTTCTAACGGTTTGTTCCTCTTTGATCTGATCACCCCAAACCGTTCTTTCTCCTTCATTCCATTGGATCTTTGGCCAACACCCCCCGGTTTGGGTCCTAGTTCCTAAATTTGGAATTCAGCTTAGATCTTCAAATACTTGTGATTATGTTGATATTTCCAATACAGAGGACCTTCCTTCTTACATCTTAGCAGAGGCAGTGCAGTATAGCAGGTAAAATTGTGGCCTCTGAAGTCAGGCTGCCTGAGCTAGGATTTGACCTCCATCTGTATGACCTCGCACAAATTATTCTTTTTGTGTCTCTGATTCCTCACCTTCAAAATAAGGCTGATTAGAGAGCTCACCTGGTATGATTGCTGTGAACATGAGGTCCATTAACACCTAAAACATTCAGGACAGAGGTAAGTAAGAGTTAAGTGTGTGGTACAAATGGTTAGTGAGTTTTCCTCCTAACCAAAAGGTTAAAAGTTCTAGTCCACGCAGAGGCATCTTAGAAGAAAGGCCTGGCAATTTGCTTGCCAATAATCAGCCACTGAAAACTCCATGGAGCACAAATTTATCCTGACATACACAGAATTGCCAGGAGTTGGAGTCAGCTTGGCAGTAACTGGTAGTGCTTGCCATTGGTGGCTGTTCTCTCTGGCAGAACTTATCATGCTAGGTGATAAGGTCACTTGATTTGTCTGGGTAACACACAAGACCAGGATGTTTTTAGTGTGTGAAATAAAAGCAGAAAAGGTCTGGGTCTCATACCCAGGAATCTGTATTGTTAACACTTTATTTCACAATTTTGATGCAGATGGTCTGTCGGCCTCATTTTTAGAACTGCTGCACTCTACCATGAATTTCATGAGTGGTGAGTGATGCTGTCTACCTCAGACCCCCAGCTGGCTCAGGGTGGGCACTGGACCACTCAGAAGTACTTAGCACCTATTAGTTTCTTTATCTTTTAATAAAAGTTTGTTGAATGAAAAAATAACCTGCTGACAGAATGTTTTGTTAAAGTAACTGGACGTATCAGGGCAACTTCTGATCTGAACTGTCTCTACTTTTCTATTTACCTGTCATGGACTGTGTTCCCTTCCTTCCAAAAATATGTGTAGCAATTTGGCTAGGCCATGATTCTAAATATTGTGTGATGTTCCTGTATGTTGTAAATCCTGTATCTATTACATAAATGAGCAAGGATGGGCAGTGGTTGCATCCGTGAGGCAGAGCTCAGTCTCCAAGATTGTGTAGTGTCTTGAGGCAATCTCTTGGGATAGAAAGGAAAGGGGAGCAAGCAAAGAGTTGGGGACCCCATGCCATCAGGAAAGAAGTAGTGCCAGGAGCAGAGTGCATCCCTTAGACCCATGGTCCGTGAACCTCAGAAGCTCCCAGTCCAGGGGAATAGTGATGACAAGAATTGTCCTCCAGAGCCAACAGAACAAGTCTTCCCCTGGAGCTGATGCCCTGAATTTGGACTTGTAGCCTACTGGACCGTAAAAGAATAAAACTTCTTTTTCCTAAAGCCATCCACTTATGGTATTTCTATTAGAACAGTCCTAGATGACTAAGAAAATTCCTTAATAATATGGATGCATACATTTCTGTATTAACTTGAAGCTATTTTTGTAAACTCCACTTTAAAAGGACTTGAAAAAATAGTCTCTTAACAGATAAAGGTAGTGTTGTTGTTGTGTTGTTAGCTGCCTTCTAGCTGGACACAACTCAAGATGACCCCATCCACAATGGAACAAAGGCTGCCTAGTCCTGCACCATCCCCACGACGGGTTGCAAACAGGGCTATTGGATCCATAGGATTTTTATTGACTGACATTCAGAAATAGATCTCCAGGCCTGTCTTCCTTTTCTGTCTTAGTCTGGAAGCTCTGCTGAAGCCTGCTTAGTATGACAGCATGATAACAACACCCAGGGCTCTGCGGACAGACCAGTGGTAAAGGCACATGCAGTGCAAAGGCCAGGAGTGTCACAGCAGATTACAGTGAGGAGACAACATCTGTGGTCTCACCGAGGATCAACAAAGGAACCCATTTCTCCATCTTTATTTGAAAACATGACTTACAGCTCTCAGCCAACAACTCTGGCTCATACTGGCTCTTCTCTTGACACCTAACACCTCCCCTCTGTCTTGTGATTCAGGGCAATAACACAGCCCACAGACATGAAGAGACGCTAATGCAACCAAGGGGGACCAGGCAGACAGAGCTGGGAGGTGACCCTGCTCAGTTCCTGAAATACCCAGCTAATGTTGGGTCCACAGGAGGTTCAGGGTGTCAGTGACTGCCATGCCTACAGTAGACTTCTACTCCAAAGCCTCTAAGACTGGTGTTCCCGGAGAACAATCTCTGGTAAAGAGGGAAACCAACTCCAAACCCTTCTATATCCATGTAAACTGAGATGGTATTTCAAGAGAATAAAACCTCTGAGATTGTAGCCCATAAAGCACACCGGTATGCAAGCACACACACACACATGCTCACACACACACAGACACAAATATATGCACGGACATGTGCAGGTATACATGTATACACACTGTACCACATGCACAGACATGCCTATACACACATGCACAGACAAAACATTGTCTCCGTCATCTGGTGTTGCTATAACAAAAATACAACAGTGGATGGCTTTAACAGAAAGAAATTTATTTCCTCATAGAAAATTAGGTTAAAAGTCTAAATTCAGGGCTTCAGCTCTAGGGGAAATCTTTTGCTGTTGGCTCTGGAGGAAGATTCTTGTTGTCAGCCTTCCCTGGACTAGAAGCTTCTGAAGTGCAGGGACCCAGGGTCCAAAGGATGTGCTGCTCCCAGCACTGCTTCTTTCCTGATGGCATGAGGTCCCCAACTCTCTATTTGCTTCCCTTTCCTTTATATCCCAAAAGATTCCCTCAAAGCACAATACAGTATTACAGACTGAGTCTTTCCTCAACAACCTAACTGCCACTCATCCTCCCTTATTAACATCATAGATCCAGGATTTAAAACACATAGGAAAATCACACAGTACATGGAATCATGGCACAGCCAAACAGATACACACATTTTTGGGGAGACAGAATTCCACCCATGACATACATGCACACAAAAATCACAGACATGCATGTGTGTACACATTCATACACCAACACACACAGGCACATAGACATGTGTATACTTGTACATATTCACACAAGCACACACATGCACACACATACACACACAGAGACATGCACAGATACATACATGCACACACACACACTTACATGCATACATACACATGCACAGGCAAACACAGAGGGTCACATAAGAAAGGAATGTGTGTTACAGGTTCAGTGTCAAAGTTTCTCTAGGCCCTGCCCAGGCACAGCAGTGAGCCTGACCACAGGCCCCTAGCTCCCGAAATCTTACTGTATCCCAGAGTAGGGAGAGGCATTAAAACTGATGACTTCTCATGGTCAACGCTGCATTATCAAAGTCACAACACTAGTTAAACAAAGGAAGGCCCTTTTCTGCCAACTTCAGATAAGGATTGAGAGAGAGACGGGGATAGGAGAAAGAAGCAGCAAGGGCTTCTGTAGGTGTAGAGAGAGTGTGCTGGGACATGAACGTGTTTTAAAGATATTTATCCTATTCTTGTTATGGACCAGCTTCATCAAAGGAACCAGAGGCTGATGGAGGGAACCTACAGGTCTTTAGAGTGCTGGTTCTCCCTTCTCCTGGGAATTGGCAGTCTGACAGGAAGAGAGCAAATGGTGTGCCTAACACCAGTGAAGCCAAACAAACTGAAACTCCAAGAGAAGGATGAGAACAACCCTTTTGAGACACCCAGGCACAGAGAGGGAACCCTTAGTTTAGGTGGTTAGAGAAGACTTAACTAGAGAGCCAGTGCAGTTGTGCCTGGAAACACAGGTGTCTGATGGGCAGCGGTGGAAAGGGGTATCTGGAGGTACATAGATGGTTGGAACAATGGTGCTTGCACTGGCTCTGACTCAATGGAGCACTGAGAGAGACTGTCCAACTCCCAAATCAGGGGCATTATTTTGTTCCAGAGGTGGGCCCTGGGGCTTAGAGCTGCTACCGCTGAGCTGGAGAGTGAGGCTGGCAGGAGAACAGAACAGACCCTGGCTGGGCACCACCAGAACTGGGTGCTAGGCTGCTGTATTAGGATACCAGGGCCCTGCAGCAAGTCACTGAAGCTCCTGTACACAGCAGACTGTGGGGCATCAAGGAGTCTTGGGTGGTACAAGCAGGTAAACACTCAGCTGCCAACTGAAATCTGGAGGTTTGAATTCACCCAGAGGGTCTTTGGAAGAAAGGCTTGGTGATCTAGTTCCAAAAGGTCACAGCCTTGAAAATCCTATAGAACACAGCTCTACTGCGACACACATGGGAGCTCCATGAGTCAGAACCGACTCAATGGCAACTGGTTGACTGTCTTTACAGCGTCAGCTCTGGACTCACTCATTCCTAGGCCCTGGAGTAGGGATGATAGAGTTCCATTCAGCAGCAGGAGGCCACAAAACACTTTTTTCTTTTCTTTTTTTTTTTTCCTCCAGTTTGGATCTTCAGTTCCAACATCTTAGGTTGGGTTTCTGGGACTGGCACCCACTGACTTAGAAGCCAGTAACTGTAATCTCTACTCTGACAAATGAAGCATCTATGACCTCAGATTCTCCATCTTAAATTGTACCATTGTGGGGAAAGCTGACTCAGGGAACAGGAATAACTTTACAAAATGTGTTTAAGAAACACTAGATTATGTTTTCAGCGAGATCATTACGCTTCTGTCTGTATTTCATAATCCAAAGCTACTGGCCAGGACACACACATTTCTTGCTTGACCGTCTCTGCCCCAGGCACTGGGAGCTGGACCTCATTTTAAATATCCTTAACGCAGGGCTCGTGGCCCTTTGGAAGTTATCAGTCTTTAGATAACAACTGGTCTTGAACGTGTTCTAGAGGGATGTCTTAAGAATAAAATGATCAATCGATGTTCAGAAGGCAAATAATCAGTTACAAACCTGGTCAATCTTCAGGGAAGAGGTGGGTGGGTGGAGTCCTAGCGCCACCTAGTGGAGAGACTGTATTGTTTCCAGCACCTGGGGTCGGTCGCCCATCACAAGACCTAACATCTCTCGTGGACCAGAATCCTTCTCAGGTGGTGGTTCTTCCGGCTTGGTGGCCACACGGTGTGTTTTAGAAACACTCCGACACTGGTTCTTCACTGGGAGCATTCTCCAGTACAGAAGATGAAACTACACCAAACTTCCCTGCATCAATACCAACTGAGATGATGTTTCAAGGGAATTAGTGCTCAAGTGGCAACTCATAAAACATGTGCATGCACAAGTACATACAAATGTGCATGCACAAACAAACATGTGCACAAGGACACACACAGGAAGGCACATACAAGGCGACACACAGAGACATGCATACTCTCACACGTTCATACTTAGCATATACACGGGCACACCAGAAGGAGGAGGGTATATCATGGGTTCCCCCTCAAGCTCCCTCTTCAGGCTCGGAGTGGGTGAGAAACAGGAACGCTGAAGATCCCTTAGGGCCAAAGCTGTTTTATCAAGTGTCAGCCCATGTTTTTTTGTTTTGTTTTTTTAAAAAAAAAAAAAAAAAACAAAACTCCTTTTCTGACGACTTCAGATAAGGATGCAGCTCTGGCCGCCCCAGGGGACTGAACAATAGCACAAACCATGGGTCTTCCGGTGTGAGGCTGCCATGGTTGACATTCACATTCTCAGCTGGCCGACTCTCATCAGGGCCAGAAGGTCCTGGGGTCAGGTTGCACACACCCCTCCTACACTCCAGTCAGAAGGCTGCTGTCCCCCCGACCCCCACCCCAAGGCTGCAAGAACCTTCCTGCTGAAGCCCACTGAAAGCTTGCAGCTAGTAACACAACACTGCCCGGGAGTAAAGAAGGCCAGGAGCAGTCTATATTCTCTACCGACTAGATCACCCTGGACAGAGAAACTGGGTAGAAGAAAGTCACAAGAATTGCAGAAATTGGTGTTGGTTGCACAACATAATTAATATAACAGTTTTTATTGAATTACACAGGTCAAAAATGTTGAATTGGCACGTCATGTTATCTGTGGTTTCACAACAGCAACCACAAGAAGATTTTGAGAATAACCAGGGAAAGAGGAGGTAAAGGAAGTGAATAAGCAGGGAGCCGAGAGGACAAATGGCAAACACGATGTGCCAAATACCTGCAAGTCCTTTCAGCTGTGGGGAAGGAAATCAGCTCCCATCTGGCAGGAAATTGGCTTTCAGGGCTTTTAGCTTTCAAGGTTGGCTTGAATCTTGTACTCCAGAGCTGTGTGACCTTGGGCAGGCTACTTAACCTCTCTGAGTGCCAATATTCTTATCTGTAAATGAAGATTATAAAAGCACAGCCTTCGCATACCCTAATGGAGCCTCACCAAGTCAAAGGTACGTGGTAACCTGGATAAAGATGACTCCCGCTTCAGGCCCGTCTTACACAAGATATGTCTAAAAGATGAGGAAATAGGTACACACCTGTTGAAAAGTAGTGTAGAACTTAATACATTATCAATTGGAGGAGGTTTGGGGGCAGAGCCACATCCTACAAACCACAGCTAAACTTCCTAGAACACACCTTCACACGCTCATCTTGCTGAAGTCCCTCCCAGCAAGGGAGCTGTCCCTTCTACAGGCCTGGTTCCTCTTTCTCCAATCTCACAAATCTCCTCCAAAATTCTCTCTCTCTTTCCATTATGTTGTGGATTGAATTGTGTGCCTCCCAAGATATGTATTGAAGTCTTGAATCCTGTACCTATAAATATATGATCCTGTTTGGAAACAAGTGTCAGTTATGTTAACAAGGTCCTAGTCTGGCAAATGATTTTGGCCAGTGGTGAGAACCTACCTAAGGTTCCACAGGAGAAAAGACATAGCAATCGGCTTATGTAGTGATTACAGCCTTGGAATTCTCTGGGGCAGTTCTATTCTGTTCAGAGTCACTAAGGGTCAGAATTGATTCAACAGCACATGGCTTAAGAACAACAACTAACTGACAGTTTCGATGTTTGAATCTACCCAGTTGTGCCATGAAAAGAAGGCCCAGTGATCTACCTCTGCAAGATTACAGACTCGCAAATCCCATGGGATGCAGTTCTACTCTGACACACACAGAGTTGCCATGACTCAGAGTCGACTTGAGAGCAATCCTTTCAGTTTTATTTAAAGAGATCATACCAGAAGAGTGTGGATCCTAAACCTAATCAATTTTAAGTGGTATCTTATTAAAAAAAAAAAAAAAAGGCAGAAGAGACACAGAGATACATGTGGAGGGAGTATAGAGAGACAAACTAGTACAGCCAAGGCATACCAAGGAATTCCAGGGACACCCTAGAACCGTTGCCCTGACTTGCACTCCTAACCGCTTAAACTGTGAGGCAATAAACTACTCTTCAAAGCCACTTGCTGGTAGAAGTCTTGTTACACCAGTACCAGGAAATGAAGACCCCATGTGTTTTCATTTACCCCTCAGACTCACCCCTGGCTGTCCACTGGCCTCACCTCAAGAACTTTTTTTTTCTTTTTCCCATATTTTTTTTTTTTATTGTGATTAAGTGAAAGTATACACTCGATGGCACTTGGCTGGCCATACAATCCAGATTAAATTTGCATGCCTGCCTACCTGCAGCTCCTTCTACGCTCCTTGCCCTGTGACAGCACACTCCTCCTTTTCATTCTATATGTGTCATGTCCTCTTACCAATCTCCTGTCTCCTTCTCTCCACCATATTCTCTCCACTGTAGTAAGAGGCCAGTAGGACAGCATCCTATAGATGCACAGAACCATGAAGTACACACACCATACGGTCAAATTGTGTCCTTGAGTGCAGTCCACTCCTGTCAAAACTTTGCTTTGTTAAAGCCATCCACTTCGTGGTATTTCTATTAGAGCATACCAGGTGGCTAAAAGTTGGTGATTTGTTTCTCCATCTCATTAAAAAATGTCACTGGAATTTGTATTGGGATTGCATTGTATATGTAGATTGCTTTGGGTAAAATAGAGATTTTTACAATGTTAAGTCTTCCAATCCATGAGCAGGACAGGTTTCTCCATTTATGTAAGTCCCTCTTGGTTTCTTGCAGTAAGGTCTGGTCGTTCTCTTCATATAGGTCTCTTATTTCTCTAGTTAGATTTATTCCTAGGTATTTTATCTTCTTGAAGCTGTAGTAAATGGTACTGATTTGGTGATGTCTTCTTTAATGATCTCTTTGTTAGTATAAAGGAATCTTACTGATTTGCTTATGTTTATCTTATATCCTGATACCTTGCTGAACTCTTCTTTTAGTTCGAGGAGTTTACTTACAGATTCTTTAGGATTCTATGTGCATACAATCACATCATCTGCAAATCAGGTGATTTTTACTTCTTTGCTGATGTAGATGCCCTTCATTTCTTTGTCTTGTCTAATTGCTCTGAATAGAACTTCTAGCACAACATTAAATTCTTGTCTAGTTCCTGTTCTCAAGGAGAATTCTTTCAGTCTCTCTCCTTTCAGGATGACATGGGTAGTTGGCTTTGAGGAGATGGCCCTTTATTGTGTTGAGGAACTTCCTTCTGTTCCTATTTTGCTTAGATTTTTTTAGCATGAATGGGTGTTGGAATTTGTCAAATGTCTTTTCTGCATCAATTGACAAAACCAGGTGATTCTTATCTTTTGTGTTATTCATGTAGTCATGAGTGATACTGGTCTGTTATTTTCCTTTTTTGTGTGAATCTTTCTCTGGCTTTGGTATCAGAGTTATGCTGGCTTCATAGAATTTGTTTGGGAGTATCCCAACCCTTTTTTCTATGATGTGAGATAGTCTCAGTAGTGTTGGAGTTAACCCTTCTCTGACAGTTTGGTAGAATTCTACAGTGAAGCCATCCAGGCCAAGACTTTTTTGGTTGGTAGTTTTTGACAACTTCTTCAATCTCTTCCTTTGTGATGGGTTTATTAAGTTGTTCTACTTCTCCTTATGATAATTTTGGCATTTGATAAGAATCTAGAAATTGGTCTCTATTTCCTCCAGGTTTTCAATTCTGTTACAGTCTTTCATAGTATTCTGTTATGACACTTTTGATTTCAGTTGGGTCTGTTGTGACATCTCTCATCTCATTTCTTACTCAGGTTATTTGTTTCTTCTCTTGTCTTTGTTTTGTAAGTTTAGACAATGCTTTATCAACTTTGTTGATCTTTTCAAAGAACCAGCTTTTAGCTTTGTTAATTTTTTCAATTGTTCTTCTATTCTCTAATTCATTTAGTTCTTCTCTAATCTTTATTAGCTGTTTTTCTCTGGTGACTGAGGGGTTCCTCTGTTCCTCTCTTTCTGCTTTTCAAGCTGCAGGGTTAATTCTTTGGTTTGGGTCCTTCCTTCCAAATGTCTGTGCATTTATAAAGATTAATTGACTTCTGAGTACTTCTTTGGCTGTATCCCATAAGTTCTTGTTGATATGACATGGGCAGTTGTAGGATGTGTTTTCATTCTCATTTGATTTTATAAATTTCTTCATTTCATCCTTGATTTCTTGTATCGGTTTCCACGAGTTCAAGTTTCTATCTGTTTTTTCTGCTATTGATTTCGACTTTTATGGCTTTATGATCTAAGAAGATACTTTACAATAATTCAGTGGATTGGATATTGTTGAGACTTGGTTTATGTCTTAACACATGAAAAATATACCATGTGCTACTGGTACAAGAACAGACAGACTGATCAATGGAACAGAATTGAGACCCCAGAGATGACACCATCTGCCTATGAACAGTTGATATTCGACAAAGGCCCTAAGACATTAAACTGGGGTAAAAACAGTATCTTCAACAAATGGTGCTGGCAAAATTGGTTATCCATCTGCAATAAACTGAATCAAGATCCATATCTTACACCTTACGCAAAAACCAACTCTAACTGGATAAAAGACCTAAATATCAAACCTAAAACGATAAAGCTCATCCAAGAAAAGGTAGGAACAACAATGGAAGTTTTAATACACAATGAGGACAGACTCCAAAATCTGTCAAAGAAACCTCAATCAACAGAAGAGAAAGTAGATAAATGGGAACTATTAAGAATCAAACACTTTTGCTCATCCAAAGACTTTATTAATAGAATCAAAAGAACACCCACAGAGTGGGAAAAAATATTTGGCAACTCTATGTCAGATCGACACCTGATCTCCATAATCTATAAGATACTACAAAATATCAATAAGAAGAAGATAAACCATCCAATTAAGCGATGGGCAAAGGAGATGGACAGATACTTCACTAAAGAGGAGATCCAGGCAGCCAAAAAACACATGCGGACATCTTCACGATTGTTAGCTATTAAAGAAATTCAAATCAAGACAACAATGAGATAGCATCTCACCCCAACAAGATTGGCCATGATCCAGAAAACACAAAACAACAAATGCTGGAGAGGCTGTGGAGAAAGTGGAACCCTCCTACACTGTTGGTGGGGTTGCAAAATGGTCCAGCCTCTTTGGAAGGCAATCTGGCGCTTCCTTAAAAAAATGGATATTGATATACCATTTGACCCAGTAATTCCACTACTTGGAATATATCCTACAGATTCAAGGCCTTTCACACCAACGGACACATGCACCAGAATGTTTATCGCGGCACAGTCCACAATAGCAAAAAGGTGGAATCAACCCAGATGCCCAACAATAGAAGAATGGATAGGTAAACTGTGGTACATATACTCAATGGAGCACTACGCAATGATA
This sequence comes from Heterohyrax brucei, assembly GCA_028571685.1. Classification (NCBI taxonomy): domain Eukaryota; kingdom Metazoa; phylum Chordata; class Mammalia; order Hyracoidea; family Procaviidae; genus Heterohyrax; species Heterohyrax brucei. Next base: position 38,612,431 of record CM053157.1, on the reverse strand, counting down.
AAGAATAACGATGATTCTAGGAAACATCTCCTAACCTGGTTTCAACTGGAAGACATTATGCTGAGTGAGAGTAGTCAGCGACAAAAGGACAAATACTGTATGAGACCTCTACGATAAGATCTCAAAAACAGGCTCGTGTATAGAAGAAAAGACTCTTTGACAGCTGCAAGGGAGGGGAGGGAGGGAGGGAGGGCGAGGGGGGGAGGGTTTAGTTTAGGTAGTTACTAGAAATCTAGTTGGGAGAAAGCGGTGACAGCACACATTAGGAACAAGAACAACATTAAGTGGACTTCAGCATAACTTGAGTACTCCTTCCATCTTAACTCAATACTGCAAGGATAGAGTAGCTGGGGCCGGGGGCGGGGGGCGGGGGACCATGCTCCTAGGCGAATTCCAGGCCAATTGGCACAACTAGCGTTTTGCTGAGAGAGCTCTCTGCACCCCACATTGGTGAGTGGCGTCTGGGGTCTTAAAAGCTGCCAAGCTGCCATCCGAGGAGACAGCAAATGGTCCCAACTCAGCAGGAACAGATGCTCACTGAGGGCCAAAATGGCATGCGGTAAAGACAACCGAGAAGACAGAGAGACCCACAAGAGTGGGTGCCTACATCGACCTGGGACCAGAAGAACCGGATGGTGCCCGGCCACCACCACTGATAGCCATGACGGAGCTCACAGAGAGGAGCCTCACTGGCAACACAAGAATAAAAAGAGGTGCATCATGAGATCTCCACTAAAAGACCTCAATTGATGGTCCAGCAGTTTTGGGGTTCCTCTGAGAGCATGGCCCCCGGCCCTGATGCTGCCCATTCCCATAAATTATAACAAAGGTCCACTCTTTGGACAGGAATGGAATGGACTTGGCAATGCAGAGTAACCATATGTTGGAAGCACTTTATGGTTCTATACATCTATAGGATATCATCTTGCTGACCTCTGGCTGGAGGAAGGGGAGTGGACAGAGAGGAGGGGAAAGGAGACTGTTGGGAGGATGAGACATGTATGGAGCAGAGAGGAATAGTGTGCAGTCACCGGACAGGGAGAGCAGCGGAAGCTGCATACAGGGGGGCATGTAAATTTACATGTGAATGTACATTTTCACTCAGTTATGTTAAATAAAAATTAAAAAAAATAAAAAAAAAATCTACCATGTGCATTGGAGAAGATGGTGTACTTATCTGTTCATGGGTGAGAAGTTCTATACATGTTGATAAGGTCCTGTTGGTTTATTGTCGTAGCAAGCTCTTCTGTGTCTTTACTGAGCTGTCTTTCTGGATGATCTGCCCATTACTGAAAGTGGAGTGTTGAAGTCTCCCATTATTGTTGTGGAATGATATATCTCATTTTTTAATGTAGTCAGTGTTTGTTAGATGTATTTAGATACTCTGGTATTTGGTGCATAAATAATACTGTTAAGTCCCGCTTATGTATTGAACCTTTCAGAAGTAAATAATACCATGGTTGTCCATGATGGTAGCTTTTACACTAAAATCTGTTTTATCTGAGATTAGTATCGCCATACCTACTGTTCTTTGTATCTTGCTAGCTTGATATGTATTATTACATCCTTTAATTTTCAGTTTGTTCATATCTTTCAGTCTAAGGTGTGTTTCTTATCAGTCTAAGGTGTGTTTCTTGTTAGCAACATCTAGACAGGTCATGTCAAGATTAAAGTCTCTGCATTGGTGGTAGCCCTTTCCCATCTTGGCTCAACTGTTTAGTTTCCTTTCCCGATTTCTGAGCTAAAGGCAGCTTCATCTACCCCAGTTACAATTCCCTGTGGTCCAGCTTTGTTCTAGCTCCTACTTCTGGAAGGCTATTTTTGTCACCAGACATTTTATCTTACTGTGATAGGGTTGATAGCCATCCAAGACTTTTCTCCTACTGTGTCAACCTTCCCCATTCTCAAGTTCATCAGTATTTCCCAACTTTTTGGTACAACATTCTTCAGCAACATCTATCCTAACAGGGTCGGCTCTACTTCTGACCTTTACCCCAAGAGAGTCAGCACTTAGTTCTCTGAAACTGCTTCAAGAATGCTTGAAGGCCATGATCCAGAAAACACAAAACAACAAATGCTGGAGAGGCTGTGGAGAAAGTGGAACCCTCCTACACTGTTGGTGGGGTTGCAAAATGGTCCAGCCTCTTTGGAAGGCAATCTGGCGCTTCCTTAAAAAAATGGATATCGATATACCATTTGACCCAGTAATTCCACTACTTGGAATATATCCTACAGATTCAAGGCCTTTCACACCGACGGACACATGCACCAGAATGTTTATTGCGGCACAGTCCATAATAGCAAAAAGGTGGAATCAACCCAGATGCCCAACAGTAGAAGAATGGATAGGTAAACTGTGGTACATATACTCAATGGAGCACTATGCAATGATAAAGAATAACGATGATTCTAGGAAACATCTCCTAACCTGGTTTCAACTGGAAGACATTATGTTGAGTGAGAGTAGTCAGCGACAAAAGGACAAATACTGTATGAGACCTCTACGACAAGATCTTAAAAACAGACTCATGTATAGAAGAAAAGACTCTTTGACAGCTGCAAGGGAGGGGAGGGAGGGAGGGAGGGAGGGTGAGGGGGGGAGGGTTTAGTTTAGGTAGTTACTAGAAATCTAGTTGGGAGAAAGCAGTGACAGCACACATTAGGAACAAGAACAACATTAAGTGGACTTCAGCATAACTTGAGTACTCCTTCCATCTTGACTCAATACTGCAAGGATAGAGTAGCTGGGGCAGGGGGCGGGGGACCATGCTCTTAGGCGAATTCCAGGCCAATTGGCACAACTAGCGTTTTGCTAAGAGAGCTCTCTGCACCCCACATTGGTGAGTGGCGTCTGGGGTCTTAAAAGCTGCCAAGCTGCCATCCGAGGAGACAGCAAATGGTCCCAACTCAGCAGGAACGGATACTCACCGAGGGCCAAAATGGCATGTGGTAAAGACAACCAAGAAGACAGAGAGACCCACAAGAGTGGGTACCTACATCGACCTGGGACCAGAAGAACCGGATGGTGCCCGGCCACCATCAGTGATAGCCATGACGGAGCTCACAGAGAGGAGCCTCACTGGCAACACAAGAATAAAAAGAGGTGCATCATGAGATCTCCACTAAAAGACCTCAATTGATGGTCCAGCAGTTCTGGGGTTCCTCTGAGAGCATGGCCCCCGGCCCTGATGCTGCCCGTTCCCATAAATTATAACAAAGGTCCACTCTTTGGACAGGAATGGAATGGACTTGGCAATGCAGAGTAACCATATGTTGGAAGCACTTTATGGTTCTATACATCTATAGGATATCATCTTGCTGACCTCTGGCTGGAGGAAGGGGAGTGGACGGAGAGGAGGGGAAAGGAGACTGTTGGGAGGATGAGACATGTATGGAGCAGAGAGGAATAGTGTGCAGTCACCGGACAGGGAGAGCAGCGGAAGCTGCATATAGGGGGGCATGTAAATTTACATGTGAATGTACATTTTCACTCAGTTATGTTAAATAAAAATAAAAAAAAAAGAATGCTTGAAGTTGCATTCTTCTCTCACCCAGATCATACTCTGTCAAATCTTCAGAACAGTCCTCTAAAACATTTCTGCCTGTAACTCCACCACAACATAATCAAATTCTTTAATGCCTCTGTTCCTGCCGGTGTCTGGCCTGCTTAATAATTTTTTCAGGAAACCTGTGTCTGGTTGTCCTTGACATGGGAGCCCTGGTGGTAGTGTGATTAAAACACTTGGCTGCTAACCAAATCTTCATCAGTTCAAAGCCATTAGCCATTATACAGCAGAGAGATGTGCCAGTCTGCTTCCATAAAGATTTACAGCTTTGGAGACCTTAGGGGAAGTTCTACTCTGCCCTATACAGTGGTTGTGAGTCAGAACCAACTCAACAGCAATGGGTTTGGCCCTTGGAATTATTAGATAGGAAAGGATCTCTGTAGATTTAGATAGCTCAATCTCATCTCTGGCAATTTTCATCTGAGGGGAAAGATAGCTTCATCTACCCCAGTTACAGTGAAGCCCCAATACATGCTACAATATAAATGATGAACCTTGAAAACATTTATGCCATTTGAAGACAGTCAGACACAAAAGGACAGATATGAAATGATCTTACTAATATGAGACAACTAAAATAGACACATACATGGAGAACAGAGTTTATTAGTGGTTACCAGGAATGGGAAGGAGGAATTGTTGCTTAAAAACCACTGAATGTCTGTTTACAGGAAAAACAAAGTTTACAGTGGATGTTGGTGATAGCTGCACAACAAGACTAAAGTAATTGATATCACTAAATTATATGTGAAAAATGTTGGACTGGAAAATGTGCTATTTATATTTTTAGAACAATAAGAAATAAAGAAATAAGTGAAGCCACCTGATTCAGTGGCAGGTACCTGGGTATATTTGCTGAAGTCACAAATGTGTTAGGCTGTCTTTAAATCAGGCAAACGCTGAAGTAGGCTTCCCAGTAAAGAGAAAACTGGAGTCTACTGAGGAGACACAAAATTTGTCCTGTCAGTGACCAGCGTACAGGACAGGTGTTGACTTCACGCTGTCTTCCTCACACCCTATGGAACCAACCATGCCCGCATATCTAGCACTCGGAAAGGAGCACCAACAATGCGATAGAGCAAGACCAAGTGGCCCATGTGCACAGGCTCTGAAGTCATGATGCAAAACAGTGGTCTCTGTTACCACTGTGACTTTTACTTCATGATAAGTGTTACTGGGGGCTGTTACTTTTTTTCTTTTTTTCCTTTGTCTTATTGTACTTTAGATGAAGGTTTACAGAGCAAACTAGTTTCTCATTAAACAACTAATACACGTATTGTTTTGCGATTCCTTGCCAACCCTACAGCATGTCAATACTCTCCCCTTCTTGACGTTCCGTTCCCTGTTACCAGCTTTCTTGTTCCCTCCTGCCTTCTTGTCCTCGCCCCCGGGTGGTGTGCCCCTGCAGTCTCGTTTTGTTTTATGGGCCTCTGTAGTCTCTGGCTGAAGGTGTACCTCAGGAATGACTTTAGTACTGAGCTATAAAGGTGTCTAGGACAATACTCTTGGGGTTTCTCCAGTCTTCGTGAGACTAGTGAGTATGATTTTTTGTGTGTGTGAATTAGGATGCTGTTCTACATCTTTCACTGTTCTACAGTTTTCTCTAGCTCCATCCAGCACCCTCTGTTGTGATCTCTGTCACAGCAGTCAGTGGTGGTAGCTGGGCACCATCTAGTTGTTGGCCTCAGTCTGGCAAAGGCTGTGGTAGCAGTGCTCCGTTAGTCCTTTGGACTAATCTGCCCTTTGTGTCTTTGCTTTTCTTTGTTCTCCTTTTCTTTTCAAGGGATGAGCCCAGTGGAATATCTTACATGGCTGCTCCCAAGTTTTTAAAACCTCTGAAGCTACTCACCAATGCCTGATGTAGAATATGCAACTATGGCCCCCACAACCTTCAGTCCAATAATTTGATCCATCAGGGAATTTGTATGTGTCGGGGTCTATTTCTCGAAAGGCATTTAATTAAGTTGGTCCCTGCTACTTCTATGACTACTCACTACTCAGTGTTCTTTAGCCTTTTCAGAACAAAACCAAGATCATAGGTCCTTATTGTCTTCCTAACCAGCATTCTCCATACAAATTAACATCTTCACAAGCTGCTGGTAAGGAGAGAATCTCAAACACTAAAGTTAATATTTCTTACTTTTAATTTATTGGCTTTGCTACAGACTTTAGAGAATCTTCATTGATAAACACACAGAGGTCACTCGGGTCTATTTAAACTAGTAATTCCATTATCTACAAAGGTGTAGTCAGTTTAAGCTAATTGGATTGTGAATCCAGACCAGCAGGATTTAGGTTATTTAGGGTACATTTCAATAAAGCACAAATGGGTCTTTTTAAGTCTATTCTTGTTTCACTATTAAAAAATTTGATACTAGCAGGTCAATTTCTAGAGCAGCTGCTTCTAATATTTTATGGCCATAGAAAACCTTGGGAATTTGATGAAAGCAATGGACTAGCTTCCTGGAAAACTTCACAAGTCCGTTAAATTTTGCTATGCAATTTAGAGAATACAGAGATCCAATTAAGTGTCTCTTCTTTAGTCTGGGGTCTTAAGGGCTTGTGAGCAGCCACCTAACCAACTTCACTAGATTCACCCCATCAGGAGCAAGAAAGAATGAAGAAAACCAAAGACACAAAGAGAAGACTAGTCCAAAGGATTAATGGACCACAATTACCACAGCCTCCACCAGACCGAGTTCAGTACAACTAGATGGTGCCCAGCTACCACAACTAACTGCTCTGACAGAGATCACAACAGAGGGTCCTGGACAGAGCTGGAGAAAAATGTAAAGCAAAATTCTGACTCACACACACAGAAAGAACAGACTTGACTGGCTTGACAGTGACTAAAGAAACCCTGAGAGCATGGGCTCGAACACCCTTTTGCCTCAGTACTGAAGTCACCCCTGAGGTTCACCCCTCAGCCAAAAATTAGACAGCCTAAATAAAATAAAATGAGATTAAATAAGCACAATGGTCCAGAGGCAAGGATGAGAAGCCAAGAAGGAACAGTAGAGCTGATAATGGAGAGCCCAAGATTAAGAAAAGGAGAGTGTTGACTTGTTAAGGGGTTGGCAGCTGTATGTGTAATAATTTTTTAATGAGAAACTATTTTCCTCTGTAAACATTCACCTAAAATATAAATAAATAAATATAAAAGAATCTTTGATTTATGCGTTGAAGTGCTAGAAGAACCTGCATTTTCTTAGAGCACAATGAGTGTCATGATGTTGGCATGAAGCGGGTTCAGCCCAGACCACTGAGGAGTATAAGTACAGCAACGTGGATGCTGCAAAAGAGACCTCTTCTAGACCAACGGGATGATTCTTCCTCTGTGCTCAAAATTCCTTCATTTAGCTTTGGGTAACAACCCTTCCCTGACTACAAGTGGCTTGAGTGTGGGTAAACCAAACCCTGACTTTAGGGGAGGACATGTGACTTAGGCCTGGACAACTAGTGGCATCTATTTGTTTGGTGAAGGGATAGGCATGTGAGCAAAGTCAGGTAGTGAGACTTTCCAGAACTCCTATGGATATTACTAGGAAAAAATACATTTTTTTCCTACTGCAGTGGCTGAAAGGCCATGATGTGAACCAATAATTTCCAGCCAGGAATGATTTTAGCAGCCAGGGGACATTGGCAACATTGGCAGGTATTTCTAGTTGTCATGACCACTGGAGTACGTCTCAGTTTCTTAGTGCTGCTGTAACAGAAATATCAAAAAGTGGATGGCGTTCAAGAACAGAAATTTATTTTCTTACAGTTCAGGCTGGACATCTGAATTCAGGGCACAAGTTCTCTTTTGTCACTAGAAGAAAAGATCTCTCTCAGTTGCCATAGACCCAGCATCTATCTCCTCCCCATCTCTACCTCCCACCCCATCAATTTGTGCTTTCTACTCTCTGTGTGCGTAATACGCTTTTTTTAAAGTTTAAGATTTAAGACACGCCAAACATTGACATTGGCTCATTAATGTAAAGAAGAAACCTTATTCCCAAATAGGATTACAACCATAGGTATAGAGGTTAGGATTCCATCACATATTTTGGGGAGGAGCACACAATTCAATCCACAACAGGGTGCTACTGGCAACTAGTGGGTAAAGGCCAGGCATGATGCTAATCATCCTATAATGTGCAGGACATCCACTGCAACAGAATTACCTGACTCCAAATATCAGTGGTGCAGAGCCTGAGACATTCTGCTATAAACTGAGGTAACTACTGCTTGACAGATAAAGAAACAGACTTTCTGAGGAGTTAAATGCTAAACCCAAAGTCCAACCATTAGCATGGTAGGACTCAGTGCATATCTGTGGGTTCAAAAGCCCACTCTTAATTTCATCTACAGCCTACAAAGCCCAGAGTTGAGAGTTCTAGATTTCACAGCATCCCTTAATCATCTTGGTGAAAAGCATTTCTTTAAGTGATATTTGTTGTCTTCAGAAAATGTAACACAGAGTCAACACTTTGTCAGTGGAATAAAGAATTGATCAAAGACATTTCAGAAACAAAGCGAGCACTTGTATATGTTACAGCAGCACTAAGACATAACCACTGCATGATCCTTAGATAATGTACTGTTTGGCTTTGTCTGTTTTAGAAATTTAAATAAAATAGATAAATAGAAAAAATAAAGAAATTCCAACCACAGTGGGAAACAGAATATTCACAGGGCCTTAAAAGGCTGGAGTATCACTCCATAACCCATCTCTCTTCTTCAAGGCTATATTAGCTTAGCCATTCTTCAAGTCTAAAGCAATAATGCATAGGTAGAAGTCCAGAGAAAGCAAGGCATATTTGTTATCTATTGCTGTATAGCAATTTTCTCTGAAATTCAGTGACTAAAGTTAGCAACATTTATTATCTCACAATTTCTGTGGGTCAGGAATTCAGAAGCTGTTTGGGTGGGCAGTTCTGGTTCAGGAACTTAGGAGACGGCAATCAAGCTGTCAAACAGGGCTACAGTCATCTGAAGGTCTGACTGAGGCTGGGGGATCCACTTCCAACATGGTTGTTGGTTGGAGGCCTTGGTTCCTTACCACAAGGCTGCTTGAGAATTCTAATGACATTAAGGTTGGCTTCCCTAAGAATAAGTGCCGTAAGAAAGAAGGCATGGAGAAGATCACAATGCCATTGATGACCTAGTCCCAGAAATCACATACTGTTACTTCTGTCATTCTTTTTGTTAGAAGCAAGTCACTGAGTCCAGGCTACACTTGGGGAGGTGGGAATTACTCTATACCTCTTGAAGGAAGGAAAATCAGAGGGGGTTGATTTGAAAGCAAGACAGAAATCTTCACAGACAAGCATCAACAATAACTTACCAACAGAGGGCAGTTGGTAGAGAAAACAAACCCTTCTGGTGCATATAGAAATCCATGGTACAAAAACTGAACTCTTCAACTACCTCACGAGGAAACAGGCCTCCTCTGCAAAAAGCAACGAGACTGCAACACATTGTTCAGTGGTACTAGAAAGCATCCCTGATGGATGTTCAGCTGTGGCTTGGTCTGCACTATCTTCTCTTTGTCACACCATTTAAAATTTTTTGTACTGGGAGAGACCATAAATGTATGGAAGAACATCTAAAATAGATACATAGATAAAACAAAGAAATCCCAACCACAATAGGAAATAGAACATTTCCAGGGCCTTAAAAGTGTGGAGCATCACTCTATAACCCATCTCTCTTCTTCTTGCTCAGAGATAACCACTACTATCTTGACTTTGGAGCCCTGGTGCCACAGTGTTTGAGAGTTTGTCTGGTAAGCAAAATGGCTGGCAAGTTGGACTCTACCAGGCACACCTTGGAAACACTATGGGGAAGTTCTACACTGTTCTATGGGGTCACTGTGAGTCAGAATCTACTCAGTGGTGATGAGTATCTTGACTTTGAAATAGACTGAGAATTCGCATTTCTATCAAGTTCTTAGGCTGTGTTAATGCTGCTAGTTAGAGATTAATCCTGAGAAACACTAGGAAGAACACATAAGAATCATCTGAGGATCTTGTTAAACTTTAGATTCCGATGCAGTGCATCTTGGGAGGAAATGCAAATTCTCTGCAGTGATTCAAACATGAACAAACTAGTTAGAACCCTTGGTTTGAAATAATCATTTCCTTGCTTTTCTTCATTTTTCATTTTTTAGCCCCCCATTTCAGATTGTGTCCCCCCAAAATATATGTTGTAAATCCTAACCCTTGTATCTGTGGCTGTAATATCATTTAGGAACAGGGTTTTCCTTGTTATGTTAATGAGGTAATATTGGTGCAGGGTGTGTCTTGAACCTATCACTTGATATATAAAAGGAACAGATTAGGCACAGAAACAAGAAAGTATAGATGGGAAAAAGACAGATGCCAAGTGGAGATGGCTAAGGAACTGAGGATTACCAGCTAGAGAAACTTTTGAGACAAGGATCTTCCTCTGGAGCAGAGAAAGAGCCTTCCCACAGAGCCAATGTGCTCAACTTGAACTTCTAGGCTTATAAACTGTGAGAAAATAAGTTTCTATTTATTAAAGCCACCACTTGTGGTATTTATTATGGCAGCAGTAAGACATAACCATTGCATGATCCTTAGATAATGTATTGTTTGGCTTTGTCTGTTTTTGAACTTTAAATAAATGAAAGCATACTGAATGTGTTACCTGCTATAACTTTCTTTGACTCAGAATTAAGAAAGTGAGTCTCATTGATTGATGTACACATTTCATTGTAGGTATACATCAAAATTAGCTTTTTGAGTCTAATATTGATAGCCTCTTGGGTTGCTTCCTTTTTTTTTTACACTAACACTCGTGACTAGGAACATTCAGGTACATGTATCTTCTTGGATCTCTATGAAGGTTTCTTATGGAATACCCCTAAAAAGATTGTAAATATGCTTTTCATTTTTTCTACAAAGTTAATGAACACTAAATTGTTTTCCAAAAACACTGTATCATTGTATGAATCTAAGAAAATTGGAAATGTCAAAACTGAAATACATAAACAGCATCCTAGATGTTAGTGAGCTGAAATGGACTGGCATTGACCATTTTGAATAAGACAATCATATGGTCTACTATACCGGGGATCACCAGTTTAAGAGGAATGAAGTTGCATTCACTGTCAAAAGAACATTTTAAGATCTATCCAGAAGTACAATGTTGTCAGTGATAATACACATATGCCTATAATGAAAACCACTTAATACAAATATTATTCAAATTTATGCATCAACACTAATGCCAAAGGTGAAGAAACTAAAGATTTTCACCAGCTTCTGCAGTCCAAAATAGATCTAACATGCAGTCATGATGCATTGACAATTACTGGTGATTGGAATGCAGAAGTAGGAAACAAAGAGGAAGGATTGATCATTAGAAAATATTATCTTGCTTATAGAAATGATGCTGAAGATTGCACGATAGAATTTTCTAAAATGAAAGACTTCTTAATTGCAAACACGTTTTCTCACCAACATTAATGGCAACTGTACACATGGTCCTCACCAGATGGAATGCACAGGAATCAAGTAGTTTACATCTGGGAAAACCAATGATAGGAAAGATCAATATCATCGGTGAAAGCAAGACCAGGTACCAGTTGTGGCACAGACCATCAATTACTCATACGTAAGTTTCAACTGAAACTGAAGAAAATTAGAACAAGTTTACAAGAACCAATGTACAACCTTGGATATATCCCATGTGAGTCTAGAGATGCATTTTGAGAACAGATGATGCATTGAACACTAATGATCAAAGACCAGATGAGTTATGAAATGACATCAAAGATATCACAAATGAGGATAGTAAGAGATCGTTAAAAAGACCAGAAAGAAAGAAAAAAACAAAAGTGATGGCAGAAGAGATACTGAAACTTGCTCTTGAACATCAAGTAGGTAAAGAAAAAGGAAACAATGATGAAGTGTAAGAGCTGAACAGAAGATTTCAAAAGGACTGTTCATGAAGATACAGTATTATAATGATGTGCAAGGAGCTGGAGAGAGAAAACCAAAAGAGAAGAACATGCTCTGTATTTCTCAAACTGAAAGAACTGAAGAAAAACTTAGATTTGAGTTGCAATAGTGAGAGATTCTAAGCCAAGACAAGTGCCATCAAGCTGGATCCAAAAAATATTAAGTGCCACAAGAAGCATCAAAAGAAAAATGGAAGAAACACACAGAGTCATTATACCAAAGAAGAACCGGCTAACATTCAACCATTTCAAAAGGAAACATATGATCAGGAACTAATGGTACCGAAGGAAGAAGTCAAAGTTACATTGAAGGCATTAGCAAAAGAATGAGGTTTCAGGAATTGATGGACTATCAATTAGATATTTCAACAAGTGGATGTGGTGCTAGAAGTGCTTACATGTCTATGCCAAGAAATTTGGAGGACAGCTGGAAAAGATATATTTATGCCTATTCTCAAGAAAGGTGATCCAACTGAACACAGAAATTATCGGACAATATTATTAGTATTACAGGGAAGCAAAATTTTACTAAACACCCTTCAAAAGTGGCGGCAGTATTATATTGACAGGGAGCTTCCAGAAATTCAAGCTGGATTCAGAAGAGGATGTGGAACCAAGGATACTGTTCCTGATATCAGATGGATCTTGACTGAAAGCAGAGAATACCACAAAGATGTTTATCTGTGTTTTATTGACTATGCAAAGGTACTTGACTGTATGGATCATAACAAATCATGGGTAACACTGTGAAGAATGGGAATTCCTGAACACTTAACTGTGCTCATGAGCAATCCATACATAGATGAAGAAGCAGGCATCCCAGCAAAAAAAGAGGATACTGTATGGTTTAAAGGCAGAAAAAGTGGGCATCAAGGTTATATCCTTTCACTATACCTATTCAATCTGTATGTTGAGCAGATAATCTGAGAAGCTTGACTATATGAAGAAGAATGAATCATCGGAACTGGAGGAAGATATAACTCTGCTTGCTGCAATTGAAGAGGATTCAAAACCCTGATGAAGGTCAAAGACCACAGCCTTCAGTATGGAGCATGCCTTAACATCAAGAAAACAAAAATCCTCACAAGTGGACCAGTAAGCAGCACCATGATAAATGGAGAGAAGACTGAGGTTTTCAATAGTTTCATTTTGCTTCAGTTCACGATCAATACCCATGGAAGCAGCAGTCAAGAAATCAAAAGACTCGTTGCATAGTTAAAATCTGTTGCAGAAGACCTCTTCAAAGGGTTGAAAAGTAAAGATGTCATCTTGAAGACTAGCATGTGCCTGACCCAGGCCACAGTATTTTCAGTTGCATCATATGTATGTGGAAGCTGGACAATGAATAAGGAAAACAGAAGAAAAACTGATGCCTTTGAATTGTAGTGTTGGAAGAGTATATTGAATATACCATGGACTACCAAAAGAATGAATAGATCTGCTTTGGAAGAAGTACAACTAGAGTTCTCCTCAGAAGCAAGGATAGCAAGACTGTGTCTTACATACTTTGGCATGTTGTTGGGAAGGATCAAATCCCCGGAGAAGGACATCAAGCTTATTAAAGCAGAGGATCAGCATAAAAAAGGAAGACCATCAAAAAGATGGGTTGACACAGTGGCTACAACAATGAGCTTAAGCATAAAAACAATGTGGACCCGGCACAGAGCCAGGCAGTGTTTTGTTCTGTTTGTATGGGGTCGCTACAAGTCACAAATGATTTAAGGGCACCTAATGACAAAACTAGTAATGCGTAAAAGAGTTATTTTGCTTACGTCCTCACTGTCACTGCTCTTGATTGGCTGTGTTAATGCTCATCAATAAGGTATATGTGAAATGGATATATACATACATATGAGCATAGCCCCCAATTTTGGATACAGTTCTATTCTGAGGATTCCATCCTAAGTTAGTTCTGACATGAATCAGATACTTTTTTTTTTTAGTTTTCATTATTATTGTCTTTTATTATCAATATCTGTAAATCTGAACTCTGTATTTGATTGGAAATATTACATATAACCTGACAGAAATATTTAAACATTGATTCTTGCACACATTACTAAGTATGTGATGTAGCAAAAAAGAAAAAAAAAAGTAGATGGTGTTAAACATGGTTCATTGTAACTTGGATATGTTATGAGTCAGGAACTAACTGCATGTTAGTGGTTAGCTACTGACCAAAAGGTTGTAAGACAAAGTCTATGCAGAAGTGTCTTGGAACATAGACCTGGAAGACTGCTTTTGAAAAACCAACCATTAAAAACCCTATGCAGCCCAGCTCTGTTCTGATACATTTGGGGCTGCCATGAGTCAGCAAAAACTGGTTAGTCTGAATTTCATAGCCCTAAAATAAAATAAGAATATGTACCTTAAAGTAAACTGTATGTAAATTGGCACTTAGTTTTTCAAATTTTATTTTAAAGAAGAAGCTATTAGTAATACTGTTTAGAGAAAGAATGGAGTCCATATGGAGTCTCCTCTCCAAATTTGAAGCCTGCAGATCAAAACTCACAAGGTCTAACAGTGAAGTCCATGAATTTAATTGTTCTAAGCACTACACGCTTCATTGCTAAATATCACTGTGGTCACCTTCAAAGTACTTAACTTGGGAAGCTATGCACCAATGCTAGAATGTTCAGAGGAACTTTGGAACTCTTTCTGGAATGGCCATTGCGCATGGTGGCTTGGGGGCAACCTCACTGACTTAATTGTATAGTTTCCTGTAAGAGAGCTTTTAGCCAATAAACAAATAACTATATTGGAACACCCTCCCTACTCACCTGATCTGACTGCCAATGAATTTTTCTTTACCCAAAGACAAAATAAATATTGAAAGGAAGATATTTAGATGACTTTCAGCACATCAAGTGTGATGTCATGATAGCTCTGATAGCCATTCCAGAGAAAGAGTTCTAACATTGCTTTGAAGCGTGGACTCTTCCCAAGGGGAGTATTTCAAAGGTGACCATAGAGATACTCAGCAAGAGATGTGTAGCACTTTTTCTCAATGAGCTCACAAACCTCACAGCATATGTGATGCCAGCCTTCCCTTTCCCCCCAGTGTCCTGCTCCTAATTAAAATAGGGCAGCTGAGAAGCCATCATATCACACCATAAAGTCTTCTTTTCTGTCCACCCTTAGTACATAAAGACAGGAATGTTACCCATCCATCTGCCTCCAGCCTTTCCAATCAGTTTCAGTTAGAGTTATGCCCCCCTGCCAAGTGAAAAACAAATTAAATAAGAATTTATTTAAAATAAAAGATTGCTGGAGTGAGGGCAGAGCCAAGATGGCAGACTAGACACACGTCAGTTGCCCCTGACAACTAAGGCCTGGATTGATAGTTGAATGGAGTACTCTGGACATCCAGGGAGTCCTGGGATACACCACAGGCTTGTCAGATTGGACTACACACCACTAAATGGGAGACTACCACTCTCTGATGAGGCAGAGAGTGCTGATCCCCACTCCTGCTGACTTGCTGCTTGGGTGGACTGATTGTACTGATTCTGTTTTATTTCTGTTGTTATCCAGGAGACATGGGTTGGGCATGAGCAAGCAAATATGCTGAACTGCAGTGCTAAAGTAAACAATTTATACTGCATCAGAGACACAGTTGCATGGGACAGCCACATTTTGAGAGCCTAGCTGCTGACTGAGGCCATCACTGCCCCTCCACCCTCTGCCATAGATTCTGTTGTTTTGTGGCAGGAAGAACAGCTCAGCCAGGATGCCAGCTTGGCCAGCCAGGACGTGGAGTCACCCAGCTGGAGGCCTCAGTGGGGGCTAATTACCAAGCTGAGAAGCAATGCTGGTCTGGAAAGTGTTTTTCTAACAGAAAGGCTATGTTTGGCACAGTGTTACCTTATGGGTAGGGCCCAGCTGAGGATGGTAGCAAGGCTGTAACTCCTCCCTACTTTGAACTATGTCATAGCATCTGGGGACAACCAAAGAGGTGCTTCCATTGTTAGTCACAAGGCAGGACCTGCCATACCTGACAGCCTGACTGATTTTGGCAGCTGTTACACAACTCCAGCTTTTTAAAGTAAGACTACCTGGAGAAAGAACTGCTGAGTGGCACAGCATCATCTCTTCCAGACTTTACTGCCCATATTATATGTTCAGTTGACATCCTTCCAGTGACTCTTTGCCAGCTGGGAGGTGGCCACCCAGAGAGTCCACTGGGGCTAGTCACTAGAGTACACAGAGGTGGCTGGTAACCAACTACTTTCTCAGAAATATGTCTCAGTTCCTGTTAAGGTAACACCAGAGAAACTAAACAGCGTCTAGATGGCCCAAAGGCAAAAAGCCGTTGTGAACCATTTAAAGAATGGTTCCAGTCCACCAAGACTCTGGAAAACTCCCAAAATAAAGAATCAAAAACCCTCTAAGATGAAGAAGACTTTCTGAAACTATCTGAGGTGGAGTACAAAAGAATTATATAAAAAGCCCTCCTAGGGATTAAACCAAATTCAGCAGAGCAAAATGAAAAAATAAGTAAGCTGTTCAAACCGATGGAACATCAACAATATGAAATCTAGCAGATCAATAACAAAGTTACAGAACTGCAGAATTCAACCCAAAGCCAAAAGACCAGAACTGAGGAGATGGAAGTCAGACTTAGTGACCTTGAGGATAGAGCAACTGACACCAGCATTGATGAAGAGAAATCATAGAAAAGAAATAAGAAAAATTAAGAAGAATTAAGGAGCATGTGGGACTTTATTAAGAGGAATAATCTATGATTAATTGGGGTTCCTGAATTTGGAGGGATAGCCAAAAACACAGAGAGTATTGTTGTTGAGTTGCTGACAGAAAACTTCCCTGAATTATGAAAGAAGATAACATTGATATCTGAGATGTGTATTGAACACAGCAAAAACGAGAACCCAAAAGAAAGACATTATTACATATTATAATCAAGCTTAATAAAATGAAACACAAACAAATCCTCTTAAAGGCAGCAAGGTTCAAAGTGAAGTGAACATTCAGAGGAAAAACTCTGTAGGTTTTGTCTTACTTCTCAGCAGAAACAGTGTTGGCAAGAAGGCAGTGGGATAGCACATTCAAAGCCTTGAAGAAGAAAAACTTCCAGGCAAGAATTATATATCCTACAAAACAATCTCTCAAATATGAAGATGAATTAAGAAATTCACAAGTAACAGAAGCTTAGAGACCTTGTAAAAACCAAACCAGAACTATAAGAAACACTGAAAGAAGCTCTTTGCTTAGAAAAACAAAATCATTAAGTGTATATTTAAGGAAGTAATGTGGGACACAGCATCCAGAAACCTACTCAGGGAAGTCACAATACTCAATCAAAGCTGTAATATTAAAAGAAAGGAACTAGTGATCTTAACATGAAAACGATGACATCATCATACTAAAAAGAGGGATATTTTACACTACATATTATCCTTCCATATGGAGAAGGAATTAAAAAGATATGCAGAAGTTAAAATTGGTTTTAAACTTAGAACAGTAAGGAGGATTATAGGCGTAGCTACAAAGCAAAATAACAATGCAAATATTAAAACAAGAAACATGACATGAGATTCTCAATCAACACAAAAACAACACTGGAAAAGATGAACATTATACTCATAAAGAAGAATGACCCAGAACAGAATATTAAGAACAACATAGAAAGCACTACAACAAAAATAAATACATCAAAATGACAGCATTAAACACATGCCTATCAATAATTACACTGCATGTAAATGGACTGAATGTTCCAATAAAGAGACGAATGATATCCTGGGTCAAAAGACACGAGTCTATATGTTGCTTAAAAGAAACAACTTGTACTTAAAGACATGAACAAACTGAAAGTTAAATTACCAAGCTTACAATATACAAAGAAGAGCAGATGTGGCAATACTAATCTCAGGTAAAATAATTTTTAATGAAAAATTCACCATCATGGACAACGATAATCAGTATTTATTGCTGAAAGGTTCAATAAGCAAGCAGAACATAACAATACTAAATATTTATGCACCTAACACTAGAGAATCTAAATACATTAAACAAACACTGACCACACGGAAAAATGAGATAGATCGCTCCACAATAATGGTCTGAGATTTCAACACTTCACTTTCAGTAAAGGACAGATCATCTGGAAAAAAACCCAGTAAAGACACAGAAGATTTAATTGTGAAAATTAGGCAACTAGACCTCACTGACATATACAGAATATTTTGTCCATCAGCAGATAAATACACCTTCTTCTCCAATGCACATGGAACATTTTCCAGAATAGACTATGTGTTAGGACATAAAGCAAATCTCAACAAAATCCAAACCATTGAATTATTGCAATACATCTGCTCAGACCATGAAGCCTTAAAAGTCAAAATCAATAGCAGAAAAAAAAAAGAGAGAAATCTGACTCATGGAAACTGAACAACACTTTGCTCAAAAAGCCATGGATTATAGAAGAAATCAAGTACAAAGCAAAGGAAGTTATATAATCAAATGACAATGGAAATACACCCTACTAGAACCTGTGGTATACAGCCAAAGCAGTGCTCAGAGGTCATTTTATCTCTACAAATGTGTACATCTGGAAGGAAAGAAGGAAGGATCCAAACCAAAGAATTAACCCTACAGCTTGAACAAGTAGAAGAGGGCAATAGAGGAATCCCTCAGTCTCCAGAAGAAAAAGGATAATAAAGATTAGAGCAGAATTTAATCAATTAGAGAACACAAGAATGTCATGGATCGAATTGTGTCCCCCCAAAACTATGTGTAGCCATGTGACTGGGCCATGATTCCCAGTATCTTGTGACTGTCCTCCACTTTGTGGTTTTCCTAAACTGTATGTTAAATGATTAGGGTGGGGCTGTAAATCTCTTCATAGGATTACCTCTCTGCTCCACTGTAAAGTGAGTTTCCCTGGAGTATGGCTTGCCCCACCCTTAATCCTTTCATCCTATGAGAGATAAAAGGACAGAGAAGCAGGCAGAAAATTGGCAACCTCACATCATCAAGAAAGCAGCACCGGGAGAAGAGTGTGTACTTCAGACCCGAGGTTCCAGTGCCAAGATGCTCCCTGGACAAAGACTGATACAATACTGGACTTTCCTCCAGAGGCGACAAGGGGGAAAACCTTCCCCTGGAGCAGACACCCTGAATATGGACTTCCAGCCTACCGGACTATGTAAGAATAAACCTTTCTTTGTTAAAGCCATCCACTCTGTGGTATTTCTGCTAGAGCATCCCTAGCTGACTGAAACAAAGAACAATTTAAAAAATTAACAAAAGTAAAAGCTAGTTCTTTGAAGAGATCAACAAAATTCATAACCATTGGCTCAACTTACAAAAGAAAAACTGGAGAGGAAACAAAAAACCTGAATAAGAAATGTGATGGGAAATGTCACATCAGACTCAACTGAAATCAAAAGTATCATAACAGAATACTGTAAAAGACTGTACTCTAACAGATTTGAAAGCTTAGAGGAAGTGGAATAAT
Organism: Heterohyrax brucei; assembly: GCA_028571685.1. Lineage (NCBI taxonomy): Eukaryota > Metazoa > Chordata > Mammalia > Hyracoidea > Procaviidae > Heterohyrax > Heterohyrax brucei. The sequence continues at coordinate 38,593,416 of CM053157.1, read as the reverse complement.
TTCTGGATTCATGTCACTGACCAAAATTATCACAAGGAGAAGTAGAACAATTTAATAAACCCATCACAAAGGAAGAGATTGAAAAAGTCATCAAAAAACTACCAACCAAAAAAAGTCCTGGCCTGGATGGCTTCACCAAAGAATTCTACCAAACTTTTAGAGAAGATTTAACTCCAGTACTACTGAGACTATTTCTCAGCATAGAAAGGGATAGAACACAACCACATTCATTCTATGAAGCCAGCATAACCCTGATACCAAAGCGAGGGAAAGATCCCATGAAAAAAGGACCTTGACAGACCAATATTACTCATGAACCTAGGATACAAAACTCTTCAACAAAATCCTTGCCAATACAATTCAACAACATATCAAAAAAATAATTCATCATGACCAAATTGGATTCACGCCAGGGATACAAGACTGGTTCAACATTAGAAAAGCAGTTAATGTAATCAACTACATAAATAACACAAAAGGTAAGAATCACCTGATCTTATCAATTAATGCAGGAAAGGCATTTAACACAGTCTAACACACATTCATGCCAAAAAATCTCAGCAAAATAGGAATAGAAGGGAAATTCCTCAACCCAATCAGGGGCATCTCCTCAATGCCAACCACCTATATCATCCTGAATGGAGAAAGAATTCCCTTTAAGAACAGGAACTAGACAAGGATGACCACTCTTACTGCTTCTATTCAACATTGTACTAGAAGTTCTGACTAGAGCAATTAGACAAGACAAAGAAATAAAGGGCATCTACATCAGCAAAGAAGAAGTGAAAGTCTCCCTATTCACAGATGATACAATTGTATAAGCAGGAAGCCTAAAGAATCCAGAAGTAAACTACTCAGACTAATAAAAGAGTTCAGCAAAGTATCAGGATAACAAGAGAAACGTAAGTAAATCAGTAACATTACTTTGCACCAACTAAGAGATCATCAAAGAAGAAATCACCAAATCAATACCATTGACTATAGCCCCCAAGAAGATAAAATACCTAGGAATAAATCTAACTAGAGAAATAAGATACTATACAAAGAAAATTACAAGAACTTACTGCAAGAAACTAAGAGAGACTTACATAAATGGGGAAACCTACCCTGCTCATGGATAAGAAGACTTAAAATTGTGAAAATGTCTGTTTTACTCGTAGCAATCTACTTGTATAATGCAATCCCAATACACATTCCAGTGACTTTTTTTAATGAGATGGAGAAACAAATTACCAACTTTGTTTGGAAAGGGAAGAAACTCCAGATAAACAAAGCATTACTGAAGAAGAGGAATACAGTGGGAGGCCTCACACAACCCAAGCTTAGAACCTATTACACTGCCACAGTAGTCAAAACAGCCTGGTACTGGTAAAAGAAAGAAAGAAATATATAGACCAATGGAACAGAGTTGAGATCCCAGAGATGCCACTATCCTGTTATGAACAATTGGTATTCAACAAAGGCCCTAAGATTGTAAACTGGGGTTAAAAACAGTCTTGTTAACAAATGGTGTTGGCAAAATTGGATATCCATCTGAAAAACTGAAACAAGAACCATGTCTCACAACTTACACAAAAACTAACTCAACCTGGATAAAAGACCTACATATCAAACCTAAAACTATAAAGATCATGCAAGAAAAAATAGGATCAAAAATAGAAGTTTTAATACACAGCTTAGACTTCAAAATTTGACAAACAAAGCATGATCAACAGAAAACAGGTAAATGAGAACTACTAAAAATCAAACACGCTCATCCAAAGACTTTTTCAAGAGAATTAAGACTATCTACAGAGTGGGAAAAAATATTTGGCAACTACGTGTCAGACTGATGTCTGATCTCCATAAACTACAAGGTACTGCAAAATATCAACAACAAAAAGGTAAATAATCCAATTTAGTCATGGACAAAGGAGACAGGCAGACACTTCACCACGGAGGTCATCCGGGCAGCCAAAAGTCACATGTAGAAATGCTCATGATCATTAGTTGTTATAGAAGTCCAAATTAAAAGTACAGTGAGACACCATCTCACTCCAACAGGGTTGGCTGGGATCCAAATAACACAAAACAATAAATGCTGGAGAGGCTGTGGAGAGAGTCTTCTGCACCCCATATTGGTGAGTGGCATCTGGGGTCTTAAAAGTTAGCAAGCTGCCTTCTGAAGTACACCAAATTGTCCCAAGTTCTCTGGAGTAAATGATCACCAAGAACAACAAAGACATGTGGGAAAAATAGCCCAGAAGATAGAAGGACCCATGTGAATGGATGACTATATCACCATGTGACCAGTAGAACCAAATGGTGCCTGGCCACAACCAAAGAGAGCTGTGATGGGGCACACAGTGTTGAATTCAAGTGGCAACACAAGATAAAGAGGGACAACACAAGAAAAGAGGTGACCTGGGGCATCCCCTGGGAGCATGGCCCCTAGACCTGCTGCTGCCTCTGACCATAAAAACATTACTGAGGTCATCTTTTATGACAGGAATGGACTGGACTTAGGGACACAGTGTGAACACATGGTGTTTGTACTTTATGATTCTATGCATCTATAGGATGCTGTCCTACTGGCCTCTTACTAGAAGAGAGAGTAGAGAGTGGAACGAAGGGGATATGAGATTGTTAAGAGGATATGACACATAGAACAAAAAGGAGGAATGTGCTGTCACTGGGCACGGAGAGCAGAAGGAGCTGCCGACAGGTGAGTATGCAAATTTAATGTGAATTGTATACTTTCACTTAATCACAATAAAAAAAGAAAAAAAAGCCGTTGCCAACTTTGGGGAATATTCTGTCCTTCTAGACAAGAGCCTTTCCGAAACGACTTTGGAAATTCTAACCCCAATCCTTTCTTACACATATAGGCCACACCCACTTTCTTTCCTTAGCCTTTGTCTCTGCAGCTCAAATGGGATATCGGCCTTGACTCCCAGCCACTAATGCCTGCAGTGAGGTGGAAATGGTTAGTGTGGTGATGGACTGATAGTCCCTGGAGCAACCTGACAGTCTTAACTGAGCTGTGTCTAATGCCAAGCAAGCCATGACCAACAACACCTATGGTGTGTGTCTTTATGTAAGTATACTACAGGGAGTGCTCTCACTTCTGAGACATGTGGATGGAAACTCTCCTCATCCAGCTGCTTCTTGTCATTCCCTTGGCAAACCAGCAAATCTGATATGTTTTACTCTCCACGCAGGATGGGTTCCAGTCAATCTGAAGCACAGAGCCATACCTTAAGCAAACTAGGGGTGCTTTTAGTGCCTATATAGATGTCTATCCACCACCTGTCAGTTTGACATGTGGTGGTTTGCTTGTTGCTATGATGCTGGATGCTATGCCACCAGTATTTGAAATACCAACAGAGTTACCTACTGAGGACAAGTTTCAGTAGAGCTTCCAGATTTAAGACAGATTAAGAAGAATGTCTTGGTGATCAACTTCTAAAAATTAACTGACAAAAACCTTGTCAATCACAACAGAATATTATTCAGTATAGTGCTAAAATATAAGAACTCTAGGTTGGAAGCCAGTGCACATTGGCTGCAATAAAGGACTCAAACATCATGAATACGGTAGAGTGATGCTGGAGGGAGTGGGGCCAAGATGACAGATGAGTACACATTTCCTGTATTCCATCTGAGAACTAAAGTCTAGAAAAACAACTGAATGGAACACAGTGGACATTCTGGGAGCACCAAGATCAGGCAGAAGTTTGTGAGATTGGACTGGCTGACTGGAAGGGGAGAACTACCTTTGTCAGAGGTGAGATGGCAGTGTAAAGAGTCCTGCTTCTGCTGGCACAGCAACTGAGTGGCTTGCAGGTACAGAGGCCATCTTTATTAACTGGGAGACTGGGACCAGGACTGCTGAGCCTGAGAGCCCAGCAGGGGCCAGCTGCCATACTGACCTGTAGCACCTAGAGGCTTTACTTAAGACAATAACATCTAGAGAACCCAGAAGAAGCTGGCAGTCAAGGGTACCAGTGCTATTCACCCACTCTTCTTCAAGCTGTGCCATAGAGTCTTCTGGCCCAGAACAAGAGAGTGGTTCAGGCAGGATGTCATCTGAGTCAGGTGACAGGTGGAGTCAGCCATACATGAGGGCCCTGTTGGGGCTGCCTGCCATGCTAAGCAATAGTGCCTGATTGGACAGTGCCTCTCTCAGCAGAAAAGCTAGTGACTAATTGTGGTGGTACCCTTGCCGCTTCCTTCTGTGCACCACATCATGGCATCTGTGGACACAGCCCCTGAGAGACTCCACAAGTAGGTTGCCATCTTTGTCAGCTAGGAGATGGAGCCTGCCACCCCCGAGGGCCCAACTTGAACCAGCTGCCACTGCACAGAGTGTCTCTCAGCAGAAAAGCAGTTCTCAAGAAAATCACATCTGGGTAACACAGTTGTGTCTGGTGGGCCAGTGTGGCACTACCATTTCTCCCTCCTTTCACTGAGCTACAGCATAGCATCTGCTGATGGGCCCCTGAGAGACTCCATAAGTAGGTCACCATCTTCGTCAGCCAGGAGGCAGGGCTTGCCACCCATGGGGGCCTGGCTGCAACTGGCTGCCAATGGACAGTGCCTCTCTTAGCAGAAAATCAATTTTTAAGAGAATCACATCTAGAGAACAGGGTGGAGGATGATGGCTAAGTGTGGTGGCACTCTTCCCTCCTTCCTTCTCTGAGCTATGCCATAGTGTCCATTGGCATGACTGGAGAGTTGGCACAAGTAGGTTGCCATCATTGTCAACCAGAAGGAAGGGCCTGTCACCCATGAGGGCCCAGGTAGAGCCAGCCACCAAACTGAGCACCATCATTGGGCTAAACAGTATCTCACCGGAGAAGCTTTACTGAAGAGGGTTGTACCCAGAGAACTCAGTGGCAGCTGGCAGCCAAGTCTAACAATATCCTTACTCCCTTCTTAGAGCTACACCATAGCTTCTGCTGGTGTGACAACAAAGAAGCTGAGGAGCTTTCAGATGGTGCAAAGATAATGATCAATATCTAACTATTTAAAGAAGTAGACTACCATGGCTCTGGAAAACTCCTAAAATAAGGAATGAAAAAACTTCCCAGCTGAAGAAGCCCTCATGAAATTATCAGAGGTAGAGTACAAAAGAATTATGCATAGAGCCCTTCTAGATTTTAGAATGGAGACTAAACAAAGTGCAGCAGAACAAAATGAAAAATTAAGCCAGCTATATGAACTGCTAGAACAATAATCTGAAATTCAGCAGATCAATAATAAAAATCACAGGGTTAGAGAATTCTTCTTTTTTTCTTTAATCTAAAATTTTTATTGAATTTTTTAATATTAATTCAAACACTTTTTCAATGGGTTTTTGAGAAGAGTAATGAGTGTTCTGTCTCTGTCCTGATGCATGAAGCTCTATTTTTTTTTAAATGTTCTTTTGAGGAAACAGAATGCAGCATTAGCAAGACTGAAGATAAAGCAACTGCCACCAGCGTTTATGAGGAGAAACTAGACAAAATAATCAAGAAAAATGAAGAAACATTAAGAATCATGTGGGGCTCTATCAAGAGGAACAATTTATGTGTAATTGAGTTCCAGAACAGGGAGGAATAACAGAAAATACAGAGAGAATTGTTGAAGAGTTCCTGACAGAACACTTCCCTGACATCATGAAAGAAGATAGCTAGTCAAGATGCTTATCAAACTTCACAAAAGGTAGGCCTCAAAAGAAAGACACCAAGACAATTATAATCAAGCTTAACAATAAAGGCAGCTAGGCTTGTACCAAAACTGACATACAAAGGGAAACCTTGTGGAATCTGTCAACTTTTCATCCAAAACCTTGTTGGCAAGAAGGCAATGGGATGACACATACAAAGTCTTGAAAGAAAAAAAATAACCTTCAAAGAAAAAATTATATATCCTGCAAAAATGTCTTTCAAATATGACAAACAGAATCTTAAAGACTTTGCAACAGCCATGCCAAAGTTACAAGAAAGACTGAAGCAAGTTCTTTGATTGAAAAATCAGTAACACCAGAGGCACATTAAAAGATGATAACCAAGACACAGCATCCAGAGTCCTACTTAGTTAGGGAAGTCATGAAGCTCAATCAAAACTAAAACATAAAAAGTTAAAGAAATGAAGATATCAACATATAAACTATGACAATATTAAACTATAAAGAGGGATATACTACAGTGCTCGTAGATCTTTCAGACGAAGAGAAAATTAAGCAGAAACAAAGAAGTTAAAGACTGGTTTAAACTTAGAACATTACAGGGGAACAAAGGGACAGCTGCAAAGCAAACTAACAATGCTACATACCAAAACAAGAAAAATAAGATTCTCAACAGACACAAAATGAACATTGAAAAGGATAAGAAGAAAACCCATAAAGAAAAATCACCCAGAACAGAATATTAAAATCAACAACAAAAAATTAACAACATAAAAATAAAGGCATCAAAATGGCAGCACTGAGTATATATCTAGCAATAATTACAGTGAATGTAAATGGACTGAATGTTCCAATAAAGAGACAGAGGGTAAAGGGCTGGCTCAAGAAACATGATCCATTGATATGCCGCTTAAAAGAAATACACCTTAGACTCAAAATCAAAGGATGGAAAAATATATGCCAAGCTAACAACATGCGAAGAGCAAGAGTGGCAATATTAATCTCACATAAAATAGATTTTAAAGTAAAATCCACCATTGTGGACAAGGATGGGAACTACTTATTGCTTAAAAGTTCAACACATAAGGAGGATATAACAATATTAAATATCTATGCAACCAGTATCAGAGTATCTAAATATATTGAACAAATGCTGACAACACTGGAAAATGACACCTATCAATACACAATAATAGCATGAGACTTCTACACTTTACTTTCAGTAAAGGACAGATCATCCAGAAAAAAGTAAAGATGTGAAAAATCTTATTGCAACAATCAACCAACTCAATCTCTCAGACATATACAGAACTTTTTACCCAACAACAGATAAGTACACCTTCTTTTACAGTGCACATGGAACAGTCTCCATAATAGAAGATGTGTTAGCTTATAAAGCAAGTCTCAACAAAATCCAAATCACTGAATTATTGAAAAGCATCTTCTCGGACCATAAAGCCATAAAAGTTGAAATCAATAGCAGAAAAAACGTGAGTAGAAATTCATACTCATGTAAACTGAACACCTTTCTCAAAAAGTGGTGGGTTACAGAAGGAATCAAGGATGCAAGAAATTCCTGGAATCAAATGAGAATGAAAATACAGCCTACCAGAACCCCAAAAGCAGTGCTCAGAGGTCAACTTATCTCCATTAGTACACACATACAAAATAAAAAATGGTTCAAACCAAACAATCAACCCTGCAATTTCAACAAGTAGAAAGAGAACAACAAAAGAACCCCTCAGGCACCAGAAGAATGTTAACAGGTAGTAAAGATTAGAACAGAACTAAACGAATCAGAGAACAGAAAAACAATTGAAAGAATTAACAAAACCAAAAGCTTTTTTCTGGAAAAGATCAACCAAATTGATAAACCATTGTTTAAACTTACAAAAGAAAAACAGAAAGGAAACAAATAACACAAATAAGAAACGAAACAGGAGGTGTCATAACAGACCCAACTGAAATTACAAGTACCGTAACTGAATACTATGAAAAACTGTACTCCAAAAGAATTGAAAACCTAGAAGAAAAACAAAAATTTCTAGATTCACATTTCCCAGCAAAATTATCACAAAGAGAAGTAGAACAGCTTAATAAAACAATCATGAAAGAAGAGATTGGAAAAAGTAATGAAAAAAGTACTAACAAAAAAGAGTCCTGGCTCAAAAGTCTTCACTGGAGAATTCTACCAAAACTTTTAGGAAGGAGTTAGTTCCAATACTATTGAAGTTATTCCACAACATAGAAAAGGACAGAACATTTCCAAATTCATTTTAAGAAGCCACCATAACCCTTATACCAGAGCTGAGTAAAGACCCCACAAAAAATAGAAAATTACAGACCAATGTTAGTCATGAACCTAGATGTAAAACTCTTCAACAGAATCCAAGCTAATAGAATTTGACAACATATCAGAAAAACAGTTCATCATGACCAAATAGGATTCATATTAGGGCTGCACGATTGATTCAACATCAGTAAAACAATTAACGTGATCAAACACATAAATAACACAAATGGTAAGAGTCACTTGATTCTATCAATTGATGTAGAATAGGCATTTGACAAAATCCAACACCAATTTGTGTTAAAAATTCTCAGCAAAATAGGAATAACAGGGAAATTCCACAATGCAAAAAGGAGCATTTATGCAAAACCAATCACAAACATCATTCTGAATGGAGATATACTGAAACAATTCCCCCTGGGAACAGGAACTAGACAAGGATGCCCACTGTCACCACTTCTATTCAACATTGCGTTTGAGATTCTGACCAGAGCAATCAGACAAGACAAAGAAATAAAAAGGATCCACATCAGTAAAGAAGAAATAAAAGTATCCCTATTTGCAGATGATATAATTGTATACTCAGAAAACTCTAAAGAATTCATAAATAAACTAGTGGAACTAATAGAAGAGTTCAGCAAACTCTCAGGATATACGATAAATAAAAGTCAGTAGCATTCCTTTACACCAACTAAGATCATCAAAGAAGAAATTACCAAATCAGTATCATTTAAATAGCCCCCAAGAAGATAAAATACTGAGGAGTAAATCTAACCAGACATGTAAGAGACCTATACAAAGAAAATTACAAGATCCTACAGCAAGAAACCTACCTTGCTCATGGACAGGAAGACTTAACATTGTGAAAATGTCTATTGTGCACCAAATGATCTACATATACAATGCAATGCCAATACAAATTCCAATGTCATTTTTTAATGAGATGGGGAAACAAATCACCAACTTTGTTTGGAAAGAGAAGAAACCCTGGATAAGTAAAGCATTACTGAAGAAGAGGAATACAGGGGGAGGACTCACACTACCTGACTTTAGAACCTATTATTACATTTCCACAGTAGTCAAAACAGCCTGGTACTGGTACAAAAAAAGATATATAGTCCAATGGAACAGAACAGAAAAATTCAGAAATATCACCAACTCCCTATGAACAGTTAGAATATGACAAAGGCCCAAAGGTTGTAAACTGGGGTAAAAAGAGTCTCTTTAACAAATGGTGTTGGCAAAACTGGAAACTGAAAGAAGACCCATATCTCACACCTTATACAAAAACTAAATAAAAAAGCATCAAAGACCTAAATATCAAACCTAAAACAATAAAGATGATAGAAGAAAAAATAGGGACAACAATGGAAGTTCTGATATATGGCTCAACAATAATGCACAAACAACAGAAAAGAAAATAGATAAATGGAAACTACTGGAAATTGGACACTTATGCTCATCCAGAGACTTTATCAAGAGAGTTAAAAGACTGTCTACAGAATAGAACAAAATATTTGGCAACTATGTATCAGATTGTTATCTGATTTCTGTAATCTACAAGAAACTGCAAAATATCAACAAGAAAAAGACAAATAATCCAACTAAACAATGGACAAAGACATGGACAGGCACTTCACCAAAGAAGATAATCAGGCAGCCAAAGGACACATGAGGAAATGCTCATGATCATTAGCTATTAGAGAAATCCAGATCAAAACTACCACGAGACATCATCTCATCCCAATGAGGTTGGCAGTAATTCAAAAAATACAAAACAAGTATTGCTGGGGAAGCTGTGGAGAGATAGGAACTCTCCTACACTGCTGGTGGGAATGTAACGTGGTACAGCCTCTTTGGAAAGCCATTTGGTGCTTTCTTAAATAGCGAGAAATAGAAAGACCATATGATCCAGCAATCCCACTGCTTTGAATATATCCTACAGAAGCAAGTGCAGTCACATGAACAGAGACATGCACAAAAATGTTTATTGCATCACAGTCCACAATAGTAAAAAGATGGCATCAAACTAGGTGCCTATCAACAAATGAATGGATAAACAAACTACTATACACACACACACACACACACACACACACACACACACACAATGGAGCATTATGCAATGATAAAAAACAATAATGATTTTAGGAAGCATCTCATAACCTGGTGTCAACTTGAATACATTATGCTGAGTGAAGTCAGCTGCAAAAGGACAGATATTATATGAGATGACTATTATAAGCACTTAACAAAAGACTTATGCACAAAAGAAAAGACTCTGACAGCTATAAGGACTGGCAAGAGACAGAGTGGGTTGGTCATAGTCTATAGAAATTTGGTTAGGTGAAGGGTATGACAGCACTCCATAGAAGGCAGGTCAGCATAACTGGACTACAGCATAAACTAAAACATCTTCTAAATTCAACCCAGCATTTCAAAGGATAGCATAGCAGGGACAGAGGTCTGGGGACCATGTCTTCATGGGACATCGAGGTCACCGGGCATAACTACCCTTTTGCTAAGAGAGTTTTCTGTACTCTATATTGGTGAGTGGTGTCTGGGATCTCACAAGCCAGGAAGCTGCGATCTGAGGAACATCAAGTGGTTCCAATACTCCTGGAACAGATGATGACTGAGAACAAGGACATGAGGAGAAATCAGCCCGGGAGACACAAGGACACGTATGATTGGGAAGCTGTGTTAGCATGAGACCAAAAGAACCACCACCGAAGATAGCTTCAATACGGGACACAGTGTAGAGTCCCTGATGTAACACAACGAAAAGAGGTGTGCAGATCAATAACTCTACTAAAACAGAACTGATGATCTGACATTCTGGAGGGTCCCCTGGGCACAAGGCCCCTAGGCTTGATGCTGCCCTAGACCTGAAACTGGTACTGAGGTCAGACTAAGAATGGACTGGACTCACAGACACAGAGTAAGCATGTGGTGTATCTGCTTTACAGTTTTATACGTTTATACAAGGCTGTCCTACTGGTTTCTTTGTAGAGGGGAAAGGAGAGAGAGACGGGAGGGGATAGGTGTTCACCAGGAGGATACTAGTATTACAGAGTGAAAGGGTAGACTGTGCTGTCACAGAGTGTGGAGAGCAGTTAGAGTTACAGAGACAGGTATGCAGAATTGACTTGGATTGTACACTTTCAGTTAATTATAATAAAAAATATTTTTAAAAAAAATCAGGTGCAATACCTGGCAATATTTGATTCTACTGTGCATGGAGTCACTCTGAGTGTGAGGCCAATTGTTGACAACTAATAAGAAAAATGTCTAGACCCTGCTTCTAGGACTAAGTGGTGCTGCTAAAGAATGAGGCTTCCATGACATTATATAATTCAGATGGCCTTCTTTGACCTTCTATTACATGTAAATGTGACCTTTAAACATTTTGCAGCACCTGATTTGTGTAGTACTGAAGAAGACCTCAGCAGCAGGTAACCACATGCTGTCGAAACTCCTGGTGACAGTCACATGCTCTGTATCTTAGCACAGCCAGTATTCAAGAACTCCTCTGCAGAGGGTGGTCATTCCACGTGTGCTACAAAAATTTCTTCCTTGAGCTTGGCCAATAGGCATCCCTGCTGAGTTCAGTTTGGGTCCAGACATTATATTTGTGGCTGTTCCTGCATGTATACAGCTATAAACATTTACTGACAGCTTATGATCACTATGCAGTATGCATCAGTGGACAATGTATGTCACCACACATCCGGTAGAGACACTGAACAGGCCCTCTAGCTACCGTTTCACAGCATAGTCTTGAGTTCCCTCATCACCTTGGCTCTCTCCGTTGAATTCACTCTAGTTGGCCTGTAGCCTTCCCAGAGTCTATGCCCAGAAATTATGCTGAGATTTGTTCAATGCAGAATAAAAAATCCAATTAGAAATCATTCTTAGTTAACGCAACATAAATCAAGAAGTCAGATCACTTTCCCACTGAATTTACTTACCACGTGAAGCAAAATAGAAGAATGGTGGAGGTTTGGGGGACAGACTGTACATTGACAAACATCAGCTCTCCCTGTTACCTTGGACACACTGGATAAACTATTTAACCTGAGGTTCAGGTTTTTTTGTTGCTGTTGTTGTTTGTGTCAGGGGATCAACTGCAAGGAATGGTGAGAAAATTCACGTGCAATTTTCGGCACAGTGTCTGACATCGAGAACATTAACTGCCAGCTACCCTGCATTGCCTATCACAGAGTCGTCTTCTAAAACCTCAACTCCTTTCACATGTGCTCTCCTGCTAATGTGCTTAGCAGCATAGGTGTTTTGAACACACGTGGATTTCCTAACTTCTGCTATTTTTATTGTCGTTGGATGCTGTCGGGTTGATTTTGACTCACGGTGACCCTTTGTGAGATTACTGCCCATGGGGTTTTCATGGCTGCAATCTTTATAGGAGCAGATTGCCAGAGCTTTCTCCCAGAGAGCAGGTGGATGGATTTGAACTACTAATTTTCAGGGTGGTACCCAAGCATTTTAATCACTGTGCCACCATGGCTCTTTACCTAATACCTGGCTCCACTGAATTTGTTCAATTTGACCCATAACTTTCAGCCTGATTTGTCTTGCAGTCGATTTTCCTCCAGCCCTAGTGCATCTGGATCTATGTTCAGCATGCTTTCTATGTTCTCATCTATGGCTCTCCTCAGTGTTGGGTGAGGTCACAGACAGAGGCCAGGTTCTTCCCCCAGAATCTCCCTTCCAAATGGGAATTGACTTATTAATTAGTACTCTTTGGCCATGGTCATTGAACCAGTTGTGATCTTGTGAAATCCCGAAAGTATTTTATGATTTTATGTCAGAATGAAACTCTGGCTACCATTTTTGTGTTTTCTTTAGGGAACACATTATGTTGCTATGAAACATGAAAATTTCTCATTTCTTTTTTCATTACATTCCTACATTTAACAGGCTTCCTGCATAAGGCTGTAATTCAGTCTATTCTAACACAAATCATTATCAAATAGTATTATGGCTCGTTGGACAGAATAACACTTTTTTACATATTTTTTCATGAGAGAATGGGTGAAGGTATTTCATTTTGTAAAACAAATTTAAAATTGAAACTGTTAAGTTTGAAGAGTATGCATAGGTTTTTCTATGTAGCTTTAACGTGGGCTGCTTTTTAATAAGAGTCAAAGGAAAAGAACACGTAACTACTATTGACAAGCTAGTACTAGCCATTACATTTTTGGCAGAAATGTGTTCAGATTGGTCGAGTTAAGACCATCAGACTTGCCCAAAGAGGGCCATGCAGCCAAGTGGAAGAGGGAGCTGCAGAGTGCAGAGCTTCAGCTTTTGGGTGGCACTGAGCTGTGGCTGGAGTTTTAGACAACATGAATTTTAAGAAGCTTGACTAACCAGAGGATTTTAGAAATGCTAGAAAGACAGGCATCATATTCTTGGTATGGAAGGCCCCCCAGGATTTTACCTCCAGTACACACACCTTATATATTCCCCACAACTTGAGAATGTGTAGGACTGTGAGTAGGGTAGGATATCATTCTAGTGATGATGTTGTGTTAACAGTAAAAGGGATTGTGTACAGGTAATTAAGGTGCCTATCAGCCTTACAGGAAGTAGAGTGAGAGTATTCCTCAAAAGCACTACTGGTGAGAGTCTGACTTGTTCACTTTGGACATGTCATCTGGAAGGCAATCATTAGAAAGTGACACCATATCTGGTACGGTCTGTGACAACAAGGGAATTCATCTCTGAGAACCCTCAGTGAGATGGATTGACACAGTGGTTACAAACAATGGACTCAAACACACCAATGATCACGGATACAGTACAGGACTAGGAAATGTTTCATCCTATTACACATAAGTTTGCCATGAATTAGAGCTGACTGGGTGGCAAGTAACAACAATTAAAGTCCCTCATTAGTTGAGTTAACAGGAAGATTAACCCATGTGTACCTGACCTAAGCAGGTGAGCCCTATAAAGCTCAGAGAAATTGCAGGTAAGGGAGATTCTCTTGCTGTGGCAGAATGTCAAATGGCAGTGACACAAAGTAGTCTTTCAAAGAGCTACCCTTGGCTGACAGCCAGCTAAGAAATAGGATTTATTGTCCTGCAGCCCTAAGGAACTCAATTCTGTCCAGCAATTAGTGAGCCAGATGAGATCACAGCCCAGGCTAACTCCTTCACTTCAGCCTCGTGATACCCTGAGCAGAGGCCCTAGTTGTGCTGTGCCTGGATCCTGACCCACATAAAATGTGAGATAATATTTGTTACATTACATTATGTTAAGCTGCTGGGTTTAAAGTAATTAGTGATGTTGCAGTGGATAACCAGTACACATGTGTAGATGTGAGCAGTAGGGAGGAGCTGCTTAGGGGGAATAGAGTCCAGGATGATTCAGAGTGAAATGGTTTTCTGATGGGTGACTTTTATGTGGCCACAGGAAAAACTTTACCGACTGAGATTTCATATAGAACCTTCTGCAAATAGGCACAGACTTTCTTTCCTTGCACTGCAGTTGTTCTCAAACTTCAGCATGTGTGTGTATCAGAATCACCAGGAGGGCTTGGGAAAACAGGGCTGGGCCCCGCTCCCAGAGTTTTTGAATCACAGGTTGGAGTGGGGCCTGAGAATGTGCATATCTAACAAGTTCCCAAGGGATGCTGATGCTGCTGGTCCAGGACCCCACTCTAAGGACCACAGCTCTTTTATTAATGAAGAGGTTCTGGTTACTTTCAAGCATTTAATTTATGTATCCAGCTTTTCCCACATTTGATATGACACATTTTGCAAGGTATTGTAGGCCAGTGTAAGATAAAGGGGAAGTATAGAACTTGATACGCCTTTGAGTAGTCCACCGTGCTTTTTAGTCTTTGACCAGTCATCTCACAACTTTAGTCGGGTGGGGTGATGAGAGACTGGTTAAACCAGCTTTTAATAAAAACACTCATCATTAGTCAGTTGCTAAATGTCATTTGGAAGTGACTTGCCGGGCCTTTCTCCCAAGGCATCTCTGGGTGAACTTGAAGCATCAACCACACCAGTTTCATCACCTTCCCAAATGCTGAGCATTGGCAATCTGCCAACAGAAAGCACCTGCAGGGCTATGCTCCAAGGTGCAGAGAGGTGCTTAGAAAGAGCAGAGAGTCCTCTTACTGCTGAAGAATCACTGTCATCATACACTCCTCTTGGCCCAACCCTGGATAATTTTGTTAGGCCCCAGAGGGGTGTATGATGACAGTGATTTAATCAGGGAAAACCCGGTGATAATAGTGTTTAAGTGCTGTGTCTGCTAATCAAAAGGTCAGCAGTTTGAATCCACTATGTGCTCCTTGGAAACTGTCGGGCAGTTCTACTCTGTTCTATAGCATTGCTAAGAGATTGAACAGACTCACTGACAGTGGGTTATTTATTTATGTATTTTTTTGTATATTGAATCAGAATCTATATTTTTTATTGCCCTTTATGTGAAAGTTTACAGATCAAATTAGTTTCTCATTCAAAAATTTATACACAAATTGTTTTGTAACACTGGTTGCAGTCCTGATAATGTGTTAGCACTCTCCTGCTTTCCACCCTGGGCTCTGTTCCATTTGTGCAGTTTTCTTGTCCTTTTCTCACTTCTCGTCTTTGCTCTTGGGCAAGTGTTGCCCATTTGGTCTCATAGACTTGATTGATCAAAGAAGCACATTCCTCACACGTGTTATTGTTTGTTTTATAGGACTGGTTAATCTTTGGCTAAAAGGGGAACTTCAGGAGTAGCTTCAGTTCTAAGTTAGCAAGATGTCCAGGGGCCAAGGAGTGCCTGACCCAGACCATGATATTTTCAATCACTTAGTATCGATTCCAAACCTTCACAATGAATAAGGAAGACCAAAGAAGTATTGATGCCTTTGAATTGGAATGTTGGTAAAGAATACTGAACATTTCATGGACTTCCAGAAGAATACAAGGTCTGGCAATTAAGTTCATGAACTTATCCTAGAAAAAGTGCTGCATACCTCATTGTTGAATATCACTACGGTCACCTTTGAAGTGCTCCCCTGTGAAGCTATGCAATTTTGGAACTGTTTTTCTGGAATGGTCATCAGAGCTGTTGTTGTGTTACCCGTGATGTCCTGAATGTCATCAAACTGTCTTCCTTTCAATATTTCCTTTATCTTTCGGTAAAAAAAAGAGAAGTCATTGGGGCTAGATTAGGTGAGTAGGAAGAGTGATACAATATAAATATTTGTTTGCTGGCTAAAAACTCCCTCACCAACAGTGCTGTGTCAGCTGGTGCATTATTGTGATGCCAGAGCCGTGAGTTCTTGGTGAAAAATCGAGGTTGGTTTCATTTAAATTTTTCATGCAGCCTTTTCAGTGCTTCCAAATAGTAAACTTGGTTACCTGTTTGTCCAGTTGGTACAAATTCATAATGAACAGTACCTCTCATATCAAAAAAAGTTAGTGACATCTTTGTGACTCTTGATTTGGACTGAGGAACATTTTTGGTCATGGAGAATTGGCTGACCTCCGCTGTGTACTTTGATGCTTTGTTTCAGGGTCATAGTGGTACACTCGTGTTTCATCACCCGTAATAAAAAGGCCTGAAACATTTTCTTGGCTCTGTAAAAGATCTTGGTACACTTCGACTCTCCTTTGCTTTTGTTCATCAGTGAGCTCCTTTGCGACAATTTTTGCACACACCTCTCTCATGCCAACATTTTCGGTTAAGATTCTTCTATTTCTCTACTGATGTTTATTTGGTCTACTATACTTCTCACAGTCAGCCAACAATTTTGACACACAATTTGATGAATTTCTGCAATGTTTTCATCAGTCTTGCTTGTTACTGGGCTCCCTGACCTCTCTTCACCAGTGTTGCTTTCCCTCCACTCAGAAAAATGTTGACTCCACTGTACACTGCCATTTTCTTTATGGCATTATCCCCATAAACTTGGACCAACAGGTCTCTGATTTCACTTCCACTCTGCCAGTGTTAAAAAGAAATTTAATGTTTGTTCATTGTTCTAGTTCAAGCACCAACATTCTTGAGACCGCACACAAAAACACACAATGACAATGAATGCCATTCAGCAAGACGTGGCCATATACCAACACAAACACAGCTGTGAGACACCAAGATTATGAAACCTTACTGAGTTACTCTACAGTGCTGCCAACACAACGACAAGGTGGCAAGTTCATGGACTTAATGGTCAGATCTTGTAAACAAGTCTGTCTTGGAAAGAATACAGACATAGTGCTCCTTGGAAGTAAGAATGGTGAGATATTTTCAGCTCATGTGCTTTGGACATCTTGTCAGGAAGGACTAGTCCCTGGAGAAGGACATCATGATTTACAAGGTACAGTGTTAGAGGAAAAGAAGACCCTTGATGAGATGGACTGAAACAGTGGCAGCAACAATGTGACTCAAGCATAGCACTGTTGTGAGGATGATGCCAGATAGAGCAGTGTTTTGTTATGTTGTACATGGATGGCTAAGGGTCAGAACTGATCTGATGGCAGCTAACAATCACCAGCAGCTATAGTTTAAGGGGTTCCTTCAGTCTCTGTCAGACCAGTAAGTCTGGTGTTTTTTGTGAATTTGAATTTGACTATCTCTTCCTCAATGAATAGGCTTTGACTCTTTGTCAGAGACCAAGTGTCCAGAGGTGGATAGATTTGTTTCTGGGTTCTCAATTGTGTTTTATGAGTCAGAATCAACTTGAGAGCAGTGTTTTCTGTTTTGTTTTGTTTTTTGTTATTTGGTTGGTTGGTTGAATTCTATTCTGTTGGTCCACGTGTCTGTCATTGTACTAGTCTCATATGTTTTGGCTACCGTAGCTGTGTAGTGGATTCTGAGATCGGGTAGCGTGAGGCCTTCTATCTTTCTCTTCTTTTGCAGTAATGTTTTACTTATCCAGGGGCTATTTTCTTTCCCATATCAAGTTGTTGATTAGGTCTTCCATCTCTTAAAGAATGTTGTTGGAATTTGGATCAGGACTGCATTTTATCTTTAGATTGCTTTGGGTAGTACTGATATTCTCACAGTGTTAATCTTATCCATGCATTTGGTATGTTTTTCCATTTAGGAAGGTCTCTTCATGTCTTGCAGTAATATTTTGTAATTTTCTTTGGGTAAGTATTTTATATCCCTACTTAGATTTATTCTAAGTATTTTATCTTCTAAGGGCCTATGATAAGGGATATTATTTTCCTGATTTCTCTCTTTGGAGGTCTCTGTTAGTATACAGGAATTTGACTAACTTTTATGCATAGAATCTGTACCTTGTCACTTTGCTAAATCCTTCTTTTAGCTCCAGCAGCTTTCTTGTGTGTTTGGGGGGATTTTTTATGTATAAAAGATCATGTCATCTGAGAATAGCAATAGTTTTATGCTTTCCTTATCAATTTGTAGTTCTTTATTTCCTTGTCTTGTCATTGGTCCAGCTGGGACTGCCAGTACAATGTTGAGTAAGAGGGGTGATAAAGGCATCCTCGTCTTATTCCTGTCTTCGTTAAAAATAATGTTGGCTGTGGGTTTTGTATATATATCCTTAGTTATGTTGAAGAATCTCCCTTTTATTTCTATTTTGATGAGAATTTCTATTAAGTGCTTTTTCCGCATTCAGCGACATGACTACATGATTATTTTCCTTTGGTAGACTATGTTGATTAATATTCCAGTGTTAAACCATACTCCATTGTGAGGTGTACTTTTATCACTCTATGTTTAAAATGATCTATTATTTTTAGATATTACCTTGACTTCTTCTACATATGGAAGTTCTGTAAGTACACCATTCACTCCCCTGCTTTTGTTTTAAAGTTGTTGCCAATTGCAGATTGACATCTCTGGCTCTGTGTTTTCAGATCTGTAGCTTTCCTTTAGAGGTTTCTCTGTCTGGGTTGGTATCTTGGTAATGTTGTCAGGTGGTTTACTCTCAGATGGTCATCTGCTGTTGTTGGTTTGGAAATTCTCGTGGCATAGTGGTTAAGTGCTATATCTACTAACCAAAAGGTCTGCAGTTTGAATCCACCAAGTGCTCTTTGGAAACCCCATAGGGCAGTTCTACTCTGTTCTATAGGGTCAGTATGAGTAAGAATCCACGGCAGTGATTTGGTTTTGATTGTTGGTTTTCTATCTGAAGAATTCCCTTTAATACTTTTTGTAAGGATAGTCTGATTTTTACAAAGTCCCTTTATTTCTGTTGATCTGGGAATGTCCTAATTTTTCTATCATATTTGAAACAAAATTTTGTTGGCAATTTTTTTTTTCAGGGTTTTATATATGTTGCCTCATTGTCTTTTTGTCTGCATGGGTTTCTGTGAAGAAATCAGAGCTTAGTCTTCTTGGAAACATTTTGTAGGTGATAACTTAACTGTCACCTAGCTTCTCCCAGAGTTCTTTATCTATGTACTTAGAAAGTTTGATTGTGATATGTCCTGGTGACTTTGGAGGGGGATATATTCTGTATGGGGTTCTTTGAGCTTCTTGCTTGGAAATCTTCTCATCTTTCATGATACTGGGTAAGTTTTCTTTCAGGAAATCTTCAAAAGTTCTCTCTGTGGCTTTTTTTTTTAAGCTTCTTCTGGGATTCCCATAACATCCTTCTTCATAGTGTCTCACATAACACTTTTATTTCTTACATTTTTTTCATTCTTTTTTCATATTTTTCCTCAAAGAAATTAGTATGGAAGGATTTGTCCTCTATTTCACTATTTCTCCTGTTGTTCCAATTCTACTTCTATGTCCTTCCATTGTGTTGTATATTTTCTTATATTTTATTGTTAATCTTCTAGATTTCTAGTTATTGCTTTTGTCATGATTTCAAACTGTCAATTTATTTTGTCATTTTATTTTATATTATTTTCCTGGATTCTTCTAGGCTTTTGTCTGTGTTTTCCCTGATCTTTTGAGGATCCTATTCATAAGCCTTTTGAACTCCTTATTATACAGGAGTCCCTTTGATCCCTTATCAGGCCATTTACCATCTCTTCTTCAGACAGGTTTTTTTGACCCCTTTATTTTGGCCATTCAGTTTAGCCATCTTGAGTTGTTCCTTTATGTGAGTTTACATTGTCTGCTGTCTCTGAAGTGTTAATGTGTTGTTTTATTTGTGATTTTGTTTTGTTTTGATGTATCAGCTTGTGTGGGTTGGATGTGCTTTGGATCATTTGTCTGGTAGCACAGAGATGTTCACTTCCTGGTCCCAACTGGAAGGGGCAAAGGCAGGCAGGGGCAAACCCTCTTCACTGTTCAATGTACGTATGAGACAACCAAGAGTGTACAGGGTAGACACCATAGAGCAGTATGGGAGTACAGTTGCTGACTAGGTGGACAGGCAAAAGGCAAGGAGCAAGGCGAGCATCCACTGATGCAGTGGTACTCCCTCCATTGGTGGGGGTGCGGCAGTAGACCGGGGGGCCTGCAAGCCCTCTCTCTGGTGGGAGAAGGGTGAGGTGGCAGCTCTGGGTCACACAGACACTCTTGGTGGCAAAGAGGCAAGGAATTCAGCCTAGGGGTTACTCAGACATTGTCTCTGGCAGGAGCAGGACAGCTGGCCAGGGGTCACAAAGGTGTTCCTTTCAGTGGGAGCTGGGGTAAGGTGAGTGCCAGATGTCACACCGATGCTCCGTGGTGGTAGAGGTGGGGTGTGTGGCTGGGAGCCAATCAGGTGCTGTCTCTGGCAAGGGGGCAATCAGGTGGGTGGGGTTTACTTTGCCAAGTGCTGCCGAGTTGGATCCGACTCATGGGGGTTACTGCTGTATTGCAGAGGAAGAACAAAGGGAAGATTGCATACCCTCTCCTGGATGGAGAAATGACAGGATGGGCAACCAGGGGTTATGCAGATGCTGTCTCTGCTGGGGAGGCGCAGGTAGCTGGAGGTCACATAAACGCTCTCTTTGGTGGGGGAGGGGTGGTAAGGTCAGCCACGGGGCACACAAGTACTCTCTGGTCAGAAGGACAGCCAGGAGTGTGAAAGAAAGAGAAAAAGAAAATGAGAGAAAATGATCATCACTCACCCTACCCGTCAGCTACTGCTGCTAAGGGCTTCTCCTGGCTCTGGGACCTGGTTTCCGCCCTGCTCTGTGCACACCAGGATCCTGAAGCTCTTATTCGTCGTCCCATACTTTCCCTCCTTAGTTTCAGTTCATGTCCCGCTTACCTTGTTTCACTCTGGGTATGTCAACACAATTTCTCCTCCGGGGAGTTCTGTGATGTTGTCTTCCTGTGCTCGTCACTCAGGGTTGCCACCGGCTTTGTGTCAAAACGGCCCTGCTGTGCCGGACTGACTGGCAAGGACCTCTCCTTTGTATCTCTCCCTGCTTGCTGCTGTCTTCAGTTTCCTTTTCTGATCTATGTTTGATTTAACTCTATATCCTTCCTGTTGATGCTGAGGTCTCCAGGACGTCGCCTGCACCTGTTTCACCTGGTTTCTTAGGTCTTTGCTATTGAGACAGCATCTGATCAAGCTACCATCTTGAATCTTCCCCTCCAAAATCTACATTTTAATAAGATTCCCGGGAGTTCCTTACCTATAACTTCCTGGGAACTTGTTAGAAATGCAAATTCACAGCAAGGATTTGGACTAGAAGGGACCAGTTTGAAGTCCTGAAGGTATCAGGATAGGATCACAGATGAAGTCTTGACTGAGATTTGCAGATTTTTATGAACTGAACTGTGTCATTCCGCAAATATACGTGTTGAAATCTTAACTTTCCATTGTTTGGGAAGTAGTGGTTTTCTTCTGTTATGACAGAGGCCGTACCAATGTAGAGTGGGTTCTAAACCTAATCATTACTAAGCTATAAAAAAATAGGAACAAACACATTCACACCCACATACACTTACACTCACACATGCAACCCAAGGGGAGTGTGGGAGAACATATGACATTTCAGGATAATCTGTAAGGAAAGAATGTCAAAGATTACTGGCAGATACCAGAAGCCAGAAGAGAGGCTCACTCACATGGCTGAGACCCTCTTTGGAATTCTAACTTCCTGAACTGTGAAAAAATACATTTCTGTTCTTTAAAGCCACCGACTTTGTGTTACAGCAGCATTAGGTAACTAAGACATATAAGGATTTGGTCAAGGACAAAGCACCAAAGATAATTTAAGGAGAGAGAAAGAGAGAGCAAATCTTTTGCCAGTACGAGTGAGGTTCTGCAAAGCTCATGAGTATTCATCAGGGTGGACAGACTCAGAGAGAGAAGGGAGTCTTGGCATGCTGAGAATGAACGGGAGAGTGATTTGCAACTAGATTATGACAGAGCAGCAGTTAATGCTATTTTAAGGCAGAGTTTAAGAATTATTTATTTGGAGAATTCAGCATTATAATGTTATCCAAAAGCTCTCAGTTGCTGATGTGTGTCATACAGCTTCCTAATAACTGGATTCGGGGGAGGGGGGGACCTAAGTGAAGACATCTGTAAAAACTAAATACAATAATCATGTCTTGTTTTCATTATTTTGTTCACGATGCAATCTTGAAAGAACAGAATTGATTGATTATCCAAGGAATTTTATATTTATATGCAGAATGTAGGTACGCCTTTTCTTTACTTTCTAAAATAAAAAATGACTGACCTTTTGCATTAGAACAACTTGGGTCATCCTAGCTGCCAGCTTTTATTTCATTTATTTTTCAAAGAGACAGAGGGACTTCGAGGGCTTTTCCTAGGCTGTTGAAGAAAGACTATTGTAGGGCTCCTTTTGATCCTGGTAGTAGGATCCTGCCATCTTTGAAGATCATTGCCAATATACACATAGTACAGAGGTTTGGAAACTTCATTTAATAATAGAAAAAAGGATTATAACATACAAAATAAGCCTTGAAACAGCTATACCCCCTCCCCACAGTAAAAAATTACAAACCCATTGCCACTGAGTTGATTCCAACTTACTGTGACCCTGTAAGGACAGAGCAGAGCTGCTGCATAGGGCTTCCAAGACTATAAATCCTTACACAAGCAGACTGCCACATCTTTCTCTCACACAGATACTGGTAGGTTCCAACTGCCAGACTTTCAGTTAGCAGCTGAGTACTTTAACCACTTTGCCATCAGCTCCTTGAAAGAGCTATGAAATGATCAATTCAGAAAACAAATCAACCTAAGTTTCTTAGGCTTACTCTCCTCTATGGGTGCCTAGGATTAGACCTCTAGAATTGCCTTCCCCTGAGGCCAAGGTTAGAAGCCCTGTGGTACAGAGGTTAAAGCACTCAGCTACTAACCAAAAGGTTAGCAGTTCAATCCTACCATCTGCTTCCTGGCAGAAAGATGTGGCAATTTCCTTCTGTAAGGATTTACAGCCTCTGAAACCCATTGGGGCAGTTCTATTCTGAATTACAGTTGCTATGCATCAGAACTGACTAAGCGGCAATGAGTTTGGTCTGGTTTGGTGGGCCAAGGTGGGCAGCATTTGTGACACATTGTGAAGAGAAAGGATGTGAAGGCAAACTGACTTTAGATTATGGAAAAAATGTCTGCAAGGAGGAGCTGACACTTGTCAGGAGCCAGGTTCACATATAGCAAGTCATGACACTGAATTCTTCTGCTGTGGGAAGATTACCTGGTAAGATCTCTGAAAGAAAAACCAAGAGGCGAGTCTAGGAGCTACCTCTTGTTTCTTTAAAGTGAGAGACTACAGCTACCCAGGAGACTTATTTGCCAATAATAATACAGATTATACTAGGAGCAGTAGCTTGTCTACCACTCAACAAATAGTTCATGATCATGGCAGGAATCAAGGGTGCTTTGTGACTGGCTGTTGGTCTGTAATTTTTCAATAACAACTTAACTTCAGTTTGGGGGCCTCTTTCCACTTTTGTGGTTTCCTGAGTGGTAGAAATAGTCAACATCCTTGGCTGCTCACCAAAAAGTTAGAAGTTCAAGTCCACCCAGAAGTGCCTCAGAAGAAATGCCTGGTGATCTACTTCCAAAAAATAAAAGAAAGAAAGAAAAGAAAAGATCAGTCAGTGAAACCTGTGGAGCACAGTTCTACTCTGATACACATGGGGTCACCATGAGTTGGAGTCGGCCTGATGGCAACTAGTGCTGGTTCCATTCCAGGCATAATGCCAACATGAAATCTTTGGTCATTTGCTTCCAGAAGATACTAGAAATGAGACTGTGGACATCAAGGGCCTGTTGAGGCTAACACTGGGTAGCAAGCATCGCACTTCAGAGAGAACTGTAGGGTAAAATTATAACACAAAAGTCACAACATTCAGGACAATGTTCTATTAGGCAATTTCAGTCACTAAGAAAGTGCAAATGCAGACTCCTGGGTAAATCTGATTTGCCATGCTAGGCCAAGCTTATTTTATTACTTACATTCTGCATCCTAAGAACTAATAACTTCATATTGTAAACATTAAGCATACAGAGTTTAAATTCAAGGCCACATTTTATCATTGATTGTCTCTCTTGTGGTGTGTCTTTGGTTGGCCGAGATCAACTCGTAGTGTATAAATGCATAAGTTATATAATTATTATATAAAAAAGGAAAAACAAAAACAAAAACATTGACTCGTATACTTCATTCTGACAAACGCACAGCGTTCGCGACTCAAAGGAAAACTGGAGCCCGCCTCACCCAAATGCCAGCATGAAATCTGATTGCAGTAGCTGAGAAGGCCACTGCTTACCCTACCCTGCTGGAGAACAAAGCCCCCATATAACGATGAGGTCCTGAATGTTTCTTTTAAATATCAGACAATTCCAGTTAAATTTTTCTTTTGACAAACATACAAAGAAAGAGATGCATATTTTCATTTCTGAATTCTACCACTTCCCCTTCCTCCACTAGGCTACATCCTTTCTCTTAACACTGGGTTTGGTATAACACTGACCACATTAAACCGCGCGTCTCCGTGACTCATTCCCTGCAGTCCCATATGTCCTAAGTCCAGTCTTTGCTGCTTGAGAAGTTTCTTTCCCAGTCCTTGCCACCTCCTCTGCTTTCTCCTCTTCTTCCTCCTCCAGCCTTCATCTACAATTGCACACTCGCTCTCCTTCCACATTCTAAGTCCCACCGTTTGACTCACAGTTCTCACAACACTGTAAAGGAGTCAGAAACTTCAGGTCATCTTCACAGTTTGGGAGAGCTGAGAGCTCTCTGTCAAATGGAAAGAATGTGATTTCAACCAACACTGCAAGTGCCAATGAGTTCCATATCAATGTTCCTTGATAAGCCACAGTCTCTTTTCTGATATGTTCCTATTTTTAAATACAGGTAGTTTTCCTTAAAAATGACATAAATGGTATGTTAAATCTCTATTGCTTTAGTTGAATCCCAGTTTGCATTAGCAGGATTCCATATGCTAACTCTACAGTTTATACATGTCTTAAGACCACTTTCTTTGGCACTTTGTCCTTATGATGGCTTGATTCTACTTACAATGTCTTTTACAAGATTGGTCCACAGAGTATTTGTCCATATACATTACATTTTTAGTCTTCTCTTTATTTCTCTAGTAATACTGGAGTAATTCCCATCCTCTAAGTGTCTGAGATTTCTTCACTAGTGTCCTTCCCCAGCCCCAGTTAACCTTTTCCATTCCTTTTGAGGCACTTTAGATTCATGTTCTCTAATAGAGTTTGTGGAAGTCCATTGACGATTGATTGTGTGTTGTTGAGGAAAGCCTCCACTAGGTCTCTAGTAGTAAGTGCCCAGGTGAGAAGGCATATGGCTGGCTGGGAGCCGAGTGTTAGGGTATATACCTCCAGTTGGTGAATTCCAGTAGGGGTTTGGGGCAGCAAAAAAACTAGAAGATGTTACTGGTAAAGCTGGGGGGTGGGGAGCCACAAAGTTCATCTTCTGTGGGTGTGCATGATAGGAACCCATGTAAGGGAGGTCTGAGGGGTACTTGTAGAGAGAAGATTCTGGGGGGTGGGGTTGAAGGGCCTGGGCAATTCCGTGGAAGTCGAACTTGTAGGCATAGCGCTTTCCGTGGACTTTGGTCATGATGTTTTTGTCATAGTAGTAACGGAGGGCACGGCTGAGCTTATCGTAGTTCATATTGGGTTTGCTTTTCCGTTCTCCCCAACGTCGGGCCACCTCATCAGGGTCTGTCATCTTGAACTCACCGTTGGTGCCCTCCCAGGTAATACAATTAGAGTTTGAGCTGTCTGACAGGAGCTCCAAGAGGAACTGCCAAAGCTGGATCTGCCCACTCCCTAATGAGGTGAGAAAAGGAGAAAAACAGACCAGTGAGAAGAGAGTCTGAAGTGAGGACATGCTTCTCTCACTTATGGAAACAGCACTTACTGGGGTCCCACCTAGGACCCTTTTCCAGGCTGTACATGCATCCCTTGCTTAGAATCCTGAGTGGGGCAAATGGTCAAGCCCTTGACTACTAATTGAAAGGCTGAAGGTTTGAATTCACTCAGAGATACCTTGAAAAAAAAGCCTGGTAACCTACTTCTGAGAAATCAGCCATTGAGAACCCTCTGGATCACAGTTCTGTTCTGACACACATGTGGTCACCATGAGTTGGGGTCTATCGGACAGCAACTTGTTTTTTTTTTTCTTTCAGTGCTCAGACCCCTTAGCTTCTGGGAGTCTTGGCTGCTCTTGTTCCACAGATACCTTCATCTAAGGAGGACTGCCCTTGGCTGAGCAAGAGACACCTCACCCATAGCCAGAAATAGTCTGACACAGGCTACCTCAGGCCACGCAGAACCAACTCTGTGATACCACTCGCACTACAGAGCTGCCTGTGGGACCAGGCTGAAGCAAGGCTCTAAGTGAGGTCACAAGCTTTCTTGTCCTTTTACCTTTGCCCTGTCCTTCTCCTTCACTCCCTGTCTTCCAACACACCCTTTGTTAATCCTTTGTTCAAGCATCCTTATCATTGTCTTTCTATCTAGGGAGGAGTCCCTGAGTGGTATAAAGAGTTCACTACTAATCAATCAAAAGATTGATGGCTTGAACCCAACCAGAGGTCCTCAAAAGAAAGGGCTGGAGACATGCTTTCAAAAGTCTGGGGCCTTGAAAACTCAATGGAACAAAGTTGTACTCTGAAACACATGGCATTACCATGAGTCAGAGTCAGTGAACTCAATGGCAATCGTTTTGTCCTTTTGGTTTTTTTCCTTTTGCATTTAGGGAACCTGACCTTAGATGATGACCATTAGGGACTACTGAGGCTCAGATAACAGATCCAAGTCTTTTAGGGACTGCAGAAGAATTCTAGGAGCAAAGTTCAGTTGGCTCCTTCCGTCCCTGACTTCCTCAATAAAAAAGCCAGGCTGACCTGGCATTTCAGGGATGGGAAGGTGAATTTTCCCTATTTGTGTGAGGCAGAACGTGCCACTGTACAGATGGCAATAATGACTTAATGGCACTGATGTTGGCTAGGTCAAGTCAAATAATAAAAGTCAGATTTAGGAAATGAACTTTAAAAGTTTATGGAAAAAAATAGAGAATGGAAGTAAACACCGTTATTTCTAACATAACATTTTTCTGGCGCTCAGCAGGCAGTTCTGTCAAAACTTTTCCTAGAACAGAATTAACCCACTCAAAATGAGGAAGTTTAGAAAAAAGTTGGCTCTTTTTCAAACCAGATCACCCATTTCCAGTATTTAGGCAAATGCATCGTAACGGAAATCCACATGTTGCCCTTGCATTGCAATGCCAATTGTGTTAAGCAGTGTGGTTCTGAAAAGAAAAACTGCAATAACAAGAGACTGCAAGTTCTATTAGGGAGTTGCATGAGACTGATTCAGTCAAGGAGCTCTCATCCAGCTGGTGCACACAGCCAGAATT
The DNA here is from genome assembly GCA_028571685.1 of Heterohyrax brucei. Taxonomy (NCBI): domain Eukaryota; kingdom Metazoa; phylum Chordata; class Mammalia; order Hyracoidea; family Procaviidae; genus Heterohyrax; species Heterohyrax brucei. The sequence continues at coordinate 38,565,719 of CM053157.1, read as the reverse complement.
GTCCTAATGCCACTGACACATAGATATGACTTTTATGCTTTACTGAACTCAGAAAAAATCCAGGCACATCACTGTAGCAACGCTTCTAAGATGATTTATGGCTCTCAAAAGAAGTATACAAATACAAAGAGTAACACTGAGTACCAGGAAAAGCTGCACTGTGTTGAGTAGATTCTAGAAGGCTTAAAAAACGGTTGAGAGGCAGATCTTCCCTCCCAGATGCCAGTTACGGCACTGCTTGTGTGCAGGGTAGTTATTTAAGCTGTACCTCCAGCTTATTAGCAAGGAGATGACCTTTCATAACATGACAAGTAAACATCAATAGATGCGATCACATTATTAAAGTAACTTTAATTGGGAACTATTTCAGAGAAGAGATATAATGTACAAATCAATTATAAAGTTGTTTCTTTCTGAATCCTTCCTATTAGCTCCCTACATGAATTGTCCAACTCATAAATCCTTGGTTCCACTTTGGCTACACAGGAATAGATATGCTTGTGAATTCATCCATACAACAGCATTGTGAGAAAGGTCAGCCTTTTCTGAATATGTAACAGAAAATGATCATTTTTAGTCTAGCAACACATTTGAGATATATTAACAGCTTGTAGTTCATTGCAATGGAAGCCTTAGCTTTTATGGAACATATTCGAACTGCTTTCAGTCAAGTTTTGTTGCTTCCAACTTTTCATTAATATGCATGTTTGAAAAAAATACAAAGAATGGTATGAAAAAAACATATGGTTTTAGTATGTGTACTGTAACCAAAGGATAGCAGCTTGAAAAAAAAGCTCCATTTCTGACCTGGGAATAGGAAAAAAAAAACATGGATTTTTGATTTAGCACTGTAACATATGCTTCAATATAAATACATACAGTTATTTGAAAATAAATAATCAGTATCAACTTCCTCCTATAGAGAGAGTAATTCTGTATAAATAAATAGACCTTCCCAAACAGCTAAAAGAGCACTTGGTATCTATGCAGAACGGCTAAGTTTTAGAAGTAGCTTGCCAGGCCTTTCTTTTGAAATGCCTCTGGGTGGATCTGAACCACAAATCTTTGGGTTAGCTGCTGAGTGCACTAACCAGTTGTGCCACCTAGGGACTCCTGCTTTAGGGAGGCTGAGAAATTAGAGTGATTATAAATTACATCAGTTACATGTGCCCAAATAATTTCAAAAGAAACATCACTAAAATCTTGTTTTACTGCTAAAAGCAGTAACATTTAGTGTGTGATAAGGTACATTTAGAAGATTGTGAGAGAATTCAGTGCAAGAATGTCTTGGATTTAGGAAAGCTGGAACACGGCTTAGACTGTGCACCAGCCAAACCAACAAGTAAACAGAGAAGCTCCTCAAAGGCAGAACTGTTTATCAGAATGACAGTACAACCTGCACCTCATGAATCATTTTTCTTTGGTAAAATCCTTCACCCCTATTTTTCGACTTCATCTTGGTAACATCTGTTATGGATTGAATTGTGTGCCTCCAAAGGAAGTCCTAATCCTACACCTACTGTGAATAAGACCATGTTTGGAAATGAGGTCTCCGGTGATATATCAGTTAATGTTAGGTCATACTGGAGTAGGATGGACTCCTTATACGGCATGAGTGGTGTTCTTACGTAAAGGAGGAGAGACACAGGGAATTTGGCCAAGTAACTAAGGAGGCAGAATTTGGCCAAGTAACTAAACCAGCTGCTGTCAAGTCAATTCTGACCCTACAGGAGAGAATAGAACTGCCCCATAAGATTTCCATGGTGTGGCTGGTGGATTTGAACTGCTGACCTTCTGGTAGCAGCCAAACATTTCACGGCTGTGGCACTAGGGCCTCAGGAGGCAGAGGCAGAGTTAAACTTGTAGCTCTAAGCTAAGGAATGCCTGGGGTTACCAGAAGCTGGGAGAGACTAGCAAGGATCTCTCTCTAAAGACTTCAGAGACAGCACGGCCCCACTGACACCTAAATTCAGACTTCTGGCCTACAAAACAGTGAGACAATCCATTTCTGTTCTTATAAGCTCCCCAGTTTGCCATATTTTGTCAGAGAAGCACCAAGACATTAATGCAACCCCCTGCAACATCAATAAGAAATGACTAGTTTTGTCCTAGGGGATTAACTAAAAAGCCAGGATGTAGGGGAGAGAAAGGACTTTACTACTTTGTCCTGTCCAGAGTCGCTGTCCCAAAGTGAAGGAGCTGGTAGCTGCTCAGACCTTTTCCAGGACAGCCAGGTGGGATGAAAGGAATGACATACAGTCTGGAAGAGGACTGAAGGCAATCCTCAAATTTTTAGGAGGAAAGCAGTCTTCACATGTGGAAAGGAAACACAGCTGTGATGAGGATGAAGACTTAGCAAAGAGGAGGAAAAAGCCAAACGGTTTGCAAACCACAAAGAAAAGTGGGGAGCTGCAGACTGACTCAGCAGATCTGGGCTAAGTGGAACCTTGTCCTGGGCAGCACCCTGAAGTGGTACAAAAGACTGAGGAAGAACAGCATAAATAATATAGCCAGAGGCCTGGCAGGCAGCAAGGGCCCCGTCAGGTGGCAGCTGTTTGGGGCCATTTTCTATCACCATGGAGTGCACACCTCTGTGTGCACAGCCTGGGCTCTCAACCGTGCTAAGGACCAAGCACAGGAAGGTTCAGGATGAATGGCTCAGCCTGGGGGCCAGTGTGGTTCAGAAGGTGGCCTGGTGGATTGGCAGGCGGCATGACAGACGGCAGTTGGGAGTACCAGCTTTGCAGCTGGGCTGAATACTTGCTCTGTCACTTAGGGGACCTTGGCCAACTTAGCTCTCTGTACCTTAGAGTCCTCATCTGTAAAATGGGGTCATAGTAACTGTACCACTGTCAGAATGAACTCTGTTCACGAACACTCATGCCATGATTTGTTTGTGATTTGTTTGAGGTTCAAGTAAGGCATGTTCGTTCCCATAGACAGGAAATGCCAAAGGGAAGGCAACTTCAGCCATGTTGGCTGTGCAGAACTGTGGGATGGTAACGTTGTCTGGGTTGGAGTGTCTTCTGTGGTGTTATAACAGCTGAAAACATTGAAAGCTTACTATGTGCCAGGTATTATTCTAAACACTTTACATGTACTATTTAATTTCCCCCTGACAATTACAGCAGTAGCCCCTTCTAGAGATGAGGAAATTGGGGCTCAAAGAGACTATGTGACTTATCAAAGGTCAGCAAGGATTGGAACTTGGGCAAGGCTCAAGGCACAGACCATTGGCTTTCACGGCTGGCTTCTGTACAGCCTCTGTGGGTACCTCTCAATTGTCTCCTCTTTCCGCTGGGACTTGGTGGCTTTCACCACATAGTTGACCACGCTCATGTACATAACAAATGGCAAAACATCCTTGTAAGTGGTCTCCAGTCTTGCATGAAGCAGGAAGTATTTCACTATCCTTCACTAAAGAATGGATACCAAGACCAACGGAGGCACTGAATGTAACTAGGGCCAGTTACCTCTTGGAAGTTATCTCCTTAGAGGAGCCACTCTCCATTCTCAGCCAACTGGACTGGGACATAAAGGCTTTGTGTTGCTTGTCTGGGATGTAAGAATGCAGGACACACTTTTTCTGGCAGGAGGAATATGGTCCTAAGGGCGCATCAAAAGAATATTTGGGATAGAAACGTTGCGATGCTGATATGATCTTGAGCATTCATGCTGCATGATGTAATTTTTCCATTTCAAATCATTAAAAAGGTTTTGCACTGAAATAAAGAGCAAGGACAGAAATTTTAAGTGGTGAAGGATTTATTTATCAGAGAATGGAATAAAAAGAGTCAAGCAGGAAGAAACACTCTCATTCACGGACAGATAAAAGACATTCTGGTGTCAGGGGCAGGGCCATGTAAATGTGACTGAAACACAGCCAAATGGCAGATGAGAAAAGCCACCAATTTATTACAAATAAAATAAAACAGAATAAATCCTCGTCTTGAAATCACTTAACTGCAGATTATAGGCTGGATGCTACCTTCATCCCCAGGTCCAGTAAGGATAGACTCTATGGAATCCTTTGTTTACTATGACAGTGTTGCTGAACTATTCTATGCTGTGACCTTTTCTCTCGGGCCTGTGATAGGTCTGCAGAGACCTAGTCCCCTCTACTTATTGTGCATCCCAGACTGCTAGGTGGGAGGGACTGGGTACCACAGTGGGTGAGTGCCCTGTTTAGGGTAAGCTACTCTGGGGTGCCATTCTCCAACCAAGCTAAGCAGCACCTATGAGCTGTGACAACATGGACATATGTATATGTGGATGGTATATGCATCACTGGAAACCCTGGTGGTATAGTAGTTAACCAAAATGTCAGCAATTCCAATCCACTAAGAGCTCCTTGGAAACACTATGGGGGCATTCTATTCTGTTTATTGACTCAACAGCCATGGGTTTGGTTTACGGGTAAATATATATATATATACATATATATATATGTACCCATTGCCACTGAGTTGATTACAACTCATAGTGACCCTATAGGACAGAGAAGAATTTCCCCATACTATTTTCAAGCAGCACCTGGTAGATTTGAACTGCTCACCTTTTGATTAGCAGCTGTAGCTCTTTTTATTTTTTTTAAAAAAAATCTTGTACTGTACTTTAAGTGAAAGTTTATAATTCAAGACAATTTGTCATACAAAAACTTTCACACACTGCTCTGTAACTCTAGCTGCTTTCCCCACCCTGTGATAACACATTCCTCTTTTACACCCTGTATTTCCTGTGTGTATTCAACCAGCAGCTGTACACACACACACACACACATATACATGGGTATAAGTACACTATTTATCTGCAAAAGACCTCTTCAAAAGTAAGGATGTCACTTTGAAGACTAAAATGCACCCGACCCAAGCCATGGTATTTTCAGTCACACAATATGCATGTGACCATGAACATGTGGACCATGAACAAAGACGACAGAACAAGAATTGATGCCTTTGAATTGTGGTGATGGAGAAGAATGCTTAACGTATGAGGGACTGCCAAAAGAATCAAGAGATCTGTTCTGAAAGAAGTCCAATCAGAGTGCTCCTCAGAAGCAAAGATGGCAAGACTGTGTCTTACATACTTTGGACATGTTGTCAAGAAAGATCAGTCCCTGCATGAGGACATAATGCTTGGTAGAGTTGAGGGTCAGCGAAAAAGAGGGAGACTTTTGATGAGATGGATTGACACAGTGGCCACAACAATGGGCTTAAGCATAAAAACAATTGTAGACATGGCAAAAGACTGGGCGTGTTTCGTTCTGTTGTTCATAGGGTTGCTGTGAGTTGGAACCAACTCGATGGCATCTAACAACAACATAATATGTACATATATTTATATATATGTTAGAAACCCTGGTAGTGTAGTAAAGAGCAATAGTTGCCAACCACAAGTCAGCAGTTTGAATCTACCACACACTCCCTGGGAATCCTATGTGGAGGTTCTACTGTGTCCTAAAAAGTTGCTATGAGTTGGAATTGACTCAACAGCAGTACATTTGTTTTTTGATATATATATGTGTGTGTATATATATGTATGTATATATGTATTGGAGCTCTAGTGGCACAGCGGTTAAAAGCTATGGCTGCTAACCTAAAGGCTGGCAGTTCAAATCCACCAGCCACTCGTTAGAAACCCTTTGTGGTAGTTCTACTCTGTCCTACAGGGTCTCTATGACTCAGGATTGACTCAACAACACATAACAAAAAATATATATGTTGGTGTTAGGTACGGTGGAGCTGGTCCCCAACTCATGGTGATCCCCATGCACATTGGAGCCAAGCAATGCCTGGTCCTGTGTCAGCCCTGTGTTCAACTGTAGATCAACACCATTGTGGCCCAGAAGGTTTTCACTGGCTGTTTTTTGGAAGTAGATCCCCAGGCCTTTCTACCTAATCTATCTCAGTCTGCGAGCCCTGCTTAAAGCTGTTCAGCATCATGTCAACACATAAGCTTCTGCTAACATATGGGTGGTGGCTGCGCATGAGATGCATCAACCAGGAATAAAATCCTGGGATCCTGCACAGAAGGCGAGAATTCTACCACTGAAACAGCAGTACCCCTCACAACTGACAATATTGATCTCAAAACATAACAATTACTTTTATTTAAACAATTATGCTGATAGCTACAAATGAAAAGCTGAGCACAGTTGTGAAGAGGGGACCAAGGACTCAGGAGAACACCAGCTAGACGCTCATACGAGAGAAGGAGCCCGGGGGGTTGATGGCTTGGACAGGGCTGTAATCCCCAGTTACATGTCCTTCTCTTTGTAAGCTCCCTGACGTCAGAGAACATATCTTGCTATTCCTGCCTTTGTCTATTGGAAAAATAATTACTGAGTCCCAGCACTGGAAGACCAGTAAACACTCGCCTCTAGCTGCTCAGCTGCTTAAAAATATTCATTGAATTATTTAACATTAGTGAAAATTTAGATGTTCTAGAATGATGATATCACATGTTCTCAGAGCACAGATTCTATTGTGGGGATGGACACCAGTTGAATTTGAATACTTTTGGTTTCCAATCCTATTTTGGCCTCAGTGTTTAGGAAATATAGATTCCAGCTTGTACTTGCAATATGCCTGGGACATCTTGGCATTTGAATTTGCTGTTGAAAATATGCAGCATATGCTGTGGATTTCTGAAATTGGTGCCAGCACAGCTGGTTCTGATCTGAACACAAACAAATAAAACAATTTAGTTGGTGCTGAAATTTGAGGACAGGTGACAATCCTTGGCAAGAATAAACCAATTAAGAATCTGCACTTTTTCCTGGCATCTATATTCAGAAACATACGATTGACAATGATTGTAAAGTTGAAGTCTTGTTGTTTCAAGTTTCTCCTTTTCAAACATTAGTTATTTTGTTGGCTTGTAGTAGGTTGTAATGCTGTTTGTTGAAGCTAAAATTTTAATTTAAAAGCTGCTCCATATTTTTCCACTTAGGTCAAATAATCTAGTGAGATCTAAAACTAAAATGTTCTTTGTTTAAGGAATTTCTCATCAATACAAGTTGCTATATCAAATAGCTATTCTAAAAAAGGTACATCTGTTACAACAAAAAAATTTAGCAGCATCTCACCTGGATTTGCAAGACGGCTACTTGTTGGTCCAAGAATCTGATAAGGATCTGCAGCAAAGAAAAAGAAGTCAAAATCCCCAAAATATATACCATAAATGAGTGTGGTATAACTTCAGACTTAGTGTTGACCTAGTTAAGTTTCCAGATTTACAAGTTGAAAACATACACACACATGCAGACACGCACATAATGGAAAATTTTACGTGTCCGTTTGGCTAGACCATGATTCCCAGTGGTTTGGCCCAAAAGTATACTAACTGCTGCTCCGTAATGTAGTCTAATGTAATGTAGTCACCTTTCATAATGTTATCTAACGTACATTGAAACCTGTGAGAGCTGGATTTTGACAGGAATGCCTTGTTTTGCTGGGTCTCATAGTTTTCCACTTTTGAGAGGGTACAGTCTTACCACTTTTCTGTTGCTCTCCATTTGTGGAAACCATTTGAGCTTCCCTTCTCTGGCAGGTTCCCACCTTACACATTCCAGTTTTCACAAGTTTTACTACAATATTCAATTAGTTGTAAAGGTTGTTTCCTGAGGGTATGTGATCTGCCTCCAGGCTATAAATAGATAAGTTGGCAGAACTTGCTCTCTTTCTCCACTCTGCCTTCTTCCCACTGCCTGACCTATGGATCTTGGAACACAAGCCTGTAGAAGCCTCCAGCCCTCCAGCTTACCTACAGATTTTGGAACTGATAGTACCACAATCCTGTGAGCCAGTAGGAGTTTCCAGACTGTCACCTGACCTATGGATTTTGGATATGACAGCCAGTGTGAGCCAATCCTGTAAAGTAAATCTCTGTCTCTCCAGTATGTTATAGACACACACACACATACATATATATATATACATACACACATATATACATACACATGCATACATATACACACACCTATATATGTATGTTTGTGTCTCTCTAGTTCTGTTTCTCTAGAGAACCTTCACCAACATACCTTTCTCCAAATCCCTTAGGTCCATTCTCCACATTGGATGTCACACAGGACTTGAGAGCCCAGCCTGGTCCTTTCTGCATCCCCGAATACAAAGGGAGCAGACAGCTGCAGAGTCCCAGTCAGCACCAAGGCAGATGTCAGCTGTGCTGCTCAGCACACTGACAACACCAACCTCCTGCTGCATCTCCTCATTGAAAGTGACACAGGTACTGAACTGGCATTGACTGTAGTGAATTTGTGCCCCTCCAACAGACACAGTGAAGCCCTAAACTCTGTACCTGTGAATGTGACCCTGTTCAGAAATAGGGTCTTTGAAGATGTTATCAGTTAAGCTTAAATGGGATCATCCTAGAGTGGGCTGAGTTACAACCTTACACAACTGGTGTCCTTATAGGAAGAGGAGAAACACAAGACATAGAGGTGACGCCAAGTGAAGGCGCTTCTACAAGCCAAGCAATGCCAAGGATTGCCAGCTCTCATCAGAAGCTTAAAAGAAAGGCATAGAAAAGATTCTCCCTCAGAGCCTTCAATGACACTCAACATAGCTGATACCCTGTATTTGGACTTCTAACCTCCATTTCAATTCCTACAAGCCGCCAGATTTTTGTACATTGTATATAAGCTAAAATTTTAAAAATTCATAGATTGCATAGAAGCAGCCTTGGTGCTGCCTACATGCAGCCAGAATACTTTTGCTCCATATTTACTGGGTAGGCACTGGAAATGTTTTAACAAAATCAAGAGTCATCTCAATTGAGTAGATTCATGACTGAGTCTTCATTTTGTACATGGAACAGTCATAAAAAAAGACAAAATAAAGCTAATTTCACTCTAAAAAGAGAACCTATCTTAGAAATACCCTACTGAACCTATTTCTTCCCTGATGGCTGTCTCAGTGGCCCACAGAACTCACCTAACTGAGGACGCTGGTCTTCAGTTTTGGGTACTGTGGAAGGAGATGGCTGAGCAGCTGCAAATCCAAAAGTAAAAAGACAGCTATTATTTATGTTGGGCCACTAGTCTTTGAGGATGTTTCATAATCATTCCATCCTTATTTTAATTATTAATATAAAAGTTTTGGTTTCATAGTAATAAGAATCTTAGGGTAAGGAAAAATGTCCTTTCTAGGGAAACTCAATGTAAACATTATAACAAAATAAAGGTACTTCATATTATTTTAAAATTTCATATATACTATAACTTTCCACAAAAACAAAACAAAAGAATTGAAGTGACTTTGAAAATAGATTAAAGTGAATCACAATGTAAAATAAATACAGTGGGAAAAAAATGAATCCAGGTATACTTTTGAAAATGGCCAACATTAAGGAAATACTAGTTATTTCTTCTATATTCAAATATTACATGACATATTCATTTGTCCATGTTGAAATACACTACACCTTTCATTTCTTTTTGCTGTTCACATAAGGGTTAACTCAGAGAAATAATCACAGTTGTCCTTTGTTGTCAGTGGGACAAATCCTCTGAGTGTTTAAAAATAATAATCAGATTAATTACAGAAATGACTACTCACTCGATCATCAAATACCACTGCCCACCCTCACATGCATTCAAGGCTGTGGGTGTCAACACTGACCTTTTGACTGGGGTGTGGGGTGGCCATGACCTGTCCAGGCTGATCTCCTGGATGGTTCATAAGGTAAATCTGCAAAGACAAATATATTGAGTAAAAGATCGCTCAATCTTTGTAATAGATGTTTTGTTTTTTGTGTTTCTTAGAATGAATACTGTGCAAGAATATTCATTAATTCAAGGAAATAGTCCTCCTAGGTTCCACTAGACTTATTTATTTATTTATTTTACAAATTACAATTCTGAATATTCTGATGATAGTTCTGAATTTTTCACCTATTCAGGTGAAAACTCTCATGGGCAAGTTCCCACAGAGTTTGCTGACTCTTCCAGAGGAATTTCCTACAGTCATAGGTCAAGATGGAAAATGAAGTTTCTATCTAATCTGTCCAGCTTCCTACTGGGACTGACCTAAATCCATGCCTTTTCTCTCCTTCTCTCACCATGATCCACACAACACAGAATCCAGTGGTTGATGAATAAAACAACTGAGAGCTTGTTTTTGGTCTACCCTGAAGTCCATCAGATGACACATTCATGTTCTTTTCTTCTTCTCTTTTTCTTCTTGGAAATGACCATTGTCCCTTTATCCTCTTACTTGCCAGCTGCCTCTCTAGGCTACTGCTCATTTCCCTTTATATGCTCACCCATTTACATCAAACCAGTCTTAACTAGTCTATTGCTTTTCTAGGCAAATGTCTACTTGTCCTTCTCTAAATGAATTTAGAACTTCTCCATAACGAATTGCATGGAAAAAGTCGTAGGGTTGAGACAGTGCTGGCTCACCACCCACCACTGTGGTCATGAGAACTAAAGCACAAAACGGCAGTTTCATTTTACTTACGGTATCACTTGCCCTTAAATGTTCATCTCATTATTGCATATATCAATTTCATAGCCATGCTTCTGTATCCTCAGTAAGAACTCAGATAGTGATTATCAGGGATCTAAATTTTTTCTGGCAATCTACTTTTGAAAAGTCAGTCACTTTTCACATGAGACCATCATGAGTTGTTATCAGCTAGACAGCAATTGAATTGGACTGGAAGTCATTTCAAGTTCTTTTCAAAAGTGTTTTTAAAAAACGCTATTCTACATGCTTACTACCAATTGCATATATAAAATCTATTTCTATATGCATTTCTAAAACTGAAAATCATCACCAGATACTCAACAGATGTTTTACTCCCACGCATCTAGAGATGGCTATAATATCTGACTTTGAGGGCTGGGTAATGTAATTACTTTTAAGCTTGTCTTTAAAGGAATCACTTAACCTTCTTTAAAACTGGTAATTTGGTGGATCAATCTTCAAAGAGCTTGACTATGTTGTAAAAGATGAGTCTACTCCTATTTTCATATCCCCATGAGAATTGAAATGAAAAGCAACATGATATTTGACATGGCAGGGCTTCAATTTGGTCAGTTTGGCTGAAAGAGTCACAACTAGGGTGGTCTGTAAAGCTCTACCCTCCAGAGCCTTGGTGGAGCCTAGGCTATTGTTCTCGATGAGCTCTGCACTTGTTCACCACTCCTCTTCATCTGACACTGTTGTATTTTTGGTGGTGCAGCCTTTCCTACCCAGTTTCTCAGGCTTTCATTTCTTCTGGTGTCAGGGCTTCAAATCTGTTGCCTCCATCATTTTACAACTAAATGTCAATGCCAATTTCTGGGAACACTTTGCACACAATTCTCATCCAGTTGCATTTTGTGTAAATATATTGGCCGGCTAGGGACTCAATTGGAAAACTGTCTCAGAAAGAAAAAAATTAACAGCAAGGTGATCTTAACTGCATCCAGGCTCACTCAGGTACACACAGGTAACATAACCAGACATTCAGTTTACCAGATAAGTGAAAGGAGAGCAATAACAAAGAAACAGGGTCTACATCCTTGTTTTCTAAAATATGATCCATGAATCAACAACATCATCTATACTGGGAGAACCAGAGAAGTGCAGAAGCTCACCCCAGACCTGAGCAGCTGCCATCAAGTCATCCCCTATGCATACCAACCTCATGTATTTCAGAGTAGAACTGTACTCTATAGGATTTTCCATGGCTGATTTTTCAGAACAAATTACCAGGCCTTTCTTCTGAGCTACTTCTGGGTGGACTTGAACTTCTAATCCCTCTGTTAGCAGCCAAGTGTCTTAACTCCACTCCAGACTTATTAAATCAGAATTTGCATTGTAACAAGTTTCCTAGGTAATCTGAGTATACTTTTAAAGTTTGAGAAGCCCTGGCTTGGAAACTTGTATTGTTCTCTTCTGCGCATCTATGTTCCTACACATGGCAATCTTAAAACGGTATTTGGAATGTGCTAATACAAATGAAAACTAGATGAAAGAGCTTGATATTCAATGCTTTTATCCAAGTTGTAACAATGAAACTAATCAGAAGCATAAGTAGGAAGTGAACTACTACTACTTCACACTTAAGAATATTGCCCATAAAATGTGACTGAAGAAAAATTAAATACCAAAATACTACTAGAGAAATATTTTGAAACTTATTATTCATAAAATTCTTAGATTTTACAACCATGTCACGTTCACCTTTGAAATTAAGTCAGAACCTAAACAAGAACACGTACGATCTTATTTTTAGCCAAGAGTTTGAGACAGTTGGACAATGATTTATATTTTCATAAACATACTGCCACAGAAGATAAGAGAATTTTTGTTTTCATTCACAAAATTCTGGTCCAACACTTCCTTATCACTCCTGATCACATGCTGGGGAACCAAGCCCCCCTCTGAAGGGATGGAACATCGGGAAATGTAGGACTAAGCTTTGCTGATACGGAAGACAACCAGGATGACCTCTTCGGCAGCTACAACAACTCAAAGCAGGGAAGAGTTTTGAGTGGCTCCATTTTTTGGCTGGCGTCCCTACGTAATATACACAGTTAACATGCTCCACTTACGCTAACTGAAAAGTTCTTGGTGTGAGTCCACACAGAGGCATTTTGGAAAAAAGACCCAGTCATTTATTTCCAAAAAATCAGACACTGAAAATTTTACTGAGCACAGTTCTACTCTGACACTCAAGGGTCACCATGAGGTGGGGTCAACGTCACAGCAAGTAGTTTGGTATTTGTTTTCCAGCAGCTTCACCAAAGATTGCACCCTTCTTGTCCTCCTTCCCTCTGCCCACAGCTTCCATTTTCAAAGGGCCAAAACTTGTATTTGTGGAGGGTTCAGCTTCAATCATGCAGTATCAATTTCGCATTTACAAAGCTACTCTGGCAATCCCATGACTGGGGCTGGGGTGGGGTCGGAGGGGAAGGGACAAGATTTACCTTCTCAAAGAACTCAAATGCTAATAGGTAAAAAACATTAGGAAGACAAGGAGCTTTTGTCCATGATCCATTGAATGGAAAGGATTTCTGAGTCAACACTAACAGGATTAAGTTACTCTTTCATTTCCCCTGGACCTTGCTCTAGTCCTCTAAAACCTTGCATTAAAGACATGGTGATCTGTGGTATTCTGCATTCCCTTTCTGCTTAGGTTTGCTGGTCCTCTGTGGTTATAAAACAGCCAGATGACAGGGAAGAATGTATGTCTAGCCATTTGCTGTGATGTAGACCTTAGACAGGGGTACTGTGTGGTGGTTACATGATCTGATTGTAACTGGTGGTGGTAACCAGCACTAAGTTGCAAGCTCCACTGTTTGTAAGACTTAAGATCCTGAGAAGTCCCCAAAGAGCAACAGCTTCAAAGTAGAAGTGAAGACTAAATTTGCAGGGTCAACTCTCTAACCTCTTTGCTATCAACCTAGAAGGGTATCACCACATAAAGGTTGCTATAGTGATGGAGGAAACTAATGGGGCTGTAGACTGTCCTCCTTGGGGTAGACCAGAGCATTCACATAAGCTGCTCCCAAGATACCATGTAGAGAGGCATATCATGAGGTCAAATAGCAGCTTGCAAGTTTCTTGTGAGTCAGACCCATCACCATTTTGGCCACTTTACCCTGAGACCTCAAGGGGCCATGGCTCCAAAGGAAGTGTGTTTGGCAAAGAAGGATCTTTAGTGACAGTAATAACATAAATTACCTGAGAAAAACATGAAACATCATAATGTTATGTTCATAAAAAATAAAATACAAAATGCCATCTCTGGGTGCTAATTCTGTATGGAGTAGAAGAGAGACCAATGTAAATGCTAATTCAACCAAGGGTTCTTGAAGGAAAGTGAGTTTTGAAACAGGAAAATTTGGAAAAAGTAATAGGAAAAAAGCATGCAAAGAGAAAAGATGAAAGCATGAACAAAGGGAAAATATTTCCAGTCCTTTGCTGTCTATATAGTCATTGAAGGAGCCTGGGTGGTGCAAATGGTTAGGCACTCAGCTGCTAAATGAGAAGCTGGTGACTAGAACTCAATAGCTCCACAGGAGAAAGCTCTATTAATCTGCTTCCATAAAGATTACAGCTGAGGAAATCCTATGGGGCAGTTGTACAATTACATGGGGCCACTATGAGTGGAAAATCAACTGGATGGCTCCTAAAAACAACAAGCCAAGCCAAGTGCCATCGAATTGGATCTGACTCATGGCGACCCTAGGGGCCAAAAAACAACAAAGTCACTAAAAAATCTTGGCCAAGTTTCATGTAAAACTGAACAATCATAACAGCGTTAAGGATGACCAAGACGACTCTAGAATGAGTGATCCATTTGTAAAATTCTGTCATGAAAGGAAGAGAAAAACATAGACTGGAAGATTGGTTACTCAATACAAGAAGGAAATCAGTGCAGTAGGGTGGGCAAGATGTTAGGGAACCCTCGAAAGAACTGGGCAGGAAGACACATGAGGGGAGCCTCTGCAGAAAGGAGGATGCTTGTCTAACTGGAACTAGTAAATTTGAATCCTATTTTGTTTCTTCAGCTAGAGACTTCGTGATGAAAGAGCTGCAATGAAGAGAAGAATCAAAGTTTAAATAGGGTTCTTACCTAGGACCTTGGTTCATTTCAGTGTCAGCTCAATGTTACCAACCAGATTGCCATGTTTCCATGGGATGCAGGATTACAGAAATAGAGTAGGCAGGGAAATCATATGTGCAAAGGCAAAAATGGGGAGAATAAAAGCCTTAAGTTCTATTCTGATGAACTCTCAAGTAAAGCCTCAACCACTACTCTTTTGAAAGTAGTCAGAGCCCCACTGACCATAGAAACATACTCAAATTACCAGTGCTCATAGAGACAAAGTCAGAGTCCCAGTGACCCCCTCTATGTCTCTCTCATGCAGCACACCAGGAATTAGTGATGCAGTGTCCACTCCTCTTGATTAACCATCACAAAATTCTCCATTTACACTGTCACAAGCTTTCATATTCAAAGGACCTGTCCTTCAAGGTTGATTGTCTGGTTGACCTTCAAGCAATGGGAGAATCAAGGCACATAAATAATTGTCTTCCCCAAGGTTAAATATCTAAATCTGGCTTAAATAAACAATTTGCTGGTTTACTCAGCCTGATTTAAATTCCTTACAGTTCAGATATTAATATTTATATCTCCTTTCAAAATCACAGTGGCAGTGAGTGAAATAGACATCTCCAGTACAAACTAAATCTTAGAAATACACTGACAATAAAGATATAGAAGTGTAATCTGTTCATATCACATTCAAATAATGGGTCCTAAGAGAAGCAAGATCAGAGGGACATACAGTTTGTTTGAATTTTCCACCATTGCCTTTCCCTGGACTGAAGTACAGATGAGTGTCCCAGCCATGCCTAGATGTGTACCTGATTCGGCTGACTTTCAAATCCCCAGTATCCTACAGTATGAAAACAGTATGGGAACAAATGTTTTATCATCAAGCAGCATCAAGTAGCCAGCTGGCTGGTCAATGGTCTGTGCCAACTGATTTGGCCATTAGTAAGATCTTTTGACATAGTTCACAGTTCATAGATTTTTGGCTTTTGTATCTCATTAGAAGATTAGACCATCAAATGACCCTGCCAAATATTTTGCAGGTAGTTTTTTTTTCTTTTTTTTTTAAATATAGATGGAAACTTCAAAAAAAAATTCTCACAAACTAGTCAATATCCTTTCAAAAATGTATTTGTGTTTTCCCAAGAATATATTTATGAGCAGCAATCTCAGAAATCTCCAGACCTAGAGTAAAAACTACTTTTCTGTTTCCATTTTCATTACACGCATCTCCTTCCCACACAGTGAATTTCTTATCAGTCTTAGAAGAAACATAACCAGTATGCTCCTTAGAAGCAAGGATCGTGACACTTCAGGTCATTCTTTGTAGATATATCACCAGGAAAGCTGAATCTCTAGAAAAGGACATCAACATGTTTGGTAAAGTGAAGGGTCAGTGAGACGGACTGACACAACAGCAGCAAGAATTCACTCAAACACAGCAACGATCAGAAAGATGTTGCAGGCTCAGTTCAAGTTTTCTTCCCTTTTACAGAAGGTTGCCATGATTTGGAGCCAACTCAACAGCAACTAACAGCCAAGTTAATTTAGTCTAGACCTTTGGTCTTGTCCAAGCGTACATGGACTGTGAGATCTCTAACATGGTAGTAGTAGCTAAATATTTGCCACCATGCTTCCTACTTTTTTTCTGAGATCAGAGAAGAGAACATTAATAGCATGAAGTGACAGGGAGTCACAGGGAGTGTCAGAAGAAGAGCAATACTGCAGAGCTTCTTCACTTATGCTAGTTAGCTCACTAACAACCAAAAGTAGCTGCCAAACCAAGTACCTTGGACCAGTTCAAACTCTGAAAGTAGTGTGGCCTGGACGTGTCTGAGGAGCAGTAGCCTGGATCTAAGAAGACACGAGTTACAGATGCATGTATAAACAGACACTACTCCTACTCTCTAAATCGCAATTTCTTCAGCTGTAAAGCTGGCATAATGATATCTAGTGTACAAGTTTATCATAAGTCCCAGAGACAAGACTGATATCCAAGGCATTCTTCACTAGGCAAATGTCTAACCATAATTTGGCATGTAGCTTATAGCTCTCCTTCTGGGAAAGGTTCCTTCTTGCTTCTCTTTCTCCTTCTCCTACAGCCTCTGTGGCAAGAGGTCACAACTAGGGACCCTACTGAAACACTCAGAACTTTAGCATAATCACTGACACATAACGTCTACATTCCTGTTCTAGAGACTGAGCTTATTCACCACTGTGCCTTCAGGGCCTAGAACAGTGGCTGTAACAAAGTAAGGACTCAAAGAATACCTGTTGAAGGAGCAAGTGAGCTTTATGAAAATCAGAAGTTCTTAAAGTTTGATTCATGTGTATTCCCAGATTCTGACATAGTACCTGACAATAATAGTCCCTTGATAAACATCTACTGTTATGTGGATGAACAAAACAATTAGATGAATTACTTGCCACATTAAAGCATCTGGGAAGGCATTAGTAAGATTCAGATGTAAATATTATTTATTACTAGTTGCTGTTCAGAACACTGGCTTCTAGTGCTTCAAAGTCATCACTACTCATACAGTGAATTCCTCTTGCTTTGTGCTGTTTCCCTCCAAAAGGATAAACTTACAAATAATCCTTCAATTCTCTTGAAAGTGGATGTATTCTCCTTATAGGCAGATGGCCAGGATGCTGTCTTTGCTCATCTTTTAGGGCAACTAGATCACGCTCAGCTGCTACAGAAAGGTCAGCAGTTCAAACCCACCAGTGGCTTCATGGAAGAAAAGGCCTGGTGATCTACTTACTTAAATATTACAGCCTAGGAAGGCTTATGGGGCAGTTCTACTCTGTCACATGGAGTCACTAGGAGTTGGAGTTGACTCAATGGCATCTAACAATGATAAAAACAGTGAAGAAGGAGCCCTGGTAGTGCCTGACTGATAACTGAAAGGTTGGCAGTTCAAAACCACCCAGTTGCTCCCCAGGAGAAAGACCTGGTAGTCTGCTCCTGTAAAGATTATAGCCAAGTTAATGCTGTGGGACAGTTCTATGCCACACAGGATCCCTAGGAGTCAGAACTAACTTGGCAGCACCCAGCAACAACTGTTTAGGAGTTAGAGCATTTGGATTTTACAGTTCAAGGGCTGTAGGATCTTTGAATGGTATGGCACGACTGAACTTAGTTTCAAAATCAGCAGAGGCAGAATAAAGCTGTCTGGGACTCAATTCAGCTCCAGGCTCATCTCTCTTTGTATCACATGGCTTAGGTTACAGATGTCAGAAAGACATCCTGGACACTTCAAAGTGCGGAGAACATAGGGGGGTGTTTTCATACCTGGCCTAGTTGTAATTCTTTGCGTAGCTTCAGGATATACTGAAGTATTTGGAAAAATAAAAGCTGCACCCCCTGCAGACAAAAGGAAAGACAAACATGTGAAGGTTTTTTGTTTTGGTTGTCAATTTCAGCATCAGTGCCAAACCTACTTTGCTCTGTCACAACAAGCCAGGGACTGTCATTAAACCTGCCAGCATAGACCTCAGGGAAGAGGGTAAGTAGGGACTCCACAAAAAATGGTCAGATGCCCCATTTGTTGTAAAAAGTGTTTCGTGTTTGATTTCCTAGTGTCTTGTTGAAGTCCCATCTGGGCCCTCCAGCAATCTCATTTTATTATAAGAATTCTATGGTGTGAGGGATCAGCCCCCAAACTGTATAAGAACCTATAAGCCATTTTACAGAACTCTTGGAAAGTAGTACCAGGAAATTACAAATATTTTGTCTAGAAGTATACAAATCTCATTAAAAATGAATTCATATTTCTTTTCAGATGTATGCTTGCCCTTTCTCTTGCAGAGAAAATTCCCTTTTTGGAGCTCAGTCCACCTGGAATGTGCTGTATTATTTTTGCATTGCTTCTAGATTTAACAAAGGAGAAATAATGAAACCAGAGATTTCTTGAAACTTTCACTCACTGTTTGAAAAAAATGTAGATGACTCTGAAATGATCACACAATATGTATAGTTCAAAGATATTTTGCCCTTTTCTGGGGCAGAGGTTACTGTAAGTTATCTGTTATTTCTCACTATCAGGTCATTAAACCTAAATTAAAAAGGTGTACTACTGACTCATGGCTTTTCTTTTTTTCTTTAGATTAGCCCAGTTGTTTGAATATTGAAGACCAAGGTAAACTAGCAAATCCACTGAAATACACAAGCCTAGACTCAGACCCTTTGGACATTACAGAATAAAATGGCAAATATTTTGAAAACTGCCACATGTGTCTGTGAGGGCTGACCATGAGGTGGCTTGCTTGCTTGCTTGCTTGTGAGGGGGTTACCTACACCTTCCCAGCACATCCGCACTCCTTCCTAGACTAGAGGGTTGGGGAGGGTCCCTCCAAGCTAATACAGCAGGGGGAGCAGCTTTGCAGCCAAGCTTCTGTGGTTCTCCCCATTAGAAGGAAGGCAATGGACAGGGGCCAGGAGCACTTTTCCGTGGAGAAAATCCAGCCTCTCTACTACCAGAGCCAGAAAGGAGAGAGGGAGAAGCATTAGCCAAGATGAAGTGCAGTGTTAGACCAGACTGGGCTCAGGCAAAAGACAAAAAGGAAAAAAAAAAAAAGAAAAAAGGCCAGAGTCAATGGTTAGAGATAGGTGTGTGATTAGTGACTAATTTCATATCCTCCAAAATTATAACAGAATTTTCCCTTTGAACCAAAGCTCACAAACAGCAATAGACATTCCCTAGCACTGCCTTTTGCCAATGTACAAAGTCTGCACAGTAACATTAAAGTCAAATCAGATGGTTCAAAACTTCAATGGAAAGAGAAAATAAAACACCTGCTTGTCCTGGTCAACATTGCTTTAAGAATAAAAATGAGCAGTGAAAGCTGTATATAGGTGGGCATGTAAATTTAAACGGGTATATACATTTTCACTCAGTCATAATTTTAAAAAAAGGAAAAAAAGGATAAAAAGGAAAAGGAAAAAATAAGGGAATGCTAAGAGCCTCCTGAGCCCCCTTTCTATTGAGCATGTTTTTAGTTCCTACAAAATCAGCAAAGTGCATATTCTGGGAATCTTGGCAGCAGATTGTTACCTAGCAAATGTGAGCTAAGGCTATGGCTAAAGGCTACCTCTGCACATTTCCTGGGTTAAGAGAAGTCCTCTGATCATCAAAGGCAGAGAAAAGGGGAAGCACAGAGAGAGCAAAGGATTCACCTTCCTTTAGGCAATGCTTCCAGCAAGGCCATGGGGGTCTCTAGTCATCTAGATGCACCCTCCATGTCTGCCTTGGAATCTTGCCTTCCTGATGCACTGAATGGTCCCACTTTTCTACCTGTCAAGCATGCAACCTGTAGATAAGAGCTTACTCCTGTGCTGCAGGGAGAAGGCAGGGCAGCCATTACCTGTGTTTCTAGCATGCATTAACCGTGGAGAGTTTTGTAAGGCTTTATCCACATCATCTGAAGTCAAATGTGGAAGAGGAGCTACAAAACAAAACAAAAAGCAACATCAAAATGAAAAAAAGAGAGAGTTACCTTTCTTAAAAAAAGAAAAAATAGAGGAAAGAAAGAAGATATTTCCCAGTCCCACCCTACCATGATGGGTGACCTTAAGCACATCTCATTCACCTTGCTATGTGTTAGCATGTTAAAACCTAGTAGGGGTTCCACATTTAATGGAGAAAATAAATGGTTGAAATGCCAGGCAAAGCAATGAAGGAGAATGTATGCCACCTGTCTGTGGCACTGCTTACTTCTAAACATGCTTGACATTTTAAAAATTAAAGCATGCAACAAACTTTGTGGATTCATGCCTCTAATCCCCAAGATGCCATTACCACTGCCAGGTTAAGCCAAATCTCAGGATAGGGAGTGAAAATGTCCCTTGTTAAGGTGTTTAGGTTGGGCATCAAGGGGATCTCTGTTTAGGTTTAGTGAAGACAAACCCCCAAATTCTCATTAAAGGGAGAACCTTTCCATAATGTTTCTATCTCAAATTTGGATCATCATGGACACTAAATAATGTGTGACCAGATAAAGTTTCATTAGCCTTTGGTATTTTATCTTCCGGAGTGATGACACTAGTTCTTAGCCTGGAGGAGTGCTAACATAGCTTTTTGGTTCCTTGTGACTGTGGTGATGTTCACCCTAAGTAACTGCATTCTGCATGTTTCATCCTCTCAGATCCTAAATGAGAAATGGGCTAAAACAGGAAGATACTTTCAACAACAAACTTGTTAGAACCCTCTGAAGGTTAGGCTAATATCTGCCACCACCAGCAGCAATCTGTATTTTGAGTAAAGGAACCGTCTTACTCTCTCTGAGGTAGTGGAGATGTGAGAGAAGGATGTCAGCATTGTAGCTCGGAGTTAGCCTCTGAAAGTCATCTTTGGTCATCTTGCACAGTTCCTTCCCATCAATATTCTGGAACAATAAGATGTCCACGTCTGGTAGGCTGTATTCTTTCACCGCCCACTCCAGCCACTGCCGAACATGGTCTGTACTCCATAGTGTAGGATCTGAAAGGTGACCAAAACACATTTAGTCAACTCTGAAAGACAAATTTCCAGGGCGAGGCTATCCCAGTTAGGTTGTCACCAGCCAACACTTTCCAGATCAGCCTTTTCCCAGTACTCTGAAAGCATGCACCTCAAGCCAGGCACTGGCCATCAGAGGAAAATGTCTTTGGGGAAAGACAAAATGCCATTGATTTGTGGCTGCAGATGATTATCTTCAAAGTGAATTGTTCTGCCAGTTAGGGATTATTCATGCCACCTGCCCCTCTATAACTCAGATAATCTACAGTACCTCTTACAGTTGTTGTTACCTACCACTGAGTCACCTCCGACTCATGGGACCTTGTGCACAATGGAGCAAAATTCTGCCCAGTCCTGAATCATTACCATGATAGGGTGTGAACTGGACCATTATGATACAGAGAGGCTTCACTGGCTGATTTTTCAGAAGTAAATCACCATGCCTTTCTTCTTAGTCTTAGTTTGGAAGCTCTGCTGAAACCTGTTCAGCATCATAGCAACATACAAGACTCCATCAACTGATGTGTGGTGGCTGCACATGACAGTCACTGGCCAGGAAGTGAACTTGATTTTTCTGAATGAAAGTGAGAATTCTACCAATTAACTACCAATGCCCCATAAGGTTCCTTGTACTGATGGTTTACTTATTCTAAATGAATAAGACTTAAGAGAACAAAAATAAGAGCCACAGGCTAGCAGAAAATATTCCTAAAACATGTATCTAATAAAGGACTTGTATTCAAATATACAAAGAAAATTTAGACTTTACCAGAAAGAAAATAAATACCCTTATTACAAAATGGGTAACAGTTCTGAATAGACATATGACTAAAGAAGATATACAGATGGTAAGTCGGGACTTGAAAAGATGCTCAACATCAGATGTCATTAGCAAATAATAAGCTACCATACAGACCTACTAGAACAGCTAAAATCCAGAACACTAATAAGACCAGATGCTGGGAAAGATGTGGAACAACAGGAACTCTAATTCCCTGCTGGGAAAAGTGCAAAATGATGCAGCCACTTTGAAAACCACTTCGGAAGTTTCTTACAAAGATCAACATTGGCTTAATATACACCCTGACAATTGCACTTCTAGGTATTTTACCTAAACGAGTAGAAAACTTACGTCCATCCAAAAAAAAGCTGCACATATCCAAATACTAATAGCAGCTTTATTCACAGCTGTCAAATACTGGAAGCAACCATGATGTCCTTAAATAGGAGAGTGGATAAACAAAAGGGTACTTCTATACAAAAGACTATTTATTCATCAATTTAAAAAAGGAGTTACAAAGTTATGAAAAGACATGAGGAACCTTCCATGTATATGCTGCTAAGTGAGTGAAGCCAATACGAAAAGGCATCATAATGGATGATCCCAGCTACAGGACATTCTGGAAAAGGCAAAACTATGGAAACACTGGTTGTCAGAGATTTAGGGGAGGTAGGAAAGGATGAAGGGGGGAGCAGAGCCACTTCAGAAGTAAATTATTCCCTCTTAGGGGGTGGTGCCAAGATGGTAGACTAGACACAAATCTCCTCAATTCTCTCTGAGAACTAAGACCTGGAATGGTAACTGAATGGAGCAGTGTGGACATCCTGGGAGCCATAGGATCTCGCATAGTGTTGTCCAATTGGACTACATGCCAGAAATGGGGTAACTACCTCTCTCAAAGACGAGACAGCAGGACTGAGTCCTGCTTCTGCTGACTCGCCATTTGGGCAGACTGCAGGAACTAACACCTTCTCTGTTATCTGGGAGGTGGGGACTGGACATGAACCAGCTAATACGGTGAACTGCAGTGCTTCAGTGAACAACATATAGTACAGCAGAGACTGTGCTCAGAATAGCCAAATATTGAGAGACTGGCTGCCACTGAGGGCACCAGTGCCCCTCCATCCTCTCTTTTCTGAGCTGCAGCACAGATTCTGCTATTTTATGGCAGAAAGGGGAGCTTGGGTAGGAGCTGGGAGGTAGAGGTGTGAGGTAGGAGGTAGAATCAATCACCCAGAGTTCTCAATTGGGGCTAATTCTTATGCTGAGCATCAGCCCTTGTCTGGATAGTAAAAAAGCTGTGGTTAAGATGGTGGCACCTAGAGTTATGGATCAGGCCTGGCAGAGGATGGTACCATGGCCCTAACCCTTCCCTTCTTTGAACCACTTCATAACATCTGGGGATGGACTATAAGGTGCTTTTGTTGTCAGCTGGAAAGTGGGGACTGCTACATCTGAGGGCCCCATGGATTTTGGTACCCATTGGAGAGCTCCTTACTCAGTAGTAAAGCACATTTTTAAAATAAGACCACCTGAAAAACTGACTGGTGAGTGGGGAAGCTCAGCATCTCTACCACTATTCACTGATCCACATCACAGTGTAGGCTGATGGCTCCTCTGTGACTCCCTAAGTAGGGCTCTATCTTTGCCAGCCAGGAGGCACAGCCTCCTACCCCCAGAGAGTCCACCTGGAGCCAGTCACTGGAGTACACAGAGGCATCTGGTGACCCAATATAGTAGTGCCCTTACTCTCCTCTTAGAGCTATGCCTCAGCTCCTGTTGAGGAAATACCAGAGAAATCAAACAGCTTCCTGATGGTGTGAAGACAACAATCAACAGCTAATAGTTTAAATAAACAGTCCACCATGGCTCTGGGAAACTCCCCAAACACAGAATCAAAGAACCTCTCAGATGAAGGAGCCTTTCTGAAACTATTAAAGTTTGCACACCAAAGAATTGTGTATACAGCTGTCCTAGATATTAAACAAAATGCAACAGAACAAAATAAAAAATTAAGTAAGCTATTTGAACTGATGGAACATCAGTTATTTGAAATCCAGCAGATCAATTTTAAAATGACAGAATTAGACAATTCAATCCAAAGCCAAAATAGAAGAATTCAGGAGACGGAAGCCAGACCTAGTGACCTTGAGGATAGAGCAACTGACATCAGCATTGACAAGGAGAGATGAGAGAAAAGAAATAACAAAAATGAAGAAGGAATCTTCATCCCAAAACATGTGAGACTCTATTAAGAAGAATAATCTATGAATAATTGTAGTTCCTGAACAGGGAAGGATAAGCTGAAAATACAGAGAGTATTGTTGTAGAGTTGTTGACAGAAAACTTCCTTGAAATTATGAAAGAAGAGAACATAGATACCCAAGATACTTATTGAATGCCACAAAAACTAGACCCTAAGAGAAAGACACCAAGACATATCATAATCAAGCTTAATAAAATGAACCATAAAGAGAAGATCTTAACGGCAGCAAGGCTTAAAGCAAAGCTAACATACAAAGGGAAGCCCTATAGGCATTCATCTCACTTCACCACAGGAACACTGATGGCAAGAAAGCAGTGGGATGACCTCTTAAAAGCCTTGAAGGGGAAAAACTTCCAATCAAGAATTATCCTGCAAAATTATCTCTCAAATATGAAGGTGAAATTAAGACATTCACAGGTAAATAGAAGTTTAGAGACTTTGTAAAAGCCAATCCCAAACTATAAGAAACATTGAAGGAAACTCTTTGTTCAGAAAAACAAAAGCATCAAGTGTATACTTAAGGAGATAATGCAAGACACAGCATCCAGAATCCTACTCAGTCAGGGAAGTCATGAAGCTCAATCAACCTACAATGTTAGAAGAAGGGAACCAGTGATCTTAACATGAAAACTATGGCATCATTACATGAAAAGAAGGATACATTACACTAGGTATAACCTTTCAGATGGAGAAGAAACTAAAAATATACGCAGCAATTAAAGTCTGGTTTAAATGTAGAATAGTAAGGGGGATCACAGAGGTAGCCACAGCAAAATAACAATGCAACATATCAACACAAGAAGCATAATGCTGGAGTCTCAACAAATGCAAAGCTAACTCTGAAAAAGATGAAAAGTCAACCCATAAAGAAGAATGACCCAGAAAAGAACATTAAGAGCAACATAGATAACATCAACAGCACAAAAATAAATGTGTCAAAATGACAACACTAAGCACATACCTATCAATAACTGCACTGAATGTAAATGGACTGAATGCTCCAATAAAGAGACAAGAGTGACATCCTGTATCAAAAGACGTGATATTGCTGACAAGAAACACACCTTAAATTCAAAGATATGAACAAACAGAAAATCAAAGGATGGAAAAATACATACCAAAGCCAACAAATACTAAGAAGAGCAGGAGTGGCAATGCTAATCTCACATAAAAGAGACTTTAATGTAAAATCCACCATCATGGACAAAGATGATCACTACTGATGAAAGGTTCAATACATAAACAGGACATAACAGTATTAAATATTTATACATCCAATACCAGAGCATCCAAATATATCAAACCAACTCTGACAACATTGAAAAATTACATAGATCACAATAACAGCTGAGACTTCAACACTCTACTTTCAGTAATGGACAGATTGTCCAGAAAAAAGCTCACTAAAGATATAGAAGATCTTAGTGCAACAATTAACCAACCAGACTTCATCAACATATTCAGAACTTTTTACCCATCAACAAATAAGTACACCTTCTTCTCCAAAGCACAAGGGACGTTTTCCAGAACAGGCTGTGTGTTAGGACATAAAGCAAATCTCAACAAAATCTAAACCACTGAATTATTGCAAAGCATCTTCTCAGACCAAAAGCCATAAATGTTGAAATCAATATCAGAAAAAAACATAGGTAGAAATTTAAACTCCTGGAGTTTAAATTTCTATCAGTTATAGAAGAAATCAAGGACAAAATAAAAAACTTTATGGAATCAAATGAGAATGAAAACACATTCTACCAGAACCTACGGGACACAGTAAAAGCAGTGTTCAGAGGCCAATTTATCTCTAAAAATACAAAATCCAGAATGAAAAAAGGGCTCAAACCAAAGAATTAACCCTACAGCTTGAACAAGTAAAAAGACAGCAAAAGAGGAACCCCTCAGGCACCAGAAGAAAACAGATAATAAAGATTAGAGCAGAACTAAATGAATTAGAGAATTTAATAATAACTGAAAAAAATAACAAAACAAAAAGCTGGTTCTTTGAAAAAATCAACAAAATTGATAAACCATTGGTTAAACTTACAAAAGAAGATAGGAGAGGAAACAAACAACCTAAATCAGAAATGAGATAGGAGACATCACAACAGACCCAACTAAAATCAAAAGTATCGTAACAATACTATGGAAGACTGTACTTCAATGAATTTGAAAACCTAGAGGAAATAGACAAATTTCTAGATTTATATCACCTACCAAAACTACCTACCATAAGGAGAAGTAGAACAACTTAATAAACCCATCACAAAGGAGCCAAGCCAAGTGCCGTCGAGATAGAAAAAGTCATCAAAAAACTACCACCCCAAAAACATCTTGGCTTGGATGGTTTCACTGGAGAATTCTATCAAACTTTTAGAGAAGTCTTAATCCAATACTACTGAGACAATTTCACAGCATAGAAAGGGATGGAATGCTCCCAAATTCATTCTAGGAAGCCAGCATAACCCTGATACCAATGCCAGGGAAAGATCCCACAAAAAAAGAAAATTCAATATCACTCACGAACGTAGATGCAAAAATCTTCAACAAAATCCTACCCAAGAGAATTCAACGACATATCAAAAAATAATTCATCATGACTAAGTTGGATTCATACCAGGGATGCAAGGTTGGTTCAACATCAGAAAAACAATTAATATGATCAACCACACAAACAGCACAAAGGTTAAGAATCACCTGATTTTGCCAGTTGATACAGAAAAGATATTTGACGAAGTCCAACACCTATTCATGCTTAAAAACTCTCAGCAAAATTCAGGGGAAATTCTGCAACACAATAAGGGGTATCTATGCAAAGCCAACTACCTACATCATCTTGAATGGGGAGAGACTGAAGAATTCCCCTTGAGAATGAGAATTAGACAGGGATGCCTACTCTCTTCACTTCTATTCAACATTGCAGTAGGGATTCTAGCCAGAGCAACTAGAAAAGACAAAGAAATAAATGACATCCTCATCAGCAAAGAAGAAGTAAAAGTATCCTTATCTTCAGATTATTATGATTGTATATGCAGAAAATCCTAAAGAATCCATAAGCAAACTACTGGAACTAATAGCAGAGCTCAGCAAAGTATCAGGATATAACATAAACATAAATAAACCAGTAGGATTCCTTTACACCAACAAAGAGATCATCAAAGAATAAATTGCCAAATCAGTGCCACTCACCATAGCCCCCAAGAAGATAAAATATCTAGGAATAAATCTAACCAGAGAAATAAGAGACCTATACAGAGAGAATTACAAGACTTCACTGCAAGAAACCAAAAGAAGCATACATAAGTGGAGAAACTTACCCTGCTCATGGATAGGAAGATTTAACATTGGAAAATTTCTATTTTACCCAAAATAATCTATATACACAATGCAGTCCTACTGCTAACTCCAGTGTCATTTTTTAATGAGATGGAGAAACAAATCAGCAACTTTGTTGAGAAAAGGAAGAAACCTGGGACATGGGAGCACTACTGAAGAAGAGGAACACAGTGGAAAGCCTCACACTACCTAACCTTAGAATCTATTACACTGCCACAGAAGTCAAAACAGCCTGGTACTGGCACAAAAAGAGACATACAGACCAATGGAACAGAATTGAGACCCTAGAGATGCCTGTTATGAACAGCTGATATTCGACAAAGGCCGTAAGATTGTAAACTGGGATAAAAACAATCTCTTTAACAGACAGTGTTGGCAAAGTTGGATATCCATCTGTGAATGACTGAAACAAGACCACTATCTCACCCCTTACACAAAAACTATCTCAAAATGGACCAAAGACCTAACTATCAAACATAAAATGATAAAGATCATGCAATAAAATATAGTGTCAACAATGGAAGTTCTAATATACAGCTTAGATAGATTACAAAATCTATGAAACAAAGCATTATCAACAGAAGAGAAAATAGATAAATGCGAACTATTAAGAATCAAACGCTGTTGTTGCTCATCCAAAGATTTCATCAAAAGAGTTAAAAGACAACCTACAGAATGGGAAAAAATATCTGGCAATACATGTCAGATCAATGTCTGATTTCCACAGTCCACAAGGTACTGCAAAATACCGACCATATAAAAGGTAAATAACCCAATTAAGTGATGGGCAAAGGAGATGCGCACATACTTTACCAAAGTGGACATCCAGCCAGCCAAAATACACAGGATGAAATGTTCATGATCATTAGCTATTAGAAAAACACAACTCAAATCTACAGTGAGATACCATCTCACCCCAACAAGGTTGGCCACGATGCAAAAAACATCAAACAACAAATACTGGAGAGCCTGTGGAGAGTTTGGAACTCTCCTACACTGCTGGTGGAATTGCAAAATAGCACAATGTCTTTGGAAAGCAACTTGGGGTTTCTTTAAAAAGCTGAAAATACATATACCATTTGATCCAGTATTCCCACTGCCCAGAATATATCCTACAGAAACAAATGCTGTTACAAGAACAGATACATGCACATGAATATTTGTTGCAGCACAGTCCACAATAACAAAAAGATGAAATCACCTAGATGCCAATCAACAGAAGAATGGATAAACAAACTATGGTACACATATTCAACTGAACACTGTGCAATGATAAAGAGCAATAGTGATTTTAGCAATCATCTCATAACCTGTTTTCAACTAGAAGACATTATGCTGAGTGAAATCAGTCAGCAGCACAAGGACAAATACCATATGAGACCTCTGGTATAAGGACTTCAAAATAGACTTATGTACA
The DNA here is from genome assembly GCA_028571685.1 of Heterohyrax brucei. Taxonomy (NCBI): domain Eukaryota; kingdom Metazoa; phylum Chordata; class Mammalia; order Hyracoidea; family Procaviidae; genus Heterohyrax; species Heterohyrax brucei. Next base: position 38,536,848 of record CM053157.1, on the reverse strand, counting down.
GAAGAAAGGACTCTGATGGCTACAACGGTGGGGATGGGGAAAAGGTTGGTCATAGATTAGACAGCCGATAGAAATTTGGTTAGGTGAAAGCAGTGACAGTAGAAAGCAGATCCACTTACCTGGACTTCACCATAAACTGAAAGCTCATTTAATCTCAACCCAACATTGCCATGGTAGAGTAGGAGAGGCAGGGACCATGGGGACCATGCTTTGGGGGGACATCGAGGCCAAATGGTGTAAGTAGTCATTGCTGAGTCTTCTGCACCTCATATTTGTGAGTGACATCTTGGGTCTTAAAAGCCAGCAAGGTGCCATCTGAGGTACATCAAATGCTCCCAACTCATCTGGTACAGATGATGACCAAGAACAACAAACATAGAAGGACCCACTTGAATGGGAGATTGTATCAATGTGTGACCAGAAGAACCAGATGGTGCCCAGCCACCACCAAAGACAGCTGTGATGGGGCACACAAAGTTGACTCCCAGTGGCAACACAAGAAAAAGAGGGGTACAGCTCAAGATCTGTACTAAAAGACCATAATTGATGGTCTGATGTCATGGAGGATTCCCTGGAGACGTAGCCCCTAGATCTGATGAAGCCCCCGCGCCCCCCCCTCAGAAAACACTACTAAGTTCAACTCTTTGGACAAGAATGGACTGGACTTGGGGACACAATGTGACCATGTGGTATGTCTACTTTATGGTTCTATGCATTTATAGGATGCTGTCCTACTGGTCTCTTCCTAGATGGGAGAGAAGAAAGTGGAGAGGAGGAGAAAGGAGATTGTTAAGAGGATACTAAAAGTACAGAGTGAAAAGGAGCGTGCTGTCATCAGGCAAGGAAAGCAGAAGAAGCTACAGATAGATGAGCATGCAAAATGGATTTGGATTGTATACTTTCACTTAATCACAATTAAAAAATTATATTCTCTCTTACACTACAGTGGTGAACTCATGACCTTATGCATTTGTCAAAACTCCTAGTACTGTACAACACAAAGATGGAACCTAATATAAACTATGAACTTCAGTTAATAACAGTGCATTAATCATATGTTCATCAGTTGTAACAAATATATCACACTAATGCAAGATGTTAATATTTGGGGAAACTGCTCAGGGGTTAGGAAGTATATGAGAACTCTGTACTATCAGCTAGCTTACTCTGTAAACCTAAATTAAAACTGCTTTACAAATAATTCTATTAAAAATGAACAAGGATAAATGGATTTTTTCCTTAGTAACTATTTAAAAGATTTATATCCAAATAAGATTTAGCAATACTTATTAAATCTTGGTGGTGTAGTAGTTAAGAGGTACAGCTGCTAACCAAAATGTCAGCAGTTTAAATCCACCAAGCACTCCTTGGAAACTCCAATTGGCAGTTCTATTTTGTCCGTTAGGGTCTCCATTAATCAGAACCAACTGGACAGAAACAGGTTAGTTTTGGTTTTGGTTTATTAACCAAAAAAATCCAAATCCATTGCCATGGAGTTGATTCTGACTCATAGTGATCCTATAGCACAGGGCAGAACAGCTTCACAGGGCTTCCAAGAAGCAGCTGGTAGATTCCAACTACCTACCCTATTGGTTAGCATTCTGAGCTCTTAACCACTGCATCACCAGGGCTCTGCAATTCATGTTGGGAAGATGCTAATTCCAAGTTAGAAAAAGAAACAAAAAGTACTGTTTGTACAACTGCAATATTGGAAATAAATTGCAGGCAAACCCAAACCCTCACACCTATCATGCTCCGTCATTTCTGAGTGAGGCTGTCACTTACAGGCTCTCCCTGCAGAGAACTTGGCTTTGCAACTAACGCTGTACCTGCAGGAGCCTCGGCTGAATGGGTAACACCCACATCCCCCAGCTGGGGAACACCAACACTTACCCCCACAGGATGCATGCCATGTTGTCTTGCTCCACTGCCACACATGCACAGGGACCCTGACAAGGGACAAAGAGGGCAGAGCCCTGGGGAGAAGGTGCAGGTGACCTCCAACGGAAATGGAGCTGAGACTGCTTCTCCCCACAGTAAGTGCCCTCTGGGGAGAGGTCTTCAGAGTGCCTCTTGGCTGAAAGGGCTGCTCCTGGGACCCTCAGCTTTTGGTGGGGCCTGGGCAGGAAGTAGCCCATAGTTCCAACCCCAAGGGCTCTCATACTGCTGTGACCCTGGGAAAGTGCCTCTTCTTCCTGTGTTGTTTTGGTTGTGAGATGAACGCTGAACTTAGTGCTCTCCACAGGCCCTTAGGAGTCAGGCACACCATGATGGTGGGGCAACACATGTGTTTTCAGTCAAATTTCAGCTGTTAGGTTTACCCTGCTAGTATTTCCAGCAGAAACCTTGGTGGTGTAATGGTTGAGTACTACAGCTGCAGACCAAAATGCTGTCAGTTCAAATTTGCCAAGCACTCCTTGGAAACTCTGTAGACAAGTTCTACTCTATTCTACAGGGTCACTATGAGTTGGAATAGACTTGATGGCAGTGGGTTTGGTTTTGGTTTGTTTTTTAATATTTCTGTCTACTCAAGAATGCAGCATGTACTATGCTGTCAAGATGCTTTCCTAGTTTACAAAAGTAAATGAGATGTGTGGAGATGCTGGTCAAGCAATGCGCAGGAGTTCTCATCTCCACTTCTGTGTCTACAGCCTTCCTACACCTCCTCTCTTTCTCCCTCTCTACCTCTACCAGACCTTCTGCTAAAAGAAGGTACTAGAAGTAACTGTCAGCAGAAGCTCTCCCATTCCATTCCCTTCTGGAACATCTCAGAAATAAGCACTAACCTGAAATAGATACATGTGTACCATACATACTTTATGTACAGCATCCAAATCTAAATACATATTATACCTGATGTATAAATGCATACTGCATAATTGTATACATATGTATCATATATATGTATCAATATCATATATACTTTATATATGTATAGCATGTAACTATAAATACATGTTATAGAAGAGTTCAGCTGCTAACCAAAAGGTCAGCAGTTCAAATCCACCAGCCATTCCTTAGAAACTCTATGGGGCAGTTCTACTCTGCCCTACAGGGTCACTATGAGTCACAATCAACTCAGTGACAATGGATTATATATATATACTTACTGTATAATTATATACCCCACTGCTATTGAGTCAGATCCAACTCATAGCAACCCTAGAGGTCAGAGTAGAACTGCCCGATAGAGTTTCCAGTGAGCACCTGGTGGATTTGAACTGCTAACATTTTGGTTAGCAGATGTAGCACTTAACCCACTACGTCACCAGGGTTTCCTCCTATACATATGGCCAAAGCCACCGCCATCGAGTTGGATCCTATACATACATGTAATCTAAAAATAAACAGTTAGATCTTATGTACTCAGTACATAATTGTTTTTTATTCATGTATCAATCTCCTACACATATCTTAATACTTTTACCATATCAATGATACAAATGGTTTTGTAATTTTCAAGTTAACATAAATGGTAGCTAATTTGCTTTAAACATCTGACACTATATTTTCAAATTTATCTAAACTAACTTACGTAGGTCTGTTCCATCATTTCGATCACTTTTGGGCATTCCTCTGTGTGAATATATACAGCTTACTTGTGACGGACACGCTGCATCCACATCCCTGTGCACACGTGTAGGGGTCTGCATTGGTTCACAGCCCTTGCTGGACACTAGGATCACCAGGAGATTTAAAAATGGTTGCTGCCTGGTCTCACCCCCAGAGATTCTAATTTAGTCTAGAATGTACCTGAGACAGTAGTTTTTAAAAGCTCCCTGGGTAATTTTAAAGCACAGCCAAGGTTCACACCAATTGCCTCAGGGCCTTGGTGCTCTTTGAGGGGTCCTTGACCCAGCAGCATCAGCATCACCTGGGAGTTAGTTAGAAATGCTGAGCTCCCGGACCCCACCCAGACCTGCTGAATCAGAGTCTAGTCTATAACATCCTCTAGTGATCCGACTCGACGGCACTTGGCTTGGCTGGCTAGTGATTCACGTGGAAAGGGAAGGGCTGGACTAGGGAGTGTACCTAAATGTGGAATTTCTGTACCACTGGGTATACACACCTTCAATTTTAACAGTTAGTGTTGGATTTCAACCAATTTACAACATTCATACTCTTGATCAGCAACCAGGACAGAGCATCTGACAACAAAGGAGAACTCCGGTTGTGCTACAAAGAGAACATACAGGGAAACTGAAATCTAGCGATGAACAGAAGGTGTGCACACTCCTTTGTAATCCACACACTTGGAAACATTTTGCTAGTTTGTGAAATGTTAATGTGTATACAAGGTTAATTTTGTCCAACCCACTGAAGTTAAAATGGCTCTTTGCCATTGGGTCAGGATTTTGTTGTCATGGATAATAGGCTCAAAGATCTATCATTTCCATTAACTAAATTTTCCTTTTTTTTTTCACCGCATGTTCTGATTCCTCATTACACTAAAACTGACTATATCAGAGCCTTAGGGCACCCTTACATTCCAGTCTTCTTTATCCTGGTTCTGTACAGAGGACAGTTTCAGCAGACCCTGCCTTGTGTGACTCTCTCCCAAGTCATTCTTTATAAATTCCATCACTAGAGGTTAACCAGTCCTTTCTCTGTTAGGTTTTGTTTTGCCTTTAACAACATGGAAAGATGTTGTGTGTATGTATGTGTGTGTCTATTTCTAAGAATCAGTTCATTCTAGATATAAAGTTTCCTCTCAATAGCAGAACCAGATCTTTTCAATATGATATATAAACATTTTTCCTGAAAGCCACTGTGTTTTGTTACATTGTATTTTCATGTTAAATGATGAATTATCACTGGAAAACAGCCAAAAAAGAAATCCATTCTCTCCACTATCTCTTGGTGTACCTTTTGATGGGTTTCCCTTACCAAGCCAAGGGCTCAATGTTCATGTGCAAGCAATCACGAGCAGGACCCCAGAGACCCACTGAATGGTCATTCTCATGTACAGCTGGTTTGGGTATAAACCTCTCCAACCTTTTTGATGAATGATTTCCCAATATATTACAAATGTCTTAAAAAGAATGCATAATCCCTGACCTAAAATTTCCACTTCTAGAAATTTACTCTAAGGAAATGATAGAGGATGTGCGCAATGATTTGTTTTCAAGGATGTTCTTTGTAGTGTTGTTTATAATAGGGAAGCTTTGGAAAAACCCTAAGTGCCCAGAAAAAGGAAGACTGGTGGAGTTGTGGCACATTAAGGAATGATCCTGTGACATGGAGGCGCTACCTATACTGCTGAAACATTTCTTGATAGGGAAAGATGTACAAAGTAGATTAAATGGAAAAGTGAAAGAAGGATTGAAATACAACAGCATTTTAAACATAAACATATGCATAGAAGAAAGCACAGAGGGATACATGACAAAATGGCAAACACTGTCTCTGGGGAAAGGAAAATGAGGGATTTTTAAATTTTTCTTTTTCTAAAAACTGTATTTTCTGTTTTTGTAATACTTGGGTTAAAAAGTTATTTACAGGCATAGAAGCAAAGGTGTAGTAGTGGCTCTGGGAGCAGGGGATAGCATCATCACTTAAGGGCAACTGAGTTTCGGTCTGGAGAGATGAAAAGCTTTTGGGAATAGACAATGGTGATTATTTTACAACGTGGAGACTAATTAATGTCACTGAGTTGTACACTTAAAACGGTTACAATTACAAGTTTTTGTTATGTATGTATTTTATCACAACAAAATTGAAAAGTTATTTATAAGATATAATTTTTCCCTTTATGTTTCATGGTCTTACTAAGGATTTTTTTTTCCTGTATTAAAGTATTTTCGTAAGAATTCTTCCTACATAAAACCAAACCTGTTGCTGTCAAGTTGATTCTGACTTGGCAACAAGACAAGTAAAACTGCCCACATGGTTTCCAAGGAGTAGCTGGTGGATTCAAACTACTGACCTTTTGGTTAATGGCCTGAGTGCTCAACCTGTGCCCACTAGGGCTCCAAAGTTCTCTCAAGTGTTTAAAAATTTAAAATCATCTTCTTTTGCATCTTGTTAATGGCCTTATTTGAAAATAACAAAATGACATGAAGTTGGGTCATGTTTGTATCATTTTGTGGTATGACCTCCACTCTTCTGCTCTCTGTTTAAAAGAAGAATGTTGAAAGCAAGATACAGTCATTCAGTCAAGTAATCAAGGATGTTCCTTTCTTGACTGGTCCACAGACATCACTCTTCCTGGTCTTCTCCAATGATGCCACCGTGGAGACTGGTTTGAAAGAGATAAGCCCAAAGTCCTCAGAGTGAAACTCCTTAGTTCCCTGGGCCCAGCTGTCTCATGCGTGTTATTTCCAGCATGCCCCCACCCATTCATCCGGCAGCCACCCATCCGCCAACTCCTGTGACTGTGTGCACACACTACCTACTGCTTGGAGGACAAATCTATTCTTGTGTTTTCACTGTGATGGTTACTTCTATGTGTCCACTTCCTTATGTCATAGTATCCACTTGTTTGTTTGGTCAAACACTAGTCTTGCATTTGCTGTGAAGGTATTTTGTTGATGTGTCTAATATTTTCAATCAGTTGGCTTTAAGTAAAGGAGATTGTCCTCAGTGATGCTGGTTGGCCTTTCCAATCATTTGAAGTGCTTAAGAGCAAAAACTGAGAAGGAAGAAGGAATTTTCAAAGAAAAAAGGAGTTCTACCTCAAGACTATAACACAGAAATCCTGCAGGAGTTTCCAGCCTCCCTGGCCTGCAAATGCTGGACTTGCCCATTCTCATAATCATGTAAAGCAATTCTTTAAAATCTCAATATCTTCTGTGTGTGTGCGTGTGTGTGTGTGTGTGTGTGTGTGTGTGTGTGTGTGTACAGACAGCAAGACATAGATGTTATAGAACAGATGGCATAAATTAGGGTTCCAGTCAGTATGCTGGGAGCCCAGCTGCTGGTTTTTGGTTCCAGTTTGTATGTTTCCTAAGATTGCTATAATAAAATACAACAAACTGGATGGCAACAGACACTTATTCTCTCACAGTTCTGGAGGTTGGAAGTGTAATTCAACAAGTTGGCTGGGCTGCGCAATGAAACTTTCACACCCACAGAAACACAGAATATACAATACACTGAGGGAGAAGTGGGAGCACAGGTGTGGCTGAAAGAGAGGATGTAAAAAGAAGTACAGTGAAATATCAGAAGGGAGATAAAGATGGGGTCAGATCAAGGAGAACCTTGAGTATCTTGCTCAGGTGGCTGGACTTTATGATCTGGGGATTTTAGACTCACTGGAAATGTCTGTGAAATTAATAAAAAAGAAAAAGAAAGAAAAACTCTTAAATTACACCGAGCACCAACAAGCTTGGAGATCTAAAATAAAAGGGGGGAGGGGGAAGGGGGGACTTTTGGGATCCGGAATACCCATATTTGGGTTCTGATTCAACCGTTTACTGGATGCAAATATTCACTCCCTTGAAATTTGTGTGATTTTTCTGTGGGTAATTAAGTGGATGCTGGAAGAATAGACAAAGTCAACAAGATAATGTATGTGAAAGCACTTTGCCAACAATAACACACTGCAGAAAAATAATGCATCAACACACTGAGTTTTGCAATGCAAACTCTGCTAAAATGAAATAAACAATCTATTATCGCTGGGGCAGCCTCTTCCTCTGAACACAGAAGTCAGATTTATCATTTTATTTTAAGAAGCTCTTGGAGGTGTTTCTGTGAGAAAAATATGAGCCACTCAAGATTAAGTTGTTTTGTTTTCAAGCCTTGAGTCCAGTTGTTTGGAAAATATCTGTGTAATCCTACATTTCATTGACACCAAAACGGTAAACTCTTGTGGCATGGGGAAGAATGAAGAAGCACTGCTCTCTGAAGTATCTTATTTGTAACTGGGATACATGCATGATACCCAACATTTGGAGATCCCTAAGTGGCACAAGTGGTTTGCACCTGACAACTAACTTAAAGGCTGGTGGTCGAAACCCACCCAGCAGTGTTGTGAAAGAAAAGCCTTGGTGATCTGCTTTCTTAAAGATTATAGCCAAGAAAGCCTTGCTGAGCACAGTTCGACTCTATGACACACGAAGTCACCATGAACTGGCACTGACTGGATGGCAACTAATAACAACCCAGAAGTTTTACAAATAACATTTTGGTAAATGGAAACTAAAAAAAAAAAAAAAAAAAGAAAGAGAAAAATGAAAGAAAGAGAGAGAAACAAAGAAAAAAAGAAAGAAAAGGAAAACATACATCAAGTTGGAGGGTTTCACTACTTAATGTACCACGTATGGAGGCAGGGATTCTGGAAGCTCCAAGCAGTAGGTGGGAGGAGAGTTGAAATTTTACTTACATTTCCCTGAAAAAGGACTGTGACCTAGCAGAATGCCAGTACTGCCAGGAAAATATTAGATATTTCCAATCAGGCAAAAGGGTAATGCATTACCAAAGGCATACTGCACCTTCATGAAATGAAATGGCTCACACATGTAAACATCCTGTTCCAGAGGCCCTTCTAGATGAATGGCTAAAAGCAAGATTAAACAAGAGCCAAACTGGTGATAATTTAAGACCCTAGTATGATTTTTCTTGAACAATATCAATGCAAATATTGGCTTCCAGATAGAAAAATCACCCTTGGCTATGAAAAAAAAAAGCAAAAAAGAAAATAGTAACTCTAATCCATATCACAGTGCTCATGAGGTCTTTGTTTTTAAAAACAGACAGTGGCCAAGTCTGCCAATCTGCCATCAGGCACTCATAAGCCTGTAAAAATAAGATTTAACATTTCCTTTCTCTTGGGACCAGACTTTACGTTCATAAAGCATGCCCAGTAACGACAACTGACTTGAATTTGAGTAATGTTTCATTCTACCACAAATTCAAATTTGCTCAACAAGAGCCTATCTTTTAGGGACTTCCTAAGTATTTTAATTTCCAACTTATATATGGTGTTGTGTTCAGTTATTACTACTGATTTCTAATGTTATTGGCACCTCATCCAGAAAATGTGGTCTCTACAATACTTTTTTTTTTTTTTTAAATATTGGCTGTTATTGTTTTGTAAATGTCCTTTGAGTACTTAAAAATAATGCATACTCTCTAATTGTTGTGTGCAGGGTTCTATAAATAACCACTGGATCAAAATTGGAAATTTATGTGTAACTTTTTATGTCATTCATATATCAATTACTGAGAAAGGCATATTAAAATCTCCCTCTAAAGTAAGATTTGTCTATTTCTCCTTAAAGTTCTCTTCATTTCTGCTTTGTGTATTTTGGGGTCATGTCATTAGGCATATATATGTGTATAACTACTGTACCTTTAATATGAATTTAACCTTTCCTCATTATGTAAGGGTCCTCAATTATCTCCAGCAATGCTTACTGTCTGAAAGTTTTTTCTCCTTTCCATTTCTACTCTTATCAGCTTTCTTTTGATTAGATTTTGACTAGTATATCCGATTCCACCTATTTGTTGTACAATGTTCTTTGTCTTGTTAGATGTTTTGGTAAACAGTACATTACTGAGCTTGGGGTAGTTTTAAAAAGTCTAGTCAAATCACTCTGTCTTTAATGTTTACTTAGATGAATTGTTACTGATGTGATTTCTACCACCTTAATTTTATGCTATTTTCTTTATCTATGCTTCTGCATTCCCTCTTCCCAATCACCAATTGGACTGACTTATTTTTATTCATTATTTCTTTCTTCTTTTATCCCACTCTTTATTGTTCTAGCTGGTTAACATACTATTTGTTTACTGATTAGTCTTTACATAAAACCTAAATATAATCACCAGCTTTCCCTAAATAATGCAAGGATTTTAGAAGACTTCATCTATGATCATCTATTTCTAACCTTATGTAATAATATTGTCTAGTATTTCAACTCCACCTTATTTTTCAACTCCTTATTTAGTCAGTTTTGAGGTTGTGATTGTAATTTTATAGGCATTTCTCTTTAAACTGCCCTCATATTAACCAATTTTGCTTTTCTCACATCATTCTTCTATCTTAATCCCTTCTTCTAGGGCCAATTTCCTTTGTTTGATTATTAAATCTTTTTTTTATTTCATGAAATGAGAGTTACTTAGCAATAAGCTGATGTTTGTTGTCTGTAACAGACTAGAATGCAGTCTTAACATAATTGTATGGTGCTCTTACGAATTTTATTTACTGACAGACATTATTTTGAAGGACCCGTCAGCTTCACCAGGCAACCACATGGGTCTGTGGCATGTGTGCGTACACACGTGCGTGCACACACACATACACAATGATTTAGACTCTAGCTAGGGAGTTCTATGTCAGTTTCTCTCAAATCAATGTGAATTTTCTTTTACCACTCTCTATGTATTGTTTTTGCTGTTGAGAAATTCGCTGGCGCTGTAACTGTCATTACCATACAGATAACATGGATTTTTTTCTCTAATTGCTCTCATTTTGTCTTTTGTACTCTACAGCCTCACCATAACGTGATTAACCCATTGCTGCTGAGTTGGTTCCAGCTCATCACAATTCCATGTGTGTCAAAGTAAAATTGTGTTCCACCGGGTTTTCAATGGTTAATCATTTTCTGGAAGTACAGTGCTAGGGCTTTCATTCAAAATTCCTCTGAGTAGACTCAAACCACCAACTTTTTGGTTAACACTTATGTACATAACCATGTGTGCTATCTGGAGATACATAATGAGATTACTGTGGAATTACTGTTATTTTGTTGCGCTGACTAAATCCAGAGATTGACAAAATTTGGAAAAGCCTTAGCTTTTACTTCTTCAATGATACATCCTCTTTCATTCTGTTTATTCCATTCTTTCTGGAATGTCTATTAGACTTACATCAGTCATTATTACCTAATCTTTTGTAACTCTTGACCTGTTTATACATTTTCCAGATCTTTGTCTCTTTACTGCACTATGTGTCTTTGTCACCTCACTCTTTGACCTTTTCACACCAATGGTTTTGACCATATAATTAGTTTTCTTTTCTACTGGTGCTTTTTTTTTCTTTCCTAGGAGTTCTACATTATCTGTTCTCTCCCACAATATCTTGATCCACTCCCTTTTTTATGTTTTTAATTGATTTTTAAGTCTCTTTCCTTGGTTTAGTACCATACATGTGTTATTTTGATTATGGTGTTTGCATGTTGCTGTGATACTGGGAGCTATGCCACCACTACTTCAAACACCAGCACATTCACTGACGGTGGGCAGGTTTGGGCAGAGCTTCCAGACTAAGACACAGCAGGAAGAAGATCGGCTCCTCAGGTTGGAAGTACTCAAAAGACAACTGCTGAAGATCTGCCTCCTCAAATTAGAGTCAACTATATTGACATGGATGGAAGAAAATTTTCAGGACCTTCCTTTGTTGACAGCATGGCTCAAAATAAGAAGAAACAGCTGTAAATATCCACAAATAATTGGAACAAGGAATGTACACAGCATGAATCTAGGAAAATTGAAAACTGTCAAAAATGAAATGGAAATTATAAATATTGATATCCTAGGCATTAGTGAGCTGAAATGAATTTTGAATCAGATAATCACATGGTATACTATGCCAGGAATGATAAACTGAAGAGGAATGGTGCCACATTCATTGTCAAGAACATCTCAAGATCTATTTTGAAGTGCAATGTTGTCAGTGGCAGGATAATATCCATATTTCTACAAGGAAGACCAGTTAATATAACTATTATTCAAATTTATATACCAACACTAATGCTAAAGATGAGGAAACAGAAGATTTTTTTTTTTTTTTTACCAGCTTCTGCAGTCTGAAATTGATCAAACATGCAATCAAGATGTATTGAAAATTTTTGGTGATTGGAATATGAAAGATGGAAACAAAAAAGAACTAGTAGTTAGAAAATATAGCCTCAGTGATAGAAATGACACAAGAGGTTGTATGATAGAATCTTTTGAAACCAACAACTTATCCAGTGCCAATATTTTTATTTAACAACAAAAACAATGGCTATACACAGGGATGTCACCAGATGGAAACACAAGAAGCAAGTTGACTACATCTGTGGAATAAGGCTATGGAAAAGGTCGGTCAGAACAAAGCTAGGGACCAGCTGCAGAACAGACCATTAACTGCTTATATGCAAGTTCAAGTTAAAGGTGAGTAAATTGTTAGTCCATAGTCAAATTATGGCCTTGAGTATATTCCACCTGAACTTGGAAACCATTTGAAAAACTGATTTGATATATTGAATACTAATCACCAAAGACCACATGGTTGTGAGATGACATCAGAGACACCACAATGAAGAAATCAAGAGGTCATTAAAAAGACAGGAAAGAAAGAAAAGATCAAAATGAATGTCAGGAGTGACTCTGAAACTTGCTGTTGAATGTCAGTAGCTAAAGCGAATGGAAGAAATGATGAAATAAAAACACTGAAGATTTCAAATAGCAGCTCAAGAAGATACAGTGTTAACAATGACATGAGCAAAGACCACTCAGCATTTCTCAATATTTTCCAGATCTTAGTCTTAGTCCCTTTGCTGTACTATGTACCTTTGGCAACTCAGTCTCTGACCTTTTCATATCACATCAACGGTTTAGCCTATGTAATGAGGTTCCCTCCCCATTGATGGTTATTCCCCACCCCCGCTCCAGGAGTTCCACTGCCTCTTCAGAATTATCTGCTCTTTCCCATAATATCTTGTTCCATTCCTGATTTTTCTTTTTCTTTTCTTTTCTTTTTTTTTTTTTAAGTTCTAAGTTATTTTTAAATCTCTTTACTTGGGTTTACCACCACATGTCTGTCAGCTTGATGCACTGTGGTAGCCTGCAGGCTACTATGATACTGAATACTTGAAAAAAAAATTTGAGGCTTGAGTTGCAACACTGAGGGATGCTATGGGCAACACAGAGCTCTGGTGGTACAGTGGTTAAGAGCCCAGTGGCTAACCAGAATGTCAGCAGCTCTAATCTACTAGCCTCCCCTTGGAAACCATATATGGCACTCCTGTTGTTCTATAGGTTTGCTATGAGTCAGAATCACTTGACTGCAAAGCATTTGGTTTGCTTTGTATAGGTAGAATATTGAATGATGGAGGAGGCATCAAAAGAAGATAGAAGGAATACACCAAGTCACTGTATCAAAATATTTGGTCAATGTTCAATCATTTCACAAGGTAGCATATGATCAAGAACCAATAATACTGAAGAAAGAAGTCCACAATTCACTGAAAGAACTGAAGAACAAGGCTTCAGAAATTAATGGAATACCAATTGAGATGTTTCAACAAGTCGATGCAGTACTGAAGGTACTCAATTGTCTATACCAAGAAATTTGGAAGACAGCTAGCTGGCCAACTGCCTAGAAAGGACTCGAATTTGTGCCCCTTCCAAAGAAAGTCTATTCAACAGAATGCAGAAATTAGTGAATAATAGCAGTAATATCACACACAAGTAAACTTTGCATAAGATGATTTCAAAACAGTTGCAGCAGGACACTGACAGGGAACTACCAGAAAATCAATCGGGATCCTGAAGAGTACATAGGACGAAGAATATCACTGCTGATGTTGTGTGGATCTTGGCTGCAAGCAGAAAATACCAGAAAGATGTTTATCTGTGTTGTTACTGACTATGAAAACGCATTCAACTGTGTGAATCATAACAAATCATGGATAGCAATGTAAAGAATCAGTTTTGGAACAGTTAAATCTGTACTTATGAGGAAATCATTTGAATAGAACAAGGTCATAATGAATAGTTTAAAATTAAGACAGGGGTGCATCAGGGTTGTATCCTCTCAACATATTTATTCAATCTGTATGCAAAGCAAATAATCCAAGGTGTTGCCAAGCCAAGTGCCGTCGAGTCCGACTCATATAAATAAGAATGTGGCATCAAAACTGGAGGATGACTCATTAACGAGATTTCCTTTTTGTCTCATGTTCTTTGGACTTGTTATCAGGAAAGATGAGTCCCTAGGCCATAACATCATGCTTGATAAGGTAGTGAATCAATGAAAAGGAGGAACATGCTAGGCAAGATGGATTGACACGGTGGCTGCAATAAGGGGTTCAAACATAACAATAACTGTGAGATTCAAACATAATGAAAATGGACAGTGTTTTGTTCGGTCGTACACAGGGTCATCAGTAGTTGGGACTGACTTGACAGCACAGAACAACTGGGGTTTAATCATGGTGTTGTTTCTGCTGAATTTTGGTCACACTAGATTGTTTACTCCTGTGTTTTGTATTGGGTTGTGGAGTCATCTTCAGTACCTCTTTATGGGAATCCTGTGAAGCTTGCGTTGAAGGGACAATTTTGTATTTGCTTCTTTACCTGTCTGGAAACCCTGGTGGTGTAGTGATTAAGAGCTACGTCTGCTAACCAAATCTGCCAGGTGCTCCTTGGAAACTGTGGGGCAGTTCTACTCTGTCTATAGGGTCACTAAGAGCTGGAAATGTCTCCACAACAGTGGATTCTTCATTTGTCTATGCTAACCACTAGCTTATGGCCACTCTTTAATATTAATTTTTCAGCTTCTGGTTGCAGAAACACATAGTGTGGGTGGTGGAAGGACTCAGTTCCTGATTCGTGTAGGTATCTCCTACCATTCCTTAAATTTTAAATCCAAATTTCTGTGTTATAAACGCTGGCCCCTCACACTCCTCTGTGCACCTAAGACAGCCATGTGCCAACATGAGAACATTCTCCTCAGCTCTCAGTTCCAAAGTCCCTGAATGGTGTGAAGAGTTAACATGCTCACTGCTTATGGAAAGGTTGGTGTTTTGTGTCTACTCAGAGGCACTGTGGAAGAAAGCCCTCGTGATCTGCCTCTGAAAAGTCAGCTACTGGAAACCCTATGGTGCCTGTGTCTACTCTGACACACATGGGGCTGTTATGAGCCAGAATCAACATGATTGCAATTGGTTGGTTAGAGAGCTCCCAGTTCAGCTGTGCACTCGAAGCATGTTAATTTTATACAGTATTTCTAGGTGTTTTGCAAGATGAATATTTTCAAGACTTCTTAAATCTTCTATGTTACTTTACCTCAGAGTATTCTCTGCATACTTACTACTATTTACATTAGGAATTTTCTATTTTCAATGCAGTGACAAACCTATATCAAACTATGTCCTACTTCATTTATTAATTAATCCATTGATAAGACCATACATATGAACCAAGTGATACATATCCTACTGTGGGAATATAAACGTAAGTACTGGCAACAGAGTAGACTAGAAGTATCCTCCACCTCTCCTGCCTTCATTTAAGTACTCTGCAACAATTTAACAAACATATTCCATAATCCTGTTCTCTTGTGTTCTTCCCTAGGTATTTTAGATTAGGAATCAGGAGCCTTGGTGAAAGAGTTAAGAACTGTAAGGAATTTCTGTCCTCAACTTACTTGAGAACCTACAGTTCTGTTGTATTACTTTATTTTAAAGAACACATTAAATTACTTTCTGCTAGACTCTAAAAGTATCTTGTATATTCTGACACACCAAAATATTTCTTAAAATTGAGCCATTCTCTTCTCTTCTTGAGATGGTTATCTAGTTTTGTGCTGATGCAGATATTTTTTTTCCTTCGTTTTCTTTTCTGTTTCTTCTTCTTAGCTACTCCATGAGAATATCAGTTGCTAAAGCTTATGTTTTAGAATTGGAATGACTAGTTCAATTTAAAAGTTTCCTTTCCTAGATTTTCTCTCTGTCTTCCCTCTTTAAATGCCCCCAGTTTGGCTGTTGGTCCACTAGTCTCCTCGCTCCATAGTTATCCATGGGCATCCATACCCACACCCATGTTTTAACTACACCGTAGTTGTCTACATTTGCCAAACCATCCTTTGAGTCCAGGGCTCTCTTCCAAATATCAGATCCAAAAGTAAAAATAAGAGCTGCATTTTTTTGAATTATTTCTATATGTTTAAGCATCCACATGTATTATCTTACTTAATTTACACAGTATCAGATGAGGTGGTGGTGGTGTTGTTAGGTGCCACTGAGTCAGTTCTGACTAACAGCAACTCTATGTACAACTGAATGAAACACTGCCCATCCTGTGCTGTCCTCTAAATCACTGATGCTCTTGAGACCATCGTTGCAGCCACTGTGTCAATCCATCTCATTGAGGGCCTTCCACTTTTTGCTGACAGTCTACCAGGCATGATGCACTTCTCTAGGGAATGGTCCCTCTTGATAAAGTGTCCAAAGTATGTGAGATTAGTCTCACCATCCTCACTTTCAAGGAGCAGTCTGGCTATACTGCTTCTAAGAGCAATTTGTTTATTCTTTTGGCAGTCCCTAGTATATTGAAAAATCTTTGTCAACACCAGAATTAAAAGGCATCAACTCTTCTTCAGTCTTCTGTATTCACTGTCCAGCTTCCACATGTTTGAAGTAATTGAAAATCCCCATTTTTCAGATGAGGAAATTATGAAACATTAAGGTACTCATAACTAGTATATTGCAGAAGTTTGAACTCAAGTGCTGTGATTCCTGATGAAGGATTCTTAAGCACTATGCTTCTGGCCTCTTGGGTGTCCTACAAGCATCTTAAACACAAAGCACACCAAACTGAAATCAAGTGTCTTCACACTTTTCTTTCCATACTCAATAATATCGACTGAGTCACTCATGTTAAACTGAGCTATTTTCAATTCCACTCTTCCCTTTGGTTTTCAAGAAAAACAGTAAGCATCATTACCACTGTGCAGACACAAAGGTCAAGTATTGGGCAACATAGTAGACTACTCAGAACATACCTTGCACCCCTCCTGTCTTTACTTAAGTCTTCTGTAACAGTTTAACAAATGTAGTTTATAATTTCATTCTCTTGTGTTCTTCCCTAGGTATTTTAGTCTAGGAATAAGGAGGGTGAGGTAATGATTAAGTGTCAGCTGTTTACCAAAAGGTTGTCATGTCCAACCCTCTAACCACTCCATGAGACAAAGATATGGCAGTCTGCTTCTGTAAAGATTGCAACCTTGGAAAAGCTATGGCACAGGTCTACTTGGTGCCACTGGGTCACTATGAGTCAGAATTGACTCAACAGTGATGGTATGTTTTTTTCTTTTTGGTTTTCATTGCTGATTTTAGGATGTCAGTCTCAGATTTAAAACCAAGAGAAGTTTCCTCAACCCCTGTGTCTCACACTACAAAAAGTAACTGACTTTAGGACTCCTGCTTGGTCCTGCACCACCCTCACAACTGTTTGTATGTTTGAGTCCAATTGAGGTAAGTTGACTTTAGAGATGTGATATTTAGAAATGATCATGGGAAATCTGGAATCCCTGGGGGATGCAAAAGGTTAGGAGCTGGGCTACTAACTGAAAGGTTGGTGGTTTAAACATACTCAGATGTGTCTCGGAGGTAAGGCTTGGTGATCTGTTTCTAAAAGGCACAGCTTTGAAAACCTTACGGAGTGTAGTTTTAGTCTGAAACACGTGGGGTGTGACCATGAGTCAGAGTAGACTCAACGTCAGCTAGCAACATCAACAGGTAAGAGCTAGCATAGGCTATCTACCACTCAGAACTCTAAATCCTGTCTTTAGATTCAAGTAGATCACCAAAGACACACATCAGGCATATGTTCCTGCAGCTCTATCTGCACACATTTGTTTTCTAATGTATTCCACTGAGTCTTTGTGGAGGATGTCACAAGAAACTGCTGATAAAATGTGTCCCAGTGGGACAGGAAGATAGCTGGATGTATGGCCTCACTGGATCCCAAGGATGAAATCCCAGGGATCCTGCTATTAGGTCTCCATGCTGAGAAATGCATTTCCTTCCCTGAGGAATTTCTTTTAAACAATGTGGATTATTCCCCCCCCTCCAATTAATCTTTTTATTATGACTGCCAGGAAGCTCAAAGCCATACTGAAAGCTTAGCTACAACATCTAGGCTAAGCTTATAGACAAAATGGCGACATTCTTCCTCGCCGTCATTGTGGTTTTTACTTATATTTTTGCCTTACGACCTATTTCTAATTTCCATTTTAACTGTTGTTTGGTTCACGTGTTTATCAACAGTTTAGTTCACAAGGCACTTCAATTAATTCTTTGTGGAATTAAACAGCATACCCATATTTAAGGTAACTATATAGATGATGACTCCAGTATGTCTGACTCAAGCCATGTCCTTTTCAGTCTACTCACAGTGTGTGAAAGTTGGATACTGAAAAAACGAAGACACAAATGATGCATTCATACATTGGTACTGGTGAAGCATAGTGAATATACTGTAAACTGCCAAAAGAACAAACAAATCAGTCTTAGAAGAAATACAAACGGAAGGTTCCTTAGAAGCAAGGATGGTGAGACATTGATTTTCTTACCTTGGACACACAATCAGGAAGGACTGGTCACTAGAAAAGGGTATCATGTCAGTAGATGTTCAGCAAAAACATGGGAAGCTCCCAATCACATGGATTGACACAACTCACAACAATGGACTCACACTTCCAGCGATCATGAGGATGGTCAGGACCAGACAAAGTTTTATTCTGTTGTACATAAAGTTCACCATAAGTTAGAATTGATTTGATGGCAACTAACACGGATGAATCTCAGAGAATATAACGTGAAATAAACTAGAGTAAGTGTGGTAATAAATTGGTAAGATGACACAAGGTGTAATTAATTTGCTAGAGGATCAAGATGACTTTCCAGACAGGGTGGACTTCATAGAAACCTTGAAGAATGAGAAGGATGGTTAGCAGAGAAGAGAGGAAACAGCATTCTAGCCACAGAATAACATGGATGAAGACATTGGGTTGTGAAAATGCATGGAATGACTGGAGGGCAAGGTGTGGCAGAAGAAGATCATGGACCCTGCAGAGAGTTAGGAATCAGTATTACAAAGCTTTCCTTGATCGGTCATGTTCATATTGATCTTCATTCCTCAGATATTCTGAAACATCTGTCTGAATCACTCTTTTGAACACTTAAGTACATACTCTTCTGCAACAAATTATTTACTGCATGTGGATAGATTTAGCCTACTTCTAATAGACTTTGGTCATCTCCTCAGTGAGTGGTAAAAAAGTAACAGCTACTCAATGACTGTTCATGGGTTGAGTAAAAGTTACTCAGCAGGGAGTACCTAAGTAAGATACCATAGCTTTAGCTATGTGTGTTTGGAGGCCAAGAAGAAGTGATTTTAAGCTGTATAAAAAGTTTATTGATGTTGACTGAAACCCAGTAAGTGAATGACTGATTGGCTGAGTGAATGAATAAATAAATAAAGAACACACAAGTGTAGGGATGAATGTGCCCACTCTATTTTAGAATCCACTGATTATCACTAATGATTGTATTCAAGGTAGATCTACACAAAATAAAAGCAGAAATGTTTGGCAAATTCATTGCTTCAGGAAACATTTAAGATGGGAAAAAGAGAGAAAAAGACAGAAAAAGAAAAATCTTTCAAAGGCTACAAGCTGCTAAAGCCAGAGGTTCTGTTGCATTCTGGTCAGTATTTTGCAACTTGTAAGAAGACTGGATGAAGACTATACCTTGCTCTTTGTTAGCCTTGTTGGTTAACCTACCACTGCAGACACTGATAATACTTAACAGAGCAGTAGTAATTACAGAAGTGTGCACCCAGGGCACGTGGAGGGAGCCCATTCCTGATGGCAGATGATGACACTTAAATTGTTTAGAATGTATCAGCTCCATCATGCCATGGGAAACCACTATTTCTAAATAATGATCCATGTTCACAGCCTTGGTAAGGCAGAATTAGAAAACACCTGGCAGCTGGAATCCCAAGCTGTCTTTGGCTTTTGGCATGAGCACAGAAAACTGGATATGGGCCTACTATTGTGCTTGATCCAATCTGTCAGCACGAAGCTCAGAGGTGACTCCAAACAAACGGAGATAAGACCTTCCTCAGCTCTCATACTGTATTCTCAGCCTTTCATGGGCTTGGATTCTCCCATGGGTGCTTTTGCATAATTTATTGTGTCAACCAACTGCAGGTACCATAAATACATCTTTAAAAAGAACATTTAAAATGACAAAGCTCCTTCCAACTGCGTGTGACTTTCCTTTTTTTTTTTTTTTTAATATTAATAAGATGCTATGAGTTATTTCCCCATCCTTCTCTTTGGACCTCTTCTGTCTTCTAAAAGTGACATGTCATAAATTTATTCAAACTTATTTTTAAATATTTAATGCTTTAATATTTAGCATATTATTGATTTTATTAAAATTTAAAATATTAAAAAGTAAAATAAATTGTATTTGGTGTCTGTCTAATTAGAGCTTCTCAAACCTTAATTGTGCATAAAAATTACCTGAGGAGTTCATTAAAAACATAGATTCTCAGTCCCATACCAAGATTTAAAAAATTTGCCAGTGTGCATTTTTAAATTATTCATTTTCCATTCAATTCTAATGAAAGTGATTCTGACCATATTTTGAAAACCCTTCTCCAATCAATTTCTAAATTACACTGTAACAACAAAGAGTGATTTAACTGGTTTTATTAAAATTTATTTTAGTGTCTTATACTTTGATGTACAATATTATGAGAAACAGTCTAGACCTAACAGATAGACCAAAACAACCAACCAATTGCTGACAAGTTGATTCTGACTCATTGGTGATCCCAAGTGTTACTATGTAGAACTGTTCTAATGAGGTTGTCTTGGCCTTAAATTTAATGACAGCAGATCACCAAGCCTTTCTTCCATGGTACCACTGGTAAAATTCAAACTGCTACCCTTTAGATTAGCAACCACAAATCATCTGTACCACCTAGGAATCTTTTATGTATATAGACATTCACAATATATACAGATAGATGACAAGTACAAATGTGACTTACTGTCTAACCAGGGCAGTTTGAGAGGGAGTAGCACAATCAATAATTTACCAATACAAGAAGCATAAGGAGGTCTGCCTGGGATGTCTAGTGGCCTTACTGGTTAAGCACCTTTGTCATGACTCTTCTTATCTTCCTATGACAACCCAAGGGAGACATTTTTCTCTAGACTCACTTTTAACAGCTGAGCTATCTCTTCCACATTAGCTTGTCTTTATCCTGTAACTGATTGAGGTATCTCCTTTGCACTGCCTGATTAACACTTAGATTCAAATAATGCCCATATTTTGCAATTGAACAGGGTTTAAAATATATGATTTAAATACATCATTTGTTCACACATACATTTATACACAGACACACAAACATACACATACACCACATGAGTTGCCATCACATCGACTCTGACTCACAGTGACCCTGTGTGTGTCATATTACAACTGTGCTCCACAGGGTTTACAAAGGCTGATTTTTTGGAAGCAGATCATGAGACTATTCTTTCAAGGCACCGTTGAGTGGACTTGAACCGCTTAAACCACCAAACTTTTGGTTAGCTGTCAAGCAAATAACTGTTTGCACTACCCAGGGACTGGTTTCCTACTCTCTGTTAAATTCTTACCTTAGCACATGCATCTCATTCACTTATTTTTAAAGTTGATTCTCAACTTCTTTAAATTCATTTTGGAGAGAGAAAAAAACCAAACCCACTACTGTCAAGTTGATTCTGACTAATGGAAACCGTATAAGACAGAGTAGAACTGACCTACAGAGATTCTGATGCGTGCCTGGTGGATTTTAATTGATGATCTTTTGGTTAGCTGATGTAGCACATAACCATTATGCCATCAGGGTTTCTTTGAAGTAAGAAGCAGTATTAATATATTAAATGAAAGTACATATTTAAGCACTGGTGATAGTGAGTCTCAAAACCAGGGTGAGGGAAGTCACTCCTCAAAGCTGAAACCCAAGCACAAGGACCCAAGCTAAACAGAGACAATACCTGCCAAGTCTTCAGGCTCTTTTCTCAGTCTATTTACCAATCTTCCTGTTGGTGTGTATTACACCCATTGTCGGGTCTATAATATAAAAATCAATATGTAGGTTGATAATACAAATGCTCAGAAATAACTGATGGCTTAATTTATTGTTTTCATTCAACTATCTTTATGATCTGCATTATGAGTAAAAATGAACATGTCTGACTATTAGGAGGCAAGTTCATAGAATTCTGTCTTGTGTCACTCCATGCCCATGTGTGCCTGAGACAATAGCCTGGATCCTAGTACTGAATGCACAAAAGCAGCAGCTAACAGAGTTGCCCTTGTGTCCTGCACCCTTACAGCCACAATGAGGAATTTTCTGGCTTGTGCAATGAAGGGGTGTGTATGTGTGTGCACATGTGTGTATTTTATCTGTGT
This sequence comes from Heterohyrax brucei, assembly GCA_028571685.1. NCBI lineage: Eukaryota > Metazoa > Chordata > Mammalia > Hyracoidea > Procaviidae > Heterohyrax > Heterohyrax brucei. Next base: position 38,514,649 of record CM053157.1, on the reverse strand, counting down.
GTCTGTGTATGAACATATGTACGTGAAGCTTGACCAATAACTGAAAGACACAACTTGCAAAATCAGCCACAGCTAGCTCTCTTACAAATACCATTAACTGAATAACTGTCTGTATTGGTGTGAAGCAACTGAAGGAGGGAACAGCTGAAAGAGGACTTCAGAAGAAACCAACTTTTACCCAAAAAACATACCACAAGCCAATCTGCAGACCCATCCATGGAGCCATTGATCAGTCAGACAAGTGATTCATCTACTGATTCATCTAATCGATCCATCAATCCATCCATCAATGCTATGTATGCATCCATCTATCTGTTCATCTATCCAACCACGCAAGCAGCCAACATCCATGAAACCCAAAACCCACTGCTGTCAAGCTGATTCCAACATAAGAAATGCTAGATGCTCTGACTTGATTCTCTTTTCTCTCATGTAAACACAGTTTTTAAAATATTTTATTTAGCTTTGAAAGTCTCCAGTCTACTTGTCTTCGAAAGGATATTGATGACACAAAATATATCAAGACCATCATAAAAATACGGCCTCATCTGTTAAAAGATGGAGGTGATATCAAATATCATCTTCTAGCTCTGTGAGTCTACAAAGAATCAAGACAAGAATCTTCAGTACAGGCTTTTCCATAGATTCAGTCTCTCATTTTAGAAAATGAAAAAATGTGTTCTACCTCAATAGACAAAATAAGGGAAGAAGGCAAAGGGTGACACGGGCTTAGATGGACTTCCTGTGGTTTTCTATTTCATCCTGCTCAGGCGCAGTTAGTGTACAAGGCAATAGTGCCTTTTCCCTCACCAGCTCTCCAGGCACGTCCTTGTTCTCAAACATTCTTTAGGTACTATGCACTCCAGATGGGCACCCTAGACATTTACATTCCATTGTTTTACCCAAAGGGGCCTTCTTATTCCAAGCACAGCAGTTAGTGAAAAGGTCTTCAGTAAACAGCTCAGTCCCCATGGTTAAAGGGAGGGCAGTGGCAGTTCAGCAGGTAGAATTCTTGCCTTCCATATAGGAGACAGGGTTTGATTCCTGATCATTGCATCTCATCTACAGCTACCACCTGTCTGTAGGGGCTTCTTGTGTGTGACCATGACACTGAACAGGTTTCAATGAAACGATTAGACTAAAGATTAGGAAGAAAGGCCTGGTGATCTATTTTGAAAAAATAAGCCAAGGAAAACCCTACCAATTATAATTATATAACCTGCAACTGATTATGGGCATGGGGCAACATTTTGTTCTGTTGTACATGAAGTCATCATCAGTTGGGGCCTGACTCAACAGCAGCTAACAACAACCATGGTTAAACCAAATATATAGCTTGGCCAACTGTTTAAATGCCAACTGCATTTCAACAAACATTATAATAGCTCTGAATTCATCATCATATTCAGGACACATGGGACTTTACCACTGATGCCTCTTATAAAACTTTGTGATATGCTTTGAGATTAGTGACAATCCAAAATATGATCCCCTGTGCAACTAACTGCATCAGTTTGGCTTTATGTAGTTTGCTGGCAGCCACCAAGTAATAAATGTGAGGAGAAACTCCATCCCTACATTCAAGCCAGGTGTTTTACCAAGTACTCTACACTTGGAACCCTCCTGTTAGGAAGGTGATATAAGTCCACTGGAAGTGATCTTATGTGGGGTTAGGGATAAAGTCATACCATGGAGGTGACTTGGAACTGTTTGCCATAAAACTTCAACAGGGACAAATTCAGGTGACCCCCGGAACAAGGAAGAATGAAGTCTGTGTAAATATCACCCACATATGTATTTTAATGCTCTTCACAGAAGGGTAACTTGTACAGTGCAGATAAGTGGTTAGGTATCCTTTAATCCTTCTTCCTCTCACTTTATATTCATTAAGCATCTACTATGTGCTACGAACCTTACTTGGCACTGGAGATGAAGCACTAAAGAAGATGGCATGGCTCCTGCTCTCTGGGACACTTATACTCTACAAAAGGACGAAGCTAATAAGCAAACTCTCATACACAGATATCATGTAGCAATCATTGGGAATGAATGCAATAAAGAAAAACATGTCAGAGTGAGGTTTGAGAGTCACATGGTAGAAGGAAGCAACACTAGATGGGACACTCAAGCAAGATCTCCCTGAGGAGGCAATATCTGCAGAATCCTGAATGAAGAACAGAGATATGGAACTTTCTGGAACTTGAAATTTCTGGGCTGAGGTAAAAGCAAGTTGGAGTCCCTGAAGCAGATCTACTGGAATGAGTGACAGAAGATCTGCAACTTGCTGTGAGGAGTGAGATTTAATTCACCACCGACAGGAAAGGGTGAAGGAGTCATGTAGACATATCTGGGTTCTAACTTGGTCTCTGGCCCTGGAAAAGTAGTCAACCACTCTGATCTACATATCCCTCATTTGGAAATTCAGAGTACTATTTCCCAAAATTGCATGAGATGTTGTCTATAAATTGCTTACAAAAATACCTAACATAGAGCATGGGGTCACTAAGCAGTAACCACTGTTGTTGGGATATTTTTAGTTTGTGGAGGACACTTCCTCTGAGAAGTTTGAAGTCATTCTTCCTATTACCACTAGTCTTGCTAAATAAATAAGTTCTTGGCATTTTCCTTCAATTCGGAGGAGCTACTGCTGTGAGTTGCATTTAGGATGACCATGAGTCGGCTTCGACTTGATGGCACTTGGCTGGCTTGGCTGTGTGGCAAAGAATTCCTCTGGCTCTCAGCATCTGTATTACAGGCCAGCATTATCTAGAAGCTTGGATTTTCAAGAACATATGATAGAGCAATGTATGGTTCCCGACTTTTAATTTTTTCAAAGTTGAAAATTAAAAAAAATAAATGGATAAATAAATAAGACCACTATTTTTATAAACAGCATAAAATAAATGATACTTAGCACCAAATAATATCTGAAAAAGGGGCAACTCTCCCCTAGAAAAGCCACATTTACAGACCTCCCCATATGTATGCTTACCTATTATGCATTATATTATACTTTATTATTTAACATATTGCACAAGATCATTGTGCATTATGTATGTTATACACAAATACGCAGATGTATTTATGACTGTGTACATGTATTTGCCCAGACCTCTGTGTATGTATGCCTGTATACACACATACATATGCATATGTATGTGTGTATTATATACATACATACATATGTGCATCATGTATATGTGAGTACGTGTGTGTACAAATGTATATATGTATTTGCCTGGATCTCTGTGTTTGTAATTACATATGTCACTACTTCATTAGCTGCTGTTGAGTCTTTTTCAACACATGGGTAACCCCATATGCTTCAGAGTAGAACTGCTCCACAACATTTTCTTGGCTGTGATATTTATGGAAGCAGATTGTCAGGTATTATCTTCCATGGTGGAAATCCTGGTGGCATAATGGTTAATGGCTCTGCCTGCTAACTAAATGGTTGCCAGTTTGAATTCAGCAGATGCACTATGGAAACTCTATGGGGAAGTCCTACTCTGTCCCATAGGGTCACTGTGAATTGCAATCAACTCAACAGCAATGAGTATCTTCCATGGTACAACTAGATGAGTTAAAACTGCCAACCAACCTTTACGTTAGCAGTTGAATGCAAATCATTTGTGTGTGTGTGTTCACAAATGTGCACTTGTGTACCTTCCTGGACCTCACTTTGCATACAGATACACACACATATACATATTAAAAATCCATAACCATTGAGTCAATTCTGACTCATATTGACCCTATCAGAGAGAGTAGAACTGCCCCACAGAGTTTCCAAGTAGTGCTGGTGCATTTAAACTGCCTACCTCTTGATTAGCAGCCATTGCATTTAATCACTACACTACCAGGATTTCATACACACACATACACTCCTACATGTAAGAGTGTGGAGTATATTTCTTTGCCCAGAGTACTCTTGATATATACACATACAGGCAAAATCATTATGTTTTTTTAAAAAAATGTGCATACCTTAATTTAAAAACAGCTTATCGCTAAAAAATAAAAAATAAATTAAAAACCAACAAACAAAAAATCACTAATCATCATCTGATGCTTCAGTAAGTCATATATATATATATTTTTTTTTGCTGGTGGAGGGTCACACCTTGATGTTGATGGCTGGTGACTGACTAGGGTGGCGTTGTTGAAGGTCGGGGTCGCTGTGTAAATTTCTTAAAAGAAGACAACAATCAAGTTTGCCACATTGGTTCCCTCTCCCTTTCACAAAGATTTCTGTGTAGCATGTGATGTAGTTTGACAGTATTACCCACAGTAGAACTTCTTTCAAAATTGAAGTCAGTCCTCTCAAACTCTGCCCTCCTTATCAAATAAGTTTATGTAATATTCTAAATATTGTAATATTCGTAAGATTCTAAATTGGTTGTCATTTCAACAGTGTTCATAGCATCTTCACCAGGATTAGCTTCTATCTCAAGAAACCATTTTTTTTGCTTATCCTTAAGAAATAGCTCCTCATCTGTTAAAGTTTTACCATGAGATTGCAACAATTCAAACACGTCTTCAGTTTCCATTTCTCTTGCTATGTCCACCACATCTGCAGTTACTTCCCCCACTGAAGGCTTGAATCCCTCAAAGTCATCCATAAGGGGTAGAATCACCTTCTTCCAGACTTCAGTTAATGTTGATATTTGGGCCCCCTCCCATGAACCACGAATGTGCTTAATAGCAACTAGAATGGTGAATCCTTTCCAGAGGGTTTTCAATTTATGTCTCCCAGATCCATCAGAGGAATTGCTATCTATGGCAGCTATAGCCTTATGAATTGGATTTCTTAAATAACAAGACTGGAAAGTAAAAATTAGTTCACGATCCATGGACTGCAGAACGGATGTTGTGTTAGCAGACATGAAAACAACATTGATCTCCTTGTACATCTATATCAGAGCTCTTGAGTGACCAGGTATGTTGTCAATTAGTAGTAATATTTTGAAAGCAATCTTATTTTTCTGAGCAGTAAGTCTCAACAGCGGGATTAAAATATTCAGATGTGCTGTCATTCAGGTTTTGTTGTTCCATTTACACAGCACAGGCAGAATATATTTTGTAGAATTCTTACAGGCTCTAGAATTCTTGTAATGGTAAATGAGCACTGGATTCACCTTAAGGTCACCAGCTGCATTATCCCATAACAGGATAGTCAGTCTGTCCTTCAGTGCTGTGAAGCCAGGTATTGACTTCTCTAGTTATCAAAGGCCTAAATGGTATCTTCTTGCAATGTGAAGCTGTTCCCGTTTACATTTAAAATCTGTTGTTTATAGTGTAGTCACCTTCATCAATTACTTCAGCTATATCTTCTGGACAACTTACTGCAATTTCTACACCAGCACTTGCTGCTTTACCTTGCACTTTCATGCTATGGAGACAACTTGTTTTCTGGAACCTCATGAAGCAACCTCTACTAGTTTCAAACATTTCTTATGCAGCTTCCTCACCCCTCCCAGCCTTCAATGAACTGAAGAGAGTCAGAGCCTTGCTCTAGATTCAGCTTGGCTTAAAAAAGGAGTGCGTCCTGAGATCTCCACTAAAAGACCTCAACTGATGGTCCAGCGGTTTTGAGGTTCCCCTGGGAGCATGGCCCCTCGCCTTGATGCTACCCTTCCCCATAAATCATAACGAAGGTCCACTCTTCGGACATGAATGGATTGGACTTGGCGATGCAGAGTGACCATATATTGGATGCACTTTATAGTTCTATACATCTATAGGATATCATCCTGCTGACTTCTGCCTGGAGGGAGGAGAGTGGGTGGAGAGGAGGGGAAAGGTGACTGTTGGGAGGATGAGACATGTATGGAGCAGAGAGGAATAGTGTGCTGTCACCGGGCAGGGAGAGCAGTGGAAGCTGCATACAGGTGGGCATGTAAATTTATACAGGACTGTACATTTTCACTCAGTCATATTAAATAAATAAAAAATAAAAGAGAGAAAAAAAAGAAATATTGTAGATGGTTTGATTTTCTATCCAGAACTCGAAAACTTCCTCTGTACAAGTATCAGCAATGTTTCACTTTCTTACCATTCATGTGTTCACAGGAGCAACACTTTTAACTTCCTTCAAGAGCTTTTCCTTTGCATTCACACCTTGGATAGATTTTGGCCTAGGTTTTGGCATTTCTTGGCTTTCAACATGCCTTTCTCATGAAGCTTAATCATTTTTAGTTTTTCATTTAAAGTGAGAGACATGACTCTCCTTTCACTTGAACACTGAAATGCCATCTTATGATGATTAATTGGCCTAATTTCAATATCATCATGTCCCAGGGAATAGGGAGGCCCAAGGAGAGGGAGAATGATAGAGGAGCAGCCGATTGGTGGAGCAGTCAGAACACACACAACATGTATCAACTAAGTCCACCACCTTAGATGGTCACAGTTCATGGTACTCTCAAACATTCACAAATTCAAAATAGTACCACCAAAGATCACTGATCCCAATCATCCCAACAGATACAGTAATAACAATAAACTTTAAAGTATTGTGAGAATTACCAAAATGTGAAACACAAACATCAAGTGAGTGCATGCTGTTGGAAAAATGGCACTGAAAGACTTGTTCGACGCAAGTTACTACAAAATTTTAAATTATAAAAAGTGCTGTAACTGTGAAACTCAATAAAGCAAGGTGCAGTACAACAAAGTATACCTACATGTGCATACATGTATGTTTGAGGGTGCATGTGTATCTGTCCAAACCTCTTTATATACATCCATTTCTTTATATGGCTGTGTGAGCACATGCATAACTGCCTGCGTCTCTCTGTGCTATACATGTATATCTACACATGTATGTGTGTGAGTGTGAATTTGCCCTTATTTGTCACATTTTATTTCAGAATAGCAAGCATCTCCACCACTCATCTGTTAGTTCATCATACTGTGATGGCTTATGTGTTTCCATAATGCTGGAAGCTATGCCATCAGGATTTCAAATACCATCAGAGTCATTGATGGTACACAGGTTTCAGCTGAGCTTTCACCATACTTACTCAATCTGTATGCTGAGCAAATAATACAAGAAGCTGAGCTATACGAAGAACAAACTGACTTCAGGTCAGAGGAGGACTGGTTAAGAAACTGTGACATGCAGATGATACAACCTTGCTTGCTGAAAGGGAAGGGAACTTGAAGAAATTATTGATGAACACCAAATATGACAGCCTCAATATGGATTACATCTCAATACAAAGGAAACAAAAATCCTCACAACTGGACCAATAAGCAACACTGTGATAAATGAAGAAAAGATTGAAGTTATTAAGGATTTCATTTTACTTGGATCTATAATCATTACCCATGGAAGCAGCAGGCAAGAAATCAGACAACACATGGTATAGGGCAAATTTGCTGCAAAAGACTTTTTAAAGTTTTAAAAAGCAAAGATGTCACTCTGAGGAAGAAGATAGGTCTGACCTAAGTCATGGTATTTTCAACTGCCTCATATGCATGCTAAAGATGGCCAATTAATAAGAAAAACCAAAGAACTGACCACTTCAAATTATAGTGTTGTAAAGAATATTGAATAGACCATTGACCACCAGAAGAACGAATCTATTCTGGAAGAAGTAGAAAGATGATGAGACTTCATCTCATGTACTTCAGACATGTTATCAGGAGGGAGTAGTCCCTGGAGAAGGATATCATATTTGCTAAGGTAGCAGGTCATTCAGTGTAAAAGAGAAAGACCCTCAGTGAGATGGACTGACACCGTGGCTGCAACGATAGGCTCAAGCATAACAAGGACTGTGAGGATGGTGCTGGACTGGGCAGGGTTTCATTCTGTTGCACATTGGTTGCTATAAGTCAGAATCGAATCAGTGGCACCTAACAATAATTGTTAGCACCTCATCTGGGTACACACACTTCTGCTGGCTTCTGTTCATAATCACTGCTCTAGAAGACCCAGGTGAGATCAGTGCCCCAGTAGGATGATAACTAAATTAGCTTCTGCTGCCCTTTAGGAAAGGTGTGGCTTGATCACTGAATAAAGAGTGTCACTGGCACTCATCTGACCTGCAGGGACGATAACTCTGCGCTCGTTTGTAGTCATGTTTGGGGGTGGAATGTGCTTCTCCTCCATGTAGCTGCCGTAGTTCATCCCCACAGTGTCTGGGCTGCCTACCATCTTCCCGCCTTTTGCCACGCTGCATTCATCCGGGGAGTTCCTGGAGAAAGAGGAGAAGGTAAAGTTTTCCATTATTACTGCGGTCCAAAAGCTGCATGGTCTCCCCGTGGTGCACAGAAAAAATCAGGGAAAGGAAACATGGAAGAGATTGAGGAAAAAGAGAAGAGAGAAAACAAGGGTTGAAACAGAGCAGGGAAGCAGGAAGCAAAGCAGCCATTTGGGTCTATGTCTAAAGCTAACATCTCATGAAACTCATTTCAAAACTGATTGGAGACTGTCATGGATTGAATTGTGTCTCCCCCAAAATTTGTGTAGCCATGCAGCTGGGCCATGCTTCCCCATATTTTGTGATTGCCCTACATTTTGCGATTCTCCTATGCTGTATGTTAAAGGATTAGGGTGGGACTGTAAATCCCTTCATAGGATTACCTCCCTGCTCCACTGTAAAGGGAGTTTCCCTGGAGTGTGGCTTGCCCCACCCTTAATCTTTTTGTCCTACAAGAGATAAAAGGAAAGGGAAGCACACAGAGAATGGTGAACCTCACACCATCAGGAACGTAGCACCCAGAGCGTGTCCTTCAGACCTGAGGTTCCTGCGCCAAGATGCTCCCTGGACAAAGACACACAATACCAGACTTTCCTCCAAGGCCTACAAAGGGGAAAGTCTTTCCCTGGAGGGGACATCCTTAATTTCACTTGTATCCTACTGGAATGTGTAAGAATACACTTTCCTTTGTTAAAGCCATCCACTCTGTGCTATTTCTGTTAGAGCAGCCCTAGCTGACTGAAACAGAGACTTTGCAGAAAAGGTGAATTGGGTTGGTTTTCATTGTATGAAGAGGAGGAGGTGCATGCTTGGGCACTAGGAGGAGGCACTAGAGACACCGATGGCTTAAGGTTTATTCCAGAACAGCCAGGATGTTCCTCTTCAAGATCTCAGATTGAATACTTGCTCTGCATGCCAAACCTCTGTAGCCAGACTCTTGCTACAGAGCTTTAAACTGTCACAATGTTTCAAGCTTAGGAACAAGTAAAAAGGGAGAGAAAGGATGAGGGGGTGATGGCCTTGGAGCAGTACTGGAGAAGATTCCAGCAGCCCTGCATGAACTCCTGGGGAAAGGGATGTGATATTTTCTGTACAGATGCAGGGAAGACTCAGCATGATACTGACCCTCTGTAACAGCTCACTGTACCACAATACTTCTGTTAGGCAGCCCCACTGATTCAAATAAAGACAAGCCTAACTTTTCTGAAAAAATGATGAAAGGGGGAAAAAAAATTGAGTGAGATTTAAAAGCTGAAAGATGTTGTAAGACTGTATCTAATAGGGAAATTCCAAATAGAAAATCCAGTTTAGCCAGAAAAGAGAAACATACATCAGTGTCCTCTTCTTAGATGGTTTTAACCCAGTGTCATTGGGGCTGAAAAGTTTTGATATTCAGGTTATATCTCCTAAGTTGTCTTTCTTGAAATTGCCTCCAAAGCTCCATCTACCAGACAGTTTTTCAGATTCTTGAGAATCTGTAAACAGCCACTAGATTTTAGATTTCTGTCCAAATGACAGTTCCTAGAAGTTGTGGGTTCCACCCCCCACTAACACATGCTTGTTTCCTCCACACCTGGCCAGCTGCAGTTTTGCAGTGAACTTGTAAGATCACAGAACCTGTAGGTCTGGCATGTCTGGCCTTCAAGAATGAGAATGTCAAAACCATCAGAGGCAGAAGGACACTCTCTAGCTGGAGTAGGTTATTCCAGATCCAAAAGCCAAGTCCAGAGTGTGCACAGGAATGGTGCATAATGAACACACTGGAAAGAGTCAGTTTAATGTCTGGAACTTTAAAACTATAGGCATGTTCTCAGCATCATTTGCAAAAGTGTCTGTAATCTGTAAGGAAACTAAGTATTGACAATAAGGAGGAAGCAAGAGCCGTGGTGGTGCAGTGGTTACGCACTTAGTTGTTAACAGAGAGGTCAATGGTTCCAACCCACAGCCACTCTATCAGACTACAATGTGGATGTCCACTTCCATAAAGATTAGAGCCTTGGAAACCCAATGGGGAGGTTCTACTCTGTCTTGTAGGGTTGCTTTGAATCGAAATCAACTCAGCAACAATAGGTTTGGTTTCGGTGTAGCTATCAATTATGGATGGAAGTTAGAGTCAAGATTCAAGGTTGGGAAGGCTTGAAGTCCTACTAGTAGTCTAGAAATACACAGCCCTGTTTGACTATACCTGACAGCTGTGCTAACACAAAGAAAACTGACAGATAATAACAGTCTGCATTCCCATGTTGCAGATCCTTGTATTTCCAATGCTGTCTACATATATAGTATTTCCTCTTGATGATATTTTTCCTAGTTTCAGACATTTATCTCTAAAATACCCATTCAAATATCAAAACACAGAATGTCTTTGCTTGAGACTTCATTTCCTATTACCTTGGAAAATTTCATCTGCTGAGTGGAGTACGTATGTTGTGGTGTATTTATCTCAAGGAACAAAGTTACTAGGGGAGGAGTAATTACAGGGATTTGATTCCTTGAGAAAAAACACTAAATTATACTTGTGAGAAGAGCATCATTTAAGGAAAAATTATAAATTCTACGATGAGTTTTTTTCAGATTCACTCGTTCACTAACTCACTAAGGCAGTTTTTGTTGAGTGTATGGGCACCATGCAAACTCTTTCTTGTCCAGCCAGGCAGCCAAATCTTTTAAAAGGTACACGTTTTCATTATTACTGCAGTCAGAAAGCATGCCACATGGTCTTCCCTTGATGCGCAGAGAGAATCAACGAAAGGAAATGTGGAGCAGACTGAGGAAAAAGGGAAGAGAGAGAACAAGGGCAAAAAGGAAAACACAGGAAGTAAAGCAGCTATTGGGTCTATGGCTAAAGCCAACTCCTCACGCAATTCTCATTTCAAAGAGATGTACAGAATGTAGAAATAAGGGGCATTTGGGCATTTGGGATCATGAACCTTTTAAGCCAACACTTTCATTTTCTCTCAGGATGAGAACTTTAGGCAAGAGATTTTCTGTGATATTAAAATAGATCTCCCACCAAATTCTGAGATGTGATAAGCTATTAAATTGCTTTTCGATAGAGCTTCCAAAAATGTGTGTACATATTTAAAGTTGAAGCCATATTGAATGATTATGCCTTTGTCTTATAACCACAAAACATAGATTTTCTCACTAACTTCTTGCATCCCAAGAGGTGGAGCCAACATGTCACTATAGATAGACACAGCACACCACCCCTTCGTGCAAAAACCTGAACAGCAAGTAAAACAGATACAAATATCAATCCTGGCACCCTAAGTATCAAATGAAGGGGTAAAGAACTAGATCAAGCACCAAATGAAAGCAGAAACTAATGAAGAACGTAAAATTAGGACAGATACAGAGTAGAGGTCCCCTGCCAGTGAATGCAATACAGTGTCACTGTCCTAAAACACAGTGAGCAATGGCCTTGGACAGACAGTACAGCAAAGCAACTCCACAGAGCTCCCAACAGGATATAAAGCACCTGGTAATGAGAGAAACACCCTTTTCTATGCCTCATCCTTCTGCCCCCTACAGCACCTCTGCTGCTTCCCAATGGGTCAGGCCTGAAGTGCTCAGATGGAGAGAGACCATTTGGCTGTCTCCCAGAGTGTGCCCCACTCTCACCAGCTGACTTTTTCTCTTTCCTTTTTTCCTCCCACCTAGCCCAGTGTACCACCTCTGCCCCTTCCTAACATGCCACACCACAGCACGCAGCAGGACCACTGACCCTGGGTGCACCACACCCCCAATGTCTGGAGCCCACTGTGCCATTTTTTCTTTTTCTTTCTTTTATTTCTGTTTTCATTCTCCCTCCCACCTAGCCCCCATATGACACCTCTACCCATTCCTGATAGGCTACACTGTGCCTCTCAGCTTGGAGCCACTAAACTAAAGCTGCCCCAGATCCACCCTGCACCTGCCTGCTAGCTTTTTCCATGCTGTTTTCTTTCTCTTTTGCCCTTCTTTTTTATCTTCCTCCCACCTAGCCCTGTACATCAGCACCACCCCACCCCTCAGGGCCATGCCTTGCCACCTGGAATAGAGTCACTGGCCTACAGCTAGCCCCAGTCTACCCAACTCCCTGGCCCACCCTGCACTGCCAGTTTTTTTTTCACTTAAAAGCAGATTTTTATTTATTATTCTTTTCTTCCTTTTTCTTCTCCCTCTAACCTAGCTCTACATACTACTACCTTCTGTAGGTCGAGATCCATCAGCTCATCACTGCCTTGGGTCTGCCCTGCTCCCACTGTGTTGTAACTTTTTCTTTTTTCTTCCTTTTCTTTGAACTTCCCACCTAACCCCACTTTCTTAACAGCTCCAAGGTCCACCTCACCCCCACCTGCCTGCTATCTTTTATTTTTAATCTCTGTCTATCTTTTCCTTCTCCAATCCCCCTAGCCTAGTACACTACCTTCCCTTCCCACTGGTCCCCAGTGTGCTGCTATGGCTAAAGCATCAGGTCTGCATACTCTGTGATCCACCACTTGACCAGCTGCTGAACAGTGGTATACAACCACATATCATTCCCACTCAATACTTCTGCCTATCTGACAAAGGCTTCTGTGTCCTCCCATACCACCAGACCAACATCAGGAGGCAGAAAGTGTTCACCTTTTCTGTCTTCAGACACTTCACCAAACCAGTATACAGTGAAGCAAGCTCACTCGGCCTGCTGCTGCCATGCCCACCTATCCACACATGAGCCAGCAGTAAGACATACTTGGCCCACTCAACCTTATACATCAAAACAAAACAAAAGTAAAAAGAAAAAAAAAATCAGAATGAAACAAATGGACATATAAATCAGTAAGTAATACAGCAGACATATTAGCCAAGCCAAGCCAAGTGCCGTCGAGTCGGATCCGACTCATAGTTAAAACATAAAAAAAAAAGAAAACAGGACGAGATGAGTCCAGTAAGTGACCAAATTAAAGAATCAGATGGCGTTCCAGTAAAAGAAAGGCAGTGGAACTACTTCATATGGAAATTAAAAACTAATATTTAAGGCTCTTAAAGAGATGAGGTAAAAGGTCAAAAAACACACAGAAAAAAGTGGAAAAAATCATACGTAACACAGAAGAAAAATAAGAAAAACACTGTAAAGACAATACAAAAATTCAGGAAAATAACACAGTAACAAAATGTGAAAGTAAATCAACAACTTGAAATGACACATACATACACACACACATACACACACAAAAAAAACAAAAAAGGAAACAAAATCTAAAAGATAAACAGGTTTTTCAGAAATGGAAAATTCAACAGAAGTTTTTAAGAGCAAATTTGAAGAACACAGAAGACAGAATCAGCAAGATTGAAGACAAATCTAAGGACAGCATTTTGTTTGAGGCAGTATCAGAATTAAGAATAAAGAAAAGCTAGGAATTATTTGGGACACAGTCAACAGCAAAAATTTGTGCATGGTCAGAGTTCCAAAACAGGAGGATACAATGGAAAACAAACAGAAGATTGTTGAAGATTTGGGGGCACAAAAGTTCCCAAATATGAAAGAACAAAAGTGATCATCCAAAGAACTCAGTGAATTACATAGGAGACACACATTGAGAAAAAGTCACCATGACATACCATAATCACACTTGCCAAAACTAAAGACAAAGAAAGAATCCTGAGAGCGGGTCAAGAAAAACGGGAAATCACAAAGAAAAAATAGTAAGACTAAGCTCTGATTACTTGTCAGAAACTGTACAGGCAAGAAGGAATGGGATGCCATATATAAAACCTTGAAAAATAAAAATAAAAACTTGTCAACTAAAATAAACACTCAAATACAATAGCAAAATAGGGGTATTTCCTGATAAGAAGAAATTAAGGTAATTTACAAAAACCAAACCAAACTTACAAGAAATTTTAAAGGGAGTTCTTCAGTTAGAGAATCAAAACTATCAGACAATAACCAGAGTCTAGAACACAGGACAGCTTGGGTCAGGCCTCAACCTAGATAAACAACTGTCAAAAATAAAACAAAGCTGAGGCAGAGTCAAGACGGCAGACTAAACACGCATCTCCTTTAATCCCTCTGGTAACCAAGATCTGAACTGATAATTAAATGGAGACTTCCGGACACCTACTGAGCCCTAGAACACAGCATACGGCTATTAATTTGGACTTCATACCACAGAAACGAAAATCTCCTCTCTTTTGCCATCTCCCACTCTTAGTTGACTGCTGGCTTCCCTGGACCATAGGGAAACCACCATTTTAAGTTTTTTTCCTCTGTCTTAGCTGGTGGGTGGAGCTGGGACTTGACTAGCAGCTAATCTCAGGAGCACAGCTGGTGGGATCAGTGCACTAAATTGCCAGATTTGAAGAGCCTGGCTTTGGACTCTGTGCATCTTGGCACCTTTGGCCTCTCTTTCTGCCTCCACCATTGAGCAGCCTGTACTGAGGCAAGCAGAGAGCTTTCGTGGATGCCATCTTTTTCACTGGAGGCTGAGTTACACTCATACAGACGCCTCAGCTGGACCTAATTCCTAGGCTGAGAGGCAGCGCCTCCACGGAGGAGAGCACTTTTCATGCAGAAAAGCAGTATGTTCCACAGTGTCGTCTACCACTGGGGCCCAGCAGCAGAGGACAGTGGGGCAGTAGCCTTTCTGTATTTTGAACTAGTTTATAACATCTGGGGTTAGATATAGAGGTGCTTATTTTGCCAGCTTGGAAGAGAAATCTATACATTTGAAAACCTGACTGACTTTGGAAATTGTCAGATACCTTGTCCCTTTCATTTTAAGACAAAGGCTTTGGCTTGGCTAGAGAAACAACTGTGGTCCATCCTCACAGCATCTCTCCCAGCCTTTATTGACTCACTTGATGCCCCTAAAGCAATAAACTCTGGATAAAAGCATAACTAAGAAATCACCTATAGCTTCACAAGGCCCCCCAAAGAAACAACCAAAGAACAATCCAGACGAAGAAACTTTTGAAACTATCAGAAGGTGAATATACAAGAATTATACAGAGAGCCCTCCTAGACCCTATACAAAATGCAGCAGAGCAAAATGAGAAATTAAGCAAGCTGTTTGATCTGATGGAACATGAGTACTCTGAAATCCAACAGATCAAGAACAAAATGAAAGACATATAAACTTCAATTCAAAGCCAAGAAAACAGAATGGAACAAATGGAAAAGAGACTTTCTAACTTGGAAGACAGATCTACTGACTCCAGCATCTATGAGGAGAAACCAGAGAAAAGAAACAAGAAAAATGAAGATGCATTAAGAAACATGTGGGACTCTCTGAAGAGGAATAATCTATGATTAATTGGAGTTTCTGAACAGGGAGAGACACCCGAGAACACAGAGAGAATTGTTGCTGAGCTACTGACAGAAAACTTCCCAGAAATTATGAAAGAAGAGAATATAGCTATCCAAGATGCATATTGAATGCCACTCAATATAGATCTCAAAAGAGAGACTCCAAGACATATTATAATGAAGCTTAACAAAATGAAACAGAAACAGAAACTGTTAAAGGCAGCAAGACTCAAAGCAAGGCTAACATTCAGAGGGAAATTCTGTAGGCTTTCATCAGATTTCTCGGCACAAACAATGCTGGCATGGAGATAGTGGCGTGACACATTTAAAGCCTTCAAGGAGAAGAACTTCCAACCAAGAATTACATATCCTGAGGAACTATCTTTCAAATATGAAAATGAAATTAAGACATTAGCAAATAAACAGAAACTCAGAGACTTTATAAAAACCAAACCAAAGCTAAAAGAAATACTGAAAGAATCTCTTTGCTTAGAAGAACAAAACTACTAACTTGCTATTTTAGAAGCAAATTCAGAACCAATCACCCAGAAACCTACTCAGTTAGGGAAGGCTCCAAACTCAATCAAACCTATAATAGTGAAGGAAATGATCCAGTGATCACATCATGAAAACTATGATGTCATCATACTGAAAAGCAATATGTACTACAGTCATTATACTCCTTGCAGATGGAGAGGAAGTCAATAAGATTGGTAGTAATTAAAATTGGATTTATACATGATTTATTAAATGGGATCACAGGGGCAGCTGTAAAGCCCAATAAAGATGAAACATATCAAATCAAGAAACATAATACAGGAGGCTTAATGACCACGAAACCAACCCTGAAAAAGGTGAAAGATCAACTCACAAAGAAGAAAGACCCAGAACAGATTAATACGAACAACAGAGGAAACATTAGCACAAAAACAAACATATCCCATTGACAGCACTAAACACATACTTATTAATAATTACGTTGAATGTGAATGGACTAAACACTCCAGTAAAGAGACATCGAGTGACTTCTTCGATCAAAAGACACAACCCATCCATATGTTACCTACAAGAAACTTATCTTAGACTTAAAGATATCAACAAGCTGAAAATTAAAGGATGGAAGAATATATATCAAGCTAGCAATATACAAAGAACAGCAGGTGTGGCAATTCTAATCTCAGATAAAATAGATTTTAATGTAAAATCCACCATTGTAGACAAGGATGGACACTATTTATTGCTGAAATGTTCAATACACAAACAGGACTTAACAGTATTAAATACTTACCCACCTAACATTAGAGCACCTAAATACATCAAAGAAACACTGCCTGTACTCAAAAACAAGATAGATCTCTCCACAATAACAGTGGGAGACTTCAACACTACACTCTCAATATTGGACAGTCTAGAATAGAGCTCAGTAAAGACACAGAAGACTTTATTGCCACAATTAACTAACTAGAACTCCTTGACATATACAGAAATTTCTATCCATCAGCAGACAACTACACCTTCTTCTCCAGTGCACATGGAACATTATCCAGAATAGACCATATATTAGGACATAAAGCAATTCTTAACAAAATCCATACCATTCAATTAATGCAAAGCATTGTCTCATATCATAAAGCCATAAAAGTTGAAATCAATAGAAAAAACATGGATAGAAAGTGGAATTCATGGAAACTGAACAACATCTTGCTAAAAAAACATGGGTTATAGAAATCAAGGATGAAATAAAGAAATTTACGGATTCCAACTAGAATGAAAATACTTCCTACCAGAACCTATGGGATACAGCCAAGCAATGCTCAGAGGTCAGTTTGTCTCCATAAATGCACATATCTGGAAGGAAGAAAGAAACCAAACCAAAGAACTAACCCTACAGCTTCAACAAGTAGAGAAAGAACAACAGAGGACCCCTCAGGCACCAGAACAAAACAGATCATAAAGATTAGAGCAGAACTAAACAATTTAGAGAATAGAACAATTGAAAAAACTGATGAGACAAAAAGCTGGTTTTCTGAAAAGTTCAACAGAATTGACAAACCACTGGTTAAACTTACTAAAGAAAAACAGGAAAGGACACAAATAACCCAAATAAGAAATGAGAGGGGAGTTGTCACAACAGATCCAGCAGAAATCAAAAATATCATAACAGAATACTATGAAAATCTGTATTCTAACAAATTTGAAAACCTGGGGGAAATGGACAAATCCTTGATTCATATCACCTACCCAAATTATCACAAGGTGAAGCAGAACAACTTAATAAACTCATCACAAAGGAAGACATTGAAAAAAGTCATCCAAAAACTACCAATGAAAAAAAGCCTGGGCCCAAATGGCTTCACTGAAGAATTCTACCAAGCTTTTAGAGAAGAGTTATCTCCAATACTACTGAGACTACTTCACAGTCTAGGAAGGGATGGAATACTCCCAAATTCATTTTACGAAGCCAGCATAACCCTGATACCAAAGCCAGGGAAAGACCTAACAAAAAGGAGAACTACAGTCCAATATCACTTACAAATCTAGATGCAAAAATCTTCAACAAAATTCTTGCCAACAGAATACAACAACATATCCAAAAAATACTCCATTATGACCAAGTTGGATTCATAGTGGGCATGCAAGGCTGGTTCAACATCAGCAAAGCAATTAATGTGATCAATCACATAAATAACACAAAAGACAAGAATCACTTGATTTTGTCTATTGATGCAGAAAAGGCATTTGATAAAGTCCAACACCCATTCATGCTAAAAACTCTCAGCAAAATAGGAATAGATGGCAAATTCCTCACTGCAATAAAGGCCATTTATACAAAGCCAACTGCCTATGTCATTCGTCATGGTGAGAGGCTGAAAGAATTTTCCTTGAGAACAAGAACTAGACAAAGATGCCCACTCATCTCTCCTGTTTAACACTGTTCTGGAAGTTCTAGCCAGAGTGATTAGACAAAAGCAAGAAATAAAGGTCATCTGCTTTGGCAAAGAAGAAGTCAAAATCTCCCTATTTGCAGAGGATATGATTGTATACACAGAGAATTCTAAAGAATCCATAAGTAAACTATTCGAACTGACAGAAGAGCTCAGCAAAGTCTCAGGATACAAGATAAAATAAGTAAATCAGTAGAATTCCTTTCTACCAACAACAAGATTGTTAATGAAGAAATTACCAAATCTATACCACCATTTACTGTAGCCCCTAAGAAGATAAAGTACCTAGGAATAAATCTAACCAGAGAAAAAACAGACTTTTACAAAGAGAACTAGAAGACCTTACTACAAGAAACTAAGAGAGATTTACACAAATGGAGAAACCTATCTTACTTATGGATAGGAAGGCTTAACATTGTGAAAATGTCTATTTTACCCAAAGCAATCTACTTATATAATGCAATCCCAATACAAATTCCTGTGACATTTTTTGATGAGATGGAGAAACAAATCACCAACTTTGTTTGGAAAGGGAAGAAGCTCTGAATAAGTAAAGTATTACTGAAGGAGAAGAGCACAACTGAGAGACCTCTCACTACCTGACTTTAGAACCGATTATACTACCACAGTAGTCAAAACAGCCTGGTACTGGTACAAAAAGAGACAGATAAATCAATGGGACACAATTGAGACCCCAGAGACGACACTATCTTACTATTAACAGTTGATATTCAACAAAGGCCCTAAGGCATTAAACTGGGATAAAAACAATCTAACAAACGGTGCTGGCAAATTGGTTATCTATCTGCAACAAATTGAACCAAGACCCATATCTTACACCTTATACAAAAATCAACTCAAATTTGATAAAAGACCTAAATATCAAATCTAAAACAATAAAGGTCATTCAAGAAAACATAGGAACAACAAAGCCAAAGCCAAGTGCCGTCAAGTTGGATCCAACAACAATGGAAGCTTTAATATACAATGTAGACAGATTTCAAAATCTGTCAAACAAACCACAGAAAAACAGAAGAGAGAGTAGATAAATGGGAACTATTAAGAATCAAACACTTGTTCATCCAAAGACTTTATTAATAGAATTAAAAGGCCACCTATAGAATGGGAAAAAATATTTGGCAACTATATGTCAGACTGAAGCCTGATCTCCATATTCTATAAGGTACTACAAAATACCAATAAGAAAAAGATAAATCATTTAATTAAGCAATGGGCAAAAGAGATGGACAGATATTTCTCTAAAGAAGAGATCCAGGAAGCCAAAAAACACATGCAGACATGTTCACAATCTTTACTTATTAAAGAAATTCAAATCAAAACTACAATGAGATACCATCTCACACCAACAAGGTTGGCCATGATCCAAAAAACACAAAACAACAAATACTGGAAAGGATGTGGAGAAACTTGAACTCTCCTACACTGCTGGTGGGATTGCAACCTCTTTGGAAAGCAATCTGGCACTTCCTTAAAAAGTTGGCTATAGAGATACCGTTTGACCCAGTAATTCCAATGCTTGGAATACATCCTACAGAATCAAGGCCATTCACACCGACTGATAAATGCACATGAATGTTTATCACAGCACAGTCCACAATAGCAAAAAGATGGAATCAATCCAGATGCCCAACAACAGAGGAATGGATAGGTAAACTATGGTATATGTACTCAATGGAACACCATGCAATGATAAAAAGCAATGATGATTTTAGGAAACATCTCATAATCTGGTTTCAACGAGATGACATTATGCTCTGTGAAAGTAGTCAGTGACAAAAGGACAAATATTGCATGGGACCCCTACAATAAGAACTTAAAAACAGACTCATGCATAGAAGAAAAGACTCTTTGATGGCTGCAAGGGTGGGAGCAAGTGAGGGAGAGGGGGCCAGGGTTCAAATCACATAGTTGATAGAAATTTGGTTGGGTGAAATCTGTGACAGCACACATTAGAAAGAAGATTAATATTAACTGGACTTCAACAGAACATGATTACTCCTCCCATCTTAACCCAATATTGCAAGGACAGACTAGGTGAGGTGGGGGCCCAGGGACCATGTTCTCAGGGGAAATCAAGGCCAAGTTGGCACAACTAGCATTTTGCTAAGACAGCCTCTGCAACTCACATTGATGAGTGGCTTCTGGGGTCTTAAAAGCTGACAAGCTGCCATCTGAGGGTACAGCAAATCGTCCCAACTCAGCAGGAACAGATGATCACCAAGGACCAAACTGACATGGGGGAAAGAGAATCCAGAAGACAGAGAGATCCATGTGAGTGGGTGACTACATCGACTTGTGACCAGAAGAACTGGATGGTGCCCGGCCACCATCAGTGATAGCCATGATGGAGCTCACAAAGTGGAGTCTCACTGGCAACACAAGAATAAAAAGTGGTACACCCTGAGATCTCCACTAAAAGGCCACAGTTGATGGTCCAGGTGCCTCAGGGATCCCCTGGGAGCATGGCCTCTGACCCTGATGCTGCTCCTGTCCATGAATCATAATTGAAGTCAACCCTTCAGACAGGAGTGGATTGAACTTGGCAACACAGAGTGACGGTATCATGTGTTCACTTTACGGTTCTATGCATCCATAGGATGTCATCTGCTGCCCTCCTACTGGAGGCGGGGGAGTGAGTGGAGAGGAGGGGATAGGAGATTGCTAGGAGGATAAGATGTGTATGGAACAGAGAAGAAGAGTGTGCTGTCACCGGGCAGGGAGAGCAGCAGGAGCTGCATATAGGTGGGCATGCAAATTTTTATGGGAATGTACATTTTCACTCAATCATAATAAAAAATAAAATGAAATAAAGCAAAGCTAAAAGTCTTAAAATAGGGATGCAAAAATGTCAATCTGTAAATGATAACATGTCAAAACAATAAAAGAGAATAAATTGTAGGTATATACAGACGTAATGGAATCCAGAAGAGATGAAAAAATGAATCAACAACTTAACGTGGAAAGCGAAAGGCCCCGGATAAGTATTATTGAAGAAGTACAAAGCAAAAGACCTCATACTACCTGATCTCAGAATCTATTAGCTAGCCATGTTAGTCAACACAATATGGTACTAGTCCAAGAACAGATATGTAAACCAAAGGGAAAATAACTGAGAACTCAGGCATAAATCCATCTACATATAATTGGCTGACCTTTGACTCGACGGCACTTGGCTTTGGCTTGACAGATGTGAGGAATGTGCTTATTAAAGAGTTCAGTAATGTATGAGAGACCAAATAGGTAACATCCTGCCCAAAAGTAGTGATAAGAAGACAGGCATTTTCTAAAAATGGATAGATGGAAACGGGGAACCCAGAGTGGGGAGCGGGTGAGTGCTGAACATCATGGGGGCTACAACTAATGTCACAAAAATATTGTTGAATGAGAAACTATTTTGCTCTGAAAACTTCCACTAAAAGCACTCCCCCCCCAAAAGTTTTCCCATCCCAGCTTTCAGTGCAGAAAAACAGAAATATGTGATCATCAGACTCTATTTTCAAAACTTTCATTTTGGAATAAGGAACAAAATAATCTTTATTCCCTTGCATTTTGTTATGGCTTCAGAAGATGATAATACGGAGTCACAGTTTCAATTATTTTTACACTAGTTTATAGATATTAATAGATTTTTTAATGAATTATTAAAAAGTATCTGGTTATGTCTTAGGCTAGGTTCTCTGGAGAAGAAAACCAGTAAATCTTATCAACATATAGAGAGATTTATATATCAAAGAAGTGGCTCACATACTTGCAGAGATTGGAAAGTCCCAAATCCTAAGGTCCCAGAAAATCCACTTATATTAGATGTAGGCCACACCCTCAAGGAAACTCCCTTTCAAATAATTAGCTATTGAGAGCAGATCCCATCATGGAAGTAATGACATTATATCTGATTTGATCCTATACGTGATTGCATTGTTACATACTTGCCAGACTTCACCGTGACTGCCAAATCACCGCGAATCATAGCCTAATCAAGATGACGCACAACCTTAACTATCAGAGACTGTTTATATGATTATTATAATTATTAACCACACCATAAATTATTGATCATTTAATACTAATAGATTATGGTGGATAAATAAATAGTTTTATAATAAAGTTTTCCTGATAAATCTAAGGAAGCTCCAAGCTTAAAGAGGGCAGAGCGTCTTCCCCACAGAGCCATCACTGTCCTGGACTGAAGCATGCATTCAAAAAATATTTGTTAAATGAGCTCCAATTGTTCTGTTTCTACATTTCAGCCACTTCTCCATGTTAATTCTTTTGGGGAGTTCCTGGATGGTAAAACTGGTTAACACACTTAATTGCTAACCAAGAGGCTGAAGGCATGAGTCTACCCAGAGATGCCTTGAAAGACAGATGTTGCAGTACCTCTGAATCTGAAACGATTATGGAGGCACAGTTCTACTTTGACCCATGTGGGGTTGCTATGAGTTGGAGTTGACGCCATGGCAAATGGTAGTTCTCTTGGACACGATGACTGGAAAAGTGTAGCCCTTCTATGTGTGGCCACTGTTTCAAAAGCTTTGTAGTTAACCAGTGGCCCTCTGAAGTGGGGTCAGCATCATCTCTGTGCTGTGGAGGTGGAACCAGAGTACAAGAAAGTACTTGCTCCATGTCTCAGAGCCCACAGGGGGCAGAACTGAGCTTTGAACCTGGGCAGCCAGCACTTACAATGCACCCTCCTAACCCAGACTGCATCCATGAGAAGAGAAAAGATGATTTTTCTGTAACATGTAAGATAGACCCTGATTTCACAAAGGCGTCAAAAATTCTCTGTCTCACACATTGCTCTGGGTTAAGATGTGCACGGCAGTACACATCACCATTCTCATTCTAGCTGCCATCTCAGCTCTGTGGACTATTCTTTCTCCTGCCATCCAGATGCACAGCACAAGAAGGATGGGTATAAACCTGTCCACTGTCCATCACTCAGTTCGAACTCACAGTGATCCCATGTGTTACAGAGCAGCAATGCTTTGTAGGATTTTCTTGTCTGTAATTTTTTCAGAAGATCACCCTGCCTTTCTTCTGTAGCACCATTGAGTGATTTTCAATTGCCAACTTTTAGGTTATTAATACAATACAAACTGTCTACATTATGCAGGTACCTAGGACAGGTACAGAGGCATACATAAGGAGTAGGGGCAATTCCTAGGAAAAAAGAAGACTGTTTCAGGGGCATTCACTTGGACATTATTTGACTTAATAAATATATATTCTTCTTATGATTGAGATAATTGTGTCACTTAAAAGTTTCACTATAAATACAATTTAAACTCTCTGCCCTTGTGTGATTAAGAAAATGATAATCACACTACAAAAACCTGCCACCTTACTTCCTACACTATAGCTATACAATCATTATGCATCCTAAGGCTTAAAAGTCATCAGGGAGAAATTTGTCTCACAAAAACCTGGGTATTCCATACATCTGTTCATCCAGTCGGCAGAGAGTAACAAAGACAGTAGAGTTTGCCTAGCTGTTTTTGACAATAACATAACCATACATTTTCTGCCCCAAGACAAGGATTTGGATATTTAGCATATTGCCTTTAAAATGTGCACAGCAAAGAGCATTCCTTTAAATACAGCATTCTTTCTACATGCCTATGGCTTTATAGTAGTTCCTGCAAAATTCTGAGATATTTGCTTGCTAAGTGGATAATCATTTTGGTGAACATGAAATGTCTGTGTCTTGTTGCCTGGGGCTTACATTTCTTTCCCTCTAAGGACATATAAAATTTATAATGTCTTAACCATATTCTCAAATATGTCTGTGTTCCATGTGTAGAATATAACTGTGTACCTTAGGGTTTTCAAGGCTGTGACCTTTCAGGAAAAAAATGGTCAGGCCTTTCCTCCCTGGTGTCTCCCGATGGATTTGAACTGCCAATGTTTTGGTTAATAGTCAGGTGCTTAACTACGTGTACCACTCAGGATAGACCCACTCTCCACATAATACACAGGAATCACCATAGGAGGGAAGAGAAGCTGGAAAGACAGCTGTCTCCCTGTGTTAACAGAAAAGAAGTGCCATGCTGGCCTGGAGTTCAGCTCCATCAGAAGAAAGGAAGGCTCATTTGGAAGGAAAACTTTAGAGAAGGAATTGGGCCACCAGGGTGCCAAAAAGTGGGTCATATCACTTCCCAACTTCCCTACAACATCCTTGAGGATGTACAACTCGTGGAGGGTAGCCTCTACAACAATTACACAAACCCCCATGGCATTTCAGCAGGATTGTGGTGACCTTGAGGAATAGAGACATGGTCCAGAAAGACGATATGACTTTCAGGGTGTGCTTATTTTGACAACTGGAGATATGGCCAGCTAAATCAATACAAAAAAGAAAGTATGTCACCAAGTCAATTCTGACTCATAGCAACCCTATAGGATACAGTGGAACTACCCCATAGGATTTCCAAGGAGCAGATGGTAGATTTGAACTGCCAACCTTTTGTTTAGCAGCCAAACAGTTAACTACTGCACCACCAGGCCTCTATTCTACAACAAAACCAAGTCAGAACCAAACCCACTGCTGTCCCATTGATTCTGATACATAGTAATCCTGCAGAACAGAGGAGAATTGTCCCATGGGGCTTCTAAGAAGAGGCTGGTGAATTTGAACTGCCAACCTTTTGGTTAGCAGCTAAGCTCTTCACCACTGAACTATCAGGGCTCCAAATCAGCCTGTTGATCCTCTAATAACTAACCACTCTTTCAGAGACTTGGAAGTATTCAGTTCAGGTGAGCTGAGAACATTAGCTGAAAACAAGCAAGTATTTTGAAATACTGGTAAGAAAAATAAAAAACATTGCAAAGAATACCAAAGACAACTGAGATTTTGCTAAATTAAATCTGAGGCAAAAAGTAGGATATGCTGCCATCTCATAGGATTACAGAATCAAAAGGCTGAAACCCCCTTTTCAAGTCTCCAGGCACAGCAGTCTGGAAGTCATTTGGATCAATAGGTATCTATCTTATGTTAACAGTCTTCTAGGAAGAAAACCCCATAACTTCCTCTGCAGCTCTCGACCAGTTACCAGTTGCTCTTGAGTCAATTCCACCTCATGGTGGCCCATGTGTGTCAGAGTAAAACTGTGCCCTATAGTGTTCTCAATAGCTGTTTTTTCAGAAGGAGATCACCAGGCGTTTCTCCCGAGGCACCACCTAGTGGACTCAAGCCTCCAGCCTTCCTTCTGAATAACAGACAAGTGTGGTAAGAGTTTCTACCACCCTGTGATGTCTCTGTAAACTTATTTATGTGTAACTGTGTATGGTTCTGAATATATATATTTTGCCTTGGCAGTTCAAATCCACCAGGCGCTCCTTGAATACTCTGGGGGTCAGTTCTACCCTGGCCCCTAGGGTCACCATGAGTCGGATCTGACTCGACGGCACTTGGCTGGCTTTGGCTCCTTAAAACTTTTGAGTTGGAGGTGGACTATAATGCACATAAGAAAAAAATAACATAAATGACTGAGAGAATGTAAACGAATTGGAAATAAGGGCAGAGAAGTAATCAAGAGATTAAACCAGCCCATCAAGTAAGCTCACTGTGGTCCTTTTTATTTGCTAGAGGTAGGGTACCAATTCATCTTTGAGCTCCCTGCTGACCTAAGCAAATGGGGAAGATTCAGAGTCAGTAAGCTAAAAATCAATCAGGTATTCAAGACATGCAAAATTTTCATGGGCTCATACTTGAAAGAGATTTCTCTCACGGTTTCTCATGACAAGGACACTGGTGATACAGTCAGCTGTATTCTACCTAGCATCTCACAATCTCACAACAGACCAGAACACTCCACATGGGATCAGCAGGGGCCAGTCCCAAAGCATGGTGCCATAGGCACATCGCTCTCAGCTCCTTCATCTACAGAAATCGAAGGACTGCGTGCTCGCAACCAATCCTTCGTGAAGACTACTTTTTGACATTATTTCTTCATAAGACTTGACGAACTAGATGGATCAGTGAAAAACCATACATAAGAATAATTAAAAAACGAGAAACCTTGAGAGATGTAGTGTTATATATTCCTCTGGTTTCCACAATGCCCTAATGTTTAGACAGCAAATTCAAATTTTTCTGCATTAAATGAGGTAGTACTTGAGAGCACCCAGTGCACTGTGGTTAAGCTCAGTGCATACATGGTCAATAAGCAAATCTTTAAGACCTTATATGGTTCCTCTTCTATGTGGTATGTGCTTGCTTACCACTCTAGGGATGGGCCAAAGCCCTTTTTGTGTGTATTTATGTTAGAGTAACCACATAGGCAAAGGCGTGGTGGTGGTTCAGTGCAGAATCCTGCCCTTCCACATGGGAGACCTAGGATAGAATTCCCAGGCAACATATCCAATGTACAACCACCACCTATCCAACAGTGGTAGGCCTGTGTGTTGCTACAGTGCTGAACAACAACGTGACGTAAATGTTATTCAGCATTAGCAATTATACAGATGAGGAAAAAAGAAGTTAAAAAACCTTCCACACTTACACAATCTGTAGTGGATGAGCTGGGATTTGAACACAGACAGCTGTGGTCTTACGCGCATGTATTTTCCCGTGAAGCCATATGACCTCACTTGGCAAGTCACAGACCTAAAATATAATTGAGCCAACCCTCAAACAGCTCAAAGTCATCACTACAATGTATTTTCAGATGAAGGCTCTTGGGGTCGACCCTGAGGGCAGCCATGGGAGACTGTTGCAGATGTAAACCAAGTAGGGGTAGACATCCTGCGGCAAGGGCGGAGCCTCCCAGGAGACTGTGAGGGTGGCAATGTGTATTTGGATACAGCTATGCGTTTTAGTAAGTCTGGCTTAAATGAAGTTGGTCACTTCAATTTATAGTTAAATGCCACATGCTTCTCCCTAACCTCCACTGAGGTACTCAACATAAACAATGAAGGGGAAAGGCAATGAAAAAAGAATCAGACTTAGGCCCTGTGCACAAGAAGAGAGAGAAGTGAGAACCAGGAGAAAAGGTGGACCACTAAAAAGTTATTAACTGCTGCTGAGCTGGTCCCTAGCTCCTGGGGACCCCTTGCACAATGAAGCAGCCATCCTCATGACTGGCTGCAAATGAGATCGCTGTGATTCACAGACCTTTCTTCCCAGTCCGTCTCAGTCCGGAAGTTCCACTGAAAACTGGCATCACAGCAACACAAAAGCCTCCGCCTTACAGATGGGCGATGGCTGGGCATGAGGTGCACTGGCCAGGAATTGAACGCTCGTCTCCCGCACAGATGGCCAGAATTCTACCACTGGACTACCAAAGTCCTCTTACAATAAAGGTAAACTAGTTTTTAAGATTAAGTGAAACACAGCCCCAGACTACAAACCTCATTTAGCTCTTTTCATATATAATACCTTCTTTTTAACTAGGTGGTAATATGCTTCTAAAAACATACCAAGAAATGTAAAATTAGAGCTTTGGTTTTTGGAAAGAAAATAAACTTGTCATCTGACTTTCATTTTCTCACCTCAAGGAGTACTCACAGTGGGACAGATTCCATCACAGAAAGACCCAGCAGTGAAGTGACACGGATGTGGCTATTAGTTTGGTGAAGATGGAGCTCAAGTCTGTGCTGTCATCTCCAATCACAGCAAGCATGAATGAGACCTCATTTATCCAAGAATGTCACTGAATACAGCCCCAAGTAATAAACCTGAGCTTGCTAGCCACATTAAATTTTTGACTAACCTTTGATTCAGAATAGTTAGCAGAGACACACAGGTCTTAGAGAATTCCAATGTAAGTCAAGTGGAATTTGAAAGGATGGCATATGCTCTTTTTCTAGTCAGCAGGGGCAAATCCTCCCAACCTATTATTACCCACTCTTCAAGATCCACTGGAAACCCTGGTGGCATAGTGGGTTAAGTGCTACATCTGCTAGCCAAAAGGTTGGCAGTTCAAATCTGCCAGGTGCTCCTCAGAAACTCCATGGGGCATTTCTACTCTGATCTATAGGGTTGCAAACTCGACAGCAGTGGGTGGACAAGACCCATCCTTCCTAGATAACATAACATGCTTCTCTCCAGCATTGTTGCCTTGGTCCCTGTCATGTGATGCTGGAGTATTCAGAGCTCATTTGCCAAGTGTCCTCTACCTCGATACAGATGTATTTCCCAAACATGAATTTAACAGCCACTTCTAACATAATCCCTTCCTGGGTTCACTGCACCACTTGTGAGTTCCTAACTCCTATACTTGCGGATGTAACACATATTTGGGAGTAGGGTTTCCTTTGTTCATATTAATAAGGTCACATCAATGTGTCTTAAACCTAATCATTTCAGAGTTATAAAGAGTAGCACAGACATAGAGACAAGAGAGCACAAATGAGGGGAAGAAGGATGCCACATGGAAATGACCAAAGAACTAAGAAACACTAGGGTTATGAGAGCTGAGACAAAGCTCTTCCCCCAGAGTCAACAGAGACACGGTGCATACCTTCCCCTTGAACTGCTGCCCTGAATTTGGTTTTCCAGTCTCTGCATTCCTTGGAAACTCTATGGGGCAACTCTACTCTGTCCCATAAGGTCACTATGGGTTCAGATCAAATTGACAGCAGTTGGTTTTTGAAAATGTGAGAATAAGCCCTGATGGCGCAGTGGTTAAGAGTTGAGGTCGCTAACCGAAAGGTCAGAAGTTTGAATCCACCAGGTCTTCCTGGGAAGCCCTATGGGGGCAGTTCTATTTTGTCCTATGGGGTCACTGTGAGTCAGAATAGACTTGATGGTAACAAGTGTTTTTTTTTGTTTTTACAGTGAAAAAAATAAATTCTGTTCTCTAAAGGTGCCCACTTGTGTTACTTCTGTTACAGCAGCACTAAGAAACTAACACAATTCTTTAGGATAAAATCTAAACTCCATAGATGCTCCGTGATGATCCAGCCCTGAAACATTTCAACCTGTTCATCTGTTTAACAACTATTTCCTGAACATCTGCCTATGCAAGGCATGGCACCAGGTGCTTGGGATACATCGATATCCCTGTTCTCATGGAGCAGGCATTCTGGTCTTCAAAGCCTCTCTTTTCCCACCCACTCTACACACTTAGCCCTCAAAGACCACATCACATATCACCGGCTACCACTCACTCCTGCTGGGACTTTGCTCTTGCTGTTCCCTCTGCCCTCAGTGTTGGAGCTCCTGCCCATCACCACCTGGCATCTGCAGTATTCACCAAGCCCACCTCTATGGTTATGTTCTCTCCAAGCCTTTGCTCGCTCGCTAGAGTGCTGACTCCTTCACCCCACCATCATTCTCTGTGTTTGCCCAATAAATGTCTTTTCAGTGAGGAACTAAATGGGTGAATATTTATGAATGAGTGTCTCCAACTAAACAGTGAGCTGCTTACCTTATACCTGTGGTGCAACACAAGGGCCGAATCTTAGAACCAAGAAACCAACCTTGACCCTGATTGACCTTGGTAAGTCACCAAAGCTCTTGTGGCTGAACTTTTATCATTTGTAGAATGAACTGAAAGCCACCTTTGAGGGTGCAATGAAGATGCTGAGATATGTGTAAATACACTTTTATACAAATGGTAAATCACTATAAAAATTAACAGCAATATACTGTGCTTACACATATATACATACATGTACAAGGACATATACCTCTGTGTTGTTTTGTTGGTCCCTGGTTCAGAATTATATCTATAAAACAGAAACTAAAAGGGCATACCAGTCCAGCTGTGGAGACCAGAAAACAGGAGGGGACAGCAAAGTTGGTAATAGGTAATTCAAGGTAGAGAAGGGAAACTGTTGACATGTCATGGGGTTGCGAACCAATGTCTTAAGACAATATGTGTACTAACTGTTTAATGAGAAGCTAGTTTGTGCTGCAAACCTCCCCGTAAAGTACAAAAGAAAAATATTGAAACTGAACAAGAAAAGAGAATTATACTTCGGTAGACCCTGAGGAAGCCCTCTCTGGTGGTATGGTGGTTAAGAAACCAGCTGCTAACTAAAAGGTCAGTAGTTCAAATCTACCAGCTGCTCCTTGGAAATCCTATGGGCCAGTTCTACTCTGTCCTATAGGTTTGCAACAAGTCATAATTGATTTGAGCACAACAGATTTGGCTTTTTGGTTTTAGACTCCTGGTGTGGGTCAGCCAGCTAATATTTATTATCATGCAGTCTTAGGCTATTACACTTTCTTAGAATAGCGTTGCAAACAAAAAACCAGACCTGCTGCTATTGAGTCGATTCTGACTCATAGTGACCCTACAGGACAGAGTGGAACTGCCCCATAGAGTTTCCAAGGAGCACCCTGTGGATTCCAACCACTGACCTTTTGGGTTAGCCGCCATAGCACTTAACTATGCAACCAGTGTTTCCTGAACATCACTATCTCCTTGAATATTTTATGAGGTTATTTCATGTTTAGATGAACTTGGTGATGAAGCTACATGGGAGCAAGACAAAGGACATTTTAGGCAACTTGACCTTAGAAGACCCAAAAGTTCAGTTCTAGGAGAAGGTCCCTACAAAGCAGCTTTGCCAGGACAAGCCCTCCAGGCCTCTCTCAAGCCTAAATGCAAATAAATTCTTTCTCAGGTGAGTTTCTTCTTAAGAATCCTAAAAGCCCACAGTTAGTCCTCATCTAGTAAATGAATTCCTAATCAAGTTTCATGGTATGAAGTTTGGAATTGAGGCTAGTGACCACAAAGAGTAATTTTAGGACCCCAGACAAGGAGGAAATTGTCTAGAGAGCTCCAGGATAATTTGCGGGTCTGTTTTATTTCTGAATCATCGCAGGAACAGAGCAGTGGAAAAGCTGGTTCAGACCCCCGAGCCGGAGCACAGGCAGAGCTCGGCAGTGATTCATGCACAGCTCCGTCTCAAACTGAAACCGTACATGTTTGTCTTCACAGCTGTGTGTTATTTTTACCCTTCCTAAATATTCTCTCTTACACCTGGAATGTCAGCCTCTTCCCACCAGCCCTGTTCCCTTCCCCCATACCCAAAGCAGCTGAGGACAAAATTAATTAGAAAGTCTCCACAACTCCCCAACAGTTAGTTCTTTGTCCCTGAAAGGGAC
This sequence comes from Heterohyrax brucei, assembly GCA_028571685.1. Lineage (NCBI taxonomy): Eukaryota > Metazoa > Chordata > Mammalia > Hyracoidea > Procaviidae > Heterohyrax > Heterohyrax brucei. Next base: position 38,483,143 of record CM053157.1, on the reverse strand, counting down.
TTAAAGTTGTCCTAAGAAAGTTTCTTTTTCTTTCTTTCTTTCTTTCTTTTTTTTAAAGTATGCATTTTTCTTTATAGCCAGCTGAAAACTGGCTATCAGAAAGACCACATAGCATTCAGATCAGAACAATTTGTGAGGGAATGCATCATTTTTGAAGATTCAGTTTATTTCCAATGAGATGTTCTAGAGAATAATAAGATCTCTACAAGCAGTTACATGACAAAGATCAAATGTGTGAGATCTCCAAAAGCTTATGAGCTCACTTTGCTGGTTGTTGGAAACACTTTAATTTTTCAAGGAGGAAAGAATTAATATCAATAGCCTTTATAGGGTTTCAGATTTTTATTTCCATAATCCAAAAAACAAAACCTCATTGAGTCTATTCTAACTCAGAGCAAACCTATAGGACAGAGTAGAACTGCCCCATAGGGTTTCCAAGGAGTGCCTGACGGATTTGAACTGCTGACCTTTCAGTTAGCAGCTATAGCACTTAACCAGTGTGCCACCAGTGTTTCCTATTTTCATAACAGGTTAGGTAAATTCTGGTTAACCAAAATTATTTACTTTCAGGGTACAAAATGCCAAAGCAGTTTCCCTTTCCCTGCTGACAACTCTCAGAGTGAGCTGCTGGAATGAAGTTCCATCCTGAATGAAGAACACAGCTCTTAAGGTCTCTTTTTCTGCAAAAGGACTCCAACCCATGTGACAGCAAAAGACAGAGCTCTGAGCACATTAAGGAGAAGGGAAGTCCCTGGGTAGTGCCAACAGTGTATGCACTCAGCTGCTACACAAAAGGTTGGAGGTTTGAGTCTTCCTGGAGGTGTGTCAGAAGAAAGGCCTGGTAACTTCTTCTGAAAAACCAGCCATCGATAACCCTATGGAGCACAGTTGTATTTGGACACACATGCAGTTGGCATGAGTCGAAATCAATTCAAGGGCCACTGGCTGTTGTTTGATGTTTGGTTTGGAGACACCTCTTGAAGCTAATATGAAGGTGAGTAAGTGATAAAATAAATGTCTTAAATGGCTTAATATAGACAGAAATGAAAATGCAGTTGTTTGGATTCAGTGCCTCTTCAAGACAACAGACAGAATATTATTGCTTGAACGACACCTGGAGGAAGTTATACTGTCCCTACTAGCACAGAAGGAGAGGTTCCCTTGAACAAAGAAGTCCCAGGGGAGTGAAAGAAGAGCGTAGCCCTGGGGCCACTTATGTTTTCCTTCTATAGAATAAAACGGACTTGTGGACTTCCACAAATTACCAGCACTTTCAGACACTGTCATGGATTGAATTGGGTTCTCCCAAAAATGTGTGCAGCAATTCGGCTAGGCCATGATTCCCAGTTCCGTATAATGTTCCTACATGTTATAAATCCTGTCTCTATGAAGTTAGTGAGGGAGTGGTTGTTGTTAGTGACGCAGGACTCACTCTGTAAGACTGTACTGACTTGAGGCAATCTCTCCCCATATAAAGGAAAGGAAAGCAAGCAGAGAGCTGCGGACCTAATACTATCAGGAAATAAGCAGTGCCAGGAGCAAAGGACAGTCTTTCGGTCAGGGATCCCTGCACTTCAGAAGCTCCCAGTCCAGGGGAAGACTAACAACAAAGACCTTCCACCAGAGTCAACAGAGAAAGACTTCCCCTGAAGATGATGCCCTAAATTTGGACTTTTCTAAAGCCATCCACTTGTGGTATTTCTGTTATAGCAGCGCTAGATGACTAACACAGAAACTCAACAGTCTTCATCTTTAAAATGGGAATATTAATGTCTCTTCATGGATGAAATGCTCGATGATAATACTGCATCCAACAATCTATGAATAAATTGATGTGCTGTAGAAATAGTGATAATGTGATTCCTCTCAGAATCCTTTTGCTCCTGCCACAAGGAAGTGTATCCTGCCCTTACCTTGCTATCCCTGGGCCCCGCTCATCCCCCATACCTGTACTTCGCACAGAATTTCACAGACTCTGTCACTTCTGATAGACAGCCAGCTTCTCTTAACTTTGTAGTGGCTAACACAGGGAATGCTACACAGAAAGCACCAAATAATATTGGTTTAATACAGGGTTGTCAACCTCGGCACTACTGACGTTGAGGCAGAATTGCTGTTTGTCAGAGGGGACTGTCCTGTGCACTGTTGGAGGATGAGCAGCATCCCTGGCCTCTACTCACTAGATGCCAGCAACAGCTTCCCCCAGTGTCCCCAAGCCCCAAACCAAACTTATTGCCATCAGGTCAATTCTGACTCTCAGAGATCCTATAGCACAAAGTAGAACTGCGCCACAGAGTTTCCAAGGAGCAGTGAATTCCAACTGCCATCCTTTTGTTTAGTAGCTGAGCTTTTAACTACTGCACCTGGGTCAAAAATCACCTTTGGCTAAGAACTGCTGGTTTAATGTCTTGAGAGCTACTAAACTCAGAGAAAGAAGCAGGAGTCCATTCTGTTTTACCGAATGTTAACTAAAGTCAAGTTCACATCCTCAATGTCACAGCTAAAATGAGATTGGTTCTGGTTGTCCATGCCTCATTTGGGGTATGTCCCCAAAACTCTGTAGGCATCTTCACGTCTTCTCTTCCTCATACCATATATCCAACCCACTAGCATAGAACATCAGCTCTACCTTCAAAAGAAAGCCAGAATCCAACCACCTCTCCCACTTTGATCACTACCACCCTCATGCCAGCCTCTACCATCCTTTGTCCAGATTCCTGCAGGGGCCTAACTGGTCTCTGATTTCAATACAGGAGCCAGAGAGGCATTCTGCTAAAATTGAAGCATCATGCTCCTTCTACACTTTTCCAGCTCAGTGAGAGGAAAGTCAAAGTCAGCCAATAGCCTGTGATCTCTCTGACCTCATTTACTCTTCCCCTTGGCCACTAAACCCTCAGCAACAATGGCTTCCTTGCAGTCCTGGAACACATCAGGCTATCGCCACCTCTGGGCCTTTGCACTGACAATGCCCTCTGTCCAGCATATTCTTCTCTCCTCCAATGTCATCTTCTTGGTGGTGGCCTTCCTAGACCATACTCTCTATAGTTGTCACCTCCTGTCCTGCTTTATTTTTCTCCTTAGCACTTACCACCATATCCTCTGCTACGTACTTCTCTTAGTTACCTGTTTAATTGCATTCTTCCCACTAGAAAGTGAACATCATGAGACAGATGACCTTTGTATATTTTATTACTGTACTCCAGTGACTAAAACAGTGACTGCATATAGTATGTACTCAATTAATACTCATTGTATGGATGAATGGCTTCACCCATAACCAGAAACTCTGATATCAAGATGGACCAATCAGAAAATCCCCTTTCAATCATCTTTATCGCACTATGGGTAACATGCATTTTAAATAACATGTCAAGGCATGTTTTTCTCTGACCCTAGGGAACCCATTTCCATCAAGTAATTTCTGACTTATAGCAACTCTATAGGACACAGCAGAACTGCCTCATAGAGGTTCTGAGACTACTAGGGGCCTGAGCTTTTAAATACTGCACCTGGGTACCACATCCTCCTCCCACAGAACAGCTGGTGAGTTAGAACTGCCAACCTTTCAGTTAGCAGTAGCCAAATCTCCTTCCCACACCACATAGAGAGGTAAGGCCCAGATAACACTATATCTCCCTACGTAGAATCAACCTGGCAAAGAGTTCATGGTCAGGAGGCAAGGCAGATTTCTGGGAACAAGCTCCCGTCCGCACATTGTACTCTTCCGAACTACTCACTCACCAAGCCACTTTCACTTAGTACTTGGAGTTCCCAAATTTACTACCCAGGCTTCTGAATGGGAAAGTGGTTCCCCCTGACATGAGTAACCATGCGAATTCCCCAGAGGTCTCCTTAAAACACAGAGTGAAAGACCCCACACCCAAATCTCTTCTGACTCCCTAGGGTCGCCATGAGTCGGATCTGACTTGACGGCACTTGTCTGGCTGGCTATCCAATCAGCCGAAGGCCTTATGAGCAAAAACTGAGTTTCTGGGAGAGGGAGAAATTCAGGCTCGGTATTGCCAGGCAGAATTCGTGTCTGAATTTCCAGCCTGCCAACCTGCACTGTGGATTTTGGACTTGCCAGCTCTGATAATTACAGAAGCCAATTCTTTAAAATATTATCTATCTGTCTGTCTGTCTGTCTGTCTGTCTACCTACCTACCTACCTACATACCTATCTATCTATCTAAAACCAACAGGTCCTATTGGTTCTGTTTTCCTGGAGAACCCTAACGGATATGGTAGGTCTGGAGCACAGTCTGAGAATTTACCTAACTAACTCCCAGAATCCTTGGTGGGGAGCTAGTACTACACAGCTGCTAGACAAACAATCAGTAGTTTAAGTCCACCAGGTGGACTCTATGGGACTCTATGGGACAGTTCTACCCTGTCCTACAGGGTCACCATGAGCTGGAATCAACTCAACAACAGCAGATTTTGTTCTTTTTTGGTTTGGTTTTAACTAACTCCCAGATGGCACTGATCCTGGGATTCCACTTTGAGAACCACTGCATGAGGTGATCCTCACCTCCCTTCCCAACAGAACCAAAAACAAATTACGACTCCAGGTGGCTGGGAGACTAGGGTAGGGCTCACACCATGGTCACAAAATCGATGTGTTCCACCTATAATTAGCCTCCCAGTGGGCATCTTGGGATTTCCATGATTCCATGGACTGCATAAGGGTGAACATGATGCCCGGTGCAACCTGACTGTTCTAAGACTCTCATCTACAGGGATGGAGTGGAAACAGACTGCTTTGGACACAGTGTAGCCTCCATGCCAGTCAGCAGACAAATATTTTGTAGCCCCCATATGAGGGTGTGTTATTTCTTGGCTTATCTTGCTGTCTATAGAGGCTTGAACCCCAGGCCCCGCCTAACAGCTTAAGGCCATCAGCGGGGTGCTTGCTAGAGACCAGACAAGAACCAGTATCACCAGCACAGCTGTTGTGCTAACTGTGGAGAAACAGCTGGTTTGCGTTTGGCTACACATTGACATTTCACCATTGTGTGAACACTTGGGGTTTCTCTGTGCACGCGGCTCAAGTGAAGAAAAGGTAGAGGGAGGCTGGTCATGGACCACTGAAGCTGAGTAGTGTCCTGTGTGTACACAACATGCAACCAAGACCAGTGTCTGAAAGAAGTCTCCTGCCTGACCTAGCGGCAGCCAGCCCAAACCCACGGTGACTTCCCAGCTGGCTCATGAGGTAGTAATTCCTTTTCCTCCTGTTTTTCTTTTGTTATTATTATTTTTTAATAGAAAGTCTATTGTAATGGCAACAGATCACATTTTCCCACTTGTATTTAACTTCAGGAGCTTGTAAGCACATTTGAGGTTGAGGTTTTCTGGAATTTCACCACTTGGTTGGGAACTCAGCCCCAAAGCACTTGGCCTTTTTTGCCATCAATGATGGATGGATAGGAAAAGAATAGGGCCATTCCCAAAGAGAGTGACTCCTAAGTGCTATAGCTATGAATTCTGCTCCCCCAGCGCGCACACACACACACATACACCCCTCATAACACCTGGTGCCCGTGAATGTGAACCTACTTAAAAATTGGCATCTTAGAAGATGTTATCAATTGACATGAGGTCATACAGGAGTGCTATGGGTCCTAACCCAACATGAAAAATAAAAACTTGCCAAACCTATTGCTGTCTAGTCAGTTCCAATTCACAGTGGAGCAGAACTGCCCCATAGGGTTTCCAAGGAGCAAGTGGTGAATTTGAACTGCTGTCCTTTTGATTAAGTTAAGTTCATAACCACTGTACTAGTAGGGCTCCAAATCCAATATGAGTGGTATCCATATAAAAGAGAAGAGATGCAGAGAGACATTCAGAGAAAAGATGGCTATATGAAAGTAGAGGCAGAGATTGGAGTAATGCATCTGCAAGCCAGGAATCCAATCGAATCACCAAGGACCACTGCCCACAGTCAGCAGGTAGGACAGAGGCAGGGAACAGACTCTGAAGCCCCAGCGAGATCCAACCCTGCTAGCATCTTAGTTTTGAACTCCTAAACTCCAAAACTTAGAGGGAATAAACTGCTGATCTTTTAAGCCACCCAGACTGTGGTACCATGTTACAGTAGCCCTAGGAAACAACACACTAAGGAAGGAGGCAGGACACGTGCCTGGAAAGATGAAAACTGGAGTGAGGACATCTGTCCTGTGAAAGGGTACACGAAAGGGCAGTGAAGAGCCAGAGAGGTAGCAGCACACAGCATGCACTGGCCGGCTCCCCTTGGATTTCAAGAGGTACACGTGCTACATGAAAGCATACCAAACATTTGCTCAGAGAAACAAGTCTAAAAACCTTAGAGGTGAGGCTGAAATGGGTGTCTTTCTCACATAGGCCTTAACTTGCTGGCATACCCAGCACAGGCCCTTCTTGTGAAGGGCAACTGCATAGTCTCTGGAAGGATGCAGGGAGGTGGAAGCTTTTGGTTGCCAAGATTCAAACATCAGGCCCAAGTCCAAAGAACCAGGGTACACCCAGCACCTTGCTCAAGTACCAGAACCATACCTACTTCCCCAGAACCACACCCTTCTCCACAGGGCCAGGCCCACCTCACCAGAACCACATCCACCTCAGAACCTTGCCCATCCCAGGACCACGCCCACCTCCGCAGCATCCTTCATTGTTTGAGCCCCTCCAGGGGACCAGATTCTGCATTACCATTCTGCCACCTCCAAACCTCCTCCCACTCCCAGTTTCCAGAATAAAAGCAGCAGGAACATGCATTCCATGTTCCCTTCATGGAGCTAGGACTACACGCACAGTGATCACATGGCTCACAGAAACCATCTGCAGGTCTGATTTGAGGCAGACCTCGCTCTGCCAGGTCTGCTACTGTTAGGCTGGTAAGTCTCCAGGAGAGATGTGTGGCTTTGCGCTTTGAGGCTGTCCTTCATGTAGAGTCTCTCAGGCAGCCAGCAGGGCTCTGAAGAGCAGACTCTGACTGCCACCCACTTCTCCGTGCTCTGTGACATCACGGCCTGAAGGGTCCATTCCTCAGCTGAGGCGTCATTCCCTCTACCACTCCCTGGCCAGCCAGGCTGAGCCCCTGGAAAAAGGAGAGCTATCCCTGAACACTGGAGATGGGAGGGAGCGGCTCCCCCAGCCACAGCACACCAGGCAGGCCCTACACTCCACCCCAGTTGGCACCCTGGGCTCTGGGAAGATGGGGTACATTCGGCATCACTGTCTTCTACACAAAGACTAATGTATGATGCCTTGATGGTTCTTAGAAGAGTCTTGGCATGAGGAAGACAACACTGGGTAAGAGGTTTGTAAAGCAAATGGGCTCCGTCTCTCCCAATCTCACCTTAGGCCCACCATTTTTCCAGGCCAGTGGTAGCTCAATGGTAGAATTCTCATCGTCCATGGCACAGTTCCAGGTTTGATTCCCAGACAAAATACCTCAGGCACAGCAGCCACCCTCCTGTAGTGGGGACTCGCATGTTGCTGTCATGTTGAACAGGCTTCCCCTGAGCTCCCAGACTAAAATAGACTAGGAAGAAAGGCCTGGTGATCTACTTCTGAAAATCAGCCAATGAAAACCCTGTGAGTTTCAATGGTCCAACCTCCAAACCATCACAGAGAAGGCACAGGACTGGGTGGCATTTTGTTCTGTTGTGTGTGGGCCACCATGAGTCAGGCTTACTTCATGGCAGCCAGTAACAACTGACAGTTTCTGTCAAGAAATTACATGGGCTTTGATCAAAGGTAATCAGAGCCATCATCAATGCCACGTACCAAGCCAGTGTCACCACAAATGCCTGATGAAGACAACGACCACATGACAGTCTGCCACTCAGGACCAATCCACCAGAACCACATCTGTTTGCTTCAAAAGCTGAACCAGGTTTTAAAAATCTACTATGGGAACATCCTGGGCAATCTTAGAATTCTGTAAAGTCTAAGACAGAGCATGATATTCATATTCCCACTGTGCCCTTGAAGGAGCCCTGGTAGTATAATGGTTAAGTGTTGAGCTGTTGAAACCCCCTCTGCAGCTCCTCAGGAGAAAGACCTGGCCGTCGATTCTCATCAAGATCACAGCCTAAAAAATCCCATGGGGCAGTTCTACTCTGTCCCATGGGGCTATTATGAGCCAAAACTCAACTGGCTGAACATTTGTTTCCTTGTCAGAAAACCGTATAGCTCCCTTTGAAAATTATTTCATTTCTAGGAAAGAGACTCTCAACCCCAGTCTCTTCACCTGCTAGACAGAAGAACCATGGGAATGTCTTTCCCAGACAGAAGGGTTGATGACAGGGGTGCTTCCTATGGGACCATGTCTTGCTTGGGGATAGAAGCCCCTCAGCTCAGGGGTGCCTGGTGACCCGTCCAAGTTCCTATGGTAAGCCACTGCAGCCTGGGATGGCTACCACATGCCCTGTTGGCAAGGAGTGGGTATCAGCTACCGAAGGAAGTCACAGGTCTCTGTGACAGAAAACAGTGTCTGTACTTTTCCCAGGAGACATCAGCCTTCTTCTTCTTAAAAAAAGAAAAATCAGGAATAGCATGGTCCAAACAAGATAAACTGTTATTCCTGCAGTACTACTTCACCTCTTCTATCAGTCACCTTCCGAGGCTTGCTAAGTCCAGACTGGCATTCCTAGAGTTAGTGTTGGTCAGACTTTCCTGAAATTAGGCCAGGGCATGATCCACTCTTCTTACTGCCAGGTCGGCATCACTGCAGCAACGTGGCTCTGCACCCACCTGCCCACCCATGGCTCACCCTCTCCATCTCTTCTGTGTCTCACTGTCTGTTCTCTAGCCTTCTCTCTCCTCACTCTTTTGCTCTCTCTCTTCTCTTTCTATTTCTCTCACCTCTTCTCTCTTTTTCTTCAGACACTCTTGTTCTCTTCCTCTCTCATTCTCTTGCTTTCTTCCCTTTCCCCCCTCTCTTTTGTGCCCATTCTCTTTTCTCCTCTTCCTTTCTCTTTTCCACTCATTCCTTTTTCTCTCTCCTCGTTTTGCTTTGCTTTTCTCTCTCCCTCTCTTGCTTTCTCTCATCTCTCCTCCTCTCTCTGTCTCTCTCTCAAATGCACACACACACACACACAGAATTGCACATGTATTTTCTATGGATGGAAATCAGTTTCTAGAAGAAAAGCTGTAGTGCTGTGTCTTGTTTTCAGTGCTGATATCTTTACTATCTTGGCATATACGGGATCACATGACTCCAAGAGAAATGGAATCCAATCTTGCCAGTATTAGCATCACAAGCTATTTTTATATAAACACTGTTCCCTTCTTTCAAATATGATGACATCACATTCTTCTAAGTCTCAGAAACATATATATCATCAGGGGCATATTCTAGGAAATTAAGATTTACCTGTAAAATACTGACACATAATCACTAACTTTGCAAAATTTTCTACTAAGGTCCTTTCAAAACTTCAGGAATTAATCTTTGATGAAGTCTAAGATGGGCCTTCCTTGACTTGAATTCCACTTAAAGGACCTATGTCATAGCAATATTCAAAATATCCAGCATTAGAACTGTGATTTCCATTTTCAAGGAGAAACTCGATGACCAGACATGAACAGACTCTTTATGTGTATGAAGAATGGTCTAGCATCTTCCACTGCTCTTTCTGACATCCAAGGTCTCCGTGCTGATGTTGCTTCTAAGGCACTGTGAACTGGCACTTTCATTGATGCTGCACTAGAAATTGAAGCAATGGTTTCTAGTGCTCATAAAACATGATACATATAAGAACCTATTTATCATGGAAACATATGCAACAAAAAGTCCCTCTTATAGTTGCAGTGGAGTGGAAAAATGTCCTAGGTGTGGAGCCAAACACCTCAAACTGAAAAACAACAAAAGCCCTGCTGTAAAGTTGGGTCTGACTCATAGCAACCCCGGAGGTCAGAGTAGAACTGCCCCACAGAGTTTCCAAGGAGTGCCTGGTGGATTTGAACTGCCGACCTTTTGGTTAGCAGATGTAGCACTTAACCCACTACATTGCCAGGGTTTCCCAGTCAGTCTCAATATTTTTGAGTACCTTTAAGACCTACTTTTAGATGAGCCAAAAATTCCTGGGCATCAGTTTCCTCACCAGCATTCCTCCTGAGGCTGCTGGAGGGACTGATGGACTGTTAGATAGAGGGACTTTTTTATATCAGAAAGTACTAGAACATGTGAGTTCTTCTATGACCCTTTGTTAGACTGCTGTTCTTAGCAGCTGTCTAGTCAGCTCCCACTCATGGTGACCTCAGACACAAAGGAATGAAATGTTGCCTGGCCTTGCACCATCCCCATGACAGCAGATCTGACTGTTGTAAATCACAGGGTTTTTACTGACTAATTTTTTGCAAGTAGATCACCAGGCCTTTCTTCCTAGTCTTTCTCAGTCTAGATGATCTGCTGAAACCTGTTTAGCAACATACCAACATGCATGCCTCACTGACACAGGGACAGTGGCCTCCCATGAAGTTCACTGGCCAGAAGGCAAACTCAAGTCCCCCACCCAGAAATCAAGGATTCCACTGCTAAACCACCCATGACCCTATCTACATTAGATTATGCACCACTTAAAAGAAATGATTCTTTTGCTGGGGTTTTATCTCTTCTTTCCTGAATACATATGAGGTATTCTGTCATAAGTAAAATCAACTTTACTTGTCAAAGATACATCCTATCTAGAGAAGTACTGTTGAGTGTCAGGGACAGTGGTGCAGTTGAAATATTACATTATACACGATGATCATATTTCCATGACAGAGGAAAGCTAATAACAATGAGAGGCTGCAGCATTTATTTTTAAGTGTAAATAAAGATAATTAGAAACAGCATACATCAAGAAAGGACAAGGGAGAAAAGTAGATCCACCCTTCAAAGCCAATAGCTCGGACATACGCTGTATTGCCTGACCACTAGCAGACACTCTCCCTCCATGAAAACACAAGGCAGCATTATTTCCCAGGCAATAAAAACCTCAGAGATGAATTCTACCACATTTGGGCAAACCAGCCCCCCCATCCCAATGTGTCCTCCTGCCTGGGAAAAGGAATTGAGTACTACATCTTCAAAGAGAGTGCTTGGTAAAGACACGATCAGTTTCAAAACCCTTATCCTCAACACCAGCTACCAGAGAACACATTTTTCTCAGTGTTGCCCCAACTTACTGCTCAACGGCCTTGCTTTCTGAAGCATTCTTTGGAGAGGTGGGATGCACTGCTGCCTTGCCCTCTCAAGTGATGTGAAAGTGGGAGGTTACGGGGGACAGGTGTCAGTAGTCTCCTTACCTTGAGCCATTCACCTGGTTGGGGTTACATTCCATCTTGATGGTGACCCTGGTGGGGGGTTGAGACAGCCAGTCCTGCTGAGGGACACGTGGACTCATCTTTGACGTCTGTCCATAATCATTGGAGGAGGACGCAGTCATCTCCGCCTTTGCAAGGTGGGGTGTTCCGTAGGCACACTCAAACAGCGACTGGTCCTCACTCACGACCGATAATGCTTCCTGAATGCCCAAAGAGACACACACTCAGGACATCTCAAAGGACAGGCACGTTTTGAGAAGTCACTACTAAGTGAGACTATGTCCTAGGTTGTTTTCATTTCTACCTTTTAGAAGCAGACAGACCTTGCTGTCTTCCCTCCAGACCATACAAGTAAGGCTGGCCAGCCCAGAACAACTTCTACAGAGGACCAGAAGCGTCCCAAGCTTGAGTGCAGCTGAGCAGATAATACCCACTTTAATCTCAACTTAAGGAAGTACAATTTCAAAAGTCTTAGAAGACATCCAATTGCATGTGTCATTAGTTGACAAATGCAATCTATAATTCAAGCAGACAGGGTACAGAACAGTCATAAGGATTTAAAAAAGTAATGTGAAGGCTAACACCTAAGCATCTGGCAAAACTGCCACATTCCCAGATTTTGAAGAAGTACTTAGAAGAGTGAGGGGGGCAAATGGAGCACCAAAGGACAAGCAGACAAAGATAAGAATTTTTCCACTCTAAGTTATTAGCTGAAATGGAGTTTCAAGTGGTACTTCCATAATGGCAAACATCTGGATGATAAACGAACAACAACAAAAAGCTGTGAATTATCCAGATGTGTCCAAATACCAGGATGGTTAGCCTGATCTGGATCACTGTCACTACTTTTCATTAACATATTTGCTCTTTTGCATGCTCTGCTAAAAAGAAACAGAAAACTCTGATTGTTAGATATGTTTTTCATGTGGTTTTAAGTTTAACGAGTTGTTAGCCTCTGGCTAGCCTTGAACTCTATAGCCAAATCAGCAAAGGTGAACTTGATTTGGTAGTTTCAACTCTTCGGAGAACACTATTGTGCAGCAACTGCACAAAGAAACCTTGAGACAATCCAACAGGGTTTCTATAACAGAAAAAGTAATCATGTGTGATAACGCATTTTTATGTCAGTCCTTTGGCATTCTCTAGTGAGAATGTAATCTTTAGGTGGTACAAATGTATAATACGCTTGGCTGTCCACTAAAAGGTTGAAAGTTCAAGTTTACCCACAGGTACCTCAGAAGAAAGGCCTGGAAATCTACTTCTGAAAAAAATCAGCCATTGAAAACTCTGTGGAGTGCAATTCTGCTCTGACCCACATACAGTGGACATGAGTCAGAGTCAGTTGGATGGCGAGTGGTTTAGTGAGGAATCAATATTGGGTAGAGTGTGAATTTTTCAAATGGAACTTTGGGTCAAGAAGGGACTATGGAGACCTTCTAGTCCAAATTTCTCATTTCCAAATGAGAAATATGACATCAAATACATCCAGACTTACCTTGAAGGGAACTGTCTGAGACCAAAGACAGAATTAGTGATAAAACTGCCCTCCTGCTTCTACAGCTGACAATGTCCTTCTTGCACCTCTTGGTTTGGGATCTGTGTTTAAATTAGCACTCCCTTTTCATTCCTTCAGTTGACTATTAAACATTCAAGGACCATCCTAGTCAGTAAGTTTTATAAAGCAGCCATTCTGAGACACAAGTCTTCCCCCCTACTCGTAAGCATCATAATCTTTGGAAAAGACAGGCAATTGTATAAAGACCCCTCCCTGCCCAGTCTGTACACCTCCACCAGTCTAGCACACCCCTGCTCACAGACCATCTACAACACTGAACTGAGTTTCCTAAGTCCTCAATTATTTTAACAGGTTCCCAAACACAGGGACTTCACTGCCTGATTCCCTGTCCCACAAGTCCTGAGTAGGAAGAATCAGCAGTAACAAACTCACAGCTCCTACTCTCAGAGTGGTGACCAGATGTCTGTGCACAGCTAGCAACTTCCCCCCTTCACCCAGGCAAACTTTTTTTTAGCATCCCTAAAATCACAGCCCTGGCAACTCTCGGAGAGACTAAATAAAAGTTTTAAATTATAATACGAACTGTACAAAAAAGACTGTTTTGCTAGCTGGAGAACCAGAATCAGTATAAGAAATGATTTTTCTTTTTTTTTCAGAAATTAATATACCTTGGACCCAGAGCAAAATTAAACACAGTGACAAACAGAAACATACAAGGCAGCGCAAAGTTGATCATGTAGAAGTGGCATCCTATACATCAGGGGACATAGATGACAGTGTGAAAGAGCAGAGGACTCTGCCTAAATTCAGATAAATGGGTTTATACTTAAAATAGACACCAGAGACTTGGTGCTGTTATATTAAATAATAAAGGAGAAAATTACATCTTCTGAAATAATTTCTGCAAAACAAACACTCCCTTCCCATGGCAGCACTAACTAGAAGGATTTTACACAGGCACAGCAGAAAACAAGGCTGATAGCTGTGCCCCTTCTCCTTCCTGTCCCAAAGACTCAACCAAGGCTTAAAGGGGAATAACATACTATGTAATGTTACCTTTGGCTCATGGGTGACAAGAAGCATTTATAAATGTGTGATTTAGATCAGAAATTGGCAGAAGTAGCTACAAATAATGGACAGGCTAACTTTTTAAATTACAAATGAAAAAAATGTCTCCAACCACAAAAAAAGAAAAGCAATAACTTAAAAGTAGTAGTATATACCCCCAGATCAAGTAAAGTATTTTGCAAACAAAGTCATTGACCACATAAATGTAGAGTCAGATTGAAAATTATGGGCCAAAATACGAGAACAAAAATCAGGCTGAAATGTGTGCTAGAAGGGGGAGGAACCCGTTCCCACATCTGGTGAAGCATTATTTCAGCACATGGTTTTCTAAAGAAAGAAATCAAAGTTAATTGAAATCGATTTAAAAAAAAAAAAAAACTAACGATAAGAAAGGCACATGTATTTTCTTTTTCAAAATCGTCATCTTAAAATTCTTCTCAGTTAATCCTGCATATGAGTAAGAAAGGTGATACATTGTAGAATCCCAAAAGCAACCCCAGAGTTATTTGGTCCCTTAGAAAAAAAACAGCCTAAAAATTAAGAAGTTTCAGGATAAATATTTCCAAAAGGATGAAAACAAAGCCCACACTTTGGAAAGACAGAGCAATCAAAACTCATGATCTCAAATGATTCTGATTAACAAAAGCTTCAGAACACCTAGGACAAAGTTCAGGGAAAGGAAACAAACAAATAAAAAACAGCAGACATGTGCACGTACACACACACAGGCATTCTGGACAGTTGAACACCTTTTAACAACGTAAGGAGATGAAGAATCCGCAGAACAGTCGTGAGAGACCTACTTAGAAACGATCGCTAAAGGTAGCTGCTGTTCTTCAAAGAAAACAAATGCTACAGACCAAGAGCATCTCTGGGTTCCTCATTTGGCTTTTCTGTGCACTTTGGTTAAGGTCTGAATGACTAAGGCAGATGTACAGGATTCTCTCTGCCTAGCAGCCTTTGGACTTCAAAGGGGAGAGAGGATCTATCCCCCAAAGGATTAGAAAGCCAGAAAGAAGTGCTGAACACAGGCCTGGTAACCAGGAACACATGAGTTCATTAAATACAGCTCTGCAAGCGGCTCTTCCTGGCCTTGACTCATGTCTTGGCTTTCCTGTCCCCTGGCCTCTTCCTCCTTTGTTGAGTAGGGCTGTCACTACCTACCCGCCTGCCTGCCCAGAGCACCAGCAGATACCTTAGTTAACACGTATGGGTTATTCTTTCAAAACCTTCAGCCAGCCATGGGACTTGGGAACTGTTTGGGTTGTTTTATAACAGAGAATTTGTAAAATGTCAAAGCCTGGCAGAAATGAGCCATAATAATTTAATATGCCTGCTTCTATGTTACTATAAAAAGCCCTGAACTTTAGATTGGTGCTAGTGTGTGGAGGTGTGTTTTTCTGTAGCTCCAGGAAAATTGGGATATTCCAATGTGGCAAGTGGCAGATTACCAATGCCATTTTTTCTCTAAATTTAAATTCATAAAACACGTATGTTTTAAACAAATTGCCTGCAAACAAAAGGTACTACTATGTTAGTGCTACAGTGTTTATTACTTCATTTAAATACCAAACACACAAACAACATAAGAGGATTGTTCCTTTGGATTGTGGTCATGGAACAGTTTACCTACCCCCTAGTTCCAGAAAGGGGTGAGGACTCAACTAGATTATACTGCAAATTCTAAGACTCAAATTCCCTTTTCTTCCTAAGTAACTAAATTTGGGTACAATGAAGAATCCAAAACACCTAGATCTGTAAACTCAAAAGGAGAAATCAAACGTTGTATGCACTCTGTACAAATACTATTTCAGGATCCTAATACCTCTTCGTAAACGATGGGTAGCTTTAGGAAGCCAATAATGTCTTAAACCAATAGCCTGCCTTTTCTACCAGAACTTTCATTTTGTTTACAAGCCAATGCAAAACACTTCCTAAATTTCTCTTGCCCATATCTAAGCAGAATTTGGTATACCACTTAACTCCTTATACTGTGATGAATAAAATATCTTCTAGTCACTTTCTCTGGACTCATAGATAGCTAATCCATCACGTAAGTAAAATTGCCTTGGGAAGCATTTTACATGCATTATCTTAATTAACTAGCACTTCATTGAATTTTGAAACATACAATTTTTCATACTTTTCCAGTTTGGAAATCTGGATGCATCTTACAATCAATGGCATGTCATAGTTTAATTGGCAGCTTTCTTCTTCTTTGATAGCAGATGAAATGATGGTACATTTTACAACCAATGAATTGAGGATTGAATTGTGTCCCACCTAAATACGTTAAAATTCTAACCCCTGTACCTGTTTGAAAACAGGGGGTTTCTTTTGTTATGTAAATGAGACCTTACTGAAGTAGGTAAATGTAATCATGTCCCAGTTACACAAAGGTCAGAAGAAACACTTAGACAGGCACAGAAGAAAGACAGATGCCCAGGAACATCAAGGAACTCACCAGTCTGCTGACTAGGAAAGATTTCTCCCTAAAGCCATCCCCTGAATGCAGATTTGTGGCCTTCTGAACTGTGATAAAATACTCTCCTGTTCCTTAAAGCTACCACTAAGGTATTTCTTTTATGGCAGCTCTAGATAATTAACACACAATGGCATCTTAAATTGTATCAGATGTGGTTATTCATTCCTTAAAATTGTCCTGTGAGGTCCATGTTCATCCATCTTCGCAGAGGAGGAGAATGGATTAGAGAAGAAAAGCAAAATCCATTGTTGCCTCTGCTGTGTCTCTGAGTGGAATCATTTCAGAAAGCTGCACACCAGCCCCGCTGCTGGTGTCACCCAAAGGAAGAAGAGAAGGATCACAGGAGGTTTTGTAGGGAAAAAGAAGTACTTTACTGCCCTGTCTCTTCACGGAGGTGGAAAGATCAGGACTCTTTCTCACAGAGAAGAGTTGGAAGGCCCTAGATAGAGAAGCTGGTGGTGGGAAGAGTGAGAAGAAGAATGAGGGCACAAACGTCCAGGACTTCAGATGGAATTAAAGCGTCAGGAAGGTAGGTGCAGAGCCTGTTGCACGCCAGCAAAGAGTCCTGTAGATACAAGATGCTCTCCTCCCTGTGTGGTGCACTCAGCTGCTAACTGAAACGTTGAAGGTTCAAAGCCACCTAGAGGCACTTTGGTAAAACGGGCTGGTGATTTCTTACAGAAAAATCAGCCACTGGAAACTCTGTGGAGCATAATTCTATTCTGACACACATGGGGTCGCCAGTAGTCAGAGCTGACTGAGTGGCAGCTTTTTGTTTGACAGGTGATATGCAACAATAAGTATCCACACAAACTTAGTTATTTCTTATTTAATGGCTTAAATCAACAAACCTTTTATTTTCGTTGGTTAATCAGACTATTCAGACCCAAAGAAATGGCTGAATATTGGACTGCATTCTTCATAAGTGGATGTCTGCTTTTTGTTAATGAATAATACACAGAAAGAAAAAGGCAGAGAGGTGCACCATTTATAAATATTCTGAGCCCTTGCCACTTTGGTGGACTTGGTGATATTGGAAATCTATTTATTAGGCTATCTATGGCCCTATTGTTTATAGCTTCTCTTCAAGGAAAACAACCTGAAGGAGAGGTTTCTGGAAAGTCCAGCTCCTAAATCACATTTGCAGAAAGGAAAAACAGCACAAACAAGACAAACAAGTCACCAAGAGAAGATCCCTCGCTCTACCACCATTAGCCCGACAGCAGCATGTCAGTCCTTGGGAAGCTTTTCTTCCGAATGTGCATACTGCATTTCTGCAAGTCTGATCCAGCTGCTCTGCCATGTAATGAACAACTTCACCTGACTGCTGTGTCTTTTAACTATAACACGCAAAAACAGCAAAATGTTGTTAAGCTAAAGATGCCTCGTCACGCTGGGTCTGAACCATTTTATCCCCTTCTTGATATTATTTTCTTCTCAGTTTCTCAGTGGAGGAAACATTAAAATCATATATGAAAGGCAGCATCTCGTTTCAAGTTCATATTTTTCTAATTTAACACACTGCTATTTCAGACCTCCAAAAAATATAAAAAATCTTGGATAAACCTCAAAGGAAACATGCATGTAGGCAAATGCAGTCCATCTAAAGAGAGTATTTCTCCAATATGGTATCGCTTCACTATCAAACAGTTTTATAACTCACAGTCCAGTCCAGTGCTAAAGGAATGAGATCCAGGGTAGTGTTGACGATATATTATCTTCATTAATAGAGCATTTCAGGTTACTTCTTTGCATTCCTATCTTTAACCACTTCCACCAGGGCAGATGGAAAAAACCTGCATTCTTCCTTTCTCACTTTTTCTTATTCTTTTCTCTTTTCCAGCTAAAAAAAAAAAAAAATCCTATTGCCAGCCAGTCAATGTGACTCATGGTGACCTCATGTGTGTCACAGAGTAGAATTGTATATGCCATTGGGCTTTCAATGGCTGATTTTTTTCAGAAGTAGATTGTCAGATCTTTCTTTTGTTTTTCTCTTCTTAAAAATCATTTTTGTTTACCTGCTTTGCTTCATTTTCCTTCAACATGTTTCTTAAATGATAGTAATTTGAAGATGCTATGTTGGGTTCCACAAGTGTCAGAACAACTCACCCAACTAAATAAAACAACTTCTATGAATCCAGATCATTAGCGAATTAAAAAATCAGAACACCAGGCTTCCAGTGTCAGTCTGCTAACTAACCAAACCTAACTCATGGCCATCTAGTCAATTCCAGCTAATATATAGCAACCCCATAGGACAGAGTAGAACTGGCCTGTAAGGGTTACTGGGGTTGCAGTCTTGATGGAAGCACACCATCGCAACTATCTCATTTGGAGCAGCTGGTGGACAGAACCAGTGACCTGAACCATGACCTTTCTGCTAGCAGCCATGCACTTTAACCACTGCACCATGAGAGCTCCTTCTCCTAACTGGCTATGTTAATTTCTATAGGCTACTTAAGAGAATTTTATGCTTTGATTTTTTCATTGGTTTCATGATAATAAAAAATATTGATTGTTTCATTCATGAAATCATTGTACACCTTCTGACAGTGTTTTCTTTTTAAGTTATAAACACTAAATAAATTACACACACACTAACACAACTAGACAATCACCTCCAGGTAGCCTGGGGCCAGCATGGGCAGGAACTGGTATTTCAAGGGTCTGCCTGAAAAAGTAGGAGAACTATTGGGAGTTAGCAGAGGATTTTTTGTTAGCTCACCGACAGATGACTAAAGTTTGAGAAAGTCTGAAAAACATCTCAGTGTATTTTTTTTTTTTTTTTTTGCCAATTTAATTATTTCCTGGAGTACAACTTATAGACAGAAATGACGGTAAACAGCTGTGCAACCCTACCCTTAACCAATGTGATTTTCCCATCACCATCAACCCCTCTTTGCCCCTCCCTCCCATCCCTCATAACCACTAAGAAACTTTGGTCTCTATACATTTTCCTTTTTTGGTCTTTTTCTCTTTTTATATAAGTGAGCTCCTATAATATTTCCCATTTATGATTGGCTTATTTCACTGAGTATATTTTTGAGTACCATCGATATTATAGCATGTACCAAGGTTTTGTTTTTTCCAAGTGGCTGAGTAATACTAGAGTGTATGTCTGTACAATATTTTGTTATCCATTTGTCTGCTGATGGGCAGTTAGGTTGTTTCTACCTTTTGGCTAGTGTGAGTAGTGCTGTGGTGAACTTTGGTCTACAAGTCTCTTGATGAGTCTCTGCCTTCAAGTCTTCTGGATATACACCTAGGAGGAGAATTGCTGGTTATACGGTAGTTTTATTTCTAGTTTTCTAAGGAACTGCCACACTGTTTTCCACAACAGCTGTACATTTTGCATTTACACCAGCAATGAATGAGGGCTCCAGTTTCCCCACCTCTGACCAGCATTTGTTATTATGCTGTATTTTATCTTAGCCATCTAGCGGGAGTGTAACAGTACCTCATTGTGGTTTTGATGTGCATCTCTCTGATGGTTAACGAAGCTGAGCATATTTCATGCTTTTGGTGGCCATCCAAAAATCCTCTTTGATGAAACTCCCTTGCCAGTTTTATGACTGGGTTATTTGTCTTTTTGTGGTTGTCAAAGTTTCATATACATTTTGGTTATCAGAGTCTTGTTGGATACATGGTTTCACCCATGATATTATCCTGGTTGATAGCCTCTCTCTTTTTAGTAATGCCATTTGATGAACAAAATTCATTAATTTTTATGAGGTTCCACTTATTTCATCTTCTGCTGTTCACGCTTTCGTTATTATATTAGATAATCTATTGGTGAAAGCTTGAGCAGATACCATCTCTCCTGCTTATTCTAAGAATTTTATGGTTCAGTCTGCACATTTGGGTCCTTAATCTATTATAATTGTGTGTGTGTATGTCTAGAGCTTTCTTTTGAGGCACTTCTGGGTGAACTCAAACCACCAACCTTTCAGTTAGTGGCTAAACATACTACCCATTATTTGCACCATCTAGGGACTAAACCAAGAAACCAAAGTCCTTGCCATCAAGTAAATTCCAACTCAGTGACCCAACGGGACACAGCAGGCCTGTCCTACAGGGTTTCCAAGGCTACAGTCTTTGCAGAAGCAGACTGTTCCACCTCTCCCCACAAGAATGTCTGATGAAGTCCAACTGCTGAGCTTTCAGTGAGCAGCTAAGCATTTAACTGCTGTGCACCTGGGCTCTTCCCCTTCTGTATAGCCCTTCAGGAAAGGCTTAGCCGGGACATCACCCTCTCTGTGATCATCAGCCAAGCTTCCTGCCTCTGAACTCACTGGATTTCTCATTGGCTCTGAAGAGGCCTGGCTGGCTCCTCAACTCTCTTTACACACACACTTCTTCTCTGATCTCTTTTCTATTGTAATATAGTTACATTCGGGGCAAGCTCCTCTGTAGGCATGTTCCTACTATCAAAATAGTTTCTTAGTATCACCTTTTTGTTGATGCTTATATTAACCATAGAATTAATAAAATTAGAGAAATTCCCACCATTACACTGTAAGTGGAGTGAAACAAACAAAAGCTTTCATATCAAAATGAGGTGAGGCATTTTGGGGGAGATTAATGGGGTGTTCCACTGCTGACTAGGAGTTCCCAGGAGTTTGAGAGTTAATTGCCCCAGACAATATGTCTGTGGTTGTATTAACATGAGGTACAATACTGCTTAAACAAGGGACTGCCTCGCTAGAGAACACAAAGTGTGAAAATGCTTGCAAGAAAACAAAGTTTTCCGAAGTGAAGAGAGATATGTTCAATTCAGTTGTGGATACCTTGGAAATATTCTGAAAGATTAGAGCTTTGCAGAAAAATTTCAAAGGAAAAATGGTTATGCTGCATATAATGAAAAATAGATTTAAATGTACCCTGGGAAATAGAAACCCAACAATAATGATTTTGAACAATGCCAGTTTACTTCCTTAGAGCCAGGTAGAATGCACTTTGAATGCACTGAAAGAAAAGGAAGTAGGACTATTTACCCTGGCAAATTATCATTTAACTGTTTAAGAAACAATGTGTCTATGATGTTAAGAGTTTCTTATTTCTCCTGCAAATAAACACTCTCCTGCTGCCCCAATAGGCTTCCTTAGGACTGACCATAAAGTGTAAAAACATGGGTGGAAAACACCCTGTTTATGTGTTTGAAGAAGTGCGAAGAATCCAATCACCACTTCCTCTGATTGACTGGTGACCACTTGGGCTCCTTCTGTTTGGTGTGGAATTCCTAGGTGGTGCAAATAGTTAACAAGCATGACTACTAGCCAAAAGGTTGGTAGTTCGAGTCTACCCAGAGGCACCTCAGAAGTCAGGCCTAGGGGTCTGTACTGAAAAATCAGCCATTGAAAACTCTATGGAGCCCAGTTCTACTTTGACACATAAGGACTCAACATGAGTTGGAAACGACTCAGCCATAACCAGGTTTTCTGTTTGGTGTAGGGCTTGTTGTACTGTTGATGATCAATATCTGTTTTGTTTTATGATAACTGTTATCCTATAGAACTCTGAGATTATTCATCAAAAGGCTTTACCTTATTTTTTTCTGTTTAAAATAATTTATTTGAAATGAACAGATAACATATACACATATGTATATATTACTTTTTATTCCCAAATGTAAAATAAACATGGAAATGTACCAAAACATAGGAGATAGAATGCTAGAGCATACCAGCACTGGATTTGGAATCAGAAGACCTGAAAGTGAGTCTACATTCTACCCCTTGCACTCTGTATCACCTCAGGGTGATACAAATGGTTAAGTGCTTAATTACTAACAGTTGGCAGTTCGAATCCACCAGCAGGCACTTCATAAGCAAGGCCCAGTGATCTGCTTCCCAATGATCAAGCCTCAAAAGCTATGAAGCGTTTGTACTCTGCATACGTGGGGTCACCACGTAAGCTGAAGTCAACTCTATAACAAATGGTTAGGTTGTAAAATTCCAAACACATTCCTGCCCCCAGTGCTGCTCAAGGATGACTAGCAACGTTCATCACTGAGCGACTGTTAGGAGTGCAGGTTCTGTGACTCCAGCCTTGCTGAGTCCCAATTTATAACAACATCCCTGATCAGCCACATGCTGTCAGCTTTGAGAGGTGCTGTCTTCACCATTTAGAGTCTCAGTTTCCTCAAATACTAAATAAAAATGATATTGATAAGAGCATCCTGCTCCCAACCAGGGTTATCAGAGGACCAAATGAGACAGTGTATGCAAAATGTTTTAGAAACCATGATTTTATAGTAAAAGCATTACCATATTACAGAACAATGATATGACCGGCTGAAATTCTCCAAATGATCAAAGGCAGCCATTGGACAACACGTTTTAGGTACATTGTTCTGATAAGCCAAATATCAGGAAAACGACAGTTTTTTTTTTTTTTTTTTTTGTACAGGTCATCTATTCTGTGTCAATGCTAAATTTAAAAGTCATATGTAGGGAGAAGGGTGATATAGCATGTTTTCCTTTATTGTTAAGACAGGTTTGTCATGTGGGCATCCATGTAATCTGGGCTTTCTGGTCCCTGGTCTAGTTCTTCCATGGGTTTTCAGTTGTAATTTTAGATTTATTTAATGTCAAATATAAGTTTTGTGCAGCAAGGGGTGGCTCTTTTGACTCTGCCCTCTACTCTCAATGGCTGATACCAGTGCAGTGGATCCTTACCTTCCATATGGAAGGCTTGATTGTCCGCCAGTGTACCGCATACACAGCCACCACCTCTGGGTCAGTGGAAGCATGTATGTTGCTATGATGCTGAACACATTTCAGTGGAGCTTACACACTAAGGACTAGAAAAAAATACTTGATGACCTACTTCCAAAAATCAGCCATTGAAAACCCTATAGATCCCAAGGGTTTGATCCCATTGTATGGGAGGTTGCCATGAATCAGGAATCAACTCAACAGCAACTGATAATAAGAGGTGGCACATTCCCTGGCATGCTGCTGGCTTTCTTTATATACCTAGAAGATAAATGAATGAGTGCTGATATCACATTCTTATGAAAGAATCCCTATTTTTTTTTTCCTAGAATAGGATCCAGCAAAAAAAAAGAAAAAAAAGAAAAGAAAAAAATGATGGTTCTCAACATCCTAAAGAAAAGTCATCTGTTCTAAGATGTAAGATCTACAACACTTTGTATGGTAACTTTCCCTAAAACTTTGTTTGTAATAAAGTTGGACAAGGAAATGTTCTATGGTAGCCTTATGGAGAAGTTCATGGTTCCATTTTACTTCTCATATTTTTCAAGCTTTCAAGTCCAGGTTCAGATAAATCAGTTTGAGAAAGCCTGGCATCTACGTAGAACAGCACCCCCAGCCTCACCAGGATATCTGCATTTTTCTTTTATGGGCTAGCCTTCTCTGAACACCATCGTGGAGGGAAGTATATTGCTCTGTTCATGTCCAGAAGAAGCTTGGCTAAAATCAAAACTCTATGCTAAAAATACACTGTGCTACACATATGAAACATGTCTCAATCATGAATCCCTGAAACATGAACTCATTGTTTTCTATAAAATTCCAAGAATTTTATTCATCAGAAAATTCTGGCCCAATGGAAAACCTTGGCAAGCACAAGATAGGAACAATAGATGTCCTGGCCTCTTCCCATAGTTCTACCACTGGTTCAGTTCATTTTTAGCAGGTATCCATCTCTTGCCTTCAAACTTTTGATACAAAACTTCCTGTAAGAGGGGGCATTATAACAGCCTCAATTTGAAACAACAACAAATTTATTCAATGCCCCAAATGGGTCAACAGTACCAGATTCAATATGCAAGAGTCAAGATGGACAGTCACATCAAAAAGGAGTGGCAAGACCACAGACTCACTGATTTGAGAACGAACTGCTCCTTTAGCTTGACCATGCACAGTATCTTTCCCTGTCTCCCCACCCTGACTCCTTATCAAACAAATGAAGAAGAGTATCGGTGTTTCATGAAATCACTCTGGCACCAAATGACATCTAGTTTAATTAAGTAGTGACATTCTCCTCCTGCAAGGACTGAACTGCAAGCTCTGCTTTCCCCATCTTTGAGCAGATGGTGATGTGGGTTGAATAGTGTTCCCCCAAAGGATATCTTGAAGTCCTAATCCCCAGAACCTGTCGATGTGACCTTGTTTGGCAATAGAGTCTTTGGAAATGTTACCAGTTAATGGGAAGCCACATTGGAGTAGCGGAATTCCTAATCCAATATGAGTGGCACTCATGTAAAAAAGAAGAGACACAGATGGAGGGAAGACACTGTGTAAAGACACAGCCGGTAGCCAAGGAACACCAAGAAATGCCTCGGGCTAGAAGGTGAGTCCTACTGGAAGGATCTTTCCCTAGAGCTTGCAGAGAAAACATGGCCCTGGTGACACTCTGAATTCAGACTCCTAGCTTCCAGAACTATAGGAGAATAAATGTCTGTTCTTCAAAGCTACCCACTTTGCAGTGTATCATTATGGCAACATAGGAACCAAATACATGTGAACAGGGAGGATATCAATCACATGTGGAGGGCTTAAAATTTCCTGTGCTTGCCTATTCAGGGTTAACTATAGGCTCCTTCCACGCTACCGTAAGTTTATTGTTTCCCATGTCCTTGTGTATACCTTCTTCCATGCTGATGGTGAGAAGTATTCAAGCCCCTCAGAGCTGCTTTCATGACTTCAAGTGCCAGTAGGACCTAATCTCCTGCATCCTGTGAACTCCATGGCCATTCCAAACATAAAACATACCAATAGCAATAAAACATGGTTTGATTGATGAAAGGCTTACAAAGCTGGGGCTCTCTGGTGGGAAGAGAAGAATACATATGTGTCTCCACTATGCATGTGGTGCCTGAGGAGGCCTCCTTCCTACCCTTTTCTTTTCTAACCCTAAATGACTGTTGGCAGAGACTGCACAATGTTTAAAGCAGACACGCATACCAATATTTCTTTTTCTCAGGCTGTCTCCCATTTAGAGATGGAAAGAGCAAAGCATTCACACACAGTGAGTGTCCAATGCCTGCCAAGCTCTTGCTTCAGTCAGTGAACCATTATACCTCCTTCCCTGGAGCTGGGAGGTTAAGCTGGTGCTTTGAAAAAGATTTTCCAGACCATAAATCTTCCCTAGTTGCTGCCCAGGAAGGGGACTAAGTAGCCAGGGTGTCGTAACCTTTGTTAATAGTGTGTTCTGAGCTCATTCTTTTTCCATGATGCACCAGGCAGGGCCATGGGCACCCCCTTGTTCTCATTTTAACTTTCATGCACCAAGAAGCTAGTTACTGTTGGAACATGCTTTTGATGACTCTGGAAGCCCTGACCTCAACACCATTAGTTTGAATTATAAATTGCAAACCAGTCCCCAAGCCAAGCCAAGTGCCATCGAGTTGGATCTGACTCATGGTGACCCTAGGGGCCAGGGTAGAACTGACCCCCAGAGTATTCAAGGAATGCCTGCTGGATTTGAACCACCGCCCTTGTGGTTAGCAGTGGTAGCACTTAACCACTACATCACCAGGGTTTCGCAGCCATCCCAAACTACACACACATACATCATACCCAATGAGGTGCTCTTGATGTCTAGCTTGAACCCTTCTAGAAGGGCTCAGCAAAGTCATAACAGCTCTTTAAAAATCTGTGCTTTCATTCATACCAAAACAACTCTGATAGTCTTCAAATCTTCATGATAACTGCCAAAGGGCTGGAAACCCCAGGTGGTGCAACAGATAACATGCTTGGCTACTAATCCAAAGACTGGTGGTTCAAATCTACCCATGGGTAACTCTGAACAGAGATGTGGCAATCTACTTTAGAAGAAAAAAAGAACTATTGCAGAATACCAAACAACAATGATGAACCCACAAAACATCTCATAATAATGGATGAATCTGGAAGGCATTATGCTGAATGAAATTAGTCAACCCATAAAAGGACAAATATTGTAGAGGCCACTATTACCAAAACTCAAGAAAAGGTTTAAATGCAAAAGAAAATATTTTTTGATAGATAAGAGGATGGGAAGGGAGGGAAAAGAGTACTCATTAAGTAGATAGCAGGCAAGAATTTTCTTAGGTGAAAGGAAAGACAACACTCAAAACAGATGAAGTCAGCACCACTGGACTAATCCAAAAACTGAGAGGTTTCCTGAACACAGTCAAACACTTCAAGAGATAGTATAGTGTGTGCAGAAGTCTGGAGACCATCAGTTCAGGGGACATCTTGGTCAATCAGCATAACAAAGTTTATTAAGAAAATATTCTGCATCCCACTTTGGCAAGTGGTGTCTGGAGTTTTAAAAGCTAGCAAGCAATCATGTAAAATACATCAGTTGATCCCAACTCACCTGAAGCAAAAAAGCAAAAAGAACACCAAAGACACAAGGAAAATATTAGCCCAGAAAACAAAAGGTGGCACGTAAATCAGACTTCATTATTAGCCTGAGACCAGAATTAGGTGGTGTCCAGCTACCACCAATGACTTCCCTGACATGGAACACAACTGACAATGCAGGATAAAGTGGGGTATACAACTCAAATTCTAGTAAAAACACCAGATTTAATGGGCTGACTGTGACTGGAGGAATCCTAGAAGACATGCCCCTGGGCTCACTGTTAACCCAGAACTAAAATAATTCCAAAAGCCAACACTTCAGACAAAGAATAGACTGTAAGACACAAAATGATACTCATGATGCTTGTTAGCTCAAGTAAACATATGAAACTAAAAGGGCAGCTCCTGTCTGGAAGCGAGATGAGAAAGCAGAAAGTGACGGGAGCTGTTTGAATGGACACAGGAAGCCTGCGGTTGAAAAGAGGAATGTGCAGTCACGTTATAGGGATAGCAACTAGGATCATGTAACAATGTATGTGTAAACTGCTAATGAATTGATTTCCCTTGTGGGGACAGCATACATGTCAGAGTAGAACTGTGCATCATAGGAATTTCAATGGATGATTTTTCAAAAGTAGATGACCAGGCCTTTACTCCATCTCCGTGTGGACTTAAACCTCCAACCTTTTGGGTGGCAGCTGAGTGCATTAACCATTTACACCACCCAGGGACCCCAGACTTGCATTAACTTATTACTATTTGTGTACTTGGATACATGTTAATTTAAAAATGTCACCAAAGTATAAAGAAATGTTGCAAGTGGAAGTCAGGAAATTACTTCTGCCACTGTCAGATCTCAGGTGTTATGTTTTGATCTAGAAAACAAGCAGGCTGGATTCTTGAGCTCTCTGGCCCCTCCTGAAATCCGGGTCAAGTGGTGCCTAGATAGGTGTCCAGGGGCCCTGACATCCAAGGCCAAATCACTAATGAGCATGGCACATCCAATATTTGAAAAATCGTAATGCACTTCCTGATATCTGTCCAAATGTATAGCTCTCTCTAATGTTTGCTTTTCATTTTGGTAAATGTCTCTAGGAGTTTCTGGGTGATGCACTCAGCTAACGCACTCAGTTGCCAACCAAAAAGTTGGAGGTTTGAGACCATTCAGTGGCACCTCGGAAGAAAGCCTTGGTGATCTACTTCAAAATATCAGCCACTGAAAACCCTACTGTGGATAGTTCTACCCTGAGACACATGGGTCATCATGAGTGTGAATGGACTCCACAGGAACCGGTGTGGTGAAATGTCTCTATCCTTCATACTTTGCTTTCAAACAAAAGTACATATATGATCAAGCTGGCAGATGGTGATGAATCGGTAAGGGCCCACATTTATTTAAATATTTTGTAAAATTATTTAATGAATTCTCCTCTATCACTTGTTTTCCAGACTTGTTCTGTCTGGGTCTAGCTGCCCTGCCCTGATTAGCAGAGAGCAACTTACAGCTCCATCAGGGAATCTGTACTTCCCTTCCACTCCCACTGAAGGGTAGTTGATATTATTGGCCACTCTCTTCACTTGGATGCTCATGTCTTTGGCTCTGACACTCCTGCTTCTCTTCCTACTTCTCTGGCAGTTCCATTTTTACCCCCTTTGTAACTATCACTTTTCTTCCTTGATCCTTAGGTGGCATTTTTCCTCTTAGTGCTATCCTCAACCCACACCTCGTAACAGGTTCCATTTCTCTCTGTGATTCCACTCAGGCCACCATTTATAAACCACTTCAATGGCCTTGGCAGTCTCTCCCAGCACAGCCCATTTCTAAGTGTGAATTGCCTTTGGGGGATGGCAGGGTGGCCATTTAATAATTTGTTACACTTATCCAGTTTATTTTTGGAGTGACTTAAGACTCCACAAGTACAATTGCTGAATGATAAGGTCAAACACAAGAGGAGATGTCCTATTCATAGTTTTTAAGGTGCTTATTCGCTGCTCAGATAGTCCAGAACAATCTGAGGGGTTGGCTACCACTGCAGTCTACTTTGGTGAAATGACTTTATAGTATTTCTTTACAGACAACATAACAAACATCACTGTTTCTGCTGCTCTGATAACTGAAGACCAGCGTGGCCTTTTTACTTTCGCAAAGACTAGTCACTCTACACCACGAAAAAGGAGACTGACTCAGGCTGTGGAATCATACAGAGATTCCTTTATTCACAAAACTTTTACAGGTTTGCCTCACATGGAGGCTGTTTCTAGTTCCCGTTATAAGCACACGTGTCTGCCATGAATGAAAATATTCACTTTCTCATAAACTTTATATGTAGAAACTGAGTATCTTTTATATGTTACGAACTCTAGTAGAAATTTAGGTTATATCAATGACTAAACATTGCAAAGATCCCCATTCACGTAAGCCTTATATCCTAGCAAGAACGGAGAAGTAATTTTTTAATATATATATATATATATAGTAAGTATTTTATGGAGTGGATTAAAAAATCCATTGCTGTGAGTTTATCTCTATTCTTAGTGACACTATAGAACCCAGTAGAATTGTCCCTATACAGTGTAAAATTACAAGACTATAATCTTTATGAAGCAGACTGCCGCACCTTTCTCCCACAAAGCTGCTGTTGGGTTCAAACCACCAATCTTTTGGTTAGCCACTGAGTACTTAACCACTGCACCACAAAGGCTCCAGAGAATAGACTCAACCCTGCTTTTCAAATTCTGATCTAGCACCAGTGACTCTGACATCGCTTGGGTCCCTGTTAGAAATGCAGACTCTCAGGCCCCACTCCAGAGCTAATGAATCAAAGTCACATTTAGAAAGATCCTCAGACAAATCATATTTGCATTAAATTTTTAATTGTAAAAATATATATATCACAACATTTACCAATTCAACATTTTTCTCATGTAGAGTTCAGTGATATCAGTCATGTCATGCAACCATCATCAATATCTCCTGCCGAATTTTTCATCACTGTAAACAACATGATGCTTCCTAAACCATGCTTCTCCATCTCCCTCTAAAAACCACTAATAAACTTTAGTCGGTATATATTTCTCTATTCTAGTTATTTCATATAAGCAAGGTCATACACCACTTGTTTTTTTATGATTGATTCACATCACTCAGTATGTTTTTAAATTTCATCCATGTTATAGCATGTATCAGGACTTATCTCTATGGCTGAGTAACATTCTACTGCATAGGTATACCACACTGTTTATTAATTTATCTGTTCATGGATATTTGAGTTGTTTCTACAATTTAACTACTGTGACTACTATTGCAGTGAACACTGGTGTACACACATCTGTGTCATTGCTTTTAAGTCTCTTGGACATATAGCTAGGAGTGAGATTGCTAGGTCGCATGGTAATTATATATTTAACTTTTTGAGGGACCATCAAACTGTTTTCCACGGTGGCTGTACCATTTTGTATTCTGACCAGCAATGGATCTACACAGCTAACATCATTCTTAACGGGGAAAGACTGAGGGTTTTCCCATGAAGATCAGGAACAAGACACTCATTCTCACCACTGCTATTAAATCTTGTATTGGAAGTTCTAGTCAGAACAATTAGGCAAGAAAAATAAATTGAAAAATATTCACATAGAGAAGGAATGAGTAAAACTAGCCATATACACAGATGACATGCATGTACATATACAAAAAAATATTGCCATCAAGTCAATTCTGATTCATAGTGACATTATAAGACAGCAGAACTGCTCCATAGAGTTTCCAGCAAGCAGCTGGTATATCTGAACTGTGAGTTTTGGTAAGCAGACGTAGCACTTAACCACTACACCATCAGTGTTTCTGATCCTACATAGAAGACCCCAAATAATCCACAACAAAGCTGTTGGAGTGAATAAATGAATTTGGCAAAATGGTAGGATACAAAGTTAACACACAAAAATCAGCCAGATTTTTATACTTTAGCAACAAGCAATCTGAAAGAGAAATTAAAGAAACAATTCCATTTATAACAGCATCTAAAAGAATACCTAGAAATAAATTTGATGAGAGAGGTAAATAACTTACACACTGAAAATGACACAATGCTGCTGAAGTAAATTAAAGCAGACCCTAATGAATGGGAAGGCTTTCCACGCTCATGAGCATGGAAAGCATGTTAAGATGTCGCTATTACCTAAAGCAATCTGTAGATTCTTCCAACAGCTTTCTTTGTAGAAACAGAAGAACACATGGAATTTTGTAAATGGACATAAGAGGGGTAAGTGCTATAGAAAGAAAGGAAAGGCAAAGGTGGCTTAGAAAGAAAGAGGGGGACTTGCGTGCTAGAGTAGTCAAGGTGGTCGTGGAGGAGGTGAAACCAGAAGAGGTGAGGGAGAGAGCCAAGGGAGTGAGCACCTGGGGAATAAGCCTTCCGGGTCAAAGTAAAAGCTTGGAGGCCTGAAATGAGTACCAGGGAGTAAGGGCCAGATAATGGGACCAGGAAGGCAGTACTGTCGCTGGAAAGACTGGATGGAAAGTGTGACTAGTCACAGAGGCAGTGAGAAAGGTAAGGACTGAGGGCAGGTGGAGCCTTGCAGGCCAGTGTAAGGACTGGGCATTTACTCGGATGAAACAGGAAGCTTTTCTAGTTAGATGCTTGGCTAAAAGCCCAGGAATTGTCTCCTTTCCTGAGATGTACTAATATTTTCCACCCTGTAAGGATTTTGTAAATTCTTTCTATCTTTTAAGTTTTATTGTTTTCAAAACTGAGTATGATCAGAATGCACGTATTATGCATGCCATGTGCACACCCAAAGCCACACCTAATGAAATGTTATAGCCATCTTTTGCCCCATGTGTGTGGGGAACTTCCATTTTCCATCACAGCCAGGATCTATAGAAACTCAGAATGTGTGCTCCCCATCTGTATAGCCTACAAATATCTGTTACCAGTTTTAATGGGTTCTTAGGTATCCAGTGCTCTTATAATAGTAATACCATAAATGGATGTCTTTAACAAACAGACGTTTATTCTCTCACAGTCTAGGATCCTAGAAGTCCAAATTCAAGCTGCCAGCTCCACAGCATGGCTTTCTCTATCAGTCCTGGAGAAAAGTCCTTGTCATCAATCTTCCCTGGTCTAGGACCTCCTCGGCCCAGGGACTCCTGATCCAAAGGACATGCTATGCTCCTGGCATTCATTTCCTGGTGTTATGAGGGCCTGCTGTCTCTATGCTCTTTTCTCTTTTTCATATCTCAAAAGAGACTGACTTAAAACACAACCTAATCTTATACAGTCTTACTTCATTAATGTAACTTCTGAAAAACCCACCTCATTAACATTATAACATCATACAACACATAGGAAAATTGTACCAGATGACTAAACCGTGGACAAACACAAATGCTGGGAATCATGGACTAGCCAACTTGACAAATATATTGAGAGAACACAATTCAATCTATTAGATGACTTTTGCACATATAGAGAATACCTTATTTAGGCTTCTCCTCCCCTACCCACAAAAGAAAGCATCCCTTAGAGAAACTGGCCAAAACCTCCCCAAAATAATGAACCAGTTGCTTTCAAGTCCACTCCAACTCATGGTCACCCATATGTGTCAAAGTAGTATTGTGCTGCGCTGGGTTTTCAATGGCTGGCTTTTTAGAAAGAGATCACCAGAACCATTCTTCTCAAGTACCTGTGAGTGAACTTCAGCCTCCAACCTTTAGTTGCTAAAGTATTCCTCTGCTCTTAAATCACTGCTGACCCCTGGACTGTCCACTAGTGTGAGGCCTGCAGGTTGAAATGAGCTCCAGAGGGCAATGGCCGGCAAAGGAATCACTTCCTTTCTGCTCACCTCATTGTGAGTACAGACTTCTGACACCAGCAACGTGCAAATGATAAGGTACTTCCTCTTTACACAAAATGATGAACTTACTTTAGGAAGTAAGCATCTAGAAGAAGCACTTACTGCTCTGCTTGCCTGTAGAGATTTCTAATTTCCCGAGATCTGTCTTGTAGAGTGGTGCCTATTTAATAATCAGCAGTGGCTCCTGCTTTGTACTGGATTTCCCCGCCACTTTCAAGCCTGCTTTCTTAGACTGGAGGTTTCCTGTACTGGGTCCACTGTGCTCACTGCTTTATCCCTCACTGCGCTCACTGCTTTGTTCCTCTGCATTGCACAGAGCCAAGTAATAGACTAGAAACTGTAAATCAGTACTCTTCTAAGTGCGACCCTGGGGACTTCATGGGGTCCCAAGGCCTTTTCAGAGTCTCCTGCTCAAACATTGTTTTTATAAGATACTAAGATATCACTTGACTGTTTCACTTTCATTCTCTCCTGGTGTACCCTGACATTTTCCAGAGGCTCCATGATGTAGGATGTCACAACAGACTGAATGCTGAGGCAGCCATAAGAATCCAGCTGTTGTCTACTAGGCCAAATATTAAAGAGACTGACCAAAACATAGAGGATCATCATTCTTTTCCCTAAATTGCTTTGAACTACATCTATCATGAAAATGCACTTGTAAATGGGTTCATTGCTGTTATGCTTGAAATGAATTCATGAATAAATGCTTCAAATTTCTCTCTTTTTATTCGTAATTCAGTAAGTATCAACAAGTATAATCCTTGTAAATAAATGTTCTTTTGGGTCCTCAATAATTTGGAAGAGTGTAAAGGGGTTCTGCCATCAAAAGTTTGAGAACCACTGTTGTAGGGAGTTAAAAGCAGAGAAGACACAGCCCACTTTCTCTGAAGGAACTCACAGAATTATACTCATAAGACATTTCACGAAAAAAATGTTTAGTGGAAAGTGCCACACAAAAGGAATTTTGTTGCCTGTTCCCTTAAGCTGATTACGGAGAGTATTTAACAGAAAAAAAGAACCAGTCTTGAGCCTTCCCAAATATTGCTTATCTGTATGTTACATCTCAAACTTCATTATTGTCAGTCACCTCCAAGGGGGCTCTGACGAACAAAGAGCTTGTCTGTAACAGCACCAAATGTCGCCTGGCCCTGCACCGTCATCGTGGTCATCAGCACGTGGGAGTCCACCGCGGCAGGCATTGTATTAATCCACCTCATGGAAGCTTCACTCATTGTCACTGGCTCTCTACTTTACCGACAATGATGTTCTTTTCTAGTGATTCGTCTTTCTTGAGGATATCATCAAAGTAACTTAACACCAAAAACAAAAATAAAAATTAGAAAATCCTTGCTGTCAAATTGATTTTGACTCATAGCAACCCTACAGAACAGAGGAAAATGGCCC
This sequence comes from Heterohyrax brucei, assembly GCA_028571685.1. Taxonomy (NCBI): domain Eukaryota; kingdom Metazoa; phylum Chordata; class Mammalia; order Hyracoidea; family Procaviidae; genus Heterohyrax; species Heterohyrax brucei. Next base: position 38,449,206 of record CM053157.1, on the reverse strand, counting down.
CATAAGGTTGCCAAGGAGTAACTGGTGAATTCAGATGGTTGACCTCCTGATTAACAGCCAACTTCTTAACCACTGCACCACCAGGGGTTCCAAAGTACTCAAGCAACCTTAAAAAACCAAATTCAGGGTATTGAAATATCCAAGTGTCCTGGTATAGATTGAACCGTCTCTCCCCCCCGCCCCCATAATATGTGTTAGGATCCTAGTTCTTATACATCTAGTCCCATCTGGTAACAGGGTTTTCTTTATTATGTTAATGAGGCCATATCAGTTTAGGGTGTGCTGTCCCTTCTGAGTTATAAGGAGCAGCACAAACACAGAGGCAACTGAGCACAAATGGGGGAAGACTGATGCTACAAGAAGATGGACTAGGAACTGAGGAACACCAGGACTACAGAAGCTGGGACGAGGATCTCCCCTTGAGACCCACAGAGAGAGAGATTTCCCTTACAGCCAGTTCTCCTAGACTTTCGCCTGTTGCTGAATTTTAACTTCTAGCCTCCTGAGCAGAAAATAAATTTCTGTTCCTTAAAGCCACTCACCAGTGTTATTTTGGTTACAGCTGTAATAAGAAATGAAGACAATGCCTTACAATAAAATCTAAACTCTAAATTTTCTTTAGTGAGGATGGCAGTGTTAGACTTTGTGTACCCAGTACCTGATAACAAGTGCTCATAATTATTTATATATCTTTAAAGTTTCTGTTTAAATCTCTCCCAAACATTCAAGTCTTTATTACACTGTATATTATAATGTATAATATATACCTAAGGTAGTACAAATGACTAAGAACTTAACTACTAACTGAAAGGTTGTCATTACGAACCTACTCAGAAACACCTTGGAAGACAGATCTGCAGATCTCCCACCAAAAGGTCACAGAAATTGAGAAAACCCTATGCAGTATAGTTCTAATGTGGCACACTGGTTTGGTTTTGGCTACACATCTACTCCTCACTTACAAACTTTGTTAGGTTTCAAAGACCAAGTCATTACATAAAAATAAGTGCTATCTTAAAACAAAAGATGACCACATTATATCACAGAATAGTGGATGACTACATCATTATACAACTGCCAGATTACGGCATTACATACCTGCCAGACCACTCAGAGTCATGGCCCAACCAAGGAGACAAACTGAACAATCACCATCAGCATTACCCTTGCCTCATACCTTGGTGTTTATTACTGCCAGGTATATGTCGTTAATAAGCAAAACAGTCAGCAGATTTTCTACTATTGTCACAGATATGAAATATCAGACGAGATAGTTGTTAACTGAGGAGCAGAGGTGTGAGTATATAAGTATGTATGCATGTGTGTATGTACACACACACACTGTATTTTTCTCAAATAATGGGCACTTTATATACTTTTATACACTTTTGCTGATCACTCAACCCTCTCATTATTTTCATAAATGAACTATGCTATGTATTACATGTAGTTTATTTTAGTTACACATGTAGTATCGTACTACTTATAGTTATGGTATATATATAACATAATCATTTCTGTGATATACACCACCAATAACTGTCACAAATATAAGTAATTACTATTTATGTACAAAACACAATTACAAATAATTATATATGCATAACACAAATATATAATATGTTGCATATATAACAGAAATGATTACATTACATATACACATACAGATAACATACATAATTTATATTTTTGTCTCGCTGGTAGACATTTTTGTGTCCATGGTACCAAAACCTCAGCAAAAACCTATAGTTATAGTAGTAACTGTGTATATGCTAAAATATTTTAGACTGCAAAAAGTATATTTACATTCTTTATCTCATCTCATTTAGGAAAATATCACCCTTGTTTAGACAATATACACTGGCATATGATTTTAATTAAAAGCATAATGAGTTTGTTTTATATCAGCAAGAGCAGCTTCATTTCATATACAGTATACCTAAGATGACCTGTGATGGGTTCATCACACAGACTGGCAGGGTACATGTTAGAAGTAATAAGAAAATGAAACAAATTAAAGAATTTTGAGCTTCTTCCTATAGAGTTCTTCCTATAGACGATAAATTTCCCGTATGGTAAGACGGCACTGACAACCAAGACCAGCACAGCATACGTGGACTTATGTACCCAGATACTGATTTGTATAAACCTACTGCACAGATAATTAATTTAATTGGTTTAAGACTATGATCTCTTCCGAAATGAAGAGCAACTTACAACACGGTGAGACCTCACACTACAAGGTGAGTGAAACTGTGTGTAAACCAAAAGGCAGGGTTTCTCCATAGGAATGAAAATCCTAATGAGTCCTTCTCTTATCCCATATAAAATCAAAATTTCTGAATATAGCTAGGAGGTCCCACAAGTCCTGGCCCCTTGAAAGCTTCAAATCCTACACAGAGCCTGCTAGTGACTTGAGCAACAAAGATAATTTCTAACTAACCAGAAGGGATAAGTGAGAAAGGCACATTAAAATGGCAAACTACATCCTTCCATTCTACAAATCTCAGCAACATTTGTATTTGCTGGAAATCAGGATCTAACCTCGGGTTTTAAGTCTCAGGGTTAAAGATGTGGTTCTTTATCTGGATGATCCCACCTTACAGTTCAGTGGAAAGATATAATATATAAAATCAGAGATAATATGGCACAGCTCAAGTCCATAAGCAAGACGCAACTTGTGCTGTGAATGTGTCCATTGAAATGTGTTTGCCTACCACCCCCAAACAGGTCCTTGGGTAGTGCAAATGCTCTACAGTCTCAGCTACTAACTGAAAGGTTAGAGGTCCAAGACTACCCAGAGGCATCTGAAAAACAATGCCCAGCACCTCAGGCGCTAAAACACTGTGGAGCATAGCTCTACTCTGATACACATAGGGTTGCCATGGGTTGGAGATGACTCGACAGCAACTGAGTTTTTACCACAATCCAAAGTGGACACGAGGAAATTAGCGTGTCTGCTCCAGACAAGCATCTTCCCCCAGCTGCTCCCATATCTTTTCCTGTATGTTGTTATTAATTGTTAAGTCAATTCCAACTAGTGATAACCACGCATGCCAAATAGAACTGTTCCACAGGATTTTCAAGCATGGGACCTTTCAGAACCAGATTATCAGGCTTTATTTCTGAGATATTCTAGGGTAGGTTTGAATTACCAACCCTTTGGTTGGTAGTCTAGTACTTAACTAGTCCAGGGATTCTATCTGTATACTATACAGTTTCTTAAAAAGCAGCTGGAAACCAAAGCATGAGATCAGAATCATGTATCTTCCAAGAACAAGTGTGTATGACTCACAGGCAGGTAAGGTGGGGTTTCTCTGCAGGAATAAAAATTCTAATAAGTTACTCTCCTATCCCAAATAAAATCCAAATTCCTGAAACCAGCTAGGAGATCCCACAAGTTGTATCTGCGGAGCAGACGAGGAGAAGTGTTCTAGTGTACCCAGACACATAAACAAGAGGAATCCAGCAGAAGCCCTAAAGGTGTTCTACCACTGTAAATGTACTGTGGTCAAATTGCCAATTATTTCAAAGAACTCAATTCTGAGGCTACACAGAAATTTGCTAGTATGTACCTAGCCTTATTTCAGTGCTTATAAAGAATAGTCAGTATTTGCGTATTAGGGTCCAAAACAGCAGAAAAGAAATACATATTCAAGTTCAAAATCAGTTAGGTTAATTCTAAGTGAAGTTCACGTACCAAAAAATGCATGCTTTTCTGGCAAACAACCTAGAAATCAGCCTACTTAACAGGATAAACAAGTACACTGCATTGTGCTTTGGTGAGTGAGAGTGTACATTGGTATGTGTGTGTGATTGTCTGGGTGAATGAGTGTGTATGAATGAGTGCATATGGGTATTAGTATGTGAACATGAGAGTGAATGTGGACACCTGTATGTGTGAATGAGTAAGAGTGTGGAGCTGTGTTGGAACGTACGTCACCACGTACGTGGTCTATGAATACAGCCATCCCATGGTCACTCATATATGGCCCATTACTCACTGTGGGAGATATTCAAATCTTTGCCTCCCCACTCCTGCTTCCCGCCTTCCTAAAACATTTCATTGGCTTCCATGTATCTTATCAGTGCAATAGATGGAGGGTGGTGGAAAGCCAGGCAGAGTCTTTAGGTGGAATAGAATTTGTGGTTTGTGTAGATCCTCATGTCCCTGTTGGCCAACAGGTCAGTTAAACAACTGAGCATATCTCCTAACAAGAATCACCTGCCCAACTTCTTCCTCTCTCCCACTGAGTGCTGACAGTCCTGTTAAGCTCTTCTGAAGTTCCAGACAACTGAATCAAAAGATGCACCTCTCTGGATATGGAGAGGGAAACCAAGATGAACAGAGAAATAGACATTGGATTTAATTATTTCCTAAAAGCAAAAATTAAACTTAAGCCAAAATCTGAAAAATTCCTATAGTGCTGGGCTTAGTTCCTTCAGATCAGGAAATGACCTTACAGGCCTGACTCTCCCAGTCAGCACAGTTAATGACACTACAGCAGATGTCACAGCACAGGCCTTTTGTCAACTGCAAATCACAGAGAGATGAGAAGCATCTTCAATTCACTCACCCATAAAGTCTCTTCTGTGCACCTGCCATTTCAGGAAACAGTATGTTCACCACGATGGCATATCTTAAACCCTTGTGCAACTGTAGCTCCCATGGTACTCTTAATGGAAGGGGTCCCCTGGGACATTTCTACTGTGTGCATACTCCTAAGAAGGATGGGTTCAGTCACAGTCCAAACAACCTGTGTTCAAGTTCACCCTCTTCTCAGGACTCTGTGCACACTTGCTTTCAACAGTAAATCCATCCATTCGTATACTCATTAATTCACTTAGGCAACAGTGACTAATTGCTCTATCCTGGGCACTGTGACACAATCTAAATTCTTCTTGCAAGGATACCATGTGCCTGAGTAGTTTGCACTTGACTGTTAGCCTAAAGATTAGCTGTTCAAACCACTTTGGAAATTGATTTGTCTCTTTCTTAAAAAGCTAGAAATAAAAATATCATTTGATCCAGCAATCCCACTTCTTGGAATATATCCTAAAGAAATAAGGGCTGTCACACAAGCAGATACATGCACACCAATGTTTACTGTAGCACTGTCCACAATAGTAAAAAGATGGAATCAACCTAGATCGCCATCAACAGACGAATGGATAAACAAACTGTGGCATATTCACACAGTAAAATACTATGCAACGATAAAAAAAAAAAAATATGATGATTTTAGGAAACATAAAGGTCCTATGCTGATTGAAATTAGTCAGTTGCAAAAAAATAAATATTGTATGTGACCACTGTTATAAGGACTCAAGAGATGTTTAAAGAGAGAGAGAGAAAAAAAGTCTGCGATGGTTACAAGCGTGGGGAGGGAGAGAGAGGCGTATTCGTTGATTAGATATCTACTGCCATTGAGTTGGTTCTGACTCAAAGCAACCCTACAGACACAGTAGAACTGCCTCACAGAGTTTCCAAGGAACACCTTGGGGATTCGAACTGCTGACCTTCTGGCCAGCAGTTATAGCATTTAACCACTATACCACCAGGATTTCCATTTACTAGATAGTAGACAGGAATTAGGTTAGGTGAACGGAGGGACAATGTGTAGTAGAATGGAGGTCAGCACATCTGGCTCAACCAAGAGCTAAGAGGTTTCCTAAATACAACCCAACACTTTGAAGGACAGAGTAGCAGGGGCAAGTGTCTGAGGACCACGGTTTCATGGGAACATCTAGGTCAACTGGCATAACAAATTTTTTGGGGGGGAGGGAATGTTCTGCATCCCATTTGGTGAGTGGCATCTGGAGTCTTAAAGGTTAGCAAGTAGCCACCTAAGTAGCATCAGTTGGTCCCACCTGGGGCAGAGGAAAAGGAAAGACTTCAGACATATAAGGAAAATATGAGCTCAAGAGACAGAAAAGGCCATGTAATCCAGAGACGACATCAACATGAGACCTGAAGAACTAGATGGTGTCCAGCCACCACCATTGACTGCCCTGACAGGGAATACAGTATAAATTCTCTGATGTAGAGGGAGAAAAACACGTGTGCAGATCTAGAACATTATTTAGAAGATCAGATTTGATGGCCTGACAAACCACAGGTTCCCAGGAAGACGTGGCCCCTGGATTCTCTGTTAGCTCAGAGCTGAAACCATTCCTGAAGCCAACTCTTCAGACAAAGATTGGACTAGACTATAAGACATAAAATGATACTGATAAAGGGTGTGCTTCTTGGCTTAGGTAGACACATGAGGCTAACTAGGCAGCTCCTTTCCAGAAGCCAGATGAGAGGGAGGAGGGGACAGGATCTGGTTGAATGGACATGGGAAATACAGGGTGAATAGGAGATGTATATTGTCACAGGGTAGGAAGCAGTATGTATGAAAGTTTTTGCATGACAAATTGACTTGGATTGTGAACTTTCAGTTAAAGCACAGTAAAATTATATATACATACATATACATATACACACATGCACACATATATATGTATGTATATATTAGCAGTTGAAGCTCATCCAGTGACATCATAGAATAAAGGATTATTGATCTACTTCTGCAAAGATTACAGCCAAGAAAAGCCTACTGAGCAGTTCTACTCCCTAACACACGGGGTCATCATGAGTCAAAAGTGACTTGATGGCAACATGTTTGGCTTTAGTTGTCGGTATAAGAAGGCCCAGGCATTCTAGGTACCTGCCCTTTATATGTCAATAATTCAAGAATAATTTCCTTTTCTTTAGATGGGAGTTTCATGGAAATTCAAACACAAATGTTTATAAATGTCATCAAGGTTAACTGGACCCTAATACTCTGGAACATCCTACTTTTTTAGAAAAATGAATGAGTACATATGGATGTAATTACTTGCATCCTGCTTTCCTGTATCATTTTATTAATTGCTTTGGGATATTCCCTTTTTCCTTCTCCTTTTAGGCAACATACTATTTGCAAGAAACATTTCATGGCATACTAAGTTTTCTATATTTATTTTCAAATATACCAAGGAATAAAACACAGAACTTACAGACAGATTTCAAGCATGTCATGTTATTACTCAGAAAAGGTAACAAATGTACAGGCTTAGTGTCTATGTTAACAAGCTATCGGGACTATACTCTCCCTCCTGCGGCACAGCTCACAGTAATCCAGCATACACACTTTTACCTGATCGTAACATAACCTCCACACATTACAGATAGTAACACTTGTGATGTCTGTTACAACTATTCCTCCAGTGATTTGATTTTATCATGCTTACTGCACAGAGATATGTACAATTTGTGTGTGACTATATTGTACCTCCACAGTTTGTGTGTCTGTCTTGGTCTGTCAAATTGTAAACCCCTGGAAAGCAGGGAATAGATCTGATTCATCTTGTATCTCTAGGGCCCACAGAATCAGACGTGCTTGCTGAATAAATGCACTACACGTGAATTACTTAAGCTCTCTGTGCAGTCAGCCTCTTTATCTGTGAAGTGTGGACATGTCTACCATCTACCTGTCATCTGTTCTGATCTATAAAATCCCTAATAAAATGTCTAGCATAAAATAAGTACTCTATAAGTGTTTTCCACTATAAGAGTGTCTACTATAAGTTTTTATAATTACCTTTATCATACAAATGTAATTTATCACGCAGTTGTCCATTATAAGTTACAAGGTTGGCTGACATGAACCCACCCAGAAGGGCCTCAAAAGAAAGACCTGGCAATCTGTTTCCAGAAGGTCACAGCCCTCAAAACCCTATGGAGCAGCTGTACTCTGCACATGAGGGATCACTGTGTGTTGGAACTGACTCAATGGCAACTAACAACAACAAACTATTGTTATTGTAGCTGTTGTTATTTATAACTGATAGACCTGAAGTTCAAGACAGTGAGAGAATGTGTAGCACTAGATATAACTGGCAGAAAAGGATAGGATGTCAGGGATGTTATGTCCTAGCTGACAGCTTTGCATAATTTGCCAAACTAAGCTGTAGAATTACATTTTTAAAATTTCTTCCATTCCTACAGTAAAAAATAACTTACCTGTGAAGACCACCTGTGCTTTTGTTACCATAATAATTCCATTTATCCTGCCAAATATATACTTGGAATCTTTACAGTGGATAGTATAGGAAATAAAACAGCTGCAAGCTGGCATCGCTGTCCAGGGACATCACTTTTTTTTTAATATACACTTTTCATAATTACACTTGTCATAAAGCCCCCTAAGTTTGTGGGGAGACTAGAACACTTCCGTGCTGCTGGTGGAAATGCAAAATGCTACAACCACTTGAGAAATTAACTTGAAACTTCCTTAGAAAGCTAGAAATAGAAGTACCATACAATGCAGCAATCTCATTCTTTAGACTATATCCTAGAGAAATAAGAACCCTCACACAAAGAGATGGAGGCACACTCATGTTCACTGCACCACTGTCCACAATAGAAAAAAATATGTAAACAGCCTACATGTCCATAAAGGAATGCACAAATTATCATATATTCACACAGTGGAATGCTATGCAATGACAAAGAACAGCAACAAATCCATAAAAACATCTCATAACATGGATGAAACTGGAAGATATCATGCTGAGTAAATTTAGTCAGTTGCAAAAGGATGCTACTAAGGAACTCAAGAAAAGGTTTAAACACAGAAGAAAACACTCTTTAATGGTTATGAGGGTAAAGAGTAGGGGAGAGGAATTCACTAACTAGATAGTAGACAAGAATTATATGAGGTGAAGGGAAAGACAACACACAATACATGCAAAGTCAGCACACTACTGGACTAAACCAAGGCTCAGAACTTTCTTGGGGGACAGTATTGCAGAGGCAGGATCTAGGAGCTATAGTTTCAGGGAACATCTAGATCAGCTGGCATAATAAAGTTTATTGAGAAAATGTTCTGCATCCCATTTTAATCAGTGGTGTCTGGGATCTTAACAGCTTGCAGGCAGCCATCTAAGATTCATTAATTGGTTCTAACTCACTTGGAGCAAAGGAGGAGAACAACAAAGATACAAGGGAAATGTTAGCTCCAGAGTCAAAAGGGCCACATAAATCAGAGACTCTGTCTGCCTGAGACCAGAAGAACTAGACGGTGCCTGGCTACCACCAATGAGCACCTTAACAGGGAACACAACAAAGAGTCTCTTACACAACCTGAAAAAAGCCCCTGAAAAAAGTGGGGCACAGAGCTTAAATTCTTGTAAAAACACCAGACTCAATGGTCTGATTGAGACTGGAGGAACTCTAGAAAGCGTTGCTCCCAGACCCTGTTCACCAAGGATTAAAACCATTCCCAAAGCCACTCTTTAGACATAGATTAGACTGGACTAGAAGACATAAAATGATACTTCTAAAGAGTGTGCCTCTTAGTTCAAGCAGATACGTGAGACTAAATGGCCAACTCCTGTCCAGAGGTGAGATGAGAAGGCAGAAACAGATAGGAGCTGACTGAGTGGACACAAGAATCTGGAAAGGAGAAACAGGTAGTCACATTGTAGTGATAGCAACTAAGGTCACATAGCAATGTGTGTATAAATTTTGGCATGAAAAACTAACTTGAGCTGCAAACTTTCACCTACAGCACAAAACCCCAAATCTGCTCTTCCCAAGCAAAATGTTGTGCCAAGACCTAGACATAGTAAAATTGGAAAGCACATCCAGCCTTCATAGAAGAAAAAAAGCTGAAAGGACAACCAATTTTTTCTTATGCCTCATCAAGTTTACTTAGACTCACAGTAACGCTACAGAACAGAGTAGAACTTCTCACAGGGTTTCCAAGGCTGAAATCTTCATGTTCCACCACTTGGTCTGTGATGGCTTGCATGTCGGTGTGATGCTGGAAGCTATCCACTGATGTTTCAAATACCATTAGAGTCACACTTTGTAGATGGGTTTCAGCCCCAGTCTTTTTCATCTAGTCCAGCTTCTCAGATTATTCAGCATCAGGAATGGAGGAAGACTCATTAACAACCTGCAATATGCAGAAGACAGAACCTGGCTTGCTGAAAGTGAATAGGACTTGAAATAATAACTGATGAAGACCAAAGATCACAATCTTCAGTATGGATTACACCTCAACACAAAGGAAAAAAAAAAAAAATCTTCACAACTAGACCACTAAGCAACATTGTGATAAAAGGAGAAAAGAGTGAAGTTGTCAAGAATTTCATTTTATTCAGATTCATAATCCATGCCCATGTAAGCAGCAGTCAAAAAATCAAATGATGCATTACACTGGGCAAATCTACTGCAAAGGATCTCTTTAAAGCGCTAAAAAGCGAACACAACATCTGAGGATTAAGGTGCAACTGACTTGAGCCATGTTATTTTCAATTGTACCATATGCGTGTGAAAGCTGAATAATGAATAAAGAAAAAACACTGATGAATCTGAATCATGGTGCTGGCAAAGAACACTGACTACATCATGGATGGCCAGGAGAACCAACAAGTCTGTCCAGGAAGGCGTACAGCCAGAATGCTCGTTATAAAGAAGGATGGCGAGATTTCATCGCATGTACTTGAGACATGCTATCATGGGGGACTAGTTCCTGGACAAGAACATCACGCGTGGTAAAGCAGAGAGTTCAAAGGAAAAAAAAGAAAGACCTTCAACGAGATGAACTGATACAGTGGGTGCAACAGCAGGCTCAGACGTAGTAATGATTGTGAAAATAACACAGGACTAGACAGGGTTTTACTCTGTTGTACACAGAGTCACTGTGTCAGAACTGACTAGAAGGCAGTAACAATCTTTGTAGTAGCAGATCACTAGTCCTCTTCTCCTGCAGAGCAGCTGGTCATTGGAAACCACCAATGACCTTTTGGTTAGCAGCCAAGTGATCAACAATTGCACCACTAGGGCTCCTTTAAAATCAGCTTACCCTATAACCAAACCCATTACAATCAAGTCATTTCCAGCTGGTAGTGACCCTATGGATTACAGTTTTGTTTATTTTTCAAAGAGACTATTAAAACTGCCGTGGAGTAACAGCAGAAGATTTAGCTTGGTAATGAGCATTTTTAATCTAATCCATACACTAACAAGAAGGCTAATGTGGAAGACATTTTCCAAACTGTCTCACAGGACTGGACTATGAGTTGTATGGGAGTAGGCAGGGCTTCTCTGTAGTCCAGGTCATCTCCACTGCATTGGTTCTTTGGTTTATGAGTTCTCGAGGCAGTTTAGTTCACCATCGTGAATGCCACTGAATGATGCAAACACATTAAAGAACTTTAAAAGCATGTTAACTTGTACAGAGACTTAAATTAGATTAGGATGTTTACTGATGACAGCAGGGAAATAATCCTTCACTTGATTTAAGTATTAAAATAAGGAAAGACAAAGAAAGGCCTTAAAGAAGTGATTACTCCTTGGTTCTTGACTACACATAAAAGCCTCTCCCATACCCCTTAAGAGAGTGTTTAGGAAGAATGGGGGTGTTTGGGCTGTCATGATGACAGGGGTGCTCTGCCAATCAGTTGGCCAAACTAAAACCAAACCCACTGCTGTGGAGCTAATTCAGTTCACAGAGAATCATGTGTGATAGCCTATAATTGCACCACATTTTTGGCTGTAATCTTTATAGAAACAGATTGACAGGCCTTTCCTCCATGGCACTGTTGGGTGTGTTCAAATCACCAGCTTCTCAGTGGGCAGCAACTGGGAAACCTCCAAAATGTAGCCCAATTCTGCATAAGCAAGGAAGACTTCTGTTTTATTCATCTGGTACTGCTCTAACAGAAATCTCACAAGTGGATGACTTTAAAAGAGAAATGTTTATTCTTAACGCAGTCCAGTAGGCTACAAGTCCAAATTCAGGATGTCTGCTCCAGGGAAAGGCTTTTCCTCTGTCAGCTCTGGAGGAAAATGCGTATGTTGTATCAGTCTTTGATCGGGAAGTATCTTGTCACAGGAATCTGAAGGATGCACTCTTCTCCTGGTGCTGCTTTCCTGATGGTGTGAGGTACCCAACTTGCTCTGCTCACTTCTCTCCCTTATATCCCACAAGTTGGTAGCTTGAGTCCTGCCTCAGCAGCACATCTGCTGCCTATTCTCCCTCATCAACATTACAGAGGCAGGATTCACAACACATGGGAGGAATCGCTCCATACTGGGACTCGTAGCCAAGCCAAACCAATACATTTCTGAGGGGACACTATGCAATCCATGACAACTGCCCACTTAAAGTGCCAATAGCAACTTCTACTGAGAAAGACAGCATCTACAGAGTTTATAGAAGAAGGAGAAATTGCTGATAGTTATTTTGACCAAAGCCTCATTCACTCTGGGATACAATCCAATCACGTAAAGACGTATTTCTGTTAGCCAGGTGACCTACTTGCAGATGTTTCAATGTCTTCTGACCTAACAGGTTCATGACCATGTCTTGACCTTCCTCCCCAAATCTCTCTTTCCTTGTCACCCTCAATCTCCTTCTTATGCCTGTACTGTGATCTTGAACATCTATATGTACACATTTGCTTAATTTATTATTATCCAAAGTACTAGAAACACTAGAGTACACCCCATGAAGACAAAGACTGTTGCCTCAGAACCCAGAACAGCTCCTGGCATGTACCAGGCACTGAATATTTATAAAGTGAGTCAGTGAACCAATGAATGAAATGTGTATTATATACTACTTTAAAGAGCTCATGTACAATATTATGTTCAAACACTCTATGAAATGGATGTTACATTAGCCATTGTGAAAATTAATTTACCAAATTTGTTATTATGTATAAAATATATAAGTATCTTTCAAAAACTATGTCATTTAATTCCCTGAAGGCATCTGCTAAGAAGCCCCAATTGGTAGTGTTTATAGGGCTTGGGTGTTAATCAAAATATAAGTGGTTTTCACTCGACTGCTGCTCAGAGGGAGAAAAGATGTGGCAATCAGCTTCTGGAAAGATTACAACCCCAGAAACTCTACAGAGTAGTCCTACTCTGTCCTATAGGGTCTCTGTGACTCAGAAACAATTCAACAGTATCGAGATTTTTTGAGAAATGCATCTCATTCTCAGCCACCACCCATTTGTCAGTAGAAACTCGTATGTTGCTATGGTGCTGAACATGTCTCAGTGAAGAGACTAAGATGGGTTAGGAAGAAAGGTCTGGCAATTTATTTCTGAAAATCAGTCAGTGAAAATGCTATGGATCCCAAGTTTCACATCTGCAACTGATTGCAGGGATGGCACAGAACTGAGTACTGATTTGTACCACTGTCCATGGAATCACCCTCAGTAGGGGGTTGACTCAACAGCATCTAACAACCACCACTTCATACAGCAGATGGTGCAGATTTCATGATCCCCAGCTCATACATGAACACACTGGTCTTGTTCCAGAAGTGTTCTTGTGAGTCTCTTATATGTAACTTGGAAAGCCCTCTCCCAGAGAACTCACTGTAACAGAGGAGAGGTTGGTGAGGCTCTTGGGTAATGTGCTGGGTCTGATACTCACACTGAATGAACAACGCTATACAGAGGTGATCAAAGTAGCCCTAGTTCTGAGACATGGGAGACTGAGCTCTGGGGTTTGGGAGGCAAAGGACAAAAGGCATTTTTATGAAGAAGGCATGTCCAAATTATAGCGGCAGAAGGGGGAAAACAGACATAGCTTCTTACATGTTTCTCTTTTTTGTGAAATACAGAAGAAGGAAATGACTACTCACTGCCAACCCTGAGCCTGGCCTGCAGGCCTCACCAGCTCTGCCGGCAGTGTCTAGTTGGAAACAGTGCTCACTTCTCCTGCTTTTCCATCTCAGCAAGCCCCAGGCGGGCCCACCTTAATGAGTTTTGCAGTCATGTCTTCACACTGTAAGTTGGCTCCCAGTGTAACCCTATACTCCCTGCTAACCTTCCTTCTCAACTAGGATTTTGAAGAGTTGTATGTTTTGAGAATATAAAACCACCTATAAAAATGTCGTTCAAAATGAAGCAGAGGAAGTGTGCAGAACAAACGAAGAAGAAAAACAGAGATATGTCAGAAAGCACAGAAGTCACCGGAAAGAGTTCCCAATGGCCAAAAGTAGAGTAAGTTCAGCAAGAGAACAATAATGGGACTGGATCATAAGCCAAAGAATAAAACAAATATCGAAACATCCACACTGATTTAATTAAGTGGCTACATTAAATACAGAAATGAGAGAGAAGATACATTTCCTTACAGAAAAATTGCAAATGATGAAAGTAGGGCTCACAATCATCAGCCACTAAACCGAAAAACCCACTGGCATCGAGTTGATTCTGACTCATACTGACCCTATATGACAGCATAGAACTGCCTCATAGAGTTTCCAAGGAGCATCTGGTGGATTTGAACTGCCAACTTTTGGTTAGCAGCTGCAGCACTTAACCACTATGCCACCAGGGTTTCCTATAAGCCATTAGAGAGACACAAATCAAAACCATAATGAGATACCATCTAATCCCTATAAGAAATTAGCACCGGTCAAAAAAGCAGAAAATAACAAATGCTGGAGAAGTTGTGGAGAGAATGGAACACTGCTCCACTGTTGGTGGCATTGTAAATTGGTTCAGCCACTGTGGAAAATAGTATGATGCTTCCTCAAAAAGGTAGAAGTAGAATTACCCTAGGATCTAGTAATTCCACTCATGGGCATATACTCTAGAGATCTAATGGCAGTGACATAAATGAGCATATATACACCTATGTTCATTGTAGCACTATTCACAATAGCAAAAAAGATGGAAACAACTTATGCACCCATCAGCAGATGAACAGATCAACAAGTAGTGGTACACACACACAATGGAATATTATGCAGCTGTAAGAGATTCTCAATCTGACTCGACGGCATTTGGCAAGACATTCTCAAAATATATGGATGAATCTAGAGGACATTACATTGAGTGAAATAAATCACTCACAAAAGGACACAGACTGTGTGACTTCCCTACCATAAAAAGACGAGCATAGGTATACATACAGAAAGCTATGTTCTTTGGTGGATTATCAAGGTTACCTAGGATGGATGGGCTAGGGAAGTGGAATTATTTTTTGGACAGTGGACACTTGTTAGTTTTTGTGACGGGAAAGACAATGCCTAAGTAGGGTGAAGTTAGTACAAGCAGGCCAAGGCAAATGATGACAGTCAAAAGTATAGAATAAGTGATGCTCTGGAAATGGTAGAATGTATACATATTTTGCAACAGAAATAGCCACTAAAAAATACATCTGTGATTAGAGATAAATACGTATGTGTATAGATATGTATTAAAAAAAAATTGCTCTAAAGTCATCTCCTACTCAGAGTGATTCTATAGGATTGAGTAGAACTGTCCTGTAGGGTTTCCGAGGAGTGCCTGGTGGACTCAAACTGCCCACCTCTTGGCTAGGCAGGCATAGCTCTCAGACTATGCCACCAGGGTTTCTATATATATGTATATGAATATACAGATATGCATGTGTAGGTGTGTCTGTACCTGTATCCACTGCTATCAATGCCAAGCCAAGTGCCATTGAGTCGGATCCGATTGCTGTCAATAGGTGGTTCTAATAGGTGTACCCATAGGCATATGTATATTAATGATTATGTGTGCTGTACATATATACACATGTGAAAGAAATCACAAGAAGGCACAGTTATGGATGGTTCCTAGATATAACCACACTCCGCACAGGACTGAGTTTAGGGTTTAGGACCATAGTCTTGTGTGCCACCCGAGTCAACTGGCACAATACAATTAATAAAGATAAAGTTCTATATCATAGTTTGGTGACTAGCATCCGGGTCTTAAAAGCCTGGTAACAGCTATCTGAGACAATTATTGGTCTCTAAACATCAGGAGCAAAAGAGAAAGGATGACACAAAAGACTCAAAGGATAAACTAGTCTACAGGATTAACAGTGTATACAAACCATGGCCTCACCTACCTTGAGACCAGAAGAACTAGATGGTGTCCAGCTACCGCTACTTACAGTTGCAACCAGGGACACAATATGAATAGAATGGGGGGGAAAAAAAAAAAAAAAGGCTGAAACACAAATTCCCCAAAACTGGCCAGACTTACTAGACTGATAGAGACTAGAGGAATCCCTGATACTATCACCCTGGAATATCCTTTAAACATGGAACTCAAACCACTCCTAAAGTTACTCTTCAGACAAATGACAGATTGACTCACAAACACACACAATTTACCAAATAGCACTATGCTGTACTACATAACCATCTAAATGAAACCAAACAGTAAACATTTACCCTAAACCTAGACCAAAGATGGGAAGATAAGGGGGGGGGGCACAGGGAAGCTAGATTAAAGGAAACATAACAACTAGAATGGAAATAAGCACACTGACACAAAGTGAAAAATCTAACTAACGTTAGTATAGTGAACTTATTAAATGGGAATCTAGTTTACTGTGTAAACTTTCACCAAAGACATAATTTTTTTTTTTTTTAAAAAAAAAGGAGAAGGAATGAGGGAAATAAAATATCTTTGTTAGAACACTCATATCCTGACTGCTTCAAGTAAAATCTAGGAATGAATGCCAAAATTAGCAAGAAAAACTTGGAACACAAACAGAATATATAGGATACATGCACACCTTCAAAGTTGTTAACTACCATCAAGTCAGTCCCCAACCCACAGTGACCAAGCACACAAAGGAATGATACGCTGCCTGGAGATGTACCATCCTTACCACAGGCTGCGGATCAGATTGTTGAGACCTAGAGGGTTTTCAGTAATCTGTTTTCAGAAATAGATTATCAGGACTCCCTTCCTTGTTCATCTTGGTGTCACACCTATTGCTGCAGAGTGGATTCTAACTCATAACAACATGCAAGTCTCCACTGACAGACAAGCAGTAGCTGCATTTGAGGTGCATTAACTGGGAATTGAACCTAGGTCTGTCATACAGAGGGTGAGAATTCTACCACTGAACCACCACCACCCTCAGCAACTTCCAAGGTATCTCCTTCAAAATATTTACTGTTGTAATTTTAATACAATTTTTTTTATTGTAATTAAGTGAAAGTATACAATCTAAACCAATTCTGTATGCCCACCTATTTATAGCTCCACTGCCCTTCTTGCCCCACGACAACACACTCCTCCCTTTCAGTCTATATTTGTCATATCCTCTTAACAAGCTCCTGCTCCCTCCTCTCCACTTTCTTCTCTCCCATCTAGAAAGAGACCAGTAGGACTGCCTCCCATAAATGCATAGAATCATGAAGTACACACACGATATGGTCACATTGTGTCCCCAAGTCTAGTTCACTTTTTGTCTGAAGAGTTGACCTCAGTAGTGTTTTCTAGACAGAGGCAAGAGCAGGTCTAGGGGCCATGCTCCTGGGGAATCCCCTGGGCCATCAGACTATCAACTGTGGTCTTTTAGAAGAGTTCTTGAGCTGCACCTCTCTTTTTCTCATGTTGCCACAGGGACTCAACATTGTGTACCCTGTCACAGCTGTCCTTGGTGGTGGCCATGCACCATCTGGTTCTTCTGGTCACATGTTGATACAGTCTCCCATTACATGGGTCCTTCTGTCTCTTGGGCTCTTCTTTCCTTGTGTCTTTGGTGTTCTTGGTGATGATCTGTTCCAGATCAGTTGGGACCATTTGGTGTTCCTCAAATGGCAGCTTGCTAGCTTTTAAGACCCCAGATGCCACTCACAATATGAGGTGCAGAAGACTGTCCTAGCAATAGGCTAATTATGCTAATTGACCTCAGTGTTCCCTGAGAGCATTGTCCCCAGGTCCCACCCCTGCTACTCTATTCTTGCAATATTGGGTTGAGGTTAAAAGAGTTTTCAGCTTATGGTGAAATCCAGTTGATCTACTTTCTACTGTGTGCTCTCACTGCTTTCACCCAAGCAAATTTCTACCAGCTGTCTAATCTATGACCAACCCTTGCGCCTCTTCTCCACACTTGAGGCCATCAAACAGTCTCCTCTTCTGTACATCAGTCTGTTTTTAAGTCCTTATGCCAGGGGTCTCATACAACATTTGTCCTTTTGCCCCTGACTGATTTCATTCAGCATGTTTTATGTTTGAAAACAGGTTATGAGATGTTTCCTAAAACTCTCATTGATTTTTATCATTGCACAGTGTTCCATTGAGTATATGTCCCATAGTTTGTTTATCCACTTGTCTGTTGGCATCTAGGTTAATTCCACCTTTTTGCTATTGTGGACTGTGCTGCAATAAACATTCATCTGCATGTGTCTGTTTATGTGACAGCCTTTGCTTCTGCAGGATAAATTCCAAGCAGTGGGATTACTGGATCAAACGACATATTTATTTCCAGTTTTTTTAAAGAAGCACCAGATTGCTTTCCAAGGAGGTTATACCATTTTACAATCTCATCAGCAGTGCAGGAGAGTTCGAATCTCTCCACAGCCTCTCCAACATTTGTGTTTTTCAGATCATGGCCCACCTTGGGGTGAGACAGTATCTCACTGTAGTTTTCATTTGGATTTCTCTGATAGCTAGTGACTGTGAGCATTTCCACATGTGTCTTTCGGTTGCCTGGATGTCATTTTTGGTGAAGAGTCTGCCATCTTCTCTGTCCATTGCTTAATTTGGTTATATACCTTCTTCTTGTTGATACTTTGCAGTATCTTATAGATTATGGAGATCAGACATTGGTCTGACATGTAGTTGCCAAATATTTTTTCCCATTTTGTAGGTTGTCTTTTAAGTCTTTTGATAAAGTCTTCCAATGAGCAAGTGTTTGATTCTTAGTAGTTTCCATTTATCTATTTTCTCTTCTGTTTTGTCAGATTCTGAAGTCTGTCTAAGCTGTGTATTATAACTCCCATCACTGACTATTTTTTTCTTACATGATCTTTATTGTTTTAGGTTTGATATTTAGGTCTTTGATCCATTTTGAGTTAGTTTTTGTGTGAGCTGTGAGACATGGGTCTTGTTTCAGTTTTTTGGAGGTGGATATCCAATTTTGCCAACACCATTTGTTAAAGAGACTTTTTTACTCTAGTCTTAGAGCCTTTGTTGAATATCAACTGTTCATAAGAGGATGGTGGCATCTCTGGGGTCTCAGCTCTGTTCCACTTGTCTATATGTCTCTTTTTGTACCGGTACTATACTGTTTTGACTACTGTGGCAATGTAATAAGTTCTTACACTGCGTAGTGTGAGGCATCCCACTGTAACACAAATTCTTTGATACTTCCCGCTCTAGACAGTGGAACATTATTTCCCTTTCCCTTGAATGTGAGTTGCACTTAGTGATTCACTTGCAAGGAACAGAGAGCAGAAAGGAGGAAAAATGGTGACTGCGTGGAGAAATCTACCAGACACCACTTAACCAAGTGACCCCGGTATGTCCCACTTGTAATAAGATGGGATATTACTGTGTATACCCTCTTATGTAATACACTGTGAACCTATCACCTATGTAGTATTCTTCCCCAAAATGTATAAACTCAGTTTGGTCATGATGAACCCCAAATGAGGTACATTCTGAAAAGTGTCTGTCCCACATTCTTAGAAAAGGCTGAGCTCATGAAAAACAAGGGGAGGCTTAGGAACTGTCACAGACTGGAGGAGGTTAAAGAGACATGACAACTAACTGCACCATGGATCAGAAAAAGGACGTAAGTGGAAAAACTGGGGAAATGTGAATAAATTCTGTAGTTTATATAGAAGGAGGGTATAGCAAATTATCTTTCTGGAAAGGGCCAGGACAGTATATATTTTTAGCTTTGTAAGCCATAAAGTCTCCTTTTGAAACCACTCAGCTCTGCTATGGTAGTGTGAAAGCAGTTGGAGACAGAACGTGAGCGGGTAGGGCTGTATTTCAGTAAAACTTTATTTACAAAAACAGGCAATGGGCTGGATTTGCCCCGTGAGCCAGGGTTTCCAGACCCCTGGTTAAGAATATTGGACCAACATTAATTTCTTAGCTTTGACCATTGGGTATGTAAAATGTGAACACATGGGGATGATGAAGTGGCCAAGGACTTAGCCCCCAGCTTTATGACTCTCCATTTGCTTCAAGAGTCTGCTCAGGATGCTGCTTCCAATAAGCAGTTTGGAGCCTGGAGTCTTAGGACCTCAGAAAGCTGAATGTTCTCATGAGCAGCTGTCCAGGTTGAGTGAAAGCAACCCACTGCTGTCAAGTCAACTGCAACTCACAGCAACCTCACATGTTACAGAGTAGAACAATTCCATGTTTTTGTGTGCTTGTTTTTGGCTATAATTTTTATGGAAACAGGTCACCAGGGCTTTCTTTCATGGCACCTCTGGGCTGGTTGATACTCCTGAACTTCTTGTGAGTGGTCAAATCAAACTGTTTCCAATCCCCAGAGACCTTAGGTTGAGTAAGCAGGTGCTCATAAACTCTGAAATGTGTGTTTATAACTCAGATTCCATAAGTTATGAGTGAAGTACATGTACTACAAGTATATTATGTGTCTACTTGAGCCATACTAAGTAATTCCCTAAATCTTATCTACAATTACCTTAGCTGCATCTTGATGTTGTCCATGCTTCATCTAGGCAGGTAAGTGTTCAACGAAATTATTTTTCCTTCAGTAATATCCCTTGATTATATTGCTCAGCTTCTTCTTTTGTAAACTGCACTTTAGATGAAGGCTTACAGAACACATTAATTCCTTATTAAACAGTTAATACATATATTGTTTTGTGACATTGATTGCCAGCCCCACAAAACGTCAACAGTCTCCACTTCTCAATCTTGGATTCTCCATTACCAGCTTTCCTGTCCTCTCCTGCCTTCTTGTCCTTGCCCCTGGGCTGGTATGCTCTTTTAGTCTCCTTTTGTTTTATGGGCCTGTCTAGTATTTGGCTGAAGGGTGAACTTTAGGAGTGACTTCCTTACTGAGCTCTAAGGGTGTCTAGAAGCCATACTGTTGGAGTTTGTCCAGTCCCTGCTAGATGAGTAAGTCTGGCCTTTTTTTGTCAGTGTGAGTTAGACTTTTGTTCCATATTTTCCTGAAGCCCTGGCCAGGACTCTGTATTATGATCTCTGTCAGAGCAGTCAGCAGTGGTAGCTGGGCACCACGTGGTTGTGCTGGACTCGGCAGAGGCTGTGGTAGCGGTGTGCCATTAGTCCTTTAGACTAGTCTTTCTCTTGTGTCTTTGGTTATTTTCCTTCTCCCCTGCTCTAGGTGGGGAGAGATCAGTGGAGTACTCAGATGGCTACTCACAAGCTTTTAAGACCCAAGACTCTACTCACCAAAGTATGATGTAGAACATCTTCCTTATGTTATGCCAATTGAGCTAGATGTCCCCCCAGACCATGGTCCCCAGCCTTCAGTCCAGTAATTCGGTCCTTCAGGGAGTCTGGGTATATCTGTAGATCTTGCTCAGCTTCTCACTGGTCATTGGATGTTAAACTAATTTTGTAAGGTAATCTTTCTCTAAGTTAACATGATCTTAACTTTTAATTCTAGTAAAACTGCCCCCTCTATTTTAAAAAATGAAAAGCTTTTGATAAAGAAAATTAATTATTTTACATATAAGAAAGTGATGACACAGTAATGATTCAAAACGAATCCCAGTTTGATACACGGGAAACTGACCCAAATTTGGGAGTATCACAAATTAAGAAGCATTTACAAATGCCTACAATGACATATCCTTCCCTTTATGGCCACAGAGAATAGTCAAGGGTAGGGGAGGGAACTGTGGTCGAGGTATACATTATTTTCTAAAATGAAGCTGTATTTAAACATATAATACAGATATTATTTTAAAAGTTTTCTTAAGTTCTATATACATAGAGTGAGCAAGTTTGGAACTGAACAGGTATAAATAGAAATGAATATAACATAAAAAGAGGAAGTAAGCTAGAAAAATGAGCCAAATGATTTTTTTTCACCCTCAGACAGCAAGCATCAGAGTGGGGCCAAAGAAGGGTGGTTAAGATTTACTCACCAGTAAATATAACTTTTAAGCAGGATTTATTTCCCATAAACAGCAATGAAATCTGGGAGGGACAGTTCTTGCCAACATATGAGTCATCATAACCCTGAGAGTTACGACCCATTGTTGGTTCGTGAAGCCACTGGCAAAAATGGTCATGTCTGAGAACTTCCTGTGAGCTCTCTCACACCACTCCCCCGTGACTCCTACACCCACCCGCAGAGCATTTACCACCTGAACATTCCCTACAATAACTTGTGGTAGACTGGAAAGGGCAAATTTCTCAACAGAAAAGCTGAGACACAAGAAAACCTGTATAGACAGGATCTCACTCCATGCCACCCTTACCAGTAAACAAAATCTACTGTCAAGTTGACTCCAACTCGTGGTGACCCCCCATGTACAGAGCAGAACTACTCCAGAGTGCTTTCAAGGCTGTGACATTTAGGAGTTTTCCAGGTCTTTTTTTTTGAGGTGATTCAGCTGTGTTTGAACCACTAGTCATTGGCACCAAACAGAAACTCCTTATAGGTAGGTGATCAGAGGATATGGAATGTCAACTCTGACCAAGCTTGTGTGCTCTAGGCCATCTTCTGCTCATCCAGGAGCCTCCAGGAGAGGAATTTGTCCACCCAACCCTTCAGCACCTTCTGCCTAGTGCTAACACCATCTGCCCAGCACTAACACAATCTGCCCAAGGCCCAGAAGAGGCTCGGCATGAAGGACTCAGACACCCAGCTAGCTTCTTCTCATCTTTTCACCTTGAAAAGCAAGTGTTTTTTGTGGATTTAAAAATATTAAACCCCTTGATGGCCTGAGAATAGATCGAGTACTGTCTCTGGCAAGGTACAGGAAAGTTATGACATTTTTTTCCTGTGAAAAGAAGCACCTAACCAACAAAAACATCACCACTCTTCTAGAAAAATGCATGGATCTGCAAAAGGCATCTCTGGTTGGTATAAATGGCTAAGGGCTCAGCTGCTAACCAAAAGGCCAGAGGGTGGAGTCTACCCAGAGGCACCTCAGAAGAAAGTCCTGATAATCTACTTCCAAACAATCAGTTGTTGAAAACCTGACTGAGTATAGTTCTACTCTGACACACAGGGGGTTGCCATGAGTCAAAATCAACTTGAGGGCACTGTTATTTTATTTTTAAATCATGGAAATATATGGAAAATATAGAATCTTCATAATAACAGCAGTTAAGAGTAATTGCATGATCACAGTGTAGCTGACTCTTAAGTGTCTCTGCAAACTGATGCATTTCATTTGTGCACTAACTTTTTAAAGTAGGTGTTAACCACTATCCCAATTTTAAATAAGGGGAAATAGAGGCCTAGTAAACCAAGTAAGTTGTCCAGAATGTACTGCCAGTAAGCACCAGAGCCATAATTCTAATTTGGCGCTTGATTCCAAGGCCCAGGCAGGGAACCACTGAACACACTGTACAAACCTGCCACAGACTGAAACGGCTGCAAAGACACTTTGAATTCAAGAAACTAGAGAATGTACACAGCCAGGCCAGCTCATGAAAGGAAGCAACGTATAGAAGAGGGGATGAAAGACGTGAACGTAGCCTAAACAATTTAGGCTATTCTCAACACCTTTAACTTTTGGGCTGCTGAAAGGGCACCCTGCTTCTCTTGTACCCCACAGCCCCAGCTACATTTCTCAGTGTTTTCACACCTCATAAGGAGAGGCGCTGGAGGCAGAGACTACACCTGATTACCACTGATGCAGACAGATCGTGAATGTGTGGTTGAGTGGTTGTTCTTACCGCTTCCTCTGAGAAACTAGATTACAAGAGAGATGGCCCACATATCCCATGTCATAGTGTCTCTCCCACCAACCACAGTGGCACCGTCTCTGTCCTTCAGATACCTCAAACCCAGTTCTGCCTCAAGGTGTTTGCCCCTTGCTGTTGCTTTGGCCCACGATCCTCATCTACCAGATACCCAATCCTTATCCTCACATTCCCTTCGTGTCTGCCTGACAGCCTTGCCCTGGCCACCATATGCCAAATAAGACCCCTATATGCCCCCCCCACCAAAATCTTGTATGTTTCTGTTAATACTTATTACCTTCTGACATATCTATCTTTATTGCTGTGCTCATTTAGCTCATTAATTACATCCTACTCTATCTCCCTGAACTGCGAATGTCCTGTGAGCCAGCTTATCCTACTTCCCCTGGCACCCATACCATGGTAGATGCTTAATGTATAGGGGATAAACCAGAGTGGATGCCCCCAAACCAAATCTTAGCAGAACAGAACAGTACAGCTCTTCTGGCACGCTCTTGGAAGACATTCTTGAGACAAATCAGAAGGATGAAGCTACTGACTAGCAAACAGGTAAATAATCTGCCTACTATTTCTAGGCAGATGAGTCACAACGATATCTAAAAAATCCCTGACATTAAACAGACACAGGACACACTCACAGGAGTTAAGTGAACAAGCTGTTGTACCAAATCCCAAAGCATACGATGCGGAAGCAGCAAGCCAAAATCCTCCCAGCTACAGTGGAGTCAATTAAGAATGAAGTTCTAACCAGGTTATTACTGCTGTTAGTTGCTGTCGAGTCGATTCTGACTCATGGCCACCCCATGTGTGTGGAGCAGAATGGCTCCATGTGGTTTTCAAGGCTGTGATCTTACAGAAGCAGATCACCAGGCTTGTCTCCCAAGGCATCTCTTTGTGATCCTAGCACAATTTAAAAACAACAAAATCTTCCCAAGTGAACAAAGCCCTAGGCATCATTTTGCAATATAAGGGCCAGACTCACATGAGGGAGCCTGGGCTGTGGTTGCTTTTGAGCTTTTTCATTAACAGTGTCTGTTTGGTCCAATTGTCCCTGCTGTTTATAAGGCCCAACCTTCTTAACACAGGCTAAAACTTGTTCTCTTAAAGATGTCCCCCAAGATAGAACACCAGGCTGCATTGTTTCACTGCATACCAGCATGGATATCCCAGAGCAATCCGCCCTTCTCTTAACGGCTGATGACAGCTCCAATAGCTGGGCAAAAATCAGTTGAAGGAAAGGGAAGTCTTGTCGGAAATGAGATTAATCTTGTAACGAGTGTTCAGCCCCGATAACCCATCTGGGCACAGAGCTGCTTAAACTGGAGAGCAATTAACCTTCACCCGACAAGCTCTGTCCAACCGTTATAAACATTAAAGAGACAGCATCCTTTCCCCCTACCTCGTAGACTAAACAACCAGATTTGAATTCCATGTAAATGGATTTTTTCTGCAGATGTGGTCTGATGAAAGAGCCCAGGGGTTTGGGATCTGTGGACAACTCAGGTAGCTTCTGGCCTTAGTTTCAGGGTCACTGTCATGAACAAGCATTTGGGGAAGTTTTAAATCAAACCATCAAGCTTTAGAGGAGTTGGACATAGTTTGTTTCATGCAGAAACATGTGTTTTTCATAGCAATGCATGACCTGAGTTTTTTGGGTTTTGTGTTTTTCCTGCAATAGTAAGAAAATTTGCTCCGAGTTTGTCCCTTACTCACGCTTGAGTCTTCTCTTCCAGCCATGGTAATGTTCGATGAGTGATGCAGCTTGTGGTTACAGAGGGAGGTTTTTTTTTTGTTTTTTTGTTTTTTTTTTTTTAATCTTTGAGAAGTTACTAACTTTCACAAAGCCAACCTGTGATCTTGTCTTTTATTAGCATATACTGAAACCAACTGAGTTAACTAAGTTGAAATACTGAGACGTTAAAGGAGTCTACTAAGTAACCTAAAGTTTAAAAATAACTTTAAGGACAATAAAGAACAATCTCTGAAGTCATTTAACTTATCACTCCAGAGACAATAGCATTTCTTTACCATTAGTTTATCCTGAGTCATGGGCTGTGTCTATGTGCGTAATAATAATAAATGAAGAATGGGGCCCTTTGCCTTCAAAGTGGCTACAGACTAACACTGAGTTCACACATACTTAGCATTTAAACAAGAAAAATATTTAAGTGCATGAACAAAGTAACATCAGGACCGTCTGCCCACTGCTGTGACTATATACGAAGGTCTTGAAACATCATAACAATAAAAGGGGGAAAAACTGAAAGCATTCATTCAGCATGTTATAAACAAATATACCTTTCCCAAGATTTTAATTCAGTCTTCATGATGAGCTACAATAGGTCTCAGAATAGTCTATCCTAGATTAGATTCTATCACTCCACTGAGAGTTTCTCTTTCTTCCACTAAGCAAGACATGATACCCAAGCACTCACAGTGTAGCTACACAATACAATGCTGAATTTCCATGGCACAGCACACTCAGGCTGCTCTCCAGACTCACAGTACTGGAGTGTGATAGACGAGAGGGTATGCATACTGAACCCTGTGTCAATGGTATTTCAAATACCCGCAGGGTCATCCATGATAGACAGCCTTCATCAATACTTCCAGAAGATGACAGACTAGGAAGAAAGGACTGGCAATCTACTAAAAATAAGTCAATGGAAACCCTATGGATGATAACATATTGTCTGGGACTCTGACTCACTTACTTTGGACATGTCATTAGTAGGGACCAATCCCTGAAGAAGCACATGGTGTTTGGCAAAGCAGAGGGCCAGCGAAGGCAACAGAAACCTTCAATAAGATGGAACGGCATAACAGCAGTACCAATGAACTCAAACACACCAACAGTCATGAAGATGGCGCAGGATGGAGGAACATTTTGTTTTGTTATACACGGGGCACCATGAGTCAAAAATGACTCAGTGCAACTAACATCACCACCATGCATAGTATGGGCGAAGTACTATTGTACCTTAGGACAAATAACCTTGCTTTCACGGTTTGCATGAAAACAATTTGCATGCTTCAGAGTGTCTTTTCATATGTTGTGATGGAAGGAAGAAGAGCTTTACCTTCCAGAGCAGGATTACGGAGGGAGAGTAGGGAGATAGATTCTCAGATCACCAGTATTCACACACCTCCATAAGTACAGTCTAATTGTTGTTGCTGTTGTTATTAGGTACTGTCAAATGCATTCTTATTCAAAGCAACCCCATGTGACGACTGGAACTACCCCATAGGGTTTTCCAAGCTGTGATCTTTACGGAAGTAAATTTCCAAGTGTTTCTATGGAGGAGGCTCTGAGTGGATTTGAACTGACAACTTTTTGGTTAGTAGCAGGGCATTGAACAGTTGAATTGCATGCAAGCGAAAGATCCCACTGCCCATTTCTCCTAGTTTCACTAGGCAAGAATTCCTTGTGGCCTGGGGCCTGCAGTGAGGTGTAGAGGGGCTACCTGCCTTGAGCTGGCCAATTTCCATTCTGGTAAGTGGTCCCCTTGCCGCAGAATCCGTCACATGGATCCAGAGTCATCACCACTGAACTGCACATGCAGAGTAGACAAGGACACTTGCAACAACATGGCAAGCACCCTCCATCTGGCTCTTAATTTAAATTTCCATTTCTTTCCCTAGAAAATCTTACAGAGTCCTCACGGTCAATGAGAAGATCTAGTTCACAGGTTATAACTAGAATATTTAGAGGCAGTTCATGATCTCTGTACTCAAATTCTCTAAGTGTCTAACTTCAGGGGTGTCAAAGATAGAGGACAAAAATGAAACCAGAGTGCCTGACGATAATATAGGAGATGTTGTCATTTGATGTATTCAGTCTTCAAATGACATAGGCTCTACTTGAAGACTTCACAGAAGAAGATATGTGAATCATTTTTTATAAGATGTAAACAGCACAGTCATCCATCAACCTGGGCTTGGCTAATAGCCTGAGGGTGATTGACTGCTGGATAGCAAATCTCCTGCTTGATTCTACTGACGGGATGTGGGCTGCATCTCCCTGCTGCACTCCTTGACATTTACCAAGTCAAATCACCAGATAAGGGAAACCACAGTATCGTAGCCAGTATCTTATAAAACTAGAATGGTTGCTGAGTAAACACTTTGCCTTACAGTGATTTTATTTTGATTCTGATGCTGGATTTAATGCAGCAACAGTTGATATGAATGTGGTAGTGTTTTGGTTTTCTTTTCCAATAAAACTAATTATCACTGACACTTTCCAAGAAGGAAAATCCAGAGTTTACTCATAAGTATGAATGTATGAAGACTAGCATCATTGCTTCATTTATCAGGTACTATCAGTGATCGGAGCTTTGCTCATCCAATTGGTGGGAGAAACACAGGTGAGAAGCTGCCACCTGACTTTCAAAGCCTGCTTTGTCTCCTTCCTACCCATGGATGCTGCTTTTAATAAAAATGTTACCACTGTTTTTCTGGCTAATGTACACCATGTACAGCCACCACAACCACCTATCTGTCAACGGTGGCTTATGTGTTGCTATGATGTTGAATAGATTTCAATACAGACTAAGATGAGCTAGGAAGAAAGGCCTGGTGACCTACTTCTGAAAACCAGCCAATAAAAGCCCTAGGGATCACAATGGTTCAACTTACAATCAAATACAGGGATGACACAATGCCAGACAGCATTTCTTTCTGTTGTGCATGGAACTGTCATGTGTGTGGATCAGACTCAATGGCAGCTAACAACAGCAATATCTCCCTAAGAATTTGTGCAGTTTCCAAAAGTACTGGAGCTTATGAGAAGAATTAGATTACTCACTGGTTACTGTGACTAGATACTCTGAATTTTGCAGAATACTACTAAGTTTGCAAAATTGTGAATGCGAACTCCTTTGTCTACATTCCCTGACTTTTCTGGTTCAGGAAATTTGGTGACTGTATCACTTGGGGTGGGGGGAATTTCTAATTCACATTCTAACAGCAGTCATCATCTTGTGAGAAGGTGCTTTGATAAACATTTTAAAATCAAAGTTTTATTGGTTTGAAAATAATGCTAGAAGTTAAAAAAATTGATAGAAATTAAAATTTATTGTCTCTAGTATTCTTTTCAACTGACATTTATTGGCAAATTAGATTATTATTGGCATGCATATATTATCTATTCTTTCCCCCAACAAAATCCTAGTTCCTTTAGTAACTCCTTTTTACACATTATAAAATTAGGGAGACTGTGGGTGGCACAAATTGTTATCGAAGGACGCAGTTATTAACCAAAAGGTTGGCCTATCAAACCTACCCAGAGGAGCCCTCAAAGAAATGCCTGGAGATCTACTTCCCAAAAGTCAGAGCCTTGAAATTCCAGTGGAACAGTTCTACTCCACAAACACAGGTTCAGAAATGACTTAACAGCAATGTTTCTTTCTTTCTTTCTTTCTTTTTTTTTTTTTTAACAATTAAGGGTTTACTGATCCAGAGTATAATTAAGCTGAGAAACAATGGTCTCCCATATGACCAATCAAGGCTCTTCCAACATGTTGACTTCCAGATAAAAATTGTTTCCTTTCCTTTGATTCCTTAAAAACTAGACTATATGGCTTCTGCTAGGAGAGGGTCCAGGTCAGATTTCTTTTAATTACATGTACTGCCAAATACATGCTTTACTCAGAGGAAGATTTCAAAACACCTTTCCTTGTTTACTCATTCATTCAACAAATATTTACAGGTGGACACTCATGTGCCAGGCATTGTGCTAGGTAATGGGGAAACAGCAGTGAATCAAATTTTTAAACTATCAGACACTAAAGAAATTCCCAAAATATATCTTACCAAGTTAACTGAATACTTTAGGTTTTTGAAAGATCACATTGTCAATGGTTCAGAAAATTAATTAACAGTATGACTCACTAAGTAAAGTAATGTGTGTGCTATGTATGTTAACTTTATGCACTCAGTAGGGAATCCAATTTTATTATCTGACTCAAACAGATTGGATTTTAATTGCTACTAATCTTTACTATAAAGCCGGTTATTTTGTAGCTGAATACAAAAGACTAGCTGTTTATGAAAATGTTGTGCCACATCATTTTCACTGCAGATGTTTTATATATATGTATATAAAGATGTTAAAAAGAAAAAACGCTGTTGCAGCTGAGTCAATTCCCACTCTTAGCAACCATACAGGACAAAGCAGAACTGCACCACAGAGTTTCCAAGGAGTGTCTGGTATATTCAAACTGCTGACTTTTTGGCTAGCAGCCAAAGAACGTAACCATTACACCACCATGGTTTGAGAGAGAGAGAGACAGAGAGACATACACACATACACATATATACATATACTAGTTAAAGTCTTGTAATAGCTGTCTGATTTACCAGAGGACAAGAAAACCCTCAATGTGAATCAGTTTATGGGATCTTAGCACACATGTTTAAGAAATTAAGTTATAGCTTCATCAACTTTTCAAAGGACTGACTATAACACCAAAGAAAAATGAAGCATCCCCACCACTGTCCATGAAATACAATTTTTCACTAGTTCCTGCCCAGAAATACTTTTTTCAGCACCTGCTGAACACTGAAATGACCCAATGCCAACTATATAAACACTGGTAGTGCTACCATTCTGTAACAGTAAAAGTACTGCTTAGTTCTGTCTCATCAAGATAACTGTCATGGAACAAAATGCATGCTAAGTATTGTCTGGGAATTATGTGTCTGCTTTTAATTTTCAAGTAGAAGACATCTCCATCCGTGGCTCATCAGAGGTAGTGCACAGTCATTGGGTACATGCACACAAATGTTTGAAGCCCATTTATCTTCTGGGAGTCCCACAATAATTCTGCCTTTCCACACAAGGCAGGTTCTTTGAGTCACACACACTTAACTTCTAACATTAAGCATTTAAAGCTGTAAGGCTGAGACATATGAGACATGTGGTCTTATAGGCACAGAAACAAGCACACATTAGACATGTGCTCCTAAGACACAGGAGCCTCTAGGGGCAACTAGTACAGACCTTTGCGCATACCAGATACCACCTCACAAATTAACTTACTCATGCACTTATCCAGGCAATTATTTACTCATTTATGGAATAAACGTTTACTGAGGGCCTACTTCTTACTGGAATCCTTGAATAGTACAAATGGTTAACATGTTTGGCTGCTAACTGAAAGACTGGAGGTTTGATTCCACCCAGAGATGGCTCATAACATAGGCATGGTGATCTACTTGAAAAAAATTAGTCATTGAAAATATTAGGGAGCACAGTTCTACCCTGAAATACATGGTGTCACTGTGAGTCAGAATTCACTTCCACAGCAACTGGTTTATTTCTTATTAGGCATGGTCACCAAGATAAAAGATTGCATGATGACAGCAATGTAACCCAAGTCATAGATTACTGAATTTCTTGAGAACCAGTATTTTGAGTTTCTGGTCTTGAATGAGATTCCTTAGAATATTAATCACGGAAATCAACTAGCAGTATGGTAACTCTGTAGATACCCACATTCTTCCTCTAAAAAGTACAGTAGTTGGTGTAAAAATGGCATTGATTCCTGAAACTCAGGTAACTCTCATGCACAAAAACATTCATTTATTCATTCATTGTCATAGGCCAGAGGATAGGATGGAAGGAAACAATGATACTTCTCTAGACCTCCATCTTGGTTCTTCTTTGAATCATCAAAATATTGAATTCCTGGGTCAATGAACTATTGGAAAGTCTGGTTAATAATTGGACAGTTCCTGTCTGGAGGTGAGATGAGAAGACAGAGAAGGACAGGAGCTGGCTAAATGGACACGATAAACGCAGGGTGGAGGGGAGGAGTGTACGTCACAGTGTGGTGAGAACAACTAGGGTCACACAACAAAGCATAAGTTTTGGTATTAGAAACTTACTGGAGTTGTAAACACTCACTTAGAACACAATGGAAAAAATATTTTTTAAATAAACTAGCTAACGCATTGCTTGAACCACTAAATGGACTCAAAATTGTGACTCTGTTCTTTCTACTCTCTTCAAAGGAATGGCATGAGAATAAAAAGCAAGTGACATACAGAAAAACACTTGCATCTTGTTAGATGAAGCTAGAAACAGTCCAAGTGTATTGGAAAATTCTTTTCAAAGGGCGAACACCAGACACAAACACAATCAAGAAAAAGAACTGATTAATCAGAAAAAGCAAATAAGAGACTAAATTAAGTAAGAATGAACTAAGGATAAGTAAACAATAAGACCTCACAACAGTTAAAATTTCTGCTCACATGCTTGAGCCCGTACAAAGCACATAACTGTATTAATCTTTTTAGTATCTGATATACCACCAAGAAGCAGGTGTTACTACTGCTATTGCATCTATTATACAGATAAGAAAATGGAAGCAAAAAGGAGTAATTTTCAAACTGTTGAGCCTGGACTTGACGGAACCAAGTTCTCTGCCCAATCTGGCTCCACTCCATGATAGAACCAGGATCCTTAGGAAGAAACATAATTTCTAAAGTGAGATCTTAACAAGTTTGGACCATACTCCTCTTTTTGTCACTATCCTATGAAAAACAAAGTAGGTAGAAAAGGACTATTAAAATAAATTCAATTTCTCAAATTTCATTATTCTTTTAACATAATGAACTGGGTACACGAAGACTCAAAAGAATAAGAAAAGAATCATGTATTAACAGACTCTTGATGAGACTGAGTGCTCAACTAACTAACTGAAACACTGATACCTCAAACCCACCTACAGGTGTGTTGAAAGAAAGTTTTGGTGATCTGCTTCCAAAAGGTCACAGCTCTGAAAACCTTATGGAACACAGTTCGTTAGAATCTTCTCAAAAGCTACCAGTTTTGTTTTAAGGGGTCTGAGGATAATAACATCAACAATTTTCTTTCTTTCAATTTTAACCCTCTAAACCTCTATAATAATTTCTTTGGAAATAGGTGGAAAGTGTTTATCATTATTATTATTGTCTAAGCAATACAGTATTCGGTGGATATACTGAACCATATGGTTTCAGTATACAACAAAATACATCACTCTGTGTCAAAGAAAACAAAAGCAACAAAAACCAATCGTTAGTCAGGCAGCAGTCATCTTCAGAAAGGACACCAAGATCCCACTTTGGTGAGTGGCATCTGGGGTCTTAAAAGCTAGCAAGTGGCCATCTAAGTAGCTTCAACTGGTCCCAATCCACATGGGGAAGAGGAAAATGAAAGATATGAAAGATGTAAGAATATGAGCCCAAGAGACAGAAAAGGCCACATAATCCAGAGAGTACATCAGCACAAAACTAGAAGAACTAGATGGTGCCTGGCTACCACCAATGACTGTGCTATCAGGGAGTACAACATAGAGTCCCTGACGTGGGAAGGAGAAAAATGAGTGTGTAGCACTCAAACTCTATTAAAAAGAGGAAACCTGATGGTCTGACAGACTGGAAGATCCCCAGAAAACATAGCTTGCAGACTCTCTGTTGGCCCAGAACTGAAACCATTCCCAAAGCCAACTCTCCAGACAAAGATTGGACTGGATTATAAGACACAAATGCAGCACTGGCAAAGAGTGTGCTTCCTGGCTTGAGTAGCTACATGGGGCTAACTGGACAGCAAGATGAGACAGTGGAAGGGGACATAGCTGGTTGAATGGACAAGGAAAATACAAGGTAGAAAGGGGGAGTGTGCTGTCACAGGGTGGGGAGAGCAGCTGGTATTACATAGCAGTATGTGTGTAAGGTTTTGTATGACAAATTGACTTGGATTGTAAACTTTCACCTAAGCACAATAATTTTATTTTTTAAAGGATGCCAATGGAGCTGTTCCTCCATTAGGCATTAAAGACTCACATGCTACACAGTCCTGCACCAGTATCACCTAACAGTAACGCATGTAGCACTGGAACCACATAGATTCCAGATTTCAGGAAAGCTGTGTGTCATCTTGTCAAGGAGTAGAAGTACAGGGAGGCAGCAACTGCAAGGAAGTGTGTTGGGCGATGCCCTGTGTAATTCCTTTGAAAACTAATAAAGCTGCATGATAAAGTTCTGAGGAAACAGAAGCTGAGGAAGAGAGCAGCCTTCATTCAGTCAGAAGGAAACTGAGATAGTACACAGTATCGTCCAACAAGGTAAATCAAAGAGTATGGATAAATGAGCTGCTGAAGGAAAATACCTCTTTTTATTGCTGTTGTTAGGTACCATTAAGTTGGTATAAACTTATAATGACCCCTTGTACAACCAAAATATATTGAGTGCCTGTGTAGATAACATCAGTAGGGTGT
Source organism: Heterohyrax brucei (assembly GCA_028571685.1). NCBI lineage: Eukaryota > Metazoa > Chordata > Mammalia > Hyracoidea > Procaviidae > Heterohyrax > Heterohyrax brucei. The sequence continues at coordinate 38,415,232 of CM053157.1, read as the reverse complement.
CATATGCTAGCACCCTTAGGAGCCATGGCTATACCTAAACATCATCCAGCTGTTTCTCAAGCTTAAATGCAGTCTCTGCTTTTCATCTAGAAACTGGTGATTTAGGAGTAGAATTCTCACCTTCCACTTAGCAGACTCGGATTCCATTTCTGGCCAAGGCAGCTCACGAGCAGCCACCACCCGTCTGTTAGTGGAGGTCTGCATTTTGCTATGATACTGAACAAGTTTCAGCAGAACTTCCAGACTAAGGCTAGGGAAAAAGATTTCATGATCTATTTACAAAATTCAGCACAGAAAAACTCTAGGGATTACAATGGGCCAACCACAAATGGTCATGGTGCTAGCACAGGACCAGACACAGTGATGCTACCCCATGATGCATGGGGTTGCCAAGAGTTGGTGGTCAACTGGACAGAAGCTAACCCCAACAGCAGCCTCTCCACCTGGTCACTCACAAACACTCACAGAATACACACTTCAGGCAGAATGTTCTATTGGATAGCATCCCCTTGTTCATTGTAACACAAAGCTCACAGGCGTTTTCTGCTCACCAAAAGAAGTGCCTTCCTATGACGTGGCCCATCACTGAATGGCTACTCAGATTTCCAAATATTTCAGGGACCTCAGAATATCTGGGTGGAGCTGCTGGTTTCCAAGGTTAGCATGTGTACACAACACAACACTCCTTGGTGCTTTGCCAGTGCCTGAGATGACTGGCTTTCAGGTGTTATTTATTTTGCTTCATTTATTGTTCAGCATTATTGTTTGTTGACTTGATGTATTTTTCTCTCTACAAAAGGCCCAGTTGGAAAGGACATATCCTGTAGATGGGTAATTGATGATTACCTATTGTTCAATGTTTGAGTTCAAAGTGCCTAAACAATGCATGTGCTGGAATTTAATAACTTGTGTAAAATAAGCACAGAGAACAATCTATGTGCTGAGATGTTTGTAGCCAAATCTGGTGATTGCTGCTTGACCAAAGAAAGCAGAAGCTGTAATGACCTTAAAACTAAATAACCATGGAGAAGGCTTTCAACGGAATCTGAAAGAGAGTATTTCCTACCAAATACAAATGCATTGCTCTCGCTCATCCTTCTTCACGATTCAAACTTGACTGTAGGGCCTCTAGGTGCTTGCCTTACCCAGAGACATGACTTGTCTATTCCATTCTCAGCTCTTTAAAAGCCATACAAAGAACACAAAAGAGGAAACCAAGGTATGAAAATTACTGCGTTAGGAACATCCTATTTTCACCTACTTCATGATAGACAGGTCTGCAAGAAAATCTGAGCTGGCAGGCCTTAGTCCTCTTGGAAAGGAGATAAGAATAGTGAACCACCCCTGCTCAGAGAGGAAGCTTCCATCACGAGCCCTTCCTGCATTGCAGCTCCCCTGGTCAGCCTGGCTATCTGTGTCGGAAGTGAACACCGGAAGTATCTGTCTACAAACCCTTTATCCTCAAGGTAATTTCTGTAGCAGTGTTTTACTGTTTACCAAAGCAGTAAACACGAGATCTAAAAAAAGATGTTTTCCATCTCCAAAGAACAAGGCTGAGGGGGAGGGGGGAAAGCATAAGCACGCTGACTTCATAACCAGCTTCTTGTTAAACTTCATGGTCGTCTATTCGTATACGCAATGGAGAGTGAGTCGATGGAAACAGCTTTTCAGATAGGACAGAATGAACCCTCCCAAGGATATGCAGGAAACAAAGAAGTGATTATATTTTCTGGGAAATGACCCGAGCAAAGTAAATTTTATCTTTTTTCTCCTAAGCGACTGAGTTCACCAGTTAGTTGTACTGCAGTGATTTGAGCACTGTTATAGTGCTGGAAGCTGTGTCACTAACATTCCAAATACCAGTAGGGCTACCCAGGGCTGACTGGTTGCAGCAGAACTCCCAGACTAAGACAGACTAGGAAAAAAGGCTCAGATTTACTTCTAAAAATGAGCCAGCAAAAACTCTATCAATCACAACAGAATACTATAATACAGTGCTAAACATACAGCAGCTGCAACAACGGACTCAAAACAGACCAATGACCATGAAGATGAAACAGGACTGGGCAACATTTCATTCTGTTACATGCAACCAAACCCAAACCCACCACCATCAAGTCAATGCCAACTCCTGGCAACCCTATAGGACAGAGCAGAACGGCTCCATACAGTTTTCAAGGAGCACTTCGTAGATTCAAACTGCTGACTTTTTGGTTAGCAGATGCAGCACTTAACCATTACTCTGCCAGGGCTTCTGTTATATGCCAGGTCTGCATGAACTGGAATAACACAGGGTGGCTAACAACAAGACGAAATGCACAGTTTATGTTCTTTGTCTTTAAAAGGAAGTAAAGTCTGTGAGACTATCCATGTTAAGTCAAATTAGTAGAACAGGTAACTTGGAAATTTGGATAACTCGTAATGTTACTCACACCTGACTTGAACAATATTCTTATTTTACATGCGAATATAAATATGCTTCCAGTTCCAGGAGTTCACACAAGAACATGGTAGAACCTCAAACAAGATGTGTAGCAACTGCTTTTGATGATGCTCAGCAGAGATAGGCTGCTCTCCTGATCCATTCTTCCCTTTACACCTTTTTTCCTGACTGAAGCCATTCCAGCCTGCTCTGCCCCAGGTTTCCTGGGATGAGAGATGTGATGACATTATCTCTCAGAGGCAGTTTGGAGTGAATGAAAGCAGACCCAAGAAGAAATTCTGAGCATTCAACATGATCAGGCAGAAAGAGTCAGAGTCAGCGTTACTGTTGTTTCTTACCATTTTAACCTTCCTGGTGGGCTGTTAGCTGCCGCAGGGAGTGGGGAGAAGAGGGTAGGACAATGAGAAGGAGCAGAGGGCACAGGGAGAAAGAGAGGGTACCAAGGCCCTGCATGCCTCCTGCGAGGGCCTATTTCACATAGGGATATGCAACAGGATGCTTTGCTGAGCACTGTCTTAAGCAATTTTCAATTCAGGAGAAAATCTGCTTGTGAATAGTGGAGAACTCACTGCTTCTGTCTGAGTTCTTATTTTGTAATGAAAAGAGCATACTCACTGGAGGAAACTGGATAAACCTACCACTCCATGAAAAGTAAATTCACAGCTGTTACAGAAATTAAAAAGTAAAATAGAAATCTTTTATGGATTGCCTGACTTTAGCCCTAGAGGGAAATTTATTTGACCCAAATGAATTAGCTAACATGTATTGAGTAGCCCATATGTGCTAAGAACAGTTCTAAGCTGTTGTAATGCCCTTAGTCTTGTCATAGCACCCTGAAGTAGGAACTATTGTTATCCTTCTCTTACAGATGGAAAAACCTGCATTCCACAAGGATAGGTTATTTGTCAAAGGTCATGGCCAGGAAGTAGAATAGCCAGGGCTTATAGCAAGAACCTGGGGGTGCCCACTCAGCACAGTGCCCCTCTCCACACCAGAACTCTGGATATGGAGCTGTTATAAATAACACCGTGATCTTAAAGAAGAGCAGAGTTGTCTCAGAGATGAGAAGGCTGCATGGTCCATTGCATTTTTCCCATGAAGGAACTAAGGCCAGGAGAGGTGTAGCTACCTGACGAAGCCCCACAGCATCAAACAGACTGGCCTCTTTCCACTTCCCCTCCAGCTGCTCCACCTATGCCTCCCTTTCCTTGTTGCTTTTGTTAGTTGCTTAGTCCTGCACCCTCCCCATGACAGGCTTTGGTTGGACTACTTAAGCCAAAAGGTTTTCACCAGCTGGTTTTCAGTAGATTGCCAAGTCCTTTTTCTTAGTCTGTCTTAGTCAGGAAGTGCCACTGAAACTCGTTCAGCATCCTAGCAACAAACAAAGCTGTGAATGCGTTATCCTGCCCAGGAATCAAATCCAAGTCTTCTGCACAGAAGGCACGAGTTCTACCACCAAACCACCACTGCTCTACTCCTTTTTCCTTACATGAAATATAAGGCCAGTTCTTTCAACAGAGAGGTATTTTAAGGATTACAGGAAGAAAGTGAGAATATCAAGTGCCTCCCTGAGAAAAAAATAAACACGGGCCATGTGCACTCAACTGGCACATTCACGTTGTTGATGCTCTCTGCGATGTCAGGTGACACATATAACATAGATCCAAAGAGGACTACACAATCTAAAACCACATACTATTTTTTGGTTGTTTGCTTTAACTTGGAGCAACTTCTTGGGAAATCTACCTCAAATTGAGACACAATCTAATTGGGTTGACAAATTCTGATGGGTAGTTTCCACAGCTTCTTCTTCCTGAAAGGTGAGCATGGCATGTCCACAATTAAGGTAAGAGCCAATAAGACACTATGGAAGGAGATGGTTAGCTCAAGCTTAGTTGGTGATTTCATTTGAACAATGGCCTTGGAGAACAGAAATGCAGAAAGTCTGGGATGAATTGCTAGCCCCCTGCAGGAGCTCTACATAGGAGCCTTCATTCCCAGCTGGAACACAGTAGAGCACCTTCAGGGTGGGTCCACCTCAGGAAAAAATGGAGTTCTGAAGTCTGTGGAACCACTCCATCTCTCATTTGGTGGAGACTGACTTTGGCTAGCCTGGTCACCAACATATATTAAAGTCACCCGTGAACAATACACATTTTCTCCTTCCTTTCACTAGAAGAACAGACTACACCTCGTCTCTTGGCTAAAAGTCTCACACAGTAAAACCTGTGAGATCCAGAAATCTGACAGAACTGCCTTGTATTTCCAGGTCTTACAAGTTTTCTGACTTTGGTAGAATGCAATCTTTCACTTTTCTATCACTCAGTATTAGTGGGAAACATTTGCGTTTTCTTTCTTTGACAGGTTTCTGCCTTATACACGTTCTGGCTTTTGCAGATTTTACAGTTTAGAAATCAAAACTTCCTGTAGCAGCCACAGAATACCCCCTGTCCTTGTAAAAAGGGCTGAACAAAGCAGGAAGAAATTTTGTTTGAAGCCATTTACAGTCCTTATCACCAAAGAGCAGAAAGTCATCTTAATGTCTACACAAGCCCAAATGTGCTTGGCTAAACTTCTGAAGATAGACACCAAATTCAGTATAAAAATTTCAGATTCAGTTGGTTTGCTCTCCAGAAAGCCAACTAACTTAACATTGCCAACAACCAGGAATATGTAGCTAAGCTAAAATGAAATTTCTCTATAGCAAAGTCATTTCTGTTTCCTTTCATGATAAGGTAGCTATACACCACGTTTAGCAAGGTAAAGAAGTGTGGTCATCTCCAATAATCAATTCACCTTTTATACAATAAGTGATCATGGCCTGCAACACCTGCATGATCCAGCACCTTCTGAGCTTTATAATTTCATCTTGGTCTATTCTTTTCCAAGGTGACAGACCTCTAGCCATTCTGTTCTTCACATTTTGTGAACATACCCAAGCGCTTTCCTGCCTCAGGACCTTTGCACATGTCATACCTTCTATAGGAAACCTTTTCTTATACTCTGCCTACGTTGTGGCCAGTTCTGTGAAAAGGATCCTCCTAACCCCCCATCTACTCAGAACTCACACATGCCCACCTTTATCCTTCTTTTATTTTCTCCTTTTCATACGTTTTTATCACAATTGGGAAGTTACATGGTGTAGTTAGTTTTTCGGTTTTTTTAAACTTATCCTTCACTTGAATATAACTCCTATGAGGGCAATAATAATCTTTATCTCTGTTACCACAGCACATGGCACAGTGTTGGCTGTGTGTTAACACTTGTTAAACAATAAGTTTTCTAAAAGACAACAGATTTTTGCTATATTATAATTTCAGGACAGGAAAAGAGGTGTTAACATGATAAAATAATTAAGTGTGGGTTCTTTACATGGTATACTATAAATTTTTTTTGGTATTTTCCAGAATTTGACATGCATTGTTTCTTAACAAAAGTATTTAAAGTAACAGCCCTGATGTTAACAGTCCCATGTTATGATTGGATTATGATGTGGCACTTTGAAAATAAACAATTTTGCTTGGCCTTGGCATTTCTTTTCTAAAGTCTCCACACTTATCTGTGCACAGTAGCAGATTACCGCTCTTCCCAGGGTTTAATTCCACAAGCCCCTGCTGAAAGATCTGGTAAGGAGCTATGGAAAACTCAGAGTTGTATTTTCATTATTGACGCCTAAGATGAGTGCAAGGAAGTTGATACTTGGGATGAGGAAACTTAAATCAGCAACTGATCTGGAATCTGGAGCCACCGCCCTTGGATATTGACAAATACAGAAAGAATTCCTATGACGAACCAGATAACAGAACTGCACTCGAAATTTTTAGTTCTTGAGTTTTATAGCCCTTTATTCTAATCAACCACACAGAAAATAATGATTTCCTAAGGGGCAGTTTCATGCACTGGTAGATAACGTAAATTAGCCAGCCATAAAAATTTTCATTATCCAATTATATAATGTATCACTTTGTTATGTATTCATCATTTTTGTCTCCATGGTAATTTAATGTTTGAGCTGGGGCAAATACAGACAAAAAAAAGAGACCATCTACCGGTAAGGAGAAAAGTGAGACAAATTAGGCTTACAGGACTTAAGAAAGTTTCTTAACCTCCTATGACCTCTATTCTTATCTGTAAAAAGCAAGTATCCAGGTTACTCTATCGTATATGATACTACAAAAGCCTGGTACAGAGACAGGCACATAATAAGCAATTATTACGAAGCTGTTATTTGAAGATATGGCAGCTATATTTTAAAATAATGCTTCTTGCTTTTTTAAAAATATCAATTTAATTCTACTTGGTTAATTTCATTTCACAGGGAGAAACATCTCTAAAGGACTAAGACTTTTATTTAAAGATCCACAGTAATGATCATATCACTTTGAAATCTCAACATTCTCTTTATAACATTAAAGAATTTTAATTAAGAATTATTCTTTCAACACACATTTCTTGAAACCATAGAGTTTGGCAGTTGCTGTGGAGGGCACAGAAGAGATGGACGGTGAACGCTAAAAGAGGGTTTCTGGTTTTGCTGGGATAAATGGACACTGGGTGGTCGTCCCTCACAAGCACACACACTCTCTGGGAGAAGGTCTGTTAGAAGGGAAAACGACAGTGGGAAGAGAGAAAGCAAACAGAGAACGAAAAATTAGAACGAGGCCTGGCCTCAAGCATTACCAAACATGGCCCCATCAAGTTCGGTAAGGGAAATATGTGGGAAATAAGTTTGATTAAATAAGGATTGAAACTATGACTCAGAAAAATATCTAGAAGTCTTAGTGGATCATTAGTTGAACATAATTTACAATATAGGTTCACAGCAAAAAACGTAATGAAATACTGTAACAAGGAAATACAAATAAGGCTGAGATTCCCTTTTTGCCTATCAAAATAGCAAAAAGTCAAAGAATAAAACATCCAGAGTTGTTGTAGGCACAGGGGAACTGGCCTCATCTGCCTAAACAAAGTAGGAACTGATGCAACCATTCTAGAGAGTGAACTACAGTTTGTTCAAAATTAGCAAGTATTTAAATTTGGCCAACACTTAAAATATTCTACTCACTTGCCCAATATTTCCATTTTCTGAAATCATCAGAAAATTACATGGGGGTGTACTGCAATGTAATAAACGAAAAATTGAAAGTGACATTTATATTATTCTACAACAAATTATATAAGCAGGTTGTATAAATTACGTGTGTGATTTAAATATAAAATTAGAGTATCTACTTCACATGGAATTTAATGAAGCATCAACATTATACTTAGGGAGAATTTTTAGCGACACAGGCAAATGTTATAAACAAAGTTAACTCAGGAAAACATGCTAGTCCCATACACAGAGCAGACAGATGAACACAGCGGAATGGACATGCCAACACACTAATAGCAATTTTCTCTAGTTGGCAGGATTGTGACTAGGAGTGATTTTTGTGTGCATTTATAGTAATTTTTTTTTATTTGCTCTATGAAGTGAAAATTTTTATAGTTTATATAAAACAACAAATTGCATTTTTCAAAATTGTTAAGGAATTAGGATTGTGGGGTGTATTCCCGCTGCCGCATCCCTGACCTAACCAAGATGCAGCTGCAGCAGAACAAACCACCTCCACCATCAGAACAAGGCTAAACCAACCGCCTCCCGCCCAGCACCACCACCAGGGAACCACCCCCACAGACCTGAACTGACCAACGTCGTGGCACCTAGCTTGCCACTCTTATAGCGGATCCCTGAGGCTTGTTCCTTCTGATCGGCTCTGGTTTGTTTCTGCCCTGGCCTAGGTGTGGGAGGCCAGTGTAGGTAACATATAGAAATGATCCGTCAACTCTCCCTCTCTCTTCAAAAGCACCAGAGTGGGTCTGTATGGCCCTAGGTTTCACAATATGAGCTAGGTCTTAAAAACAGAGAAGTAACTGTAGGGCCAGAAGGACAATGCATCTATTAAAGAAGGTGAAATAAGCTTTCATTGTTCAAAGTACTGCTATTTAGTGAGCTGCTATCAGAGGCAGGCCCTGATGAGGCCCTCTGCAGACGTGAACTCAGACGAGCACAAGGCTGGATAGCCATGATGACCCATATCACAAGTGGGAAAACTAAGGTCAGACAGGCTAGGTACCTTGCCAGGTGACAACATGACTAAAGAGTCAGACACAGGTGTGTCTGTGTCCACATAATGTAAGAGAAGTGGACAGAACTGTATGTACCTGCCTTGATCAGGACAGCAGGTCTCCTCCACCTCTAGGGAACAACTGCAGGAGGTGGCTGTACTGTGGCACGTGAGTTGTGGGCAAGATCTAGAAAAAGATCTTGCCAGAGTGAGTTCCCGCAAACACTGGAAAGGCCTGTAAGGTCAGCTCTGTAAAACATCTTCTCTGAAGATCTTGACAGCTGGATAAGATCACATCGTCCTGGCTTTCCCAGGGCCCATTTACTGTGGTGATTTTCTTAGGCACTGGCCATTAAAGCTATATATCTCTACTGGGATGCCAGTGTGAGTCCTCCTCTCCTGTCAAGGGATTCTCATCCTGAACCTCTGAAGATATCTCCCTTCTTGATGTTATTTACTTAGTTTACTTTTAGTTATGGTTTCTCAAGAGATGTTCATGAGTGTGTGTTTCTGCCCTTTTTTTAAATGAAGTTTTCTTGGAAAAATTAATGATCACATTAAAGTAAATGAAGAAAATTAAGACATGGTTTAGAGTTTCAGAACACTTTCTGAGATCACTACACCCCTGCAGAAGTATATTTGGTGGGGAAAGGAGTTCACAATTCCAATCATTCTCAGTTATGCTTTCCATAGTCACCAAGTCAGTGTGCCCTGTGAGCAGGGGTGTGAGCGTGTGCACACCACACACACACACACACTCAGGGGGAGCAGGGACAGCTGATGCGTTCATCAACAGACGGCAGCTATGTCAGCAAGCTTCCCATGACTGCAATCAGTGAATCTTAACAGCCACTTTTAGGTAATGATGGAAGATACGGCCTGCTTCCAAAACGTGACATTGACACAGGTGGATAGCAACAGTTTGCATCTTAAATCTCTCCCCTGTTTCAGTGTCTCTCAAAAATGTAAAACCCATTACCACGGAGTCAGTTCTGACTTACAGCAACACTGCTCCAGAGGGTTTCCAAGGAGAGGCTGATAGATTTGAACTGATTAGCAGTCATAGCACACCACAGCTCTTAACCACTGCACCACCAGGGCCCCTCAAAAGTGAAAGGGAATGAAAAAACTCATATTCTACTCATGCCAGTGAATTGATGAAAAAATCATGTACCTGTAACTATTAAATTCATTCACTACACCCATCAACACCTTATGAGGGGATGAAGTCCCTTCTCATAACTCCCTGTATACTTCCAATGCATTTCCTTCACATAAGAAAGCAAGTATTCAGTGAGTGTCTGCTGTGTGCAAGGAAGGCATTAAATAAATAAAGCAAGCAGGATATTCTTAAATCAATAAATTTGATCTCTTATCAATTCATGTTTCAATTATTATCAAAATAATTGATCTCTGTTAAGGACAGTAACTTCTCTAAAAGAGCATTAAACAGTATAGTGTGCCCTCAAACCTTCACCAAGCTATTAAGTAACTTTCCGTATCCCTAATGAGACTGACGATGCTTCCCGCTAACTCTGTTGTTTACTCCTTCCTTATCCTCCAAAATCAGATCTCTATGGTGCAGGAAAATCCCCACATTCCATTTTAAAGACAAGGATCTTGAATTCTAGGATCAGAGGTTTTAAACGCAGGTTCACGGACCACCCCCCACAAGGAACCTGGGATTGAGATACATTTCAACAGAACTGGTTTCCCCTGTAATTCTTTGTGTGTCTTCTCATGCAATTCCAAGTATCGTTCTAAGATGGAATTGATTATAGGTCTATCAGACTCTCCAAATGGCCCATGGTTTACAAAAGGATCAGGAAGGTCTTTGCAGAACTGGATTACAACTCTATAGCTAACCAGTTACAACAGTAGCCACAAGCTCTCTCAAGTTTGTAAGCAAACCCGGGCCAGCCTGGTGCTTTGTGGGGAAGGTGACCTTTCATGTCCCTGGATAGTGACAGATGACACTGACATAGGGAGAACCACCAAGCCCAATCTGTGAATTATTGGCATGCTAGGACATCGCCCTCATTACTGATGCTTTCTTATTAGAACTCTTAATCTGCCTTAAAATCACAGACAGTTGGTGACAAATGGGCACCCTTTTCATGTGAGCCCCTAATATTCCTTTATGTCTTCCAACTGAAACATATCCCCAATTTCAAACGAGCAAGGGAAAATAATGGTGAGAATCACCAACACAGGATAAAAAATATTTTGCCTTTCATAGTGCTTTATAAATATTACTGCAAAACACTCAGATATGGAGTGAGTACCAACTAAAAAAACCCAGCCACACATCTGATAATTAATCAATGTGTTGATTTACTTATTGGAACAACACAAAACAGAACACATTTCGGCCTGGACATTGCCTATATGACAGACTGTTTCCTAATTCCAACAGACAGCAGGCATTTTCCCTATGCTAATTTCAGCTTTGCACTAACATAATTAAAACTGTAGTCAACAGACTCAAGGCCTCCTTTCTACACTCTATAAACAAGGCTGCAAAATCATCTTATTGCTTTTCCCAGGAAACCTCACAGAACCATGTCTTAAAGGAAGTTGCCTATAAATCAGGGTTATTTTATTTTAACAGAGGATTTTTAAAAAATCATTTTAGTCATTCTCCAGGTTCCCTTAGAATATATATAGTAGACACATAAGGCAGTATAATAATATATTACATTCAGCATGGTATCCTAGACGAATGTAAAGTGCATTCCAGAATTCATTCAGAAAGTCACAACACATTTGAATGTCAAAAATACATTTATATCATCATAAATATGTATTTTAAATTAAAGGACATATTGGTGTAATGTGTTCATATAGTTTGCAAACTTGCCCTACCTTCTAAAGAATGGCCTGTTACTTCAATACCCACTAATGCACAGGTCGCAGAGGAGGGGCAGAATAAGATTGACTCATGCTATTCAAGACTTATAAACAACATTTAATTGCTATGAATTATAGGAATAATTAAGAGCAAAGCTAAGAATACAAGGACAACATTTTGGATTTTAAAATTAGCCAAACTCCCAATTTTTCAATTCCTTTCTATGATGGCTGTATTTCTGCCAACTACAATCTCTGAAGACAAAGAAAAGTCTCAATAAAATGGAAGTCTTGGTACATGAACTTTTTACACATGATTGAATACAACATGTACCTTGAGAAAAAAAAAAAAAATAGAAGAGCATTTCTGAAACCCAGTTGGTATGGTAGGAGGTCATTAAACCTTCTAATACAAACATTCCAAATTACAAACATACCAAATGCAAGAGGGTCTCTGAAACTTCTTTGGCCCAACTCTGGGCAAACTTCCATTTTTATGAGCTTTCAAATGAACTAAAACCCTTGTTGAAGACACAACTCAGCGGCTTCTCATCCTTAGGCAACATAACCAAAAGGCATACAATTAGTCTGTTCTCCTTTTAGTGTCTATTTTAGCTGCTGATTGTTTTCATTTCAACGAACGTCACCAAGGCATGGTGGCCTTGAAAATATTTTAACAAACCACCACTGAAACAGACCATGCTGCTAAACATACTAATCATTAAATTACCTTCATTTCCACGAATTAGATCACTTTCAGCTTCTCAGACGTACAAATTTACCTCTATGTTAATCTATACATACTTTCCACTAGAAATATTAGCAAGAAAAACGTATCAGAATCAAAGCCCCAGAGCAAAGAGGATCGTTAAATAGAACACTGCACTACATATTCCACAAACATTATTAGGAAGAAAACTTACTCGTAGTGCGCAGAGGACGTAGATATTTTATTAAAGACAAATACATAACGAAACAAATCAAATTACCACCATCTGAGTTATAAGAACTCTTGGCTCTCCGCACGGAGGTCCCAAAAATCAAGTCAACATTTGCATGTCCTGTTACAAACAGCAGCATGCCGGGTACCTCTTCATTTCCGCTGGAACTGACATCCCTGAGCTAGGGAATCAGTCGAGAAGCATCCAAATGTTCAACATTTACGAGACCATCTTTTTCTTTTCACCCTGCCCTCCAACCTCTCCAAGTCCATGGCCTTCTCTCAGATATGTATCCAGGCAGCATTAGGGATAGTTAGAGAATATGAAAATTCAGAAGGGCTCCAGAAAGGCTTTGCAAAGTAATCCACAGCACTCAACAGTGAATTTAGAAACCCCAATTTTTTTCTGAGTTTGAAGTTTTTAAGCCTTGCGAATGGTTGGAGTAGGAAAAAGGAAATTTACCAGGCAGTGCAAAGGAAATCTTGTTGTCCTCTATTGTGGCAGTGGGGGTGTTGCCCAACCCTAACTTATCTACGTTGATAAAGGAAACCAAAGAAAAAAGTAACAAGCACAAGATTTTGTCAAGTTAAAAGAGACCCTCTCCTTACCTTAATAGTGCTGGCCATAATGCAATCAAGTTTATTGATCGTTAATAAATGTTAATAATAATTATTGCTTCTCTCTGACCAGAAAGTAGTTTTGATGAGGTTGTTTAGAGCGGATGAGATTGTGCTAAGTCTGGGAAATGAAGTCAACCAATGGCAGGAAGAGGTTTCTATTGGTCCTGGCTGCCCAGCCCGAAGAAACAGGATATTTGGGAGTGGAGAGATAAGAGACCCTGAAAACAATGTTGTTTTTCTTGATGATATGCAGCCAGGAGATTTTTTTTTTTAATTAAAAAAAAAGAAGCATCAATTGCCTGTGACTGTGTGTGTCGCAGCAGGTGTGCCTGGGTGTGTGCACTGTGTGACATGCCGCCCTGAGCAGGATGCAGATGTGGGGATGTGGCCAGGCCCTGCACGGTTTTGCACGGACTGTCAGCGCCTGGGGACCAAGACAGTAAAGGCCCCCTATGGCTCAGATGCCAGGCCTTCTCAGTTCAAGTCGCTTCAGCTCTGCCTCACACCAGCACAAGGGACTTGAGCTCCCTGCTCCGCTCCTAAAAGGAAACTTTGCAGGTAGGACTTATTTCATGTAAATGGATGATGATGTTAGATAACGGCCTTTTGCTTGTTGAGTGCCAACCACCTTCATTTGTTCAACATCACAAACAAATGTCCCAGTTTCATTTTCTCCTTCCAAATACAGGCAATTTTTATTTGATCCACAACAAACAAGAGAAAAATACAAAGACTCATGAGTCGGATCCGACTCGACGGCACTTGGCTGGCTAGAACTAAAGCAGCTCCAAACAACAAAGAGAAAAATAAGCATGACCATGTTTCCTTGCTTTCATATGTTTACTCAAAATTCATATCATTAGCATTGCTACAAACCCTTTACAGTGTCAATGAGCTGGTCTCTCTTAGGTAAAAATCAATGTTGCAGGCAGGTAATAGAGCTGGTAGAATGCTTGGCTAGATACAGATGCCACATAAAGACCCCATTAAGCTTTTTCAAATTCAAGCTGTAAGTTCAGGGTCACTCATCTGTTTTCTCCTCAAAGGAAGTACAGCTAACATTCCCTCGAGTATTTCCTACAGGTCTTTAATTACTCATTTTCAGGAAATTACTTGCTCTCTGTAAGAAACACTTTGCTTTGAATCTAGCTACACGAAAGCTGGACCAGTCCAGAGGTGTGGTCTGAACAGTGGAACTGGAGAACACAATAGCCTAAATTCCAAATTATCTGGCAGCTCTTAGTCTTAGAGGTAGATGTTCAGGAAGTTAACGCACCTCGCCTTCATGTGTGCATATTGCAGAGTGCTGTAATATCCTATATTCTTTATCGTCCCCGTTGTGTTATGATAACAAGAAGAAGGGAAGAGAGAAGAGTAGAAATAAAAAAGAAAATAAATACAAGAAATCTCATTCTGTACAAAAATCAGGATCTGACAAGTATTCAGGTTCTTGATTTCCTCTCTTTTCATCTCCGAACAATGACTGAGATGAGAGGCTGATTAAAATTTTGTTTTCCTGAAGATTTCAAAGTACTTAGAGTTGTTTTATCTGGGCAGTCCTCCCTAGAATCAGTAGTGCAAAGAAACAAACAAAAAAAGGAACCTCTCAGGTCCACTGAGACCCTGTGGTTTCTCTTCTCTCCCAAGAAGTACCACTTTACAATGTTAGCTGCAGTACTCACAAATGCAGTGCTCTGCTATGGATTTACCAAATGGCAGCTTAAAATAAGATGACCCCCTTGCCAACAAATATCTATGGAAGAAAACCCTGCATGGCCCTACCTCACCAATGTCTCCCAATTTTTAAGACTGCCCATATTCTTGGCAACTTGAAAAGCATAGGTATTTGTATGGAGACTTTCAATAGCAACTGCCCTTAACTCCTGGGTTCTTGCCTAATTCAAATGAAACAGTGGACACTGAAACTTTCTAACCTTTATTTTGAAATAATTTCAAACCTATAGAGAAGTTGCAAAATAATACAAAGAACTCCTAGCACTCTTTCCCCAGTTTCCCCAACTGTTAATACACATCACTTGCTTTATCTCTCTCTCATGTTTGTTATGTAGGTATAACCAAAAAATTCAAACCCACTCCCATCAAGTGAATTCTGACTCCTAGTGAACCTTTAGGACAGAGTAGAATTGTTTCCAAGGAGCTACTAGAGGATTCAAAGGCAGCACTTAACCACTATGCCCCCAGGGTTTCCTATGTGTGTGTGTGTGTGTGTGTGTGTGTGTGTGTAGAGACACATACGTATATATATCTATACATATGTCTCTGTATATATGCGTGTGTGTGTGAACACACAGACACACAGACACACATATGACCCTGGTGGCATGGTGGATAAGCATTCAGGTGCTAACCAAAGGTCAGCAGTTCGAACTCACTAGCCAGTCCTTAGAAACCATATACGGCAGTTTTATTCTGTCCTGTAGGGCTAGTATGGGTCAGAACGGACTTGAAGAAAACTGCCCCATAAGTTTCCAAAGAGTGCCTGCTGTAATAGAGCAGCTGACCTTCTGGTTAGCAGCTGAGCTCTTAACTAATATGCTACCCCAGCTCCTTATTTACAAACAGTGTGAATACACGCACACACAAGGAATCCTGGGGACTCATTGGTTAAGAACTGTGATGCTAACTGAAAGGTAGGTGATTTTGAAGCAGGTCTTCAAACTGGTTCATTCTGGTTCCAGCCCCTGCTGAAAATGTGCATTTTATAAAGTTCTCAGGCAGTGCTAATGCTGCTCATTAGGGATCAATTCTGAGAGTCGCTAGTATAGCAGTGGTTCTCAAAAGTTACTGTATATAACAATCACCTGAGGATCTTGTTAAAAAGTAGATTCTGACTTAGCACAGCTGGGCTAGAAATGTAAATTCTCAACAAGAGTTTGAACAGGAGCCCAGCAGCTCGAACCCTGGTTCCAACTCACCACGCAGGAGAAAAGCCTGGCAATCTGTTCCCATAAAGATGACTGTGTGCTATTAAGCTGATTTTAAATCATAGTGACCCCAGAGGACAGAGAGAGCTGCTCAGTAGGATGTCCTACGGTATAATCTTTATAAACCGAAACCAAAAATGCACTGCCATCAGCTCAGCTCTGACTCATAGCAACTCTCTATAGACAGAATAGAACTGCCCCGTAGAGTTTCCAAGGCACCTGGCGGATTTGAACTAAGTTTCTGGTCGGCCACCACAGCACTTAAACACAATGCTACCAGGTTTCCATAATCTCTATAGCACCTTTTAAAATACATATATACACACATACAGATATATATATATATATATGTATGCACGCAAACACATTTTTCTTGAATCAACAGAGTCAGCAAGTTTTCATCCTTCTCTTTCTAATTTCTCTACGTAAGACATACAGAGAAAGGTCAGGAGTTAAGAACACTTTGATGAAAGCGACATAGTTCTAAAACTGATATATGAGCATAGCAAAGAGAATAATGGGACACGCTCTTAACTATAGACAAAAGCATATTCATGGTATAATTAATTTATCTGTGTACATAACATGCATATGGTGGAATACTACTCACCACTGAAAATGATAGCACAGACAAATAATGGAGTGGAAACTTTAGCTGTAGGAAAAATTGTTCTATATGTTGTCTGGTAAGTTAAAAAAAAGCAAGTTTTAAAGCAGCACCACATCATCTATCCATTTTGTTAGGAATAAAAAAGCAAAGTAAGAATATTAGTAGGCTACAAACTAATATACCCCACCAAACAGACAATCTTTCTCTGTATGTGGGTATGTTGTTTCTTGCCCTTTTTCTTTTCTTCATCTGTATTTTCAAAAAGTTTACAATGAACATGAGTTGCATTTCAATGTGAAAATTATATAAGTCAATGGTAACATTCAATGTTCTGTGAATATGTGAAAAATACAGGCACGTTTTATATACACATGCAACACACAATACCTATTGTTGTCAAATCCTTTATCCATTCTTGCCAAAACACATGTTCCTTGTAAATGTACACACCAAGAATAGAAAGAATAGAGTAGCTCTATTCTGCACAGTTTTAGTAAGGAAACCGAGCAGACACTCAGGGTTTTGTGGTTGTCATTTATCCAATGTTAATCCATTCAGTGTGCATTAATTAACTGCCATTTACATACAGCACTCTGGTAAGCACTCGGGAAACAAAAATTACAAAATTTTCCCTATACTGGTGCATTAGCATTCAGGAAGTCTCTGCTAGTCCCCTCAAATTCAGCACATGTAACACTGCAGAGGCTGGAACCAACCCATGAAACAGTCTTCTTACAGGTAAAACAATAGGAAAAAACTGCTGTATACTTTTTCTAAGATGACAGACAAATTTTAGATGCATAGTGTTTGGATTATTAACGAGAACTGTGGAAGGAGGCTGTCCCAAGGATTTTGCCAGGGACATGCCTGAGACTGCAGATAAGAATCAAGCATCTGGAGCTGCCCCCACAATGGAAAACTACATTACTCAGTGGAACTTTTCCTTCTGTGTCGGTTGGAATATTTGCCTAAGAACACAGGCAGTTTAAGGGACTCAGTGCCACCCACTCCATACTGGTTACACACCATTTTCCACTCACAGCAGATTTCATGAGTGTAGTTTCACTCCAGCAGCTAACACTCAGTGCATGTCTTTGTGTGGAGTGTATGTGTGTGTGTACATGAATGTGTGTGTGCCTATGTGAGTGTGTGTGAGTTTGTGGCTGGGTGTGTAAGTAGGCTTGAGAATGTGTATGTGGTATATCCTACAGCACATTAATTTTTAAAAATTACAGTTTAAATAACTATTGTTTCAACCCTCTAAGTGGCTAATGTACACCTCAGATCTTGGTTGATTTGACCTAATCTAAACCAAGGAAATTGTTATCACATACTAAATCCTCAACTTCTCAACCCCGAGTTGCAATTTCCCTAATTTTGAAGTGCGTGTAAGTTCACTTCTCTAAGTTCAAATGTAGCAATGATTTCAATGAACATAATTTCATAAGCATCCCACATGCCCTCAAGTTTATGCCAACTTCACTGTTACACCACTCCATGTCCTTCTAAAAAGACAAGACTACCGCAGCCATCATCAGGGATCCTAAATACTTCAGTTAATTATCCATCCTCAAAACACCCCTTAAGAGAAGAATAATTACTTTGACATGATGAGTGAAAGAAGTTTTTCAATTTCCCATTCAGCTATCACGCTTCCATACACAATTTATGGACTATTAACAGAGCTGCGGGGTGTTTACTGCATATGCCCATGACTGGTTGCAGATAGGACCTCCATGAGCCACAGGTGATTTTCTAGTCTATCACCTTTCTTCCTAGTCCATTTTAGTCTAGCAGCTTTGCTGAAAACTGTTGAATATCATGTTACTTATTTACTAATTAATTTGTATTACAAATGGCATCAGAAATTAAGCCAAGCAGAAAAGGTCTGCCATAAACTCATTTACAATGGAATGAGTAAAATCAGGCTACTAGTAGCCTTAGTTAGCTAAATTGCACCACACTCCAAGTTGCATGGTGAAATTGTGCATTTGTGTCCCGTGCAGTAGCTGCACTACATGATATCCTCTCCCTCAGCAGGCCGATGTGCAGACCTTTACTCACTTGGTGATGCAGCAGAAGCCAAGGCAGGCTGGTTCTTTTCAAGTTCACCCTCGTGAACATTTGCTTGATTATCCTGAAATGGATGAATTGAAGTGAAACTAGACTGTAAATATACTGTAAGTTAAATTTGTAATTTTCAACTGACATCAACACAAATCCCCAGAGTGGTAGAATTCTTGCCTTCCATATAGGAGACCAGGGTTCAATTTCCAGCCAAGGCATTTCATGTCCAGCTACCCCCACCTGTCCGTGGAGGCTTGTGTGCCATATGATGCTCAACAGGTTTCAGAGGGGCTTCTGGATGAAGACAGACTAAGATGAAATCAGCCCATGAAAACCCTATATGGGTCCCAAAGGGATGGCTCACGGCAGGCAGTCCGTTGTGCATGAGATCACCACGAGCTGGAGGCCAACCAGACAGCTAGCGACACCAGCAGGAGAATTTAGGGAAAACTCAAAATATCCCTTTCTGAATGTATTGCCAATGACGGGCCAGAAGAAAAGCCATGGTTTGACAAACTGCAGATGCCTGTCGTGGATTCTATTTTATTCTTTATTTACAGCTACAAAAATAAACCAGCCTCAAGAATTTTAGGAAGCAACCACCTACTGCCCCAAGAACTACACTAGTTTGTTTATTTGCTCGCTAGAATCCAGTCATGAACCTTGTGGAGATTTTTCCGTTGAACTGCTTGAGTTGTGGTCACTAGAGGGCGCTAAATGCCCCTTTAAAAGGTCTTTAGCAAAAATGTGGGGACGCCTTATTCTGGACATTCAGTTCCTGAAATTTATGTTACCATTCCACATAGGATGATAGGTTCTCTACACACTAAAATTAAACTCTGCCATTCATAATGTTATATACATATGTACATTTTATATATACATAGATATGCCTCATACATATGGTTTTAATAAAAAAAACAAACACTGCCATCAAGTTGATTCCAATTCATAGTGACCCCATAGGACAGAGTAGAACTGCCCCCACAGAGTTTCCAAGGAGAGTCTAGTAGATTTGAACTGCTTACCTTTTGGTTAGCAGCTGTAGCACTTAAGCACGACATCACCAGAGTATGTGTTTGTGTATTTGTGTGTGTGTGTGTGTTTTAGAAGCAACAATAAATTATACAGATGTACACATAAAACTAAAACCATGATTTTTCCGGGTGAGATTTGCCCGTGGAATTGTATCACTGCTCTACACCACAATGAATAACTTCAAGCCCTGAAAATTGTTCTGTACCAAAAAATAAACCCACTGTCATCAAGTCAATTTTAATTCACAGCAACCTTACAGGACAGAACAGAACTATCCCATACAGTTTCCAAGGAGCAGCTGGTGGATTTGAACTGCTGACCTTTTGGTTAGCAGTCAAGTTCTTAGTCACTGCACCTCTAGAGCTATTTCACAATTCAGTGTGTTCACAGTGCTAATTCCATCCCACTAATAGGTACATTTATAGTGTACTTGATTTCTTTGGAAATAACACTGGTTACAATGCTAGCTCATTGCCTAAAACCCAATATTAGGGAAACTTTGTCAGAGCGGAGAGTCATAGGAAGAATATGGATTATGGGATAATAGGTTAGGTGTGAAAGATACCTTATTGCACCTTCCTTTATTTAGAAAGGAAAGGTGTAATACTTTGGAATATGCTTATAAAATATATCACATATAAAAATAAGACACAACATCTAGATTTATCTATATGAGACCATATTGACAACAGCAACACAGGAGATTAGATAGAATGTTAGGGAGTACTGAGTTTATACTAATGGAGGGGGAAAACTTGAGAAAGGAGGGTGAGAATGGTTGTGCAACTCAGAGTATAGTCTATGTCACTGAATTGTACATGTAGCAATTGTTGAATTGGTGTATGTTCTGCTGCGTATATTCTCAACAGCAACAAAAACAACAAATTACGGAGATGGAGAGATAAAACTACATAATATTCTAAAACTAAATATGGATTATTTTTCTTGAAAATAATTCTATTAGACAATTACAGGGTCTTTTCAGTCATGCAAATAGTAAACACTTACAGCAAAAGGGGAGTGGCTTTGGAAACACTTACAGAAACTATAACTGATTCCGTAACTACCCATTTTGTGCTTGTTTATCCTTTAAAATATCTGCAGCAATTCCTTTTTCCTCCCCCTTAGATTCATACACCGAGGAATAGCAAGGTCAATGGGTGAAGGTTGTTTATTTGTGTTCAGGACCGTACAGGGGTGGGGGTGTGTATGGGCTGGGCTCCAACCTACATCTGAAGAGACACCAGCGACTGCGGTTTGGGCTGTATGCTATTTTCCTCTTGGCCTGCCAGTAGAGCAGAAGTTCGTTTTCAGCATGCTCTACAGGGGGGTAATTAATGCCATGTTCTATCTGTCAGTCTGCTCTACATCTATTTTTAAAGTGAAACATTATTTTTGCATGAAAATGGCATCGCAAAGTAAGTGGGTTGAGAGGCTCAAAACTGTACTAGCAGTGTACTCCTCACTCAGCTTCATTATGATGCAACTCTAAATAAAAGACATCAGCAGAATTAGGAAAACAATTCTAGGCTGAAAAATAATCAGGTGAAAAGATTTATAACCCCAAACTAAAAACAAACAAAAGAAAGGAAACCCAATCTGTTGCTGTCAAGCCAACTTGGACTCTTCGCAATCTCATCTGTCACAGAGTAGAAGTGAGCTCCATAATGTTTTCTTGGCTGTAATCTTTAAGGAAGAAGATCACCAAGCCTTTCTTCCTTGGTGCTGCTGGATAAGTTCAAAGCCCCACCCTATTAGGTTAGTAGTCAAGTGCAAAATGTTTGTGCCACCAGAGACTTGAACACTGACAACAGTAATCTTTGATTATGAGCTGGTTCAAGTGGGCACTGAGAATGTCATTATGGGGCTAACTTCTATTTCAGCATGTGAAGTCATCACAGATTCAGCTGGAGGAGGGGAACCTCATTGACGTCCCTCAGAAAAGAAGAGCAGAGCATAATATCCCAACCTGCAGAGGGCACGGCTCACGGCAGCAAGGCCTCAGACCGGCTCTTCACTCCCATCTGCTGGGTGAACCCAGCCAAGCCAAGTGTTGCCAAGTCGGATCCAACTCATGGTGAACTCAAGGAGTGCTTTATCTTATCTGTGGCAACTTTTCCATTGATAATGAAATAATCACTCTGAAGGCTTATTTGAAAGTGAACTTAACATCCCCTGAGTTCACAGCCAGCGCTAGCAGCTACCCTATCTCCACATCACTTGTGCCCCATTCTCGTCCTAGAAGCATCTCTGTCCATCAACACCAGATTACTTTTCCAAGGAGACACAGGAAAAGCTTCAATTTCCCTCTCTGTGACTTCCACAGAATTGGGGGTGGTAAATGAGAAGCAGAGGGAGGGGATCCATTACTTCAAGTTACTAAAATGAAAAGCCCTAGTGTTTAGAAGGTGTTGTTATTATTTTCCCTGAAACATTAGCTCCCTGAAATCCAGGGCTCTGTCCCTAGCATGGTCTATGAGGCTTCCATGACGCTGTGGGGGCTTCCACTGGTCAATTTTGACTATAATGAGAGCCATCTGGAGGACTGTGAGGGTGGGCCTGGTTAATCACTGGACTCAGGGTTTCCTGTGGGCAAAAGAAAGATGGATATTCAGGCAGCGTCCAGAACAAGTGGACACTCACAGAGCGTGGGGCTCCACTTATGAGAGGCACAGTCTTGAATACCCCTTCCCCAAGGGAAGCAGGTGAAAAACAGCAGTCCTGAAAGGATTCCCCTCTATCATCCATGAGGCAGTTCTTAGACAAAGTAAGTTATCTCACATTGAAGTTTACACACTGAATTCTTGCAGACAGAGAGCTGCCATTCAGATTGCAGGTAGCGGGGGCATCCATCTCTCACCTCCTGGGCTGAGCTAAGATTTGAGATATTGGATTCCATATTACTCAAAGCTGTTCTGAGCTTTTCATCAGGAATGGAAACCATTAAGATGGCTCACACGCCGCCACTCTCTGTTTTATGGAATTCTTGCACCAGGGATCTCTTTATTTGACCATTCTCTTTAACAGCCAGAACACTGAAAAGTTCACAAAGAAATTTTTCAACTGCTTTAAGTGACCCTTCACCTGAGAGGTTTTGCCTAATGTGTAAATTGGACTTAAAAGTCTTTCTGAGGCTTTAGAGTGGGGTCTTCTTTGTCCTCAAAAGAGCAAGGAGACCTAAAACAATGGGGCTATACATACATTGTGCTTCTTTGTTAGTTACTGCAAACCAAAAGCAGATGTGGAATCTCAGCAGCTACCTTGTAGTGACCCATGGAAGCAGAGGCTAATCCACATCATTCTTAATAACTCAAAACTGCAACCCTTTAACCACCTAATTTTTTTTCTCACTTATAAATGTAAAAAAGAATTGACAGTGTGCATTGAAATCCATTTCCCTCTGAACACATACAGATTTTCTCCCTTAAAAGCCAGGAGCAAAGGTTTCTCTCCTGAATTGTGCTACTGTCATCTGAATATGTTTTCGTTTAGACGATCAACACCTTTAACAGATCAAGATCTGGACAGAGAGAAATTATACTGTAAATGAGATATTTCTGCTGTGGCCTTTTCCCGAGATTCAATAAGTGTTGAGTCCTTTGAATTATTAGGCTCCTCGTAAGAAAGCACAGAAGGCTGAGTGAAGGATCTAGCAACTCGAAATGTTTCCCTAACATTGAAACCATTTTAACTTTCAATTACTTTTCTGAATTGTAAAAGAATTAATCTAAGTCAAGGAGAAAAATGAATAGATGCAGGAATAATTCAGACCTTCCCAAATCAAGAAATCAATCATTCTGCAGTAAATTTGATCATTTAATCAATATGATGTCTGTCTACTAATGTGAGAGGAACTATTGTAATGTAAAATTCAGTATAAGATTATTTGAGGCATTGAATATTGTTTTTTACCTTACAACAGGTACAAGATGAAGTGCCTATAACTTTAAAACCATACACTGATTTTTAATGTCTACAAATACTGCAATTATACTGCCATACTGAACATATGACTTCTTATTCCTACTTTAAAATTAGATTGATGCATATGTATAAGACATTTGTATTACTTCATTAAATCGAAGCTTTTGGATGATCAGAACTTATAGCATAATTTAACATACTACTAGGACAGAAAGGAGCTCTGATGGTGTCCTGATTAAGAGCCTGGCTACTAACCAAAAGACAGCAGTTTGAGACCACCGCCCCATGAAAACTCTATGAGGCAGCTCTACTCTGTCCTATAGGGTTGCTATGAGTTAGAACTGACTCAACAGCAATGATTTTGTGCTTTTTTTTTGTGGTAAGAACAAAAGTCTGCCTATCAAACTTAGCCATAATACTTTCTTATTCATCAACTGTAAAACACATCCCAAGTTTTGAGATGCTAAAAGGTAGATAAATGTGTGCTGAGAATTGGTGCAATGTAATATATTTATGAAAGAACAAATCATGAATTACTAAAATCTTATTTGGGGTAGACCACAACTTTAGCATTACTGTCAAATTGTCAGATAATTCTTTGTTGTGAAGGAGCAGTCCTATACACTCTAGAATGTGAACCAGCATCCTTGGCCTCAGCCCACTACATGCCACAGCAGCAGCATCCTCCCCCTGCCCAAGTAGTGATAACCAAAAACATCTTCAGAAACATATCCTAGGTGGGGATAGAAAGCTAAAATCATCACCAGCTGAGAACCATTGGATATTGCAATTCAATTTTATCACTTTGGAGTATAACTTAGTCTAATATTGTATTTTTACACAAATAATGCATGCCTTCTACATTGGCTTGTCCTTCACCCTCTCCTCCCTTGAGGTATTTTCTTAAGTACCACTGTACTAATTTTTACACATTGCCTTAAGAAAACTGAATATAACACACTTATGAAAACATCCCAGATGGGGATATAGCAGTCAGCAAACATAGAAGGCACATGTTATTTGTGTAAAAATATGATATATGTGACAGACTATTAACCAATTGGAAAGCATACTATTGAACAACAAAATACTGCTTAAATGGTACCTGTTGGCTTTTCCAGCCAACAGGATACCAAAGAGCAAAGGTGAGCACAAGTCACTATCAGTAAAATTTCACTATATATAAACCATCCAACACATATGAAAAGCAAAGAAAGAAAAATCAATATAAGGGAACCACAATACAGTATTTGGGATCTACCCAGCTGATATATACATACATACATACATGCACACATGTATATATTTATATATACACACACACATATATGTATATATATTTCAGCCGTGGCAAATGGGAAAGAGAACTTTTATTCATATATATTGGGAACACAGTCTTGTATCCTAACCCTAACTTGAATTAGGTTAGTCCTGCAAATAAAAAAGAAGAGTAAACATGAGATGGATCAGACAACAATGTTGATGTGTCCATAATTTATTTTCATATGAAAGAGTCAAAAGTAGGGCTTCAAATAACTTCTTTCCAGTTTCAACCTTTACTGAAAATCTGCATTTCTAACAAGTTACCAGTCAATGTATTAGCATTAGCTGCTGGCTAGGGACTAATTCTAGAATCACTGGTAGAACAGTGGTTCTTAAATTCTATATTACATAAGAATCATCTGGGAGTCTTGCTATACTGAAAATTCTGATTCAGTATATCTGGAGTAGAAATGCAAGTTCTTGGCAAAGGTTCAAACCGCAATGAAACAGATCAAAGCCTTGGTCAAAAGTCCCAATCTGAACAAGTTAGAGAAAGCCAAAGAAGAGAGAAGAGGGGAAATAAAAAAGAGAAAAATTAATAAAACAGAAAATTAATACACAACAGAGAATATTGACAAAGCCAAAATCTGGTTCCTTAAAAAGGCTATAAATCATGATTAAAGATAATCATGATTAAAAGAAAAAGAGAGAAAGCTCAAATAACCAGTCAGGAATAAAAAAGGGGCTATTACTACAGATCCCACAGACATTGCCAGCCAGCCAAGTGTCGTCAAGTCAGATCTAACAGACATTAGAGGGAGAATAAGAGCAAGTTATAATTTCCTATAAATATAAAATTTTTGCTAAAATAGATTCCTAGAAAAAATACAACTTATCAGACCTATTATAAGAAACACAAAATCTAAACTCCCACAACTGTGAACAAAACAGATTTAATAATTTAAAACTTTCTCAAAAGAAATTTCAGAGACAAAGAAAGGAAAAAGTAAAGAGAACTCAAGGTTTATACTGATTTATCAGAAAATTCTAATATACATTTAAAGAATAAGCAATACCAGTCTTACACAAACTTTTACAAACAACAGAAAAAGAGAAAACTCTGATATCAAAATACGACCAATGCATTACAGAAAGGAAAATTACAGGCCAAATTTACACATAAAAATAGATGCAAAAATTCTACGCAAAGTACAAGAAAACCAAATCCAACAGTGTATAAAATAAAATGATACACTGTGACCAAGTTGGGTGTTTTCCAAGAATGCATGATGGTTTCAGTTAATGTTGATACCAAATTTGCTTTACATAGAATACATCAAATAGGAGAGGAAGATGCATTTTTTCTAAAATTCAATATTCATTTATGATTAAAAACTCAGTGTATTATAAATAAAAAGGAATTTTATCAATCTCATAAAGAATGTCTACCAAAATCTACAGAAACCACATAATTTTAATGGTGAAACATTGAAATATAATCCTCTGAGGAAAATACAAGGAGGCCCACATCACTATGTGTCTCAAATTGTACTAGAGGGCCTATTCAGTACATAAGACAAGAAAATGAAATGCCAAGGTATTGAGGAAAAATAGTAAATCTTTATTTGCACATGATACAATTTTATACACAGAAAATCCAAGAGGATTCAGAAATAAATGATTCTGATCCCTGGGGAGAGGGACGGAAAACCTACAAGGACAGAGAACTGCCCCATAGAGTTTCCAAGCAGCAGCTGATGAAGTTGTACTATCAACCTTTTGAGGAGTCCTGGACACTTAACCACTGAGCCAGCAGGGCTCCAATACAGGTGACTACATGTAGCTAAATTTTATTTTATATCAGCATTAGTAGAAAATGGAAATTGGGGAAGATATTTTCACAGGCATCAAATTGCAAAATATGGAATAAATTCTAACATAATATTTGCAGTAATTTTACATCACATAATAATATTACTGAAAGAACACATAAACAAATGGATAGGTATACCACATTCATGGACTGAAAGGCTTCATGCTGTAAAGATGACAATTACATACAAATTGATCAACAATTTCAATGTAGACCCAATCAGCTCTGCAATAGCAATTTTATGGAAATGACAAATGGATTCTAATATTTATGTTGAAATGTATGATGCTCAACATCAGCCATTTACAAAACCGTAACAAAGCAAAACAACTGCCATCCAGTGAATTTGTCATATAATCACCCTACGGGACAGTGTAGTCCTGTTTAACACAGTTTCCAAGGAGGAGCTGGTAGGTTGAAACTGCTGACTGTTAGGTTAGCAGATGAGCTCTTTACCACTGTTTCATCAGTATTTCTCATTAGCCATTAAGGTGATGCAAATGAAAACTACAATGAGATATCCCTTCATTCCATTAAAATAGCAATGATAAAAAATACTGGAAAACAGTAGGTGCTGGTGAGTTTATGGAGAAACCAGAACCCTCATCCACTGCTGGTAGAAATGTAAAATGGTAAAAAAAAATAAAAAAATTAGCTACATAAAAATGTAAAATGCTGTGCAAAACAGGCTGGCAGCTCCTCAAAAAGTTGAACATAGACTAACCATATGACCTAACAATTCCAATCTAGGTTCATACTCAGAAACAAAGGAACATAAATAGAAATACATACACCAGTATTTACTGCAGCACTTTTCACAATAGCCAAAAATAGAAAACATCTGAATTATCCATCAACAGACGAACAGAGAAACAAAATGTGGTACATCCGTCCAGTGGAATATTACACAGCCATAGAGAGAAATGAAATTCTAACACATGCCACACATCTATAAACCTTGAAAACATTATGATGATGGAAAAAAAGGCAGTTGCAAAGGGACAAATACTATATGATACACATCTATATGATACACATCTATAAACCTTGAAAACATCATGATGATGGAAAAAAAGGCAGTTGCAAAGGGACAAATACTATATGATACCATTTATATGAAATAAAACAAATCTAGAGAAATAAAAAAATATATATTAATGGTTATACCAGAGATAGGAAGGAGAGAGGGAAAAGGGGAGTTTCCATTAGAGGGGCCATTAATTTTATGTTAATTATTGGAGGATGTTTTGGTACAACATGAAAAATATCATCAATACCACTGAATTGTACATGCACAAGTTGTTTTGGCTAATATTTTAGGGTGCATATTTTCACCATAATAAAGAAAAGCAAACCGTATGAAGCACAGTTCTAGTTCTACTCTCATGAGGCGCCATGTCTCTCAATCAGCTCCACAGCAACTTGTTGAAGGGTGATAAGTCCTCAGGGGAAACAAAATCAGGAAGCCATTACTATCCTCATTCCTAACAGGGAAAAGGAAGTAGCAATTGTCAGCACCAAAAAACAAACGCAGCTGTCGCTGTAATTATAGACTGGGGCCAACAAGAGTAGCTGTGGTTTTTCATAGAGGGAAAAATTTCACCACCAACCCATAGCCAACAGTGAGAAAGCTGAGGATGTAAATAACTCAGTTCTCTCCTCCTACCCTCTACTTTCCTTCTAGTGCTTCTTGTGACAGTAAATTTTATATGTCAGCTTGGCTAAGTTATGGTGCCTAATTGGTCAAACACAAGTTTTGACCTTGTTATAAGTAGTTACATGCGATCAAATTGGTTGGCATTAAATAAAGTACTTTGCCTTCCACAATGTGGGTGGGCCTCATCTAATCAGTTGAAGGCCTAAAGAACAAAATGAGTATTCTCTGAAGTGTGTTCTGCCTCCAGACCATACAGAGACATTTTGTCAGTACTCTCTCCCTCTTTACTCGACCTGTCACCTGACCTGTGGGTTTGGGGACACAAGACTGCAGGAATCTCCAGCCTGCCACTTGACCTGTAGATTTTGAACTTGCCCATTCCCCCAAAATTGTGTGAGTCAATTCATTACAATAAATACTGATAGACAGCAGATGACAGAGAGACAGACAGATACAGCAGATAGATCAATCACTGGATTTATTTCTTTAGAGGTCTCTAACCAAGACATCTCTCAGCTGAACTCAGTGAGAAGACACAGCACAAGGGAGCCAACTCCCTAGGGCAAGAAGCAAGGCAGAGAACAGAGAATGGATTGGAGAAGTAAATGGAGAAAATCTAACACATCTACTAGTGCTAAAGACTACAATTCCACTACTGAATATATACAAGAGAGAAACACGTACATGTCTATACCAAAGAACATACACAAAAATGTTTATTACAGCAATAATACCTATAATAGCCCAATACTGGAAACCTCCCAAATATTCATCCATCAATAATAGGAAAGAAATCAGTAAAGTGTGGTATACATTGACGTGTGACACAGCAATGAAAATGAAGAAACTGAGACTACAACAATCTGGATGAACTTCACAAACACAACATTGAGTGAGAAAGCCCAACACAGAGGAATACACTGTATGAGTATCTTTACATAAAGACTGAACAGCAGGCAAATTTATAGTGATTAGTTAGGCATATTGAATGACATAGCTATAAAGAACAGCAAAGAAGCAATGTCCATAAGAATGAAGGGAACATTTACTTTTAGGGGAGTGGGGGGCAAGGATTGGAGAGGACAACAGTGGTACTTTCATTGTTACACTACTATTCTCTATAGCATTTATTTTTCAGGTACTTTATGCATTATGTTTCCAAATTCTTTATTGACATACTAGACCTTAGGTGGACTCTCTTGTTTCCTCAAACATTGTGTCCAGTGAGATTGGTAAATTGTAAATTAAAATGGAGTTCTGACTACACAGAGAGGAGCCAGAGGAAGGAGACTTGAGAGGCACTTTACCATTTGATAAGGAGCCCTGGCAGCATGGCAGGTAAAGTGCCCAGCTGCTAACCAAAAGGTTAATGGATCAAACCCATCACCTGCTCCGTGACGGAAAGGTGAGGCAGTCTGCTTCTGTAAAGATTACAGCTTTGGAAACTCGATAGGGCAGTTATACTCTGTCCTATAGCGTTGCTATGTATTGAAATGGACTCAAAAGCAGTGAGTTTGGTTTTGGGATTGCCAACTGATTAGCTTCCAAAAAAAGAGAAACTGAGACCAGGTCAGAGAAAGCATTTTCCAGAAAATATGCTTTGCATAATTCTTGCCATCCTCAGGTTCCCACTGTAATTTTTTCATATTTTTCAAAAAATAAAAGCAACCCATTGAGGCTCATTTTTCTCTTCAGAGCAGCAGCTCTGGACTTCTCATACAAGGTGTTAAATGGACTGAATGCTGCCCCACCCCCCAAAAGATACACTGAAGTTCTAACTCATGTATCTGTGAATGTGTTCTTGTTTGGAAATAGGGTCTTCCAAAAGTTTATCAGTGAGGTTGACATGAAGTTGTACTGGAATAGAGGACGTCCTATTTCTGTATGACTGGTGTTCTATAAGACGAGAAGAGCCAGCGAGATGGGAAGACAGAGGAAGGACGCCACGAGAGGCTTCAGCTACAGGCCAAAGAGTACCTGAGCCACCAGAAGCTGTGAGAGACGCATGGGACAGACTCTACCTCAGAGTCTCGGAAGGAATCCTCACAACCACAGCTGACAGCAGATTCTCAGCTTCCAGAACTGTAAGACTATGTCTGTTCTTACCAGCTACCCATTTGTGGCATTTTGTCATGACAGCCCTGGGAAAAGAATATATTAGGAATACTTTTGCACCTAGTCAGACAAACCTTAGGATTTGGCAATGGAAAAGGGATGATCCAGCCTTAGAGTGATTTCTTCATTCCCCTTTTCCTAGGTAGGAGGATCTAGAGATCATCTCATTGGGGTATAACAAGCACTTGTTACTCACAGTCAGCATGGAGATCACCAGCATCTGGAAGTGGGCCAGCAGCATGAAGTCAACTCAGGAGGAGAGAATCCAAAAATTAAAAATTCACTTAACCAGTTCAATATCTTGTATTAAAAAAGCACTGTTTTTAAATGCTTTATTTGCATTTACTCTTTCAATACTCTGAAAAACCTGTTGAGATAAGTAGATTATGTTTCCATTCTATAGATAAAGACAATCAGCCACACAGACATAAAAGGTCCAAGGCTACACAATGAGGACGTGGATGAGCCCTACTTAGTCCTCAGGAGTGGAACCCCAGAACCCACAGCAGGGATCCCGCCAGTCTTCACTAACACTGTAGACAAGCAGTACCTGGCACAGAGAAGCCACCAGATAAGTATGTGTTGCTACTTATATCCCAGTGGAGAGAGAGAAAGAGTTGAGGTAAGATGAGAATGAAATAATAGAGATAAAACAGAAAAGAGCACTATTAAAAAAAATAAAAACTGTGTCTGATGGTTATGTCAGACAGGATGGTCAAGGAAGGTCTCACCGAACAGTGGCCTTCACTAGGAATGAACCTTATTGAAGATGCAAGCCTCACAAAGAATGGGTCTCATGGAGGAGGTGAGCGTTATGAAGAGCAGCCCTCCCCCAAGAAATGATCCTCCCCAAGGAGGTAACCCTCACTGGAGAAGGGCCCTTGCTGAGTAGGTGAGTCTCAGAGAAGAGGTGGCGTTAAGTCAAAACCTAAACAACAATACAGGCGCTAGCATTTTCAGGGTCATAGAAATAGCCTTCCACATTGCAGGACTAGCTAGCTCAATACTCCTGAGCTATGAATCTGCCTGGCACATTAGTAGAACAGAAAGAACACTAGAGCACAGTGACAGGTAGAGTGTCTTCATACAGAATGTGCAGCACGGGCAAAAGCCAGATCAGATGGAGTCTGGACTTGACACTCAATATGGTGGGAAACCACCAACTGAGATTACATAAGGATCATGTGATTGGACTGACATGCTTTCAAGAATGTTCCAGCTCTACATAAAGTGTTGTTTTGTAGATGTGCAAACAGAGGCAGGAGAAATCAGCAACGTTGTTCTTGTATTAGTGGCATCATTAGGTTTGGTATCACCCACTGTGGTGATTCAGAGTGCTCCTCTCACCCGCAGACCTCCTCTCACACCAGACCATACAGAATCCTTAGTAATGTTTTTTTGTACTAATGTTAACTGTAAATCATAATTCCCATATATCATTCCTTTTTTCCTTTAATTACTACTCATCCTTGAAGAAGTTACTGATACAGGTTCACAAGTACTAATCACCACATTGTTGTAACCAAAACACCAGAAAATGTGACACCATCGGTGACTATAAAAACACCAGCATCAATAACAAAAACAATAGAGTGCCTGTAGTAGGTGCAAACAAAACCACTTCATTGGCAGCGTTGTTGTAATTTGAGTAATGATGACAGTTCTATCCAGAGGATATTAAAAAGTAAATTAGCATAGTGCTTTAGCCTTGTAGGTGTACTGATACACGTAAGCTGAGCTTACAAAAAATATTTTTATTGTTATAGCTAACTACAGGGATATTTCTAGAAAAGTAATAAATTTCAGAAACACTGCACAAAAATTTGATAGTCATTTTGGTGTTACCACCTCTGACAATGTCACCTAGTATAGTCTACAAGGTCCACGTCCCCTTGTTACACCACTGTCTTACATCAATCCTGACAAGAGATGATAGGAAGAGAGGAATCGGAGATTATCTGTGGTCTGTAATTCTTAGCATATTTTATTGTATGCCCTGAACAACTACAAAACTAGTATTCCCATTTTACAGACATGGGAGGATGGTGTTTCCATGCTACAACTCTTGGGAAAAATGAGAATTCAAGATCGAGAAGGAGGGATCAAGATGCCTACTTAAGTCATGGGTGCTTACGGATGCTCCTGTTGAGATCTGAGTTAGGAACTGGCTCTGAGGAAGGGAGATTGGGAATCACCAACATATGAATGGCTTTAATGCCATGTGGTTAGATCCTAGTTTTTATGGGGGAGGACTGAGGGCAGACAATAAAGAAAATTGAAGTTGTGCCTCGAGACTGTCCATCACTTACAGGTTGAGCAGAGAGAGAGGTGCCAGTGAACAATCATGAGGAGCATACATATTCAAAGTCATGGATGGCCGGCCAGGCCAAGCTGAGTGCCCGTTGGAGATCTGTGATCACAGATTCCAAGTGAAAGCAGCCGGCACAGTTCTGTATGTTTTCTCAAGCAAGAGTCAGCAGCCCACAGCGCAGCTGCTATATAGGGAGGTAAGCACTGGGCCAACCATCACAAAACCCTTATTAGATATACCTGCTATTAGCCAAATTTTATAGCTAGAAGAAACAAGACACAGAGAAGTTCAGTAACTTGTCAATAGTCACAACAAGGAAACCAAAGAACCACAAGAGTTAGAACCAAAGTCTTCGTCTTCCTAATTCCATATGCCCCATCTGCTTCCATAAAGATTACAGCCTAGAAAACTCCATGGAGCAGTTCTGCTCTGCCACATGGAGTCACTGTGAACCCAAAACTGACCCAACAGCACCTAACGGCAACAAAACCTTATATGATGCCATGTCCGATAACTAAAAAGAGTTAAAAAAGGACTGTGGGCCAGAATAATCTCATAAAAGGGAAACTTAGAAAGAAACAAAGCTTAGAACTTCAATTAAGAACAATATTCAGGATAGAGTGGAAGATATTCTTAGTTATTCAAGGCTGCTATAACAAATACCACAAGTGGGGGGCTTTAACAAACAGAAATTTATTTTCTTACAATTCTGGAGGCCAGAATTCTGAATTCAAGCACTGGCTCTACAGCCAGGCTTCCTCTCTGTCTGCTCCAGGGGAAAATCTTTATTTCAGCTTCTCCAGTGTCCTCGTGGTACAGTATTTAAGTGCTACAGCTGCTAACTAAAAAAAAAAGTCAGTGAATGCACCAGGGACTCCTTTGGAAATTCTGTGGAGTACAATAGTTTTACTCTGTCCTATAGGGTCACTATGAGTCAGAATGGACTTGATGGCAGTAGTTTGTTTTCATTTTGTTTTTATGTTGTTGGTCATCCCTTGAAGATCTCCTTGTGGCATCTACCATTTCCGCGTTTCCGCGTTCCTGTTGGCTTTTGTGCTTAAACTGCTCTTTTTATATTTCACTAGTGATTGGCTTAAAACACACCTTGCACTGATATGGTCTCATTAACATAATAAAGAAAACTTTATTCCCCAATGGGATTACATTCACAGGTATAAACCAAACCAAACTAATCCTACTGGTATTGGGTCAATTTCCTTATCGAGCAGAGCAGATATGCCTCACAGAGTTTCCAACAAGCACGTGGTAGATTTGTACTGCCAACCTTTCAGTTAGCAGCTGAAGCACTGAACCACTATGCCACCTGGGTTTCCTTCCACAGGTATATGAGTTAGGATTCCAACACATTTTGGGAGATACAATTCAATCCATAGTAGGTATCCTCCACATAAATACGACAACGTGAATAAATTGAGAGTAAAATGGCACAAAAGAAGTTCATCATTCAAAGTATCTGCAAAAATCAAAACCAGGATTCAGGTTTTTGAATTTTGGAAAGTAAAAGAGTAAACAAATATTTTAGGACTATGCAGCCCGATTTAAATAGAACGATCACAGAGCTCCTCTGGGTGGGCAGGAACTAAATGCTTTGAATTATGATCATTATAAGTTTGTGAGTATTAAGAGGGCTTGGAGGATACCACGATTTGTGAAAGTTTTGATCAAGTGTTTAGAATTTGTGATTAAATATTAAAAATATATGAATGAAATTCAGGTATGTCTGGATAAATCTGGTAATTATTCTTCACTACAGTTGATGTTTTTAATATACTTACTGTCCTTCTGATGTACAATAATTGAAAATACTACCATATTAAACTGAAGAATTTTTAATTATGGAAAGAATTGCTTAAATTTAAACCTAAAGTAAAATCAATGATTTGCAGTCCCCTCCCTGTGAATAAACTGGAAAAAAAAAGATTTGCTTTTAGGTAGTGGAATAAGTACAGGCTATTTCATATACAGGTCTTGGCAAAATTAGATTAAAAATACAAAATCAGATTTGTCCTTGTACTCAAATGTAAGGAAAGATTTAGTCCTGAAGTAATGGTCTTTACAAAATATAAGTTTTTGTTTCTTTTTTCTTTTTGTCTCTGTGCCAAAGCCAAGTGCTGTGGAGTCGGTAAATTTACTCATAAAAGGTTTCTGTCTGGATTATCCAACATTTGATGAGAAGGATTATACTGGTATTGCAAGAAAAGGATGTCATAAATTAAACATCCATGCAGGGACTGTATTCTCTTATTTGCAATATGACAAATGACTGTGCAAAATTACAATCAACAAACGCTACTTGAAAGTTACAAAGTGGATTTTGCCATAAATGCTGTGCCAGCAAAGTTAAAGTACTCCAACTATTTTTAATTATTAATTTATCTTACAAGTCAAGTATACCAAAATTTTTTATTTTAATCAAATAATTGTGTGTATGTAGCTTCATATCAAAACGTGAGCATTCAATTCAACATATTTCCAAAGTATTTATCAAAGTTCAATACAGGTCTTGTCACATAAATCATTTCCTGGCTAGAACAAAAGAAGTAGAGTTTTGTTTATTTTATAATTTTCAAACCATTCCCAAAGGCAGAGCTGTTATTTTCTTGTGAATTTCTAGGAGAAACCTGAGCAATCTTGCTCTGAAAATTTGTTTAGATGCTATATGATGAAAACAAAACAACAGCAAAGGCAGAATATACCAGCTCTGTTAGGCTGTTTCTCTTGGACATAAAGTATGTCTAGGGAAGAAATGAGCTGTTCCATACAGGCTAGAGTAGTTATTTCTTATGTGGGAGGAACTTTGGCTCTGCAAAGTGGTTTATCAAAGGAGGCTTTGTGTCTGGGTGAGGCCAGTTTTCCACTCAAAATAGTTTTATTGAATGCCGTTGGATCACATGGGTTTCCCTCCTGAAACATGCCCTATAGATCCTGAAAACACATCTAGTTGGCGGGGGAGAGTGCGAAAATTAATGTGAGATAGTATTTCTGCCCTCTGTATGTTTTCTAAGCAGCTCCTGTCTGAGCACTGGATATTTAAATAAAGGAGCAGCAATCAGAGTACTCGGTTTTCTGCTACAGATAAACAATCCACTATGGAATCCCTATAACTACCCCTAGAATTCAGAAAGTAGTGTTGTTCTTATATAACATCAAATCTGTACTTAGAAATATCCCAATGAGTATCTGTAACTAACAGCATCTTCCCGTAAAATAATAGGAACCAATTTCTAAGAAAACACCTTTTCATTCATCTCGCTGTCATGTTAGTACAATAATTAAACAACAATTGATTCAGCATATCCCAGGCATCACAGTAAATGTTTGCTGTGTCTTAATTATCTCAGTTAATTTTCACCACAAACCTATGTACCCAGAAACAAAACCCACTGCTGGCAAGTTGATTCCAATTCACAGCAACCCAACAGGACAGAGAAGAATTGCCCTATAGAGTTTCCAAGAAGTACCTGGCAGATGTGAACTGCTGACCTTAAGGTTAGCACCTGTAGCTCTTAACTACTAGACAACCTAAGTACTAAAAGATATTATTCCCATTTTCCAGATAAGAAGACCAAGGATTAGGAAGGCTAAGTTCTTAGTCCAAGTTCAGTGAGTAAGAGGTAGGAACAGGGCTGAAACAAGTATCTTTCTGACCATGGTGCTAGTGGCTATACTGAAGTGCTTCCCTTAACTTACACTTTGCGGTTAATGCTGTGTTTAATTCTGACCCTATTCATTATTGTAATTCTCAGTAAAACCCAAAGTTATCCATGTAGAATACTCATCTACCTCTAATCCAGTTTGCTACTGTATTTCAATGTTATTTCATCTGAAAACAATCAATAACAAAAGGGCTTGGATCTGGTTTCAACAACATGATTTCAAGGAAACATTTCAGATCTGGAAGCCCCAAGGAGCCAAACGATCTCCTATTGATACTTTGGAAGGGTGTCCCAATACTTTGATTCTTCTTTGGTTACCTCCATCAGTCTAAAAATACACTTCTGGCTCCTCCTGCTTATAAACAACAACAGAAAGTTTCAAATCCCAAAGCAAAGCTGTGCTTTAAGACACACTTTGTTTTTGTAGGTGTTCAAGGATTTGGAATCAAAGCAGCAGAATTATTAAAATTAATCCAATTTTCTTTCATTTATTTTGTTAGTTCATACCTCTAAAAGATATATTTTGGAAGGCAGCATTCAATCCAAGCATTTACAAATCAAAGCCTTCTTTGGATTCCCAGAGACCTAACCTAAGCTAGACAGTAAGCTCTCTGCCAGCTCTCTGTCCTCCCCACCTGGAAGGGATATGGAATGCACTGTTTGACTTGAGCTCACACTTAATTACAGTGTCAAAAATGTAACTTAAATGGCTTTAATCAAATGCCAAAAATATGAGTCTTTTTGGCTTACATTTCTGTAAACAAAGAATAAATCCAAATATGTCACAAAGTGGCAGCAATTGCCTGACCACTGGACTAGGAGTAGTTTATGCAACCACTGCTCAACAGGAAGAAAGTCAACGTCTTCTTACATGTGATCATTTCAAACTATCAATCAGCAGAGCCATCGCAAAGCTAAGCAAGCTTTCTGCAGTGAAACTACTCTACTCTGCCTCGTTCATCCCTACAAGGAGCAGCTCAAAGACTGGCAGAACAACTTATCCTGCTCCATTTTGGAGACTTCTTTAAAAATATTGGTACCCTATTAAAAATGTAATTAGCAATAAAACTCTCTTTGTGAGAAAACACACTGTGATTAGGAACTCTAAAAGACAGGTGAGCTGACAAGAGGTTAGGTTTTCCTTAGTGAGATGGAAAACACGGGCAGGCTAGCTTCAGAAACCTCAAGAAGTAAGGATGTCCAGAACCAAAAATGCTGTCTTTTCTTTGGAAATGCGCAAACCCTGTAAAGAGAGATGTCCCAGTGCAGTGTGCTCCTTGATGAGCAGATAACATCTGAAATGCCCCCTGCAAGAATATTGGGTAGGCTGCCGTGTATGAAATGCTTCCTAAAAAAAAAATCAGAAGATGTACACACAAAGCTGCCTTAGCACAATGGTTACGAGTTTGGCTGCTAAATGACATGCTGATGGGTCGAACCTATCCAGCAACTCCACAAAAGAAAGATGTGGGAAGCTGCTCCCACAATACAGCCTAGAAAATACTAGGGAGCAGTTCTATCCTGTTACATGGGTCACGATGAATCAGAATCGACTTAAGGAATCTATAAACAGCAAACCTAATTCTAAATAACTAGACTTGCTAATTCTAAACAATGGGACTTGATAGCCACAGAGTAAGACTATCTTAGAAGGCAATGGTGCTTTCACCATAACTATTAGAAGATGTGTTAGTCATCATCTAGCGCTGCTGTAACAGAAATACCACCAGTGGATGGCTTTAACAAAGAGAAATTTATTTTCTCACAGAACAGAAGGCTAAAAGTCCAAATTCAGGGCATCAGCTCTAGGGGGAAGGCTTTCTTCACTGGCTGTGGAGGAAGGTTTTTGTCATCAGTCTTCCCCTGGACTGGCAACTTCTGAGTTACGGGAACCCCAAGTCTAAAGAACGTGCTCTGCTCCTGGTGCTCTTTTCCTGATGCTATGAGGTCCCAGTGTCTCTCTCCTCACTTTTTCCTTTACATCCCAAGAGATTGTCTCAAAGAACAATATAATCTTATGGATTGAGTCCTGCCTCACTAGTATAATTGTCACCCATCCTTTCTGATCAGCGGGAGGATTTATAATGTATAGGAAAATCACAATACTGGGAAAATGGCCCAGCTAAATTGATGCACACATTTTTGAGGGGATATAATTCAATCCATGACAGACGAATGGTGGAATGATTCAGAACCATGTTATTAATTATAGGAAACCAAAACCAAAAAGCAAACCCACTGCCATCAAGTTGGGTTTGACTCATAGTGACCCTAGAGGTCAGAGTAGAACGGCTCCATAGGGTTTTGAAGGAGCACCTGGTGGATTTGAACTGCTAGCCTGGTTAGAAGATGTAGCTAGCAGGGTTTCTGAAGATATTAAAAACAAACAAACACTGGCTTCAAGTCAATTCCAACTCATGAAGTCCTCATGAGTTACAGAATAGAACAGCCACAGGGTTTTCTTGGTCACAATCATTACAGAAATAGATCACCAGGCCTGTGTTTCTAGGTACCACTCAGTGGGTTTGGACCATCATTAGTCAAAGTGTTTGCACTACCCAAGGACTTACAGAGATACTAACCCATTGCTATCAAGTCTTTTCCTACTAACAGCAACTCTTGTAGGACAAAGTAGAAGTAGCGCATGGGAAGATAACAGGATATTGGCATTCTCTTAATTCCTGCAGCTTTTTTTCTTTTTTTTCTTTCTTACACTTCCCCAAAGTTGCCACTTACCTATTGCTCATTTAGTAGTTTTTCATCTCCACTCCTTCTCTCCCACGTAACCATCAAAGATTGTTTCTTTTTGTGTGTAAACCTTTCAATGAGTTTTTATAGTAGTGGTTTGATACAATGTTTGTCCTTTTGTAATTGATTTATTTCACTCAGAATAATGCCATCCAAGTTCATGCTGTGAGATTCTTCCCAGATTCATTATTGTTCTTTATTGTTGTTTTGTGTGTGTGGCTCACATTTGTTTATTCATTCATCTGTTGATTGGCATCTAGGTTGTTTCCATCTTTTTGCTGTTGTGAACAATGATGCAATGACCATGAGTGTTCATTTGTCTACCCATGTAACAGTTCTTCTTTGGAGTATCGGTGGTTCTAGCCAGTAGGTGGACAGCAGCTAGCTGTGTAACAGTCAGGTCTGTGGTCACAAGTAAGGGAAGGGTCTGAAGATGATTCACTGCAGTGGACTAAAAGGTAACCCACAATGTTTTCTGGCTTCCGTTCCTCATTAATGGAGCCCTACTCCCACTTCTCTTAGGGGACTGCCAAAGAAAGAGCTGGAACTTTCCAAAGAGATCAGGATCAGTAAATAACTACATACTGTAAGAAAGCCTTTGAATAAAAAAGTTTTAAGGTTCGAGATTACCAAACATCCTGTTTAAACCAGAACATGACAACAATAACATCCTTGATTTTGATTTTGCATGATTGTCTTCAATGTGACTGTGAGTTAAGTATAGCATGGAGTCCCTCGGTGGTGAAAACAGTTAAGTGCTTGGCTGCTAACCAAAAGGTTGGAGGTTTAAGTCCCAAAAGTGCCTCAGAAGAAAGGCCTGGAGATCTGTTTCTGAAAAATTAGCCTGTAAAATTCTTATGAAGCATAGTTCTATTCTGACACACAGGTTGCCATGAGTCAAAACTGCCTATACAGCAACTGGTTTGGTTTTGGTCAGGTACAACACAGGTTCAGATCACGAGAGAGTTCACTTGTTTTAAATTATGTACCAGAAAGCTATAGTTACCTCTTCAAAAACGATTATTTGTAAGTTTGGTATAATTTTTAGATATTCTTACTAATAATATTTAGCTAATAAAATTTAGCTTCGTACAGAGTACCACGGTGTTAGCCTTAATAACAAGATGATCTTTTAAAT
The DNA here is from genome assembly GCA_028571685.1 of Heterohyrax brucei. Classification (NCBI taxonomy): domain Eukaryota; kingdom Metazoa; phylum Chordata; class Mammalia; order Hyracoidea; family Procaviidae; genus Heterohyrax; species Heterohyrax brucei. The sequence goes on along the minus strand of CM053157.1, from coordinate 38,374,902 downwards.
ACGAAAAGATACTGTGTCTACAATCCACTTAAAATTCATAGCAAATAGTTTAGGCATATATTAAACAAGAAAGTCATTGCCAGCATTTTCATTTATACCCTTTTAGGCATTTTCCTGTGCATATGTTTACTAACAGCCATCTACAAAATGTGTTAGGTCAAAAAAAGAAAAAAAAGGTGGGGCGGGGAGAGGTCTTCTTTGCATCCGTACACCAAAAGCCAAACCTATGGCCACTGAGTCAATTTTGACTCTTAGCAACCCCCTAGGGTTTCCAAAGAGCACCTGACAGATTCAAACTGCTGACTTTTTGATTACTAAGTCATAGGATATAAACAGTTTTTAAGTTTTTGATTAATGTTACTAAATTTGTACCTAATATTGGACTATCAATCTTTTAATGTATAAATTAATTCTAAATTTAATTATACCATAATTTAATTCTGTACAATTAAATTTAATTATATTATAATTTAATTGTACTCTAATCATACTCAATTAAATTATAAATTTTTAGACACATTATCACTCCAATAATTTAGCAGTAGTTAATGATAGAGTAATTAATCCTCAGACTTACCCACTCTTCTGTTTTCATTGTGTTTTAAGTGAAAGTTCATGGTCTGAGTCAGCTTCTCATACCAAAACTTACACACACTTTACCATGTGACTTTAGCTGCTCTCCCCACAACATGACTGCACACTCCTTGACTCCATCCTGTATTTCCCATATTGAAATTTATCTCCTCTTGAGGTAAGAAGCTTAACAGAGACACTCTCCTGTGCAGTTAACTAAGGAGAAATGTGAAATTACGTTTTGAGATGGGGGACTTTAAGTTTCAGTTCTAGGAAGTAACCTCTTTTTTTTTTTTTTTTTAACAGCATGTTTTCAGTCCATTCTATGGAGATTATTTCCAAGGAGTTAGGTTAAGTAGTTTTACAAGATTTGGAACCCACCAGTTAGAGCACAGACCAAAACCTAAACCACTGCCATCAAGTTGATTCCCATTCCCAGTGACCCTGGAGGATGGAGTGGAATTGCCACAGAGAGTTTCCAGGGAGTGCCTAGCCCATTTGAACAGCTGACCTTTTGGTTAGCAGAATAGTACCTAACCACTACACCATCACAGTTTTTAATTAGAACATAGTGTAAAAAAAATTCTGAATTGAAAAAAATCTTTCAGCTCAATACAGTTACTCACATGTCACCCAAACAAGTCATAGCTAGGTCACCTTAGGTTCTGTGCTTGATAAAACAAAGGAGTGGCAGGGAGTCTTTTCTAATACTCTGCTATAAACAAACACATATCTAAGGATTTCAATTTAGGAACTAGCACTTGACTTAGGCTGGGTTCTCTAGAGAAGCAAAACCAGCAAAGCATATAAATATATAGAGAGATTTATATCAAGGACATGGCTTATGCAGTTGTAGAGGGTAGAAAGGCCCAAGCCTTGATTTTGCACCACTGTCTTCAATATGATCGTGAGTTAAGCAGGCTGGAGGCTTCTTAGGACTATGTAGCTACTGGGGCTGGCAAACTCAAGATTAGCAGGTCAGATAACAGGGCTTTGGCTCACAGGCTGTGGAGGCTGATGAACCACAAGATCAGTAGCCCAGCTGGCAGGTAAGCCGCTAGCCTACATGTCAAGAACGTGAAGGGAGATGAACAGGTGCCAGCTGCAGGATCCAGTCTGAGCAAAACCCACAAGCCTTGCTAGAATGTCTACCTATACTGGATGAGGCCGTATCTCCAAGGAAACTCACTTTCAACTGACTGGCTACCCACAGCAGATCACATCATGGAAGTGACCACACTATTTCAGATTTCATCACGGAGGTGACGTATCACTGCACGACTGCCAAACGACACAACTGCCAGATCACTGACAAGTACAGCCCAGCCAAGCTGACACACAACTGTAACAATCACAGCACTGAAACCTTCAACAGCCCGTGGATCTCTTTGTTCAGGAACTGAGCATTTTGTACATATTTTAAGTTTAATGAAATGCTTAGTAACTTCCTGGACACACTGGAATATTCCTAGTCATGTGGGGCCACGTGACAGGCTCCGATCATTGGCCCGCCAACAGATATAAAGGTGTCACTACTGTTGCAGTACTGGGAACAGGAGTGAATGCTATGCGCTCAGCAGTGCCCTGCTAAGGTGAGCCTGGTAGCCATGTGTTACTATGACAGCGTCCCAAGATAGTGGAGCCTCTGTCAGTTCTCATACCACAAAAAGTTATTGATAGTACCTGGCTAGCTCTGTGCCTTTTCACCTCGATCTTTTCACTTACCATCCAAAATGGGTAATATCAAGTAGAAAAGGTCATTTCTAGAAGGAGTTTAAGGGATAAAGAAGCACTAAATACAATACCAGTATCATATAATGATCGATAGACAGCTGCTGTCTAAATTAACTCTAACTTATGGTGCCCTTGTGGACAAGAGAAGGAAATGTCCAGTCCTCCATCATCCTTACAAATGTCGATATACTTGAGCGTATCGCTGTAGCTATCATGCCCATCCATCTCCCTGAGGGTCTCTTTCATCCTCATAGGCCCTCCACTTCACCAAACATGATGACCTCCCACAGTGGCTGATGATGTGTCCAAAGCAAAAGTGTTGGAGAAGGTTCTGTGGTGAGCCACAAGGCTTTCATTGGCTAAGTTTTGGAAGCAGACCGCCAGAACTTTCTCTCTAGTCCATTTTAGTCTGGAAGCTCTACTGAGACTGTATACCAGGGTTGACCCTGCAGTATTGGAAATATCATTAGTGAAACTTCTAGCACCACAGCAGTGCATAAGCCACCACAGTTATGACAAACTGACAGGTGCTGGAAAGACAAAAAGGCTTAAGATTAAAAGACCTCTTTGCTTTTCCAAAATGTGTATCATATGCTTCTATTAAAAAGAAATGAATTACAATTTTAGATGACTTTGATCATAGTTCTCTTGAAGTAAGAGTAAAATAGTTATCTGTAGAGCTGCAATCCACTGGGCAGTTCTGATAACTCAGTTCAGCTGCCAGCCAAAGGATGAGCAGTTCAAATCTACCAGTTACTCTGTGGAAACCCTATGAGGAAGTTCCACTCTGTCCTTTAGGGTCACTGTGAGTTGAAATCAACTCATGGGCAATGGTTTTGGTTTCGGTTGGTGACACAACGGAGGACAATCTCCCTAATCAGGCTACTTATGGTCATGGACTAATGCTTTTTGCCTCAATCATTCCCAATCCTATATTCAGGCTACCTAGATCCATTCATTCAGTCATTCATTCATCCATAAATTTTTTTATTGGTTTAACACCATATGCCACAGTTTGATTAAGTTTTGAGACAAAAGCCATGTTAACTACACAAAGTTCCAAAGAGTCTCAAGTTAGGACCCAGTATCTAATGCACTAAGGTCTGTCTTTATTCCTTCTGTCATGACACACACCACTAAGTTAGCTACCGGTGTTTACGATAGACATAATTTTGGTATAGATATGTCTCATGCATATGCCTGTATTTTATTGACTATACGAATGCATTCAGCAGTGTGGATCATAATGTGTTATGGATGATATCACCTAAATGGGAATTCTGGAACACTTACTGGCACTCAATGCAGAATCTGAACATAGGTAAAAAAGTAGTCGTTCTAACAGAACAAGGGGATAGTCCATGATTTAAAATTGGAAAAAGTATATGGGAGACTTGTATTATCTTATTCAGTCTTCATGTTGAGCAAATACTTTAAAGAATTAGACTGTATAAAAATAACAGCACAGGGGCTGGAGGAAGACTCATTGACAACCTGTGATATGCAGCTGACATAACTTTGTTTGCAGAAAGAGGACTTGAAGCACTTAGTGATGAAGGCAAAAGACTGTAACCTTCAGTCTGAAGTACACCTGAATGTGAATTAAAAAGTGCTCACAACCAGGCCCATAAACAACATCATAATAAATGGTGAAGAAACTGAAGTTGTCAAGGACCTCAATCTAATTGGATCAACAATCATTGCCCATGGAAACAGCAGTCAAGAAACGAAAGGATGGATTGCACTGGGTAAACCTATGGCAAAAAGACTGCTCTAAAATCTTAAAAAGCAAAGACACCATTTGGATGACCAAGTTTCACCTGACCTAAGCCATGGTCTTTTCAGCCACCTCACAAGCATAAAAAATTAGAGAATGAAAAAAAATAAGACCGAAGAAAAATTGATGTATTCAAATTGTGGTATTAGCAAAGAATATTATATACCATGAATGCCAGAAGAATGAATAGATTAGTCTTAAAAGTCAGTACAGTCAGAATGCTCCTTAGAAGCAAGGATGGTCAGACTTCATCTTAACTTACTTTGTATTCATTATTAGGAAGAGCCAATCGCTGGAGAAAGACATTATGCTGGGTAAAGTAGAGAGTTAAAGAAAAAGAGGTAGACTCTCAACAGGAGGGACTGACAAAAGGTTGCAACAGTGGGCTCAAGTATAGCAAAGACTGTGAGAATGGCACAGGGCTAAACAATTTTCCATTCTGTTAAACATAAATTCTCTGTAATTAGGAGCTGACTTGACAGCACTGACAGCAACAATCTACACACACCGAAGCTGGATAATGAAGAAGAAAGAAGAAATTACGTACCTGATGTGTCATGCTAACCAAGAATACTGAGTATGCTATAGACTGCCAAAAGAACAAACAAATCAGTATTTGTTTTGTTACAGGATATACAACTAAACATCCCTTAGAAGCAAGGATGGTAAGACTTCAGCTTGGTTACTGTGGACACATCATCAAGAAAGGCTAATACCTAAAAAAGGACATAATGTTTGGTAAAGTAGGAGGTCATAAAAAATGAGAGAAACCTTCAATAAAATGGAATCATAAAACCACAATAATGGACTCAAAGATATCAATCAATGGTTGTGAAGATGGCTCAGTCCCAGGCAACATGAGGTGGCCAGGAGCTGCAGTCGGCTCAACAGCAACTGGCAACAACAACAAATAGGCACAGGCACAGACACACTATATCCTTCTTCTAAAAAGTCAAATGACCTTTAACATTTTGGTGCCCACCCTTTCATAACTCTCTACAAAAATAAAAATATGCATACATATAATTTTATAAATGTTCTATCATATATTATACATATTTTAAACCTGACTGGTATATTTTACCATTGTTATTTCCATAGGGTGAGATTTCAGACTGCATTCAAAAGTTTTATTTTTCATACTTTTATGCAGTGTTTGATTTCAGCTCATAGAAACCCTCTAGGACAGCACAAAACTGCCATATATGGCTTTCAAGGCCAAATTCTTTATGGAAGCAGACTGTCCTAGAGGGTTGCTATGAGCTGGAATCAACTCCAGAGCAAACAGTGAATTTGAATTGCCAGGCTTTCAGTTAGCAGCAAGGAGCTTAACCACTGGACTACCAAAGAAAAATAAACCAAACCTACTTCCATCAAGTCAAATCTGACTAATGGCAACCCCATAGGACAGAGCAGAACTGCCTCATAGGGTTTCGACAGCATGTCTGGTGGATTTGAACTGCTGGCCTTTTGCTTAGCAACCATAGCTTGTCGGGAGCGAAAAGAAACTGCGCCATAAAGATGGTGCCTGTTATCAGGAGTTCCTCCCCGAGACACTCCCGGTCTGATGATTAGCCTGCTGATGCAGTTCCTTGCTGGCGCGTGAACAGCTCGTGATCAGCTTTCTGATTCTTGCCTCTCAAGAGCCCGTAGCCACTCAGCTTCTCTTTGCAATGCTATGTTCTGCTCATGCACTACACATGAATCAGCTGTGCCTTATGACTGGTGGGATTGGACTATATAATGGGTGAGGGACATTGTAGTAGTGGTACAAAGAAGAACATAGGAAGTAGAATAGGTAGTAGAATAGAAAGTAGAATAGGAAGAAGAATAAAGCAAGTAGCTTGCAAGGTGGCTCATATCTGTGTGTCCTGTCTTCTTTCCGCGGGCGGATAGTTAGGCAGCGACAATAGCTCTTAACCACTATGCCACTAGGGTTTCCACTGTACTACCAGGACTCTTGAAATGGTACAAGAAAAGAAATCATGGGAAAGAAGGCTGAAGTAGCTGAGGGAGCAGTCCTACAAAAGAGAACAATGAAGGCTGGAGGAAGGTCTGAGTGTTGTCTTCGAATATCTGTAAGGTTCCATTTGGAAAAGGGATTTACTTATTCTTTGCGGTTTCAAGAAGTTCCAGAGGGTCAGTCTAAGAATAATAGGTGAACACTGCAGAAAGCCAGGAAGTCTCCTCCAGTGGAAGAAAGAGGCAAGGTGTGGTTATACAGCCATCTATCAGAGTTGTGCAAAGGAGGTCTCTCAGTTCAGTGAAGGACTGCGGCATACAACTAAATTTCTCTCAGTATAAGGTTCTAGATCATTTGGTTTCTTGGAAGATAGAAGACATTTTCATTTCCTTACAAGTCTCTACATGGATGGTTACATACTCAACTAGTTGCTGGCTGGTCCTGATAACAGTAATAAAATGATGGAGAAGCAAGCTTTGTCTAAATAGTAAATAGTAAATTTGACTATTAAAGTACTTGTCCTATAACTTTCAATAGTTTAAAGGGAAAGTGGAAAATTTGAAGATTTGTAAGAGCAAATGATCTTCCAAAATTCTATCTAGGTTTACATCTAAACACACAAATTCCCACCTTATAAAATGCTCATACAACTACTTAGATCATAAGGACATGGACTTGGCTAACAGCTCTACCTTGTTGCTGCTGTCAGCTGCCACCAAGTCAGCTCCAACTCATGGCAGCCCCATGCCTAACTGGATTGGACTGCAGTCATTTACATGGATTCCTCCGGATGATTTTTTTGGAAGTAAACTGTTGTTGTTAGGTGCTATGGAGTCACTTCTGACTCATGGCTGCCCTGTAAGACAGAGTAGCACTGACCCACAAAGTTTCGAAGCAGAGGCTGATGGATTTGATCTGCCAAAGTCTTGACTGACAGCTGAGGTCTTAACCACTGAAACACCAATGCTCCAGAAGTAGACTACCAGGCCTTTCTCTTAGTATGTGTTAGTTTGGAAGCTCTGCTGAAACCCATTCATCATCATAGCAACACTCAAGCATCCACTGCACTGACAGATGGATCTGGTAACTGCAGTTGAGGTTCATTGGCCAGGGTCAGTGGTAGAATGCTTGCTTGTCTTCCAAGCAGGAAATAAACACTGGACCACACCAAATACTCATGTCCAAAGAACAGCGACCAGGCTCACATATAGAGATAATAATACATCACGTAAGCTGCAACTTTCTTTAATTGGGAGGGTGAGTAGGCAAGCAGGCTTTAAACATGGCCTTCTATCAGCAAGGAGGAGGATGGGACATCAGCACTGAAACATGTAGCTCCCAGAGAGAAAGCTTCATGCGCCTGCCCTAGCGCATCTGGTGACCAGTAGTAGATTCCCCATGGAAGGGATATTGAAGCATCATTATTCAAAGTGACCCTCCCTCAACTGAGATAATCAGAAACAGTTCACAAATAAAATAAACCCTAAAATTCTTCATCTTCTCTAGGTAACTCCCCTGCCTGATGAGATCACTCCACATATGGGGGCATGATATTTGCAGATCTTTTTTTTAAGATTGGAATCCAGCTGAAGGCTAAAATTACCACTTAAAACACAGATTGCCCCCTCTTTGACACTTTGAAGAAGGATCTGTGTAAATAGTCTTATGCCTCAGACTCAGCAGAGGAACAGCAACAACAAAAAGACACTTCTACTTTGGTGGTGGCAGAATATGATTTCCCTTTTCTCCACGGCACTTGGCTTTGACTAACTGATAAAATACTTTTCAAATAATTAAAGAGGTGCAATTTTTAATTGTTTTATGATGTTGGCTTGGATACATTAAGGAAATTGTTATTTTTATGTAAAACAGGGGCAAATCAATCTCAAGAGATTAGAAATCATGTTCTTGTGGTTTTCATTTAAAAGCTGAAAATTTGAATCCAAGTTAAAAAAAAAATCATGGCACAGTAACAAAATAAGAACGAACAAAGATGGGAAAGATTTTCTTACTATTCTACAGAGTCAAGTGGTATTGTTATGCACATGTTTCCAATTACATAGTACAGCTCAGCAAGCTCAAGGAGACATTCAGACAGAACCGGAGTGCAGGGTGCTATGCAGAACCTGGTGCAGAAAAATCTTCAGAAGGTTTGTCCATGGAAACAACTGTGTAGACAATACAGCTCATTTCAAGAAAGAAAAGCTTACAGAAAGAAGAAAAATTTCATTATTATTATAGCATGTTTATATAATATGTTAAAGTACAACATTTACTATATGACATATTATAGAATTTTCAGTATAATACTAAAAATAGTACTATAATGAATAGTATTACATTCCCTCCTGAAATAAAGCTGGTATAAACCCACCATTGTAAATTTTCTCGGGTGTTTTCAGAACAATAGTAGGTTCCAAAGAGAATAAGAGCAGGAGAGGAGAACCCAGTTCTCAGTCAGACAATCTGAACTAACAAAGGGTGAGACCTTCCTCCCATTGTTCTCAGGCACAGATGGAAAACCAATGATAACTGGGCATCTGGAGGGTCTGACAAGTGAAACTGTTATATGAGTGAGTCATGGATGCTAATTTCTGGCTTCATTTGAGCTACTGGAAAAAGATAACCTCCCTTTTTTTCACATAATAAAGATACAAGACCTAGAGATAAAGAGTGCACTTAGGGGGACATGTATCTGCGGGCTTCCATTTCAACTGGAGGAAAATAATTCCTGAAGTTGCTATTAAAGGTTATTTCATAAAAATAAGCCTCAGTAATTCTTGTTTGGAAACACATGATTTTGGTGGGAGCTTTATGTGAAAGCTGGAGCATCATCACAAGGAGCTTGGGAACTGGAAGGAGGAAAACTGGTAACAGAAATGATTTCTGATGTTAGTCTCATGCCCAGATATGCTCAAAATCAGAACAGATGGTCTACATCATTTGAGATAGTCTGAAAAGGAAGGAGGTTTTTGACAGTAGTCTTCACCGTCTACTCTCAGTTCCCATCCAACTCAATATTATCTACAGGTCAACGATCCCTATGGTCTACAGAAGTAACTATCAACCCTGTACTATAATTGCTATTTTATGCATGAGGTAGAGTTGAAAGAAATCAAGTAACAAAGTTATGTAAACTGATCCAATAAACCTCGCAGTGCTTTATCAATCTTCAATCAACTTCAGAGATATTTAGTAAAAAATTAACTATTTAGAAAGCCACAATGTATCCTAAAAGTACTATCACTTTTTCATCTCTGTGTTCCCTGAACTTAGAATTCAACAAGATACTTTCTGAGCTAAAATAGAGTAGTATACTTAGAGATGCCCAAATGAAACAATACACAAAATTAAGGATGTTCTTGGACAAGAATTATGAATATCTACTGCTAACATCCAAGTGAAGTCACAGAATCACTTCTGAAAATATTTCTGAACAAGATAAATACTGTCTCTGTGATTTGAACTCTTAGAATCCCTGGGTGGTGCAGTGAATGTGCTCAGATGCTAACTAAAAGGTTAGAGGTTTGAGACCACCCTGAGGTGAGGTGAGAGAAAGTCCTGGCACTCTACCACCAGCAAATCACCCTTTCAAAAGCATATGGAGCATACTTCTTCTATGACAAATGTGGTTTTTCCAGGAGTTGAAATCGACTGGATGGCAACAGATTTTTAATTTGAACTTTAGGTCTGCATAAGTCTACGATAATGTTCTTCCTCTAATATTCTAGAAATATATTTCTGCTACTCAGAAATTAGCCCTTTTTTTCTCTCAAGGAAATCTTGATGGCGTAGTGGTTTAGTGCTATGGCTGCTAATCAAAAGATTGGCAGTTCAAATCTGCCAGGCACTCTTTGGCAACTGTATGGGGCAGTTCTCCTCTGTCTATAGGGTCACCATGCATTGGAATTGACTCAAGCCACGGGTTTGCTTTCAGTTTTCTTCTATCAATATTAAGAAATCAACCACTGTAAAAATGCACTTCATGTTGCTGTAGCTTCTTTGTGTCGAGCACAAAGACAACTCACATAAATGATCAAAGACAGTGACTCCTCCAAATGCACATACCAGCAAGGGCTGCCACAATGCGATGCTTTTCAGTGAATCCTCTAAAATGAAGGTTTTGAAGATACTTGCCAATGGAATGCTGTGCCTCACAGCTATGTTTTTAAAAAGGCATTCAGTTTAAATTAATATATTTGGCCAGACAACTATATTAAAATTCTTGTTATTTTTTTTTCTGTTATAATGGTAGCCTCTAGTATGACTAGTCTTTGTCAAAAAAAATCTGTAAAGTTATTGCTTCTCTCTTGCCTTGGGGCACATCATGTGGTTTTCATTTGAGTGAGCTATGCTGCAGTACCTCATTAAAACAAACACTTAGACTAAACGAAACTCTTCATATCATGCCGTGAAGGGCATAAACGAACTTTGAAAGCTTCAGAGCCTCATAACTCAATGAAAACCTCTCTTACACCAGCTAGTCGGCTGATACTTAACTCTGCTGGATGATGTCAGAGTATCCACGCTGCTAAAACTTGCCTGCCTTTGGAAAGCATATATTTTTTTCATATCCAGTAGGCAAGAAGGCGTCATAGTCATAAACAGAGGCATTTTTTCCTACTAAAGAAATATCACTACCATCATCTCCTCCACATACACACCGAACACATCCACCTGTACTCATCTTGCCACAAAGAGTCATAGTACATTATCTGTAAATAAAGATTTTAGAATTTGCCTCTGCTGCTGGACAGCTCCCTCACTTTAGTATTTCCAATACAGACAATGCCTTACGAGTCTGCTCTGAGGTTCAGTATACAATCTGCAATCCTGGGTTCAACTTACTGACATTACTCTCTGTACCAAGCCTCTAAGCTATAACTGATGAAAGACAAAACTGTGGTATTTGAAACTGTTTCTACTATTTTTAATGTAAGGTTTGGGAAGGAGGTTATGTAGGTGTTTCAACAAAATTTCTATTGCAAGAAGAACGCTAGATTCAGAGTTCCCAGAAATCACTTGCAAGCAGCCTTGGCTGTCAAACTATATTGTGTGTTTGAAGAATGATTTTAAAAGAAGGCATTGACTGATTTGAAATAAGCAAGCAGCATTCAATAGCCTTATACATTAGTCTGTGTATATATGCACATAAGCATTTATCAAGTCTGACAATTATATCTGCAAACTTAATTGTTCAAATTGCTACATAACTCATTGCTGAATACCACTACAGTCACCTTTAAAGTACTCCTCTTGGGAAGCTATATACCAGCGCCAGTGCCTAGTCTACCCTTCAAAGCAATTTTGGAACACTTTCTGGAATGACCATTGCACATGGTGACAAGTTCATGAACCTAATTGTCCAGTTGTCTGTGAGGGAGATTCTAGCTAGTAAACAAATAACTGTATTAGAATACTGTCCCTACTCATCTGACCTTTCTTTATCCAAACACAAAAGAAATATTGAAAGGAAGACATTTTGAGGACATTCAGGACATCAATGGTAATACAACAACAGCTCTGATGGTCATTCCAGAAAAAGAGTTCCAAAATTGCTCTGAAGGGTGGACTAGGCACTGGCATTGGTGCATAGCTTCCCAAGAAGAGCACTTCAAAGGTGACTGTAGTGAAATTCAGCAATGAGGTATGCAGCACTGTTTCTAGGATAAGTTCAGAAACTTGTCAGATCTCATATATATGTAACCCATTGCCATTGAGTCAATTCTGACTCATAGCAACCCTATAAGGCAGAACTTCCCATGGAGTTCTGAAGGAGCACCTGGTGGATTTGAACTGCTGATCCTTGTAGAACTTAATTACAATGCCACCAGGGTTTATATATGTATGTATGTATGCCAGACATATATGCATACATATATGATATACTAATACACACACACACACACATACACGCACACACATATTTGGCAGCACCTGTTAAACAGACAAGAAGATTTCTGGGTGGCCCAAATGGTTAAATGCCTAACTACTAGCCAAAGATTCACAGTTCAAACTCACCCAGAGGCATCTCAGAAGGCAGGTCTGGCAATCTGCTTCTGATAGGTCACAGCCTTGAAAACTCTAGGGAGCAGTTCTGCTCTGTATATACAGGGTTGCCATAAGTTAGAAGTGACTCAACAGCAATTAACAACAACACTATAGATAAAAAACAATTTTTATCTTACACTGGTGGGTATTTCATGATTATGAAGGTGCTCTTGCCCATTATTTCATTTATTCACTTATACAGCAGGCAACACATTTTTCTCTTCCTTTTTTTTAAAATTGTGATTAAGTGGAAGTATACAATCCAAACTAAATTTGCATGCCCACCTACTTGCAGCTCCTTCTGACACCTTGCCTGGTGTCACAGATTGAATTGTGTCCCCCCCCAAATGCATGTGTTGATCTGACTTGGTTTGGAGTTCCAGTGTGGTGCCCTTCCTCCCATGTGTTGTGAATCCTGCCTCTGTGATATCGATCATGGAGAATGGTTTGCAGTTGTGTTAGTGAGGCAGGACTCAAGCTTGTGGAATATAAGGGAGAGAAGTGAGCTGAGGAAGTTGGGAACCTCACACCACCGAGAGAGAAGCACCGAGAGCAGAGCATGTCCTTTGGACCCCAGGTTCCTGTGCCGAGATGCTCTCACTGGATGTGGACTCAGCCTATTGGACTGTGGTGATTTTTCACATTGAATAGATTTGTAGCTTAGGAATGGATTTGTGGCCTACCGGACTGTGACAATAAAAGCTTCTCCTCATGAAACCTTCCACTCGTGCTATTTTCTGTTAGAGCAGTACCAGGTGACTAAGACACCTGGTGACAGTACACTCCTCATTTTCACTCTATACTTGCTGTATCCTGTCGCCTCCTTTCCCTCTCCTCTCCCTTCTAGTAAGAGGCCAGGAGGACAGCATCCTATAGATGTATAGACCCATAAAGTACACACACCATATGGTCACATTGTGTCCCTGAGTCAAGTCCATTCCTGTCTGAATAGTTGACCTCAGTAATGTTTTCTGGTCACGGGTAGCATCTGGTCTAGGAGCCGTGCTCCCAGGAGGACCCCCAGGCCACTGGACCATCAATCGCTGTCTTTTAGTGGAGTTATTGAGGTGCACCCCTCTTTTTCCCATGTTGCCACTGGGACTCTACTTTGTGTGCTCCATCAAGGCTGTCTTTGGTGGTTCTTCTGGTCACGTGTTGATATAGTCACCCATTCACATGTGTCCTTCTGTCTCCTGGGCTTTTTTTCCCTCATGTCTTTGTTGTTCTTGGTGATCATCTGTTTCAGATGAGTTGGGACCATTTGGCAGATAGCAGCTTGCTAGCTTTTAATACCTTAGATGACACTCATCAATCTGGGGAGGCACCAAATTTTATGCCAACAACATGTGACTTCTATATTTGCTTGTCACAGGTGACAAAAAAAAATTGGTATGGTGGTGCTTACAGAAAAACCTCACAGGAGGAGTGGCTGGCAAGCAAATACAGAAGGCATGTCTTATCTGTGTAAAAATATGAAGTGTACAACGTACTCACAGTGTGTACGACTGTGTGCCTGGCAACCTGGAAGGCCCAAAATGAATCGGCTGTGTGTAGGGTAGAGAATCTTTACTCAAAGAATATACTCTTTGTACTTATTTCCTGGGAGCTGAAGCTGGATTTTCCAGTGATTGGAGTGTCTTAGTCACTCATGGAGGATTTCAGACCACACTTGATAGCATGTGTTAAAGAAGTGACTCTGGGCATGGGGCTCAGAAGATGCTCCATATTATATCTGCTGACCCATGGCAGAAGGAAGCAAGGGAAGGGACTGGAGATTGAGTTCAACCACACTCAAGAACCTGAGCCAATCACTCTTGCCTACATAGTGAAACTCTAGAAAAAATTCTGGACACTGAAGCACAGTGGTTGGTGAAAGACATGGATGCTTAAGGAGGGTGACATATCCCTTGGACTATGAAAGCTTCACCCTGGGAATCCTTCCAGACCTCACCCTATGGATCTCTTTTTCATGTTGGTCCTCATTTGGAACCTTTATAAGATACAACACTAATAAAAATATAGCACTTATCTGAGTTCTGTAAGTTGTTCTGGTAGATTATTGACCCTAAGAGGATAGTGAGAACCCCTGAACTTGTAGCCAGGTCAGTAATGCACGTATCTTGGGGACCTCTGTGCTTGTGGCTGGTGTAGCTGGTATTCTGAGAGTGTTAATCAGAGCCTCTGATTTGGGGATAAATACATCATATGTGCAAATTGTCTAGAGATCCCAGACTGGCTAGTATCTGAAGCCTTAGGTAAGCTTGGTAGTTTTGAGGGTTATCCTTTTAAGCCATGAGATCTGTCCTAGATCTGGGTGGGTAGAGTGAGAAGAACTACTTCTGTAGTTGTTATCAAAGAAGACATTCAGAACTGATGTTGTAAGACAAATTTATTATAGGTGTTCTTGATTAAAAACAACCAACCTTACATGTACATAAACACCAGTAAGGCAGGGAGTGCTCACTGCTGACAGGGCCTGCATTTCTCATTTTTTTAAAGACAATCAGAATTTCAAGTATTCTACTACACTGGCTCTATAAATCCACTCATGTTTATCAGTTAATGTGCTTCATATTAATATAGCCTCTCTTTTCATAAGAAGGATGCAGATAAAATGCAATGTGATTTCAGGGTAGAAGGAACTTCCTATTAAATCCACACTTCAATCAATAGGAAAAAACAGTTTCCTCTCCCCTCCCTACCATCTCCCTTCCTTCCCTTTCCCTCTTCTCTCTCTCTTATCAATACTATTTCCTTGGCCTATCACCTGTCATCAGTGTTCATATTTTAAAATGCTAGATGAAAAGTGTCCAATTAGCCAGTTCAATAAGTATTTTAAAATGTCAAGCTGACTTGGCTAAAATTACTTCATCTTTGACTTTCTTTTCTTTTTTAAGTCTGCTTAATCAGAATAGGGGGGAAAAAAACCCTAATGGCTTTAACAGATGTTTTTCTTTCTTTTTTTTTACTTTCTGGTCTATAAAACTGTAGGGTTCCTGGACGTAGGTGGTTCTTCTTCCTTTGCCACACTTACATCATGGAGAGAGAAATGTGTCCATAGCAAATCACATGGTTCTAAAGAGAAAGAGATCCTGTCCAATCACTGCACATTCTACCACTGAGCTACCGTGAGAGAGATACTGGCAGCAAGCAATCCCAGCAAGCCCTGGTGGTGCAGTGGTTAAGTGCCTGGCTGCTAACGGAAAGGTCAGTGGTTTAAACCCACCAGCTGCTCCATGGGAAACAGATGTGGCAGTCTGCTTCTATAAATATTTACAGCTTTGGAAACCCCATAGCCAGCCAGCCAAATGCCGTCGGATCCATGGGTAGCTCTATTCTGTACGATAAGATTGCTATGACTGGAAATCAACTTGCCAAAAATGGGTTTTATTTTTTGTGTTGGGTAACATACAGAGTTAAATACTCAAGTACCAGCTGCAAGGCTGGCAGTTCAAACCCACCAAGGAGTACCTCGGAAAACAGGCTTGGGAATTTGCATCCAAAATCTCACAGCTTTGAAAACCTATGGAATATTTTACTCTGCAAACACAAAGTCACCACAAGTTGGAATTGACTCCACAGCAACTAACAAAAACAAATTTTACAACAGACCCACAGTCATTTGTTTCAGCTACACAGCCAAGAGTGACCGATAATGTCTGAGTGATTATGAAACAAGAGATGCCCTGACTTGTGGTTGTAACCTCGAAGAAAAAGAAGTTCTTGACATGACTTTCTTCAAGCTGTGCAGTGACTAGCAAGTGACTGCCAGGAAAGCTACCTTACTTATCTTGCATTTTTCTAGTCTATAAACCAAGAGTGAGTTCCTCTCACAATTGCAAAAATTCTTTTCCTCAGGGGGAAATCTTTTCTGGTGTCTATAACTGTTTCAGGACAACTGGAAAACAAAGACAGTAATTAAGCCTTCCTAAGCAGGAATTGAATACCCTGACGATATAGTGGTTAAGTGCTATGCCTACTAACCTTAAAGTCTGCAGTTCAAATCTGCCAGGTGCTTCCCAGAAACGCTACGAAACAGTTCTACTCTGTCTTGTAGGGTCACTATGAGTTGGAACTGACTCAATGACATTGGGTTTGGTTTTCGTTTGGTTTCAGCAGAAATCAGAGTTCCCAAGTGGTGAAAACAATTAACATGGTCAGCAGTTAACCGAAAGGTTGGAGGTTCTAGTTCACCTGGAGGTGCCTCAGAAGAAAGGCCTGGCCAACTACTTTTGAAAAGTCAGCCACTGAAATTCCCATATAGCCTAGTTCTCTCTGATACACATGTAGTTGCTGTGAGTTTGACTGGAGGCAACTGTTAACTGTAAAAGTTGGGATAAGTGAGCATGTTAGGCCTACAGAGTCTGTTTTCTCATCTCTAAAGTGAAAAAGGCAGTGTTTCTTTTATCTCACTCAAAGGTCGATGTGATGAGGTCAGGAGCTGATCTCTGTAAAAAGGCCTTTAAGAATGATGAGGTTCTACACTAACCTGCAGTTCGATGCTTATCCCTCTCTATCTGCATATTAGCTCATTGAGCATCCTCCCACCCCCACAGAGAACTCATTATAAATACAGGCAATCCCTGACTTCTGCCAACTCACACTTGCACTTCTCCTCACTTTGCAAGGACTGAACCAACCCCTACTCACAACAAATTCTTCATCACAATGACTTTCAGTTCATAGTCAGCTTTCAAACCATTGAAAAGGCATGGAGCTTTCCTACACTGAAACCAAAAAAAACAAACCAAACTCTTTGCCATCAAGTCAATTCCAACTCATAGCAACCCTACAGGACAGATTAGAACTGCCCCATAGGCTTTCCAAGAATCAGCTGGTGCATTTGAACACCTGACCTTATGGTTAGCAGCTGAGCTCTTTACCAGTGTGTTAAAAGTCACTTATTCTGACTTACCTATGAATTCAATTTAGAGACTTGAAGATGCATTTAAAGCACTTAACTTCTACACCCACTCCCTCATATGGTCAACACTAGCCTGAAACCCCAATGGCATAGCGGTTAAGTGCTACAGCTGCTAATCATCAGGTTAGCAGTTCAAATCTACCAGGCATTTCTTGGAAATTCTATGGGGCAGTTCTACTCTGTCTCTAGAGTTGCTATGAGTTGAAATCTACTCGACAACAGTGGGTTTTTGTTTTGCCTTAAGCATATGAAGATAATCCATGGCCACTGATGTGAGTCCGACTCATAGCCACCCTACAGCATGGAGCAGAACTGCTCCACAGAGTTTCCAAGGCTGTAGATCTTTACAGAAGCAGACTGTCAATCTTCCTCCTGCAGAACAGCTGATGAGTGCAAACTGCCAACCTTTGGATTGGCAGCAGAATGCTTTAATGACTATACCACCAGGGCTCCTTTAAGCATGTGAAGAGAGCTAGTCTAAATTTAATTGAATATAAAATACGCTCTGAATTGTGAAGATTACAGAAAAAATGAAGATAAAATCTCATTAATTTTTTATGTTGATTACATTTTGAATTGATTCTACTTGGACATTCTGGGTTAAAGAAATTATAGTTGCTTCTGATTATTCATAGCAGTTAAGTCACCACCAGAACTGAATTAGCTTTGTTCACCTCAGCTGGGAACGTGCACATCCAGAGACTGAAGTTTTTGCCACTCTGCACATGTCTGCAGATGACCACAGAAGTTCTGTAATGCTGATTTTGTAGCTATAAATAAATTTTAGTAAGCAGGTGAATTGGCAAACACAGAATTCATAAATAAGGAGGATCAGCTGTATCAAAATTAATTTCACCTGATTCTTTAACTTAGGTTTTAATACGGCTACTAGAAAATGTGAAACCACATATTCTATTTCTACTGAATAGTGCTAGACTGATGAGTATGATTTCTGAGTTATTTGAGTGTGGGCAGGTAGAAATCCATGAAATACCGGCATCCTCTGAGTTACAGACAAAATCTGTTCCTAACTATGGCTTCAAGTGGAGTTTGTAGGTGAGTTAATAGCAGGTGCACATGTTTCTTATTTAGCCTCACTTTAGGGCAGGAAAACACTGGAAGTCTTTTCAATGATTTAAAAGCTGCACATACAGTAAGCGAAGGTGACTGACGAAGAATTCGTCGCATGTAGGAGTTCACGTGGGGCTGGGGCAGTCGTTTCAAAGTGAGAGAAATTCACATAGCATTAAAAGGCAAGTGGAAACCCTGGTGGCATAGTGGTTACATGCTACATCTGCTAACCAAAAGGTCAGCAGTTCAGATCCACCAGGCAGTCTTTTGAAGCTCTATGGGGCAATTCTACTCTAACCTATAGGGTCACTGTGAGTCAAAATCCACTCAAAGAAGGGGAATGGCAAGTATGATTTGTCCACAAGCAAGATGTTTATAACCTGGGGACAGCTTGAAAATCCAAAAAGTGAAAAATGAAAGATATATAGAAATCATTATTGTATTTTGTGATGAAAGAATTCTAGAGCATTTTCCTAACCATTTAAGCTACTGAGTTGGGCAACCTCACCCCCTGTCTTTCCATATTTTGGTCTGGAGAATGGGTCATGTTATTGTCCGTACTCAGGCAGGGACCGGATGTTACTGGAACTGACAGGCAGGGACCGGATGTTACTGGAACTGACTGCATGCAGTAATCCAGACACAGGAAGCTGGCAAAGTGGACACATGCTGTAGTCCTGGAATAGTACCTCAAAGAGCAGTGTCTTCTCTGTTATTTATTCTAGGTCTAATACATAAGAATGAAGGAATATGTAAAAAATTCAATCGTGATTTTTAGCAGCACTCAAAAATGTTTCATCTTTGTCATTCCCTTTTTAACATATTTTCAATTCAGTTATGTGTTATACACAAGTCAGTCTATGATAGTTAACAGTCAAAATTTAAATAGTTACAATAAACTACAGTAGCTTTATTGTACTGAATTACTTAATCTCTCTCAATATCTGACACTGAATGATCTACCTAGAAAGCAAGGGAGGATGCTGACAGCACCTGTGACTATCAGTGAGTCTCACTCACCTGACTATACCTCAGCAAGTATGCAGGTACCAGACCTGGCTTACTAGAGCTTTCCAGTGTCCTCAGTATCTCACTCTCCACTACCTACCTGCCAGTTTGCCATACTACGGTAGTTTAAGTCCTGCTGTGATGCTGGAAACTGCACCACTTGTATTTCAGTTACTACCAGGGTCACCTGTGGTGGAGAGGTTTCAGCAGAGCTTCCACACTAAAACAGACTAGGAAGAAAAGGCTGGTAGTCTACTTCTGAAAATTAGCCAATACAAACCACATGGATCATAACATCACACTGTCCGATATGATCCTGGAAGATGTGACTCCTAAATTGGAAAACACTCAAAATACACAGTGGCTGCAATAATGGATGCAAGCATGCCAACAACAAGCGAGACAGTAGTGCAGGATTGGGGAATATTTTGTCCTACTGTGCATGGGGTCAACATGAGTAGGTACCAGCTCATCAACTCTAACAACTACCTCATTCTAAATCTTAATAGAAATTAAGTTCTTCTAGATGTAAACATTTCTACCTGCTTCCATAAAATCTCTTTGTGTCAGGTAATAAACCAACATTCAAGATCTAAATAAGAGAATACTTGGATGGTCAACAATGTTGGATTGTACATTGGTGAGGATTAAGAAGGTTCCTGAAGGAGCCAGTACAGGGAAACCCTGCCATCTGTATCATAAAGCAATCTGCAAACCCAAAAGACTTCATAGAGAAAAGTGTCTGGGCTCTTTCGGTACCATGGCTAGAGCACCTTCCTTCAGCTCTACCTTCAAACATTGCAGAGGTTGTGTAAGGGGTGGGTTTGGAACAGAAAGCAGCGAATCTGTGTCCTTCAGGCTGTACTGAACAATTTTAAGTGGGATACACCACTGTATGGATATCTGGCCTATCTTTACAAGGTTTAAAAATGCTGTAAAATCCATCTGGATGAAAGATGCCATCTAATTATAAATTCTTATTACTCTTTTTATTGCCTTGTTAGGGTTATCTTGCCTGCTTTTACACGGCCATATGTTTCTGATTAAGACTCTTCATTCAAGCAGAAGCTGAAGAAAAGTCCAGATTACCCAACCATAATTGCCTGAGTAAAAATCCTCTCAATCATCTTGGTAATTCAAACAAATTCAGAGCATGAAGGTGGGTTGCCTGGATAGTTCAGGCTAAAAACTGCTTTGTCTCTCATTTGCTCTTACAGTATTGTAATATACTTAATTGTAGTTTGTTTAAAATAATGGAAAGGCCTTATTTTATGCTTTATATATATGTATATATATACATAGTGATATGTTGTAGTACAAAATAAACTGTAATGGTCAGTATATCACCAAGAGTATATTTAAAACAAATAATAACATGATTGTTAAGGCAATGTCAGGGTTAAACAGAATCTTGGACACATTTTAAATTTATCTAGTGAATGAAATTGAAACACCACTGAATTTATTTTTTAAATATGTTTGACTTCAAACTGAATTAAAATAGAATAATTTAAATGATCTTCAGTGTATTTAGCAGCAGAATTTAGCAATTCAAAGAGAATTCATGACACTCATCTAAAACACAGATATTTTGAGAACGCCAACAGCTTCAAAGGAAAAGACACTATGTACACTGTTAATTCTACCACTTCATTTATAAATTTCTCAAGATGCCCTGTGATTTTTCAACATAAATTACTCAAATTACCAACTTTTCTTTGTATGTGTTTTCCAGTGCTTGTTTATGAATTCTACTGGTCAGTCAGCTATGATTTCTCTCCCAAGTCTAGAAAATGTTTACAGGACAAATGACATCATCACCATGACAGGCTTAACAATGTTTACACCATGAGGTTTAGAGGGTCTTCACAACATTGCTTTCAAATCTTAGTTATTACGGAGTTTAATGTGTTCCTGATGTTTCTGGAGTAACATATTCCTAAAAATAGAGAAATAATTTTTTAATAATATGAACTTCTTGTCTGATCTTGCTTATGCCTGACTAATTAAATGCATTTGCACACTCTTGCAAGATAATAATATAAAGCTGAACTCTGAAACAATGAGTTATATATGGCAGTGAAACATTACAGAAGCCTTGAATCCCCTTCACTACTATAAGAGAAATAGGATGTTTAATGGAAGAGGAAAAATATCCACAGGACTGTAAGAAATTTCCTATTACTACTAGCAAATATTATCTACTTAAGAGTGTCCAGAGTTGTTTAAATGTGTTTTTGCTAGCCTGGATTCTCGAAATGGAAGCACAGGAAAGCATCCTAGCAGCCACCACAGAGCACAGAGATAATATTGGTCAAGAGACTCTATTTGAACTTTTGGTGGTACCAAGTTGTGTTTTAAAAAATTAGCCCCATTGGTGCCTGGCCAACTAGACAGAAGTGTCCTTTCCATGGAGCTGAGTCACCCTTTTTGTAGTTATCCCCATTACTGCAAGTTCTTCCCTAGTCTAGACTTACATAGAATAAATATAATTTATCTTTTGTTAAAAAAAATAAAGTTGCCATTAAGTTGTTTCTTACGTATGGCAACCCCATGTGTGTTAGAGTAGAACTATGTTCCATAGGGGTTCTAATGGCTGATTTTTTTGGAGCATATCACCAGGCCTTTCTTATGAGGCACCTCTGGGTGGACTCAAACCTATTGGTTAGCAGCTGAGTACATTAGCTGTTTATACTACCCAGGAACTCCTACAGTTCATCTTAGACATTATAATTCTTTAAACACCTACAAGTTTCTTCTGGTGCCCCAAATCTTCCAATCTCCAGGCCAACTATTTCTCAAACTATCTTTTAGATTCTAGGGGTCCCAGATCTTTATCATCCCAGTCATTTTCCTGACATCACATTGCATGCACTAATATCCCAATCAATGTATCACTTATATATGCACCTGTTAAGGAAAGAAGAGAGCCAAGCCAGCCAAGTGCCATCGAGACTACACTAATGTATTAGCAATGGCTATTTCTAAATAAAATCACAGACTATTTTTACTTTCCTCTTTATACTTACCTGTGATTTTCAAATTCTCTACAATGGGCATATGTGTTTTTTTTTTTTATAACCAGTAATTTGATATTCAATCATTTAACCACCATCATCAAGCACCCACTATGTGCCAAGAGCTGTATATGAAGTGAGGATGCAGCTGCCAAAAAGTAAAACAAAAATCCCCAGCCCTTGTGAACTTATCTTTTTATCAAGGGAGACATTAAGCAAAAAATGAGTAAAATACGTAGCACGTTAAAAAGGGAAGACAAAAAGGGTTAGCGAGTTGAATCCAACTCACGGTGACCCCACATGTACCAAAGCAGAACTGTGTGCCATAGGGTTTTCAACTGCTGATTTTTCAAAAGTAGATCACCAGGCCTTCCTTCTGAGGAACCCCTGGGTGGACCCAAACCTCTAACCTTTTGGCTAGCAGTTGAGCACATTAACCTTCTGGGACTACCCAGAAGCTCCTTCACAGCAGGTCAAAGGTGATATACAACGGGGAAGGGAAGCAGAGATAGTGCCCAGGGAGCAACGCTAAACAGAGTAGTCAGGGAAGGACTTAATATGAAGGTGATATTTGATGAAGCACCTCAGGTAAGTGAGAGAATAAACTATATAAATGCTGGGCAGAACATTCCAGACTGGAAGAATGCCAAGTGTGCCCTGAGGTATGAGCATGCAGACATGCTCAAGGAACACCAAGAAGGCCTAGTGGGTGGAGTACAGAAAACAAAGGGTTAAGAAACGACTGTATCCAGGGTCAACTCACACACGGATTCATGCGCCTCTGTGGAAGACTCGAGCCTTTACACTTTATGCACTGGGAATCACCGGAAGGTTTGGAGCAGTGGAGTGGTGTATACGGCCTAACTTAACGTTTTAGCAGACCCTCTGGCTGCCTGTGGAAAAGAGACTCACAAAAGTTTATAGCAGAAGAAAGGAGACTAGTCAGGAAAGCTAAATCACAGTCTACACCAGGATGATGGTGGCTTAGATCAGAAAGGGCTGCAGAGGCAGAGAGAAGTGGTCCTGCCCTGGATTTCCAGGGCTGGGCCAACAGTATTTGTAGATGAAAACCCAGTTTAAAAAAATGTCTGGAACTAAACACAACATTCTGAATGTGGTCTTGCTATGGCAGAAAAGATAAGATTTTACACTTCCTTTCTCAGAGTATCCTATTCTAGCAAACACAGAAACCTTAAGAACCAGCCAGCCATTGACACAACTGACCATTAAATAAGGTACATAGATAGCTTTTGCAGAATGTGAACTATGAGGGAAAAATACCTCTAACCAAAGTTCCTGTTGCTAACCGCAGGCTTCTTTCCTTTCACCTTTCCTTCTCCTCGCTCCTTCCAAACCCTTCCTGCATCTTCATTAAGATCCATCTTCCTTGACTGCTTCCCGTGTTTCTAGGTGTATCAACTTCTGGTTTCACTAACTTCCCTGGGGTCAGCTCACCGTGGTTTTACTGACACACTGGAAGCCCTCAAGCCCTTGCTAACCAGAGGCTAGGCATCCCCTCTAAGTCTTCTTTCTCCTTTCCAGTCCCCAAAAGCAAAGCATTGCTAGAGACAGTCGTGACTCTGCTGTGTGTCTACCACAAATCTTGTGTGAGTGTCTGTGTGTGTGTTTTAATTCATTTGAATTCTACTCCTTGGTGTTTCTTTCATTTCTTAATTCACCTCCTGGTGGTTCAGTGGTAGAATTCTCACCTCCCACATGGCAGACCTGAGTTCAACTCCCAGCCAGTGTTCTTCATGGGCAATCTGTCAGTGGAGGCTTATGTGTTGCTACAATGCTCAGTCTGGAGTTCCCAGACTATAATGAACCACGAAGAAAGGTCTGGTGAGCTACTTCCAAAAATCAGTCCATGAAAAGTCAGTGGATCACAACGGTCCAGCTGCTACCAATCACAGTGATGATGTGGGACTGGGCAGAGTTTCATTCCACTGTGCATGGTGTCACGGTGAGCTGGGGACCTACTCAGCTGCAGCTAACAACAATCCACTTCCAGTATAATTCCCTACACAGATGTTTGAAACTCTCCATTCTCCCACCCTTACCCCTAAGTTACTCTCACTTCACTCACAGAGGCTGGTCTTGCTTTTAGCTTTGTTGAGAATAAAGCCATAAAGCATAAATTATTTCCACATGGGCCTCTCAACTTCAAGGTTTCTGAATCACTTCACTCATAACCATTCCCTTTACAGAGAGAAAATCACCCTCATGGTGGTGGTGGTTGTGTGCTGTCAACTCTGACTCATAGGAACCTTATAAGACAGAGCAGAACTGCCCCCCTAGGGTTTCTGAGGCTGTAATACTTATGGGAGCAGATCACCAGGGCTTTCCTTCCCATACAGCTGCTGGGGGGTTCAAACTTCTGACATTTGGGTTGGCAGCTGAGGAGCAGAACACTGCACCACCAGGGTTTACAAAACACACTCACTCCTCTCTAAATTTAACTTTCTGTCTGTACCTTTGATGTAGGCATGGTCTACATCCACACTGTCCCATCCACCACCTTTTTTCTTTTGTATCTCCTGTCTTTCTTTCTGCAGTGGATTTTTTTTTTTTTTCACTGCTCAGGAGAAACTTCTCTTATCCTAAGATAAACAGCCCAAAACATCTGTTGATTTCACTTAAGCTAACATTCAATTATCTCCTTTTCCCTTACTTCAACAAAAGGTAATTGAGCCAGTGCAGTGTGGCACTTTTCAGACACAAAGACAAACATGATACAGTCGTGGTCTTTGCTGCCATAGTTCTCAAAGGGACTGTCAGCACATCTGGCCCTCGGCTTGCTTTCTCTTTGATTATTTGCAAGGTGGCTTCTACCTGAGCACCACTGGAAGAGCTGTGTCAATGTTACACATCCATCCCCAACTTTCCACTGGCTTGGTGATCTTCAGAACATTTCGGCCATCTCCAGTTCCACAGTCGCCTTAGCACCAACCCAACTCCTGTGGGAAATTTCTACCCAGCTATGCAGATTCAAAAGGTCAGTAAGCAAATTCTTCAAAGTTCTCTCATCTGCCTTCTCTTTTCTGTCCATCTCCACTCGTCTCTTTCTCATGAACCCTCTTCTTCCTGAAAATGGTACGACCATCTGGCAGACTTCAGTCATCTTTAACTCCTCTCTCACACTCATCCTCTAAATATAGACAATTTTGCAGGAGTCTTTGCATCTGGTAATACCTTGGTGCTCCATCTGTCACAGCCCATATCCTTTTCTGCAAGTGATCTCCCAGCTCTTGAGTGTTCTCCTTCTAAATTTCCATAGCAGTTTTCATTGTTTCAGGTTATCATATCCACTCATACCGAAATCTTTTATGACACATCTGAACTTCCTCAGCTCACACAAAAGTGCTCCAATTACAAAGAAACTATCCCATTCCTAAGGAGCCCTGGTGGTGCAGAGATTAACTACTGGGTTACCAGCCACTCCATAAGAGAAAGATGTAGCAACCTGCTTCCATAAAAATTATAACCTGAAAACCTATGGAGCAGTTCTACTCTGTCCTATAGGGTTGCTATGAGTCAGAATCAACTGAGTTTCAATAGCTTTATCCTATTTCTGCAGAGTCATGCATACTAGAGTTTATTAAATGAAGAGGCTGCACTAGGCTTTCTTCAGCCCTGGTCTAGCATGCCCTTCTTGTCTAGGTATAAGCTCATGTGTTGCCATCACGGGCAGTACTTCACATACAATTCTTTTGGTTTTGTTTTTCACTATGATCTCAATACTGTAATTGTTCTTGGTGCCACTGAGTTGATTCTGCCTCATGGTGACCCCATGTGTTTCCAAGTAAAACTGCGCTCCCCCGGATTTTCAGTGGTTGTAATCTTATGGAAGTAAATTACCTGGACTTTCTTCCAGGGCATCACTGGGTGGATTTTGACCACAAATCTTTCAATCACTAGTTGAGTGCAAGCCATTTGCTTTACCCATTTTTCAGGTTTTAGCACAAGTGCTCACAGCCCCAAGAGAATTCATTTTCCTTTTAGTGATATGCAGTTTTTCAATCACTCTATTCTGGAGACAATTGTTGTCTTGACATCTTGAGCTTTTGCAGGGGCCCAGAAGGACCTAACTGGCAGTATCCCCTGCTAGCTAGTTCTACTATCAGCCAGACCAGCTGTACCTCACCCAGTCTTCAACTGAACAGGTTTCACCTCCCTGCTAGCCCACAAAACTAACATGCCAATTACATCCTTCTGTGGCACCAGGGGTCATCTTACTTTTTTATTACTAAAAAGCTTGCCTCCCACAGCCCTTGCTTCTTTCATTCTCTTCCCAAGTACAACTTTAGTGTGTTCCTGCAGGGCATGCAGTGTCTCTTACCCCAACTGGAGCCTGACAAATAAAATGGTGTTGACCTCATCTGTCCAGCATTGAGTCTCCTGTGTTTGTCCATTCTCAGAAGCCTAGAGCAGGAATTCCTCCCTCACTGTTATGGACTGAACTGTATCTCCCCAAAACACACATTATAAATCCTAACTTTTAAGCCTGTGGTTATAATTCTATTTGGGAATGGGTTGGTTTTGTTATGTAAATAAGATAGAACTAGCAAAGAGTGTATCCAAGAGATACAAAAGAGATTAAAAGTAAGAGGGCAAAGGGAGATGGGGTAAAGAGAAGCCAAGTCATATGAAGATCTCCCAGGAGCAGAAGCTCAAAGAACTAGAATCTTCTACCATGGCAGACAGAGAAAACCGTCACCTACAGCTGGCACCATGAATTTGGACTTCTAGCTTCCTGAACTATGAGAAAATAAGTCTGTTTGTTAAAGCCACCCACTTGAGGTATTCTGTTCTAGCCCCAAACCAAAACCTGCTGCTGTTGAGTCAATTCTGCCTCATGGTGACCCTAAGGGACAGAGTAGAACTGCCACATAGGGTTCCAAGGAGATGCTCGTGGATTCAAACTACTGACTTTTTGCTTAGCAGATGACTTGTTAAGCACTGAGCAACCAGGGCTCCCTCTGTTATAGCAACACTAAATAACTAAGACACTCACCAGCAGACTGGACTGAAGCTGATCACAACAGGGCCAATTCATTTCTCCAATTGTTTTGTCAACATCAAGAGAAACACAATAAGAAGACTTGGAGGTGGTGTTAAGAAACAATTGTGCCCCCAAAGAGAATGCTTGGTACATGTTAGGGGTATTATGCCTTCAGATACCATTACCTTTTGTTCTTGGAAAATTTAGGGTGGGAATTTTAGCATACGAAGGCCGAGTTTCTCATAGAAGTTTGTCATTGGTAACCTTGTTGATCTCCCTTCTGAAACTGAATGCTTCTTAAAGGCAAGGCAGAAATGATGGCCAGTTAATCCAAGGATTCTTGGTGCCTAGAAGAATGATTCAAGTATGATTTACTTCATGCTAATAGAGTGAATGAATGAAGTAGTCCTCAAGACAGCTGAGATTTTAGAATAATCTTCCCATAGGCATGGAAGGAGATTTTGAAATACCTGTGTGTGGAATTAATTCTTGCAATGCTTTTGATTTGGGGCTTTCTAAAGTGTTGGGAGGAGAAAAGTCTAAGGGACAAGTCACAGGGAATTTTCCATCACCGTTGGCTTAGCCTGTCCTGGAAAATTTCTGAGTCAGTTCACAGGGTTAAAGGACAAGCCACAGATTTTTTGCTGTCTTCTTGACTTCAAATGTCCTCA
The DNA here is from genome assembly GCA_028571685.1 of Heterohyrax brucei. Taxonomy (NCBI): domain Eukaryota; kingdom Metazoa; phylum Chordata; class Mammalia; order Hyracoidea; family Procaviidae; genus Heterohyrax; species Heterohyrax brucei. The sequence goes on along the minus strand of CM053157.1, from coordinate 38,347,111 downwards.
ATTTGGCAAGAATTTTTGCTAAAATATGTGGAATTAGGTTAGTAGTGGAAGAGGGAACATTCTGCATTGCACAAGATCTGCATGGCTGCCAATCAATACACAAAAAAACTGCCCATAAAATGTACAAATCCTAATATTGCTCATCGAAACAAAAAAAGTATCAAACACATTCCCGCAAGGCAAGAAGGAATGCTGTCCCCAAGGAGATCATGTGGAGCACCTGGAACAACAGAAAAAAAGCTGAACCAAAGAAGCAAAGGTGAGCAGTGAGCTCTTAACCAAAACGGCACTTCAAATTTTGCTGGCTCAAGAATATTTTAGTTCTTTTTTTTGCTCTGTTATTTACTTTGTGGAAATTCATTTGCATTCCATAAGCAAAATCACTGCACTTATAACCACTGACATCCACGAAAGAAAGATAATGTTCTTAACCCACTCTGGTTACATTCTCATCACAACTGGTTGCCACTGAGTTGATCCTGACCTGTGGCAACTCCAGGTGTTTCAGAGTAAAAGTGCACTCCATTGAGTTTTCATAGTTGTGACTTTTGGATGTAGATCATCAGGGCTCTAGGAGGGTTTCAACTATCAACCTTTTGGTTACTAGAGGAGTGCTTAATCATTCACACTGCCCAGGGAGTCCAAGCAATACTCTTAGCCATTGCACTATTGTTATGCATCCAATAGGGTAACAATATTCCAACACCAGAACCTCTGCTACCACAGCCAGAATTTGTAAGTATGCACCACTGACAATTAGAGGCAAATTTTAGTATTTAAGTATAACAATATGTAATAAAAGGCACAGAATACACAAAATACTGCTTACTCCTTTACTTCTTGCATAATTGAAAAATATATACAGATGCTACATAAGCAGGAAAATTTTTTAAATATCTGTAAAGGACATAATCATAATTATTCTATTATTCTATGTCAGAACTACTTTGGTAATACTTTGGTAATAAATCTCCAGCATTTCTCTCTCTTGGTCTTTCTCCCAGTGCTTAAGGAATAGTTATAGAGATGCAAATTACACAGTTGGGCAGTTCAATGGGAGCAATCCTTACAGCACCCTAAATCTCCCTAGGTAATCCCTGAGTAAGGATCAAGACTGGATCCAATCCTGAGCCCTCAGGAGATCTACAGTGTGTGTGTTTGTGACATCACATATAAATTGATGGTTATTAGTTCAATTTTAGTGTTAGTTTCTAAAAATAAAGCTCCTTAAACCAGTGGTAAGCAGCAGTCTAAGTTTCTTAAAATTTGCTTCCCTTGAACAGAGACCATTCTCATGTGCATTCTGAACAGAAACAAAACAATTTTTAGAAACTCCACATAGCTTGACTTTGGAACAGCTTTTTAAAAATTTGTTATTATTTAAAACAGTGGTGTATAAACTCCTGGCTGCACACTGAAATCACCCAGAAGCTTTTAAAACATAGCCACACCCAAGCCCCACCTCAACCGATTAACATAGAATCTCTGGAGTGGGATGCAGGCATGAGCTGGTTTTTTGGCTGTCTTTTTTTTAATGTTCCCTATGTCAGTCCTATTGAACTCTCCGGAAGCACCATAATTAAGAGTTCAAGCTTCTAACCAAAAGGTCAGCTGTTTGACTCCACCAGCCACTTAGGAAACCCTATTGGGCAGTTCTTCTCTGTCTATAAGGTTGCTAAGGAGCTGGAATTGACTTGCTGGCAGTGGGCGTTTGGTTTTAGGAGAGCCCTAGGGAGCCCTGGTAGCACAATGGTTACTAAATCAAGCTTCTAACCAAAAGGATAATAATAGAATCTACTAGCTGCTCCTATGGAGCAGTTACACCTGATCCTATAGGGTCACTATAAGTCCGAATCAACTCGCCAGCAATGGGTTTTGTTTGCTTATTTATTTTTTGGTTTAGGTCAGTGCTATGCATCCAGGGTTGAAAACCAGTGCCTTTGAGACATCATCCAAAGGATCCTTAGGCTAACCAAGAAGTTCTAAATCAGATCCCCTTCTATTAAAAATAAGGAGCCCTGGTAGTGTAAGGGTTAAAGCTCTCAGCTGAGCATCAAAAGGTCACCAATCCAAACCCACCTGCTGTTCCACAGGAGAAAAATATGGAAGTCTGCCTCCATAAAGATTTACAGCCCTGAAAACCATATGGTGGTAATTCTCTATCCTTTAAGGTTGCTATGAGTCAGAATCAACTTTAGGGGGTAGTGGGCAACCTACTGAAGATCCTGATAGGAACCAGCTGTGCACCCTAAACAGGGATATCTCTAAACATCAACAGCTAAGGAAGGTTTATCCATCTATTACAGCTCCTCTAACATAGTTGTTTAATGAGCTTTTCTATGATTTGCTGTTAAGAATGACACACACACACACACAAATTCACAGTAATGTACAGTATAGTGACTGCTGAGTAGTATTTGTTGAAAAGACTATAAGAAAAATTGAAGACAAGTAGTTTTTTTCTCAGTAAAATAAGACATTTATCTGTACTCATTATGAAAAAAATTATAGACTCTTCAACCTGGAGAAAGAGTTTGAAGAACGTTTAACAGATTCCTGTTTGTTACAGCCATCCACTTATGATATTTCTGTTAAGGCAGCACTAGATAACTTCTGATTTTACCTTTTCAATTAATAAGTTTATTGAACACCTAAAGTGCAGTAGACAGTAAGCCTGATAATAGCAAGACATTTGAGAACTGAAGAGAAAAAATCAAGTACACATGGAAAAATGGGTACTACAGCATGAAGAGATAAGAATAATATATTTTTAAGACATCAGTAATCAAATCAATACAAAAAATAATGTATCAAATGTCTGCTATTTACACTGTCAAATTTTTAAAAATACAATCACAAATATTTGTAAATATTGAGAAATATTACTTTCATACAGTTGTGTATGTTCAAACTGGTACAAATCTTCAAGAGGGATACTTGGAAATATATGTTTAAAATCTTCCATGTCTGCATGTTATTTGACTACCAATTCCATGTCTGTGATTATATCCTAAAGAAGTTATCATAGGTATATAAATAAATAAATAAAAATGTTCGCAGGATATTCGTTACAGTTCTATATATAAATTGGCAAAATCTTGAAGCCACTTAAAAGTTCATAAGTAAATGTTTACTTCAAAATGTATAGAATATACCAAGTTTTTTTACGGAAAAAAAAAGATTCAATATCTTTAAATGAAAAAAGTAACATTTTCAAAATGTTTAACGTAACACCTCACTTACAGGTGTTATTATTCAAGAAAACAGATCTGAAGGCATCCATCAAAACGTTCATGTGGGGATCTGAGTTGGTAGAATTGTATTTAATTCTTTATTTTACATTTTTTAAGTTGTTGACAATGACATGTAGAGTTTTGTCACGAGGAAAAAAAATTCAAAAACTATTATTTCATAGTGTTAGAAAGAGCCTGGAGGGGCTGTAGGTAAAGGAAGAAAATATGCCCAAGTAGTATGCAAAGAGGGAATTCCACATTGGTAGATCTGTGGCTCCTCTTCTTTGATCTGACCAGATTTAGGCAATACTTTGTGGGTGCAACTAAATGGACATTTATCAAACACTATCCATTTACTTCCTGGGCACATAGGTATTATTATATTTTCCAGCCTCCCTTTCATTAAGTGGGTCCATGTGAGAAAGATCCAACCAATAGAAGGAGGGTGAGCCGATGTGATAGTCCTGGTCAGCAGAATGAGGATGAACCATGTGACTGAAGTTCTGCAAATGGAAAGTAGGTGAGCCCATGTGACAGCAATGTAGCCAATAGGTCATAGGTTAGGCCATGTGACAGAGTTCTGGCCAAAAGAAAGTCTGTAGAGAAGACTGTTGAAACGCTCTCATGCATAATCATCCATTCTCCCACCCTCTGGCTTGATGGAAAATGTTCTGAGGCTGAGGAGAAGTTCAAAGGCTGGGTAGGGTCTCTGAGTCTCCATTAATAAGAATGCCACTCAGGAGAGCCACTTCAACCAGAATACCTGTGTGAGAAAGAAACTTCTATTTTGTTGAATAATTAAAATCTGGAGGCTTTTTAGAACAAGTAGCCTACCCTGACTAACACCATGTGAGCCTCTCACATCCTGCAGCCAGGCAAGCCTCATGCACAATCCGAAGCTACCATGTAGAGAATTTAGGTTTCCACTCATGCTGACACCCAGTCAGAGTTACGAGGCCTTACTTCACCTGTGACACAAGTACACATTTTGTGGGAGTCTCTGCTGAGTTCTCAAGCGTTCAGCAACTGTTCAAAGCTCCAAGTTCCATGAGGAGAGAGCTCTAAACATTTCTGTGACCTGGTACCAGTGATAGCAGAGATCACATTTCTCAGAGTTGAGGGAAAAATTCTATATATCTCCAGTGAATATGGAAAACTGAGAAATTCAGAATTTGCTCTATTTTTAGTTATTAACATATGCATTCCCCAAAACTTAATTTAAAACTCAAAGGGAATATTTCCATATTGAATTTCAATAAAGCAATATGCTGTTTCAGAATAAAACGAAAAGATCCGGTACACAAAGAATCTGTTAGAGTTGTATAATCTGTCACTGAGTTTCACTCAGATGTTCCTCTAGGTTGAAAGCTACAGAAGGTTTGGCAAGATTTTTCTGTCAGCAACTGTGAAGACAAATCCTCAACACTCTGGGGCCAAACTAGGGTTTGGGAACCTGTGAGGATTGAGGATCAAAAATATATTAGCTTGAGAAAGTGAATCAATATATTTAAAACAAAAATACTTAAATGTTTAATAAGCTACAGGGTTGGGGAACTCTTCTGAGGAGAAATGTAAGCAAAACAAAAAAAAAATTGGCAATTTAGATATAAAAGCTCTTAAAAGTATAGATTAAAATGTAACAGTGTGGGCAAACAATATGCTTTGTGGATGACTTCTGAGAGTACTCACAGTCAAATCTGTGAGTACAAATATGTTTTTGGAGATGACTGCTGGAAACTCTGGTGACATAGGAGTTAGCAGCGATGGCTGTTAACCAAAAGGTTCACAGTTCAAATCCACAAGTACTCCTTAGAAACTCTGTGGGGCAGCTCTACTCTGTCCTATAGGGTCATAGAAGTTGGAATTGACTTGACAGCAGTGGGTTTGGTTCCACAAAGCATGGTGTATTGGTTGTGTGCTATGGCTACTAACCAAAAGGCTGGCAGTTCAAATCCACCAGGTGCTCCTTGGAAACTCTACAGGGCAGTTCTATTCTGTCCTAAAGGGTTGCTACGAGTCAGAGTTGACTTGATGGCAGTGGGTTTGGTTTGGGTTTTGTTCTACAAAGGGAAACCCTGGTGGTGTATTTGTTAAGTGCTAAAGCTGGTAACCAAAAAGTTGGTGGTTCAAATACACCAGGTGCTCTTAAGAAACACTACGGAGCAGTTCTAGTCTGTCTTAAACAGTCAACCTGAGACTGAATCAGCTCTACAGCAGTGAGTTGGCTCTATAAAGTGGAATGTCTTGCCCCCAGCACCACCTGACATTTACCTTTCATACTTGCTCCTAAAGATACAGAAGTTAACTGATATTTAGGGAAATACATCAAAGTGTCTTTGGGTACTGTCATTGACTAAATTGTGCCCTCCAAGTTACACTTTGGAACCCTAACTCCTATACCTATGGATCTGATCCTTATATACAGGGGTGTTTTGTTATGGTAATTAGTTCATACTTGTGTAGGGTGGGTCCTAAATCTAGTTCTTTCTGAGTTTTAAAAAGAGCAAATTGGACACAGAAACAAGTACACGCAGGGGAAGACAGATACCACGTGAAGACCGTCTACCAGTCAAGGAATGCCCAGGGCTACAGAAAAAGAGAAAACGGACTCAACCAAGACCCTGATTGGGAATTTTGAGCCTTCCAAACTGTGAGAAAACATACTTCTGTTCTGTTCTTTAAAGCCACCCACCTGTGGTATTTGTGTTACAGCAGCACTAGGTAATTAAGACAGGTGTCGACAAGCGAAATAAACCTGTAAAACTTATTTAGTATTATGCTATACCTATTGACATTTTATAATTAATATTATCATTTTTTTTTTATTTTCCATTTTCTTTGTCACAGAATGTTGAGTTTGACTTTCTAGGTGGTCTCAGAGTTCTGAGAAAGGTCCACAGTACAGAGAAAGATACCAGACCATAGAGACAGACTGTGTTACAGGGCTGATCTCAAATCCGTCTGCTAGACCTCCACCCACCACCTGCTTCAAGGGTAAGAAGGGAGGCAAAGATTAGCTGAAGAGGACAAGTAAGATGGAACGAAAAGCAGAGGTGCTGACCACAGCTTTATTCCACGCCAAGGCTGAAATAGGCCAGATTTGAAGGAGAAAAGAACTTTAAATTAGGTATGAAACTGAAAGTTTTTCTTAAGAACTGGCTGGATTTTCTAATACCTGAAAATAAAAATTGTACATTAACAACAGCAAGTGATCAGGAAACTACAGGATAAATCTGAGATACCATCTGAAAGTAGAAGAAATATATTTCCTCTAAGGAAGTGGAAAGAGGCAGCTATAAGAAAATAAATAAGGTTTTACATACACCTGAGAGCAGTTCACTCAGTGAACTGCTGACATACATGAATTGTGGAAATCTGGGCCTCTAAAATGAGCACTGTAGTTTTACATAAATAATACCGTAATTTTACACAAATAACACGTGCCATCTCAATTTGTTTGCCAACTGCTCCCTCTTTTCATGAGACATTTTCATAAGTACTGCTCTACCAATTTTTTTTAATATGTTACTACAAAAAATTAGCTTAGAACATGGACAAAAATACTTTATGGGGAGAGGGAGCAAAGAAACACAGATGATGCATGCTATTTAGGTAAAAATAGGGCACCACCGTTTATAAAAGGTTATTTCGGTGAAATTTTTATACTTCAGTCTCCAGAAAGGGGTAAATCATAGTCCCTTCTACCTAGGCCCTATTGGCATATTATTTTTTCCTAAGGCATTCAAAACCTTCTAGTCCAAACAGCAAATAACAGTAGAAGTGGAAATATAACAACATTTAGTATCACCATAGCAGTCCTACAAACCTGGAATAGCTTTTCCTTGGGAATTATTTTCTTTTTCATCATACATCAATTTCCAAAAAGTGACTTTGAATCAAAAACATGAAGAGGAGAGACCTCCCCAATGCACTTACCACACATGAAGATGACAAAAATTATAGTGCAACATGAGGGGAAAGCAAGCAATGCCACTGAATAAGCCGAACATATGAAGGCGTATTAAAAGAAGTTATGACGGTCTCATCTGTAAGTGGATCAGCCATCAACACAGAAAGACGAGGGGTGTATGGTGTCTTTCATCAAGGTGGATGGAATATGTAACATTAAAATGATTATACGATCAGAATTTTAAAAAAGTGTTTGCCATCTAGTCAATTCAGCACAGAGAATGCTTTTCAATGGCTGATTTTCTCAAAATAGACCACCACCTTTCTTCTGTGGTGCCTCTGGGTGTACTAGAGCCTTCTACCCTTTGGTCCGCAGCCAAGCATATTAACCATCTGCACTACCCAGGGGCTGAAAACAATCAGAATATAAACAAACGGTTAGAGAGACAGGACAATAGAAAGAGACTCAGATTTAGTCTCCTTTAGATCCATAACGGCAGAGCAAGGGCCATCACAGGAAGGATGAATAAAACAATAAGAACTTTTTCTTGGATGATGAAAATGAATCTGAGAATTTCACAAGCCATTTATTAAGAAACATTTATTGGGGCTTCTGTTGCGTAAAATTTTACTGAAGTTTTATGCCTTACATACTATGGACCTTGAAGTATAATTTACTTAATGCCACATGAAAAACCAGTTTTCTTGTAAACTGTGGCCTGAACACAGAAAACACTATTTTTCCTATTCTTGATGACAAGGCCCTTTTTATGTACCAAATTCTAAAATGAAGACATTTCAAGGCATAAAAATTACCTGCAAGTTTTCATGATGTATAGATTTTCAGTACATACAGTCTCAGGGTTATGAAAGAGGTCCCTTCCTAAGTCTGTGTGTAAGTTGAATATGTAGATTAATTAGAACAAGTCTTATTCAGGTTAGTCAAATGTTTGTCTTAGTGTATAGGTATCCTGCATTTCTATGGAGCCTTGGCTGGCACAGTGGTGAAAAGCTTGGCTGCTAACCAAAAGGTTGGTAGTTCAAATTCAGCAGCTGCTCCCTCAAGACCCTATGGGACACTTCTGCTCTGTCCTATGGGGTCGCTATTAGTCAGAATCAACTCGAGGGCAACAGGTTTGGATTTTTTTGTTTGTGTGTTTGGTTTCATGAGCATCACAAAGCAGTGTGTGGCTTGCTATTATGAACCACTGTATTTCACTCAAAGCTTTAATCTAATAGGCTTTATGGCAGTCCATTCTTAAGTAGGTCAGACATTGGTGTTCCAGGGACTGCCTGCATCGGTTATTATATTCAGGAGCTTAATGATGACCAATGATGCCTCATTTTAAAAGTCTGTGAGAAATGTTTTCTGTACTTACATCATTTGTCAAGTATGTCAGAATAATTAACCTACCTTTATTTTAAAAGCCAGCCAAAGACTACATTGATGAAATGTGATAAACAAATACCTGTCAAGACTATAACTAGTTGACATCAAGGCAATTCCAACTTATGCCAATCCCAAGTCCCTGGGTGGTACAGTTAAAGCACTTGGCTATTAACTGAAAGGCTGGTGGTTCGTGTTCACTCACAAGTGCCTTAGGAGAAAGGCTTAGTGACTTACTTCAAAAAATCAAACACTGAAAACCTTGTGGAACTCACTTCTACTACATGGAGTCACAACAAGTTGGGGGTGACTCAATGGCAGCTGGTTACCAGAATCATAAAAAAGATAAAATTCAAAACAAGGCAAGTAACTTCCAGCAGTGGAAGCAAGCATCACCTGACACTGGCACCACAGGGTGTGCTTTTTGAACCCTAGAATAAGTATGGAACCATCAGGAGAAGAACAGAAAGCCTTAGGTGGGTAGTCCCTCCACTTTTTTTCTGGTCTGTAATTCTAAAATCTTGCGAAGCAGGTCAGAGAAGGAGGAGACTAGCAGCACTGGGTAGAACTACCTCCTGGCAAGCCACGTGAGAGAGAAGGCTTTCTGCTTTCCAGCACTGGGAATACTTGGTAAAAAAAAAAAAAAAAAGATTCCTTGTTCCTGGGCCCCCTTTCATGTCCAAGGACTAAAGGACTAAAGACTTCAGTGGCACAACACAGGCCCAAAGCAGCACTAAAGTAAAGCCCCCAAAGCTAGTATTCTTAGAAGGCAAAGGCTTTAAAGACCAACAGAGTTAGGTATTTGGACTGAGATCCGACTAAGCAACAACATACTTGAACCGGAACCCCAAAGAAACATTTAATGTCAGCCTTAAATAACAATGTGTCTGATAAAACAAATGGAGTAAAATGACTGTTTATTCAGCATCCAAAGACAAGCAACATCCAAACAACAGAATCTGTCTGAAAGAATATAAAAAATCATGTGTTTTTTTTTTTTTGTAATTTCAATTTTCCATCACAGTGGCACTTGATAATGTCAAAAACATTCAACAGCAATTGGGCCCAATTCAAGCAATAAAGACAGAGGCCATTTCATGTTGTGAAAAACTGTATAGGTTTCCTGAACAAAAGACGTTTATCACTAAACGGAAGACGAGCCTGTGAAAGGTAAATTTCCTTCCTGGTCCCTCAAAAGAAGAAGAAGAAGAAGAAGCTAGCAGTATCCAGCAAATGACTCCAAAGACTTTTCAAAGGAGCTTGGAACAGATGCTTGCCACAGTACTTCAGGAGGAAAAAAAAAACAACCGACATTCACCCGAGCAGCCTCCAGCTATTCACACTGCAGGCTCCACCTCACTCCAGACATCCCTTGTCCCCAAACTGAATGAAGGCAATAATGGCGCATGGCCACTTCTGTCCAGTGCTGCAGCCACTCCACGGGCCATCTCTGCTCCAGAGCTCCCTACTGGCTTGGGTAAGATTGTTGAATCCTTCTGGCACTCCAAGGCGCTCCTTGACCAATCCTGCTTAGATGGAGTTTTGTCCTTCACAGGCGGGCCCATCTCTCTGTCCAATAAATCTCTCACTCCTAATTCTGTTTGAACACACTTCTCAGGGAATCCCACTAACACAATGCTCCTAAAAACCAAGCTAGTAAAAACTGACCTTCTACGTCTCAATATGAAGACCCACTTTCTGTAAACAAAATTTCATGTTTCCAATTGCCAACTATATTATTTAGCCATTTCAAAGGAGATGAGCAAGCACCGTGATTTTTAATCCTCAGCACATGAGGTAACAAAAGTTTTACTGTCAAAAAATTTTGTAAATATATCATTATTGTCATTATGACAAAATAATTAGGGTTGTGTATAACATTTTTACATTTTCAGTTGTCTAGATACTGCTGGCTGATGCAAAAATGATAGTAGAGATTCAATAAATCCTTCAATCTCTTTATATCATATGTTAATATCAACTGACAGGCTTTCTAAGATGCATACTTCTAACACTGTAAAATGTGGGAAAGGAAAAAAATCTTCTGTGTCTTTTTTCCTATTCAGTGCCACACTTCTTCACAAGGTATTATGACTCATGTCACTTAAGATCTTTATGTTTATTATTATTATTTTCCTAATTTCAGGTTTGAAGACTCCAGCAATGATCTTTTTATATCCTTTCACTGGATAGATGTGAACTTTCCATTCCTAAATTCCCATGGAAGACTGAGGACAAGAATTGCATCACACTGTTTAAATTATTCATAAGATAAAAAATATCTTCTTTCTTTGGGTATGTTTTCTTTCCTTATGTCATTGTTTATTGTTAATATTGCCTATTTTATGTATAATTATTTCTCTTGGCAGTCAAGTGAGACAGATAAAAAGCCAACACATTACCTGTTCTCTCAGATGAGACTCACTCTTGTATGTGTAACATGTAAATTTTACATATTTTCTTCTTTTTTTACTAAAAACTGATGGCAAGTATTTGAATTTGGGGATTTTTCAAACAGCCCGTCATGAGAAGTTGACTTGTTTTTTGACTGCTGCTTTAGACATATACTTTTTTTTTTATTATAACTGAGTGAAAATGTACATTCCCGTATAAATTTACATGCCTACCTATATGTAGCTTCCACTGCTCTCCATGCCCGGTGACAGCACACTATTCCTCTCTGCTCCCTACATATCTCATCCTCCCAACAGTCTCCTTTCCCCTCTTCTCCACCCACTCTCCTTCCTCCAGCCAGAGGTCAGTAGGATGATATCCTATAGATGTATAGAACCATAAAGTGCATCCAATACATGGTCACTCTGCATCGTCAAGTCCAATCCATTCGTCTCCAAAGAGTGGACCTTCGTTATGATTAATGGGCAAGGGCAGCATCAGGGCCAGGGGCCACATCCAATTAAGTGATGGGCAAAGAAGATGGACAGACATTTGTCTAAAGAGGAGATCCCAGCAGCCAAAAAACACATGCGGTCAGAATCTTTAGTTATTAAAGAAATTCAAATCAAGATGACAATGAGATACCATCTCACCCCAACAAGGTTGGCCATGATCCTAAAAACACAAAACAACAAATGCCGGAGAGGCTGTGGAGAAACTGGAACTCTCCTATACTGTTGGTGGGGTTGCAACATGGTCCAGCCTTTTTGGAAAGCAATCTGGTGCTTCCTTAAAAAAATGGACATAGATACACCATTTGACCCAGTAATTCCACTACTTGAAATACATCCTGCAGAATCAAGGCCTTCCACACCAATGGTCACATGCACAAGAATGTTTATCACAGCACAGTTCAGGATAGAAAAAAGATGGAATCAACCCAGATGCCGAACAACACAGGAATGGATAGGTAAACTATGGCATATATACTCAATGGAGCACTACGCATATACTTTTGATTAGTGACAATTAACCCTAAATACAAAGACATTTTAAAGTGGAATCTTAAAACTAAAGATAGAGAAATAACATGGTTAGAAGTATAGGCTTTGCTAGCCTCAAATTCAGTTGACTTAATAATACTACTATTATACAATTTTACAGGACTAATTTGAAGATCCAAATAAACTGATATTGTTTATTTTGGGCTATTGATAAAACAGTAGCAAAAAGAAAGTATGGTTAATGCTTAATGCAAATAAAAGTTACTTTGAGGAAAAAAGGAAAAGTTACTTTGAGGAAAAAATTCACAAAGAATCACCAAAAAGTTATAGTGATGCTTCAGTGAAATTTATTTACTTTTTAAAAAGTACATACTCAGAAGTAATATGTACTCTCAGTTCAGCAAAGCACAAGCAGGGTTTTAATCTATCCCTGGAATTTGATTCTTTAAAAAAAAAGAATTAAAAACTTTCTCTGCTATTTACAGTTTTTGCTTTGGGATAAATCCCAACATCTGGATGCCAGAATCTGAGAAACAGAATCCACAGGGACACATGTGCAATTTTATGCCTGCAAATCCACTATCTTTTAGTGTTAAACCACTATGGTGCTACCCCCTCTTTTGCTACTCCACAGAAACATTGAAGAGTGTTTTCCAAACTTATCTAGGGTTAAAACACAATAAGCTCCATATCACAACCCAGCATATCCATACACACAAGCATAACCAAAACAAGTTTTCCAAATTAATACTTACCATTTCTATATGTGATATGCTGTGACAGTTTCCACCCTATTCCATTTCATCTTGTTTCCTTTTGTTTAAAATACTGACCATGACCCACTAAATCGATTTCACTTCCCACAAGTGATTCATGACCTGTGGTTTGAAAACCAGCACTTGAGGCTTGAGAGTCTTCCTGTGAAGAAGGTTAGTCCTCAGACTAGCATCATCAGCATTATCCAGGGACCTGGGAGAAAGTAGACTCTCAAATGTGGACCTGCTGGATCACAGTCTGCATTAACCAGATCTTGGTTGCCTCACATGTAAACTGAAGCATGAGACAGTCTTCTCTACAGCACAAAATGAGGTCATTTACAACTGTTGTCTGAACCGAATTTAAATCAAGATACCCACTGCCATCAAGTCCATTCCAACTCATAGTGACTGACTCCACAGGACAGAGCAGAACCGTCCCATAGGGTTTCCAAGGAACAGCTGGTAGATTCAAACTGCCAACTTTTGGGCTAGCAGTTGAGCTCTTAACTGCTACTTTACCAAGGCTCCCTAAATCAAGGTCGTGCCTCTAAAACTAGCTGTTCAAAAAAGTCTCATCATTCCAACGATTTTAAGAGACAACACATTTTCTGGCAGGAAAGTTATGCATAAATGAAAACTCACTTTCAGTTTTTTCAACTCATCCAATGGGCTTCAAATGCCAACAGAGATGCTGCTAACCTAGATCCCCGGGCCTCCGGAGAGATGTGAGATTAGGCTCGGCTGACTACAGTAGATCTCTGAGTGTACATAACGCACATCAAGGTGTGTGTGCGTGCGTGTGCATGTGCATGTGTGCACACACATACATGCATGAACTATTTCTGGAAAGAAAATTCACAGTATTCACCAAAATTCTAAAGAGTTCCATTATTAAAAAATGTTAACACACTGCCCTTGAGAACATGCTTCCTCTGCCAAAAACTGGCTGTGTGCCCACAGTTGTAATCTAGAGAGGAAGTCAGAGAAGCAGAGTCAGGGAACTACAAGACCAGTCCTTCACTGTGACTACTGCTTACTTAATTCAATTGACACATAAACATACTAAGTATCTATATTCACAAGTTAGAGGGCACTGGTGGTTAAGTGGCAGAATTCTTGCCTTCCATGCAGGAGACCTGAGTTTTATTCCCAGACAATAAACTATGCACAGCCAACATCTATTTGTCCAGGGGAGGCCTACATGTTGCTATAATGCTGAACAGGATTCAGCAAAGCTTTCAGACTAAATCAACCTAAAAAGACAGGACTGGTGATCTACTTTCAAAAATCAGCCAGTGAAAACTGTGTGGATCACAAGAGTTTAATTCACAACCAAAGTGGTGACGGTGCAGAACCTGGTAATATTTTGTTCTACCACGCATGGATCACCATCAGCCAGGGGCTGGCTCAATGCAGCCAACAAACAACACACACAAGGTACAACAGGAGACATGAAAAAATGACTTGAGGATTCCTTTAAGTGTCTTACTATCTAGAAAGGTAGATAAAACAGGCACAAAATTAATCAAACACACCCTCTCCTAAAATGGTAAGGAGTCAAATGACAAGATTTGGAGGACAGAAAGACAAAGACAAAAAGGTCAGAAGAGTATACGACAAGAAATTAAGACATCCAGGTCACTGGAGAGTAGGATACTGGGAGGAAGGTAGCTTGGTGGGGGCACCATCTGTTTCCAACCTCCATCTGTCCTAATTGGTCTGTGCCCATCTAGTTGCCAGATATTTTGGTAACCAGCCCTGCAGAAGGACTAGCCAACGCCAAGTGCCGGCGAGCAGAAGGACTAGCAGGAAAAAAAAATATTGCTGCAAAGTGATACTGGAGTCTTTATACACAGAACTCAGAACTTCAGGTGAGAGAACTTGATTCCATTCTGTAAGAAGTTCTGTGTGTCTTCTGAATGTCTTTGTTTGTGGCTTCTAAAATAAAATGTTTTATTTCTACTAGACAAGTTACAGATAACACTGGCAAATACACATAAGTAACATGAATTCAAAATAGATACGAATGTTTTACATTTAAAAGCTAAGGAGAAAAAATACACACCAAAAAATATTAACAGGTTCAATCAAATCCATTTATGCCATGGGGTATTGAAAATGAACATAATGAAAAATAAATGGCAAAGATAATTCAGAACAATCTATAGAACCAATATAACATAGTTGACATTTAAATATCATTAGAATGTAATATATGCAAACTGTTGAGAAAAGCACTAAATCTTCTAAATTGGAAGTCTGTGAGGTGTTGTTGCTACATGAACTGTCTCAACTTCCTCTCCTCCCATTCTTGCTTGAACCCATCCCCATGAGACTTCCACCAACTCCATACAAACTGTCCTTATCAAGGTCACCAAAGACTTCTGTGTGCCCAAACTCAAGGGTTAATCCTCAGTCCTTGTTTTCACAGAGCTGGTAGTCACTTGGTTCTTCTGCTACCTCACCAGCTCTTCCAATCAGGCTCCTCTGTGGGTTCCTTCTCTTCTTCTCTAATTCTACATGCTGGGAAGGTCTAAATCTCAACCATCACAACACTACAAATTGCAGAGAAAAGTATGCATGTCTGCGAGAGTTTTCTGTGGAAAAACTTTACAGTGTTCACCAAATTTTTAAGATTCGCTGATTCAAAAATGTTAAGACACAACACCCTGGAGAACATATTCTTTCTGCTATAAATGTGATGTACAGTCACATGAAAAGACAAAGAAGTATAAAAAGTTGGTAAATACAAGGTCCTTTACTGTGACCACTGCTTATTTAAATACCACTCACAAGTCAAAGCACACTGGTGGTTCGGTGGAATCTTTCTGCATTTGCTTCCCAGGTGATCTCAGCTAGTCACTCATCCTCCAGTATAGTCTGTCTTTAGGCTTACAAATTCCCAGTTTATACCTGCACTCTAATATCTCTCAGGAACGATACACACAAACAGACCTCCTGGCATAATAGGCATCTCCAACAGAACACAGCCAAAGTGAAATTCCTGATTTCCCCGCCCGGTGCAACATTTACCTTCTGCAGACTTTCCAGGTGATCACTGGCAACAAAGCTTGGGGCTCATCCTAGACTCTTCCACATTCTATACCCAAGCCATCAGCAAATAGTTTATCTTCCACCTTCAAAATAGATCACCTCCATCCAATCATATCCCACCATATCCACTACCACCAACCTTAGTCTCTCACAGTGGTCTCTAACTGGCCTCCCAGCTTCAATTCTTACTTCCATCCAGTCTATTCTTGACATAGCAGCCAAATATGGTCCTTTTAAAACTTCAACTAGTGTAATATGCATTTCAAGAACAAAAATAAAAACAAAAGTTTAATCAGATAATGTTACCTTCTCTGTATAACCCTCCAATGACACCCCCCCCTGCAGAATACAATGAAAAGGTTTTTATCTGCGATTACTATGATTTATCTATAATACGGCACCATTGCTGCTCCCCGATCCTGCATTCTACAATTCTGCCCTCACGTCACTCCAGCCTCTGGTTTCCCTTCTATTCCCTGAACATTCCAAGCAAGCTTCTGCACATATTCTTTTCTCTCTGGGGTACTGCTCCTCTAGAGGGGCATTTGATTTGTTCTCTTGCTTCCTTAGGTTCATGAGCAAATGTCCCCTCCTCACAACAATCTTCCACAATTTTCTAAATAAAATGCACCTCTCTCCACCACCGTTCTTCTGCTTTCTCCACTTCTGTTCTGGAGAATACCAACAAGCATTACATTCCGTTTATATGAGCATATGCTATGTCAAACTCTAGATGCCAGCAGGTACCCTGTCTATTTGATTCATGCTGTATCCCTACCAATGTTAAATTATTTTGATGAAATGGGTTTTTTAAAAAGAATCAGAAAATACACTTGTTGGTACGTTGTTACGAAAAGATGATCAAACTTTTAAGTTTCCAAATGCAATCACATACATAAAATTCCATTTTCTACCCATCAAGTCAGTAAAGGTTACTAAATCACAAATAAATGTGACAAAAGTGGTACTTCCAAATATTTCTTGGAGGAGTCTATCAATACTAGTATCAGCTGCCATTCAATTGATTCCAACTCACGACATCTCCATGTTGCAGAGTAAAACTGTCCTCCTTAGAGATTTCACGGCTGTGGCCTCCCAGAAGCAGACTTCAAGGCCTTTCTTTCCAGTGGCCTCTGTAGTTGTTGTTGTATGTCTTCCAGTCAATTCAAACTCATAGCAGTACTACATGACAGAGTAGAACTGCCCTGTAGGGTTTCCTAGGCAATAAACTTAATGGGAGTGGACTGCCAGGTGTTTCTTTCGGAAGAGCTGCTAGTGGGTGAGAACCACCTTCCAGTTAGCAGCTGAGCTCTTAACTACTGCACCACTAGGGCTCTTTAGGTGTTGTTGGGTGCCACGGAGTTAGTTTCAACTCACAGTGACACTATGTAAAGCAAATGAAGTGCTGACTAGTCCTGCGTCACCTTCATGGTCATTGTTATACTTGAGCCCATTGTTGCAGGCACTGTATCAATCCACCTCACTGAGATTCTTCTTCTTTTTCACTGATCCTCTATTTTACCAACTGTCATGTATTTCTCATGGAATGTTCCCTCCTGATAACATGTCCAAAATATGCGAGATGAATTCTTACCATCCTTGTTTCTAAGGAGCACTCTGGCTATACTTTTTGCAAAAACAGATTAGTTTATTCTTTTGGCAATCTGTGCTATACTGGATATTTTTCTCCAACACCATAACTCAAAAGCATCAGTTTGTTTTTTGTCTTCCTGATTCTTTGTCTAGCTTTCACGCGTATACGAGGTGACTGAAAATACCACAAGATGGGTCAAGCACATCTTAATCCTTAAAGTGTTATCTTTGCTTTTTTAACACTTTACAGAGGTCTTTTGCAGCAGATGTGCCCACTGCAATGCATCATTTAATTTGCTGACTGCTGCTTCCATGGGCATTGATTGTAAATACAAGTAAAACAAAATCTTTCAGAACCTCAATCTTTTTTCCATTTATCATGATGTTGCTTATTCATCCGTTTGTTAGGATTTTTGTTATCTTCATGTTGAGGTGTAGTCCAGACTGAAGGCTATAACCTTTGATCTTCATAAGATAGTTTTTTTCAGTGAGCAAGGTTGTGTCATCTGCATAATTCAGGTTACTAATGAGTCTTCTTCCAAACCTGATGCAGTCTTCATACATTATAGCTTCTCAGATTATTTGTTCAGCCTACAGATTGAGTTAAGTATAGTAAATCATATAACCCTGGTACACACCTTTCCTGATTTTAAACTACTTGGTTTTGTTTACACAACTGCCTCTTGATCTATGTTGTACAGGTTCCTCATGTGCACAATTAGGTGTTCTGAAATTCCCATCATTCACAATGTTATCCTTAATTTGTTATGCTCCACACAGTCAAATGCAGTTGTATAGCCAATAAAATACAGATAAACATGCTTCTGGTATTGTCTGCTTTCAGCCAAGATCCTTTTGACATCAGCAATCACATCCCTTGTTACACATCCTCTTCTGAGTCTGGCAGTTTGCATTGAAGTACTGCTGCAACTGCTTTTGAATGATCTTTAGCAAAATTTTACTTATATGTGATATTAACAATATTGTGCAATAATCCTGCATTCTATTAGATCACCTTTCTTTGGAATGGCCACAAATATGGATTTCTTCCAGCTGGTTGACCAGGTAGCTGTCTTCCAAATTTCTCTGCATAGACAAGTGAGTGCTTCCAGCTTTTCATCAATTTGTTGAAACATCTCAGTTGACATCCTATCAATTCCTGAGGCATCTTTTTTTTTTTTTTTTGGTCAATGCCTTCAGTAAATCTTAGACTTTTTCCTTCAGTGTCATTGGCTCTTGTTCACATGCTACCTCTTGAAATGGTTGAATATAAAACAGTGTTTTTGGGGGGGGGTACAGTGTCTCTGTGTATTCCTTGCATTTTCTTATGATGCTTGCTGTGTCTTTGCATACCATGACCATAGAACCTTCAAAATTACAAATCCAGACTTGAATTTTTTATTCAGTTCTTTTGGCTTGAAAATTACCAAACATTTTCTTCCCTTTTAGTTTTCTAATTCCAGGTCTTTGTGCATTTCTTTATAATATTTTACTCTGTCTTCCCAAGCTACACTTTGAAAACTTCTGTTCAGCTTTTTTAGTCAGTTTTTTTTTTTTTTTTTTCTATTCACTCTAGCTACTCTACATTCAAGAACAACTTTCAGAATGCCTTCTGACATTCATTTTTGGTCTTTTCTTTCTTTCCTTCTTTTCTTTTTAATGACCTTTGGGTTTCTTCTTGTATGATATCCTGGATATCATACTCTCCTGGTCTTCAGTCTTTACTGTTCTATGCATCAAATCTATTCTTGGGATGGTCCTGAATTCTCAGACCATCTCAGGATGCTTCTAAAAGCAAAAACACCCAACCCACTGCTGTTGAGTCAATTCTGACTCAGAGACCCTATAGTCAGAGTAGAACTGTCCCATAGAGTTTCCAAGAATGCCTGGCATATTTGGGATTCACCTCAAATCTGTCTGTTACACCTCAGCCCATGACCTGCTTCAAGGGGAGAAGGAGGAGGCAAGAGATTAGCGGAAGAGGATGAGTAAGATGGAATAAAAAGAGGAGATGCTAACTACAGCTTTATGCCATACTGAGGCTGAAATAGGCTAGATTTGAGGGACAAAAGAACTTTAAATTAGATATGAAACTGAAGATTTTTCTTAAGAATTGAATGGACTTTCTAAGACCTGAAAATAAAAATGTGCATTAACAACCACAAGTGAACAGGAAACTACAGGATGAACTTGAGATATCATTTGGAAGTAGAAGAAAATACAACATTGTGCTGTTTCTAGCACCCATCCCATTTGGAACAAGCACCATCTATAGCAGTGGGCAAGCAGGTAGACTATGAAGCCAGATTACCAGCTTTTCAATTCTGTTATGTTTGCTGATTGACTTCAGGAACACTGAAAAGCCCATCTGAGCCTGAGTTCCTTCATCAGTAAAGTGACAATAAGGGTACCCACTTCCTAGGGTTGTATGGGATGATTCATGAAACAGCTAGAACAGAGTTTGGGAAGAGAAGGCAGAAGACAAGTTAGAGATTCCGGTAATGATACAAGAGAAAGATACTATGGATCAACAAGAGTGCCAGGAAACAACAAAAAAAAAAGTGCTATGAATTAGACACTAAAGTGAAAAATTGGAGAAAAGATTTAAAGATATGCTGGAGGTTTTAAGTCTAGATAACTGACAGAAGAGACCAATGGCAGTCTGGCTTCATAGCCTACCTGCTTGCCTACTACTACAGCTGGTTTGTTCCAAAGTGAAGAAGTGCAAAAACAGCACAATGTTGTAGAAAACAAAGCCCAAAACTTCATGAATGGTACACTCTTTATGACCTTGAAGAAGTTCCCCAACCTCTAAATAAACACAACAGGGCAGTCAAACATAGAATTACCATATGACCTAGAAGTCCCAATCCAACATCTGTATCCAAAAGAAGTTAAGAGAGCAACGTAAACAGAAACTTGTATTCCTAAATTCATTACAGCACTTAGCACAATACTTAAAAGGTGAAAAGAACCCATCAATAAACGGATAAACAAAATTCAGCGTGTATATTTATTGAAATATTAGTCTGCCACAAGGAGAAATGAAGTCCTGGTCTATGTCACAACACAGGTGAACTTTGAAAACACCATACTGAGTTAAGTAAGTCAGTCACAAAAGGACACATAGTGTATGATCCTGTTTATGTAAAACATGCAAATAATAAAAACCAAAGATCATTAATGGTTATGAGGGGTGAAAGAAAGGAGGAAAGAGAAGTTTCTGTTTGGGAGGTACCGAATTTATATTAATCATGGTGGAATACTTTACAATAGAATGGGGATAACTGTGATACAACATGAAAAATGTAATCAACATCACTGAAACAAGAATGGAAATTGTCATGGCAAATCATGTTTTGAAGTGTGTACTTTCACCAAACAAAAAATAGTAACTTTTATTATATTAAAAATGATATAAAAGGATATACGAAGATGCTCTGAAAACTCTAAAACGTGATATAAAAAGGATATATCCCTACTTTGGTTGCTGAGTTGAACATACCTGTACCCATATCCAGATAAGATGTCTAGCAGGCACTTAGCAGTGTGGAGCTGGATTGCAAGGGAAAAACTCGAGCTGAATATAGTGGAGTCACCTGTACACAGGGGATAATTAAAGCAAGGAGAAGAGGAGATCAGAAGGTGAAGAAGGAAAAGGAGACAGTAGAGATTAAGTGATGCATAACCCATAATTAAAACTTGTTTTCCATTCACTACAAAGAGCAGCCATTTCTCCAAATATGCTTATTCAATGACCTTAATAAGTAAAGTTGACCTTAATGACATGTATGGATTCAAGTTTGCAGGATCTTCATTTGCTGGTGTGGAATGACTCAAAATGAGAAGAAATAGCTACAATATCAATCAACAATAGAATATAGATTGCATAAAATATGGATCCAGGAAAACTGGAAATCATGAAAAATGAAATGGAACACATAAACACCCACATCCTAGGCATCAGTGAGCAGAAATGGACTGGTATTGGCCATTTTAAATCAGACAACAATGTGGTCTACTAAACTAGGAAGACGAATTGAAGAGGAATGACACTGAATTCATCTAAAAAAGAACATTTCAAGATCCACAAAGTACAGTGATATCCATAATGGGATACTATCCATACACCTGAAGAAAATTAGAACAAAGCCACAAGAGTCAAAGTATGGTCTGAGGATATCTCTACCCCACTGTAGAAACTATTTCAAGAAGAGATTTTACTCTTTGAGGACCAAAGACCAAAGACCAGAGAAGTTACAGCATGACATCACACTTAAAAAAAGCAAGAGAGAGGCAGAGATAACACAGCACTACAGACGGAAGCACCACATTGTACCTTCACAGTACAGATCTGAAAAACTATGTATGACAGAGTCAAACATTAATCCTAAAATGTTAAGCATCAAATGAAGACATAAAAACTCCACGAAGCACTAAATGGAATAAGAAACTGACATAGAACAGAGAGTGAAGAATGAGATGCAGTGGGGATCCCCATCAGTTAATGCAGCATAGATTCACCATCTTAGACTCCTGTCATAGATCCACAGATAGGGGGCAGGGGAAAGCAGCTTCACGGAGCTTCCAATAGGAGACAGAGCACTTTGTAATCAGAGATAAATGCCTTTACACTCCCTACCCTCTCAACCCCCTCTCAATGGGCTGCAGTCACTCAGCCTGGGAGGTACTGGTCCAATGCTGCTTGAATTCATCCCACTCATGCCAGCTGGCTTATACTCTACCATTTGTTTGTTGCTGTTGTGTTTTTCTGACTCTTTTTAGTATTTTTCCTCCCTCTTAACTCCTTTCTTTTCTTTCTCTTGAACACCTGGTCATGAGAGTCATCTCGGCTACTTCTTTACAGGAACTGTTGGGGAACGACTTCCCTGGTCTACACCTCCAAGCCAGGAGGATCCCTGAGAACATTTTGTTTTCTTTTTTCCTTTTCTTTATTTATTGGTTTCTTCTCTCTCTCTACTTACCTTCTTTTTCTGTCTCCTGAATACCTGGTACTGTGTACCATCTCTGCCCCTTCTAGTGGGCTGAACTGTGTGGTCTGGGAACCACTTTCCTAGTCTGTGCCACTGCATTGGTGGGATCCCCAGGGTTTTTTTTTCCTTTTTTTTCTTTTTCTCTCCTTCATTTCTGTTTCTCAAGTCTTTACTTTCCTTCCCTTTCTGTCTTCTGAATACATGACACTGTGTGTTATCTCCACCCCCTTTAGACAGTCTGTGCCCCCAGGCTTAGGAATCAATGAGATCCCTGGGAACTTTTTTGTTTCTTTCTGTTTCTATTCATTTCTTGGTTTCTCATATCTAGTCTCTCTACCTTCCTTCCTTTCCTTTCTACTAACAACCTAGCAATTTTTTCTCTCGGTTTCTTGTTTCTCTCTGCATTCTTTCCATTCCTGTTCCCAGACCACTTAGCCATGTGTCCTTTCTCTCTCCATCTTTTTTCTTTAGTTTCTTGTCTCTCTCTCCTTTCCTTCCTCCTATCCATCCAGCTATGTGTGCTATATCTGTCCCTTCCTGACTGGCTGTGCTTCAGTGCCTGGTTAGAAAGCCACTGACTCACAGCTTCTGTTGATCTATGGAACTCCAACAACAAGTTAGTAGAAGAGAAGGCACTGGAACTGCTTGACAAGGAATTAAAATCTCTGATATCCAGAGCTATCCAAGAGTTGAAGGAAAAGCAGACAAAAATAGGGGAAAAAATAGATGAAATCACAGAAAAGGTAGGAAAAAAATCATGGAAAAAGCAGCAAAAACAATGGAGGAATTCAGGAAAACATCTCAAAAGCTCAAAATAAATTGACAGACTACACAAAAAAACAGCAATCATAAATCCAAATGATAAAAGAACCAAGAATTCAGAAATGGACGATGTCATAGAAAGTTTGATGAGCAGGTTTGAAACACTGGAAGGCAAGATCAGTAAAATTGAAAACAAGTCCTTGGATACCACTTTGTCTAATGAAAAATCAGGAAAAAAGAACAAAAGAAAATGAAACAACCCTGAGAATGAGGTGGGATACAATCAAAAAAAATTGACAGTGATCAGAATTCCAGAACAGGGAGGAAAACAGAGAGGATAACTGAAGAATTATTGACAGAAAAATTTCTCAATGTTATGACAGATAAAAAGCTGACCACTCAAAGAGGATAGACACCAAAAGAAGCATAATGATTACACATGCTAAAACCAAAGGAAAAGACAGAATCTTGAAAGCAGCTTGAGAAAAACAAAAAGCAGCATACAACAGGGAAACAATAAAAGTAATGGAAACAATTGTTTCTAATCATTAATTTGTAAATGATAACAACATCAGAATAAGACAGTGAATAAATGGTGTATGTACAGAACTCTCCAATGGACAAGCAGGCAAAGTGACACCACGTAATAAAAGACTGGCTCAAATTTAGGAAGATAAGGGTAAATTTCAAATTAAACACTAAGAAAGTTAAACAAATTTCTCACCAAAATAAAGAATAACAACATACAGTGGCAGTAAACCCAAAATCTAACAACAAAAAAAGATAAAGGAGAAATGAAAATAAAAAATCCACAAAGTAAATTCAGCACAAGAGATAAGACGAATAACGAAAATGTCAGCACCACAAAAAGACAGAAATAAACTCATATCTATCAATAAGTACACTGAAAATAAATGGCCTAAATAATCCCATACAGAGATAGAGTGACAGAAGGAATAAGAAAAGAGGATCCATAAATAAATTGCCTACAAGACAGTCAGTCATTCTAGAAACAGAGGCATAAAGTTGTTAAAAATCAAAAGACGGAAAAAACACATCAAGTGAAGAGCTACCAAAAAAACAACAGAAATAGTAACACTAATTTCAGATAAAACAGACTTTAAAGGAGGCATGGCCAAGATGGCAGAGTAGACTGATGCTTCCTCTCAAACCTCTAACAACAAAAGACTAAAAGAAAAAATCCAGTATATGTGACATCCTAGGATCCCTGAATGCTGACAGGAAAGCTGGGAAATCAGACTGAGCAACTGGGAAGGGAGAGTAGCTCCAGAAGTACATAGGAGTCAACAAACCTGATGTACCAGAAACAGCTGTGGTCAGTGTGTTGAATGGAAGGGTAGCAGCCGGTAGGTGTCCTCCTCAGCAAGAGAAAATGACCAGAGAATCCACTCACACCTCCAGAACCAGTGAAAAACAACACTAAATCATCAAAAGCTAAGTCTTTGCATGTATCATACTGTGTGCATGGATCTGAACCTCTCCCCTTTTTCCCAGTGCTTCCCCCTTCCTTCTCTGTGCTGTGCTGCACCCAACTCTGTAGTCTGACACCAGTAACTGAATCAGAAGCATTACTCCTTAAATCCAACCTGAGCCATTCTACTTCTCCCTTCTCTACATTGTGCCAATTACAGAGTCTGAAACCAGTAAATGAGACAGAAGTAAGACTCTAAAATCCACCCTAAGCCATTGTCTAAGACTCAGAGAGGGAACAATTTAACTAACTGGAGGAAGAGGGGGGAAATCTACTAACTCCCCTGAGCCAAAAATTAAGGGTAGAAAGTGTTTCTGTACTTAGATTCAGACATAAGGATATATGTCATCCTCACAGACACTCAGGGATGGCTGTTAGCCTCCTCCCATTCTCAGCAGCTACCACCAGATACCTGTGCCCACAGCAATCACTCCTGTGTATCTAGGACAGTAGTTAAAAGCCTGACCCACGCACTTGCTAACTAACTACCTGGACACCCTAGCTGAATCCATATAAGAAACATAATTGAACTCATTGACTCATGTATCTAGTAGTATCAGCTCAACTACCTGGTGAGAGGACATCAGAGCTTTAAAGGCAGCAATAAGCAAACCATCACACACTTCCAACCTATTTGGACATTTCAAAACAAAATAAGACAAGTAACTAGGATACAGTAGGCAAACAGAAAGTAAATAAATACAATTTACTGATGGCTCAGAGACAACAGTCAGTTTCAAATCACTTGAAGAGGCAGCCCATTATGTCTTCAGAAAGTTTCCAACACAAACAACTGAACTTTCCAGAAGAAGACAACACTTCCTGGAATTATTAGAGAAAGAATACAAAAGACTAATATGTAGAACTAGAGATCAGGACAGAGATGAGGTAAAATGCAGCAGAGCATAAAAAAAAAATGAACAGGCTACAAGAAAGCACACAGTAGAAAGAATTAGAAATTCAGAAAATTAATAATGAAATTAAAGAACTAGACAACTCAATAGAAAGTCAAAGGAGCAGAACTGAGGCAGTGGAAGCCTGAAATGGTGAGACTGAAGACACAGTACCTAACATCAGTATATTTGAAGAAAAATAAGAAAAAAAATTATAAAAAAAAAAAAAGAAACACTAAGAATTATGTGGGACTCTATCAAGAAGGATAATCCACATGTGACCAGAGTACCAAAATGATGGAGGGGAGGGGCAGAATAACTGAAAATACAGACACAATTGTAGAAGATTTGTTGAAAGAAAACTCTGGTATAATGAAAGATGAGAAGATATCTATCTAAGAGGCACATTGACCTCTACATGAGGTAGGTCCCAAAGAAAGACAAGACATATTACAATCAAACTTACAAAAACTAAAGATGAGGAGACAATTTTAAAATTGGCTAGGAAGAAATTAAAAATAACCTACAAAGGAAGATCAGAAGACTAAGCTTGAACTGCTTGGCAGAAACCACACAGGCAAGAAGGTAATGAGATGACATATACAAACCTTTGAAGAAAAGCAAATTCCAGTAAAGAATTATATATCCACCAAAATAGTCTCTAATATACAATGGTGAGATGAGGACACTTCCAGACAAACAGAAATTTAGGAAATCTGTGAAAACTAAACCAAAATTTCAAGAAATACTAAAGGCAGTCATTTGCTTAGGAAAATCAGTAACATCAGATAACAACCCAAGATGAGAACACAGAACAGAACAACTGGATGTCAACAGAAATAGTGGAATAACAAAAATAAATCAAAGACAAAACACAAAAAATGGGGATATAGAGATGACTTATGTTAATATTACAACAAAAAAAGAAGAAAATGTTCTACACCCCACTTTGATATCTGAAGCCTTTAAAGTTAGCAATAGGCCATCTAAGCAGCATCGGTTTTTCCAAACATGCCTGGAGCAGAGGAGAACAAAAGACATTAAAGACAGAACTAAAATGTGAGCCTAAGAGACAGAAAGGGGCATACAATCCAGAGTCTACCACAGCATGAAGTCAGAAGAACTAGATAGTGCCTGGTCACCACAAATGACTGCCTTGACAGGGAATATAACTCAAGTCTCTCACATAGTGAAAGAAAAATGAGTATGCAGAACTGAAACTCTATTAAAAAGATAAGACTCTGAAATTATTAATGAAGAAATTGCCAAATCAATTCCACTTACTATAGCCCCCAAGAAGATAAAATACCTAGGAATAAATCTAACTAGAGAAATAAGAGATCTTTACAGAGAAAATTACAAGACATTGCTACAAGAAACTAGGAGGGACTTACATAAGTGGAATAATCTGCCCTGCTCATAGATAGGAAGACTCAATATTGTGAAAATGTCTATTTTGCCCAGAGCACTCTACTGATATAATGCAATCCCAATACAAATTCCAACAACATTTTTTAATGAGATGGATAAACAAATTATCAGCTTTATTTGGAAAGCGAAGAAACCCTGAATAAGTAAAACACTACTGCAAATGAAAAACATGCTGGGAGGCCACTCACTACCTGACTTTAAAACCTATTACACTGCCACAGTAGTCAAAACAGCCTGGTATTGGTACAAAAAGAGACATATAGACCAATGGAACAAAGTAGAGACCCCAGAGATGTCACCAACCTCTTATGAACAGCTGGTATTTGACAAAGGTACTAAGATTTTGAACTGGGGTAAGAACAGTCTCTTTAACAAATGGTGCTAGCATACTTGGATTTCCATCTGGAAAAAACTGAAACAAGACCCATATCTCACACCTTATACAAAAATCAACTCAAATTGGATAAAAGACCTGAATATAAAAGCTAAAACGATAAAGCTCATCCAAGATAAAATAGGGTCAACAATGGATGTTTTAATATGCAATACTGACAGACTTCAAAATCTGACAAACAAAACACATTCATCAGAAGAGAAAATAGATAAATGTGAATTAATAAGAATCAAACACTTCTGCTCATCCAAAGACTTCCTCAAAAGAATTAAAAGACCACCTACAGAACAGGAAAAAAATATTTGGTAACTCTATGTCAGACCGACGCCTGATCTCCATAATCTATAAGGTGCTACAAAATATCAATAAGAAAGAGACAAACCACCCAATTAAGCGATGGGCAAAGGAGATGGACAGACACTTCTCTAAAAAGGAGGTCCAGGCAGCCAAAAAACACATACAGACATGTTCACGCTCATTAATTATTAAAGAAATTCAAATCAAAACGACAACGAGATACCATCTCACCCCAATGAGATTGCTCATGATCCAAAAAACGCAAAACAATAAATGTTGGAGAGGCTGTGGAGAGATTGGAACTCTCCTTCACTGTTGGTGGCATTGCAGAATGGTGCGACCTCTTTGGAAAGCAATTTGGCGTAACCTTAAAATAATGAATATAGATATACCATTTGACCCAGTTATTCCTCTGCTCGGAATATATGCTACAAAATCAAGGCCACTCACACCGACTGCTACACACACACGAATATTCATTGTAGCACAGTCCACAATAGCAAAAAGTTGGAATCAACCCAGATGCCCAACAACGGTAGAGTGGATAGGTAAACTTTGGTATATATACTCTATGGAGTACTATTCACTGATAAAGAACAACGATGATAGCAGGAAACATCTCTCAGTTTGGTCTCAACGAGAGGACGTTATATTGAGTAAAACTAGTCAGCAACAGGACAATTATTATATGAAACCCCTAAGATAAAAACTTAAAAGCATACTCATACATAATAGAAAACTCTTTGACGGCTACAAGGGTTCGGAAGGTGGGAGGGTGGAAGGCAAGGGCCAAGGGTTTAGATTAGTTAATTGTTAGAAATTTGGTAGGGTGAAATTGGTGACAATTCACATTAGTAAGAAGATCAATATTAATGAGACTTCAACACAACTTGTGTACTCCTCCTTTCTTAACTCAATATTGTAAGCACAGAGTATGTACACTTTCATTTTTTTGTTTAATAAAAAAAAAAGACAAGACTGATGGTCTGAGAGACTGAACAATCTCCTGAGGCCATTGCCCCTGGACTTTCATTAGCCCAGGGCTGAAAGCGATCTGGAAGCCAACTCTTCAGACAAACACTGTATGAGACTCTAAGACATACAATGATGCTGCCTAACATTGTGCTTCTTGGATTAAGTATATGTATGAAGCTGACTACATAGTTCCTGTCTAGAAGTGAGATGAGTGCATGGAGAGGCACACAACCTGGTTTAATGAGTACAGGAAATATAGGGTGGAAATGAGGAATGTACTGTCACAAAGTGGAGAGAGCAGCTATAGTAGCATAGTAATGTGTGAAAGGTTTTGCAAGGTGAACTGACTCGGACTGTAAACTTTAACTTAGCCAAGCCAAGCCAAACTTTAGCTTAGAACACAATAAAATATTTTAAAACAATACAACAAATAAAACATACAAGGGGCAGAGTCAAAATGACAGACTAAACACACATCTCCCTAAATCCCTCTTGGAACCAAGAGCTGAATTGATAATTAAACAGAACCTTCTGGACATCTAGTAAGCCCTACGACATGGCACAGGACTTCATACCACTGAACAGAAAACCTCTCTTTTACCATCCCCGCTGCTGCTGAGTGCTGGCTTTCAGAGACCAAAGGTAACTCACCATGTTAACATTTTTTTTTTCTCTGTCTTAGCTGGTGGGCAGAGCTAGGACTTGACTAGCACCTAATCTCAGATGCACAGCTGGTGGGATCAGCAGGCGAAATTGCCACATTTTGAGAGCCCAACTTTGGACACTGTGCATCTCAGCACCTTTGGCCTCTCTTTCAGCCTCTGTCACTGAATAGCCTGTACTGAAGAGGATGGGGAGTTTGTATGGGATGCCATCTTGTTCCACTGGGAGATGGAGATACCCATACAGAGCCCTCAGTGGGACCTAATCCCTAGGCTGGGAGGCAGCACCTGCCCAGAGGAGAGCTCTTTTCCAATAGAAAAGCAGTGTTTTATTCAGTGTTGCCTACAGCTGGGGCCCAGCAGCAGAGGCCAGCAGGGCAGTAGCCTTTCTGTATTTTGAGCTAGTTTATAACATCTGTGGTTGGATATAGAGGTGTTTACTTTGTCAGCTGGGAAGAGAGACCTGTACACTTGAAAACCTGACTGACTTTGGAAGATGTCAGATACGTTTCACCTTTCATTTTAAGATGGTCTAGAGAAATAACTGCAGTCCACCCTCACAGCATCTCTCCCAGGCTTTATTGACTCACAAAAATGCCTGAAAAGCAACAAACTCTAGGCAAAACCGTAATGAAGAAATCACCTATGGCTTCACAAGGCCCCCAAAAGAAACAACCAAAGCATTTCCCAGACAAAGAAACCTCTCTGAAACTATTGGAAGGTAAATACAAAAGAATCATATATAGAGCCGTCCTAGACTTTATACAAAATTCAGTAGAGCTAAATAAAAATTAAGCAAACTATCTAATCTGATGGTACACCAGTACTCTGAAACCCAAAAGATCAAGAACAAAATCAAAGATATGGAAGCATCAATTCAAAGCCAAGAAAACAGAATGGAACAAATGGAAAATAGACTTTCTGACATGGAAGACAGAGCTACTGACTCCAGCATCTATGAGGAGAAATCAGAAAAAAAAAACAAGAAAAATGAAGAAGCATGTGGGACTCTGTGAAGACGAACAATCTACAATTAAGTGGAGTTTCTGAACAGGACAAAACACCTGAGAACACAGAGAGTATTGTTGCTGAGCTGCTGACAGAAAACTTCCCAGAAATTAAGAAGAGAATATAGATACCCAAGATGCGTATCAAACGCCACTCAATATAGATCTCAAAAGAAAGACTCCAAGACATATTATAATAAAACTTAACAAAATGAAACAGAAACAGAAACTCTTAAAGACAGCAAGACTCAAAGAAAACTAACATTCAGAGGGAAACCCTGTTGGCTTTTGTCACATTTCTCAGCAGAAACAATGCTGGCACGGAGACAGTGGTCTGAAGGAGAACTTGAAGGAGAGCTTTGAAGGAGAACTTTGAACCAAGAACTACATATCCTGCAAAACTATCTTTCAAATACGAAAATGAAATTAAGACATTCGCAGATAAACAGAAACTCAGAGACTTTGTAAAAACCAAACCAAAGCTACAAGAAATACTGAAGGAATCTCTTGGCATAGAAGAACAAAACCACTAAATTTACATTTTAGAAGCAAATTCAGGACACATCACCCAGAAACCTACTCATTTAGGGACACCTCCAAACTCAATCAAACTTATAATAGTGAAGGAAATGATTCAGTGAAAATTATGACATCATCATATGAAAAAGAGGGATGTACTACAGTCATTACATTCTTTCCAGATGGAGAGGAAGTTAATAAGACTGGTAGTAATTAAAACTGGGTTTATACATAGTTCATTAAGGGGGATCATAGAGGCAGCCATAAAGTACAATAAAGAGCCAACATATCAAATCAAGAAACATAATACAGGAGTCTCAACAATCATAAAACCAACCCTGAAAATGGTAAAAAAATCATCTCATGAAGAAGAATCTCCCAGAACAGACTAATAAGAACAACAGAGAAAACATCAATATAAAAATAAACATATCACAATGACAGCACTAAGCACATACATATCAATGATTACATTGAATGGGAATAGACTGAATGCTCCAGTAAAGAGGCATTGAATGACATCCTGTATGAGAAGACATGACCCACCCATAGGTTGCCTAAAAGAAACTCACCTTAGACTTAAAGGTATGAACAAACTGGAAATTAAAGGATGGAAGAATATAGATCAAGCTCATAATGAACAAAGAACAGCAGGTGTGGTAATTCTGATTTCTGATAAAATTGATTTTAATGTAAAAACCACCATCATGGACAAGGATGGACACTACTTATCGCTGAAAGGTTCAGTGTACCAGCAAGACTTAACAATCCTAAATATTTATGCACATAATATTAGAGCATGTAAATACATCAAAGAAACAGTGACTATACTCAGAAATGAAATAGATCACTCTACAATAATAGTGGTAGACTTCTACACTCCACTCTCAATATTGGACAGATCATCTAGAAAAAGCTCAATAAAGACACAGAAGACCTTATTGCCACAATTAACCAACTAGACCTCATCGACATATACAGAACTTTCTATCTATCCATCCATCAGTGGAGAACTACACCTTCTTCTCCAGTGCACATGGAACATTCTCCAGAATAGACCACGTATTAGGATACAAAGCAATTCTCAACAAAATCTGTGCCATTGAATTAATGCAAAGAATCTTCTCAGATCATAAAGCCATAAAAGTCTAAATCAATAGCAGGAAAAACACAGATAGAAAGTGAAACCCACAGAAGCTGAACAACATCTTGCTAAAAAAACCATGGGTTATAGAAGAAATCAAGGATGAAATGAAAAAAATTATGGATTCCAATGAGCATGAAAGCACTTCCTACCAGAACCTATGGAATACAGCCACAGCAGTGTTCAGAGGTCAGTTTATTACCATAAATGCACACATCTGGAAGGAAGAAGGAAACCAAACCAAGGAACTAACCCTACAGCTTGAACAAGCAGACAGAGAACAGAGGAATCCCTCAGGCAACAGAAGAAAACAGATCATAAACATTAGAGCAGAACTAAACGATTTAGAGAATAGAAGAACAATTGAAAAGACTAAAAGCTGGTTTTTTGAAAAGATCAACAAAATTGGCAAACCACTTGCTAAACTTACTAAAGAAAAACAGGAAAGGAAACAAGTAACCCAAATAAGAAATGGGAAGGGAGTTGTCACAACAGATCCATCAGACATCAAAAATATCATAACAGAATACTCTGAAAGTCTGTACTCTAACAAATTAGAAAATGTAGAGGAAGTGGACAAATTCCTTGATTCATATCATCTACCAAAATTATCGCAAGGTGAAGCAGGACAACTTAATAAACCCATCACAAAGGAAGAGATTGAAAAAGTCATCAAAAAACTACCAACAACAACAAAAAGGCCCAGATGGCTTCACTGCAGAATTCTGCCAAGAGTTATCTCCAATACTACTGAAACTATTTCACAGTATAGAAAGGGATAGAATACTCCCAAATTCACTCTATGAAGCCAGCATAACCCTGATACCAAAGGCAGGAAAAGACCCAACCAAAAAGGAGAACTACAGACTGATATCACTCATGAATCTAGATGCAAAAATCTTCAACAAAATTCTTGTCAACAGAATACAACATATCAAAAAAATAATCCATCATGACCAAGTTGTATTCATACCAGGGGTGCAAGGCTGGTTCAACATCAGAAAAACAATTCATGTGGTCAATCACATAAATAACATGAAAGATCAGAATCACCTCATTTTGTCTGTGATGCAGAAAAGGCATTTGATAAAGTCCAACACCCATTCATGCTAAAAACTCTCAGCAAAATAGGAATAGACGGCCAATTCCTCAGTGTAATAAGGGCCATTTATACAAAGATAACCGCCTACGTTATCCTCAATGAAGACAGACTGAAACAGTTTCCCTTGACAACAGGAACTAGACAAAGATGCCCACTCTCACCTCTCCTATTCAACATTGTACTAGAAGTTCTAGCGATAGCAATTATATAAGACCAAGAAATAAAGGGCATCTTCATCAGCAAAGAAGTAGTAAAAATCTCCCTATTTGCAGATGATATGATTGCACATGCAGAGAATCCCAAAGAAACCATAAGAAAACTATTCAAACTGAAATCACTGTGGAGAGAACAGTTCTACTCCTATACACATCAGGTTACCAACCCTTAGAGGTGTCACTGGGATATCCAGAGCAGTTGTGCAAAACAGTGCAGCCTCCAATACAGACCAGTCAGTTCATTTAATCAGTACTTGTCAATTAATCACCTAAGGCTTTTGAAAGCACCTTGGCTAATTGTCAATATGCAGTCCCTGGGCCCAAACTCAAACTAACTAGAGAAACATCCTTGGGGAAGAGTCCAGGAATCCACATTTTGATGAGCTCCCTAGAAACCATTTGAGAACTAACTGTAGGAAAACTACCCCATGGGAATCTAGGCTTACTATGCACAGCTACCAACCCTTCTGGGAAGCACTTTCATTTTTCTCCAGACTTATCTACACCTACTGGTGAAACTGCTGCTCCTCATTGAAGGCGCTGTCACTCAACTGTGATGAGGAGTCACTAAGTTTGTGGTGACTGGACAAGATGCCCTAGAATCACTCTGTTAAACTGCACTGCAGGCACTTCAGTACAAACCCAAATGAGTTGAGGAACTGGGCTACAGAATCTAGCCCTAGAACATGTCCCAACCCACTACCCTGAGGGTCACAGGAGAGACAGAAGGCACAGGCAACTAGAGCAAATGTACATGAAGGAAAACTGCAGGGTTTCATCAAGTTTTAGTGACAAGGTTTCAGACTCACTTCCGTGAGTTCAGTTCCAATTCAGGACAACCCCATACGTATCAGAACAGACCTGCTCCATAGGCTTTTCAATGGCTGATTTTCAGGAAGTAGATTACCAGGCCTCCAATCTGTCTTTTAGCAGCCAAGCACACAGGCCATCTGCCCACAACCACCCCTGCCCCCAACGCCCAAGACTCCACAGACATTAATGGCCTCCATTGTTTTGTCCTACTAAACATCTTGATACTTTTTTAAACAATACTACTTTTCTTATTACAAAATAATACACATTCATGGTAGAAATTTTAAGAAATTTGCTCTATATTTTCAATTAGGTGCTAACATCCCTCAAAAACAAAGCCAAAAGAATGCAAAAAAAAAAAATGAAAATGCAACCATAAACAGCAGCAAAGGCACCCAGCTCACCTGAATGTGCTAACCCTTCTGGAATCTGATCAAAGCTGATTTATGGAGGAAAATTTAGCTGCATATCAAAGGTTTACATCACCTTTATAGTATACAGACATCATTTTTGCTGAATGTATCCTCAAAATGATAAACTTTCCACCTTCCAGTGAAGCAGTGTCTATAATTCAGATTTGCAAACATATGCAAAATGCTCCCAACTCAACAAGCCTTCTTCAGTCAGGTGGGAGTAGAGGATTGAAATCCACCCTTCCTATGGTGATGGAATATATCACAGTCAACCCCAACATGTGACCTAATCCCATACACAGGATTCAGACTTGGCAATTTTTGTATATGCTTCATGGCATTTTAAAAGATCTGTGCTCATCCACTGAGCTCTCCCTAAGGCTTCCCTGTGACCTCCTTTAATGCTAGCTACTTCATAACACTGTCTTAGACTCTTCCTTCTCTCACATATAAACAGAGTTTTCGTTAGGACCCTTTACGGTTAGAATATTTAGTGTTACTTTGTGGGCAGCAGCCATGGGATTACATGAGAGGAATGTTCACTTCTTGGTAAATTCTGGCCCTGCATCTGTTTGATTCTTTCCAGAATATTCCTCTTCTTCCCTCTCTTCTGCTACTATTTTATAAGGATAATACTAACATATTAATGCCACAGTAATAACATAAGCCAGTAATAGACTACATGGTTAATATGGTATCAATGAGATTCAAATCAAAACCCACTTTGGACTCATAGTGATTCTATAGGATAGAGTAGAACTGCCCCCATAGGGTTTCCAAGGAATGCCTGGTGGATTCGAACTACGTTCTTTTGGCTAGCAGCTATAACTCTTAACCACTACGTCACTAGGAAGTCTTTAATGAGATTAATATCCTATTACATATTCTGTACTCACTTCCCCAGATGGTACAGTTAATGCACTTAGTTGCCAACTGAAAGGCTGGAGGTTCAAGTCTACCCAGAAGTGCCTGAGAAGAAGGCCTGACTATCTACTTCTATAAGAACAGCCATTGAAAACACTGCAAAGCACAGTTCATGAGTTATCGTGAATGCGAAGCAGCTTTTCACGTTAAATCACATTGTTGTTGTGTCAGGTGCCTTTGAGTCAGTTCCAACTCACGGCAACCCTTGGTACTATAAAATGAAATACCACCCAGTCCTGTGTCATCCTCACAATCTTTGTAATGCTTCAGCCCATTGTTGTAGCCACTGTGTCAATCCATCTCACTGAGAGTCTTCCTTTTTGCTGACCCTCCAAAAAATTTACATTATATCATATCATTTGTATCACACTATTATTTGTCATATATAATTACTTTGTTATATAGAATACATAATTATTATACAATACATACAATCATTTCGTGTATTAAAATACACTAATATTTAATTTTTGTAATAATAATAAGTGCTTACTATGTACCATGCTGTGTGCTCTGAATGCTTTAAATACAATATATAATTTAATCCTCACGATTCTCTGAGGCAGGTGCACTACTATCATCTCTATTTTACAGAAGAAGAAACTGAGACAGTTAGTAAGCCATGCAGCAAAGTTTTAACTAGACCATCTGGCCCCAGCACTCATACAAAAATATGAAAAAGGTGTACGTGGGGGGAAGAATCATAATTAGAAACAAACCTTTGGTAAGCTGTTTTTCAGTCCTTCTTCATATGTGGGAACAAGTAGAAGCCTGAACAGAGCCCTTGTTTATACAGTGGCCAACCATCTATAACTGATCCTCACACAGAATACTGAGGAGCAGTATCTGGAGATTGCTAGATGTAGCCAGCAGAACACAGCCAACAATCCCTCATAACTCAGCGAGACAGAAAGGATCAATGAAGTCTTGAGTTCCATGATGAACGTGAGGTTTTCATGGTTGTGGTAGTTTCCACGAGCTGGCTGTGCACTACCAGAGCCATGGAGCATGCTCAGGGAATCACCTACATGCTTTGTCTAACATACACAGCAAGGAACAAGCCCCATGAAGATTTCAGAGGACTGCCAAGCTGTATTATAACAGAAGCAATGTTCACTGAACTCCCATAGGCAGGATGTGGGTGGCGACGGGTGAGCGGATGGAACACACCACAGTGCAGACTAACGGAAGCCGTATCAGATGCCTTCCCAATCTGCTGCCCAGCAACTCCCAAAGCCCCTCATCTCAGGCATTTAAACATACAGTGTCTGCCTGGGATGACAGATGCTGTGTCTTTTTGGTCTTGTACATAGTGAGCCTTGATAACTGTGTACTGAGGACAAGTGAGTGAATGAATGCACGAGTCAGAGGCAAGTTCCAAATCATTCCTGGCTGCCGAGAGGCAACAGAACCAGTCACAAAGATAAAGCAGGTGCACTCACTCAATCTAGCAATAAGTATGAATTTCCCTGAGAATCTTGCCCTTGGCCTAGCCTGAAGAGTCTCAAGGGGGAAGTTCCTTGACCTGAGCTGGCACCTTTCTCTCTTAGCAGATAAATCAGTGCTGGAACTAACGTTAACCATTAGTGATGACTGGTGTGCAATTAGAAAGAAGGTTCCCAAATATGATGTCATCCTGAGGCACACAACATAACTCTCCCTTTCTCTTTTCTTATTATCAGCTTGAAAAGAAAAATGCAAATACCATGTTTACAAAAGAACATATGCATTGCATTTCAGTCAAGCCTCCATCTTGTCAGTCATCTCAATATACCCAAGAAAGCTGGACAGTGAAAAGGGAGACCAAAGAAGAACTGACATATCGTAATGGTGATATTGGTGAAGAATATTAAATAGACCATGGACCACCAGAAGAACGTATCAGTCTTAGACAAAGTAAATTCAGAATGCTCCTTAGAAGCAAGAATGGCAAGACTCTGACTTGCTTACTTTAAATGTGTCATCAGGAAAGGCCAACCACTGGAAAGCGACATTATATTTGATAAAACAGAAGGACAGTGAAAACAAGGTAAACTCTCCATGAGATGAATTGTCATAAAAGCCAAAGCAAAGGACTCAGCAGGAATGATCATGAAGATGGGGCAGGGCCAGACAGCATTTACTGCTGTTATACATTAGATCATCATGGGTCACAGTCAACTCAACAGCAGCAAAGACCAACAACAGCAATATATTTTATTATACAACTGAAAGAACAAGAAACAAACAGCCTTGTATGTACTCCCTAGTGTAGGAAGCAATCCTACAATTTAGGAAGCCTTTGTGGCTTGCTTGGCTTGGCTTGTGCCCTTCACCAACAGCTCTCCCTCCCAACAGCTCTCCCTCTCCAACAAGGTAACTCCTGCCCAGAATTATATACTTCTCCTGCTCTTGTTTTTCTTTTCGTCACATACCTGATTCTCCAAAGAACATGATTTCTTTGTTTTTAAATTTTCCTGTTTTTTAAGTGTTGCTTACTTTTGATCTTTATCCATAAAATTATAATGTACATAATAGTTATATACTTTTTTTCCTAACTCTACATTGGAGCATGCTTCCCCCTCCACCACCCCGCCAGTGCATGGATGCAGGAAGAGACCTGTTGTTCATTCTTCATTGCTGTGTAATACTCCATTTAGGATTAGAACACATTTATTTATCCACTCTCTTGACAGGCATTTATGCATGTCTCCTGGTGTCCATGTGCAACAGCATATATGCACAGGCATAGAACTGAAAAATCACAGAGTAGATGTGTATCCACGTCTGCCCAGTGATGCCAAACTGATTCCAAAGTAGGTGTATAATTTATACTACCACCAGAATGGAGAAGAGGACATTCTGGGACACACCAGAACTTCACTGTTACCAACTTGTTTTATTTTTCTACTATTTTCTTCATTTTTTTTTATAATGATTAAGTAAAGGTATACAATCTAAGTGAATTTTGCATATCTGCCTCTCTACAACTCTATTTGCTCTCCCCACCCTGTGACAGCACACTCCTCCTTTTCACTCTTTACTACTAGTATTCTCCCAATGAACACCTGTCCCATCCTTTGCACCACCTCCTCTCCCCTCTATAATCAGTAGGACAGCCTTCTATAAGTGTATAAAACCATAAAGTACACATGTCACATGCTCACTCTGTGTCCCTGAGTCCAGCCCATCCTTAGTCTGAAGTGTTAAACTCAATACTGGTTTCAGGTCTGGGCCAGCAGCAAGTCTAGGGTCCATGTTCCCACGGGAACCTCCAGGTTGTCAGACCATCACTTCTGGTCTTTTAGTTGAGTTCTTGATATGCACACCTCTTTTTCTCATTTTACATTCAGGGACTTTTTGCATATCCGCCTCTCTATGACTCTATTTGCTACATGTTGTGTCCCCTATGGAGGCTGTCTTTGGTGGTGGCTGGGCACCATCTGGCTCTTCTGGTCTCATGCTGATGTAGTCTCCCAAATAGATGGGACCGTCTGTCTCCTTGGCTCATTTTTCCCCATGTCTTTCATGTTCTCAGTCATCATCTGTTCCAGAAAGACTGGGACAAATTGATGTTCCTCAGATGGCAACTTGATGGCTTTTAAGACTCCAGATGCCACTCACCACTATGAGGTGTGGCAGACTTTATTAGCCAAAGGCTAGTTACACAAATTGACCTTGATTTCCACTGAAAACATGGTCCCTAGACCACTGCCCCAGATACCCTATCCTTTGAAATGCTGGGTTGAATTTAGAAAATCTTTCAGTTCATTTTATAGTCCAGTTATGCTGACCTGCCTTCTACTGAGTGCTGTCACAGCCTTCCCCTAACTGAATTCACATCAACTACCTGATCTATGAGCAACCCTCTGACTCCCTCTCCACCCTTATAGTCATCAGTCTTTTCTTCTGTACATAAGTCCTTTTGTAAGTCCTTATAATAGTAGTCTTGTACAATACTTATCTTTTTGCTACTGACTGATTTCGCTGAGCATGATGTCTTCTAGTTGGTGCCAGGTTATGAAATGCTTTTTAAAATCATCATTGTTCTTTGTCATTGCATAGTTTTACATTGTGTGTATGTATCACAGTTCGTTTATCCACTGATATGTTGATGGGCGACTGTTGATCCCAACTTTTTGCTATTGTGAACTGTGCTGCAATAAACACTTGTGTGTATGTATCTGTTCCTGTGGCAACCCTTATTTCTGTAGGATTTATTCCAAGCAGCAGAATGGCTGGATCATATGATATATCTATTCCTAGCTTCTTAAGGAAGCACCAAATTGCTTCCCAAAGAGGTTGTACCATCTTGCATTCTCACGAGCAGTGCAAGAGAGTTCCAGTCTCCACAGCCTCTTTAGCATTTGTTGCTTTGTGTTTTTTGGATTATTGCCAACCTCAGTGTGGTGAGATGGTATTTCATTGTAGTTCTGATTAGGATTTCTCTAACAGCTAACGATTGTGAGCATT
Organism: Heterohyrax brucei; assembly: GCA_028571685.1. Lineage (NCBI taxonomy): Eukaryota > Metazoa > Chordata > Mammalia > Hyracoidea > Procaviidae > Heterohyrax > Heterohyrax brucei. The sequence continues at coordinate 38,307,290 of CM053157.1, read as the reverse complement.
ACCTCACGTATCTTTTGGCTGCCTGGATGTTCTCTTTGGTGAAGTGTCTGTCTGTCTCCTTTTCCCATTGATTAATTGGGTTATTTGCATTTTCTTGTTGATACTTCACAGTACCTTGTAGATTATGGAAATTAGATGTCCATCCAATATTTGGTTGTCAAATATTTTTTCCCATTCTGTAAGCAGTCTTTTAATTCTCTTGATAAAGCCTTTGGATGAGCATAAATGTGTGATTTTTAGTAGTTCCCATTATATTTCTTCTGTTGTTTGTCACATTGTTGGTGAAATTTTGTAGTCTGTCTAAACCGTGTATTAAAACTTTCACTGTTGTTCCTATTTTTTTCTTTCATAACCTTTATCATTTTAGGTTTGATATTTAGGTCTTTGATCCATTTTGATTTAGTTCTTGTGTAAGGTGTTAGATACAGGTGTTGTTTCAGTTTTCTGCAGATGGGTATCCAATTTTGCCAAAAGCATTAGTTAGAGACTGTTCTTAGCCCAGTTTCCAACCTCTAGGTCTTTACTGAATATCAACTATTCATAGGAGGATGCTGATATTTCTGGATTCTCTATTCTGTTTCATTGGTCTATATGTCTGTTTTTGTACCAATACCAGGCTGTTCTGACTACCACAGCAGTGTAATAGGTTCCAAGGTTGGGTAGTATGACCTCCCACTGAGATCCTCTTCTTCAGTAGTGTCTTCTTTACCTGGGGTTTCCTACCTTTTCAAAGTTGGTGATTCGTTTCTCTATCTCATTAAAAAAGTACACTAGACTTTGTATTGGTATTGTATTGTATACACAGATCGCTTCAGGTAGAAGAGACATTTTCATAACGTTAAGTCTTCCTACTCATGAGCAGGGTAGGTTTTTCCACTTACATAAGTCTTTTCTAGTTTCTTCCAGGAAAGTCTTGTAATTTTCTCTGTATAGGTCTCTTACATCTCTGGTTAGATTTATTTCTAGGTATTTTGTCTTCTTGGGGGCTATTGCAGATGATACTGATTTGTGATTTTTTCTTTGATGATCTCTTTGTTGGTGTGATCTTACCGATTTATTCATGTTTATCTTATATTCTGATACTTTGCTGAATTCTTCTATTACTGCTAGTACTTGATATACTCTTTAAGGTTTTCTGTGTATATGATCATATCATCTGCAGAGAGACATACTTTTACTTCACAAATACAGATGTCCTTTCTTTCTTTGTTTTGTCTGATTGCTCTGGCTGGAACCTCTAACACAATGTCTAGTTCCTGTTCTCAGGGGTAATCCTTTCAGTATCTCTCTATTCAGGATGCTGTTGGCAGTTGGTTTTGCACAGATGTGCCTTATTGCACTGAGGAATTTCCTGTCTGTTCCTATTTTGCTGAGACTTTTTAGCATGAATGGGTGTTGGACGTTATCAAATTCCTTTTCTGAATCAATCGCCAAAAACAAGTGATTCTCATCCTTTGTGTTATTTATGTGGTTAATCATATTAATTGTTTTTCTGAGGTTGAACCAACTGTGATCCCTGGTGTGAATCCTACTTGGTCACAATGAACTATTATTATTATTTTTATATGTTGTTGAATTCTATTAGCTAGGATTTGTTGAAGATTTTTTGCATCTATGTTCATGAGTGATATCAGTCTGTACATTTCTTTTTTGCAGAATCTTTATCCAGCTGGTGTATGCTGGCTTCACAGAACGAATTTGAGATGTTCTGTACCTTTCTATGTTGTAAAATAGCTTCAGTAGTACTGCAATTAACTCCTCTTTAAAAGTTTGACAGAATTCTCTGGTGAAGCTGTCTAGGCCAAGACTTCTTTGGTTGGTAGTTTACTTTTGGTTGGTAGATTAGTTTTTCAATCTCTTCTTTTGTGATGGGTTTATTAAGTTGTTCTACTTCTCTCTGTGATAATTTTTGTAGGTGATGCAAATTTAGATATTTGTCCATTTCCTGTAGGTTTTCAAATCTGTTAGAGTAGAATTTTTCATAGTATTCTGTTATGATATGTCTAATTTCAGTTGGGTCTGTTGTGATGTCTTATTCAGGTTATTTGTTTTCTCTCCTGTTTTTCTTTTGTTAGTTTAGCCAGTGGTTTATCAAATTTGTTGATCTTTTCAAAAACCAGCTTTTGGTTTTGTTACTTCTTTCAATTGTTTTTCTGTTCTCTAATTCTTTTAGTTCTGCTCTAATTTTTATTATCTGTTTTCTTCTGGTGCCTGAAGGCTTCTTTTGTTATTCTCTTTCTACTTGTTCAAGTTGAAGGGTTAATTCTTTGGTTTGGGTCCTTTCTTCATTCCAGATGTGTGCATTTTTAGAGATAAGTTAACCTCTGTGTACTGCTTTTCCTGTATGCCATAGGTTCTGGTAGGATTTTTTTTCATTCTCACTTAATTCCATGAATGTATTTATTGCATTCTTGATTTCTACTACAACCCATGAACTGTTGAGCAAGATGATGCTCAGTTTCCATGAGTTCAAATTTCTACTCTGTTTTCTGCTATCAATTTCAACTTTTATGGCTTTATGGTCTAAGAAGATCCTTTGCAATAATTCAATGGTTTGGATTTTGAGAGACTTGCTATATGGCCTAACACATGGTCTATTCTGGAGAATGTTCCATGTGCACTGGAAAAGGTGTATTTGTCTGTTGTTGGGTAAAAATTTCTGTATATGTGAGGGTGAGTTGGTTGATTGTCACTATAAGATCATCTGTATCTTTACTGAGCTTTTTTCTGGATGATCTGTCCATTCTTGAAAGTAGAGTGTTGACATTTCCTGCTATTATTGTGGAGTGACCTATCTCATTTTTCAATGTTGTCAGTATTTGTTCAGTGTAATTAGATGCTCTCATATTGGGTGCATGAATATTTAATATTGTTATAGCTGCCTTATGTATTGAACCTTTCAGCAATAGTGACCATCTTTGTCCTTGTTGGTGGATTTTACTTTAAAATCTACTTTATCTGAGATTAATATTGCCACTTTAATTCTTCTTTGTATGTTATTAGCTTGGTATATGTTTTTCCATCCTTTGATTTTCAGTTTGCTCATATCCTTGAGTATAAGGTGTGTTTCCTGTAAGCAGCATATAGACAGATCATGTTTTTTGATCCAACCTGTTACTCTGCCCCTTTATTGGAGCATTCATTCCATTTACATTCAGTGTAATTATTGATGCCAAAGCCAAGTGCCGTCGAGTCGGATCTGACTCACTGTCATTTTTACACCTTTACTTTTGTGTTGTTGACATTTTCTTTGTCCCACTTAATATTCTGTGCTGGGTTATTTTTCTTTATGAGTTTTCTTTCCATACTTTTCAATGTTGGTTTTGTGTCTATTGAGACTTCCATATTGTGATCCTTGTTTTGATATGTAGCATTATTAGTCTGCTTTGTGGCTACCCCTTTGTTCCCCCCCTAGTGTTCTACATTTAAACCAGTCTTTAATTTACCTAAACTTCCTTAACTTCCTCTCCATCTGAAAGGACTATGAATACTGTAATATATCCCTCCTTAGAGTGTAATGTTGTCATAGTTTACATGTTAAGCTCTGTTCCCCCATTTTAATTTCGATTGAGTTTTATGATTTCCCTAACTATTAGCTACTCTATATGTTGTTTCCTGCATTGTATCTTTTGTTATACATTTGGTGTTATTGATTTTCTAATTGAAGAACTTTCTTCAGTAGTTCTTGTAACTTTGGTTTGGTTTTTGCAGTCTAAATTTCTGTTTTTCTGATAACATCCTGAGTTCATCATCATAATTGAAAGACAATTTTGCAGGATATGTAAATCTTCATTGGAAGTTTTTTGGTTTTCTCCCGCTCACTTAAAGCCTTTGTATGTGTCATCCCCTTGCCTTCTTGCCAGCATGGTTTCACTTGAAAAGTCAGAGGACAGTCTACAAGACTTCCTTGGCTTTGGCTTGGCTTGTACATTAGTCTTGGTTTAAGCCTAGTTGCCTTTAAGAGCCTCTCCTTATGTTTCATTTTATTAAGATTGATTATAACATGTCTTGGCATCTACCTTTTGTGGAGTTCAATGAACATCTTGAATAGCTATCTTGTCTTCTTTCATGATATCAGGGAAGTTTTCTGTCAGCCACTCTTCAACAGTTCTAGCCGCATTTTCTGCTATCACTCCCTGTTCAGAAACTCAAATTGCATGTAAATTATTCCTCCTGATAGAGTCCCACATGATTCTTAATGATTCTTTACTTTTCTTAATTCTTTTCTCTGATTTCTCCTCATAAATGCTGGTGTCAGTTGCTTTATCTTCAATGTCACTAATTCTGCATTTCATTTTCTCAATCCTGCTCTTTTGGCTTTCCATTGAATAACAATTTTATTACTGATCTACCAAATTTCAGATCATTGCTGTTCTAGAAGTTCATATAGCTTGCTTAACTTTTCATTTTGTTCTGGTGCACTTTGTTTAATCTCCATCCTAAGATCTTGAAGGGTCCTATACATAATTCTTTTGTATTCTACCTCTGATAATTTCAGGAAGGTATCTTCATCTGGGAAGTTTTTTGATTCTTTATTTTGGGAGTTTTCTGGAGCCATGGTGGTCTGCTTCTTTAAATGTGTTAGACAGTGATTTTTGTTTTCATACCATCAAAAGACGTTCAGCTTTTCTGGTGTCACACCAGCAGAAGCTATGGCATAGCTCTAAGCAGAGAGTGAATAAGGACGCTGCTAGATTTGGCTGCCAGCTGTCTGTGTGCTCTCTTGGTGCAGCTGCCTTAAGTACACCTTCTGTGCTGAGAGAGACGCTATCCAGCCCAGTGGTGTTGCTCATCTTGGTGGTTGGCCCAAGCTGGGCACTAAGGGGTGGCAGGCCCCACCTCCTGACTGACGAAGATAGTGACCTTCTTGTGCCAACTCTGCAGAGCCATAGTAGCAGATGCTACGGTGTAGCTCCAAAAATGGAGGAGAGAATGGCACTTCCACATTCAGCCGCCAGACGCTGCTGCATTTTCTAGGAGCAGCTGTCTTAAGAACTGCCTCTCTGCTGAGAGAGACACTATCCAGCAGTAGCCAGTCCCAACACGGCCTTCAGAAGTCACAGGCCCCACCTTCTGGCTGACAAAGATGGTGACATTCTCATGGAATCTCTCAGGGGCTGCACTCGCAGACTCTATGGCATGGTTTAGTCGAGGGAGAAGGGAAATGGTGCTCCCACATTTGGCTCCAGACACCACTGTGTTCTCTAGATGTGGCTGTCTTAAAAATAGGTTTTCTGCTGAGAGAGGTGATGTCCAGTGGCAGCCAGTATCAGCCAGACTCTCAAGAGTGCCAGGCCCCACCTCCTAGCTGAAAAAGATCACAGCTAATAGTGGAGTCTCTCAGGGGCCGCATCAGCTGATGCTATGGTGTGGCTCAGAGAAGTGAGGGGATGGATGTCACCACACTCAGCCACCAGTCACCACTGAATTCTTTCCATGCAACTGTCTTAAAAACAGCTTTTCTAGTGAGAGAGGCATTGTCCAGTCAGGCACTGCTGTTCAGCATGGCAGCCAGACCCAGCCTGGCCCTCAGATGTGGCTGACACCACCTTTCAGCTGACTGAGATGGCATCCTACCTGTGCCTTCTCCCATTCTGTGCCAGCAGGATCTATAATGCAGCTCAGAGAAGGGAGTAGGGAAGGGCACTGGCATCCTTGGCTGCCAGCTATCACTGGGTTCTCTAGATGTGACTGTTCTTAAGTACCACCTCTCTGCAGTAAGAGATGTTGACTACCTAGGTGCTGTAGCTCAGCATTGCAGTCAATACCTGCCAGACTCTCAGCAGCCCCAGTCCTAGTCTTCCAGTTGACAAAGATAACATCTGTATCTGCAAGCCTCTCAGTCGCTGCATTAGCAGAAGTGGGACTCTTTGCACTGCCATCTCACCTCTGACAAAGGTCATTTTCCCCTTCTGGTTACCCAGTCCCATCTTACAACCTTCTGCCTGATTTTGGGGTTCCCAGAATGTCTACTGTGCTCCATTCAATTGTTTTTCTAGGCCTTAGTTCTCAGACAGAATCAAGGAGGCATGTGACTAGTTCACCATCTTAGCCCTGTCCCACTTTATTTTTATAGTATTTACTCCCTTATTTCGTAACTACATTTCACAGCAACTAGCCAACATGTCCCACATATATACCCATTCCCTCTGATGTGCTCGCTGTACATCTGAAGGTAAATATGTATCTTTGAAAATGTTGTTTGAGGCATGTACACATTTTCAGGTATATAAATTCATGCTGTTTTGTGGGTTTTTTCACTCAATTGGATGTTTGGTGAGACATATCCTTGAGACACATGATTTTGGATCTTTAAGATAGGTACAATTACCCTCAACTAAGAGGTCACAGTAACAGTTCAGAATAATTCCACACTTAATGAGGTCTAAGTATTTTAATATGTATTAACTCATTTAATCCCCACACTAATCCTATAAAGTGGGTCCTTCTATGTTCATAAAAATGGAAACTGAGACACAGAAAGAGTAAGGATTTCGTAGAAGTCATAGGATTAGTGGATAGTGAAGGCAGGATCTGGATGAAGTCATCTGACTCCAGATCCTATGTGTTTATCCTTGGCACTAACTGGTAAGAATATGCAGTTCAGACAGTCTTCATCACCAGCATCTCTAGATTACACAGCTGGTAAACCACAGAGTAGAACTGCAATTCAGATCTTCCCCCCTCAGTCTATCCTTGCTTCATCAGCTCCAAAATGCAGTCATTTTATACTAGTAGCTTATGAACAGTAAAGGGAACTAAATTCATTAATTGGTGTAAACTTTATTAATATGTTAATCTTCTTCAGTAAGTAAATTAGACTGTTTGGGAAAATGGAGAGGAGCCCTCATGGCACAACAGTTAAGATCTCAGGTGGTTTGATCCCACCTCGAGGCTTCACAGGAGAAAAGACCTGGTGATGTGTTTCTGCAAAAACCACAGCCTAGGAAATCGTGAGCAGTTCTATAGTGTCCCTAGGAAACTCTGTGGAGCAGTTCTACAGCCTCCTAGAGGGCCACTGTGAGTAGGAACCAACTCAGTGGCACTTAACAACAACAACAGGAAGATAGAACTCTTGTTGTATAATACAATCATGTAAAGTGAAAAATCTCCTATCAGAGTTAGAATCGATGAGAGCAATACTTGTAGGATCTTAATCAAATGGCTTTGGCAGCTTTTTTTTTTTTTTCTTTTTTTTTGTGATTAACTGAAAGTATACAATCCAAATCAATTTTGCATGCCCATCTTTCTGCAGTGCCTTCTGCTCTCCTTGCCTGGTGACAGCACAATCTTCGTTTTCATTCTATACTTGTCGTATCCTCCCAGCAGTCTCCTGTCCCCTCCTCTTCACCCTCTTCTCTCCCATCTACAAAGAGACCAGTAGGATAGCCTCCTATAAAAGCACAGAATCATAAGGTACTCACAGCACATGGTCACATTTTGTCTCCAAGTCTAGTCCATTTTTGTCCAAAGAGTTAACCTCAGTAGTGTTTTCTAGACAAGGGCAGCAGCAGTTCTAGGGGCCATCCTCCCAGGGGAGCCCCCAGATGCTAGATCATCAATTGTGGTATTTTGGTAGAGTTTTTGAGTTGCACTGCTCTTTCTCTCAAGTTGCCACAGAGATTCTACATTGCGTGCCCCATCACGGCTGTCTTTGGTGGTTGCTGGACACCATCTGGTTCTTCCACTCACATGCTCATACAGTTTCCCATTCACACAGGTCCTTCTGTCTCCTGGGCTCTTTTTGTCTCATTCAGATCCGACTGGATGGCACTTGGCTGGTTTTAGCTGGTCTTTGTTGTTCTCAGTGATCATCTGTTCTGGATGAGCTGGGACCAACTGGTTTACCTCAGAGGGCAGCTTGCTAGCTTTTAAGACTCCAGATGCCAGTCACCACTATGGGGTGCAGAAGACTCTTAGCAATAGGCTAGTTTTGCCCATTGGCATTGATTTCCCCCAAGAGCATGGTCTCCAGACCGCACCCCTGCTACACTATCCTGGCAGTGTTGGGTTGCAATTAGAAGAGCTATCAGTTTATGGTGAAGTCCAGTTAAGTTTATCTACCCTCTATTGTGTGCTGTCACTGCTTTCATCTAACCAGATTTCTATCAAATTATCTTTTCCTGTCATTTTTATCTACTGAGATAACAGTTTGGGGTCTATCTCTGGCAATTACAGATTCTATGCCTTGTGGAGTACACATAAGGTAAATTGAGCCTAATGTGACAAAAGCATAGCTATGTAAACCGTTACTGTTATTTCTATTAAAACAAAGTACTCAAAAGAGTCAGCCAAGTAAGACAAATCAAAATGTGCCTCAATGTCTATTAATACTGTTGCCAGGGCAGAGAGTACCTTAAAACAAGTGAAATGTAATACTCATTTTAGTTCTCAGCAAACTGCCCCAATTGCTTATATGCATTATTCAAATCAACAATATTTTTTTACCACATTACTGTACCTCCTTTCTTTTTATTATTTCCAGTTCCTTAAATATATAAAAGGGCAAAAGCCACTTGTTCTGGCAGAAAATAACTACAGGATGTTACACATAATTAATTTCTTAAAAACTAAAGATGTGTGTCTCTCTTCTAGTACAGCAAAGAGAAAATTAACTGAAAGACATATCAAGTTATTGTGGGTCTCTCCCTGCACACTTGCAAAGCTAAATCACTGCCGCCAAGAATTCAGGTCCTTTATGGATGACAAAAATGTTTCAGTAGCAATGGGCCAAAGGCAAAACCTTCCACTATTTACATTAACACATCAAGTGGAACCACTCATGTGCCATTTATGAGGACTTCCTCTCCCAGGAATAATAAAATCTATATGCCTCACCACAGAACCAGAAGCTTCTCAGCACATGAAATTCTATGAAAACACCCAAATTAGGCACTTGGAGGAAAGATTAGGGGAATATCTGTTTTCCTAACTTTGTTGTCAGGAACACTAATTTCATACACAAAATTAATTCAGGTTTAATTACTCAAACTCCACTATGTGGGAGTTGATAGATTTATAGAGGAAACAAATGTCTTTTCTCTACCTTGCAGCCAATATCAGCTATTAGTAACTGTAATTCTAAATTGCCAATTCATCCTCAAAAAAAAAAGCAATTTGAGTTGAAATTGTCCTTCACTTTAGATTTATGTCAGCCAATATCATGATGATAAGATGCGTCACAGCTGAAAGCATAGTCCTTTCATGATATCAAATACAGACCACTTTCACTAATACACAGTTTCAAAGACCTTGATTCTGAAATTTATATATGACTATTTCCTTAATGGAAACCCTGGTGATGTAGTGCTTAAGTGGTATGTCTACCAACCAAAAAGGGCAGTAGTTGAAGCCCACCAGCCACTCCTTGGAAACTCTATGGGGCAGCTCTACTCTGTCTCATAGGGTTGCTATGAGTCAGAACTGACTCAACAGCAATGGGTTGGGTTGGGTTCAGTTAGGTTGAGTGGGGTTTGGTTATTGAAAGAGCCCAGGTGCTGCATGCTAACCAGAAGGTCAGCATTTCAAACTCACCAGCTGCCCGGTGACAGAAAGATGTGGCAATCTGCTTCTGTAAAGATATCAGTCTTGGAAATCCTATGGGACAGTTCTACTCCATCCCATAGGGTGTCTATGAGTCAGAATTGACTCAAAGACAGCGGGATTAGTATTCTAGTTGTCTTTGATTCATGAATTAAACTTAAAAATCTGCAATAATTTCTTGCTGACTTTACCTTTTCCTCATGACTGTTTAGGAATAAAACATCAAGTCAAGAAGAACTTCAGTTGTCTGAGCTATTGAAGACACTTGATGTTATCACTTCTCCACACGTACTTATATCCATCATGCTTTTTGTGTTCTAAAGGAAGTCTTTCCTCAGCTGAGTCCCCTTGACAAATATATTCCAAATGTTTCTGACAAAATTTTGTTATGTCCCACTTACATTTTTGTAGATAGAACTGACATACTGCAATAAAATATCACACAAAATCAAATTATAGCTCCTATAAGGATTTGTTCTTCTATGTCTCTGATAGAAATTCAGAATTTTCAACACTTAGAGTCACCTTTATTTCTGAAACTTCAGAAGCATCCATATAGTGCAAACGATGCATTCAAATGCCTAGTACTCCCAAATTCCATTTAAAAAAAAAGTGTATGAGAATGAGGAGGGGTCTTCTTGGTGGTGCAACAACTAAGCATTCAGCTGCTAACTCAAAGGTCAGTAATTTGATCTCCCCCAGCAGCATCATGGGAGAAATGACCTGACTACCTGCCCCTTTGAATATTACAGCCTAGAAAACTCCATGAGCAGTTCTACTCTGGGTTGCTGTGAATTGTAATCAACTCAATGGCATACAGCAACAACAGCATGAGTGAGTTGTACATGGTACACAGTGCTTCCCATGCATGTGTGTCTGTGTGTAAGAGAAAGAAAGAGATTTATTTGGGTATTTCATATTTCAGTAAAAAAAAGAAATTTCTAATACTATAAAACTTCCTTTTTAGTTATAATCCACATTCCATTTTCAATAAGGTGCTGCTGGTGTAGTGGTATCATGCAAGATTCCCGTTTTCAATAAGTCTTTAAGACACAGAATATAACTTAGTAAAACATACCAGAACACTATGGGAAAAATGAATTAACATGGGGAAAGTGAAGAACTGGTGATAAATACTTTGCCCAGTGTAGACAGGTGAACTAAATAGCACAGGTGCAGACAGCCTAGCTGGATAATGTAGTTCAAGCCCAGATTTTTTCTGTAACTTTATTTGTGTCAAATATATTAACACCATCACTTCATTTCCTCTGAGTAGCTGTACTTTAAACGTATGTGTAGGATTGAAATAAACGGGTTAGCTTCCTTTCACAGACTTGTCTTGGCACAAGTCTTACTTCCTTACTCTCTCACCTCAACAGCAGCTGCTAAATGCCTGTAAGTGAGTAGTCAGTGTAGCTGTGAGGTGATGAGCTGCTGAAGTGTTGGCATGCCCAGATAAAACAAAGTTTGAATGTTGGAAATCTAAGCATTTACTCTCTAAGTCTCTTTCTAGGTAATCCCAGGTGAGTAAAAGACACAGAATTAAAGCAGAAGTTAGAAGAATTTGGATGTGGTTTTTTTAATACATTAACTTAGGGGTCTGCAAATTTGTTTCTGTAGAGGGCCACAGAGTAAATATCTTCAGTTTTGGGGACCATTCAGTCTTTGTTGCCATTACCCAACTTTGCTGCTGAAGCATGAAAGCGACCATAGACAATATGCAAATGAATGAAGGTGGCCATGTTCCAAAGAACTTTATTTACAGACACTCAAATTTAAATTTCATATAATCTTCACACATCATGAAATATTATTCACCGTCTGAATTTTTTTAACCTTTTCAAAATGTGGAAATCATTCTTAGCTCATGAGCTGTCTAAAAAGATGTGGTGGATTGGGTTTATCCAGATGTCATTGGCTTGTCAAGAATCTGATTAATAAGCAACAGAACCAGTGTTCAAGTCAGGTTGATCTACTGAACTCAAAGGCCATAGTATGCTGACCCCTGAATTAACTGACATGTACATGAAGATCTCGCCAAAGAGGAAATCAGAGCTGGCTTCTCAGTCAACACAGCATTTACCTTGATATGAGCTGCTGGGTCCGGGACAGTCTGAATCATGTCCTTTAACAGGCCAGCTCATCTACCAGCTTTTCAGCACCTGAGGCAGCTAGAAGACAAAGAGGGCAACACAAATTATAAAAAACAACCACATTTCGGGGTTTGTTTTACATTAGGACTGAAAACAATTTGCCAATGGTAAAAAACACACAGCCTTACAATAAATATGTTTTCTCAAAAGCATCCTTCAGGTAAGCATGGTAAATGAAGTACCTGGAGAAGCCACTTTTTGTCAGTTAGGAATACCACTTACTTCTAACCTCCCAGTAATAAAAGCCAGAGGAAGCTGTCCAGGCTTTGTCTTTTGTTGATACACATCATACACATGTCCTATTCATCAGTTCACACTGGAGACATCTATGAACATCGACTAAAGGTAGAACTAAGAAATGAGACTTTTTTCTTTTATATTGAGAAATTTGGATTTTGAAGTTTGCACCAAAATCAATACTATTTACCAATCTTTCCACCATTTGTCTTATCAATTTGCCATACTGTGGTGCCTTGTGTGTTACCAGCATGCTGTACAGTAAACTAAAGGGTTACTGAAAAACAAGGAAGTCTCAATATGATACACTGTGACCATGGCTATAACAATGGGCTCAAACACAGCCACAACTGTGAAAATGTATAGTACTGGGCAACGTTCTGATCTGTTGTACATGAGGTTGCTATGAGTCAGAGCTGATTCACTGGCACTTGCCAACAACAATATGATTCTGGAAGCTATGTTACCAGTATTTCAAATGCTAACTGGGTCACTCATTGTGGACAGGTTTCAGTGGAGCTTCCAGACTAACACACACTAGAGAGAAAGGCTTAGTGATCTACTTTGGAAAATGCATCAATGAGAACTCTATAGAACACAAGAGAACATGGTCTGATATAGTGCTGGAAGACGAGCTCCCTAGGTTGGAAAGCATTCAAAATCCGCAGTGGCCACAACAATGATCCTGAGCATACCAGTGATCATGAGGATAGCACTGAATCAGGCAATGTTCCATTTTGCTGAACATAAGGTTATCATGAATCAGAGCTGACTTTAGGGCAATTTACAACAACGTATCACTTTTTAGGCTCCACAGTCAGAATCTTAATAAAGAAGCGCAGCTACTGTTCATTAGCGTCTATACGCCCATCTCGGACCCAGGGACACCACGTTCATTTCTCCCTTTACTCTTGACCTCAATGTTGAGAAGTTATCATTCCCTTGACCAGGTGAAGACATCAAGACTCACAAAGGTCACCAGTGTGTCCAGAAACAAACAGGTTAATAAGTAACCAAGCCAGGACTCAGATCATGCCAGTCTACTTTACCCAAGGCCCATGAGAAGTTAGGATATGACATAATTAACAGGTTTGAGTCTACACTTCGAAGATTTTTAAAATTCATTCCTTACATTTTTAAAATGGGATTTTACAATGGGATTTTTTTTCCTGAATATAAACTCTCCCACTAGTATTTTTCTTTATTCTGATGATAATGCAACATGTTCCCATTATTTTCTATCTGCCCCTCCCCAACTCCAGAGTTCCTGTCCTGGCTGTTTCCGGGGCTGACCACTGCAGACTCCCTCTGCAGGCTCCCTCACCTCTAGCCACCTGTGGAGTTTGGTCATTGTGATAATGAAACCAACCAGAGATCAGAGAGCAAGAGGACAGAGGCTGGGTGGTCCTTCTCATCCCCTCATACCTTTAGCATCTGCCCGTGTGAGGGTCCCCACCCTGTCTTTGGTTCTGTTTTTCTCTGGCACTGAAAATAATCCTTAGACATGGAGTTGATTCTGTCTTAGAATGGTCCCAAGTGTTACAGAGTAGAACTGAGCTCTACAGGTTTTTCTTGACTGCCATCTTTATGGAAGCAGATCACCAGGCCTTTCTTCCATAATGCCACTGGGTGGGTTTGAACCTGAAGCAGACTGCCAGGTTGTTTTTCCCATGGAGCCACCAGTAGGCTTGAGCTTCCAACGTTTTAGTTAGCAATTGATGGATTAACCGTTGCATCACCAGTCTCGTTTTTAGGTTAGTAAACAAAAAACAAAAAACCAAGACAATCAAGTCAATTCTGATGGAGGGGAACTGCCCGCATAGGGTTTCCAAGGAGCAGCTGGTGGATTTAAACTGCTAACCTTTTGGTCAACAGCCAAATGCTCAAGCACTGTACCACCAAGACTCCTTCAGGTTAGCAGCCAAGTATAAACTGTGCTACCCAGGGGCCCTGGCACTAAATATAACTTTTCTAATTCGTATGTTCAGTGTTGTTGCCACTTTTTAAAATGAACTATCCTTTTTTGTTTGTTTTCTCCTTTTGAAAGCTAGCCTACGGGTCTTTGTAGTAAATAAATAAACAGTTTGATTACAGAACTACAGACACAAAAGCTGCCTTTCATGTCTGTTGCTGAACATATTATTCCAAGGAGACTCCAAAGCAGTCACAGAAGTCCCATTGCAGTTGTATTCCATCCTTCCTCACCCTCCCCCTTGGAAACACATCCATAGCTGGGCTTTTCCCAAGAAGTGCTCACCTCTGGGTCTGCCCTGCTCAGCATCTGTCCTCCTATAAAGGTTCCCAGCATCCTCCAGAGCTCAGGGTCAGCTTGGCTGGCCAAGAAGATGACAAGCTCGGAGACTTAGGCATTATTCTTTATTCTAGCCAAATTTCTCAATCTTAGAAAGTATGTAACTCTTTTCCTTAGGTCTAAAGTGAGTCCCTTTTGGGGAAAATAGCTGCTAAAAATGCAGAAGAGCTGTTTTAAAATTAAATTGGGTAACTGTTTAAGGCAATCCATGCTGACAGAACAGTCTGCAGACATGGGGCCTGTGGGACAGTGTCTCTTGGTTCCAGAGCAGGAATCCTTCAAATCCCTCACCCCAAGATGGTTTCCTGGGGTGGGAGCAGGCACCCCCTGGAAATAACAGCCTACTCCCAGGGTCACTGAGTCCCAGGAGGCTCATCTTGGAGCCTTCCTGACAGAAGGAACAGTCAGTTCTGCACGATTTCCACCAGCAGGAACATGCTGTCCTTTCTATATGGTTTGGCAGCCCCTCTGAGGGGGTAGCTCATCACACAAAATTCCACCCTCTTCACACACATCAAAGTTGTAGCTTGCCTCTCTTCCTAAAAAATCTCGTCTGGCCTGTGGATGCCTGGATCTAGAGAATGCACCAGAAGGAATGAACGAACATTCAGGGAGTCCCAAATCCCAGATGTTTCCAATTCCTGCCTCTAAAAGCCCAAGCACCATTCCATGAGAAACACACAAACTTGACATAAGAGAGGGTACTCTGGTAGACAGCCAGTGCCAAGAGCCAGGCCTGCTAGGGAGCTCTCTTGGAACCCCAAACTAGTCAACTTCTAGATAACTGCCAACATCAGAAATGCAGAATTGTCTGGCTGTGTCCAGTCAGCTCATGAAATTAATACACTAGTTGTTGCTTTAAGACAGCACCTTTTGCCATGTGGCTTTGCAATTCCTTTCCCTAAACAAGTAGAATCAGCTTCTTCAACCTACTAATTTAAGTTGCCCATGTGTACTAGGCTGAATGTTGTTCTTATCATTGGTTAGCATTGGGTTGGCTCTAATTTATGGCAACTTATGTAGAACAGAATGTTGCCTGGTCTTGCACCATCTTCAGGATCACTGGTACGTTTGAATCTACTATTGTGGCTATTGATTCAATCCATCTCATTGAAGGTTTCCCTTGGGTCTTTTGTCCCTCAGGTTTACCACGTATGATGTCCTTTTCTAGTAAATTGGTCTTTCCTGATGTTGTGTCCAAAGTAAGTGCACCGAAGGCTTATCATTCTCACTTCTAAGGAGCATTCCAGTTGTATTTCTTGGAAGACTGTTTTGTTTGTTATTCCGGCAGCCCAAGATATAGTCAGTATTCTTTGCCAACAGTACAATTCAAATGTGTCACCAAATCTACGTGTCAACTTGGCCATAATTCCTAGTATTGTGTAGTTATCTCCCACTTTGTGGTCTGATGTAATTATCCTCCATTTTGTAATGTGTTGTAAAATCTAACTTCTGCATGTTGATGAGGCAGAATCACTATGGGGTGTTTCTTGAGTCACCACCTTACAAGACAGCGTGACTCCAGTCACAATCTTACTAAAGTCACACACTTGACTGAGTCATGCCTTTTATCTTACAAGAGAAAAAAGTAGAGAAAAGCAAGAAAGTAAGAGAGTAAACTTAACAGTACCGAGAGAGAAGAGCTGAAAACAGAGCTCATATTTTGGACCCAGGGTCCCTGCACTGGGAACCTCCTAGTCCCAGGGTAAGAATGATGACATATAGAAATCTCCAAGGTATACAGGGTCCATAGGTGTTAAAACAAGGCAAGGATCTTGAGGGCTGAGAAAGCTTTCCCTTGGAGCTGGTAACTTGATTTAGACTTCTAGCATCCTACATTGTGAGACAATAAATTACTGTTTGTTAAAGCTATCCACTTGTAGTATTTCTGCTACAGCAGCACTAGATGACTAAGATAAAATTTAACAATTTTTCTGTCTTCTTTTTTATTGTCCAGCTTTCATATGCATGTAAGACAACTAAAAATACCATGGCTTAGGTAAGGTACACCTTGTCATCAAAGTCACACCTTTGCTCTTTAAAACTTTAAAGTGGTCTTTTGCAGCAGATTTGCCCAATATTAATATATTATTTAATGTTTTTGACTGCTGGTTTCACGGACAATGGCTGTTGATTCAAGTAAAATTCAATCATTTATAATTTCAATTTTTTTTCTTAACTGAAATCTTAACATCCAGGTCAGCACAGAAAAGTAAGAAGAACAAAGAAAATGTGAAACTCTAGAAACTCTGGTGGCCTAATGGTTAACTGTTACAGCTGCTATCCAGAAGGTCAGCAGTTCAAACCCATCAGGCATTCCTTGGAAAAATGTAAGCACCACAGAAAAGCTCTACAAAATAAGCAATGAACTCACACCTATCAGTAATTAGACTGAAAGTAAACAGCCTAAATACATGCATAAGGATACAGAGAATGCCAGAATGGATTTTTAAAAAACAGGATTCATCAATACGCTATCTACAAGAGATACATCATAGAAACACAGATGTAAATTTATTAAAAATTAAAGGATAAAAAACATGTCAAGCAAATAGCTACCATAAAAGAGCAGAAGTGACAATACTAATCTCAGACAAAACAGAATTAAAAAAAGACAGAGTACTATATAATGTTTTACAGGGATGATCTATCATGAAGACTTGACCATAATATGCATCTATGCACCCAGTGACAGGGCTAAGAAGTACATAAAACAAATTCTAACACTACTGAAAAGAGAAACTGAAAATTCCACAATAATGGTAGGAGACTTCAACACACCATTCTCTGTAAAGGGCAAACCATCTAGAAATAAAAACAACAAAGATACAGAAGAGCTAAAAGGCATAACCAGCCAACTTGACCTCATAGACATATACAGAACACTCTACACAATGGCTGCAAATTACAGTCTTTACAAATGCACATGGAATATCCTCTAGAAGACACTACCTCTTAGGCCACAGGGCAACCCTCAGCAAAATACAAAACATTGAGATAATACAAAGTGTTTTCTCTGATCACATCATGAAGTAGAAATTAACAAGAAGGTCAAGGAAAAAAATCAATTACATGGAGACTTAACAATCTGTCTAAATACTACTGGGTAACAGAAAAAAAAATAGAATAAAAAAAATTCCTACAATCAAACAAGAATGAATACACATTATACCAAAACCTCTGAGACACAGAAAAGGCAACCCTCACAGGATAATTTATACCAGTAGATGCACATCCTCATAAAGACGAAAGGGACAAAATCAAAATCTCAGCCACATACCTTAAACAAATAGAGAACAGCAAAGAAGAAGCCCACAGCCAGCAGAAGAATGAAAATAATTAACATCAGAGGAAAAATAAATGAAACAGAGAATAGTAAATAGAAAAAAGTATCAAAAAAAACAAAAGTTGGTTCTTTAAAAAGGATCAACAAAATCAGCAAACCACAGGCCAAACTGACAAAAGGAGAAGATGCAAATAACCCAAATAAGAAATAAAATGGAGGACATTACAACAGACCCAATTGAAATAGAACTATAACAGAGCTTTATGAAAAATGATACTCCAGTAAATTGATAAACCTTTGAGAAAATGCACACATTTTTAGAAATGCACGCTACCTACTAAACTTAACACAAAATGGTGTTAAAAATCTAAACAGATAAATGACAAAAGATGAGACTGACAAGATAATTTAAAGAACCCCCAACAAATAAAAGGTCTGGCCCACATGGCTACACTGGAGTATTTTACCCTACACGTAGAAAAGAGCACACACCAGTACTACTCAAACTATTTCAGAACACAGAAAAGGAAGAGATACTTCTGAATGCACACTATGAAGAGAGCATAACCCTGATGCCAAAATCAGGCAAAGACATCACAGAAAGAAAATTACAGACCAGTATCTTTCATGAATTAGGTGTAAAAATTCTCAACAAAATTTTAGCCAGTGGAATTCAGCACCACATCAAAACAATAATAGACAACACTCTATGACCAAGTAAAATTGGTTCCAAATGTGCAGGGATGCTTCAACTTTAGAAAATCAATCAGGGGCAGGACCAACATAGTAAAGTAGTCACACATCTCCTGAATGCCCACTGAGAACTAAGGTCTAGAAAAACAATTCAACAGAATATAGTGGACATTTGGGGAGAACCAAGATGAGGTGGAGGGTTGTGAGATCAGATGCGGCAACAGGAAGGGGAAAACTACCTTTGTCATAGGTGAGACATCAGTGCAAAGGCTTCTGCTTTTGCTGGCATGGCAGTAGAGAGACCTGAAGGTATGAACACCATTTTTGTGAGCCAGGACACTGGGACTGGGACTGCTAAGCCTAAGAGCCTGGTTGAGGCCAGCTGCCATGCTGAGTTTCAGCACCTAAATAGACAGTGTCTCTTGCAGAGAAGAGGCTGTGTGTAAGACAGTCACATCTAGGGAACCCAGCAGCAGCTGGCAGATGAAGGTACCACTGATCCTCTCCCTCAATTCTCTGAGCTACACCAAAGATTCTGCTAGTGCAGCACAGGAGAGACAGCACAGATAGGATGCCATCTTAGTCAGCTGAGAGGAGGAGTCAGCCACACCTGACGGCCCAGGTGAAGCTGGCGTCTATGCTTAGCAACAATACCTGACTGGACAGTACCTCTACCAGCAAGAAAAAGCTGTTTTTAAGAAAATCGCACCTAGAAAATGCAGCAATGGCTGGCGCTAATTGTGGCAGCTCCCTTTCCCCCTCCCTTCTCTGAGTCATTCTATAGCATCTGTGGAGGTGGCCCTGGAGAGACTCCACAAGTAGATTATCATCTTTATCAGTCAGGAGGCAGGTCCTGCCATCCCTGAGGGCCTGGCTGAGACCAGTTACCATTAGATAGCATCTCTTTCAGCAGAAAGGCTGTACTTAAGATACCCACTCCTAGAGAATACAGCGGCAGCTGGTGGCTGAGTGTGGCAGTGCTGTTTCCTCCTTCCTTCTCTGAGCTACACCATAGTGTCTGCTGGGGTGACTTGGAGAGTCAGCACAAGTAGGTTACTATCTTTGTCAGTGAGAAGGCAGGGCCTGCCACCCCAGAGGCCTCAGCTGGTACCAGCTACAAAGCTCAGCAGCACCATCAGGCTGGACAGTGTCTCTCTCACAAAGAAGCTGTACTTAAGAAAGCTGCATCTGGAGAACACAGCAGCAGATGGCAGCCGAGTCCATAATTGCTCTTCTCCACTCTTTTCTTAGAGCTATGCCATACCTTCTGCTGGTGTGACACCAGAGAAGCTTCACAGCTTTCTGACAGTGTGAAGACAGCAATCAATATCCAACCATTTAAAGAAACAGACCACAATGGCTCTGGAAAACCTCCAAAATGAAGAACCAAAATACTTCCCAGATGAAGAAGCATTCCTGAAATTACCAGAAGTAGAATACAAAACAATTATGTATAGGCATTCTAGATCTTAGTATGGAGATTAAACAAAGTACACCAGAACAAAATGAAAACTTGTACAAGCTATATAAACTGCTAGAACATCAATGATCTAAAATTCAACAGGTCAATAACAAAATTACAGAGTTTGAACAAGTCACTGACAAGCCAAAAGAGCAGGACTGGGGAACTGAAATGCAGAATTAGCAAAACTAAAGATAAAGCAACTGACACCAGCATTTCTGAGGAAAAACCAGAAAAAAAAAGTCAAGAAAAATGAAGAAATATAAAGAATCATGTGGCACTCTATCAAAAGGAACAATTTATATGCAACTGGAGTTCTAGCACAGGGAGGGATAGCAGAAAATCCAGACTAAATTGTTGAAGAGTGGCTGGAAGAAAACTTCCCTGACATCATGAAAGAAGATTACCATTCAAGACACTCATCAAATTCCACAAAAGCTTGACCCCAAAAGAAAGACACAAAGACATAGTGTAATTAAGCTTAATAAGATTAAACATAAGGAGAGGCTCTTAGAGGGAGCTAGGCTTATACCAAAACTAAAGGGAAGCCTTGAAGCCTGTCATCTGACTTTTCAGTCAAAACCACATTGGCAAGAAGACAACAAGATGACACATCCAAAGCCTTGAAGGAAAAAAACCTTCCAACCAAGAATTACATATCCTACAAAACTGTCTTTGAAATATCATGGTGGAATTAGGACATTCTCAATAAAGAGAACTTAAGAGACTTTGCAAAAATGAAACAAAAATTACAATACTGAAAGAAATTTTTCAATTAGAAAATCAATAACACCAGAGGTATACCCAAGTATGCAAAGCAGGACACGGCATCCAGAGTCCTAATTTGTTAAGGAAGTAAAAAAGCTGAATCAAAGTTAAAATATTAAAGTTAGGGAAATAGAAAGCTCAGCATGTAAACTACAAAAATATTACATCATAAAGAAGGATATATTACAGTATTGATAGCCCTTTAAAACAAAACAAAAAGCATAAAGGAAAATGACCCAAAATAATACATTAAGAGAAACAAAGAAAAGATCAACAACATAAAAATAAAGGTGCCAAAATGACAGCACTAAACACATACCTATCAAAAATTACACTGGATGTAAATGGAGTGAATGCTCCAATAAAGAGACACATAGTAAGATGCTGGATCAAAAAAACATGATTCATCTATATGCTGCTTACAAGTAACATACCATAGTCTCAAAGACATGGACAAACTGAAAAATCAAAGGATGGAAAAGCATATACCAAGCTAACAACATGCAAAGAACAGCAGGAATGGTGATACCAACCTCAGATAAAATAGATTTTAAAGTAAAATCCACTATCGTGGACAAGGATGGTAACTATTTATTGCTTAAAGGTTCAACACATAAGGAGGATATAACAATATTAAATGTTTATTCACCCAATATCAGAGCAAACTAAACATATTGGAGAATAGAAAAGGTCATCAAAATTGATAAGTCATTGGCTAAACTCGCAAAAGGAACACAGGAGAGGAAACAAACAACCCAAATAAGAAACAAGATTGGAGAAGTCACAACAGACAGAATGCAAATTAAAAGTATCACAAGAGATTATTATAAAAAATTGTACTCTAACAGATTTGTAAACCCACAGGAAATGGACAAATCTCTAGATTCACATCACCTACCAAAATTATCACAGAAGAAGTAGAGCAACTTAACAAACGCATCACAAAAGAAGAGATTTAAAAAGTCATCAAAAAACTACCAACCAAAAAAAAAAGTCCTGGCTGAGATAACTTCACCAGAGAATTCTATGAAACTCTCAGAGTAGTTAATTCCAATATTACTGAAGCTATTTCACAACATAGAAAAGAATGGAACATTCCTCAATTCATTCTATGAAGCCAAAATAACCCTGATGTCAAAGCTGGGTCAAGATGCCCTCGAAAAAGAAAATAATGTAACAACTTCACTCATGAACCTAGATGCAAAAATCTTCAACAAAATCCCAGCCAGTAGAATTCAACAACATGTCAAAAAAATAATTCATCATGACCAAGTTGGATTCACATCAGGGATGCAGGGTTGGTTCAATATCAGAAAAACAATTAATGTGATCAACCATATAAATAACACAAAGGACAAGAATCACCTGATTTGACCAACTGATGCAGAAAAGGCATATTACGAAGTCCAACACCCAATCATGTTAAAAATTCTCAGAAAAATAGGAACAGAAGGTAAACTCTTCAATGCAATAAGGAGCATCTACACAAAGACAGCTGCCAACATTATCTTGAATGGAGAGAAACTCAAAGAATTCTCTCTGAGAACAAGAACTAGACAAGGATGCCCACTGTCACCACTTCTATACAACACTGCGCCACATGCTGTAGCCAGTGCAGTCAGACAATACAAAAAAATAGAGGGCATCTACACTGGTAAAAAAGAAGTAAAGGTATCCCTATTTGCAGATGATATGATCATATACATAGACTACCCTAAAGAATCCACTAAAAAACTACTGGAACTAACAGAAGAGTTCAGCAATGTATCAGGATATAAGATAGACATAAATAAACCAGTAGGATTACTTTATACCAACAAAGAGATCATCAAAGAGGAAATCACCAAATCACTATCATTTACTATAGTCTCCAACAAGATAAAATACCTAGGAATAAGTCTAACCAGAGATGTAAGACACCTGTGCAGAGAAAATTATAAGACCCTACTGCAAGAAACCAAAAGAGACTTATATAAGTGGACAAACCTACCTTGCTCAAGGATAGGAAGACTTAACATTGTGAAAATGTCTATTCTACCCAAAACTATCTACATATACAATGCAACACCAATACAAATTCTAATGCCATTTCTAATGAGATGAAGAAACAAATCACTAATTTTGTTTGGAAAGAGGAGAAACTCCAGATAAGTAAGACACTACTGAAGAAGAGGAACACAGTGAAAAGCCTCACATTACTTGACCTTAGAAGCTATTATACTGTCATAGTAGTCAAAAAAGCCCTGTACCGGTATGAAAGGAGACATATAGACCAATGGAACAGAATACAAAATCCAAAAATAATCACCATCCTCCTATGAACAGCTGATATTCCACAAAGGTCCAAAGGTTGTAAACTGGGATAAAAACAGTCTCTTTAACAAATGGTATTGGCAAAATTGGATATCTATCTGCAAAAGACTGAAACAAAATCCATATCTCACATCTTACACAAAAACTAAATCAAAATGGGTCAAAGACCTAAATATCAAACCTAAAATGATAAAGCTCAGATTATGAAACAAAAAAATAGGGACAATAATCCAAGTTCTAATACATAGCTTAGGCTACAAAATCTGACCAACAATGCACAAATAACAGAAGAAGAGATAGATAAATGAGAACTACTAAAAATTAAACACTACACTCATCCAAAGACTTTATCAAGACAGTTAAAAGACTGCACACAGAAAGGGAAAAAATATTTCACAAATGCACATCTGATTAACATCTAATTTTCATAATCTACAAGGTACTGCAGAATATCAACAAGAAAAAGACAAATAACCTAATTCAACAATGGGCAAAGGAGTTGGACAGAAACTTCTCCAAAAAAGACATCTAAGCAGCCAAAAGACACATGAGGTAATGCTCACAATCATTAACTATTAGAGAAATCTAAATCAAAACTACAATGAGATACCATTTCACCCCAACAAGGTTGGCAATAATCGCCAAACACAAAACAACAAAGTCTGGAGAAGCTGTGGAGAGACTGGAACTCTCCTACACCGCTGGTGGCAATGCAAAATGGTACAACCTCTATGGAAAGCTATTTAGCTCTTTCTTAAAAGCTAGGAACAGAAATAATGTATAATTCAGCAATCCCACTACTTGAAATATATCCTACAAAAATAAGAGCTTGACTTGGCTACCCAAACAGATACACACATACAAATGTTTACTGTAGCACAGTCCATGATAGCAAAAAGATGGAATCAACGTAGGTGCCCATCAACAGACCAATGGATAAGCAAACTATGATACATTCACTCAATGGCACACTATGCAATGATAAAAAACACAGATAATTTTAGGAAGCATCTCATAACCTGGTATCAACTAGAAGACGTTATGCTGAGTGAAATCAGTCTGCTGCAAAAGGATAAGTATTGTACAAAACTACTATTATAAGGACTTAAAAAAAAGGACTTATGCACAGAAGAAAAGACTCTTTGATGGCTACAAGGGTGGGGAAAGAGAGGGTTGTTCATAGCTTATAGGAATTCAGTTAGGTGAAGTGTGTGACAGCACTCAGTAGAAGGTAGGTCAGCATAGCTGGACTACACCGTAAACTGAAAGATTTTCTATACTGAACCCATCATTCCAAAGGTTACAGTAGCATGGACAGGGGTCATTTTCTATATTGAACCCATCATCCGAAAGGCTACAGTAGCATGTCAGGGGACATTAAGGCTAGCTGGCATAACAGGCCTTTTTCTCAGTATTCTGCACCCCATATTGTTGAGTGGTACCTGGGGTCTTAAAAGCTAGTAAACTGCCAGCTGAAGAACATCAATTGGTCCCAATCCACCTGGAACAGAAGACAACTGAGAACACCAAAAATACAAGGAAAAGTAAGCCCAGGAGACAGAAAGACCCATATGATTGGGAGGCCACATCAGCATGAGACCAGTAGAACCAAATGGTGCCTGGCTACCACCAAAGGCAGCCTTGATAGGGGACATAATGTAAAGTCCGTGAAGTAGCACAAGAAAAAAGATGTGTGCAGATCAAAAACTCTACTAAGTAAAGACCAGCATTGATGGTCCAATGACCTGCAGGGTCCCCTGGAAAAATGGCCCCTAGATTTGCTGCTGCCCCAGACCTGAAACCAGTACTGATGTCAACACTTCAGACAAAGAGTGGACTGGACTCAAGGACACAGAGTGAGCATGCGATGTGTCTACTTTATGGTTTTATACGTTTATAGAAGGCTATCCCGGTTTCTTTCTAGAGGAGAGGATACTAAAAATAAAGAGTGAAATGGAGTGTGTAGTCACAGGTCAGGAGACCAGAAACAGTAGTAGACAAGCTGGCATGCAAAACTGACTTGTATACTTTCACTTAATCATTATAAAAAATTTTTTTTAAAAAAGAAAAGCACAGGAATCCACTGCATCAACAAAAGAATCACATGACAAAGTGCTATTGATATGATAGAATTTTTTTGCACTTCAGTTGTACATGATGTGATATGACATGACATATAATATACATGATATGTAATATCTATCTTCTTAGCCTTACTTTTTCCTGAAGTTTCTTTCGCATCCTTTACTGATATCAAGCTATAAATTGTTATTTTTCATTACTTGTCAGTTTGCTTGACAGTTTATGTCCATTTTTAAATGTACTGTTTCAAATTTACCATTAGAATTGCATGTTAAGTAAAAAAAAGGGGGGGGCAGTGGGCTATTCATTTAATAAAGAATGTCCTGGAAAAAAAAAAAAGAATCACATGATCATCTCAATCAATGCTGAAAAGGCATTTAACAAAGCCCAACACCCATTCCTGATAAAAAGTCTCAATAAAATAGGTACAGAAGAGAAATTTCTCAACATAATAAAGGGCATCTGTCTAAAACCAATGGCCAATATCATTCCTATTGGAGAGAGGCTGTAAACATTCCTCTTGAGAACAGGAACAAAACAAGCATGTGCTTTATCACGGCTCCTATTTAACATTGTACCAACGTCCTAGCTAAAGAAATAAGTCAAGAAAAAGAAATAAAGGGCATCAAAAGTGCTAAGGAAGAAGAAAAACTGTCATTAATTGCTGATGATATTCTATTATACAAGGAAAACTCAAGACTCTCAAGAAAATACTGGAACTAGCAGAAAAATTCAGAAAGTTGTAGGATACAAGATAAACATACAAAAATCACTTGGGTTCCTATGTATCAACAAAGAGAAAAATCAGAAAAACCATTTATAATAACCCCTGAAAAATATAATACTACAGAATAAATCTAACCTGAGATGTAAAAGAACTATACAAAGAAAATTGCAAAACACTAAAGCAAGAAATGAGAAGATAAGTATATAAATGGAAAAACATACCATGCTCATGGATGGATAGGCATAACATTGTGAAA
Organism: Heterohyrax brucei; assembly: GCA_028571685.1. Classification (NCBI taxonomy): domain Eukaryota; kingdom Metazoa; phylum Chordata; class Mammalia; order Hyracoidea; family Procaviidae; genus Heterohyrax; species Heterohyrax brucei. The sequence continues at coordinate 38,281,459 of CM053157.1, read as the reverse complement.
ATGAAATTTCTATCCAAAGCAATCTACAAATGCAATGTAATCCTGATCCAAATACCAAGAACATGGAATAATTAATCATGAACTATATATGAAAAAGGAAGAGGCCCTAGATAAGTGAAGCACTACTGAGGAAGAAAAAGACAGTAGAAGAACTCATACTACTTGATCTCAGAACTTATTATATAGTTACAGTAGTCAAAATACCCTGGTACTGGTACAATGACAGATATATTGACCAATGGAAAAAAGTTGAGAACCCAGATGCCAATCTAGCTACCTATGGTCACTGAATCTTCAACAAGGGCCCAAAGTCCATCAAATGGTTAAAAGATAGTCTTTTAAACAAATGGTGGTAGCAAAACTGGATGTCCATTTGCAAAAAAATGAAACTGGGCCCATACTTCACATCATATACAAAAACTAATTTAAACTGGATGAAAAACCTCAATATACAGCCCAAAGCTATAAAGTTCACAAAAGAAAAAACAGGATCAATGCTAGAGGCCCAAACCATAACCAACAACACACAAACTCCAAAGGATAAGCTACATGACTGGGATTTTCTTTAAAAATTAAACATTTCTGCTCATCAAAAGACTTTACCAAAAGAGTAAAAAAAGAATGTACATACAGTGGGAGAATACACACACACACGCAATTTTGCTTATGGAAAACTCAACACTTCTACAACAAAAAGACAAATAACTTAAAAAAAATGGCAAAGGAAATGAACAGACACTTAGCAAGAAGGCATTCAAGCCACCAAGAGACACATCAGGAAATGCTCAGGATCACTAGCCATTAGAGAAATGCCAAATCGAAACCACAGTGAGATACCACTGCAACCCAGCATTAACGGCACGAATCAGAAAACAGCAAATGTTGGAGAGGCTTCAGGAAGATCAGAACTCAGACACTGCTGGTGGGACTGCAAAATGATAAACCACTTTTGGGAAATAATACAGTACTTCCTTAGAAAGCTAGAAATAGAAATACCGTATGATTCAGCAGTCCCACTTCTACGAGTACATCCTACATAAAAGGAGTCAACACAACAGTAAACATATACACATACAGAACAGTGACAAATCTGGAGGGCAACGCCAATCACCCTAACCAGGACTATGCTGGATCATCTGACAGACTACTTGAACCCGAGACATGTGAGTTAGCCCAGCAAAACCAGAAAAACTGCCTAGCCACAGCAAGCTTCAATGGCCAACCTACAGGTTTATTAGCCAAAAAAGGGCTTATTGTTTTAAGCCACTGACATTAGTGGTAGATTATTACACAGCACTTTCATGGTAATAAACAACAACACACACACACACTATGCTTCAAATAATCTGACTACCAAGATCTTCCTTAGACTTCTTCCAGCCGAAGAGATAAAAGGAGACTCAAACTAGAATTTCAAAGGAAACTAATTTCATCCCAAAACACACACATACTATTTTGATTCAGTAAAGACACATGATCTCAAAATTTGATTCCACCTTCAAGCTTTGCAAACCGAGGGATAACTAATTAACTCCTCTACCACAAAACAGACTGTAGAATTCTCAAGTGTCCTCCCTAGGTACTATGAATTTTTGCCTCAGGTAGATAACTCTGCCAACCTCCAGGGGTTCCTAATATAATGAAAGAGCATCAGCATTCTGGACATCCCTTCATAAGACTCAAGACCACAGTAGCATCATAGAAGTTCCAGCAGCCCCTCAATCTGTTGCCAACAACGATACCAGCTTTATAAGCAACACTGTGTCCCGTGTTTGTCGTGGGGACATTTTGGGTGCTGTCAATGTATCAAGGATAATATGATAGGAAAGAGAATATACAAATTCCAGATACAGAACATTACCAACCCGCAGTTTCATTCCTTGAAGGAACTGTGATGAAGAATCAATTCAGGCATCAAAGAGGTCCATCCTGAGAGCAGGCAGGCAGTAGAAGGGTAAAGTGAGGGATGGATAACCCTCTTTAGGTTCTGTGGATAGCCCACAGAACAAAGACCAGAGGAGAGAGCTGATTCATGAAGAGGGCTGGGGAAGTGCCACCAAGGATGAGGAAGCTCAACCTTGGCAAAAAAGAGGTTGGTGCATTGGCGGAAAGATGGCGAGCTGGGAAAAAAATTCCTGCCAGCACCCCCACACTAAGGACCAAGGGTATATGATCTTATAAACCACAACCACCAACACCATGACTGACTAAAAAGATCAATTTAAGATTGATGGCACTGACATCCCCCAAACTAGTTAAAAAGTAGGAGACCACAAGACCAGGAGAATGAAGATTCAGCCATCCCCTCCCATGTCCCCTCTTTTCACCAATGTCACTGAGCACATCTGAAGTCCCTTTGGGTGCCCTGTTCTTTTTTACTACTTGGGAGGCTTTTTACAGATTTTTAAGGACATGCCTAATTTACTTTTTTTGTTTCTAATAAGCATTTCTAAAGCATGCAGTAGTTTTATATTTCCTATTTGGCCTGCCTTTCAGTCCCTGTTGCTGTAAATTTATCTGGGGGCTGTTGAGTCAGGTCCGAGTCAGTGACCCTATGTACAACAGAATGAGATATTGACAGTTCTGCACCACCCTCACAAGTGGCATGTTTGAGCCCGTTACTGCAGCCACGGTGTCAGTCCCTCTCACCGAAGGGCTCCCTCTTTTTTGCTGACTCTGTACTTCACCAAGCATCATGTCTGTCTGCGGTAATGGGTGTCTTTTGATATGCCAAAAATAAGCAAGGACAAGTCTTGCCTTCCTGGCTTCTAAGGAGCATTCTGGCTGTACTTCTTCCAATGCCTCCTTGAACCCCTGCAGAATCTTAACCTAAGTTCCCTAAAAATCCTTTTTTAATATTTGTTTCTTGAAATAAATTCATTTGGTAATTCATCTGTTTATAATTTGGTGTTTCACGAGTCAGCCTTATTTTATTATCAGTATCTTGAGAAATAAGATGAACTGGCACTCAACAGAATTTTACTTGTCTCCTTCGTTCTTGTTTGCAAAACTCCAATTTCACGCTAAACAGAAACAGATACTTGATTTGGGTAATTTAGCTATAATTTCATACTGTGTGGACCAGCATATAGTGCCAAAGGAAAGACATATTTAGTTTTCAGGGAGGCAGTGCTGTGAAAGAGTTGAGAGCCTAGTATTTGCAAGGCAGCAATATGAGTATAGTCACTGGATGGGACAAACAGTTAACACTCTCATCTCCAGCTGAAAAGTTGGAGGTTGGAATGCAACTCAGAAGAAAGGCCTGGCAATCTACTTTTGAAAAATTAGCTATTGAGGACCCTGTGAAGTACAATTCTACTCTGACATACAAGGGTTTGTCCTGAATCAGGAATGACTCCAGGACAACTGGTTTATCTGGCCTCCACAAGCATGTAAAGGAAGGCTTTCAGCATCCTACAGCTCCCAACTCTCTTCTCTTCTCAAATTCAGGTCTGTCCTGCATGTAAGGGTCCTCCTGCAGTCACGCAGACACCCAGTCCATACATCTTCATTCACTCCATCAGGCAGCTGTCCTGCGGTTACACCTCTGTCGTAAGGAAACACAGTCAAGATCTACCCAAAGGATTAGGCTACGGAAATTAGTCTTTTGGCAGCCCAGAATATGCTCAGGTCAGTTGCAGCAGAAGCTCTAGGTTTCCAGGCACCTGGGGTGTGGTCTGAAATAGGAGGGGGTACAACTGCAGAGGCCAAGAGCAGACCCTGGGAGACATGAGACACAGGAAGTGCTCTAGCTGCTGAAGTGCAGGACAGTACTGAATACAAGCACAGGTGCCAGATCAGATCCGGGGTGGAAGACGGATCTACCATTTGCCTCCTTGGAAGAACTGCTCCATAGAGTTTCCAAGGAGCACCTGGCAGGTTTCAATTGCTGACCTTTAAGTTAGCAAATGTGGTACTTAACCACCACGCCACCGGGGTTTTCCTCAGAAACCTAGGAAAAGCCATTTTATCCCCTTGAAGTCCTCATGACACATATGTAAAACAGGAATAACAGTACCAGTTGCCTCGAGTCAATTCTGACTCACGGTGACCCTGTATACGTCAAGATGGAACTGTGCTCAGTGGAGTTTTCAGTGGTCGAGTTTTCAGAACTAGATTGCCAGGCTTTCTTTCAAGACACCTCTAAGTAGGCTGAAACCACCAATCTTTAGTTTAGCAGCTGAGCACATTAACTGTTTACACCACAGGGGCTTTGTGACTTGAGCAGGGGTCTTCTAAGCGAAGTGCTCAACAGGGCAGGCGAAACAAGGGGGAGGAAAGCGAGGCATCCTGTGGGGGAATGGTGATTTAAAGAGACACTCCCTCTCAAGACTTAAACACATGCAGGGCCTGGAGAGTAACGCCTCCTTAAAATTTCTGCCTTGCTTGTATCACTCTGATTCTGACTCCCGTGCCTGCGCATGAGAGGTAAATAGGACAGACCAGGGAGGGGTAGGAGAAAAGTATGGAAAATTAAATATACCTTTACATGAGTCAGATCCGACTCGATGGCACTTGGCTTGGCTTACATTTTTCCAAAACTAAGAAATTTAACAACTTTAGTAGTACATGTTTTATCTTTCCAAAGCAATTTTTTTAAAATACCAATATTAATTAGGAATCCCTGGATGCACAAATGGTTAAGTGTTTGGCTAGTAACCTAAAGACTGGTGGTTTGAGTCCACTTGGGGTACCTCAGAAGAAAGGCCTGGCAATCTACTTTTGAAAAGTCACAACCATTGAAAATCCCATGCGGCACAGGTCTACTCTGCCACACACGGGATCACCATGAGATAGCAACTGATTTTGCTTGAAGTTCTTAACTAATAAAGTATGGAGGTCACTGAAGGGGGTTCGGCCTTGAAACATATAATTTTATTTGACTACTTCTTATTGACCAGGAGGCACCATGTTTACTACTGTCAGGCCTTTCACAAAAGACATGGGCATCATTGTCCCTTTACCTGTCACTTCTGGTTTAACTTTGACAAAGGAGAGACTCCTGGGTTCTATGGTCTCACTGAGCATTCCATGCAACCCACCATAATAACCCCTGCCAATTCCTGGAATCTTTTTCTGGGAGAAGTGTGACAAGTCTGACAGTCCTGATCCATTAGCCTCCTGTGGCTACTGTAACAAAATACTACAAACTTGGAGCTTATACGAACGGAAGTCTATTCTTCCCCAGTTCTGGAGACCAAAAGTGTTAGCAAGGTCACACTTCTCTGAAGTCTCTAGAGAAAGTTTCTATCTTCTCTCTTCCAGCTTCTGGTGGCTCAGGCACTCCCTGGCGTGTAAATACATCTTCCTATGCCTTCTTCTCTCGGCTTGTTTCTCTGTGTCTCTCCTCCTGTAAGGATACCACTCAGAGGAGATGAGGAGCCATCTGACTCCAGTGTGACGTCATGTTAACCTCACTGATAACACTTTCAAAGACTTTAATGCCAAACAACAGTACCTTCACATGTACAGGGCTCAGGACTTCAACATGTCTTCTTGTAGATACAGTTCAGTCCGTAACACTTGAGCAGAATGTTTTGGAGACAAAGTGTTAAAATCATCCCACATATACAGACTTTTAATTAGTCATGGCTGGTAGTTCTGGACTCTGTATAGCAGACACGCACTCATTCCCCATTTGTGCATCTTGAAGAGGTTCCAGTTCAACTTAGGTAAAAAAAAGAACTTCAAGCCAAACTTAGTGGCATAACAGGAAATATGAATAACATGAAAGCATATGTCTGTCATTGATAGCCACGGCTCCTTGGTTCTTCTTGAAGAAGCAGAAAGGAGCAGAAGGCAATAGAGGAGTAAGAGCTGTAATGACTATAGTACTTATAAAATACTTCAGTGTGGTTATTAATTTTTGTGTGGCCTCCCTAGCCACGGAAACCCTGATTGCATAGTGGTTAAGTGCTACAGCTGCTAACCAAAAGTCTGGCAGTTGGAATCCATGAGGTGCTCCTTGGAAACTCTATGGGATAGTTCAAACCTATCCTATAAGGTTGCTATGAGTCTGAATTGACTTGAAGGCAGTGGGTTTGTTCTTTAAGTTTTCTAGGCGTATGCTTATAATTCTCGCTCAGGTGATTGTGTGGTAGGGTAATAGTGGGCTACCAAGGGGTTGGTCAATTTTGAATTAAAAGAGAGCCAACTCTGGAGCAGAAGAGGAACCCACCACCACCAAGGAAGGAGAGACCAGCAGAAGGGATTTGACAGAAAGAGACAGTGTGTTGGACTTCCTGGCCCAGTGAGAGAGAAAGCTGAGTGCCTTTGGGCAGAGACTCAGGGCCACAGAGAGGTATGCCTGCAAGAAAAGCTAGGAAGAGGCTATGCTCAAGGAGAAATTATATCCCTAAGTGTTTCTTAGCCTGAACTCTGTTGCTTCACTAATAAACCATAATCCTGAATGCAGTCTATGAGTTCTCTGTGGCCACTGCAAGAAACTGTCAAACCCAGCAGAAGTAGAGAGTGCTGTGTGAGGAATAGCTGGTGTTAGAATTAGTAAGGATGGCAGAGAGAGGAGGTTTATCCGGCCTCCACCCCAGGCCAGCTGGCCTTGCACTGTTGATCTTGGTTCTCCTTTCCCCTTGTGGGGTTGAAGGAGGTCAGACACTGCCCCCTTGCCACTTTCACAAGTAGTAAAATTTTAAATCTCTAAGGTGTTGAAGGCAGGAACAAGAATCATCTTATTAGAAAGAGAAAGCCTATAGGATCATGTGGAAGCAACAGAATTCCCCAAAGTCCAAAACGGACCCAAGAAATGGGATTCAAAGGTTGGGTCCACCAATACCCAAAAAAGAAAAATACAAAGTATTTACATATACACATTTTTCTTTTTCATTTTTGACAAGCAACAAGTAGGCTGATTTGTTTTCTGTTTTACCTTTAATCACTCTAGGTTCCACCATATTTTTTCACTGTGACTCATTTATCCTGCTTTTGGTCAACAGGGTTTTTCTTAGGTCTTCAAAGGTCCTGGAACAACCTGAAAGACAATTTAAATCTTATTTTTCACAAATATCAATTATCAACAGTACATTTAGCATCAAAAGTCATTTCTTAAACACATTTTGACTTCTACCCTAAAAGGGCAAAGACCTTAAAACTCTTCCCTTAGGAAGGAAGCCAGGACTCCACTAATCTGAGGGAAGCAAAGGATCATGGAGAAAACATCAGGAGGGAAATAAAGCCCAGCTTGAACTGGTATACTGGAACACATGTATAATTTCACAAAAAAAAAAAAAAACTGTGAAAATATTTTCATCTCTTTCCAGCCTCTAGCCTGAGTAATACTGGCTTCTCCAGATCATTATTTTAACACTTTTCTCTGCTCAAAACAAAGAGCAGAGATGTTTATAAAAGATTCTGCAAACTGTAATTAAACAATTGTTTTAGTCCCTGGGAAAGAAACATCCCCTTTCATTTGTAAATGCTAGGATAATTCATACTTTTAAAAGATTAGCAAGCTAGCAAGCAAAAGGAAAAAACTGTTACAATGTGTGTATAAACCCAAGTCTAACTAAAATCCAATTTGTTTCTTGGAAATAGGGGAGTCTCTGAATTTATGCAACTTTCCAAGTAAAATATCCAATCCTCAAATATGACATCTAGTAGAATCCTTGTAACATGACACTTTTCAAATGGCAGCTGTATCAGTTGACAATGTCTCAAATCAGAAAACGTTATAAGGATTGCACCAAAATCAACATTTTTAATGGAAAATTATTTTTAAATGGCTGTGTAGGCCACATGACATGCTCCCACTCAATAAGATGCCTGCAGCCCACTCCACCTGGACTCTGCAGTCAGCACCTGTGGACAGTGGCATTTCATCCAGACTACTCAACTCTCACCAAAAGCATTTATCATGATAGGAAAACACAGCATCAAATTATTGGGAAAAAAATCAGGATATAAAATACATATATAATGTGATTGCAATATCACAAAAAGAAAAAAAGTTAATGAACAAAAGGAAGGAAGGAAGGGAAGGAGGATGATTCAAAGAAAGTGCACACTAGCAAACTAACAAATAAATAAACAGATGTTAAGAGGATTTGTCTTTGGATTGCCAGTGAGAGATTTATAGAGATTCCTGGTTTCTTTTTTATAGATTTTGTATTTTCCAAACTTTTAAAAACAAGAATGGTGATCCACATGGTCAGAAAAACTAAGTAATAATAATCCCAAACATATTTTCTGGGCTACTAACCAAAAGGTTGGCAGTTCAAACCCTCCCAGGGGAGGCTTAGAAGAAAGGCCTGGTGGTCTTTTCCCAAAATGTTGCAGCCAGGAAAACTCTAGAAAGTGCAGTTCTACTCTGCCTACAGGGGTCTCTACTGAGTCAGAATCAATTCAACAGCAAGGCTTGATTTTAACTGTTTTTTTTCTTCAAAATCATGTATTACTTTTAGCACCAAACTTCACAGAGGAATAACAACCTGTTTTCAACAAAACGATGTTCAGTGGGAACAGGAAAGATGATTGGTAACTTAGACCACTCTGCAGAGCTGCACAAATCCTGACAGAAGAAGGTGATACCAAATGTCTTTTTATCTAAAGCCAAAAGCCCATATTGATTATTATTAGGTTAAACACTGTCCATAGATAAGTGTTTAAGACAGTATTTGGTTTCCAATTGCTGAAAAGGGAATAGTTGTAAAAGTATAGGCTAAGATTTCCTATAGTATGTCATCTTACAGTACGTTATTGTGCCAAAAACTCATACTAAATTATGCTAAAAGAATAACTTGGTTTATGATTGAGACATTGTTGGACTCAACTTGAAGACAAGAGCAAAGTCCAGGGAGAATTCTACTAAATATGTACAATGAGCCTTTTTAATTGAATGTTATGGCATTATTAATATTTCATTCATCCAAAGGGCATTTATCTGACAACTTCAATTGTCCATAACACAGCTGAGAAGCCACAAAGAATCCAAAGAGATGTCATGAAGTCCAGGAAGAGAAGCTTTGCCAGAGAAAGGCATACAACCAGCTGCATAAGGTCACAGCTGGTGTAATCAAAGCCAAAAAGTCACATTATCATGCAAACCAGACTGAAGAACTTAAAAATACAGCTGTTGGAGAATTTTGGTACAAGAGCAAACTGTTCAACCCAGCTTAATAGCCCTTGCACACTCCAGTCCAGCAAGTGAAGAAGCAGAGGACCAGGAATCACATAAACAGCAGACTGAGCCCCCTCCCTGGCTCTTCTATCAGTGAGTTGTTACAAATCTTTTGTCCCTGAGATTCAATTATGCTTCCTCATAGTTTCTGTTTCAAGATGTAGAACAATGCATGTGATGGTCAAGCATTCCCCAGTAAAATGGGAAAACCAAGCAGAGTGTCAGTGAGAAGTGTCATTTGCAAGAAGAACATTGGACTGGGAGTCAGACATTTGTGCTGACATATTAGCAGCCAAGAAAGTCTCTCTCAGCCTCAGTGTGCTCATCTGAAAACTGCGGGTAAGAGACCCTAACTTACAGAGACGTGGTGAAAGTCAAATGAGTCAAAATCCATGACAACGCCAAGTAGACAAATCTAAGCGGTTGTCATAACTGTTGGGCAAAACAGTCATTCTCTATGCATGGACATTCCTGGCCACCATGTGTCAACAACAGCAAATATTCTGTAAACTATGGCTAGCTGCTGGGAAGAAAGAAAATGCAATGTCCAGGAGGACTGCCTCTGGTGACAACAAATAGCCAGGACCTTTGGTGAACTACAAAGCCTTCTGGGAGAGTCTACGTCTCCACTAGGAATGTCAGCGACAGAACTGTTCTCACCTCTACAGTCATGTTGGACACCATCACACAGGAGGCAATTTTATGTACTCAGTTGCCTCAGGTACATGTGAAAGCTGGACAATAAAAAAGGAAGACAGAAGAACTGATGCATTTTGAACTGTGGAGTTGGTGAAGAATTGACTACATTGTGGACTACCAAAAGAACAAACAAATCAGTCTTAGAAGAAACAGGACTTCAAACTCATTTGCTCTGGTTTGCACCCTGCTAGGAATGTGTATTTCTGACAAGTTCCCAGGCGATGCTAATGCTTCTGTTTACGGACCAATTCTGAAAACCACTAGTAGAACAGCGGCTCTTAAAATTTATTATTTGTTTATACATTCACCTGATGATGAGTCCTTATGATATCTCCTTCTTTTTGCTATTTGTCAATAATTTTGCAATGAACATTGGTGTGCCTGTATCTATTTGTGTGGTGACTCTAGGATATATTTCTAGGAGTGGGATTGCTAGATTGTATGATATTCCTATTTCTAGCCTCACAAGGAAGCATCAGATCATTTTCTACAGGGGCTACACCATTTTACATTCTCATCAGCAATGTGTAAGCATTACAATCACAAAAAGACAAATACTGTATGAGACTACTGTTACAGAAATTCAAGAAAATGCCTACTCACACACAAAACAATCTTTGATTATTACAACGAAGGGGAGGGGATCAGGAGAAATCACTAGATAGTAGATAAATGTTAACTATGGTGAAGGGAAAGACAACACACAACACAGGGCAAATAAACAAAAGTAGGTCAAGGCAAAGTCACAGAGGTTTCCTTGACACATCAAAACATCTCAAGGCACTAAGTTACTGGGGATGAGGGCTAAGGACCATGGTCTCAGGAGACATGTGGGTCAGTTGGCAAATCACAGTTTGTATATATATATGTGTGTGTGTGTGTGTGTATATATATATACACATATATATATACATATATATATGTTCTACATTCTACATTGGTCATTGGTGAGTAGTGTCTGGGATCTTAAAAGCGTGCAAACAGTCATTTAAGATAAATTGATTCATCCCATCCTACCTGGAACATAGGAGAACTAAAAAGGAAAAAGACACAAGGAAAATATTAGGCCACATAATGGACCACATGAACCAAGCCTCCATCAGCTTGAACCCAGAAGAACTAGATGGTGCCTAGCTACCACTCCAACAGATATAATCCCAGAGGGTCATAGACAGAGCAGGAGAGAAACAGAGAACAAAATTTAGATTCACACACAAAAAGACCAGACTTAATGGTCTGACAGATTGGAAGAATTTCCAGGAGTATGGCCCCCACATACTCTGCTAACCGAGAATTGAAGCCACTCCCAAAGCCCACTTTAGGCACGCCTATAAGACAAACAAACACACAAAAGGAATATGCCTTTTAGTTTAATCAAGTATATGAGACCAAATGGGCAACATCTGCCCAAAAGCAAAGATATAATAAAGGCAGGAATCAACAGAAAAACTGGACAAATGGACACCAAGAACTTGAGATGGAATGCAAGAGAGTGCGGATACATTGCAGAGATTGCAACCAATGTCGTAAAACAATTTGTGGATAAATTTTTTAGTGAGAAATTAATTTGTGCTGTAAACTTTCATGTAAATCACAATTATGTAAGAATCACCTAGAGATCTTGTTAAAATGTAAATTCCAATTCAGCAAATTATCAGGAGGGGCTCAAACCAGAGTGAACTGGTACAAAGCCCTATAAGAAATACAATGAGAATTACCCTTAGAAGTGTGGATGACAAGACTTGAGCTGGCTTACCTTGGACGTGTCATCAGAAAAGACTAGCTGCTAGAAAAGGACATCAGGCTTGATGAAGCGCAAAGAAAACCAAAAAACCAAACTGACTGCCATTGAATCGATTCATAGCCAAGCTGACTCATAGCCAAGCTATATGGCAGAGTAGAACTGCCCCATGAAGTTTCCAAGGAGCACCTGTTGGATTTGAACTGCTGACCTTTCAGTTAGCAGACAGAGCACTTAACCTACTGCACCACCAGGGTTGCCAAGGACAAAGAAGGCCAGGGAAAACGATGAAAACCCTCACTGAGATGGGCTGTCGCAGCAGCCGCGACAATAGGCTCACGCACATCAGAGTGCAGGAAGGTAGCACAGAAAAGAGCAATGTCTTGTTCTGTTACATATGTTATATACAAGCTGGAGCCAGTTCAACAACTAACAACAACAAAGCTCCCTTCCCCCAGGCAACACCAGATAAAACTGGTTTCTCTCTTCTCTCTTAAACAAGGGACCACAATTTTATTTGGATGGGCAGTCCATCCCCAAATGTTGCTATTGTTAGCTGCCATTGAACTGGTTCTGACTCAGAGAGACCCTACACACAACAGAAGGAAACACTACCAATTCCAGGGCCACGTGCACAATGATTGTTATGCTTGAGCCCACTGTTGCAGCCACTGTACCTATCCATCTCCCTCGGGGTCTTCCTCTTTTTTTCACTGACCCTCTACTTTACTAACCATGATATCCTTCTACAGGGACTGAATCCTTCTGAAAACATGTCCAAAGTATGCAACATGTAGTCTTGTCATCCTTGGCTCTAGGGAACACTCCCGTTGTCCTTCTTCCAAGATGGAGCTGTTCATTCTCTTGACAGTTGCCATGATATATCCAATATTCTTTTCCAACACCATAACTCAAAGGCATCAATTCTTCCTCTGTCTTCCTTATTGGCTGTCCAGCTTTCACCTGCATATGATGAGGCTGAAATATCATGCCTTGGGTCAGGCATACCTCAGTCTTCAAGGTGATATCTTTGCTTTTCAATACTTTTCAATACTTTAAAGAGGTCTTTTGCAGCAGATTAGCCCAATACAAAGCGTCTTTTGATCTCTTAACTGCTTGTATCCATTGACATTGATTGTAGAGCCAAGAAAAAAGAAATCCTTGACAATCTCAGTTTTTCCTCCATTTATCATGATGTTGCTTACTCATCCAGTTGTGAAGATTTTTATCTTCTTAATGTTAACCTGAAATCTATGCTGAAGGCTGCGGTCTTTGATCTTCATCTATAAGTGTTTCAAATCCTCTCCACTTTCAGCAAGCAAGGTTGTGTCACCTGCATAACGCAGGTTGCTAATAAGTCCTCCTCCAATCCCGATGCCTCCTTCTTCTTCCTATAATCCAGCTTCTTGAATCATTTACTCAGATAAAGACTAAATATGTATGCTGAAAGCATATAATCCTGATGCACACCTTTCCTGATTTTGTACCATGCAGTGTCCCCTTGTTTTGTTCAAATGATTGTCTCTTGATACATCTAAAAATTCTTCATGACCACAATTAATTGCCCCAGAATTCTCATTCTCTGCAATGTTATTCATTTGTTATTTGTTATGACTCACACAGTCAAATGACTTTGCATGGTCAATAAAACACAGGTACACATCTTTCTGCTAGTCCTTGCTTTCAGTCAAGATCCATCTGATATCAGCAATGATATATCCCTGACTCCACTTTCTCTTCTGAATCTGGCCTGAATTTCCAGTAGTTTCTTGTCAATACACTGCTGCAGCCACTTTTGAAAGCTTTTAAGCAAAATTTTACTTGCGTGTGATATTAATGATATTGTTCAATAATTTTCACATTGAGTTGGATCACCTTTCTTGGTAACAGGCAGAAATATGAGTCTCTTCCAGTTGGTTGGCTGTCTTCCGAGTTTCTTTACATAGATGAGTGAGCACTTACAGCAGTGCATACCTTTGCTGAAATATCTCAGTTGATATACTGACAATTTCTGGAGTTTTGATTTTTTTGCCGATGTCATCAATGCAGCCTTGACTTCTTCCTTCAGTGCTATCAGTCCCTGATCATATGCTACCTCTTGAAATGGCTGAATGTCAATCAATTCTTTTGGTATAATAACTTGCTGTATCCCTTCCATCTTCTTTTCATGCTTCCTACATTGTTTAATATTTTACCCATAGAATCCTTCCCTATTGCAACTCGAGGCTTGAATTTTTTCTTCGTTCAGCTTGAGAAATGCCAAGCAATACCTTCCTGTTTTGTTTCCAGTTCTTTGCATATATCATTATAATACTTTGTCTTCTTGAGCCACCCTTTGAAATGTACTGTTCAATTTTTTTTACTTCATCATTTCTTCCTTCTGGTTTAGCTATTCGATGTTCAAGAGCAAGTTTCAGAGTCTCTTCTGATATTCACTCTGGCCTTTTCTTTCTTGTCTTTTTAATGACCTCTTACTTTCCTCATGTATAATGTCCTTGGTGTCATTCTACAATTCGTCCAGTCCACAATCATTAGTGCCCAACATGTCAAATCTATTCTTGAGATGACCTCTAAACTGGTAGGAGAGTTTCTCAAGTTTGTACTTTGGCTGTCACAGACTTGTTTGATTTTTTTCAGTCTCAATTTGAAGTTGCATATGAGTAATTAATGGTCTGTTTCACAACTGGCATCTGGCCTTGTTCTGACTGCTGATATTGAGCTTTTCCATCATCTCCTTCCACCAATGTAGTTGATTTGATTCCTATGTATCCCATCTGGTGAGGTCCATGTGTGTAGTTAAACCATTTATGTTAGTACAAAAAGATGCTTGCAATGAAGTTGTGGGCTTTACCAAATTCAATCATGTAATCTCTAGTTTCATTTCTATCACCACGGTCACATTTTTCCAACTATCAACCTTTCTTTGTTTCCAACTTTTATACTCCATTTACTAATACTTAATTAATGCATCCTAACCACATGTTCAACCAATTACAGACTGCAGAAATTGGTAAAAACATTCAACTTCTTCATCTTTGGCCTAAGTTCTTGGTCCACAAAGTTGAAGAATAGTCATATTAACTGGTGTTCCTTGTAGGTGTGTGGATATTATCCGATCACTGACAGCACTGTACTTCAGAATGATCTTGAAGTGTTCTTTTTGAGGATGAATGCAACACCATTCCTCTTCAAGTTTTCATTCTTGGCATAGTAGACCATATGACTACCTGGTTCAAAATGGCCAATTCCAGTCCATTTCAACTCAGTAATACTTAGGATATTGATGTTTATGTGTTCCATTTCATTTTTAATGATTTCCAGTTTTCCTAGGTTCATACTTCCTACATTTCATGTTAAGATTATTAATGGATGTTTGTAGCTGTTGCTTCTCATTTTGAGTGGTGACACACCAGTAAATAAAGGTTCTGAAAACCTGACTTGATCCATGTCATTAAAGTAGACTCTGCTTCTAGAAGGCGGCACTTCCCCAGTTATCTCCTGAGTGCCTTCCAACCTGGGGCTCATCTTCCAGCATTGTATTCTTTTTTTTTTTTAATGACTGAATGAAAATGTACATTCCCATATAAATTTGCATGCTCACTTATATACAGCTCCCACTGCTCTCCCTGCCTGGTGACAGCACACTCTTCCTCTCTGCTCCATACATGTCCCATCCTCCCAACAGTCTCCTTTCCCCTTCTCTTCACTCACTCTCCTTCCTCCAGCCAGAGGTCAGCAGGATGATGTCCTATAGATGCATAGAACAATAAAGTGCACTCAAGGTATGTTCACTCTGCATTGACAAGTCCAACCCATTCCTGTCCAAAGAGTGGATTTCATTATGATTTATGGGCAGGGGCAGCATCAGGGCCAGAGGCCACGCTCCCATGGGAACCCCAAAGCCCCTGGACCATCAATTGCTGTCTTTTAGTGGAGATCTCAGGGTGCACCCCTTATTATTCTTGTGTTGCCAGTGAGACTCAACTTTGTGAGCTCCATTGCAGCTAATACTGGTGGTGGCCAGGCACCATCTGGTTCTTCTGGTCACAAGTTGATATAGACACCCACTCATGTGGGTCTCTCTGTCCTCTGGGTTCTCTTTCCCCCATGTCGTTTTGGTCCTCAGTGATCATCCATTCCTGCTGAGTTGGGACCATTTGCTCTACCCTCAGATGGCAGCTTGGCAGCTTTTAAGACCCCAGATGCCACTCACCAATGCCAGCACTGTATTCTGCTGCTATTTATAAGGTTTTCACTGGGCAATTCCTTTCAGAAGTATACTGCTGCATACTTGTTCCTCACTTGTCTCAGTCTAGAAGTTCAGTGGAAACCTACTCATGATGGATTAACCTGCTGGTATCTGAATATCAGTGACATTTCTTCCAGCAACACAGAAATACACAAGCTTCCATAATACAACAAACTGACAGAGACATGGGGGACCCCCAACATTAGTAAGAGAAAACTGACTCTGCCCCAATTTCAGGGGTAAAACCTATCACAGGACACCCATTCCTCTTTCCACTGATTAGTTTATGAATGGACATATATGTTCAACACTGGTAGAATAAGCTAGAGGGTTCTGGAAGATGTCTCTTCAATGTATAATAAAGAATTTGCTTTCATTCCAAAGAGAGGTCTGGCCTTTATCCCTAGTTCCTGGAAAGTATCCTCTAAAGTCTTAGAATTTCCCAGGGGACTGAATTATCTCTGGTGGGCCGCTCTGACCATAACTGATACTTTACACTACCAGATGACTCAGGATGAAGCATGACAATGACAAAAAGACCAATGATGAGATTTGAGGATTATGGCTTTGAGCCATTTGACATCATCGTGGCCTCTAGGGAAGATAGGGGAGAGGTGTTACATAGGCAATGTCGCCATCAAATATGCCTACTGAATGTCATCATAAAAAGGGTAGTGTATGGTAATAGTAGTGTCAGAACCTAATTTCAGGGACAGAGAAAATAAGGTGAATCAAAATCAGCCCAAACCTGAACCCTGTGATTTGGAGGTCAGACATAATTCCATCCTCCAACTCTTTTACCAGTTTTAATACCAGCCATTCCTTCCATGGCATTCTCAACTTCTCTTCTGAGTTCAATAATCTTTTGTGTTGCAATGGCCACAGAGAACTCATGAATCATACTTACAATTACATGGTTTAATAAAGAACATGGTACAGCTCAGGATCAGGAAACACATAGGTAAGGTCTCCCTTCTTCAGTGCAGGACAGCTTTCTCAGCTCCACCAGGCAGGCCTCCTTTCATCCTTCTCAGGACAGGCTTCTCTTGGTCCTGTCGTATGCTATCATCAGCTGTACCCACTGGGCTCTTTCCATGCCTCTCAGTCTTCTGTGTAATGGGCCTTGACCCATGTCACAGCTCTTTTAGGAGGTTCTTTGCCTCTTCTATGCTTCATCTTTCTGCTGCTTCTCTTTCTACCTCTTTCTGTTTGAAAAACCTCTGTGGGGTTGGTTGCTTTTATACACAACTCTGTGTCAATTTCCAGGCATGACCTCTCCCCGTCGAGGAGCCCCACACTGACCAATCCCCTCTCAGTAGGCCACAGATACTTCATTTGCATAGTCTATTGACCAGTTCCTGCAAGGTACTTATCAATTGCAGTGTAGGCTGCAGCCAAAAAATATCGATTCACGACCAGACAAAAAAGTATCACACTCCAGGTACTACTGATAAAAGACCACAGGATGTTATCCTAAGGCTGTGTGATACCTAGAACTGTGACAAGTACCTCAGTCATAAGAGAAGGCAGCCCGGTAGCAAAATCTGTATGTAGAGACATCACGGTAACGGAGAGAAAGTTCTGAGTTCCAATTAAAATGCTGAAAAGCAGAACTAACCAATCCTGAAGTCACCTGTTTGGGGACGTCTTCTTATGTCAGATAAACTTTCCTTGTTAACAGAACTATTCTGTATCAGATAATTTTTTTGTCACTGGCAGCAAAAGCGTCTAATTAACAAAGTATCTATAATCAAATGAATTGCTTTCAGATCTTTTACCATATGTATCGGTGCAGAACCAGGCAATGTTTGATTCATTTGTCTGTGGGATTACCATGAGTCAAGCCAACTTGATGGCAACTAACAACATTCACACCCAAGCAAACACACTAAACATGCTCTCTGGTTTTACAATAAAAATACGTAATACATATTCTAGAAATTTTCTTAGTTTTGTTTGTTAGACATGAGAAAAAGGCAGGAGAGTAAGAGTAGGTGGAGTAGTGGAGAACAAGATTCTAGAGCCAGGGGGACCAGGAACAGCCCTGTCTGGGGAGGAAGCAGAGAAAAGGCCAAAGCACAATAGCACAATGGCACAACGTGAGTAGTGGTAGGCTGGTAAATGTTTAAGAGGCTCCTGAAAGCAAGACCTGATTTGAAGCACTTGGCAATTTTTGTTGACCTATTTCCAGGAACACAGGGAAGGCCCCTAAATGCGGATCTGAGAAGATATGGGCTAAGCAGCTCTCATGGGCCCAGAGAAGCTGGCTCCAGCAGACCTGTGCTCCAATCAGGGAGGAAAGAGACTTGACACTGCTGGAAAGAGGGAACACCGGAGCTAATCCTGTAAGACCAGACAAACATCTGCTCTCTTGAGCCCTGTGACGTCACACAAAAAACCAAACCCACTGCTGTCAAGTAGGTTCCAACTCATATCAACCCTGTAAGTTTGCTATGATAAGCCACTTAAGGGGAAAGGCGAAAAACAGGGAAATGTGTTTCCATCGTAGTTTTCAGGGCTGATATGGGCACAAGAGGGAACAGGGAGGCCATAGGTTCCTGAATTGCTTCCATGTGAGTTCTTCTGCTTCCTGACCCTGGTTAAGTAGCCCAAAACAATGTTTATTGTTGTCTTCCTACAATCTGATACTGTGTGTGTGTGTGTGTGTGTGTACACTTACACTTGTGTGTGGGTATGCTTCCCCTTGGAAATTACTGATCCATATAAGGCTATGTATAACTACAGTTGTAGTTTTGTTGGTTTGATTTGGTTTGGTTTGGATTTTTGTTTGGTTGATTTGATTTGGTTTCATTGTTATGGTCAGTCTTTAGCCATTTACAACACTAATCTAGTCTCTAACTTGAATGCTTCCTCAGTTCCTTTTTTAAGAGACAATAAACATTACTGCACTAATGTGCTCTACTTTGCAAACCTAAGACTCTCTGGACTGAAGTAAACTTCCAGGTTCTTTCTCTCCTTCTCAGCCTTTTCATTTTTCAAATGAAAACATTCAGGTTGATCTGTAAGGTGTGTCCAGCTTCCACCAGAATAAACACACAGCAGTAAAAGAGTCCTGCATCCTCCAGTGTAGACACCAGCCTTTGCCACAAAGTCCTCCATAGAAATGAGACATTTAAAGGAAAACAGGCAACATTTGACAGGCTGATGGCTTCAAGAATGGGAAAGCAACTATAATTACTGCTTCTCTCACATTTTACCCTGGGGCCTCTGTTAAAGGAAACAAATTTACCTCATTTTATTCCAAATTCAAGTGGAAAAACCTAGTCATTTTGTAATAGCAGACAACTGAAAAACAAGCCACTAATTAAAGAAATATTTTATACTGCTTGAAAGTCCATCAAACTAACATATCTTTAAGAACAGAACCCTGAAGCCTGTTTTAGAAGCAATATTTGGCATTCAAAATTGTATTTGTTCTGATATAATCACAGGGTCAACAAATTAATTCACAGCCATCTTTGCAAATAAAGATCTGCTTCCTATTTTTAAATTAATAATCTAGACAGAAAATATCAAAGCATTGTTAGTAATACGTGACTGCTTTCAAAGTTGTTTATGAAAATAAACAATTTTTAATGGCAATTTTTAATAAAAGCTACCAATCAATTAATCAATATTATATAAACATCTCAGTATTACAGCTAAAAAATGAAAAAGTCTTGGGTGTCAAAATAAACTATAATAGAGCAAAAACATTAAACATGGACACCACGACGGCAGAGTAGTCACACACTTTCTGTTGCCCATCTTACAACAAGGACCCAAAAAAACCAAATTATTGATTACACGTGAAAATCTAGGATCACTGAATATCAAAGACGAAGTTGAGAAATCAGACTAAGTGGCAGGATGAGGGAGAGATGGTTCATAAGCACCAAATTACCAGATTTGACCTGACTTACACTGGCATCCTACAGGCTAGATGAGCTATATGTAGGAAATGAGACAAGCAGTGCCATTCAGAACATGTTTTCCATACCAGGACAGACCAAGTGGCAGACAGTCTGCTCAGGACTCCAGAACCAGTGAGAGATGGCAGTCATTCGGCACAAGAAAAGTACAAGTGTCTAATGTTTCATGCAGATCAACATCTACACCCAACTTTTACTAAGTACCTGTCTTCCATTTAGCTGCCTCCCTTCTAGATCTGCTCCAAGCCTCAGAGGGGTATCAGTGATTGCTGCAACCCCTGGGCTTGAAGTAGGACCTACACATCCTGGGCAAATTTACTGGCTTTGGAAAGGGAATAAATTAAAAAACAAGAAAAAGTAAACTGCCAGCTCCTCTAAGCCAGGGACTCAGGACTGGTGCAATGATAAAGAACAACTATGATTTTAGGAAGCATCTCATAACCTGGTTTCAACTAGAAGATATTATGCTTAGTGAAATCAGTCAGCAGCAAATGGACAAGCATTTTATGAGACTCTTAAAAATACTTACGTACCAGAGAAAAGATTCTTTGGCAACTATGAGGGTGGGAGGGGAGGGAGGGAGTTGGTCATCAATAGAATAGTACATAGGAATTTGGTTAGGTGAAAGCAGTAACACCACACACAGTAACCAAACTACACCATAAACTGCAAGGTTTTCAAAACAAACAAACAAACAAACCAGTGCCATCAAGACACTCAACTCAATATTTCAAAGGATAAAGACCATGTTTTCAAGAGACACCTAGGCCATCTGGCACAATTAGTCTTTTCCTAAATCAATCTTCTTCACCCATATTGGTGAGTGGCATCTGGGGTCTTAAAAGCTAGCAAGCTGCCATCTGAGGTACACCAAACAGTCCCAACTCATCTGGAACAGATGATCACTGAGAACAACAAAGATGCAAGGAAGAAAGAGCACAGGAGACAGACAGACCCATATGAATGGGAGACTGCATCAACATGAGACCAGAAGAACCAGATGGCACCCAGCCACCATCAAAGGCATCAGCAATAGGGGCCTCAACAGAGTCCTTGAGACAATATGAGAAAAAGAGGGGTACAGCTTAAGAATTCTACTACAAGACCACAACTGATAGTCCAATGGCCTGAAGGGTCCCCTGGGAGCACGACTGCTAGACCTGCTGCAGCTCCTGACCAGAAAACACTACTGAGATCAACTCTTCAGAAAAAAATGGACTGGACTTGGATGGCAATATGTTGTGTGTATTTTATGGTTCTGTGCATTTATAGAAGGCTGCCCTACTGGTCTCTTTCTAGATAAGAGAGAAGAGGTTGGAGACGAGGGGACAGGAGACTGTTAAGAGGGTACAAGTACAGGAAGCAAAGGTGAGGCATGCTGTCATCGGGCAAGGAGAGCAGAAGGAACTACAGATAAGCAGGCATTGAAATTGATTTAGATTGTATACTTTCACTTAATCACAATTAAAAAGAGACAAGCATAAAGACTCCGCAAACACAAAATCAACAACAGTGAAAAAGATGAAAGGAAAATACATAAAGAAAAACAACTCAGCACAGATAATTAAGTGAAACAAAGAAACTATAGACAACAGCAATACACACACAAATACATCAATGACAGCACTAAATTAATACCTATCAGTAATTATGCTGAATGTAAATGGACCAATGCACAAAGGGAGAGAAGGTAACAGAATGGATTAAAAATATATGATCATTGATATGCTGCTTAAAAGAGACACATCTTAAAGATGCAAACAAACTGAAGCTCAAAGAATGAAAAATACATGAAACAAATGTTAATCCAAAAGTGCCAATTTTAACACAAGGGAAAAAGGGTGTACACTAAGAACTCCACTAAAAGACTGCAAGTGATGGTCCGAAGCCCTAGGTGTTCCCCTGGGACAATGGCTCCTAGACCTGATGCTGCCCTTGATCATAAATCATTACTGAGGTCAACTCTTTGGACAGGAATGGACCAGACTCAGAGACACAGAGAGACCATATCATGCGTGCCCTTTATTGCTCCGTGAAGTAGGATATCATCCTACTGGCCTCTTACGAGGAGGGAGTGGAGAGATTGAGAGGAGGGAACAGGAAATTGTTAAGAGGTTATGACATGTATAGAATGGAAAGGAGGAATGTGCTTTCACCAGGCGAGGAGAGCAGAGGCACCTGCAGATAGGCAGGCATGCAAATTTAAATTGGACTGTACACTTTCAATCACAGTAAAAAAACAGAGAGAGAGGAAAAAAAAAATTCAGCCCCACCAGAAAAAGTGCCAATTTTAATTTCTGACAAAATAGAATGTAAAGCAAAATCCACTACAAAAGATAAGGAAGGATATGATATAAATATTAAAGGATCAGTAAGCTAGGAGGAAATAAATATAATAAATGTTTACACAACAATGACAGCATTCCAAAATACATAAACTCTAACAACAGTGAAAAGAGAAATGGACATTTCCACAATAATATTAGGAAACTGAATAAACCACTTTAGGTGAAAGGCAGGACATTTGCAAAGAAGCTAAATAAAGACACAGAAGACCTAGGTGCCACAATCAACTAACCTCATCTCACAGCCATATATAGAACACTCCACCAAACAGCAGTCAAGTGTACTTTCTTTTCCAACACACACGGACCATTCTCCAGAACAGATCATGTATTAGGCCATAAAGCAATCCTTCACAGAATCTCAAAACATAAAAATATTAAAAGCATCTTTTCTGGGCACAAAGCCATAAAAGTAGAAATCAATAACAGAAAAAGAAAGGGGAAAAAAATTAAATACATGGAAACGAAACAACACTTTGCTCAAAAACTACTGGGCTGTAGAAGAAATTAAGGATGGAAATGCACAGAATCAAATAAGAATGAAAACACATCCTATCAGAACCTTAGGGACACAGCAAAAGAAGTGCTCACAAGTCAATTTATACCAATAAATGCAGACATCCAAACAGAAGATAGAGCCAGAGTCAAAATATTAACCATACCACTGAAACAAATAGAAAGAGAGCAGCAAAACAATCCCTCAGGCAATATAATAGAGCGAATTAGAGAAATTAGAGCAAAATTCAATGAAACAGAGAATAGAAAAACAGCTGAAATAGCGAAGAAAACCAAAGGCTAGTTCTTTGCAAAATCAATAAATCATTTACAAAAAAAGGAGAGGAGGCAAATAATCTGAATAAGAAATGAGTGGTATCACAACAGACCCAATTGAAATTAAAGGAAAAAGTTGTAACAGGATATTGTGAAAGACTGCAATCCAGCAAGGTTGAAAACCTAGAAGTGGATAAATTTCTAGAAACACACTACCTACTTAAATTAACACAAACAGATGTAGAGCAACTAAATAAAACTATAAGCATAGAAAAGCTTATTATCTGGGGAAAAGATGGTCAGATTAACAAGTGGTGGTGACATAACTGGATATCTATCTGAAAAAAAATGAAACAAGACCCAAACCTCACACTGCACCCAAAAACTAACTCAAAATTGACCAAGGATCTAAATATAAAATCTAAAATGATAAAGACAACAGAAATAAAAATAGGAGAAATGCTAGGAGCCCTAACACTTGGCATGAACAGGTGACAAACCAAAACTAACAAAACACAAACAACAGAAGAGAAGCTAGATAACTGGGAGCTCCTGAAAATCACTCATGCTAATCAAAAGACATCACCAAAAAACTGAAAAGACAACCTATAGACCAACAAAAAAAATTAGCTATGATATATCTGATTGGGGTCTAATCACTAAAGTCTGCAAGATACTTCAAAATTTCAAACACAAAAAGACAGCCCAATCAAAAACGGGCAAACAGTATGAACAGGCACTTCATCAAATAAAATATTCAGGAAGCTAACAAAAAAGTGAGAAAATGATCATTAGCCACTAGAGAATTGCAAATCAGAACTACAATGAGATACAATCTCACCCTTACAAGGTGAATCCAAAAACCACAAAATGATAAATGCTGTAAAGGTTGTAGAGAGCTAAGAACACTTACATACTGCTAGTGAGAATGTAAAATGGTACAACCACTTCGGAAACCAATGTAGCACTTTCTGAAGAAGCTAGAAATAGAAGTATTATACAATCCAGCAATCCTATTCCTTGGAGTATACCCTAGAGAAATAAAAACACTCAGAAAAATAGATATATGGACACTTATGTTCACTGAAGCACTGTTCAAAATAACAAAAAGATAGTGCCCATCAACAGATGAATGGGTAAACACGTTATTGTACATTCACAGAATACTATGCAATGATAAAGAACAATGATGAATCTGTGAAACACCTTGTCTTAGTCATCTAGTGAGGCTATAACAGAGAGAACACAAGTGGATGGCTTAAAAAGAGAAATTTATTTTGTCACAGAAATGTAGGCTAAAAGTCTAAACTCAAGGCAACAGCTCCAAAGGAAGTCTTTCTTCTGGCAGTTCTGGAGGGAGATCTTTGTTGTATTTCCCTGGACTGGGAGCTTCTGAGGTTCACAGAGGCTGGGTTCTTCCTAAGAACACACTCTGCCCCTAGTACTGCTTCTTTCCTGATGGTATGAGGTCTCCAAATCTCTCTGTTACCTTCCCTTTCCTTTATATCCTAAGAGATTGCCTCAAGGTACAATGCACTCTTACACACTGAGTCCTGCCCCACTAACACAACTGCCACCCATCCTCCCTCATTAAAATCACAGAGGTAGGATTTACAACACATGGAAACATCATAGAATATCAGGAATCATGGCCTACCATGCTGCTACACACATTTTGGAGGGAACACAATTCAATCCATGACACATCTCATAACATGGAGGTCTCTGGAAGGCATTATGCCAAGTGAAAGTGGTTAGTCACTAAAGAACAAATACTGAATAAGACCATTATTATAAGAACTCAAGAAAAGGTTTAAAGATAGAAGAAAGTAGTCTTTGATAGTTACAAGGGTGGGAAGGAAGGGAAAGGGGAATTAATAACCAGATGACAGACAAGAATTATTTTAGGTGAAGGGAAGGACAACACACAATACAGGGAATTCAGCACTACTGAACTAAACTGAAAGTTAGGAAGTTTCCTGAAAACATCCAAATACTTCAAGAGAAAAAGTAGAAGGAATAGAGTTCTGGGGACCATGGTTTCAAGGGACATCTATATTAACTGGCATAACAACATTTGAAAATGTTCTGTATCCCACTTTGGAGACCGGTATCTGAATTCTTAAAGGCAAACAAGTGATCATCTAAGACACATCAGTTCGTCCCAATCCACCTGGAGCAAAAGAGAATGAAGAATACCAAAGACATAATGAAAATATTAGTTCAAGAGACAAAAAGGGCCACATAAACCAGAGATGCCATCAGCCTGAGACCAGAAGAACTAGGTGGTGCCCAGCAACTAACAATGTCCCCCCTGACAGGGAACACAACAGAGTACCTGACAGGGCAGGAGAAAAGTGGAGTGCAGTACTGAAATTCATGTAAAAGACTAAACTTAATGGTCTGATTCAGACTACACGAACCCAAAATGACATGACCCCTGGACTCTCTGTTAACCCCAAACTAAAATCATTTCTAAAGCCAACTCTTCAGAAAAACTTTAGATAGGAATATAAAAAAGAGTGTGCTTCTTATTTCAAGTAGATATATGAGAAAAAATGGGCAGCTCCTGTCTGGAGGTGAGATGAGAAAGCAGAAAGGGTTTCGTACTGATTCAATGAACAAAGGAAATCTAGGGTGGAAAGGAGGAATGTTCTGTCACATTTCAGGGAAAGTAAGTAAGGTCATGTAACAACGTGTATACATTTTTATATGAGAAATTAGAGTTGTAAACTTTCACCCAGAGCACGTGCACGTGCATACACACACACATACACACACACAAATACAGCTAGTTGCATTAAATACAAAGGCCATAAGTAGGAGCCAAAAAATATCTTTTAGATGAAATTTCTTCTTTCAGCATCACTCTGACCTTGTAGGAAGGCTGATATCTATATTTATAATACATTATGGAGTAGCAGAGAGAAAGTGTAGAGGCTTTCCAAGAGAAATCAAGTTGTATTAAAGGCAGAAAGGAAAGAAGTAGAATAAAAAGTTGAGATTCATAATTGTTAACAATACAGTCCAATATCACTCTGTTGCTCAAAAAAGAAAGAAAGAAAAAGGGGAGGGAAGACAGCTAACTATTTGTAGAACACCAATGGGTGAAAGAAGTTAAACATACTTGAAGTCATCATTAAAGGAGTCTTAAGCCTACTGGAGAGGCCCTGATGATGCAGTGGTTAACGCACTTGGCTGCTAATCACAAGGCTGTCAGTCTGAACCTACAAGTTTCTCCGTAGGAGAAAGATCTGGCAGTCTGCTGCTGTAAAGATTTACAGCCTTAGAAACCCTAGGAAGCAGTTCTACTCTGTCCTACAGGGTGGCTATGAATTGGAACTGACTCTATGGCAACTGGTTTGGTTTTGGAAGCTTACTGGCTTCTCTATGATTTTATACCAGTAACCACCAGGAGCAAAAAACTCACCTTTTTTCCATTTTCACAGGATTCTGATGAGTTTAAGCAGACTGCACAAGAGTGCCTAATTTGTACCTGGTACAATCTGGAAATAAATATTGAAATATCCTCCTCAATATTTAATAGTGAAACTATGAACCTGGCTCCAGACATTTCCCACTTACACTGTTTATAATGGGCAATGGCTTTACAGGTCTGCATGACATCTATACAGAATTTTCCTGTACTGTTATCCAGTTACACTTTAACTGTACACTCATCACATGCAAAGCACTGTGTATAGGACCATGTGGGATCGACAAGTACCAAGGTGTGTTTCTCACTCCCAAAGAGCCTACCCACCCTGTAAGGAAAATAAACACATGGTCAACAAAAAGTTACCATCCCTGCATGTTATCTGAGCAACACATAAGCTCATAGACCAAGCACCAAGCACAGGGATAGCTCAAGACAGAGGGAAAGGGGACTTAAGTGGTAGCATTCATCCTAAACTAGATGGTACGCAGTCCATTCTGACTCATGGCAACTGCACGTATGTCAGAATGGAACTGTGCTTCCTAAAGATTTTAATGGCTGGCTTTTTTGGAAGGAAATTACCAGGCCTTTCTTCCAAGATACATTTGGGTGGACTCAACTCTCCAACTTTTGGTTAGCAATGAGCACATTATGGTTTGCACAACCCAGGAACTCATAACATTTAAACTAAATCACAAAAAATAGGAAGAATGTATATAGGCACTAAAATAAAACAAACAAAAAAACCCACTGCCATCAAGCTGATTTCAACTCATAAAGTCTCTAAACCAAAAAGTGAACCAAACTTACTGCTGCTGAGTCAATTCTAATTGACAGCAACTCTATAGGCTAGAGGAGGATTGCCCCATCAAGTTTCCAACTGCCTCCTGACAGTTGTAGCACTTAACCACTACACCACTAGGACTTTCCATATAAGCACTGTTGTTGTTCTTGTTAGGTGCTATAGTCAGTTCTGACTCACAGTGACCCTATGAAAAACAGAATGAAACAATGCCCTGTCCTGCGCCATGCCCACATGCTTAAGTCCATTGTTGCAGCCACCGCGACAATCCATCTTCTTGAGGGTTTTCCTCTTTTTCACTGACCCTCTGCTTTGCCAACCATGATCTCTTTCTCCAGGGATTGATCCTTCTGACAACATGTCCAAAGTATGTAAGAAACAGGCTCACCATCCCTGCTTCCAAGGAACACTCTGGCAGTACTTCTTTCAGGATAGATCCGTTTGTTCCTTTGGCAGTCCCTGATACATTCTTCTCCAACACCACAATTCAAAGGCATCAATTGTTCTGTCATCCTTATTCACTGTCTAACCTTCCCAAGCATATGATGCAATTGAAAATACCATGGCTTGGGTCTGGCGCACCTCAGTTTTAAGGCGATATCTTTACTTTTCAACATTTTAAAGAGGTCTTTTGCAGCAGTTTTTCCCAATGCAATATCTCTTCTAATTTCTTGACTGCTGCCTCCTTCAGGGTTGATTGTGGAGTCAAGTAAAATGAAATATTTGACAACGTCAATCTTTTCTCCATTTATCGCAATGTTGCTTACTGGTCCAGTTGTGAGGGTTTTTGTCTTCTTGATGTAGAGGTGTAATCTATACTGAAGGCTGTGGTCTTTGATCTTCATCAGTAAGTGTGTCAAGTCCTCTTCACTTTCAGTAAGAAAGGTTGTGTCATCTGCATAATGCAGGTTGTTGATGAGTCGTCCTCCAATCCTGATGCCTCACTATTCTTCACATAGTCTAGCTTCTTGGATTACTTGCTCAACATACAGGTTGAGAAAGTATGGTGAAAGGATACAACCCTGACACACATCTTTCCCGACTTGAAACCATGCCATGTCCCTTTGTTCTGTTCACATGGTGGCCTCTTGATCCATGTACAGATTCCTCATGAGCGCAATTAAGTGTTCTAAAATTTCCATTCTCTGCACTAAGATCCACGGTTTGCTATGATCCACACAGTCAGATGTCTGCATAGTCAACAAAACACAGGTAAGTTATCTTTCTGGTATTCCCTGCTTTCAGTCAAGATCCTTCTGACATCAGCAATGGTATACCTGGTTCGACATCCTCTTCCGAGTCCAGGTTGAATTTCTGAAAGTTCCCTGTCAATATACTGTGGTGGTCACTTTTGAATGATCTTGAACAAAATCATACTTGAATGTTACATTGATAATATTATTTGATAATTTCCATATTTGGTTGGGTTGTCTTTCTTGGGATACGGTTCTCTTCCAGTTGGTTGCTCAGCTAGCTGTCTTCCAAAATTCGTGGCATAGATGAGTGACCACTTTCACCACTGCATCTGTCTGTCCAAACATCTCAATTGATAATTCTTCATTTCCTGGAGCCTTGTTTTTTGCCAATGCCTTCAATGCAGCTTTGACTTCTTCCTTCAGTACCATCAGTTCCTGATCGTATCATATCGAAATGGCTGAATGTCCACCAGTTCTTTCTGGTATAATGACTGTCTATATTCCTTCTATCTTCTTTTGTTGCTTCCTGAGTTATTTAATATTTTCCCTGTAAAATCCTTCAGCCTTGAAACACAAGACTAGAGTTTTTTCTTCAGTTGACTCAGCTTGAGAAACGCTAAGCAAGTTCCTCATTTCTGGTTTTCTATTTCCAGCTCTTTGCACATGTCATTATAATATTTTACTTTGTCTTCTTGAGCCGCCTTTTGAATTCTTCCATTCAGTTCTTTTACCTCATCATTTCTTCCTTTTGCCTTGGCTACTTTGCATTCAAGAACAAGTTTCAGAGTCTCTTCTGAAACTTGGTCTTTTCTTTCTTTCTGGTCTTTAAGAACTTCTTTTCTTCATGTATGATGTCTTTGATATCATTCCACAACTGACCTGGTCTTTAGTTATTAGTGTTCAAAGCATCAAATCTTTTCCTGAGATGGTCTCTAAACTCAGGTAGGATATTTTCAAGGTTGTATTTTGGCTCCTGTGGACTCATGCTAATTTTCTTTAGTTTCAACTTGAACTTGCACATGAGCAGTCAATGGTCTGTGCTGCAGTCAGCACCGGGTCTTGTTTTAACTGATGATACTAAGTTTTTCCATCATTTTTCTACAGATGTAGTTGGTTTGATTCCTGTGTATTTCATCTGGTGAGGCCCATACATACAGCTGCTGTTTATGTTGGTGAAAAAAGGTATTTCCAAGTGAAGAAGTCATTAATCTTGCAAAATTCTGTCATGTGATCTCCTGTATCATTTCTATCACTAAGGGTATAGATTGCAACTACTGATCCTTCTTGTTTTCAACTTTTGCATTCCAATTACCAGTAATTATCAATGCATCCTAATAGTATGTTTGATTAATTTCAGACTACAGAAGCTAGTAAAAAAAAAATTCAATTTCTTCATCCTTGGCCTTAGTGGTTGGTGTGTAAATTTGAGTAATAGTTGTATTAACTGGCCTTCCTCGTAGGTGTATGGATATTATCCTGTCACTGACAGCATTATACTTCCGCACAGATCTTGAAATGTCCTTTCTGGCAATTAATGCAACACCATTACTCTAGGTTTCCATTCCCGACATAGTAGATCATGTGACTATCCAATTCAAAAAGGTCAATACCAGTCCATTTCAGTTCACTAATGCCTAGAATATTGATGTTCATGCATTCTATTTCATTTTTGACTATTTCCAATTCTCCTAGATTCATACTTCATACATTCCATGTTCCAATTATTAATAAATATTCGTCACTATTTCTTCTCATTTTGAGTCATCCCACATCAGCAAATGAAGTTTGCAAAAGTTTGACTCCGTCCACATCATTAAGCTAGACTCTGCTTTGAGGAGGCTGCTTTCCCCCAGTTGTCTTTTAAATGCCTTCCAACCTGAGCGGCTTATTTTCTAGCACTACATCTGACAATGCTCTGCTGCTAGTCATAAGGTTTTCACTGGCTAATTCTTTTCAGAAGCAGATTTCTGGGTCCTTACTCCTAGTCTGCCTTAGTCTGGAAGCGCAGCTGAACTCTGTCTACCATGAGTGACTCTGCTAGCATTTGAATACTGGCAGCATTTATCTTCCAGCAACATGCAACATGCAAACCCCTACAGTACAAAAAACTGACAGACAAGTGGCAATATAGGCACTGCCAAGCCAAGCCAAGTGCCACTGAGTCAGATCCAACTCATGGTGACCCTAGGGGCCAGGGTAGAACTGAATAGGCACTAGGGAGGCTAAAAAACTACCAGACTTGCTGTCGTCAACTTGATTCAGACTCACAGCAAACATACAAGACAGAGTAGAAGTGCTCCATAGGGTTTTCAAGGAGGCATTTGTAGATTCAAATGACTGGCCTTTTGGTAAGCAGGCAAATGCTGAATCACTGGACCACCAACTCAAACAAGAATGACCTAAGTAAAAGAGAGGTAATAAAGCATGGTGTGGGAATAGAAGACTCCCTTTGCTGACTGAGAAGCAGTATGGGAGTATTTGGATCATCTTTGCTGTCTCCTGAGATGGTTGAGAAGCCTTAGCAAAGCACAAGAGAAGATATGACGGATTTGGGACAATAGCACTGAACAGAGGTGCAGAGGTAAGCTTGATAAATCTCTCAGGCAGATGTTCCAGCCACATCAGAGAAGTTGGAGGGCCTGTGGCATGCAGAGACACTGGATACATTAGTTTGGTTATGAAGACTTGTGTGGATCACCAACTGCTAGAACAAGACCATAGAGAATGCCTAAAATTACATGCTATTAATTTTCCACTTTATTCTGAAAACAGTCCCTGAAGATTTTTGAGCATGTGTGGAAAGCCAAAGAGGCTTCTGGGAAGATGCATAGGCAGCAGACTACAGGCAGCAAATGGCCAGAAGCAGAGAAGCCAGTTCAAAGGTTGCTTCTGTGGTCCAGCATGAGGTAGCAACTGTGGGGTCACCAATAAAATGCAGAAGACAGAATGCAGGTATCAAGAAATGTCAGAACCTGGTGGCCAATTAGGAACAGAAGGTGAGAAGAGAGGGGAGAACAGAAAACAGCAAAGACAGGGCCTCAAAGGAGAGTGTCCCCGCAAAAGACACATTCAGCCAAACTCAGAAAATGACCTTATTAAAAGAACATCTTTTCAAATGTTTTAAGGTAAGTATCTCAAAGTGAGATAATCCTTAATTGGGATATGTCATAGGCCTCTAGTACTGCTATAACAGAAATACCACAAGTGAATGGCTTTAACAAAGGGAAGTTTATTCTCTCATGGTCCAGTAGGCTAGAAGTCCAAATTTAGGGTGCAGGTCCCAGGGCAAGGCTTTCTCTCTCTGTTAGCTTTAGTGGAAGGTCCTTTTGATACATCAGCTCATTTGTCTGATAGCATCTCAGTGCAGGAACCTCAAATCTGAAGGATAAGCTCTGCTCTCAGCATTGCTTTCTTGGTGGTTTGAGGTTCCCAGTTGTCTGCTTGCTTCCCTTTCTTTTGTATCTCTTGAGAGACAAAAAGTGGTAAAGACCACACCCCACGGAAACTCTTTTTACACTTGACAGGAGCTGTAACCTTATTAGCAAGGGTGTTAAAGTCCACCGTAATCCTCTTTAACATAATCCAATCTTGCCCCATTAACCATAGGCAGAGATTAGGATTTGAAATATACACGAAAATTTCAATTACAAAATAGAAGACAACCGTATAATACTGTGAATCCAGGCCCAGACAATTTTATACACACATGCGGGGGGTGGGGGGATGCAGATACAACTCAAGTCAAGATAGAATGGTTCCTAAATCCAGTAATAGATGCCCTAAGAGACAGAGAATGAGATGGCACATACAGAGAAAAGGGAAGACCACGTGAAGACAGAGGTAGAGACCACAGCGATGCATCTATAAGCCAAGGAACATGAATGATTAACACCAACCACTAGAAGCCAGGAAAAAGGCATGAAGTAGATTCTCCTCAACAGCCCCCAGAACAACACAATCCTTTAGACAACTTAATTTTGGGTTTAAGGCCTCCACACCTGTAAGAGGATAAATTTCTACTGTTTCAAGGGTTTGTTTTATTTTTTATTTAGTTGTGTCAAACCAATACAGAAGGGGAGCTCTCATCCTCATAAATTACTCAAGGTAAGTGTAAGTTCCAAGCTCTGTCTCATTAGAGTCTGAAACCCCAACTTCTGCTGGAGCTACCTCAGAGCAGAAAAAAGGCAGAAGCAGAGTTCTGAGTTGTTGTGTGCTTAAAGAGTGTTAATGGAATGTCCACAATCAGGGGTGTGTGTTTAAGATAGCGCTGTGAGGGTGATTATAGAGAAATGTAAAACAGCAACTCAGCAAAATGGTGGAAGAGATACCGCCTGGAGGGCAGAGCCCTCCCAGAGTGAAGGGCCTGACCTCTGCTGGTCTCCAACACACCTGGCTATAGGACTACCAGGCTTCTAGGAAGGAGTCTATCTATAGAAAGTAGCACCTAGGACAGTTAGTGTTTAATTGCTGAATAGTCTCTCACAATTGGCTATGGAAATTGCTAATGACCAACAGAAACTAGTGTTGGAATACCTCCTTAAAGTAGTGTCAAGAGCACCAGCCCCCAGCCCCAGGTAGGCTCCTGCTTCTAGGCACCCAGGAATTCTTTCTTTCCCTGAAACATATCTTTGAATTTTCAATTTGCAGTGTTCAAGTTTATTTGGCTCTTCTTTTTTCTCTTGCTGGGAAAGGTATTATTAAGCACCAAAACTTTGCTTTGCTAGTCTATCCCTCTGAAATCTGCCCAGGTTTGGCCATTATCACAAACAGATCCTTAATACAGGCTTCTCTTAATAGCAGGGAAAAGTTTCTGTTTTTTACAGTAGATAGTACATCTTAATCCTTGTAACTGGTGTTTCAGTGGCAGAATTATTGCTTTCCATGAGAGAGACCAGGGTTCGATTCCTAGCCAACACACTTCATGTGCAGCCACCACCTATCTGTCACTGAAGGCTTGCCAGGTTGCTATGATGTTGAATAGTTTTCAAAGGAGCTCCCAGTCTTAGATGGACTAGGAAGAAAGGCCTGCTGATCTACTTCTGAAACTCATCCAGTGAAAATCTTACGGATCACAACGGTCTAATCTGCATATGACCATGGGGATGGTGCAGGACTCAGCCGTGTTTCCGTCCATTGTGCATGAGGTCACCAGGAGCTGTGGGTCAACACAACAGTAGTTAACAACAATCTTTGGTTAAGAAAACAAATACAGGCAGTTCCCAAGGGTTATGAACTTCTGACTTACTGCCAACTCATACTTGAACTTTAATGTTAGCTAAGCTTGCCCTCGCTTTGAAACAACTGAACTAACCCCTGCTGGAAACAAACTCATAAGAGTCTCCTTCATTTGCAGTACATGCAGCTTTCAAGTCACTGAAAAGGCTTAAAGAGCTTTTGCTTGCACTAACATATGGCTAAATGAGAACCACCACCTAAAAATTCAACTTAAAGGTACAGTTAGTAACAGATCTCATTCATGACCCAGGGATTGGCTGTATATCATGAGTCCAGTAAGGCTGCTGCTATTTTTCTGGGTGTTTGTAATAGCATTATTTGTCATCACAAACTATAGAGCTTTTGGCTACAGCACTAATTATGAGGACCACTAACTGAGAGAAGCTTACCAGTGATTATTACTATCCTCAGTTCTCAGGTGACAAAACTGAGGCATATGAAGGTCACAGATCTGGTAGAAGTTGAGCAGGGATTCAAACTCAGGACTCTAACCCAGACCACACTGATTTCTATGGTCTTTGCTGTCTCTTGAATGCAGAAGTCACATGCTGGTTTGACAGTAATCAATCTGAGTGCCATTTACACCACAGGGTCCTCTCTCAAAACCCAGCAATACTCTTTCAGTTAAAAACCATGAGGAGTGCAATGATTTATCAGAGTGAGCCAAGTGGTGCTAAACTCAGACGGATTACTCAACAGAATTCGTCAATCACAAAGAGAAAAATCTACACAATGGACAAATATAAGCTAATCACTGTTTTGTTGCCTCCTAGTTGCTCCAGAAAAAAGCCCTTAGTTTACTGGAAGTTTCTACAATGCTAAGTTTTGGCACATGGTTCTTTGAGTTAACTTCCAAAAATCTCACCCAGCCAAAATGGTCTTCTTGAGAAAGCACAAGAATGTTGTTTATTTCATCTTGAGCTAGAAGTGGTTACAGTTCGGAAAGTGTTCCCCACACTGGTGTTTCAGATATAGGGGTGTACTATCTCAGTAGACTCAGAACTCACACTACTTACTCTTAACCCAATTATACCAGTCTGAATTTACTGGAGAAAAATTTAAAAAAAAAAAAAAAGGCAGCCTCCCCAAAACAAAAAGCATTAGGACTCTCATGCAGGAAATACAACCAGACACCAATTTATAAAGTGCTGGGAGGAAAACTTTTCTCTTTAATGTCATCTTCTTTTTTCATTTATTTTCCAGAGACTACCAGCCTGCTGGTTCACTGTGCTGCTCTGGAGAATTTCTGATGGACAACATCCTGGTTACACTCAGATTCATTGCTTTCAATCTACATGAAGCTAGTGGCCTTGGAAAACACACTTAAACTGTCCTTGGTAATGCGGAGGATATATAAATGAGGACAACCCTATCACTCCAATCTATGTGATTCTACTTTCATATTTACAAAGACCATACAGCATTAAGAGTGTAAGAGACACTTTGGAGCCACTGGCAAATTGTGTGATCCTGGGAAAGTTACTTAACCGCTCTGTGAATCCATATTCACGTCTATAAAAAGGATGCAACAGCGATATATGTGAGTTTGTTATGAGAATTAAAGGAGCTAATATATTTAAAGAGCTTGTTTCTTAGGCTGAGTTCCCTACAGAAGCAAAATCAGTGGAGCACATATACTTAGAGAAAGAGATTCATATCAAGGAAATGGCTTACACAGTTACAAGTCCATGGGTAAGACTGGAGGCTTCTCTTGACTCATACGCACAGCCGTAAGAACTGGTGAAGCCAAGATCAGCAAGGCAGATAGCAGACAGCAGGCCTCTGGTTCACAGGCTGACAAATCCCAAGACAGACAGGAAAGCTGCTACCTTAAGAACCAGAGGTTAGATGAACAGCAGCCAACTGCAAGAGCCACAGCAAAAGCTACCAAACTTGGCCAAAAAGTGTACATACTCGAAGTAGGCAATACCTCCAAGGAAATTCCCTTTAAGTTGATTGGCTGCTCATAACAGATGTCATCATGGAGGTGACTCCACTATATCAGATCTCAACATGGAG
Source organism: Heterohyrax brucei (assembly GCA_028571685.1). NCBI lineage: Eukaryota > Metazoa > Chordata > Mammalia > Hyracoidea > Procaviidae > Heterohyrax > Heterohyrax brucei. Next base: position 38,245,901 of record CM053157.1, on the reverse strand, counting down.
ATTATTATATATCTGCCAAACTGCACCAGAACTGCCAAACAACTAAAAAGCATCATCCGGCAAAGTTGACACACAAGCTTAACCATTACAGTACATCCCTTGTCAGCTTGGCACCCATACACAACTCAAAACAAAGACAATTATAAAATCATACTTGTACATAACATGAAACAACATACATACAACTGAAAATGTACTAGCCCTAGCTACATCTCATATTTTATAAGTGAACAAAATCATCTGATGCACACATACAAGGAAGGAATATCTACAACAATTACAACCTTCACTTCTGTAACTGGTCACATGATCACAGCTGGCATTTAGAACTACCTTCTCCTACCAACTATATGACATTCCCTTTAACCTCAGCAAGCACCTCAGCTTCATTACTGAAGGGTCTGGGACATTAGTAGTCACGCTGTAACAGCGTTGCTGTAGTTTTCCACTGATTAATCACAAGGCATGGTAGTACTAGGAGACATCCTAAGGGATCACCTATATTCCAGACATAGTCTTCCTTACCGCCATTATGTAAGATCAATCCAGTTTCCTCTTAGTAAAATCAAGAATAATCACACCAACCCAAACAGTAACTCCATTCTATCACTGTTGATCCAAAGGCATGAGGAGGCTAAAGTGGCTAGGTGGTACTCTTAACTTCCAATTCAGTGGAATCAGTGTTATGTCTCCTGGCAGGAGTAGTCCTCCCTTTGAATCTAAGACCTATACACTCACAGAGTCTCAGAGACAAGAAGCAAAAATTATCTGAGTAAGATACTAGATACTAGAGGTAATAGCGGGTGGTGTCACTTTCATTTCCATCCACTGATTCTTGGAACCCTGAATCCTGGTATCATCTATTGGATGCTGGTTAATGGCATACAGAGCCTCCTAGGGAACACTGTCCCACTCCCGCAAGGTACTGCCACCTAGCTGGTGCCACAACTGTGTCCTTAGAAGACTATTATATCATTCTATCACTCTTGCTCCTTCAAGATGATGGGAAACACGATAAAACTAGTAAATTCCATGAACACAGGCCTGCTGACACATTTTATTTGGTGTGGAGTGCATCCTTGATCTGAGGCAGTGCCACATGGGATATCATGACAGTGAAAAAGGCATTCTATAAGTCCACAGATCGTACTTTTGGCAGAAGCATTGCATTCAGGGAAGGCAAATTCATCTCCAGATAAAGTATCTACCCAGTAAGAAATGACAGAAATGGTTCAGTGTAAGCAACCTGCCACCAGATTGCTGGCTGAGGTGCCAAGGAATGATGCCATATCAGGGGCTCAGTGTTTGTCTCTTCTGCTGACAGACTAGGCACTCAGTAGTAACTGCAGTCAAGTTATCTTGGGTGAGTGGAAGTCCATGTTCCTAGGTCCATGCATAACTTCTTTCCCTGCCACCATGGCCACCTTGTTCATGAACCCAGTGAGCAATGAGAGGAGTGGCTGGGGAAAAAGGATAACTGGTTTCCACAGAATACATCATCTTGTCCATTTTATTATTAAAATCCAACCTGCTGAGGTCATCCTTTGGTGAACATTCATATGACATATAAGTATCTTCACTTTTCTAGCCCATTAAGAGAGGTCCATCCACATACCTCTTCTCCATACATCTTTGTCTACAATTTTCTAATCATGTTCCTTCCAAATCCCTGATTATTCAGCCAAACTAATGGCCACAGCCCATGAATCAGTATACAAACACCTCTGGCTATTTCTCCATCCAAGCCTAGTGAGTAAACAAGCATACTGCTGCAACACATTCTGCCCATTGGGAGGATTCTCCTTCATTATGGTCCCTTAATGAGGTCCCAAAGGGGCTGCAGTGCTGTCACTGTGTACTTGTAAGTGGGCCTACATATCCCACAGAACCATCTGGTAAACCAGGCACAAGTTTCGTCTTCCTCAGTCAACTGATAGGGAACGTCCCATGAGGCCACAGGATGCAGACTGGGAAATGGAAGGTAATGTGACAAGATTGGAGACCACAGGCACTTGAGCCACTTCCTCACGCAAGTTACTTCTGTCTTCAGGTCCTGCTCAGGCCAGGTCTCTTACGCACTGCTTCCAATTAATGATGGAGTGCTGCTGCGCACATCCAACTTTATGAGACAACACCCAGTTTATGAAGGGCAGCTCAGGCTTCATGGTGACTCAGTGGCTCATGTCTAAGTGTTCAGTCTCTATTAAGGCTCAGTAACAAGTCAAATGTTGTTTCTCAAAAGGACAGCAGTTATCCACAATGGCAGAACTTTACTCCAAATTTCTAAGGGTCTGCACTGTGATTCACCATTACAGGCATGCCGAAGACTCCAAACATCTCTATCTGCCACTGATACGTCAAGCACAACTCCATATTTTGGATGATATGGCCTGAATGGAAGAGCTGCTTTTAAAGCAGCCTGAATCTGCTGTGGAGCCTTCTCTTGATCAGGATCACATTGAAAACTCAAATACTTGATAAACAGGTTAGAACAGCACACCTAAATAAGATGACACACTGCACAGGGCAAATATGCTACAGAAGACCTCTTTAAAGCGTTAAAAAGTAAATACATCATTAAAGGTAAACTACTTTTGGTGGTCCTTCTAAAAAAGTAGCTGGTGAGGCGGAGTCAAGATGGCAGACTAAGGACACGTCTCATTCTATCCCTCTCGAAACCAAGACCGGAATTGACAATCAAACAGAGCCTTCTGAGCACCTAATCAGCCTCAGGACACGGCACAGAGCTGTTAATTGGGACTTTATACCACTCAGCGAAAAACCTCCTCTCTTTCGCTGACTCCGGCTCCTGGCTAGCCCCGGCTCTCACGGACGGAAGGTAAACGCACCATTGTGACTTTTTTTTTCCCTCGGTCTCGGCTGGCGGGCGGAGGTGGGCCTTGCCCGGCGGCTGGACTCAGACGCGCTGCTAGGGAGATAGGCAGGCGAAATTTCCACATTCTGAGAGCCAGGCTCAGGACTCTGTTAATCTAGACACTTTGAGCCTTTCGTTTCGTAGCTGCCTCAGTGGGGTTTGTGCGGAACTCCGTGGTCAGGGTGCGGGACGCCATGTTGGTACCGAGATTTTAGCGGGACCTCGTTCTTAGCCAGGGAGCCAGTGCCTGCAAACGGGACAGCGCTTCTCGGTCAGAAAAGTAGTGATTTTGCATAGTGCTGCCTACATTGGGAGCCCCGCAACAGAAGCAGAGGAATCGCTGCCTCTGGGCACCTTTAGCCCCCCTGTCTGCTGCCTGTGTGGAGGACGCCATCTTGGGTACGGTGGCCGCAGCTGGACCTAATTCTTAGCTTGGGAGCCAGAGCCTGCCCACAGGAGAGCGCTTTTCTATAACAAAACTAGTACTCGACGCAGTGTTGGCTAAGGCTAGGCCCTGTCAGCAGAGGCCACCAGGGCACTAGGAGTGCTGTATTCTGAACTAGTTTGTTATCATCTGGGGTTGGATACAGTGGCGCTTACTTTGTCAGATGGGAAGAGGGACCTCTACACCTGAAAACCTAACTGACTTGTGAACTGGTCAGATACCTTTTGCCTTACATTTGAAGACAGCCTAGAGAAACATTTGCAATCCATCCTCACAGTACCCCTTCCAGCTTCTATATACTCACATGGGACCCAAAAAGCAACAGACAATTGTGGCATAGAAGCAATCACTCATGGCTTCAGGCTTCCAAACAAAGCAACCAAGGAGTTTTCCAGATGAAGAAACTTTTATGAAAGCATCAGGAAGTGAATACAAATTGATTATATACAGGGCCCTTCTAGACCTTATACAAAATGCAGCAGAACAAAAGGAAAAATTAAGCAAGTTGTTTGATCTGATGGAACACCAGTACTCTGAAATCCAACAGATCAAGAAGAAAATCAAAGACATAGAAACTTCCATGCAAAGCCAAGAAAACAGAATGGAACAAATGGAAAAAAGAATTTCTGACTTGGAAGACAGAGCTACTGATGCCAGTGTCTATGAGCAGAAATCAGAAAAAAGAAACAAGAAAAATGAAGAAACATTAAGAAGCATGTGGGACTCTATTAAGAGGAACAATCTTCGATTAATTGGAGTCCCTGAACAGGGTGAGACATCTGAGAACACAGAGAGTATTGTTGCTGAGCTGCTGAAAGAAAACTTCCCAGAAATCATGAAGGAAGAGAATATAGACATCTCAGATGCATATCATACGCCACCCAATATAGATCTCAAAAGAAAGACTCCAAGACATATTATAATCAAGCTTAACAAAATGAAACATAAGCAGCAACTCTTAAAGGCAGCAAGACTCAAGGCAAAGCTAACATTCAGAGGGAAACCCTGTAGGCTCTCGTCAGATTTCTCAGCAGAAACCATGCTGGCACGGAGACAGTGGCACGACACATTCAAAGTCTTGAAGGAGAAGAACTTCCAACCAAGAATTATATATCCTGCAAAACTATCTTTCAAACACGAAAATGAAATTAAGACATTTCCAAATAAACAGAAACTCAGAGACTTTGTAAAAACCAAACCCAAACTACAAGAAATACTGAAAGAAGTTCTTGGCTTTGGCTTAGAAGAACAAAACCACTAACTTTATATTTTAGAACGACACACTACTCAATACTCTACTCATTTAGGGAAGGCTCCAAAGTAAATCACAGCTTTGATTTGGAAAGAAGCAATCCAGTGATCATCATGAAAACTATGGTGTCATCATAATAAAAGAGGGATGTACTACAGTCGTTACAGTCCTTCCAGATGGAGAGGAAGATGACCAGCCTGATAGTAATTAAAATTGGGTTTATAAATAGTTTATTAAGGGGGTTCATAGGGGCAGCTGTAAAGCACAACAAAGATGTATCATACCATTTCAAGAAATCTAACACACGAGTCTCAACAACTATAAAACCAGCTCTGAAAAAGGTGAAAAATCAACTCACAAAAAAGAGTGTCTCAGAACAGACTAATAAGAACAACAGAGAAAACACCAACATAAAAATAAACATATCACAATGGCAGCAGTGAACACATACCTATCAATAATTACGTTGAATGTGAATGGACTGAATGCTCCAGTAAAGAGACACCGAGTGTCATCTTGGATCAAAAGACACGACCCATCCATATGTTGTCTACCAGAAACTCACTTGAGACCTAAAGAACAAACTGAAAATTAAAGGATGGAAGAATATATATCAAGCTAACAATGAACAAAGAAGAGCAGGGGTGGCAATTCCAATCTCAGACAAAATCAACTTTAATGTCAAATCCACCATCGTGGACAAAGATGGACACTATTTATTGCTGAAAGGTTCAGTACACAAGCAAGACTTAACTATATTAAACATTTATGCACCTAATGTCAGAGCACCTAAATATGTGGAAGAAACACTGACTATGCTCAAAAGAGAGTTAGATGACTCCACGATAGTGGGAGACTTTAACACTCCACTTTCATTACTAGACAGATCATCTAGAAAAAAGCTCAGTAAAGATACAGAAGACCTCATTGACACAATTAACCAACTAAACCTCATTGATATATACAGAACTTTCCACCCATCTGCAGACAACTACACCTTCTTCTCCAGTGCACATGGAACATTCTCCAGAATTGACCACGTGATAGGCCATAATGCAATGAATGCTCAACAAAATCCACACCACTGAATTATTGCAAAGCATCTTCTCAGATCATAAAGCCATCAAAGTTGAAATCAATAGCAGAAGAAACAGAGATAGAAAGTAGAACTCTTGGAAACTGAACAACATCTTGCTCAAAAAAACATGGGTTATAGAGGAAATCAGGGATCAATTAAAGAAATTCATGGATTCCAATGAGAATGAAAACACATCCTACCAGAACCTATGGGATACAGCCAAAGCAGTGCTCAGAGGTCTGTTTCTCTCCATAAATGCACACATCGGGAAGGAAGAAAGAAACCAAATCAAGGAACTGATCTACAGCTTGAACAAGTAGAAAGAGAACAACAGAGGAACCCCTCGGGCACCAGAAGAAAGGAGATCATAAAGATTAGAGCAGAGCTAAATGAATTAGAGAATAGAAAAACAATTGAAAAAATTGAAAAGACCAAAAGCTGGTTTTTTGAAAAGATCAACAAAATTGATAAACCACTGGCTAAACTTACTAAAGAAAAGCAGGAAAGGAAACAAATAACCCAAATTAGAAATGAGAAGGGAGTTGTCACCACAGATGCAACAGAAATCAAAAACATCATAACACAATACTATGAAAGACTGTACTCTAACAAACTTGAAAACCTAGGGGAAATGGACCAATTCCTTGACTCATACCACCTACCCAAATTATCACAACGTGAAGCAGAACAACTTAATAAACCCATCACAAAGGAAGAGATTGAAAAGGTCATCAAAACACTGCCAACCCAAAAAAGTCCGGGCCCAGATGGCTTCACGGCAGAATTCTACCAAGCATTTAGAGAAGAGTTATCCCCAATACTATTGAAACTATTTCACAGTATAGAAAGGGATGAAGTACTCCCAAACTCATTCTATGAAGCCAGCATAACCCTGATACCTAAGCCCGGGAAACATCCAACAAAGACAGAGAACTACAGACCGATATCACTCATGAACTTAGATGCAAAAATCTTCATCAAAATTCTTGCCAACAGAATACAACAACATATCAAGAAAATAATCCATCATGACCAAGTGGGATTCATACCAGGGATGCAAGGCTGGTTCAACATCAGGAAAACAATTAATGTGATTAACCACATAAATAACACAAAAGACAAAGATCACCTGATTTTGTCCACTGATGCCGAAAAGGCACTTGATAAAGTCCAACACCCATTCATGCTAAAAACTCTTAGCAAAACGGGCATAGACGGCAAATTCCTCAACACAATAAGGGCCAATTGCCCACATCATCCTGAATGGAGAGAGACTGAAAGACTTTCCCCTGAGATCAGGAACTAGACAAGGATGCCCACTGTCACTTCTCCTATTCAACATTGTGCTAGAAGTTCTAGCCAGAGCAATTAGATTAGACCAAAAAATAATGGGGATCTGTATCGGCAAAGAGGAAGTTAAAATCTCCCTGTTCGCAGATGATATGATTGTATATGCAGAGAACCCCAAGGAATCTATAAGTAAGTTACTCAAACTGACAGAAGAGTTCAGCAAAGTCTCAGGATATAAGATAAACATAAGTAAATCAGTAGGATTCTTTTATACCAACAACGAGACTGTTAAGGAGGAAATTATCAAATCTATACCATTTGTGATAGCCCCTAAGAAGATAAAGTACCTAGGAATTAATCTAACCAGAGAAACAACAGACCTTTACAAAGAGAACTACAAGCCCTTACTACAAGAAACTAAGAGAGACTTAGATAAATGGAAAAACCTACCCTGCTCATGGATAGGAAGACTTAACGTTGTGAAAATGTCTATTTTACCCAAAGCAATTTATTTATATAATGCAATCCCAATACAAGTTCCAGCATCATTTTTTAATGAGATGGAGAAACAAATCACCAATTTTGTTTGGAAAGGGAAGAAGCCCCGGATAAGTAAGGTACTACTAAAGAAGAAGAACACACTGGGAGGCCTCTCATTACCCGACCTTAGAACATACTACACTGCCACAGTGGTCAAAACAGCCTGGTACTGGTACAAGAACAGACAGATTGATCAATGGAACAGAATTGAGACCCCAGAGATGACACCATCTGCCTATGAACAGTTGATATTCAACAAAGGCCCTAAGACATTAAACTGGGGTAAAAACAGTATCTTCAACAAACGGTGCTGGCAAAATTGGTTATCCATCTGCAATAAACTGAATCAAGATCCATATCTTACACCTTATACAAAAACCAACTCCAACTGGATAAAAGACCTAAATATCAAACCTAAAACGATAAAGCTCATCCAAGAAAAGGTAGGAACAACAATGGAAGTTTTAATACACAATGAGGACAGACTCCAAAATCTGTCAAAGAAACCTCAATCAACAGAAGAGAAAGTAGATAAATGGGAACTATTAAGAATCAAACACTTTTGCTCATCCAAAGACTTTATTAATAGAATTAAAAGAACACCCACAGAATGGGAAAAAATATTTGGCAACTCTATGTCAGATCGACGCCTCATCTCCATAATCTATAAGATACTACAAAATATCAATAAGAAGAAGATAAACCATCCAATTAAGTGATGGGCAAAGGAGATGGACAGACACTTCACTAAAGAGGAGATCCAGGCAGCCAAAAAACACATGCGGACATGTTCACGATCTTTAGTTATTAAAGAAATTCAAATCAAGACAACAATGAGATACCATCTCACCCCAACAAGATTGGCCATGATCCAGAAAACACAAAACAACAAATGCTGGAGAGGCTGTGGAGAAAGTGGAACCCTCCTACACTGTTGGTGGGGTTGCAAATTGGTCCAGCCTCTTTGGAAGGCAATCTGGCGCTTCCTTAAAAAAATGGATATTGATATACCATTTGACCCAGTAATTCCACTACTTGGAATATATCCTACAGATTCAAGGCCTTTCACACCAACGGACACATGCACCAGAATGTTTATCGTGGCACAGTCCACAATAGCAAAAAGGTGGAATCAACCCAGATGCCCAACAATAGATGAATGGATAGGTAAACTGTGGTACATATACTCAATGGAGCACTACGCAATGATAAAGAATAACGATGATTTCAGGAAACATCTCCTAACCTGGTTTCATCTGGAAGACATTATGTTGAGTGAGAGTAGTCAGCGACAAAAGGACAAATACTGTATGAGATCTCTACGATAAGATCTCAAAAACAGACTTGTGTATAGAAGAAAAGACTCTTTGACAGCTGCAAGGGAGGGGAGGGAGGGAGGGAGGGCGAGGGGGGGAGGGTTTAGTTTAGGTAGTTACTAGAAATCTAGTTGGGAGAAAGCGGTGACAGCACACATTAGGAACAAGAACAACATTAAGTGGACTTCAGCATAACTTGAGTACTCCTTCCATCTTAACTCAATACTGCAAGGATAGAGTAGCTGGGGCGGGGGATGGAGTCCATGCTCTTAGGCGAGTTCCAGGCCAATTGGCACAACTAGCATTTTGCTAAGAGAGCTCTCTGCACCCCACATTGGTGAGTGGCGTCTGGGGTCTTAAAAGCTGCCAAGCTGCCATCCGAGGACACAGCAAATGGTCCCAACTCAGCAGGAACGGACTCTCACTGAGGGCCAAAATGGCATGCGGTAAAGACAACTGAGAAGACAGAGAGACCCACAAGAGTGGGTGCCTACATTGACCTGGGACCCGAAGAACCGGATGGTGCCCGGCCACCACCAGTGATAGCCATGACGGAGCTCACAGAGAGGAGCCTCACTGGCAACACAAGAATAAAAAGAGGTGCATCATGAGATCTCCACTAAAAGACCTCAAATGATGGTCCAGCGGTTTTGGGGTTCCTCTGAGAGCATGGCCCCCGGCCCTGATGCTGCCCGTTCCCATAAATCATAACAAAGGTCCACTCTTTGGACAGGAATGGAATGGACTTGGCAATGCAGAGTAACCATATATTGGAAGCACTTTATGGTTCTATACATCTATAGAATATCATCTTGCTGACCTCTGGCTGGAGGAAGGGGAGTGGACGGAGAGGAGGGGGAAGGAGACTGTTGGGAGGAGGAGACATGTATGGAGCAGAGAGGAATAGTGTGCAGTCACTGGACAGGGAGAGCAGTGGAAGCTGCATATAGGGGGGCATGTAAATTTATATGTGAATGTACATTTTCACTCAGTTATGTTAATTAAAAAAAAAAAAGTAGCTGGTAATTTCTCCTCCCAGTGGAAAAAAAGGCATCATCCAGAGCAATAGTTGCTTATCAGATGTCATGAGATAGACGTATTTTCTCAAGCAATCAAACCACGTCTGGAATAGCACCTGGAACTGAATCACTATCTATTTTTCAGTAATCCAGTCATTCTCTGAGATCTTTCCCTTTCCCTCTCCAGGCCAAATAGCTGAGTTGAATGGAGATGTGGTGGGAATCACCATCCCTACACCTTTCAAGTTCATGACTGTGGCCATAATCTCTATGATCCTTACAAGGATGTGGTATTGCTTTTGGTTGACCATTTTTGCATGTAGGGGGAGTTTTAATGGCATTCTTTTGGCTTTTCTCTACCATAATAGCCCTTACTCCTCTTTTCTGGGATCCAGTAGGAGGGATCTACCAGTTGCTGAGTATCTATTCCAATTATGCATTCTGGAACTGGGGAATCACTACAGAATAAGCTCACGAACCCACTGAAGCCACTGTGAGTTGAAACTCAGGTAAAACTCCATTAATAACCTAACATTCATATGCCCACATTCTGACTGGTATGCCACAGTGGTACTTTGTGTCTCCTGGAATTAATGTCAGTTCTGAGTTCATATCCAGTAATCCCCCCAAAAGTCTGATTATAACATTTTTCCCAATAAACAGCCACTCTTGTAAAAGTCCTTAGATCCTTTTGGGGAAGGCTGGAAGAAACATTAACAGTAGCTTTTTGGCAGTTTATTAGAGTCTTTCCTCAGGCAGACCTGGCTTTCCCTTCATTTAAAGAGTTGTGAGTCTTTAAACCGGCTCAAGTCTGGGATTTGATTAAGGGGCTGTGACTCTCTAATCCAGTGATTTAAGTTACACTGCCATACACTTGAGCTGTAATTTTTCTGCATAAACAAATAATTATTTAATGGATTTCCTATCTATTACACTCCAAGGAATACCATGAGTAAGTAGCCACTGCTGTAAATCTGTGCAGGTCTGATTCTTCTCATTACTGCTCTGACTCTCCTGTCCATTACAGTAGCCATGCCCATTTTATCTGTGTTGATTGAGTACAGCCACTTGGTACCTACCACCACGGATTCTAATCAGCCTCACTGTAGTTAAGCATCTTAATTCAGCTAGGGCAGTTCCCACTGTCAAATCTCACTTACATAAAATCACAGTTACAGCAATCTTCAAGGAAAGCTTCCTTCACAAATTTCTTCTTCACTGTTGTGGTAAAAAGTGTGCCCTCTAAGTACTCCACCTATGAGTCTGTGGGTCTAACCTGATAAATCCATGCTAACATGCTAATTTCCCTAAGCCTTTGGGTTCTTCCCTCTCAAATATACCAAGGCAGATCTAGCACTTCAACTTGATTTAGTGTAGGCCACCACATAATCCATATTTCAACAAGCCAAGCAAACCATTTGAAACACTACATGAAGGCTCTGCATTTAGTGGGTCCAAATAAATAAACTCAGACTGCTCAAACTTTTGTATTACTTGCAGCGTTAGTCCATTACCCTTAATAGCTATTCCCACACACGTTCCTCAGGTTTCTGTTTGTGCATATTAGAAAAGTCAAGCAGTTCTTTTGGAGTGTTTCATATCTCCTCCTGGGTCACACTTGGTGCTTCACCTTTTTAGTTCCACTGGACTGGCCTTGGCTTGGCTATAGATCTAGAAGTAAAAATGGGTGGTGGAAATGTGTTCTCAGAACATTTAACAAGGTTCTTACAGCATAGTGGGTTAAGTGCTGTTTGCTAACCAAAAGGTTAGCAGTACAAATCCATCAGGTACTCCTTGAAAACTCTATGGGGCAGTTCTACTCTGACCTACAGGGTCACTATGAGTAGGAATCGACTCCACAGCGGTGGCTTTTGTGGTTTGGTATAAGGCATTTTGGCTTAGGCAACGCCCCAGGCAATGACTGAGACAAAGGCTCTTCAGACACAGCTGGGTTAATTTTGTCAGATGGGAGTTGAGGGGTTAACGGTTCTGCTGAGGAAGGTGGCTTAGCAGACAAAGATGGAGTAAGTTCTTTAGATGGGAGAGTGCTGCTTTTTTAGGCAGGAGTGATACAATGGAATTAAGGGGTTTGGTGTCTCCATATTTCTGATTATCTGCCCATATATCCCCATTTCAAGTTTTAGGCTCCCATTTCTTCCCAATCAATACCTCACTTTAACTTTAGACACCACTCGAGGTTGGGAATCAAGTTTGCATTGTAATTCAGTGACTCTTACAATAAGACTTTGGGTTTTGTTTTCAGCAACATCAGCTCTGTTACTACATCACATAAGGCTTTCTTTCAAGGCATAAGTGGAAACCTGAAGTCATTTATGCAGCACATGAGCTGTGACTCTGAAGCCCTCCACTCAACTCTTTCTTTCACCACTTTGTTTAGTGACAGAAGGACCAATCAGCCTTCTTATACTTCTCATTCATTATTACAAAATTGTAGAAAGATACAAAATATGGCATAACCCAGAGCCTCACTGCTCACCAAAATCTGATCTATTGGTCGTGATATCTTGCATATTCATTTTGCCACCTCATGTCATGGATTAACAGTGCCTTCATTACTACTAGAAGCAGAGTTATCAACATATTTAAGAGTAACCATACTTGACAACCAGTTTAGAAAACTCATCCCTAGAAGTTTGTTTCTCTAGAACTGCTCTTAGTACCAAATGTCTTACACTGGGTGTTCTAGAGAAACAAAACAGTGAAGCATACAAATATATAGCGAGACTTACAGCAAGAAAATGGCTGGAAAGTTCCAAGTCAGTGAGTGAGAGTAGAGGCTTCTCATGACTCACAGAGCTGCAGAAATACCACAGAGTGGATGGCTTTAACAAAGAAAGATGTATTCTTACACAGTCTGGTAGGTTGCAAGTCCATATTCAGGGTGTCCGCTCCAGGGAAAGACTTTCCCCTTGTCGGCTCTGGAGGAAAGTCCTGTATTGCATTAGTCTTTGTCCAGGGAGCATCCTCACACAAGAACCTCTGGTCTGAAGGACGCGCTCTGCTCCTGGTGCTGCTTGCTTGATGGTAGTGAGGTTCTCAAATTGTCCTTTGTTTCTTTTTCCTTTCATTCCTTGCAAGCTAAAAGCATTAAGGGTGGGGTAAGCCATACTCCAGGGAAACTCCCCCCCACTGCAGGAATTCACAACCCCACCCTAATCCTTTAACATACAGGTTAGCAAAACCACACAATGGAGGACAGTCCCAAGATACTGGGAACCATATCCCAGCCACATAGCTGCACACATTTTTGGGGGGACACAATTCCAACCATGACATCCCACCCTTTGACAACCCAAAAATCACATCACTAAACATTTAACACATTCATCTCACCATAGCAAAATTATGTCCATCCATATAACAGAAGTCTTAAATCATTCCAAGTCCAAAATACAAAAACTCTTCTACATCTGTGAAACTTAGAAGGCATTAACAGGCAATAGGCAAGTCAACAGAACATATTACACATTACATTTTCTGAGACATTCTACACAACAGCAATGCTCTCCAGACTCTAGGTATCGGCCACACTCTCTGGTTTCTGAGTGGAGACCTCCAGCCTCGTGCTACAACTCTGCCTTCAAGGCCCACTTGGACAGAAACTCTGTCCCATTGGCTTTAGGAGCACTCTAAGCCCAACTGAGTGGCAATTCCACCCTTACGAACACAGCACGCCATGGTTCCACCCTTTCAAACCCGAGGTCATGGCCATACCTCTTGAGACTGAGGCAGCTCAGCTTCTCACGCTATTTGTCTCTTCAGCTTCAGCTTCCTATGGCCGCATGGCCCAGGACTCAGGCCCACATGTGCCCTGCCGGGCAAATGTTCCAAAGCTCTGTAGCTCCACTGGTTTAAGTGCCCGGAGGCACCCCACTCTTGCTGGAAAGCATCCTGCCCAAAGGCACTCAACTCTCTCACTCCGTGGGTCAGCAAGGCCAGCTCCACCAATTCAAGTGCCTAGAGGCACCCCATTCCGTGAGGAAAACTCTGCACAGGCACTGACCTCTCTCGCTCCACGGGTCGGCTCCATCGCTGCCTCTGGTTCTGCTGCTGCCACTGCCGCTGCTGCTGGTCCTCTGTTGTTTCTCACCATCTGCGCCTTCTTCGTTCCTTCTGAATCTTCTATCCATTCACAGTTTCAAAGTGGCTTCTACATTTTAAGTATTTGCTAGAGCAGCACCCTACTCCTGGTACCAATTCTGTTTTAGTCAGCTAGGCTGCTCTAACAGAAATACCACAGAGTAGATGGCTTTAACAAAGAAAGATTTATTCTTACACAGTCTGGTAGGTTGCAAGTCCATATTCAGGGTGTCCGCTCCAGGGAAAGACTCTCCCATTGTCGGCTCTGGAGGAAAGTCCGGTATTGCATTAGTCTTTGTCCAGGGAGCGTCCTCACGCAAGAACCTCTGGTCTGAAGGACACGCTCTGCTCCCAGTGCTGCTTGCTTGATGGTAGCGAGGTTCTCAAATTGTCCTTTGTTTCTTTTTCCTTTCATTCCTTGCAAGCTAAAAGCATTAAGGGTGGGGTAAGCCATACTCCAGGGAAACTCCCCCTGCAGCAGGAATTTACAGCCCCATCCTAATCCTTTAACATACAGGTTAGCAAAACCACACAATGGAGGACAGTCCCAAGATACTGGGAACCATATCCCAGCCACGTGGCTGCACACATTTTGGGGGGGACACAATTCCAACCATGACACTGGGTGTTCTAGCGAAACAAAACAGTGAAGCATACAAATATATAGTGAGACTTACAGCAAGAAAATGGCTGGAAAGTCCCAAGTCAGTGAGTGAGAGAAGAGGCTTCTCATGACTCATAGAGCTGCAGGGGATGGTGTACTTAAGATCATAAGGTCAGATAGCAGGTCTCTAGCTCACAGACTACCCCACGTACTGCTATTGAGTCAATTCTGACTCACAGCACCCTACTGGGCAGACAAACCCTGCACCATAGAGTTTTCAAGGAATGCCTGGCAGATGTGATCTGCCAACTGTTTGGTTAGCAGACACAGTACTTAACCACAGGGTCACCTAGAAGCTAATAAAATTCCAAGAACAGCATGTGAGCTGCTAGCTCAAATCTCAAGAACCAGAGGTCAGATGAATAGCAGCCAGTTGCAGGATTCAGAACAAACAAAATCCAGCAAGCCCATTGCCAGAAAGTCCACCTATATTGCATACAGGCCTCACCCCTAAGGAAATGCCCTGGCTATTCACAGCAGGTGTCATCATGGAGATGATTCCATTATATCAGATCTCATTATAGAGGTGATTACTTCATTACATAGCTGCCAGATTATACCATAACTTCCAAGCCACTGAGAGTCACGGTCCAGCTAAATTGACATACAACCTTAACTATCACAGCTTGGAAGTGCCCCTGGAAAAAAAGTGCACACTGAATGTTAGCTGTTTCAGTTGCATATAATGGTTTATGGAGAAAGAATTATAATAAATGTGGGTGGATTATGTGTGAATTCTAAATACTTCATTTTCAAGAGTCACTTTTCTCAATATTAGAGGTCATGTGAAGATAACTTATTCCAGTGAGCATGAGTTAAGCCCCAAAAGTGCACAGGCTTTGTCAACTAACTGGATTTTCAGGATGGTTCCCCAGGAAGCCAAACCTGAGATGGAGATAAGTGAAACCAAAAAAAACCAGAGCAACTGCCATCAAGTTAACTCCAACTCATGGTGACTTCATGTATGTCAGAGTAAAACTGTGGTCCAGAGATTTTTCAATGGTTGTGGTCTTTTAAAAGTAGATCATCAGGCCTTATTCTCCTAGATACCTCTAGGCGTATTTGAAATGCTAAACTTCACAGTTAGTTGCAGAACACTTAACCGCTCATGTTACCCAGTGACTCTTGTGAAGATGTTTTCTAGGATCCATTCCTGTGGAAGCAGGACCAGGTAGAATGGACAGCTGACTGTGGTAAGCACTAGCCTAGACCTCATAGGGTTCTCTAAGTTGTATACCCTTCAGAGCTCAGAAGTGAAGGTAAGGGCATAGTCTTCATTATCTAGCGCTGCTACAACAGAAAATACCACATGTTAACTGCATTAACAAAGAAAAGTTAATTTCCTCACAGCAAAGTAGACTTTAAGGTCAGATTCAGGGTGTCTGCTCTAGGGGAAGACTTTCTGTCTCCATCCATACTGGAGGAAGGTTCTTATCCTCAATCTTCCCCTGGTCAAGGAGTTTCTTATACACAAGGACTCCAAGTCCAAAGGACTTGCTTTGCTCTGGGCACTGCTTTCTCGGTGGTGTGAGACCTGCCCCCCACTCTCTGCTCACTTTCCCTTTCCTTTTATCTCTTGAGAGACAAAAGGTGGTGCTGGCCTCACTCTAGGGAAACTCCCTTTACACTAGGTCAGGAACATGACCTGGGCAAAGGTGTTACAATCCCACTCTAGTCCTCTTTAATATAAAGTTACAATCACAAAATGGAAGACAACCACACAATACTGGGAATGATAGCCTAGCCAAACTGATACACATATTTTTGGAGGGGGTAGTCAGGGGGCACATAACTCAATCCTTAATGGACTAAGCCTTTATACGCCTGTATTGATTCATCACTGGTTGAGGGCTGTCCCAGAAAGGAAGTATGACCTTGGAGAATCAGCCTTGGCTAGAAATCCTCAAAGAGGGGCAGCTGAGGGTACTTTCCAATGGCACCTCAGCATCTGAGGGAATACACCCTCCATTCTTGAGGTGTTCTGGGAAGCACATTGCTGAGTTCACTCCAATTTGGTACACTGGACACACACAGATTAAATCACCAGAACTAACAAGTAACAGCAACCGATTTTGAGTTGGAAGAAAACTCAGAGATTATTAATAAGGGAAAAATAGTCCACATATCTACTTCAAAGTGAGTGAAAAAAGAAAAAAGTGAGTGAAAGTGAGTGAAAAAGAAAAAAGAAACCACTTAAGGAACCTCACGGGTGTCCCTTAGGGTTCTAAGTTGCCTGTGCACAGGGCTTCAGACCTGCTCACTCTAGTTCAAACCCATGCTGATAACTTGCATTTCCACCATGCACTGAATCAGATGCTACATTTTAACAAGAGTCTCGGGTGATTTTTATGTATAATAAGTTTTGAGAACTGTTGCTCTACTGGTGGTTCTCAGAACTGGCCCCTAACTAGCACTATTAGCATCACCTGGGAGTTTGTTAGAAACGCAAATTCTCAGCAGTGGTTTGCACCAGAACCAACCAGCTCAAAGCCATGAATGTACATGAGCATGAGCGCTTGGCTCTCAGAATAAGAATTTCTCAGGGAGGCTAGGTGGTACTCCCCGACAGCAGTTAGGTAAAAGGGGTCGTGATGGGAGAATACAGAGCTTCCACCTATGGCAAGCTAATACAGCCTGAGTTTCTTCTGCCTGGGCTCCACAGAAGGTTGCTGAGCTTTGAGGAATGAGTAAACCCTGACAGACAACATAGGTATACCAGAAGGGGAAGGGGAATGGTCATCACCATGCCAGCGACAGCTACAGTGAAACGACCCTAGGAAAAACCCTTTGGAACCATGGCCCCAGAAGGAGTTTTTGATTCCGAAACAAGTTCACGATAGACTCTTCAAATAAAATGGAGAATGAGTTTTTCATTTGTTTGCTTTTTATTAGACTTATCTGGACCTCTCAACACTTGAAGATTAGGCTGTTAATTTGTATCTACAAGTGATGGGGAAATTTAGGGTACCAGAAAGAGACTCAGAACAGGGATGGGAAATGTCTTGGGACTTGGAGCGAGTTTGGAGGAAAATAAATTTACATCCTGCATCATACCCTCTAGTCCAACACAGTCCAAAAAAAGTCCAAAAACAGTTTCTCATCTGCATGTGAATGGCCACAGTAGGAACATCGTTTACAAACTGTAAGCAGGTTTGAGAGACCAGTCAGGACAAGAGTCACCAACACCTGCTTTCTGCCAGATCTAGGAAAATGAGAGGTAAAACCAATGATCAGTAGGGTCTAGCATCAGGAAGGGGACCAAGAAGTCTACAAGAGGGAGAAGGGCAAGAAAGATATTAAACAGCTAAGTGGTCTAGAGTCAACCCTTCAGGCTGACTCCAAACCTATCCTCAACTGTGGCTCACCTACAGCTGGCAGAAGTAATCAGTAAAACCATTTGGCTGTAAGAATGGTTAGGAATCCAGACAGTTTGACAGACTCCAAATCATAAATAGTTGCCTCTAGGCCAACAGATGAAAGAAATTTCCACCCATAAACAGGTTTTAAAGTTCATAGCTGGGTTTTCATTTTCACTTAGTATAGGGTAGATAAGACAGAAGCCCTGAAGGACATGCCTGTCAAATTCTAACTCTGATGTCACTGTATGCCACAGAGTCTACTCTGATCCATACCGACCATACAGGACAGAAGTTACCTGTCCCAAAGGTTTCCTAGGCTGGAATTTAGCAGATCCTCATCAAGTCTTTTCTCTTCTGAGTGGTTGGCAGGTTCAAGCCTTTTGATTAGCAGCTGAGTACTTAACAATCGTGCCACCAGGGCTCCTTTCCAACTTTGATGGAGCTCCTTAAAAATGAAAGACTATCTGTACATCTATCTTCACCTGACTGACCTTGACTCCCAAAGCCCCACAGTTGTTACTAGTTTCTCTTCCTCTCTGGTTATTGTAGTCTGTTTTACAGGGTAACAAGTACCAGCCAGAGCTGTCCTTCCCCACCAGCTTTGATTGTTGGACTGATGAGACAAATAGGATTTTAGAGAATCACTGGACTCTGAGATTGGGAGAAAAGTTGAAGGTCAGCAGGCCCACCAGGCCACCACCACCACCAGTTTAGCAGGATGGAATATAACTTAATTGTTCAGATAATATCAGCGACAGGACTTATAACAGAAAGCTCATTTGTGAAGGTATGATGGTCCCAAAATACCAACAAAGTTTTGCAAAACCTTGAGAAAATCAAGGCAAATTCTTCCGGGGGCAAATGCACTGAGATAACATGCAAAACAACCCAATACCACATCATTGTAATGTTGTTTTGTTGGCTACCATCAAGTCAGCCACCAATTAACGGCAACTCCATGCACAGTGAAACAAAATGTTACCCAGTCCTGTGCCATCCCTGTGATCAGATTTAGGTCAGACAGTTAGGATCCACGGGTCTTCACTGGCTAGTCTTTAGAAGTAGATTTCCAGGCCTTTCTTCCTACTCTGTCTTAGTCTGGAGACTAGCAACTGATAAACCTCCAATGACAGACAGGTGGTAACTACACATGAGTGCACTAATCAGGAATCAAACTCGGGTGACAATGTGCCACTGCAACACCACCTCCCCACATTGTGATAGATACATGAACAGGAAAAAAAAGTGTATGTATCTGTGTATACATACAAACACATGTCAAAGAGTAATAACTCATTCTGTTAAATAAAAATGAAGAGATTTATTAAAAGTAAAAATGCAGTTCAAGTCTGAGAGACACTGATCCTTATGAAATGAAATCCAGCACTTTGCAGTGGGAGGCTTCAGAAACATCTTTAAAGGGTGAAATCAAAGAACTTAAGATGCACTATTTGTATTGTAAGTTACAAACCTGAATCGCTGTGAGGTGGACTTACTAGAACAGAGGCTTCAGAAGAAGGGGCTTAAGGCAAGTATGTGTCTTTCTCAGACTGGTTACAACATGAAAACTGCAAGAATGTGCCACATAAGGGGAAGTTACAATTTAATTACAGAGCATTTCTTTCCGACAACATAATATTAAAAATAATTTGTTTACGGCAGCTCAGTTCCAGGGGACATTTTACACAGGAGTTTGCTGATAACAACTTGTGTCAAGACCCCCTGAGAATGTTCTGATACATGCTGTCTCCATCAACTACAATGAATAAACAATTTCTTATTTAAAGAATTAAGTCTATAAACATTACTGGTTGCTAGGACAAAAGAACAACTTTTAGAGTATTTGAGGATTAGAATGGGTAGATCAACCACTCCTCATTATGCCAAATGACTCAGTTCTGAGACTCTCACACATCCTGTCATGGATTGAATTGTGTCCCCCCAAAAATGTATGTGTTGAGTTGACTTGGTTAGGAGTTCCAATATGGTGACCGTCTTCTCATGTGTTGTGAATCCTGCCTCTGTGCTACTGATGATGGAGAATGGTTTGCAGTTGTGTTAGTGAGGCAGGACCCAAGCTACAATCTTGTAGAATATAAGGGAGAGAAGTGAGCTGAGGAAGTTGGGAACCTCACACCACCGAGAGAGAAGCACCAAGAGCAGAGCACGTCCTTTGGACCCCAGGTTCCTGTGCCGAGATGCTCTCACTGGATGTGGACTCAGCCTACTGGACTGTGGTGATTTCATATTCTGAATGGACTTGTATCTTGTTAATGGATTTGTGCCTTACCAGACTGTGACAATAAAAGCTTCTCTTCATGAAACCTTCCACTCATGGCATTTTCTCTTACAGAGTACCTGGTGACTAGGTCAAATCAAAGATTTCCATTAAAATTCTTTCATCACATTTAAAAGAGTGATTAGATAAGACAAAGAAATAATGAGCATCTGTAGAGGCAATGAAGAAGTAAAAATCTTCCTATCCACAGATGATATGACTGTATATACAGACAATCCTAAGGAATCCATAAGTAAACTACTGGAACTAAGAGAGGAGTTCAGCAAAGTATCAGGACACAAGATAAACGTAAGTAAATCAATAGAATTCCTTCATACTAACAAAGAGTTCATTAAAGAAGAAAGTACCAAATCAATATCATTCACTATAGCCCCCAAGAAGATAAAATACCTAGGAATAAATCTAACTAGAGAAAGAAGAGACCTATACAGAGAGAACTCCAAAGCCTTACCGCAAGTAACCAAAAAGGGTTTACAAACTTGGAGAAACCTACCCTGCTCACGGACAGGAAGATTTACATTGTGAAGATGTCTATTTTACCTAAAGCAATCTACTTACACAATGCAATCTCAACACAAATTCCAGTGTCATTTTTTAATGAGATGGAGAAACATCACCAACTTTGTTTGGAAATAAATGGAAGAAACCTTGGCTGTGTAAAGCACAACTGAAGAACAGGAACACAATGGGAAGCCTCATACTACCCGACCTTAAAACCCATCATACTGCCAAAGTTGTCAAAACAGTCTGGGACTGGTACAGAAAGAGACATACAGACCAATGAAATAGAGTGGAGATCCCAGAGATGCCACCATCCTCTTACGAACAGTTGATATTTGACAAAGGCCCTAAGACTGTAAATGGGTAGAAATAATCTCTTTAGCAAATGGTGCTGGCAAAATTGGATATGCATCTGCAAAAAACTGAAACAAGACCCATATCTCATACCTTACAAAAAATTAACTGAAAATGTATCAAAGATCCAAATATCAAACCTAAAACAATAAAAATCACACAAGAAAACATAAGATCAATGATGGATGTTCTAAGACACAATTTAGACAGACTTTAAAATCTAACAAAGTACAAGTAACAGAAAGAAAATGATAAATGGGAACTACTAAGAACCAAATACCTTTTCTAATCCAAAGACTTTATCAAATGAGTTGAAATACCACCCACAGAATGGGAAAACATATTGGGCAACTACATCTTGGACTGTCGTTCTGACCTCCATAATCTACAAGGTTCTGCAAAATGTCAACAAGAAAAAGGTAAATAACTAAGCGATGGACAAAGGAGACAGGCAGACACTTCACTAGAGAGGACATCCAGGCAGCCAAAAGACACATGAGGAAATGCTCACAATCATTAGCTATCAGAGCAATCCAAATCAAAACTACAATGAGATATCATCTCACCCCAGCAAGGATGGCCATGATCCAAAAAACACAAAACAATGAATACTGGAGAGGCTGTGGAGAGATTGAAACTCTGGTGGAACTGCAAGTTGGTACAACCTCTTTGGAAAGCAATCTGGCACTTCCTTAAAAAGCTGGAAATAGATATACCATATGATCTAGAAATTCCACTGCTTAGACTTCATCCTTCAGAACAAAGGCTGTCACATGAACAGGCACATGTACATGAATGTTTATTGCAGCACAGTCCACAACAGCTAAAAGATGGAATCAACCCAGATGTCCATCAACAGATGAATGGATAAACAAACTATGGTAAGTATACTGGAACACTGTGCTATGACAAGAAACAATGTAGGTTTTAGAAAACATCTCATAACATGGTTTCAGTTGGAAGATACTATGCTGAGTGAAATCAGTGTCAAAAGGACAAATATTGTATGAAATCCCTGTCACAAGGATTTAAAAATAGACTTATCTACAGAAGAAAATAACTTTGTTCGCTACAGGGGCTGGGGGAGCTTAGGGTTTATCACAGATGAGACAGTTGATACATGTTAGAAATTTTATCCATTTACTGTAATAAATAAATAATAAATAAAAATAAGAGAGTGCTTTTCTCCACGTGGATTCTTATGTGTCTTCAAATGGATCCTTGCCATCTTGCAATTTTTTAAGACCTTGGATTCTACGCTTATGGTAGCCAGGCACCATTCAGTCATTTTCACCCTGCCTACCCACAATACTCTGCTTCAGTGTTCCTTTTAAGAAGAAGTGAGGAGTCAGATCAAATTGAAGGAGCAACATGACAATCAAAAGAGGGGCTGACCTAAGGAGTAAGTTCCGTTCCATCAGTACAAAATCAAAACCTCCTGCTGTCCAGTCGTGTCTGACACAGAGCAACCATAGAGGTCACAATAGAACTGCCCCATAGAGTTTTCAAGAAGTGCCCAGTGGATTTGTACTGCAAATGTACAGATGTACATTAGCAGATGTAGCACTTAACCCACTATGTTACCAGGGTTTCCTTCCATCAGTACTATGGGTCTTATCTATATATATATAATTATCTTCACTAGTATCAAATTGTTTCTGAGTAGCTACATTTGCAACACATTTTGTATAAAATAATGATTGTGTTATAGCAAGAAATATTAGCAAACCAGTAGATACTACCAATCAGATCCATGATCCAGCATCTTTTCAGGTGATCAGCTAAAGAGACCAAGCAATGGTAAATCAGACACAGGAGATACATGAAGCCAGGCTGCCTTTTGGTACAGCTGTCTAAGATTTCACTTCTCTTGAAGTAGTTATGCAAGTACAAGAAGTGTTAGCAAATGGACATATTCCTTCTAATTGGGTTAAAATAAAATTAGGGGTAATTAATTTAGTATTACTTTAACAAGGGAAATTCTTTAAGTACAAAATAAAACCCAAGGAAATTAATAATATGCATGAATTATAAATAAGAGAGATAATACCAGCACAATTTAAGGAGCAGGACAATTAATAGGAAATATAGCCACGGTTATAAAACAAATGCAAAAATGTCAATGGCCCATGTAAAGATTTTTACCAGTTGACGAACCTAAGCTAATAAAATAAAACAACTTTAAAATAAGTATCAAGCAAAGTTCAACAATTTCAAGAGCTTGCATCAAGGTAAGTCCATATGGTGTCTTACTCTGTACCTTGGGGGATCTGTTTGCTACTGAAGTAGTGTACTTCTGGACACTAGAGCATTTGAATTTGAATTTTAGTCCCTTCCTGGGTTGGACAGTCCAAATACAGTCCATGATGGCTGTATTTGAGAGATGGATTCAAGGGAGCCACAGTGTACAATGAAGTATGGAAAGCTTCTGAAAGGAGGATTTCATAAAAAGTCAATTTGTTAGCTGAAAAACGTTGAGTCAGAGTGGAATTTAAAATAGCAGACATTGCATAGGGCATAAAAATGTCAAAAAAAATTTCCTACGACTGTGTCTCCTGCTGTTTTCATTAGCCTTGAAGCATCCACTACTGCCTACAGGCAAGGAAGGTAACCGGCAACTGGTTGCAAACTATAGTAGCCGATTGGTCTTTGTTTTCTTCCATGTTTTCCCGAAGATTCCTAAAGCACGCGCAGACCTTTCATGTATAAAAAGAGAAAACTCTGAATTGGAGAATTCCAAAGCTGGTGTTATTTATTAATGACTCTTTTACTGTTGTGACAGCCTCCTAGCTTTCTTCAGGTAATTGAAAAAGATAAAGCTTTGAAGTCTTTAAATATTTATTCAGTACTTGAGCCAACAGAGAAAAGTTTCCAGGTACTTCGTTTCTTTAAAAATGTGCAAATAGCTACAAGAAAACTTAAAATAAGTCTATATTTTGACATAACATACCGGAAAGTTATATTTAAAAGTGTTTTACATATATTATCTTCTATTTGCATGACTTTTTTGTCTTTCACAATCCTATTATTTATGGTCACTTTGAGCTTAATTTTATAAACTATCTGAGCTACCACTGTAAAGTTAACTTCATTAGCTTTTAATTTTATATCTAGATATTCTTTTATTTTCTGAGGCAGAATATAAAAAAAGAAGCCCTGTGGTGAAATGGTTAAAGCACTCAGCTGCTAATAAGAAGGTCGGCAGTCTGAATCCACCAGCTGACTCTCAAGAGAAAGCTGCGCAGTCAGCGCCAATTAAGATTTCAGCCTTAGAAAACCTAAAGGGCAACTCTACTCTGTCCAACAGGATCACCATGAGTCAGAATTCATTCAATAACTTGTGAGGTTTTTTTTTATGCATAATTAAACTCTTCAATTTTAAATTATCCTTTGAGTTGTAGTCCACTGTACTGGTTTTTTTTTAACCAGATTTTATCATTTTCATGAATTTTTTTCTTAATTTTTATTTTCTATATTTCTTATTTTTCTCACTCAGACAGACTTTCTTTTCTTTATTTACATAGGCTTTTATGTACTTACATAGACCTTCAGTTATATGAATTTTCAGCTACTTACATAGATCCTGTATTTCAGACTATTTTTCTGTCTTTTTCTCACTCTCAATTTGTTTTTCTACAAATCTTTTCTCACAGAATCGCCATCCGTTAATCTTTCTCCTCAAGTTTCTTTCTCTAGCTATTTTAGAAAAAATTATTACTAGCCTTTTTTTCCCATGCTTTTTACAGCATGCTCAACCTTGTAATTTAGTTTTTAAGGTGTTTTCAATGAATCAGCAAAGGAGAACTTACCTGCAAATGACAACTTAAAAATGTTCATTCTTAATTTATAATAATTACTAAAAGACGTGATGGCAATTATCTACCAAAGTAATGTGAAGCCAAAGTTAATCAAATACAAACTATAGAGAAAATATTTCTAAATATAACGATTGACCTTACTTGTAAACAGCTTTAAATATAACACATAATATTGCAAATAGTATTAAATAGGATATCCCAAGAATACACTAAAATTATCAAGTCTCCACATATTTGCACAGTAATTTTAATAAGGGTAAATGACATGTATCCCCTAGTTAAAATCACTGTCCTTAATGTTGTTAGATTCAAAGGGACAAAGCTGGATTAAATTAACAAGATAATAAAAGTATGACATAATGTTGTATGCCTCAGTATCAGAAAAAATCACTAATACATAAATTTTAACATAAAGCAAATTTAGTATTTTTTTTGATTTGACAACGTTTCATGAAATTCATAACATAATAAAACTTTTTAGCATTTTTATAAAACAGAAACATCTTTTGTGGCTTCCTGTGAAGTTTCAAAGTTGTTAGGCATTTATTACGGGTCATTGAGATATAATACTTGAGTTATTTAACTAAAGATCTTAAAGGTTTAAAAAGAAAACTTTTTTCCAAAGCCAAACAGCTTAGTTTTAGTTTCCTAGTCAAAAACATAAAAGTTAACATACACTTAGACATCCCGAACTGGTGTTTTCTAAGTAAATTACACAGAGAAGTAATTTTTATATTCCAGATGAAAGTAATAAATAGTAAACTAAGGAAACAAGATGATCAAAATTGAGCAAACTTTTAAGATTTTCTTTTAAACATAGTTTATAGCTCTTCTGACTCATGAATTGATTCTGCTTGACTCTTGCTTTCAAAGTAGACCCTACAAAGAAGAAAACTAACTCTAGACTTACTAATTAAAGAAATTCTGTTATCTTAACAGCCAGAAACTCAATTCTTTGTTTTCTGACTTTCAAAAACCAAGCTCATTACTGTCATGTTAATTTCAACTCATAGCAAACCTATAGCACAGAGTAGAACTGCCTGTGGTTTCACATAATGTAACCTCTGTGGAAGCAGATTACCGTATCTGTCTCCCCTGAAGTGACTCGTGGGTTCAAATCACCAACCTTGACGATTAGCAGCCGACACTTAACCAATACATCATCACTAAAACCAAACCTACTGCAGTCAAGTCGATTCTGACTCACAGTGACTCTGCAGCACCATCACTATGACTCCTTTTTCTGTCGTTTTAACAACTCTTAAAAATTCTCAAAAATTAACCCGTTAAAGCAGCAGCAAACAGAAACCGAACGTATCAAGTAAATCCCTTTTCAGTACACATTTTAAAATTTCTTGTCATTGGTGCACATTTTTTACAGTACCAAAAACCCAAACCCAGTACCTTTGGGTCAATTCCAACCCACAGGAACTTTACATGACATAGTAGAACTGGTTTCCAAGCAGTGCCTGACAGATACGAACTGCCAGTGTCTGAGTTAGCAGCTGCAGGACTTAACAGTATGCCACCAGGGTTTCCTTTATTTATTTTTTTTATTGTGATTAAGCGAAAATACACAATCCAATTCAATTTTGTATGCCCTGTCTGGGGCTCCTTCTCCTCTCCTTGCCTGCTGACATCACACTCCTCCTTTTCATTCTATACTTGCTGGATCCCCTTAACAGTCTCCTGTCCCCTCCTCTCAACCCTCTTCTTTCTCATCTAGAAAGAGACCAGTAGGATAGCATCCTGTAAATGCAGAGAACCATAAAGTACACACATGATATGGTCACACTGTGTCCTCGAGTCCCGTCCATTTTTCTCCAAAGAGTTGACCTCAGCAGTATTTCTGGTCAGGGGCTGTAGCAGGCCTACTGACCATACTCCTAGAGGACGCCCCAGACTGTTGGACTAGCAGTTGTAGTCTTTTAGCAGAACACTTGAGCTGCACCCCTCTTTTACTCATGTTGCCTCAGGGACTCTAAACTGTGTGTCCCATGATGGCAGTCTTTGGTGGTAACTGGGCACCGTATGGTTTTTCTGGTCAAATGTTGATAGAGTCTTCCATTCACATGGGTCTTTCTGTCTCCTGAGCTCTTTTTTCCTCATGTCTTTTTTTTTTCCCTCCCTTGGTAATCAGCTGTTCTGAATGAGCTGTTCTGGGATCATTCAGTGTACCTCAGATAGCAGCTTGACCTTTTAAGACCCCAGACGCCACTCACTAATATGGGCTGCTGAAGACTCTCTCAGCAATAGGCTAGTTATGCCAATTGGCCTCGATGCCCCCTGAGAGCATGGTTCTCAAACACCACCCCTGCTACTCTATCCTTGGAATACTGAGTTAAGATTTGAAGAGTTTTCAGTATACAGTGAAACCCAGTTAAGCTGATCTGCTTTCTACTGTGTGCTGTCACTGCTTTCATGAAACCAAATTCTACTGATTTACTTATGTTTATCTTATATCCTGATACTTGGCCGAACTTTTCTATTAGTTCCAGTAGTTTACATGTGGATTCTTGAGGATTCTCTACATACAAAATCATATCATCAGTGAATGGGGAGATTTCTCCTTCTCTGCCTATGTGGATGCCCTTTATTTCTTCATCCAGTTTAATTGCTCTGGCTAGAACTTCTAGTACAATGCTGAATGGAAGTGGTGAGAGAGGGCATACTTTTCTAGTTCCTGTTCTCGAGGGGAATTTTTTAACTCTCTCAGCATTCAGGATAATTTGGGCAGTTGGCTTTGCATAGATACCCCTTCATACATTGAGGAGTTTCCCATGTATTCCTATTTTGCTGAGTTTTCAGCATGAATGGGTGTCAGACTTTGTCAAATGCCTTTTCTGCATCAACTGACAAAATCAGATGATTCTTATCTCTCGTGTTATTTATGTGGTTGAGCACATTCACTGCTTTTCTGGTACTGAACCAGCCTTTCATTTCTAGTATAAATCCAACTTGGTCATGATGAATTGTTTTTTTGATATGTTGTTGAATTCTATTGGCCAGGATTTTGTTGAGAATTTTTCCACCTAGGTTCATGACTGATATTGGTCTGTCATTGTCTTTTTTTCATGGGATCTTTCTCTGCCTTTGGTATCAGGGTTATGTTTGCTTCATAGATGAATTTGGGAGTATTCCAAATAAAAGTTGAATCAGTAACAGAAAAAAGAGAGTAATTTAAACTCAGGAAACTGAACAACACTTTGCTAAAAAAGCCATGGGTTATAGAAGAAATCATAGAAGAAGCAAAGAAATTTATGGAATCAAATGAAAATGAAAATGCATCCTTCAAAAACCTATGGGACACAGCTAACTAGATGCTTTGTATGCCAAAAAATAGTCTCAGTAGTATTGGAGTTAACTCTTCTCTAGAACCTTGGTAGAATTTTGCAGTGAAGACATCTGGGCCAGGGCTTTTTGTGGTTGCTGGTTTTTTGAAGACTACCTCAATCACTTCCTTTGTGATGGGTTTATTGAGTTGTGCTACTTCTCCTTGTGATAATTTTGGTAGGTGATATGAATCTAGCAATTTGTCCACTTTCTCTAGGTGTTCAAATCTGTTAGAGTACAGCCTTTCATAGTATTCTGTTACTATACTTCTGATTTCAATTGAGTCTGTTATGGCATCTCCCACCTCATTTTTTATTTGGTTTATTTGTTTCCTTTCTTGTCATTCTTTAGTAAATTTAGCCTAAGGTTTGTCAGTTTTGTTGATCTCTTCAAAAAATCAGATTTTGGTCTTATCAATTTTTTCAATTATTCTTCTATTCTCTAATTCATTTTGTTCTGCTCTAATCTTTATGATCTGTTTTCTTCTGGTGCCTGAGGAGTTCCTCTGTTGCTCTGTTTCTACTTGTTCAAGCCATAGGGTTAACTCTTTGGTTTGGGTCCTTTCTGTCTTCTGGATGTGTGCATTTATAGAGAGAAAATGACCTCTGAGCACAACTTTAGTTGTGTCCCATAGATTCTGAAGGATGCATTTTCATTTTCATTTGATTCCATAAATTTCTTTGCTTCTTCTATGATTTCTCCTATAACCCATGGCTTTTTTAGCAAAGTGTTGTTCAGTTTCCTGAGTTTAAGTTACTCTCTTTTTTCTGCTACTGATTCAACTTTTATGACTTTATAGTCCAACTAGATGCTCTGCAATAATTCAAAGGTTTGATTTTATTGAGACTTGCGTTATGTCCTAACATGTAGTCTATTCTGGAAAATGTTCTACGTGCATTAGAGAAGAAGGTGTGCTTGTCTGTTGACGGGTGAAATATTCCATAATGTTGGTAAGGTCTAGTTGGTTGGTTGCTGCAATAAGATCTCCTGTATCTTTACTGAACTCTTTTCTGGATGATCTGTCCAATATTGAAAGGGGGGTGTGGAAGTCTCCAACTATCATCATGGAGTGATCTATCTCATTTTTCAATGTAGTCATTGTTTGTTTGATGTATTTAAATGCTCTGGTATTGGGTACATAAATATTTAATATTGTTATGTCCTACTTATGTATTGCACCTTTCAGCAATAGTGACCATTCCTATCCATGATGGTGGATCTTACGTTAAAGTGTATCTTATCTGAGATTAGTATTGCCATTCCTGCTCTTCTTTGTATGTTGTTGGCTTGGTATATATTTTTCCATTCTTTGATTTTCAGTTTGTACATATTTGTGTCTTAAATGTTTTACTTGTAAGCAACATATAGATGGGTCACATCTTTTGATCCACAATGCACTCATTGTCTCTTTATTGGAGTGTTCAGTCTGCTTACATGCAGTGCAATTACTGATAGTTATGTGTTTAGGGCTGTCATTTTGATGCATTTATTTCTGTGCTATTGATGTGTTCTATGCTTTTCTTAATATTCTGTTCTGAGTCATTCTTTTTTATGGGTTGACTTTTCATCTTTTTCAGTGTTGGTTTTGTGTTTGTTGAGACTCCTGTATTATGTTTCTTGTTTTGGTATATCGCATTGTTATTTTGCTTTGTAGCTACCCCTATGATCCCCCTTATTAGTCTAGGTTTAAACTAGTTTAACTTCTGCACATCTTTTTGATTTCCTCTCCATCTGAAAGGGTTATACTCACTGTCATATATCCCTGTTTTTATTATGGTGATGTCAGTTTTCATGCTATGATCATGTAATGTAGTTTTGATTCAGCTTATTGACTTCCATAAGTAAGTAGTATCCTGGAAGCTGTGTACTGCATTGCCTCCTTAAGTATACACTTAATGTTTTTGTTTCTGTAAGCAGAGAACTTCTTTCAGTATTTCTTGTAGTTTTGGTTTAGTTTGGTTTTTACAAAGTCTCCAAGCTTCTCTTCAACTTTGAATGTCTTAATTTCACCATAATATTTGAGAGACAATTTTCCAGGATATATAATTCTTGAAATTTTTTCTCCTTCGAGGGTTTAAATGTGTCACCCTACTGCTTTCTTGCCAACATCATTTCTGCCAAGAAGTCAAATGAAAGCCTACAGGGTTTCCCTCTGAATGTTAGCTTTGCTTTGAGCCTTGTGGCCTTTAAGAGCATCTGTTATGTTTCATTTTGTTAAGCTTGATTATAATATACCTGTGTCTAGTTTTTACGGCATTCAATACACATCTTGGATGTCTGTTCTATTCTTTCATAATTTCAGGGAAGCTTTCTGTCAGCAACTCTACAACAATTCTCTCTGTATTTTCATCTATCCCTCCCTGTTCAGTAACTCCAGTTATTCAAGATTACTCCTTTCAGTACAGTCTCACACATTTCTTAATGCATCTTCATTTTTCTTATTTGTTTTCTCTGATTTCTCCTCATAAATACTGTTGTCAGTTGCTCTGTCCTCAAGCTCACTAAGTCTGACTCTCACCTCCTCAATTCTGCTCTTTTGGCTTTGGATTGAATTGTCTAATTCTGTAATTTTGTTACTGATCTGCTGTATTTCAGATCTTTGATGTTCTATCACTTCAATTAGCTTACTTAATTTTTCACTTTGTTCTGCATCCTTTTGTTTCATCTCTAGGAGGACTATATGCATAATTCTTTTGTACATGACCTCTGATAATTTCAGAAAGTCTTCCTCATCTTGGAAGCTTTTAGATTCTTTACTTTGGGAGTTTTCCAGAGCTATGGAGGACTGCTTCTTTAAATGGTTAGTTACTGATTGTTGTCTTCACATCATCTAGAATCTGGTGCTACCTAAACAGGAGCTGAGGCATAGTTCTAAGTAAGGGCACTACTAGATGTAGTCACCAGCTGCCTCTGTGTACTCTACTGACTGGCAACAGGTGGACTCTCTGGGGTAGCAGGCTCTACCTCCTGGCTGGCGAAGATAGGCACCCTACTTATGGAGCCACTAGGGGGCTGTCAGCTGGTGCTATGATGTGGATGATTGAAGGATGATGGAGATGCTGCTACCCCACTTAGCAGTCAGTTCTTCAGGTGGTCTAATTTTAAGAAGGTGCTTTACTGCTGAGCTAGGAGCTGTCCAATAGCTGCCAAAATCTGTCAGGCCTCAGGTGTGGCAGGCACTGCCTTCCAGTTGACAGTAAAAGCTCCTCATAGACCATCCCCAGATGCTATGATGTTGTTCAAAGAAGGAAGGTTTTAGGGCCTTGCTGTCACCCTCTGCCATGGCTACCTGTCACTCTTGGCACCCTCATCCAAAAACACAGCTTTCCTGCTGGAGAACTGCTATCCAGAAAGGAAACACTGCTCAGCATGAGAATCAGCCCCTGCTGAGACCTTTGGGTGGCTGACTCTGCCTCCCAGCTAACCAAGATGGAGTACTGCCTGAGCTGACCTTCTTGCCATGAAACAGCAGAATCTATGGCACCACTCAGAAAAGGTAGGGAAGAGGGACAGTGGTGCCCTTAGCGGGCAGCCAAACACTCAATATGGGGCCATTCCAAGCACAGGCTCTCTGCTGCACTGTACACTGTTTATTTAAGCACTGCAGTTCAGTGTATTAGCCGGCTCATGCCCAGTTCCTGCCTCCCAGATAACAAAGAAGGCATCAGTATCTGCAGTCCTCCCAAATGACGTATCAACAGAAGCAGGACGCAGCCTGCCGCTGCCTTGTCTTTGAGAAAGGTAGCGTCATGGATTGAATTGTGTCCCCCCAAAAATGTATGTGTTGATTTGACTTGGTTAGGAGTTCCAATATGGTGCCCTTCCTCCCATGTGTTGTGAATCCTGCTTCTGTGATATTGATGGTGGAGAATGGTTTGCAGTTGTGTTAGTGAGGCAGGACCCAAGCTACAAGCTTGTGGAATATAAGGGAGAGAAGTGAGCTGAGGAAGTTGGGAACCTCATACCACCAAGAAACAAGCACCAACAGCAGAGCACATCCTTTGGACCCGAGGTTCCTGCACTGAGATGCTCTCACTGGATTTGGACTCAGCCTACCGGGCTGTGATAAATTCTCTTACTGAATGGACTTACATTTGTAAATGGATTTGCAGCTTACCGGACTGTCTCAATAAAAGCTTCTCCTCATGAAACCTTCCACTTGTGGTATTTTCTGTTAGAGCGGTACCCAGTGACTAGGACAGGTAGTTTCTCCCTTACTGGTGCCTAGTCCAATCTGACAAACCTATGCCAGAATCTTGGGATGTTCATGCTGCTCCATTCAGTTATCATTCCAGGCCTTATTTCTCAGAGATAATCAAGGAGACATGTATCTAGCCCGCTCTTGGGTATGCCTTCTCCTTTTTATAGTACAACTCTTTAAATGGCACAAATGAACATACTCATAGCCAGAATTAAATATTAGACTGTTTACTTCTGCAGCATAAAGTCTATCGATGTTGATTATAATGAATGTTTGTTAACTCATCTGATACCACTAAGTTACCTAAAAATCTCAAATTAATTTAAACCTATATATTACAAAATATAATTACCATTGAAATAAAGGTTTTTCAAACAGTCTATTAGGAAGAAATCTGAAACATGTCTCATGTCTGAATGAAATCCTATTTCAGCAAAAATTTCTATGGCAAATGTTATCAAGGCTCATGACAATAAACCTCATTTGAACACTTTTTAGTATTTTTGTACAGAATTCTATTACAAGAAACAAATACTAGAAGCATATATTGGGTACTATTCTGGGAATACACAAGGAAGTATGCGTTTGAGGCTAGTCGTTTGAAACAACCAGCTTTATTACTTAAAAAAAAAAAAAAAAGGTAAATCAGTTGTGATTCAATTGATTCTGACTCATGGATGGCAACCCCACATGTGCCAGAGTAGAAGCTATAGGATTTTCATGGTTGATTTTGCAGAATTAGATTGCCTAGGCTTTCTTCTAAGGTATCTCTGGGTAGATGTGAACTCCCAGCTCTTCAGTCAGCAACCAGCACTTTAATTGTTTACACTGCCCAGGGATTAGTTTTTAATCAGACATTAAAACATCACCTGCTCAAGGATTCCTTGACTCAGCTCTTAGATCATCAGTAAAGCACTCCGATGAAGCATTCAACCATCCAACAAATCAAGAGAAGAAGAAATCAGCAACTTTATTCATAAAGCTACATTAAATTAATTAAAAAGATATTCCTTTCTTCTGAGATTATGACCTTCATACCTTTTTGGTGTTAAAATTTGTTGAAACCCTTATAAAATCAATTTTTTTTAATGTCTTAGCCAAAAAAAAAAAAAAGTGGCAGTCCTGTTCCCCTTCTTTTTTATTTTACAAGTCCCATGTCTGTATAGCAACTTTTCATTCCAAAATGTTCACAAAATTATGAAAATTTGATTAGATATACGAAACAATACTACTATAAAAGAAATAGAAATAAAACATATTGTATTCAGTGTGGTTAAAAACAGAAAAAAATACACAAATGTGATGTTAATTGCAAAATGAAAATAACCACATACTAGTAGTATAATTTGGGGCAATTTTAAGTTTTTGTATATTTCTTTTTATTGCTGCTATAGACTGCCTGTATATAAAATTAAATTTCAAGTAAATATGCCAAGCCAAACCAAGTGCCGTCGAGTCACAATCAAATGACAAAAAAAAAATACTACCTACCAAGGCATACATATTTTTCTCTATGAAATTTCTCTTTCCCAAAATATTCAAATAAATTTTAGCTCTTTTATCACTATTATAATTTGTACACTGAGTATAATTTATTGTATTTTGTCCAGGTTTAGTTGCTGAAGAATGGACCAGCTATACTCAACCAGTCCTTGACCTTTCACTGATAGGGTCAGCTTGGACAAGAGCAATTTGGAAATCTTGACGCTATTTCTTTTAGCCTTGTGCCAACACAACTCACATACATTGGACATTTTGTATTGAGTCTGAAACACTAACCAAGTAAAATACGAAATAATAAAATACTTACTATATATCATCTTTTTTCTTTCCCACTTTTAGCTGTACATTCCGCTCTGGCCTCCCATTAAACAACCTTTATGCTTAAAAGATGAACAAGTTTTCTTTATCTATTTTCCTTTCCAAGTTCCTCCTCTGCACAGTTGCATGCTTACTCTCTTTCTGAACTGTAGTTTTTCTTCCCATTATGAGTGGTATGATTTTGATTTTCCCCTTTTCCCTTTTTGAATGTCCATTCTGTCTCCGTGTTTAACTAGAATACAATAAATATTCTTCATAGAAAGCAATCTTTCCACACAAAAATCCTGGTGATATAGTGGTTACATACTACATCTGTTAACCAAGCAGTTAGCAGTTTAAATCCGCCAGGCATTCCTTGGAAACTCTATGGGAAGGTTCTCCCCTGACCTACAGGGTCACTATGAATCAGAATCAACTTAATGGCAGTGGGTTTGGTTTTGGTTTCATTTGCACATGGCAGACGCAACTGAGATGGGCTGCATTTCTACTAAAAACACATCAGAATGCTAGGGAAAAATCTCACTATACCATTCCCCTGGAAAGAAAACAGAAAATGATTTTGCCAACATAGTCACAAGCAAAAGAAAGAAAAACAACATTCCCACAGTCCAGAATCAAAGAGATTGATTAAAATAAGAGTAATGGTGCTAAATTGACAATAACCCATAGGGAATTGGTTCATAATTATGCCCTAGGGCTGAGTAGTTCTACTTACCATGATAGAACCTGAATAGCATTTTAAGGCCCAAGGAGGGGAAAGGACATGGTTTATGGCACAGGGGAAGCAAAAGTTGGAACCCTTCCCAGCAAAAAAGCTTGCTGTATGCCTAATGCTATACATAGGGGCAAAAAAAGTCATCTGAAAATCAAAACCACATGTCTATTATCTCTGTAGTCTGTACCAGCCCAGACTGAGATAAATTAGACCAATTAGATAGATAGAAAGATAAGAGAGATAAACTGACCCACGATTATCAAAACTCTTATGATCCCCGCAGAAGCAAATGTAAAACCTACTCTGTAGGAATATTTTCACACCGAATTGACAGCACTTGCAGGTTACAGTGAATTCACAATGAAAAACCAATGCCCACCGAAGATGAGCTCACAAGCAAATATTACAAAGTACACAAAAAAACTACAATAAGTGATGCAATGGATGCAACAGATTCAAACAGGAAAATCAGCACTTCAAACATTGTAGATCAAACCTAAAGACTCTATAAAAAAAAATTTAATATGATGATTTAAAAAACAAACAAAGCAGTAATGGAAAACAGTGCAGCATAAACAAAGAAGCAGGAGAGCTGAAATGCCTTCCAGAAATAAAAAATACCTCAAAAATTTAAAATTTAGTGGACAATTTAGAAATCTAAGAAAACATAATAGACTGCAAATTATCTAAAAAGAAGAGGAGAGAATGAGGTGTCGATAAGTATGGAGGCTAAACTGAGACAACCCAAGGCCTGTTGGGATTTTCATAAAGAATGAAGAGTGAAAATGAGAGAGGAAAAAAAAGTCTTCCAAAGAAATAACTGAGCAGAAATAATAGCCAAAATTGAGGAAAAGAGATTTCAGAATTAAAATAGCAAAATGAGTCCTGAGCAAAATAAAATTAAAACTATGTTTAGTTATACCATGATGAAACATAAAAGACAAGAGTATATTAAACGGTGACCCCATAGGACAGAAAACAGATTACCTAAAAGGAAAAATTTCATGGATATGAGATTTCTCATCAGCAACAACAGATGTAAGGCAATAAAATAACACTTCAAAGTTCTGAGTTAAAATAACAGGTAACCTAAAACCCTGTGTCAAGCATACCTGTAATTCAAGAACGCACGTAAACTGTAGAAATGTTGCAAAATAAATGGAAAGATTTTCCTACTCATGGACACATCTATAAAAAAGAAAGAAAAAAAACATAAAACACTGAAAAAAGGATGTCTTCAGTAAGAAGGAAATCACCATAAACTCAGAAGGAAAAAAAAAGGAACCAAAGACACAAAACCAAACGAAGTAGTAAGCAAGCTGACAAATCTAGGTAAATATTGATACAGTTAAAAACACAATAATAATAAGAAGGATTTTAAATCAAAGTAAGATTAAACAATTACCTACAATAACTGGAGACACAGGAACAGGGGATTGGAGTCAAAAGGTTCTGTGGTCTTGTATTGTTAGACTGAAGATGGAGGTATCTACTTACTTCTAGCTTTTTTTATGTAGAAATAATTGTAAAATTTCAAGAGGAACCCCAACTTACAAAAATTAGAACCTATGCATTCCATAAACAGAGGAAAGGATCAGGAATACAGAAATCCGATAAAGTCAGAAAAAGAGTAAAAATGGAAAGCTATTACTATTTAACAAATAGTAATAAATACTACAAGTGTGTATTGAATAGATTAAAGTTACTTGTTAAAACATAAGCATTCTCATTTTGAGTGATTTTTAAAATTCCAGTACGTGCTATTTGTAGGAGATATTTCTAAAACATTAAAACAAAAAGTTTAACGTAAATGTATGGAAGAAGGTACACCAGACAACTATTAACAAAAAGAATGCTGAAGTAGTAATTTTGTACTAGGAAAAACAGACTTAAGACAAAACTCACTATTAGGAATAAAGATGATTAGTGCTTAATGATAAAAGGAGAAGATATAAAAATCCAAAAGCCATATGCACCGACAACAGAGCTCCAAATATATAAGCAAAAATTAACAGAATCCTATTTTTAAAAAAGAAGAAAAAAAAACTGTTGCCATTAAGTCAATTCTGATTCACAGTGATCCGATGGAATGAAGTAGAACAGCCCTATAGGATTTCCAGAGAGTGGCTGCAGGATCTGAACTGCTGACGTGTTGATTAGCAGCTGAACTCTTAACTGCCATGCCACCAGGGTTTCCAAGAGAATCATAAGACATGGACCATCTACAGTTATAGATAGAAATTACCACTTTCTCTGAAACCACTAGGACAAGCAGACAAAAAGTTAGTATGGATAGTTTTCCAAGGATTTTCAATGGGACTTTTGCTGTTGCCTGAGAATTCATTGCTAGGCTCCAAAGCTGATAATGGGGGCGGGGGGTGGGGTGTAATACCTCCACACTCTGAATAGCCCTATATATAATTAGGGGCTTGGGTTTAAGTGGTGGCTGAAAAGTGGCCCTAGCCAGTTCATTTTGAGAGCGAAAGATGGGGAGAAGAATTTGTTTCCTATGGATAGCATGGGAGCTACCTAGGCTTAAAGCCTCTTGCTGATACAGATGGGCTTGGGAATCACCAAAGGCTGCCTGCTAAGTGTTAGCCCACTGGGGCAAACTGAAGGGAGTGACCAGCCTGCAGGGATCAATCCAGGGAACTGTGAGGGTCCCTCAATCAATCACACATGTACAGCCACTTAGAAGGCCTCAGTAAGACAGTACCAGACAGAGGCAGACAGTCAAGCAACTTCTTTCTCCCTCCATCCTCACTCCACATTCTGGTACACCATAACCAAGAGGGAAAATATGAGTAATGGAACATATTTAAGCCCTCTCTTCTTATAGTTCGCCACTAATGTCTTGAAGGGTACTTTGGCAGGGCCCCATAAATAACAAACCTATTGCTATTGAATTGATTATGACTCACAGAAATCCTAGACAACTGGCTAGAACTGCCCCATAATGTTGCCTACTTTGTAATCTTTGCTGAAGCAGATTGCCATGGCTTTCTCCATGGAAGGGTTAGGAGGTTTGAACCAGCACCTTTTACTCATCATCTAAGAGCTTAACCACTGCACCACCAGGCTCCTTAGAGGAAAAGGAGGGGTAAAACCATGTTTTTCTTAGACAAAGGAGACCCTGGTAGTGTAGTTGGTTAAGTGCTACTGCTGCTAACCAAAAGGTCAGCAGTTCAAATCCACCAGGCGCTCCTTGAATACTCTAAAGGGCAGTTCTACTCTGGCCTCTACGGTCGCCATGAGTCGGATCCAACTCAACAGCACTGGTTGTTTTATTTTTTGTTAGGCAAGAATTCTAATTAGACAAGACTTCTAAATAAGTGAAGGAGACTGGGAAGTCATTAGATCTACTCAAGACAGCAATAAGTGTTGTGGAAGAGAGATTCATTTGAGTACGGGTAAAAAAAGTCATGAATGCACATATCACATACAGATTTGAGAAAGAGAATACCAAGCCAGACCTAATAGGCATTAAACAAACCCTGTACCAAATAGGGAAACTGAGGTGGTGTAGTAGGTTAAGTGCTATGTCTGCTAACCAAAAGGTCAGCAGTTCAAATCTGTCAGGCACTCCTTGAAAACTCTATGGGGCAGTTCTACTCTGACCTCTAGGGTCGCTATAAGTCAGACCTGACTTGACAGCAGTGGGTTTGGTTTTTGGTTAGTACCAAATAGAAAAAATATGTACTCTTTCTAGGTTCACATGAAAGATTTGTAAAAACTGACTATGTAGTGTGTCCCCAAGAAAGTACCCATAGTGCCAAAGAATGATTATCCACAGCACACATTCTCTCAATACTACAAAATTAGAAACAAAGACTTCTCAAAAAAAGACCTTTAAACTAGAACAAAACAAACTCATCATGAGTCAAACAACGTTATAAAATAACTAGAACTAAATCACCACAAAAATCAGTATACAAACTAGATCTATACATACTAATATGGATAAATCCCAGACATATAATGTTGCATGGAAAGGAAAATTGAATGCTATGTAGAGAATGCAGCCCTGGTGACAGAGTGGTTAAGAACTCGGCTGTTAACCAAAAAAGTCAGCACTTTAAATCCCCCAACCATTCCTTAGAAACTCTATGGGCAAGTTCTACCATGTTCTGTAGAGTCCAGATGAGTCAGAATCAACTCAACAGCAATCAATGGGTTTCATTCTTTTGTTCTTGATTGTTTTGTGTAAAGAGTAATACAGCTTATATAAAAGTCTTATTAAACACATTTATAGCATACACACATGCTTGCATGTGTGTGTATATTTGAGTGTACCCTGTGGCCAGTATATATATATATATACATATACAGAAAGTAGAGACACATAAGCAGAAACAATCTACAATAAAAGCCAGAGAAAAAGACAGTTGGCTGGAAGAGGATACAAATGGATATCAGCTTTCTCTGTAAGTTATTTCTTTCCAAAATATCAGAAGAAAAAATAAACCTAAGGGTTTAAAAAAACAAACAAAAGCACTGCTGTCAAGTCAACTCCAGCTTACAGTAACCCCATGTGTTACAGAAATGGGCTCTTGCACAGTATTTTCTTGGCTATCCTCTTCACAGAAGCGGCTTGCTAGACTAGACCTTTCTTCCGAGCTACCACTGGGTGGCTTTGGACCGTCAACCTTTAGGTTGGAGTCAATGGCAAATCAACTGTACCACCCAAGAAACTAAATGTTAGCAAATGTCAAATTTGGTCAATGAATGCATGGATTTTTGTTTCAATGTTACTGGGCTTTTATATAATTCAAGTGAACAAAACTAAAAGGAAGAAACACCATTCAAAGGCTCTAAGCAATGTCTAACACAGCTTCTCCTTCTCTGATACCTTTTGTGGGAGAAGTGAGCTAGAGGCCACGATGAAATGAGACACAAATTCACAGGATCTCGTGATTTAACACAAAAGCTTTATATCAGTATCTGCACACAGTAAGTCAATGACTGTAGCTAAATCTTAGGTTTCTCCCACCTACACAGCAAGCTTCTCAGGAGTACGAATTGAAGTGTTTTCCTAAAGCATGGTTGTATTCCTAAAAGCAGTTCCCAAGCTGAGGCCATATGAAGGTCAAGGGTACAGGATTGAGGACATCTTCAGAGTCACTGTCAGTTCACCGTCATGTGTGCTTTTGGGCAAATAGTAGCTTTCATAAACTCAAGAAGGCAGAGAAAATCTGTAGCCTTGAGTCTTCCTATTCCACAGATCAATCTGGCCCACATCCCTCTAACTCCTCTGCCTTCTGTCTTCCTCATCAGCAAACCTGATACCAGTATTAGCATGCATCAGCATCAAGGTGGGCTGCGTTCCTCGAAGTCTCAATGAAAACACAGACAGAAGACTGAAACAGAGGATATTGAATTGCAATTGTACCAGTATTTAAGGACAATGAACTTCTGATCCACGCAATCATTCTGCTCTGTGGTGTGAGAAAGGAAACCTCAAGGATAACACAGCCCTCCATCCTGCGACCACACAGGCTTGAATGTACATCTTGGCAGTCTCTAAGGCAACATAATACTGACCCACACTGTGTCTCTCTCTGTTCAGGGTTGGAGTCTACAGACAATACAAGGAGCCGCTTTGCAGAACAGGCCAATGACAACAAGGAGAGAAAGGCCTAAGGTGAGACTGAAAAAGAGGAAGACAGTGTTTCATGTGAGGAAGGAAAAAAAGAAATTCTCAGATTACCAAGACTACCCAAAAGGAAGCACTCTGATTAGCACTGCCCAATCCGCTCCCACCAAAACTGCCATGGAGAGAAGTCACTCCTGTTACACAGGAACCAGCAAGACTGGCAGAAGGCGGAGTGTTCCTGTCAGTTACTATCAAGTTGGTTCCCCACTCACGGAGACTCCATGCACAACAGAACAAAACATCATCCAGTCTTGTGGCACGTCACCATCACTGGCATGTCTGAGTCCACTGTTGCAGTACTGTGTATTCTGAACGCCTGCCACCTAGGGGCTCATCTTCCAGCACTCTGTTGGGCAACTGTTTGTTCTGATCCACAGGGTTTTCATAGGTTAATCTTCAGAAGCAAATGCCAGGCGTTCCTT
This sequence comes from Heterohyrax brucei, assembly GCA_028571685.1. Taxonomy (NCBI): domain Eukaryota; kingdom Metazoa; phylum Chordata; class Mammalia; order Hyracoidea; family Procaviidae; genus Heterohyrax; species Heterohyrax brucei. The sequence goes on along the minus strand of CM053157.1, from coordinate 38,204,845 downwards.
TCTAGTCTGTCTTAATGTGAAAGTTCTGCTGAAACCTGTCCACCAACAGTTACCCTGCTGGTGCCAAAATACTAGTGGCATAACTTCCATTGTCACAGCAACTTGTGAGCCATCATAGTACGACAAACGGACAGAGAGTGGTGGGGAAGGTAGAACACAGACATAAAATCCCTTCCTGTAGCTCAGACCAAAAGTATGGGCTTCATCATAATCTGTTCTACTTGGGCCACACATCCAACCCACGAGCAAAGCCTGTAGGCTTTACCTTCAAAATACATCTAGAACATGGCAAAACTGCTTCCCACTGCCCCATCTCTACACCAACCACCGTGATCCGAGCTACCACCATTCTCACCTAGACTTCCTCTATTTTCTATTCCAAGCCTTGCCCAACACTGCACGGTCCACCTAGCAGCAGCACAGCTTTGTGAAAACATGCAAAACTCTCCAGTGCTGGGTTCCCCATCTCATATGGATTAAAAATCAAAGCCCATGTGGCAGACTATACGTGCCCCTTCATGTCTGCCTCCCATGTGTCTCTTAGCTGTGCTGCTCCCCCTCTACCCAGCCCCGCTGGCCTCCTTACTGCTTCTCTAACTCAGAAACCACAGGCTATTCCCTCTTTTCTGGAAAGTTTTTCCCCACCTAGCTAATGGTTCCTTCCCTCACCTTCTAGAAGCCTTTTCTCAAATCTCAGTCTTTCCATTATTGATCACTCTATAAAATCCTGACCTAACACTTCCATCTGCCACCCTAGCTTTATTTTCCTCCTTTCCACTTATTTCCACCCTATCAGGTCTTTACTTCCATCCCTTATTTTTCCACTGTCTCCTCAGAGAGAATAGAAGCTCCGGAGGACAGGGATGTTGGTCTGTTTCACTGACTGCTGCATCATCCTCAGTATTCAGAATAGGGGCTGGCATGTAAATAACAGCCCATAAAGGTAAGCTAACCGAATTACTGAAGTGATACAAATAGTTAAGCGCTCAACTGTTAACCAAAAGCTTGGTGGTATGAACCTACCAGGGGACACCTTGAAAGAAAGGCCTGGAGACCTACGTCCACAACATCAGCCATTAAAAACCCTGTGATGTGCAGCTCTACTCCAAAACACATGGGGTTGTGATGAGTCGCAATCAACTTGACAGTGATTTTGGGGGGTTGTTATAAAACAGCAGAGAGGTATGGCTCTACTTTTGTTGTCTGGAATATGGAATTACTGCTAGGCTGGAAAAAGGGAGTTCTGTATTATTCTTTCCTGAGTTGAAATGGGAATGGCCTTGATTTAAAAATAAACTAAACCTAATTGGAGACATTTTAAATATTTTTCTCAAGTAAGTTACATGTACTGTAGCTTATAAATGGCAGAAAGAATGTGGGTGATATTTCCAAGACTGTAGCAAAAATTAGCCAAATAAAAAACATACCAAATATACTGCAGCTCTAGCAAAATCCTTAACATGAAGAACTCCATTTTGCAAAATTGCACCCATACAATGTATACGAATGTTTAAAATACTAAATATTTAAGCCAAACCTCAAAAGTTTTCTCAAAAATTGTTTCCTGAAAATGATTTGAATTAATTTTTCCTTTTTTCTTTTCCTTTTCTTAGGGGTATAAATAAAATATTCATATTTGGGAAATAAAGTAACAAGCAACTTTTTGATTAAACCATATTAATAAATTTTTGCTTTTTCATTTGGTTTTAAAATATGTTCAGATTTGCATCACTATATATAGCTCCTTCATGTCATATTAAAAAAAAAAAGTATGTGTAATGGGTACATTCAGTTTACTTCATAAGCATCTGAACACACTAAAAATTCTGCATGTCCCTTTTAAAAACCTCTCCTTGCCTTTCTCTAGCCTCTGTTTCATCTGAAGAATTGCTTAAGTCCTCATGAATAAACAGGGAAAGAAACAAAACACAGCAACTTGGAGCCAGCAGACTGGTTTTCTTTGATGTTTCTGAGCAGCGATTATATTTGCAAACCCTGCTGAGTATTTATAGAAGATGGACAATTCTAACACAGAGGACTAGATGAAATGTTAATCCATTTTAGTTTCTTCGCTAGTTCTTTGCAGCTTAAGTAAAGTGGTCATCTCTTAAGCTACCCCCTGAACACCTGATTGGATTGGTATAGCAAGTTCGCTGCAGGTATGCGTCCATCAAGGAAAGCAACAGACATCCATAAATGTGATTCAGAGTGCTTAGTAAAGCCATGAATGAGATCATACAATTTAAATGTCATAGAGTTTAAAGTACAAATCACTGGTCTTTTCATGGGACTTACTTTACAAAGTATTTTTAAGAAAAAATGATGAATTAAGTTAACGAAATTTAATATAAGCAGCCTAATCCGTAGTCTATTATTGGAGTAGGTTTTCTAAGACGGGACTAGAATGTGAAGGCTGATTCTATCACTCTTGTCAAAATTGTCGGGTGAATTAATTCACTCAGTACTAGTCACTGAAGCAGCTCCATGACTACATGTGAACTACAGTGAAAAACAGTCCTAATGGAAAGCACAGAATTCTTTTCCTTTCCAGTTTGCTGTGGATTTTTCATTACCAGCATGAGAAAGTAAGAACATTCTCTCAAATGACACTGTCCCCAAAGTGCCCGTGTCAGAAGAGCAGCAGGTAACGCCCCTGTGGATTAGTGTCCCTTGCTGCTCACTCACATGGAGACAAGCAGGTTCTCCTACCCCTTTCCTTCCCTCTGTCTCCTCCACTACTCCAGTCCCCATGATTGTTCAATCTGTATGCTGAGCAGGTAAAACAAGAAGCTGGGCTAAATCAAAGACGAACTCAGCATCAGGACTGGAGGAAGACTCATTAACAACCTGTGATATGCAGATGACACATCTCTGCCTGCTGAAAATGAAGAGGATTTGAAGCACTTACTGAAGAAGATCAAAGACCAAAGTCTTCAGTACAGATTACACCTCAACATCAAAATCCTCACAGTAAAGCCAATAAGCAACATCATGATAAACAGAGAAAAAAATTAAGTTTGTCAAGGATTCCATTTTGCTTGGATCCACAATCAACACCCATGGAGGCAGGAGTCAAGAAATCAAAAGACACACTGCATTGAACAAATCTTTGGCAAAACACCTCTTTAAAGTATGAAAGGCAAATATGTCACTTTCCGGGCTAAGAAGTGCCTACCACAAGCCAAGATGTTTTCAGTTGCCTCATATGCATGTGAAAGCTGGATAATGAATCAGGAAGACTAAATAATAACTCATGCTTTTGAATTGTGTTGTCAAAGAATATAGACTGCCAGAAAAATGAGCAAATCTGTCTTGGAAGATGTATGGAGAGAGTGGTCCTTAAAAGATAGGGATGGGGAGACTGTATCTCACAAACTGTGGACATGTTATCAGGAGGGATCAGCATGTGGAGAAGAATAGCATAGCTGGTAAAATAGAGGATCAGAGAAGAAAAGGAAGACAGCCCCTCAAAGAAATAAGTTGACACAATGACTGCAACAATGGGCCCAATATAACAATGATTGTGTGGATGGTGTAGGACTGGTAGTGTTTTGTTCTGTTGTACAAAGGGTCTTTATGAGTCAGAACAGACCCAGTGGCACCTAACAACCCCTCATTCCAGTCAACACTTACAGCAATGGACACATAGCTGTCCTGGTGACACAGATGGGACACAAGTGGCCCCGAGGCTGCTATAGTCATTCTAATCCGATGGGACAAGAAAGGACTCTATGTCCACATGCGATGAGTTCCCAAAAGACAACGGAACGTTGGCCAGCTGTTGCCCCAGGTCCTACTGACCAAGCCCCCTGAGGACTCCATGTCAACTTGGGACATAAGTGACTTCACGATCTGCATCCTACCATCCAAGCCAAGGTGCTACAGAAACAAAGCAGGAGCTTTCAGAGCTACCACAGTCCTCAGAGACCATCTCTATCCCTTACCTGACAGTTAAGGAGACAGAGGGGATTTTCCTCAGGCCTCACAAGCTATGGGAGAGGCTAGTCAAGTGTTCTGCATCAGAGCCCACAGCATTTTCTAGCATCTTCCTCCCTTCCTTTAGCAATTCATAACTTATGTGTTAGATGGAGGAGCATTTACCATTCCTCAGGTCCACAGAAGAGGCATGATAAAAAAAAAAAAGTTTGGGCAGTAAAGATAAAAGTTACATTTCCAGGGTTCCCATGTAAGTAGAGGTGGGCTTTGTGGGAGTTCCAGCCAAGGAAATGTAAACAAAAATCTACTCTGGATTTCTGAGAAAGGCTTGCTTTCCTGACATAAGCTCTGCCCTTCTTCCTGCCCACATCCTCCTCCTTTTTGCACTGAAAAAGGACACAAGGCTGCAGGTATAGCAGTTGTCTGGGGATCATGCCAACGAAAACCACATGCAAAAGGTGACAGCGCAGGAACTAGAAGGGCCTAGATCAGGATGATATTCTTCACCCTGGACCAGTACTGACAGCTTACATCCAGAACTCTCCTCACACAAGAGAAACACAAACTAGAGGAGAAAGGCTGACTTACGTGAGTGGTGAATCAAGGAGAAGCTTCAGAGTATGCTTAACTTTGCCCTAGTAGGGGTGTCTCGTTCCAGAGAACCAGCCTGTCCTTATGAATTATTCCGGTCTGCTATGTATAAGTTTCCAGCAATACTCTCCCTGTGGGGTCATCCCACAGTTGTCTAGCTCTACCTCTGACAACTAACCAAAAATTTAAGAAAATAAAACCAAACCTACCATTGTCAAATTGGTTCTGACTCATGGTAATACCACACATTTCAGAGAAGAACTGCACTCTAAGGGGTTTTCAATAGCTATAAGCTTACAGGAGTAGAATGACAAGTCTTTTTTTCATGGCACCATCGGGTGAATTCAAATAGCCAACCTTTCAGTTAGTAGTTGACTGCAAACAATTCGCAATACCCAGGGTCCCCAGAAGTGCATCTTAATTGTTACAACAGCAATGACATCATTGCCCAACCTCAAATGGCAGAAATCTACTCCAAGTAGTGTCTTAATACACCTCTAAATATTAAAAGGCAAATATTAATGGATGTTCAGAGATGTGATTACTCAGGAAGCCAAAAAGCAGACAGCCACTATGAAATCATACCAAAGCAGTTAATTCCTCCTCTTTCTGCAACAAATAAACTGTCTACAGAATTAACTAGTAATACCTGTATTGACCAGTGCAGCCCATGAAACCTGCTGCTACCTTGCCAACAAGGAAAATGTCAGATAATGTGAAGTAAATTGAGAAGAGCTGAATTATCTAGATTAACTCAATGGTTATCTGGGCAAATGTTATCCAAACTGTCCTGTCACAGGGCCCAAAATTTCCCCAAGTTCTCATTCCCTTAGGTTAAAGCATGAACATCTGGAAGGCATCTGTTAAAATGCATGTGCAAATGGTTTAAGTGCTTGCTCAGCTATTATTCAAAAGGTTGGCAGTTTGAGTCTACTCACCAAAGCCTTGAAAGAAATACCTAGTGGTATTTCTGGAGCTCAGTTCTCCAGTGACACATATGGTATTGCAAGAGTTGGAATCAACTTCATAGAAACCGTTTTGTTTTGTTGTTGTTGTTGATGGACATGCCTTGCAAAGAGGCTTGGGTATGAATACCATAGTAGGGTACAAAAGATGGAATGGTGGGTTTTGAGTTCAGAGTCAACCCTATCCTGGCTGTACCATTTACTAGTTCTATGATCTTGGTTAAATTCCTGAATTTTCTGAGCATCAGTTTTCTAATCAATAGAAACCATTTCAGAGGTAGTTGTAAAGATGAGGTATATAAAGCATATAGCATGTACTAAACATAATAAACAGCAGCTCACTATTGGAGTGTTTGTTGTTCACTGTTGGTGGCATAATGCCAGGCAAACACTGGGCACTGAAAATATTTAGTGAATGAAAGAGTGACAAAGAATGACTGATTACCAGTACGACACTGTTTTTGTCTTCTAACACCTTGGCATAAATCTGAACTAAGACTCAGAAAAACACGTTTTGTTATTTATTAGCACAGGCAAGGGAGTTGTTAAGAGCATGGGTTACTGCCTATACTCAGCCGTGAGCTGGGACAGCACCTTTCCAACCCCTCGCATCATTCTAGGTATACAAGAGATGGACAAGAAAATTGAATTGAACTGAATTGCGGCCCAGAGAGAAAATGTGTTTCAGTCTGCTTGGGGAACACCTAAACTGCAACAGTTTGGGAAGCTCTCCCTTCCTTCGCTTTTATCATAAGTATCACCATGAGGAAATACCCTCAGAATTCCAAGATGAAAACAAGGCCTGAGCTGTCCCTCCATTAATCGAGACACTCTTCATTTTACTATAAATAGAGTTCAATTTTTAGTTCTGAAATTTTCTTACCACCAAAGGATTTCAACAATGCTACTAGGAAAAACAAGAAATTCCCAAAGGGCATAACAAGATATCCCTTTCACCTAAGATTAACCTACGTACCCAAATATACTGAGAGCGATGTCATCTCATAAAATTACCTGTCTGAATTCCCAGCAGAAACCTTTCAAAGAGTTATGTTATGTTCTGCTTCTCCAGTCTCAACTTCTGAATGACCATACCTCTACCCAGGGATAACATACATTTAATCATACTGCTGGTTCTTGGTAAATGTAATTTATTCCCTCATGGCTTTTGGCAGAGATGACTTCAAAATTCTACCAAGTCTAAGATTTGATGGTACCATAAATATGACTTAGAGAGATTTAATAAGGAATTCCTCTGGAAAGAGCTACTCATGGGGAAACACTGACCCAACACAGCTCAGGCTCAGAGTATATTCCAGCCCTTCCTTTGACCATAACAAATCTGGAATAGACTTCTACAAATATCTTGCAAACTAACCCATGTGTTCAGTCTCTCCCTTAACCAAATGGAAAGCGCAGGCTGGTATCTGGCAGGACTGGGAGTTCTCCACATGCTACAATTCATGGCAGCCATTAGGAGAACATGTTGCTTAATAAATAGAATTTTCTTTAAAAATACCCATGGTTCTATTTAAATGGTCTTGTAAACTTTATAATGGACAAACACATACACTGGGCATATTGTTTGCTTAACCTCACTTCCCTACCTGTTCACCTCACACAGTAATAAATATTCATTGAATACTGGTGCAGTACAAGTCCTGAACTCATGTCTAGTCCAAATACTGACTTATGTCACTGAAAAGTTTCCATTTCACTTAGGTGGATATGTAAATTCCCTTGATTCCCATCCCTTTCTAAATATTTGATACAACACATTCTGATTCAAAAAATCAATGTCAGCTATCATCTACACTTCCTAAATAATTTGTTTGGAGTCCATGGCCAAGAAAATATAAAGAACATTTCTTTAGAGCACAGTGCAGGGGCAAGAAACAAACCTGTTGCCATAAAGTTGATTCTTATTCATAGGGACCCTACAGAACAGGGCAGAACTGCCCCATAGGGTTCTTAAGAAGCATTTGGTAGATTCAAACTGTTGACCATTCAGTTAGCAGCCAAGCTCTTAACCACTGTACCAGCAGGGCTCCCATAGTGATCCAATATAAAGAATGACAAGCAGAGGGAAGACTACCAGAAGGACTGATTTGGTGTGGGGACCAAGTGGGCCATGAGGTACCACTTAGAATTCCTGTTCATTATAAATATTTGGAGGGTGGCATAAGGCAGTTACAGTCTTCAGGCTATCAGGAGTCAGATGAGAAGGGAAAGACTCCAGAAAATAAAGATGAAGCCCTATGTGGGAAACTTAAAAATGTTGTGCAACAATCCAGCCCAACCACAATTCAGAGGCTAAATGAGGAGTCAAACCCCATCATGGAAGATGCTTTGAGTAAGGAAGACAACCATGTGGGCTGTGGAAATCTGTAGCAAAAATGTCATTTTAAAATGAACGGTTTCATTCAGAAGAAGAAACTGGAAATAGCCAACATCAGGATTATAAATTGGTAGACCACTGTCGGGAGCCGTGGGTGAGCCCCCAGGCCCCGACATACAGGAAGCTTGTAGGGCTGAAAAAGCCCGCGCGCGCCAAGTTTGAAAAAGCCCGCGCCCGCGAAATTCAAAAGGCCCGCGCGCGCGAAAAACTTCCTGCCTGATGTCACTGCCTTAGTCCCATGTATATCCAATCCCCAGCCGACAACTACCTCACTCCAAATGTCACTCCATCCCTACGTCACTTGATCCCTCCCTCCATTCCCACTGCTGTATATACCGGGCTGTCACAATAAAAACTTCGAGGCTTGATCAGATTCTTGTCTTGCCTCCATTTTTCCGCCTTTCTCGCTCACTTTCACAGGCTCTCCCTCGTTCCTTCGTTGATTTGTCCCGCGGGCCGGGGCAAAACTGGCGCCTCAACGTGGGGCCCGAGGTACGGAGCTGCTGAAAGAAACCCACCACGGAGAAGGAAGTCCTGGCCAGGCGTCCTGAGCGACCGCACCGGGTGTGAGCTCGCTCGACTGAAGTTTCCACGGGAAAAGCTGCCCGTGAGTCAAACTTGTCCTGATCACCGCAGGAGTAGCCGCCCTGCGAGTTGATCTCAGAGGTAAGTGGTGGTTCTATATAGATATGGGACAGGAATTAAGTTCGCATGACTTGTTTCTTACCGGCATTGAAAAATCATTGGATAGGCGGAAAATTAAGGCGAAAAAGAAAGACTTAGCTCAGTTTTTTATGTTCCTATCAGACATTTGTCCGTGGTTTTCGCAGCAAGGCACCATTAGCCTGCAAATCTGGAAACGGGTTGGAGATTGTCTGAATTACTATTATAAAACTTTCGGACCCGAGAAGGTCCCAGTCACTTGTTTTTCTTATTGGAATTTGATAAATGATGTCCTCCAGAGTTCTCATAATGCTCCTGATGTTCAACATCTAGCCCAGATGGGTGAAAAGGTTATGAAAGAACGGTCCCGTCCCCCCTCAGTTTCTCTTGATATTCCAGAAAAATCTCAAGCCTTTGGAACACACACACCCCCGCAAGGGAGTCATACTGATCCCCACGAGGGGCTTCACCCGTCCCTGAGAGCTTTCATTGATAAACCCGATTCTAACGCATTGTCCCCTGAGGGTCAGAGCACTCTTGAAGAAAATGCTGCTCATTACCATGAGAATGCCTACCCCTATACCTTTACGGCCCCTGCCTTTCAAAGACCTCCTCCTCATCCTCCAGGCCCTCCTAACCTGACCGCCCCATCCCTTGGCCTGGAACCCAGCTGTCCTCCCCGATCGACTGAAAACTCCCTTGATCAAGATATATCAACGCTAGAAAAACTTGTAGCTCGCAGACACAGACAGTTAGATCTCCAAAAGGAGCTCCAAGCCCTTGAGCAAGAGCTTAACTCACTCCGCCTAGCCCAGGATCCTAAAACTCGATCCGGGAACAATGTGTCAAAAGGTGCCCCAGGCCGTCCTAGGACTCTCCTCACCTTTCCGGTAACTCATAGCCAGCACGGGCAGATAGAGACTGAAATAGAGAGTGAAGAAGAGCAGGAAAGCCCTGAGATAGAAGAGGAAGAAACTGAGAATCCTGATATAGATGCTGTCCAACCTGACAGCCTTAGCCCCCAGAAATATCGCCGCTTAAATGTGAAACATGTTAAAGACTTAAAAGCGGCTGTCAATAACTACGGCCCGACAGCCCCTTACAGTATAGCATTGCTTGAGAGCCTTAGTGACCGATGGCTTACACCTAATGATTGGCATTTCTTGGCTCGGGCCTGTTTATCAGGGGGAGACTTTGTTCTCTGGCGTACCGAATTTGCTGAACTGTGCCGGGAAACGGCCCAGCGTAACGGAGAAAGCCGGACCTCCCGCACCTGGACGAGAGATAAACTCTTGGGGAGGGCTCCATATGACACCAATGAGAAACAGGCAAATTTTCCCCCTGGTTTATTATCACAAATACAAAACGCCGGCCTTAGAGCCTGGAAACGTCTCCCCCCCAAGGGCGCAGCCACCACCTCATTGGCTAACATCCGCCAGGGACCCGATGAGCCGTATAGTGAGTTCGTCAGCAGATTAACCGATGCTGCCAAAAGGCTAGTGGGAGAGGGTGAGACTGGCAGTGCCTTTATCAAACACCTTGCCTTTGAAAATGCTAACCCCTCTTGCCAAGAAGCCCTACGACCTCATCGCAGAGGAGATCTCTCCGATTATGTCCGACTTTGTTCGGGTATTGGAGCCTCTCACGCTATCGGCGTTGCCATAGGAGCAGCGCTTAAGGGCTTGAACCCCAGCTCATTACAAAAAACTTGTTTTAATTGCAAGCAGCCTGGCCATTTTGTGCGCGAATGTTCCCTGGGAAAACAAAATCGTGGGCCTCCCTGGTTTTTTCAGATGGATCTTCCTCTGGTATTGCCGCGTGGGTTATAGACTCACAGGAAAACAGTGTCCAGTCTCCTTACAGGTCTGCCCAGCTTGTAGAGCTTTTCGCTATCCTACAGGTCTTCACAATACTACATGATGTTCCCTTCAATCTTTACACCGACAGTGCTTACATAGCTCTCTCAGTCCCAGTGTTGGAAACTGTTCCTTACATCAAAACATCTTCTAACGCTGTGCTTCTTTTTCAACAACTTCAGGCACTCATCCTAAAAAGACAACACCCCTTTTTTATCGGACACTTGCATGCCCATACTGACCTTCCAGGACCCCTCTCCGAAGGCAACAACCTTGCAGATAAACAAACACACTTGGTCCTCTCAGCTACCCTAGAGCCCATTACCAAAGCCCAACAGGCTCATGCTCTTCACCACCTCAATGCTCGTACACTCCGCCTTATGTTTAAAATTACTAGAGAACAGGCGAGACAAATTGTTAAAAACTGTCCTGCATGCGTAACTCTTCTGCCTCTCCCCCACCTAGGGGTTAACCCAAGGGGCCTGCTCCCCAATGAAATCTGGCAAATGGATGTTACCCATATTCCTGAGTTTGGTAACCTCAAATATGCCCATGTGACCATTGATACCTATAGTGGGTTCCTCCATGCCACCCTCCACAGTGGTGAGGCCTCTAAAAATGTTATAGCACATGTTCTCCAATGTATTGCCATCATGGGGAAGCCCCAACAAATCAAAACCGACAATGGACCAGGATATACATCACAAACATTTAAAAATTTCTGTGGTCAATTCCAGATCAAACATGTAACTGGCATTCCCTATAATCCTCAGGGACAGGGCATAATAGAGAGAGCCCACCAGACCCTTAAGTATACCATATCCAAACTTAAGACAAACACTGTTTATTCCACTAAAGGTTCCCCTCGTAACCTCCTAAATCATGCATTGTTCATCCTTAATTTCCTACAATTAGATCTTAATGAAAAATCTGCGGCAGGTCGTCTTTGGCATCAAGAGACTAAAAATCAATATGCCAAGGTTATGTGGAAAAATCCCATAACCCACAAATGGCACGGTCCTGATCCGGTTCTTATCTGGGGAAGAGGCCACGCATGTGTGTATGATACTGCAGAAGGGGCCCCTCGGTGGCTACCTGAACGTCTTGTTAAGCCCATCAATGATAACCCCATTTCCAGGGAAAATACCCCTGAGAAGCCTTCTCCTCTTTTGTAGGCTGTGAAGGCCACCTGTGTCCGGCATTGCTGGAGTGAAATGCTGAGAAAACTCTGCGATATGGAAGTCAACAATCCATCACAGATAAGCTTTTTAACCTTCTTGTTAACCATTTTTCCTACATATGAAGGATTTGCCCCTACCAACCCCCATGCTCCTTTTAGCCTTAAATGGGCTGTTATAAACCTAAATGATAATTCCATACTCTATAATGTTAGTGACACCAAACCCTTAAACACTTGGTGGCCTGACCTTTCCTTTTGCCTTAAAGATGTCATCCCACGCATAAAAGAATACGCCTCTAAACACGTGTGCAACTTCAGGCTTTATGTTTGCCCCAACTATAATAAAGGCGCTCACTGTAGGACAACCAATTCCTACTTCTGCACCAAATGGAGTTGCGTTACCTCAAGTGATGGAAATTGGAAATGGTCCACACCTTCTTCAGACCTCTTAAGTTTCTCCTTTACTAAGTATTATGATAAAAATGAACGATTTAGTTCCTCTAAACCATGTAACAAAGACAGATCATTCAGGGGTCACTAAGGACACTATAACTAACCTCAGAGAGCAATCTAATCAAAGACAACGAGAATGGGGAGGCAGCTCAGGACCGCTTGATTTTAACTTTACCGGAACTTCATGGCTTACTAATCTACTTCTCAGTTTTGCTGGCCCTGTTTTAGGAATATTACTGTTCCTGACCTTCGGCCCTTGGGCATTCAGAAGAATAACAAACCTCATCAGACAACAAATAGATGCTGCACAAGCTAAACCTATTCAAGTTCACTACCATCGCCTGGCAGTTGACGAAGCTTATGCCACTGAAATGGGGTACCCTAGCTTCCTCCCCACGGGCACAGCATGAAAAGTAGAGGCATGCGTACCTCCTTACCAATCCGGCAAGAGAGGTATGGGTACTGGGACGAGTGCGAAGCAAAGCATTGCAAGGGAAAGTTAACACTAACTCCTCTACGTTTCCCTGGGGCACACCTGGCTTGCATAGAGGTTGGTATCTATTTCAACATCAAAACGGCTCTGCCTCTCCTCCTCAAAAGATACCAAGAGCCATAAGTTCTACATGGAGGAGCCTTGGTCAATACCCCCTCGCCCAGTTAAAGCCCACCTCCCATTAATTAAAACAAAAGGGAGGAGATGTCGGGAGCCGTGGGTGAGCCCCCAGGCCCCGACATACAGGAAGCTTGTAGGGCTGAAAAAGCCCGCGCGCGCCAAGTTTGTAAAAGCCCGCGCCCGCGAAATTCAAAAGGCCCGCGCGCGCGAAAAACTTCCTGCCTGATGTCACTGCCTTAGTCCCATGTATATCCAATCCCCAGCCGACAACTACCTCACTCCAAATGTCACTCCATCCCTACGTCACTTGATCCCTCCCTCCATTCCCACTGCTATATATACCGGGCTGTCACAATAAAAACTTCGAGGCTTGATCAGATTCTTGTCTTGCCTCCATTTTTCCGCCTTTCTCGCTCACTTTCACAGGCTCTCCCTCGTTCCTTCGTTGATTTGTCCCACGGGCCGGGGCAGACCACTGTTGTAGCGACCATACGTACAATAGAAGGGAACACTGCCAGGTCCTCTGCCATCCTCACAATCATCGTTATACTTCAGCCCATTGCTGCAGCCACTGTATCTATCATGTTGAGGATCTTCCTCTTTTTCACTGACCCTTTACTTCACTAAGCAAAATGTCCTTCACCAGGGACTGATTCCTCCCCATAACATGTCCAAACTATGCAAGATGTAGTATCTCCATCTTTGCTTCCAAGGAGCAACTCTGGCTATACTTTTTCCAAGACAGATTTGTTTCTCCTTCTGGCAGTCCATGGTTTATTCAATATTCTTCACCACCATGGCAATTCAAAGGCATCAATGCTTCTTCAGTCTTCCTTACTCATCATCCAGCTCTTGTATGCATATGACAGGGCAACTTAAAACATCATCACTTGGGTCAGGCACACCTTAGCCTTCAAGGTGACATCTTTGCTTCTCAACACTTTAAAAATGGCATTAGCAGCACATTTGCTCAAAGCAATGAGTCTTTTGGCTTTTTGATTGTTGCTTTCATGAATGTTGATTGTGCCTCTTAAAGTAACAACTGACGGTGCGAAAGTAAATGAGTAGACTGATAATCATATAGCTACTTGTTAGTCGCTGTCGAGTTGGCCCTCAACTAATTGCTTCGTCATGCCCAACATGACCAGACCACTGAGATCCACTGGGTTTTTACAGGCTGACTTTTTCAGAAATAGATCACCAGTCCTTTACTCCTAGCCCTTCTTAGTCTACAATCTTTACTGAAACCTACTCAGTATCATAGTAACTTATAAGCCTCCAATGACAGAAAGATGGTAACTGTGCAAGAGGTACATTGACTGGGAACCAAACCAGGTGTCCCACACGGAAGAAAAGAGATCTACCACTGAACCACCAATAACTCCTCATAAAACAAAAACAGAGCAACTTACAGATGACTGCATCTAACACACATTCTATGGTCCCCCCAAAAAGAAGGTTTGGTTAGTGATATTTTAAATTGCAGTAGGTATAAAGTCCCTAAATGGGCAAGAACAGGTCCATTCAAAAAAAAGAAAAAAAGAAATGGGTTATAGTTAGCCCTTCAGGAGAAGTTTATTCTAGAGAAAGACCATGGGCATTTAATGGTGATACTCAGGACAATTCAGCATTGTTGCCTGTCTGAATCTATAGTACATCACCCCTAAGATGGGACACAGGGTGTGTGGTAGTTAATCATACTATCATGGATTGAATTATGTCCCCACAAAACTGTATGTTTCAATTTGACTGGGCCATGATTCCCAGTATTGTGTGGTTGTCCTCTACTCTGTGATTATAATTTTTCTAAGTATTGTAAATTCTGATCTCAGCCCATGGTTAATAGTGCAAGATTAGATTATGTTAAAGTGGGTCCTAGTGGGACTGCAATACCCTTGCTAAGGTTACATTCTTGATCCAACATAATAGGAGTTTCCCTGGGTTATGACCTGCATCACCTTCTGTCTCTCAAGAGAAGAAATGGATGTGAGCAGAAAGTTGGAGACCTCATACTACCAAGAAAGCAGCACCAGATGCAAAGTGCATTCTTTGGACCTGAAGTTCCAGTGCTGAGATACTCCCACATCACGGGATGACTGGTGATAAGGATCTTCCTCTGGAACCCACAGAGAAGAAAGCCTTCCCCTGGAACAAGCACCCTGAATTTGGACTTCTAGCTTGCTGGACTGTGAGAAAATGAATTTCTCTTTGTTGAAGGCATCCACCTGTAGTATTTCTGTTACACACTGTCACAGGATCTAGGCCCCCTCTACCACTTACTAGCAGCATGACATTGGTCAAATTACAACTTTTTTGTACCTCAGTCTCATTAGCTGTCAAATGAAAATAAAAGCATAGTTGCCTTCCAGAGTTGCTTGGAAACCCGGGTGGTGTAGTGGTTTAGTACTATGATTGCTAACCAAAAGGTTGGCAGTTCAAATCTACCAGCTTCTCATTGTAAACTCTAGGGAGCAGTTCTACTCTGTTCTATAGGGTCGCCATGAGTCAGAATCGACTCAACTGCAGTGTTTTCTTGTTTTTTCCAGAGTTGTTGGGATGACTGAGTCATTACGTATAAAGTGAAGAACACAGTGCTGAACATTTAGCAAGTGCTTAATAATTCAAGGTTATTAACTACAAAAGGGACTCAGGATATTCAGTAGATGTAATTCAAAAATGGTAATGCAAAGACCACTCTATTGGCCAGATAACTTAGTCAAACCCAGTGCAGTCACTGCCATCCATTTTCCTGACCTTTCCAAGAAGGCATCAGTGACAGACGCTACATGAAGACCTAGCTCCTCATTCAAGCTTGTGACAGCCTGCAAAAGTATTGCAAGGGTTCTGGTTCCATAAGCCAGTTCATCTGAACTGTGGAGACACACAAAATCCAGAGAACAAGGGAAGAGCCTAGGGCACTTACAAATATTTCTTTCCAGGCTAAGGCATTTCCTTATCTTCCTCTTTCCCTGGTTTGTATGTGTCTTCTTCCTTCTCCTTTCCCTTTCCTTCCCCTTCCCTTCTCCTTTTCCTCCTCCCAGTTAATCTCCCTGCAGTCCTTACATGCTCTCCTCCCTGGTCTTACAGCTAATTAACACTGTAATCTTTAGTCTTTTAAAGTCACTTGCTGATACACATCTCCTGCTAACCAAAAAAGCTGGAAGTTCAAGTGCAACAAGAGGAAAGTCTAAAGAAAGGCCTAGAGATCTACTTCTGAAAAACTAGCCACAGAAAAACCTACAAAAGACAGTAGAAAGACACATGAGGTCACTATGAGTAGGAATCGACTTGCTGGCAACTGCTTTTTTGTTTTAAATCTTCTATGCAAAGAAGCAAAAAGGTGCATGAGATTTTCAGTGCCTCACTTTCCCAAGAGTCTAGCTGTGATGGTAAAGGTTGTGTGCCAAATTGGTTGAGCCAAGCTTCTCAGTTGTTTGGCAGTTACAATATAATGTGGCAGTTATGTACTGATGTAATAATATTCATGATGAGATCTACTATGAGTAGCCAGCAAATCAGCCAAAAGGGAGTTTCCATGAGGGTATGGCTTGCCTCCACTGTGTAAATGGAAATCCCAGCAAGCTTCTTGCTCTGGATCCTACGTCCTACAATCTAACCTCCTGTTCTTCAGATCTGAATTAGCAGCCTCTGCAACCTGTGAGCCAGTGACCTGTCATCCAACCTACAGATCTTGGGCTCATCAGCCCCTGAAGTTATCTCAGTCAGGAGAAGCTTCCAGCCTGACAGCTGTCCCACAAACATGGGACTTGTTATATTCTATAACCATTTCCTTCAGATAAATGTCTTTCTGTGTATGTATATATACATATGTATGCGTATACATACATATAGTTTATACACACACATACACGTACACACACTTCACTGGTTTTGCTTCTCTACAGAACCCAGTCTAAGGCATTAGCTAATGGGAACAGCTCAGCAGGCTCTGTGTAATGTACTTGGTGAATTCATTAAATTTCCATCTACATTGCTTGACAGCTTCTGGGGCCAAAATTTACTCCCATCCTTAAGGCTTCATAAATTGGCTAGTCAAGCTATGGCCACATCTTAGTGAGTTGTATCTGTGAATTTATGGTATTCAGGTTTAATGTAGCATCACTGCCATCACTTTTCAGTACTGTGAGCATTAATTTAATCCTCAGGTATAATTCATCATGGTTATTATGAGAATACCAACATAAACAAAAGAGGAAGAAAAGATACATAGGTTGTGGTCTAACCGCTTGAGTCAACTCCAAAGAGAAGGAGATACTTGATAAAGCTTGCAGTATTTGGTGAGTCTTGAATGTACTGAGTGTTATTCCAACTCAAAATCTGTTACATACTGGATGGGAAAAATACGCACAGAAAAGCCTACTAAAAATCCAAAGAACACCAGCCAAGCAAAAGTACTGTACCCTGTCACAATATCTGGGCTATGTGTCCTCTCTGTAACTCAGCACTTTAAGTATTAGATACAGAAAAACCATAAATTACTATTATTCATCATCATCTAGTGTCTTCAGCAACTATCTTCTGCTATTAGGCTTTGTTTGGTCTAGTCTGTCTTAACATGGCCTGTTGTGAGTTGGATTTGCTTGGGTTGGGTCAGGTTGGGCTGGGTTTACTTTGAAGAGAGAAAAGGTTTGCAGAAGAAAAGCTGTGAATTGTTCTCTTTGTCTTGCTCATTATATCAAGTTCAGAAAGCAATGCCAACTCAACTCTCCTGCCCTTGTATAAGAGTTGAAACTAATTTTTGGCTTGTAAGTACAAAATCCCCAGTCTATTCTGCAGCCTGTAGCCAGCTTGTCTGCTCAGAAAAGAATAATATCATAATTTGTAAAAGACCAATAACATTGGTTTTGTTTATTTTAACATACAGATTATAAGGTTTCACAGGCAAGAAATTGAGTTAAATATAAAAATTTGAGATGCCAACCGATTACAATCCTCCTTTCAGCAAGGTTTTAAATCTGCCACAGGTAGCTGGCATTTTAAATGAGGGTACGCATCATTGAAAACAGCATGG
This sequence comes from Heterohyrax brucei, assembly GCA_028571685.1. NCBI lineage: Eukaryota > Metazoa > Chordata > Mammalia > Hyracoidea > Procaviidae > Heterohyrax > Heterohyrax brucei. Next base: position 38,187,158 of record CM053157.1, on the reverse strand, counting down.
ATTATGGAGACAGAAAGAATCCATGTTCAAATGGGCTCTATCCTTCACTACTCTCAGGGACATGCCTTTTTGTCCTACTATCCAACTAAAAAGAAAAAAAAGAAAAACTCCTGTTGCCATCAATCCAATTCCGACTCATGGTGCAGGGCAAATCCAAGGCTCCCACTGCATATGAGGAGAGGTAACAGGCTGGTGCATTTGGTCCCAAACCAAGACAAGTCTGAAGAGCTCCAGACGGTGGGATCTGTTAAGAATCTGCTTACATGCATACAGTCCCTTAAGCAGTGTTAGATGACAGGGCCTGAAAGATAGTCCAGCACACTGTATGCCCTCACATCACAGAGCAGAGCTGAAGATGACACCAAAGGTTTCACCTGAACAGTGATTCCACTGATTGAGAGGAAGCTAAGTGTGCAAGAACAATTTTAGAGGTGCCCATTAGTTACGTGCCTTAGTTCCCTAGCACTGCTGCAACCGTAATACCACACATGGATGGCTTTAAAGAACAGCAACTTACATTCTCATAGTTCAGGAGATTAGAAGTTCAACTTTAGCGTGTGGCTGTAAGGAGAGGCCCTTTCTTTGTCTATTTCAGCTTCTAATGGCTGGCTGTGCTTGGAGTTCCTGGGCTTACAGATTCGTCTCCCTCCATCCATTGTCGTTAGATGGCATCTTTCTTTCCTTATGTGGGCTGTCTCCTTCATCTACGCTGTTTTTTAATCACTCAAAAGTCATTAGGTTTAGGACACTTCCTACACCAACTTGGCCTCATTAACATCAAAAATACATATATTCCCAAATGGGATCACATCCACATAACAGGGGGTAGGATTCCAACACAGATTTGGGGGGGTAGGATGATGACACAATCCAATCCATCAAAAATATCCAAGTAAGATATCAAGTAGACAGCCAGATACAGGAATCCTGAATTAGCGATAGAGACATCTGGGAGTCAGCAGCATATGGGTGACATTAAAGCAATGAGACTGGATGAAGCCACCCAGGGAGTAAGAGAGTAAATCCATTTGTTATCAATGAATTGTGGCACATTGGATTATGATTTCCAACTCTTAGCTCCCTCCCTGCACTAGGATTATACAACTTCATTCATTGTCTTGAGACTTGTCCTTGCCTCTAGGAGGCAGAGTATATTTTCTTTCCCATTAACTTTGAAATTGGCTATGTACTTTGCTTTGATCAATAAATATAGCCACAAGTGAAAGTAAGCCAGTTCCAAGCAGCAATTTCAAGAGACATCACACATTTCTGCTTGCCTCTTGAACTTCTGCCTTCTGCCAGCGGAAGAACATAGCCAGAAAGCCACTGCCTCTCAGCCTGGGCCCAAAAATGAAAACACATGGAGCCCAATTGAGCCTAGCTGAGCCCAACAGAGCAACAGCTAACCTGTGGGTTCTCTAAGTGAGACACAAATGTTGTTAGAAGTAATTGATTTTAGGGTGGTCTGCAACTATAGCAAAAGCAGACTAAAACATCAATATAACATATCACCCTTCGTAGATACTTCCAACGATCAGGGTAAGCCAGCCCTGAAGATTCCAGGCCTCCAAGCTGAAGAGAGTTCCAGGGAGCTGTGCAAGGTCAGCCTAAGGCAATACTATGAAATGGTCCAAGTTTACTCTTGGAAATCTCAGACTCATCTTAGGTACCTTCTACTCCACTCCCCACTAAAACCTTTCCAGAACAAAAACATGCTCACAGAAGGTTCTGATAGAAGTCACTGCGTTAGTTCAATTCAATAAACATCAACAAGATTGATAAGACCCGGGTACTAGGAGTGATGCTTATGTTCAAACATGGACCATCTGAACCCGTGGTGACCTGACACACAGTATGTGCACTGAGTGTGTAAGGCTAGCAAAATAATAGCTTCATGGATGAGAATCAGCATAAAATCAATGCCAAGAAGGCAGAGATTAATCATATCCTTGCTTTCCTGTTCTCCAGCATTTCTGACACCAGTCACCAACATGGCACTCTCTTTCTGACCCCAGTCACTCAAGGCGAGGTTAGATCTCTCATCTTTGGGTTTTTTAATTCCCTGGAACAACTCAACAGAACTCACAGAAGATATTATCATTATGATCACTAGTTTTATTATAGTAAGCCCACTGCCATTGAGTTGTTCCTGACTCACAGGATATAAATCAGGATCATCATAAAGAAAAGATTCATTGATGAGGTCTGGAAAGGTTCCTAATGTAGAGCAGTCATGTCTTTGAGATGACACTCACCCTTGCTCTGTTGTCTACTAAGAAGCTCCCTAAACTCCTATGTTCTGCACTTTTACTGGCCAGTCCCACATGCCAGGCTAAAGCATGCCTCATGAGGCTAGATGATATCAGAGTCTTTTCTGGTCTGACCAGCCTCTACTCAACAGCACAAATCCTCAGGCCTGGCCTGGAGGTCCCACACCAAGGCACCTCAATTAATCTAACAGTTACTTCTCTGGAACTAAGGACAAAGGCCACCTTACTAAGGGTAATACTAGTTCCTCTACCCCACAGCTGGTGAGTTACATGCAGCAGAGACCCATCTTGAGCCTGTAGGTAAATAAAGAAATGCTTTGTAAAGCAGCCAGATCCAGTAATCTTTAGGACTTTAGGTCATACCCAGATCGCTAAGGTATAGTCCCAGGTGTGCCACGTAATAGCGAAAAAGGTGAGTCCATTGTTAGATGCCATCTCAGGACATACCTGCACCAGGACATACCTATCTGTGGCTTTCAGTTCAGTACGAATAGTGGATATGTCTTTTTTATGGATTGAATTCCATCCCCAAAAGCATATGTTCAAGTCCTAACCCCAGAGCTGGTGAGCCTGACCATGTTTGGAAATAGTCTTTGAAGGTGTTATCAGTTGACATGAGATCTTACCAGAGTAGGGTGGGTCCTAATCCAATCTGAGTAATGTCCTTATAAAAAAAGGAAAAAAACAAAGACACACAGATGGGAGACACCCAGGGGGCATGAAACTGGAGTGAGGCATCTACAAGGCAAGAAATGCCAAGCATCTCCAGCCATCATCAGAAGCCAGGAGAAGGACAAGGAAAAGATTCTCATTCAGAGGTCTCAAAGGAATCAACACAGCCAATACCCTAATATCAGAATCCCAGCATCCAGAAGAGTGAGACAATAAATTTCTGTTGTGACAAGTCATGCAACCATTGTACTTTATTAATGGCAGCCCTAGAAAACTAATATACCCTCATTTCAATAAAATTTGAACTTTCCACTATCCACAGGGGTCAAGGATTGACTTGCACCTCCCCCCCCCCCCAAATATCTGTCAACCTAACTAGGTCATGATTCCCAGTATTGTGTGACTGTTCACCATTTTGTCATCTAATGTGATTTCCCTCTGTGTTGTAAAGCCTACCCCTATGAAGTCATGGGATGGATTAGAGGCAGTTATGTTGATGAGTTCTACAAGATTAGATAATGTCTTAAGTCAATCTCTCTTGAGATGTGAAAGAAGAAAGCAGAGAGACAGAGGACTTCATACCACCAAGAAAGAAGTACTGGGAGAAGAGTGTGTCATTTGGACCTGGGGTTCCTATACAGCAAGGCTCCTGCTACAGGGGCAGATTGACAAGAAGCATCTTCCTCCAGAGTGGACAGAGAAAGAAAGCTTTCCTCTGGAGTTGATACCTTGAATTTGGACTTGTAGCCTACTCGACTATGACAGTGCAAATTTCTGTTGGTTAAAACCATTGCCTTCGGCTGGGTTCTCTAGACAGGAAAACATATAAATATATAGATTGAGATCAAGGAAACAGCTCACAGGACGTAGAAGCTGGACCGTCCTGAGTCCACGAACCAAAGTGAAGACTTCTCTCAATACACATAGCCACAGCGGCTAGTGATCTCAAGACTTGCTGGATGGACAGCAAGGCTCCTGTCTTAGGCGTTGAAGATCAAGGAATGTGAAGATCTTCAGATAAGCTGACACCTCAAGTTCTAAGAGCTGGAGGTCAGACAAACAGGAAACAGCCATAGGATCCAGAGAAAGCAAAAGGCCGGAATGTCTGCTTATATATGGATGCCAGCCACATCTCCAAGGAAACATCCTTTAAACTGACTAGCTACTCACAACAGATGCAATCATAGTAGTGATCACACACAAACACTGAGAATCATGACTCAGCCACACCGACAAACAATTCTAACCATCACAGTCACGCACTTAAAGTATCTGTGCTATAGCACAACAGGTGAATGCAGTTTGCCAAATAGGATTCCTCCTTGGACCAAAAAAAAAACCCTACAAAACATTGTCATCAAGTCAATTCCAATTCATAGCGAACCTATAGGATGGAGTAGATCTTCCTTATAGCATTTCCAAGGAGTATTTTCTGAGTTTGAACTGTTGGCTCTTTGGTTAGCATCTGCAGCTCTTAACACTATGCTACAAGGGTTTACAAAGCCATCAACAGCAGATGGGCCCCATCTGGCACCCAGAGCCACAAATACATCAGTCATAAACACAGTGACCTTAGGACTAAGGAAGGGGTCAATCTACAGCACAGAATGCCTTGCTCGGTAGCCACCTGCATGCCCACAGCTACTGAGCTGAACAAAGACAGCAATAAACAGTGTTCCTTCTTCCATCTATCTATAACAGAAGAGTAGATGTTTGCCAGGATGGCAGCACAAAGAACCTGGTTGCTTCCATCCAAGGTGGTTATTCCTTCCCAGGGCCTGTCTCCCATGGAAGGCCTGAAATATCTCACTCTCTAGCCCTATACTTTATCGTAGATCCTATAGTGAGCTTCTTTCCATCTGTCCACAGTCAGCCACCAGGATAAGTCGAGCATTTTTAGATAATCCTCATTAGACACTCAGTGTTCATAACATCTACAGTGCAACCATTTTTTCTTTTATCCAGAGATAAAACAACAATAAACAGCTTCTGTTCTGTTTATAAGTGACTAGGATCATCCAAAGTATATCCTTCACCCAACCTCTCCATACTAATTATTATTATTATATTAATGCTAAGAGATGACCTGTTCTAAGTAGATGTTGTTGTTACTTTAGTTGTCACTTCTGAATCACAGCCACCCCATGTGTATGGACTGGAACTGTGCTTCAAAGGGTTTTCTCTGCTGTGATTGTTCAGAAGCGGATCACCAGGCCTGTCTTCCAAGGTGCCTCTGGTTGGGTTCAAACCACAAACCTTTCAGCAAGTAGCTGAGCATGTAATCCTTATGCTTCAATAGTATTGTCTGTCAGACTAGGTGCACAATTCATAATGTCTTGTGGCCCCTGGACAATTGTCTGTAAGCTTTCAAGGGAGACTGTAACATGGAAACACTTAGATGAGAGTTTATAAGATTTAAACTCTTTAACTCTGCCTCCAAGCCTGGGTTTCAAACCAGTTCTGCCATAGCTAAGGAAGGGACAAAGGAATAGATATGAAGTTTTACAAATTGGGTGAACCAGAATGGGGCGAATTACAGCTCAAAATGTTGTTAAAACTTAATTTCCCTCTTAGAAAACAAATGCAGTATAAGAGTTACAACCACAGCAATCAAATCTCTTGCCAGTCAGATTTTGTGCAGAATGGGAAACAGCGCATCCCACTCAAAGACAGCAGCCTACTGAGCTACTGTGAATGTGTGTCACTCTCCCGAGTCCTGGCAATAACCCAGTCTCACACAGCAAGCTACTGAAATGGCTCACTATGACTCTTCCAAGTCTTCCATTACAAGGCTTTGACCAGTAATTATTCTCCTTCCAAACCAAAAACCCAAACCCACTGCTGCTGACTCAATTCTGACTCACAGCTACACTAGAGGACAGAGCAGAACTGCGCCAAAGTTTCCAAGGACACCTGGAGGATTCGAACTGCCAATCTTTTGGTTAGCGGACACAGCACTTAACTACCATGCCACTAAGTTTTCCATCCTCACTGCAGATGACCCAAATTATAAAAATTCAAGTCTGTTTTGATTTTGCTTTGTTGGCTATGACTGAAACAGTTCACACTGGTTTGAAGCCCTGCTCTAAACACACCTGAGACAAATCACCCATTCTTTCCGCACCTAGGCTGGAGGTATTTTTTTTTTTTTTAACTGGCTTCCACCAGTTAACATGAGGTCTTCGTGAAAAAGGATTTTTATCTCAACCAAAGCAACAGGGGCAGTGTGTTGGTTAGGAGTCATTTTAGTTGCAAGCAACAGAAAATAATAATAACAAACAATGGTGGCTTAAGTAATACTAAAACTGGTAGATGAGGCTTGATATGATTATCAGAAACCCAGGATCTGTCTGTCTGGACGTTCTGCCACCTCAACAGGCAGCTTCCTCTTTGAGATCTGAGACGGCTGCTCCAACTCCGGTTATCCTGTGAGCAATCCAGCAAGTGGGAAGGCAGAAGCAAAGAAGGGCACACCCACTCCATCTAAAGACTCTACATGGACGTTCACCCTTCTCTTTAAGGACACTTGCTGGAATTTCTAAACAATCCTCCTGCTCAAAGCCTAGTAACATGCCCCACACTCATAGGAAATCACTCCGTCCTTCTGTTCGTGTACTATTGGCCAGAGTGCAGTCAGATGCCCTACATTGATAGAAAGTCACTCCACCTTTCTGTTCCAGTCCTATTGGACAATGTGGTCACATGCCCCACAATCACAGGAAATTACTCAATCCTTCTGTTCCTACTCTGTTGGTTAGAATGTAGTCAAATGTCCACACTCACAGGAAAGCACTCGGCCTTTCTGTTCACTTTCTATTCGCCCAAATATAGTCACACGGCGTCACTTAGCTGTGAAGTTAGCTGTGAAATGAAGTTTTTGTTCTCAGCACCCGTGCTCTGAGCCAACATTCAGAAGTTATGTTACAAAAGAAGAAAAGAAGGACTTCTGGGAAACAAGAAGCCATCTTTGCACAAGCAGAAAACCATCTTGAGCACAAATGTTTTTTAGCACACAGGAGCAAGTTTTTGTGCTTTCCTAGCATCGCCTGCAGAAAACTGGGAGTTTTCAGAAACTGCTATAAGCAAGGAAATATCTTCTTTGATTAGGTCACTCTGCAACACACATGTAACCCAGATGCTCACACAGACACACAGCTCCACCACACAGACACAGTACTCACCATGCACTACACACCCTTGAAGCAGCACTCAAACCAGGATGAGAAACCAAAAACCACACCTGTTCTAACCCTGTATGTTATAGCGTAGAACTGCTCCTAGGGTTTTCTCGGCTATAACCTTCACAGAAGCAGATCAGCAGATCTCTCTTCCGTAGCGCCACTGGGTGGATGTGGACTACCAACATTTAGGTTAGTAGTTGAGCACAAACCATTTGTGCCACCCAGAGACCTGAAAGTAAGAAGCACTTCAAGGCAAAAAATAATAATAAGGGGGAAAAAGGAAAGTAATAAAAACTGACAAACATGAAAGGCCACTTTGCTATTGCCTCCTTCTATCTGTTCAAACACAATTTAGAGCACCTGGAATAACTGAAAGAATAAAGCTCTTATAATCCAGGCTGCATTCAGCCCTGGCAGAGACCAAGTGCCCAATGGCACATTCTTAATGTTTCAGGTTGATAACGAACACTTCCTTTATCCGGGTCCATGACCATATGCCCCCTTCTACCTCCTTTAACGTGGAACAAATCTTGCCCTGTTTCCCACTAAGACTGTCTTTGCACGGTTTCACAGGCCAAATACATAGTTTCACATAGTCACATAGATGTTGAGAGAATTGGAATTCTCCTGCTGTTGTTATTGTTACTGTTGTTGCTGTTGCTAGGTCCCAAGGAGTCAGTAACACTCATAAAGACCTAAGCATAACAGAACAAAACATTGCTCAGTCTTGAACCACCCCCACAACTTTTGCTATGTTTGAGCCCATTACGGCTGCCACTGTGACTCTTTCCTGAGAATCTTTGCTGACTCTCTACTGGAAACTCCTGGTGACACAGCAGTTAAGAGTTTGGCTTTTAACCAAAGGTCACAGTCTGAATTCACCAGGTGCTCCTTGTAAACACTTCGGGGGAACTTTTACTTTGTCCTACAGGATCATTATGAGTCTTTATGTTAATGGATTTGGCTTTTTGGGGGGAGGGGGTTATACTTTACTAAGCATGATGTCCTTCTCCTGGGACTGGTCTTTCCTGAAAACATGTCCCAAGTACATGAGATGAACTATCACCATCCTCACTTCTAAGGAGTATTCTGGCTGTACTTCTAACATAGATTTCGTTTGTTCTTCTGGAACCCATGGTGTATTCAACATTCTTTGCCAATACCACAATTCAAAGACATTAATTCTTCTTTGGTCTTCTTTGTTCACTGTCCAGCTTTCACATGGATGTGAGGTGACTGAAAATGCCTTGGTTTGGGACAGGCACACCTTAGTCCTCAAAGTGACATCTTCACTTTTCAATACTTTAACAAGGCATTTTGCAGCAGATTTTTCCAGTGTGTCATTTGATTTCTTGACTGCTACTTTCATAGGTGCTAATTTTGAATCTAAGTAAAATGAAATCCTTGGTAGCTTCAATATTTTCTCTACTTATATGGCTGGCTGGCATCACAATTGTTGCTTATGGGTCCAGTTATAAGAATCCTTTCTTTTGGGGGGGGGGGTAATCCATAGTGAAGACTGTAGCCATTCATCTTCATCAGTAAGTGCTTCAAACCTCTTCACGTTCATCAAGCTAGATTGTGTCATCTGCATACGACAGGTTTCTAATGAGTCTTCCTCAAATCCTGTTCTTCTTCATGTAGTCCAGCTTCTTGGATTATTTGTTCATCATGCAAATCTAATATGTACAGTGAAAGGATACAACCCCGACATATACTTTTCCTGGTTTTAAACTATGTAGTGTTCCCTTGTCCTGTTCAAACAACTGCTCTCTTGGTCTATGTATGTGTTCTGCATGGGCACAATTAAGTGATCTGGAATTCCCATTCTCTACAATGTTACCCATAATTTGTTATAATCCACACAGTTGCATGCTTTTGCATGGTCAATAAAACACAGGTCTATGTCTTTCTGGTATTCTCTGCTTTCAGCTAACACCCATCTGGCATCAGTAATGATAGCCCTCATTCTATGTAGTCTTCTGAATCCAACTTGAATTTCAGGCAATTCTCTATGTACTGTCACAACCTCTTTTGAATGATCTTTGGCACAGTTTTATTTGTACATGATATTAATGATCTTATTCAATAATTTCTGCATTCTGTTGGATCACTTTTCTTTGGAATGGCCATAAGTATGGATCTCTTACAATTGGTTGGCCAGGTAGCTGTCTTCCAAATTTCTTGGCACATGAGTACGCACTTCCAGCGCTCTATCCATTTGTTGAAACATCTCAGTGATACCTTCAACTTATGGAACATTGTTTTTTGTCAACTTCTTCAGTGGAGTTTGCAGTTCTTCCTTCATTGTCAATGGTTCTTGATCACATACTATCCCTGAAATGGTTGAACATCAACCAATTCTTTTTGGTACAATGACTCTGTGTATTCCTTTCATCTTATTTTAACAGAACCTGCATCATTCAACCTTTTACCAATAGACATCTTCAATATTTCAACTAAGGCTTAAATATTTTTCTTCAGTTCTTTCAATATGAGAAATGCTAAATATGTATTGTCCTTTGGATCTTCTAGCTCCAGGTCTTTGCACATTTTGTTATAATACTATGCTTTGTGTTCTCTAGCTGCTTTTTGAAATTTTCTGTTGAGCTCTTTTACTTCATTTCTTCCTTTCATTTCAGCTACTCTACATTCAAGGACAACTTTCAGAGTCTCTTATAAAATTCATTTTGGCCTTTTTTTTTTTCTATCTTTTTAATGACCTTTTGCTTTCTTCAAGTATGACATCTCTGATGTCATCCAACAATGCATCTGGTCTTCAGCCATTAGGATCCAACGTATCATAGCTGTTCTTGAGATGTTCTCTAAATTCAGGTGGGATACACTCAGCCCTCTACTTTGGTTCACATGGGTTTGTTTTAATTTTCTTAACTTGAATTTGCATATGAACAACTGATGGTATGTTCCACAGTTAGTCCCCACCATTGTTCTGGTTGATGATACTGAACTATTCTATCACCTCATGTTCTCATGAGTAACAGCTAATTTGGTTCAAAAAAGTGGAATCACAAAGAAGCAGTAATACCAAATGCCCACATCTCATCTCTTTAAAGCACAGTGGAAGGAGTTTTGCTTTTAGTGGTAAGTTTACATTCTGAAGCTGCTATATACATTTCTTACAGCAGAGAAGAAATAACTAACAGCCTACAAAGGCTTATAGCCTTCTTGTCACTTTTAAGAGATGACAGGACTCTGATTTTGACCTCCATTTTACTACTTTCCTTCCTTTTGAACAAAATCCACATAACCTTCAGTAACACTAGAACATTTCTGCATTACTTTGCATATACATCTGACTTCCATGCCTTTCCTACCCCTACAGTCAAAGCAAAAGTTCTGACTTCCCAGTTATCATGATCTTGACTCCAATTCAGTCGTCCTGCTCTTTCCTGTCTCTTGCTGGTACACTGCCTTAGGTCAGGAAGCACAGCCAACCCAAAACCTCCAGACAAAATCCTGGTGACATTTCTATAGGGCATGTTTGGTTTTGGAAACCCAGTTTGAATGGCTTCTGCTTGAATCATCGCTCCATCAATACCAACCTTACCCTAAGTCAAGTCCGAGTCCTAAAAGCATTATTTGTTGTATGATGTTTGGCAGATTCCAACTCATAGTGACCCCACATGGCAGAGTATAACCTCTCCACCGGTCTTCCTAGTCTATGATCTTTATGTAAACAGACTGTCAAGTCTTTTTCCCTTGAAGCAACTGCTAGGTTTAAACCACCTTTCATTCAAAGGCCCAGCATTTACCTACTACACTACCAGGGCTCCTAAAAGCTTTGTATCTTTCCTTAATGTTTTAACATTTATTACCCATCTTGCATCACAAGTTTTCACACATTTCTTACCACTAAGAGACCACATACCCTGGTTTGTGCAGGGAAGGTCTAGCTCAGCTGTAGTCCTGCTGGAACTGTTTATTGAGTTCCCTTTCACTTCCAGTACAGAAGAAAAATTATACAGATACCCAGCTAACGTCTCATTTCTGTCTGTATACTCCATGACAACAGGAGGGACGGTCTTCATCACCCTGCTCCCCAAGGGGCCTCATACAGCACCTGAGTCAGGTAGGTACAGAGTAGATATCTGCTGAAGGAATAACCAAAGGAATGACTACATAAAATCACTCTTCTCCTATTCCTCATCTCGCTCAAAATCCAGTCATGTGCCCCAAGTAAGAAAAAGTGTAGTTAGGAAAACTTACATAAAGGAAATAGCCTTCTTCTACACTGAACATTCATTCTCACAGATTCAAGTTCTCACTCCAACACTTACTGTCTACAGGACTTGGGACATGCTGCCTAGCCATTCTTTGCCTTCATTTCTCCATGCATAAAATAAGCAGAGTAAAAGTGCCTTCCCAAATGGCTGTTGTGTGGATTAAATCAGCTCATATGAATAAAGGCTTAGAACACTGTCACAGTGTGAAATATCATGATTACTAATGAATACACAAAATGATTTCTGTAATGTCAGTTGTATTTTTTTGTCTGGTGTTTCATTTGGTATTTGGCTTGCATATTTCTTATGTTTTCTCAGTTTTCTACTCATGTTTTGTTTTCTAGGGCCAAATCATTTGGGAAGCTCTACACATTCTATTTTTAATTTATTCATGATGAGGACAAACATAAAAAGGATAAAATAAACTTTTTAAGAAAAATAGTACCTGCTAAACTATGGTATATATACTCAATGGAACACAATGCAATGATAAAGAACAATGATGATTGCAGAAAACATCTCTTAACCTGGTTTCAACTGGAGGACATTATGCTGAGTGAAAGTAGTCAGCAACAAAAGGACAAATATTGTATGAGACCCCTACGATAAGAACTTAAAAACAGACTCATGTATAGAAGAAGACTCTTTGACAGCTGCAAGTGTGGGAAGGGAGGGAGGCTGAGGGGTGAGGGTTTAGATTAGTTAATAGAAATTTGGTTGGGTGAAATCAGGACAGTACACATTAGAAGGAAGATCAAAAATAACTGAACTTCAACACAATTTGAGTACTCCTCCCATCTTAACCCAATATTGCAAGGACAGAGTAGCTGGGGTCAGGGGCCAGGGACCATGCTCTCAGGCAAAATCGAAGCCAATTGGCACAGCTAGCATTTTGCTAATGAGGACTCTCTGCACCGCTCATCGGTGAGTGGCATCTGAGTTCCTAAAAGCTGTCAAGCTGCCAAGCTTCCATCTGAGGGTACAGCAAATAGTCCTAACTCAACAAGAACGGATGATCACTGAGGACAAGAACGACATGGGGAAAAGAAAATCCAGAAGACAGTGGGACCCACGTGAGTGGGTCTCTACATCAACTCGTGACCAGAAGAACCAGATGGTACCCGGCCACCACGAGTGATAGCCACGATGGAGTCTCACTGTCAACAAGAGAATAAATAGGGTGTACCCCAAGATCTTCAATAAAAGACTGCAACTGATGGTCCAGGTGCTTCAGAGTTCCCCTGGGAGCTTGGCCCCTCACCCTGATGCTGTCCCTGTCCATAAATCATAATGGATGTCAATTTTTCTGACAGCAGTGAATTGGACTTGGCAACACAGAGTAACCATATCTTGTGGGAATTGTATGGTTCTATGCATCTATAGGATGTCATCCTGCTCACCTCTTGCTGGAGGAAGGGGAGTGGGTGGAGAGGAGGGGATAGGACACTGTTAGGAGGCTAGCACATGTATGGAGCAGAGAAGAAGGGTGTGTTGTCACCGGGCAGGGAGAGCAGTGGGAGCTGCATATAGGTGAGCATGCAAATTTATAAGGGAATGTACATTTTCATTCAATAATAATAAAAAAAGAAAAAAAATACTTGCAACTCTTTCAGTTTCATAAAATACAATTTAAAGTTTTAGACTGTTTTGTTTGTTTTGGGGTTTTATAGAAAAAGAAGACATAGCTTGTGTTTTAGTCAGTTGGTACTAATCTAACAGAAAAACCACAAAGTGGGTGGCTTTAACAAACGAATGTTTATTGTTACACAGTCTGATAGGCTACAAGTCCAAATTCGGGATGTCCACTCCAGAGGAGGGCTTCCCCCTTGTCAGTTCTGGAGAAAAGTTCTATACTACATCACTCTTTGCTCAGGGAGCATCCTGGTACAGGAACTTCAGGTCTGAAGGACTTGCTTTTCTCCAGGTGCTGCTTTCTTGATGGTATGAGGTTCCCAATTCTCTGCTTGCTTCTTTCTCTTTTTATCTCCCACAGGATGAAAGGATAAAGGGTGGTACAAGCTGTCCTGCAGGGAAACTCCCTTAGTACAGTGTTCCTGTCCCACCCTAGTCCTCTTTTGGCATTATCATTTTATTTATTAGCTTCAGGCAGATATTAGGATTTACAATATCAGAAAATCACAGAGGGCAATCACAGAATACAGGGAACCCTGGCCCAGCAAAATTACTACACATATTTTTAGGGAGACACAATTCAATCCATGACAGCTTGGGAGCAATTGATTTTTTTAAAAAAAAAGATCCTATGACCTTAAAAGTGTCGATGTGGCTGCCCTGATGCTACCACAGGTCCAGTGCTGCCTTAGAAAAAGCATAAAGCCAAGATCATAAAACCCAGCATTCCCAGAGTTCTTACAGACTTTGGGGGACATGCAGTCCCTGTGCGGTGCAGGTGATCAATAAATCTGCCTACAAACAGAAAGGTAAGCAGTTTGAGGCCACCCAGAGGTGCCTCGGGCAGGGGGGAGGGGGTTGGGAAACGGGAAATCAGCCACTGAAAATCCTGTAGAACACAGTTTTCCTCTGACACACATGTAGTCTGTCACCATAAATCAGAATCAACTTAACAGGAACTGGTAAAACTGATGGTCTAGACATGAGTTTTTAAGAACATAAATAAAAAAAAGAAAAAAACACCTAAGAAATGAAAATCTATAGTATGACTTATAGTGACTCTACAGGATAGGGTAGAGTTGCCCCACAGAGAGTTTCCAAGGACTGCCTGGTGGATTCAAACTCCCAATCTTTTGGTTAGCAGCCACAGCACTTAACCACTATGCATGCCACCACGGTTTCCATATTATAAATTTAATAGCTCTAAAAAAAAATATTTTATGAAATACAGTTAAGAATTGTGTTTACCTGCAAAAGAGAAGGAAATCCTATCTTAAAATGTGCAAAGCTCAGTCAAGTACTCATTCATTCATTCATTCAGCTATTAAATTATTCAACAAATATTTATTGTAAGCTTTCAGGAATCAGGCACCATACTAGGCATTATGGATCCCAACTGAAGGCAAAACAGCCACTATACTGTGTTATTTCAGAAAGTAAAAGCAGACACAATGAAGAAGACATATTTAAGGACAATATAAGGAAGGACATGGTGCCAGACAGAACTGTTCTATGATAGAAATGGTGATTTGGGGAGAAGGTGATTTTTCTCACCCTAGGTAATGTGAACATTAAGAATACACTCAGCACTAAACATCTGGCATAGATAACAATCTACCTCCCCTCTAACCAGACACTCTGAGAGTACTGTTTTAAAACATACCGAGTAGGGAAGAATGCAGGCAATATGACTTCAGGAAAGAATGCTTAGAAAAGCTTCACAACCGACTTCCAAGGAGCCTGAGAAAAGCCTTGAACTACATTCCAGTTGCCACTGAGTCAATTTTGATTCATGGAAACCCCAAGTGTGTCAGAGGTGAACTCCATTCGAAATGGTTTTCAATATCTTAGGGTTTTCTGATTTTTCAGAATTAGATTAGCAGACCTTTCTGGTAAGGTACCTCTGGTTAGACTTGAACCAATAACCTTTTGGTTAGTATCCAGTATTTAACCACTTGCACCCCACCCCCCACCAAAACAAACTCACTGACATCAAGTTGATTCTGACTCATGGCACCCCATATGTGTTTGAGTAGAAATGCACTCCATGGGATTCTCAAAGCCATGACCTTTCAGAAGCAGGCTGCCAGGTCTTTCTTCTGAGGTGCCTTTGGATTGAAGTGAACCACCAACCTTTCAGTTAGTTGAGCACTTAATCATCTGCACTACCCAGGAACTCCTTTGCAACACCCAGTGAGGCCATAATTATACAAACCTACACTAAAACTGAAGCATTTGTTATATATTTAAAAAACTCAGCTCTCTGTGAGTGGATGCATACCAGTGATCCATTATTAGAATTTTAATACTGATTAAAACCAACCCTTCACCTGCACAGTATCCTTTCCTCACAAGTTTTGTTCCAACTTTGAAAGAAAGAAATTCATAGTATCTCTGACTTTAACCACTGGGAAAAAAAAAAAAAAAAAAAAAAAAGCTCCCATTCCTAAAACCCAAACATCTGATAAAACGGGAGGATCCAGGATGGTGGCTTAGTCAACTACATCACACAGTATACAATCCAAACCAATTTTGCATGCCCACCTATCTGCAGCTCCCTCTGCTGTCCCTACCCAGTGACAGCACACTCCTTTTCACTCTAGATTTCCAGTGTCCTCTTAATAAGCATCTCTACCCTCCTCTTCCATCCTATCTAGAAGGAGACCAGTAGGACAGCCTCCTATAAATGCACAGAACCATAAAGTACACACACCATGTGGTCACAGTGTGTCCCTAAGTCCAGTCCATTCTTGTCTGAAGAGTTGACCTCAGTACTGGTTTCCAGTCAGAGACAGCAGCAGGTCTACAGGCCATGTTCCCACAGGATCCTCTGGGCTGCCGGACTATCAGCTGTGGTCTTTTAGTAGAGTTTGTGGGCTGCACACTTCTTTTTCTCATATTGCCTCAGGGACTTTGCATTTTGTCCCCTGTCACAGATGTCTTTGGTGGTGGCCGGGCACCGTCTGGCTCTTCTGGTCTCACGTTGATACAGTCTCCCATTCACATGGGTCCTTCTGTCTCCTGGGTTCTTCTTTCCTCGTATCTGTGTTGTTCACGGTGATCATCTGTTTCAGAAGAGTTGGGACCATTTGGTGTACCTCAGATGGCTGCTTGCTATCTTTCAAGACCCCAGATGCCACTCACCAATCTGGGGTGCAGAAGACTCTCTTCAGTAATAGACTAGTTATTCCAGTTGGTCTTGATGTCCCCCGAATACACAATCCCCAGGCCTGCATCCATGCTACATGATCCTGTGAAATATTGGGTTGAGTTTAGGGCTTGGCTTGGCTTGGCTTAGAAAACCTTTCAGTTTATGGTGAAGTCCAGTTAAGTGGTCCTGCTCTCTACTGTGTGCTGTCATTGCTTTCACCTAACCAAATTTCTATCAACTATCTAATCTGGGACCAACTCTCTCCCTCCCTCCCCATCATTATAGCCATCAGGGTCTTCTCTTCTGTGTATGTCTATTTTAAGTCCCCAACATGCCAGCTCCTGCCACATTTTTTATGTTCCTTTTCTTCTTCTTCTTCTTTTTTAAATCTTTTCTTTCTTCCTCTCAACTACCCCTATACACCACTTCCATTACTTACTGCTGGGCCACAGGGTACATCGGCTGGAAAGCCACTGCCTATAGTCAGCCCGGCTCTACCCTAGCCCCATTCACCAGTACCTGTTCCATCATCTTTCCCCACAACCCCTACTGTTTCCCCCTTTCCTTTATCCCTCTTACCTAGCCCCATATGCTAACTCCACCCTTCCTGGTGGGCCATGCCACACCACCACAGCTAGAAAGCTACCAGACTATCACCATCCCAGGTCTGCCCTATTCCCAGTCACCAGCTATGGCCATGCTTTTTATTTTATTTTTTTTTAATTTCTCTTCCTTTTCTTTTTCCATTCCACCTAGCCCAGTAATATGCCACCTCTGGTACTTCTTGTGGAAATACTGGTGGCTTGCTGCTCAAGTGCTATGTCTGTCAACCAAGGGGTCAGCAGTTCAAATCCACCGGGCAATCCTTGGGAACTCTATAGGGCAAGTGTATCTACTCTGACCTATAGGGTTGCTATGAGTTGGAATCAACTCAAAGGCAGTGGCTTTGGCTTTTTTGACCACTTCTTGCCAGGCCAAGACACTCTGGTAGAGCTAGAGAGCCAATGGCCCACTGCCAACCTTGCTAGCTCCTGCAACACTGCCGTTTTTTTGTTGTTGTTTTTTGCTTTCTTTTCTTTCTTCCTCTCACCTGTCCTTTATGTCACCTTGCCTCCTTTCCAACCAGCCCTCAGGGCTGCCCTACTCCCACTGACTCGTCCCCACCCTACTGTCAGCTTTTATATTTATTTATTTTATTTTCTCTTTCTTCCTTTTCTTTTTCCTTTCCACCATTCCCCGTAGGTTACCACTCTCCTTCCCTGGACACGACTGCACCAGTGAGACGAGACAGGCACCAGCCCACCGCCACTAGGCAGCTCCTCCGAATTGCATTTCTGTTCACTTCTTTTCTTTCTTTCTTTTCCTTCTTCCACCTCACCCCATAAGTCGCATCCCACCGGCCCTAGGGTCCACTCCATCCCCACTCACTGGCCCCGACTACGCAGCCAGTTTTTGTACTTATTTATTTTCATTATCTTTTTTCTCTTTCTTTTCTTTCTCCCTCCCACCTATCCCTATCTATTACCTACGCCTTCCCCCTTTCCCATCTGACCCCACCACGATGCTGTGACTCGAGAGCCACCAGGGCACACGCTCTTCAGCGCCCTGTGTCCACGTGGTTCTACCCATGACCCCCATCACACCATTCTTTCTTTTGACTTTCTATTTTTTCTTTCTTCCTTACCTTTGCCTTCTCCATCCAACTTAGCCCAGTATATCACCTCCCCTCCCTTCCCAGGTCTGCCAGCCCACTAGGTCACCCCCAACATACTGACATTTTTTCCCTTTTACTTTTCTCTTTTTTTTCTTTCTTTCTTTCACAAAAACCAAAGATCCCAGATACCAAAAGAAAGTCACCAACATATATATAATCATTTACCAAAACTAAAGACAAAAATCCTAAGTGTAGCTCCGGAAAAACAAATAGTCATTTATAAAGGGGAAACAATAAGACTAAGCTCTGCAGAAACTATTCAGGCATGAAGGCAAAGAGATGACATTCATAAAAATATTGAAAGAAAAAAACTGCCATGAATAATATATCTCAAATAACTCATTCTCAAATATGATGACAAAATTAGGAGATTTCCAGGTAAACAGAAATTAAGTGAATATGTTAAAAAGAAATGTTAAAGAAGTCCTTCAGTTAGAGAAGCAATAATGTCAGACAACAGCCACAGCCTAAGACACGGGACAGCATCAGCCAGATACCAACCTATGTAAAGAACTCTCAATAATAAAGCAAAGCCAAAGGACTTAAAACAGGGAAAAAGAGACATACATCTATACATGATAACAATGTCAAAAACACAGAATGGGAATAAATGTTATACGTATAAAATTGTTCAAATTCTAGAAGATAAGCATAAATTTCAATATAACCACAAAGGAAGTTAATAAACCTACCTATTACCATAAAAAGAGAAACATAAAAGTACAAAATCTATAATAATTAAAGAAAAGAAAATCTACAACCAAAAGGAACTCAGTAAAGTAGGAGGAAAAAAGAAAACATCAGCCTAACAAAAGAAAGCACAACAATATGACAGCAATAAACTCTCACCTACTGATAATCACACTGAAAGTAAATGGTTTAAACACACCTGTAAATGGTTTAAACACACCTGTAAAAATTCAGAACGTATGAATTTAAAAAAAAAAGACCCATCAATATGTTATCTACAAGACACACCTTAGAGACAGGGACATAAATATATTAAAAATCAAAGGATGGGAAAACTATACTAAGGAAACCACAACCATAAAAGGGCAGAAGTAGCAATACTTCTGTAGTAATAGTAGCAATAGAATTTAAAGCAAAATCAATTATAAAAGACAAGGAATGACATTGCCAAGCCAAGTGCCATTGAGTCAGATCCGACTCATGGCGACTCTAGGGGCTAGAGTAGAAATGTTCCCCTGAGTATTCAAGGAGCGCCTGGTGGATTTGAACTGCCGACATTGTGGTTAGCAGTGGTAGCACTTAACCCACTATACCACCAGGGTTTCCCTAAGGAAGGACATTATATAATTATTAAAAGCACAGTCCACCAAGAAGACATAACCTAAATAAACATACATGCACCCAATGACAGGGCTCCAAAATACATAATGACTCTAAAAGCACTGACAAAGGAAACAGTTGTACTATCATAATTGGTGACCACAACAGACCACTCTTGGTCACTCTTAGTAAAGGACAAAACATCCAGAAGAAAACTGAACACAGATATTGAACTTCTAATGGGTTTGGGAAAGACCAAAATACACTAAATGGACCTCCTAGATATATACGGACCACTCCACCCAACAGAAACAAAGTATACATCCTTTTCCAACGCACATGGAACACTGTCCAGAAAATACCACATTTTAGGCCACAAAGCAACCCTCAAAAAAAATCCAAAGTATCAAAACAATACAAAGCATTGTGTCTGATCATACCATAAAATAGGAGTCAATAATAGGGAGATCAAGAAAAAAAATTAAGTACATGGAAAGTGAAAATCAAGAAAAAGTTTACACAGAGAAAAAGAAAATCTTTGCTATGAAAGAGAAGCGAGAGAAAGGGATATCACTAACTAGGTACTACACAGTGTCAACTTTGGTTGAAAGGAAAGACAACACAAATAGAGGAAAAGTCAGCAAAACTTGACCAAGACAAAGCCACAGAAGCTTCCTAAACACATCCAAATACTCTGAGTGACCAAGTTACCTGAGCTGAGGGCTTGGGACTATGATCTTGGAGGACATCAAGGGCAACCGGAATAGTTTATAAAGAAAACGTTTTACACCCTACTTTGTTTGAGTAGCATCTGGGGTCTTAAAAGCTTGTTAAAGACCATTGAAAATAGATCGACTGATCTTACCATGTACAAAGCAAAGGACAATGAAGAAAACCAGAGATACAAGAAAAATTTGTCCAAAATGGACCGCATATACCACAGCCTCGACAAGCCTGAGCCCAGAAGAACTAGATGACATCTGGTTACCATCACATATGAATGACTCTGATAGTGATTATGACAGAGGCTCCTGGACACAGCAGGAGAAGAATGTAGAGTGAAATTCAACTAAGCAAAAAATTATCTGACTTACTCATCTGAGAGAGACTAGAGGAACTCCTGAGACCATGTCACGGTCATCCTACTAACTCAGAGCTGAAAACTACTCTCGAAGTCCACCTTTCAGTCAAATATTAGTCAGGCCTATAAAACAGATAATAACATATGTGAACAACATGCTTCTTAGTTCAATCAAATATACAGACCAAATGGGCAACACCTGCCCAAATACATAGACATGAAGGCAGAAGAGACAGGAAAACTGGATGAATGGACATGGAAAACCTAAGGTGGGAAAGGGAGAAAATGTTGGCATTGTGAGGATTGTAACCAATGTCACAAAACAATCTCATTGGTAAATTTGTGAATGAAAAACTAGTAGTACGGATGACACACGACACTGCAGTAATGTTGTCTGTGCTGAGGTAACACAAACTGCAGAACTGAAATCTGAGCTGTAGACATCTGGGGTCAGGATGGCAGAGATTCTCTCTGGCTATTATTGTAAATGTTCAAATACAGCATGACTAAGTTTAGAATGGGATATGGGAAATAAGACACGGGACACGATTCCAAGATTTGCCGATCACTCGTTCTGCCATCTTAGGCAATTTATTTGGCTTTTCCAGACTTTAATTTTCTCATGCAAGAAATGAATGAAATAGACCAGTCAATAGTTTTCACACTGGTTTGCAAGGGAAGATGTATTTTGGGTTGGGTGGTAAGAGAAGAAAGAGCACAAGGACTGTCTTTACCCAAAGAGTTCCCTGTTACGAGTTTTATTTCTCAGGCTTTTATGTATAATTTTATTTGAACAAAGAGTTCCTCAGCTAAAAAATAATGTGACATCTGTTTCCTTTCCCCTTAAGGTATTTGCTAAGCCAAAGAAAGAAGCACCTGTGGGTGATGAGCACATGAAAGCTGGAAATATAATAACTGCGGGAGCCTTTTTCTCATTTCTAAAGGGATTATTGAGGGAGGAATAGATTTTGTTTCCTGGAAACCCATCCAACATGTCTGGCTCCCACCTTGGCTGCAATTCCACAGGATATTTTCCAAAAGCTCCTCTCCTTTGCCAATGGCCTGTGGACTAAAGGGGAAAAAAAAAATCTTCTCAACCTGGATTTCCAGGGTCTAGCACTCTAAGGGATACCTGGTCCCTATCTGAGTTGTCTCCCTTCGTAGAAGGATGTAAATGTTTAGTCCCAATAATTATATAAGAAGACAAACTATCAAAAAAGAAAGAGGCAAATTCGTATTATATTTTACATACAGGAATCATGGAATTTTAAATTATGACTTTAAACAAGAGGAAGAACGAAGCCCAGAGAAGGAATAGGTGTTGTAGAACATTATACAATGGGAGGTAGACCCAGGACCTAAACAAAGCTGGTTGTACTGGAAAGGATCTATTCTACAAAATTTAGAAGATGAGCCTTCTACTTAGTCTGCTGCCTCTGGTTTCTAGTCAATGTTACAAGCATCTTAAAACTTCTGCCTTCAGACTTCACAGTCCCCTGAAGTGCATGTGTGTGTGTGAGAGAGAGAGAGAAAGAGAGCGCGCAAGCCTGTTTGTTAATGTCTACATGTGTGTCGTTGCGTTTGTGTGATGCAATTAATTACTCTTGTGTGTGGCTTTTTCGGTCATGGTCTTGTGATTCCCACCCAAAAAATTGAATGGAGCTGTTTACACTGTGGCCCACCAAGGGAATTGGTCAGTTTTGCCTTGAAAGAGAACCAATTCCAGAGCAGAGAGGAGAGGCCACTACCACCAAAAAAATGAGACACCAACAGCAGATACCAGCAGCAGACACCCACAGAAGATGAACAGTGAGTTTTCCTAGCCCACAGAGCAAGAGAGGTGAGTGCCACTGAGCAGCGACCAAGAGCCAGGAAGAAGTCTACGCCTGACCCATGAATTTGAGACTCGCCAGCATCCGCAACTGTGGAGCCATTTCCTTTATGTGGTTCACGGGTTTTGTGAGACGTTGTAGGAAATATCAAGCAACTCAAAGACAGGAGGGAGAATACTGAAGCTTTAGGGAGGAGGTGATGTTAGAGATGACATAGGGGTGCAGCAGTTTGGAAAACTCAGACATTGTGGACATCTTTAACCTCTCCACCTCATAGGAACAAGCTTTGTACTGATCCCTGTCAAATGAATTATTTTTTTAGTATGTCTGTGTGCCTTTCTGTTGAACATCACCAAAGAAAATGACCTATTTAAAGTTTGGCAAATGAATGTGACTGCACATGAAGACTGCTTGATTCAGAGCTCACAGAACAATCATGTGAACTTCTTACTTGAGTATTAAAAACAGTCAATTTATTTGGATCCAATTTTTTTGAGAGGTACCATGGTGTAATGGAAAGAACACACATAGTGGAATCAGACCTTGCACTAACTGTGTGTCCTTATTAAGTGACAACATCTTTGAGCTTCAGTTTCTTCAACATCAGATGTGGACAAAAACTTTCATCCTGCAACATTGTGACCACTATGTTAGTATATGTAGGTAGTCGGAAAGCAATACTATGCCTCAGCAACATTACTAATGATTTTAATTAATACTGTTAATAAAGATGAGGGAACATTTAAAAATTATTCCATTCTTTTTAACTTACTACAGTATCAACCTAATGTGGTATCTTACTGACTTGTTTTGTGCTGAGCATATCCCACATGACTTTCTTGTCTGTGTTTCTCTTTGTCAGTTTTATATTACATCTCTTCACAGGCTGTATTCTGTGCACGTATTTTCCAACATGAGTTCTCACCTGCCTATTAGAGGTTTGCTTCTGAGGTCTACTGAAAAATGTCAAGATACTGAGCACTGAAAAAGTCTTCACTGAGTGGACTAAATACCAGGACAGCTCTCATTACAGTCGTACTCTTTAAAATAATCACATAGACATACTGAAGAAAGGAAAGACCTACACACTAAGGGAGGTGTATTAGTTTCCTAGGACCGCTGCAAGTAATTATCAAGAACTTGGCAGCTTAAAGTAACTAAAATATGTTTCCTCACAGTTCTGGAGTCCAGAAGTCAAAAATAAAGGTGTCATTAGTGCTGGTTGCTTTTGGAAGCTAAGAGAGAATCTGTTCCACAAATTGTCCCAGTTTCTGGTGGTTGCCAGCAATCCTTGGTATTCCTTGGTTTACAGCTGCAACACTCCCACTCTCTGCCTCTGACCTCATATGGTCATCTTTCTTGTTTCTCTGTGTGTGTCACTCTGTGTCCTCTTCTCCTCTTAAAAGTACACCAGCTATAACCTTTAGCATATTGCATCTGAATTTGCAGACTATCTCAAGAATAGACTTGGTACACTGTACACTAATGACCAAAAACTAGATGAGTTGTGGGATGACACTATGGACATCATACATAAAGACAGTGAATGGTCATCAAAAACACAGGAAAGAAAGAAAAACCCAAAATCCATGTCAGAAGAGACTCTGAAGCTTGCTCTTTAATGTAGAGGAGCTAAAGTGTATGGACGAAACAGTGAAGTAAAAGAGCTGAACAAAAGATTCCACAGGGGGACTTGAGAAGATAAAGTATCAGGATGACAAGTGCAAAGACCTGCAGTTAGAAAACCAAAAGGAAAGAATATGCTTGGCATTTCTCAAGCTGAAAGAAATGAAGAAAATATTCAAGCCCAGAGTTGTAAATCTTAAGGATTCCATGGGAAAAATGCTGAACAATACAGGAAGTATAAAAAGGAGATGGAAAGAAAACACAGACTAACCCTACCAAAAAGAACTGGTTGATATTCAGTCATTTCAAGAAGTAGTATACGATCAACAACCTACTGCACTGAAGGAAGAAATCCAAGCTGCCTTGGAGGTATTTGTGAAAAGACAAGACTCAAGGAGTTGATGGAAAAACAATCAAGGTATTTCAACAAATGGATACAATGCTGAAGTGATCACTGGTCTATGCCAAGACATTTAGAAGACAACTATCAGACTAACCAACTGGATGAGATCCATACATGTGCCCATTCCAAAGAAACGTGATCAAACAGAGTATGGGAATTATATAACAATGTCATTAACATCACACACAATTAAATTATGTTGAAGATAAGTCAAAAAATAGTTGCAGCAGTACTTCAACAGGGAACTGCCAGAAATTCAAGTTGGATTCAGAAGAGGACATGGAACGAGGAATATCACTGCAGATGTCAGATGGATCTTTGATAAAAGCAGAAAATACTAGAAAAATGTTTAACTGTCTTTTACTGGCTATGGAAAGGTACTGGCCTGTGTTCATCATAACAAATTATGGACAACACTGTGAAGAATAGGAATTCCAGGGCACTTAATTTTTTCATTCATAATCTGTGTAAAGACCAAGAGGCAGTCATTCAAACAGAACAAAGTGATACTACACGGTTTAAAATCACAAAAGGTATGTGTCAGGGTTGTATCCTTTCACCATACTTTATTCAATCTGTATGCTGAGGAAATAACCCAAGAAGCTGGACTATATGAAGGACATAGCATCAGGATTGGAGGAACACTCATTAACAATCTGTGGTATGAAAATGACACAATCTTGCTTGCTGAAAGTGAAGTGGACTTGAAACACAGATGAAGATGAAAGACTACAGCCTTCAGCATGGGTTATATCTTAACATAAAGAAAACACAGTTCTCCCAACTAGATCAATAAGCAACATTATGATAAATGGAGAAAAGATTGAAGTTTCAAGGATTTCATTTCATTTGGATCCACTACCAACACTCATGAAAGCAACAACCATCAAATCAAAGAAGATATTGTGTTCAGCAAATCTTCTGCAGAAGACCTCTTTAAAGTGTTCAAAAGCAAAGATACGAAAAATCCTAAAGAATTTACTAAAAAACGTACTGAAACTAGTGGAAGAGTTCGACAAAGTATCAAGATGCAATAAAAACACACATAAATAACTGGATTCCTTTACATCAACAAAACCAAACCCACTGCTATCTAGTCAATTCCAACTCATAGTGATCAAAAGTAGAACTGCCCCATAGAGCTTCCAGGGAGTGCCTGGCAGATTTGAACTGCTGACCTTTTGGTTAGCAGCTACAGCACTTATCTACTATGCTACCAGAGGCTCCAACAAAGAGACCATCAAGAAGAAAATCACCAAATCAATACCATTCACGATAACCTCAAAGACGATAAAATACTAAGGAATAAATCTAATCAAAGGTATAAAAGACCTATACAAATAAAACTACAAGACTCTACTGCAAAAGACCTACGTAAGTGGAGGAAACTACCTGGCTCATGGATAAGATGACATAGCATCATGAAAATGTCTATTCTACCCAAAGTGAATGTATAGATACAACACAATTCCAATACAAATTCCAATAGCATTTTTAATGAGCGCGAGAAACAAATCACCAACTTCATATGAAAAGGGAAGAAGCCCAAAACAAGTAAAGCATTACTGAAGAAGAAAAACAAAGTGAAAGGCCTCATGTTACCTGACTTTAGAACCTATTACACTGCCATGGTAGTCAAAACAGCATGGTACTGGTACAAAAACAGATACATAGATCAGTGGAACAGAACTGAGAATCCAGATATAACATCATCTATCTATGAGCAGCTGATATTTGACAAAGGTCCAAAGACTGCAAACTGAGGAAAAGACAGTCTCTTGAACAAACAGTGTTGGCATAACTGGATATCCATCTTTAAAAAAGAAAAAAGACCCATATCTCCCAAGATGTATAAAAACTAACTCAAAATGGATCAAAGATCTAACTATAAAATCTAAAACAATAAAGATCATGGAAGAAAAAACAAGAACAATGCTGGGAGTCCTAATACATGGCATAAACAGACTGTAAAATATTACTAACAGTACCAATCACCAGGAGAGAAAACAAATAATTGGCAGCTCTTAAAGAGTCAAACACTTATACTCATCTAAAGACTTCACTAAAAGAGTACAGAGACTGACTATAGACTGGGAGAGAATTTTCAGCTATCACGAATCTGACTGGCATGTAATCTCCATAATCTACAAGACACTACAAAACCTTAACAAGAAAAAGACAAATAACCCAATTGAAAAATGGGCAAAGGATATAAACAGGCACTTCACCAAAGGAGATATTCAGGATGTTAACAGATACATAAGGAAATGCTCATGATCATTAGCCATTAGATAAATCCAAATTGAAACTATAATGAGACACCATTTCACCCCAACAAGCGTGGCATTAAAGCAAACAAATACAATGATAAATACTGGAGAGGTTGTCGACTGAATGGAACTCTTCTATACTGCTGGTGGGAATGTAAGATGATACAGCCACTTTAGAAACTGTTTTGGTATTTTCTTAAAAAGATATAGAAATACCACATCATTCAGCAATCCTACTTCTTGGAGTATATCCTAGAGAAATAAGGCTGTTATACAAACAGATACAGGGACACCAAAGTTTATTGCAACACTATCCACAATAGCAAGAACAGAGAATCAACCTAGGTGCCCATAGACAGATGAATGGATAAACAAACTATAGTATATTAACACAATGGAACACTCTGCAAACGATAAAGAACAAGGGTGTTCTCAGGAAACATCTGATAACATGGAGTCATCTGGAAGACATGAAGCCAAGTGAAATCAGTCAGTTGCAAAAGGACAAATAATGCATGAGACTACCACTACAAGGACTTAAGAAAAGGTTTAAACACAGGAGAAAATAATCTTTGCTTATTACCAGGATGGAAAGGAAGGGAGACGGGTATTCACAGACTGCACAGCAGACAGGAATTTTGTTAGGTGAAGGGAGTGACAGCATGCAGTAGAAGGGAAATCAACACTGTTGGAATATACCAAGAGCTAAGAGCTTCCCTAAATATAACTGAACATCCTGAAGGACAGAGTAGCAGAAATAAGGGTCTGGGGACCATGGTTTCAGGGAATCTAGGCTAATTGGCATAACTAAGGCTTTTTTTTTTTTTTTTTGAGAAAATGTTCTGTATCCTACTTTGGTGAGTGGCATCTGGGGTCTTAAAAGGTACCAAGCAGCCATCTAAGTAGCATCAACTCAATCTCATCCCTCAGGAGCAAAGGAAAATGAAAGACATTAAAGACAAGAAGAAAACATGAGCCCAGCAAACAGAAGGTGCCATATCATTCAGAGACTACATCAGCACAAAACTAGAAGAACTAGACGGTGTATGGCCACCACCAATGACTGCCCTGACATGGAACACAATGTAAAAAGTCCCTGGCATAGTGGGAGAAAAATGAACTAGAAGTCTATTGAAAAGGCCAGAATTGATGGCCCAATAGACTGGAAGTTCCCCTGAGGACATGTCCCCTTTCTCCCCAGATTCTCTGTTGGCCCAGAGCTGAAACAAGTACTAAAGCCAACTCTTCAGACCAAGACTGGACTGCACTGTAAGCCACAGAGTGATACTGGCAAAGAATGTGCTTCTTGGCTTAAATATATACATGAGGCTATCTGAGCAGCTCTTGTTTAGAGACAAAACAAGAGGGTGGAGCAGGATAGGATTTGGTTGAATTGGATATGCTAAGCACTGGGTGAAAAGGAGGCGTGTGCTATCATGGAGCAGGGACAGCAGTTAGAGTTGCATAGTGGTGGGGGGCACTTTATATGGCAAACTGGCTTAGATTACAAACTTTCACTTAACGAGCAATAATTTTTTTTTAAAGAAAAGGGAAAAATGTAATTTTGAGGACTAAGATACATCTTACCCAAGCCACAGCATTTTCAATTGCTTCATATGCATGCAAAAGCCGAACGATAAATAAGGAAGACCAGAGAAATTATACCTTTGAATTTTGGTGTTTGTGAAAAATAGTGAATATAACGTGGATGACTAGAAGAACATACAAATCCGTCTTGGAAGAAGCAGAGCCAGAATGCTCCTTAGAAGTGAGAAAAGTGAGACTTTGTCTCATGTACATTGGACACTAGCAGGAGTTACCCATTCCCAGAGAAGGACATTATGTTTGGTAAAGTAGAGGCTCAGTGACAAAGAGAAAGACCCTCAGTGAGATGAAATGACACAGTGACTGCAACAATAGGCTCAAACATAGCAAGAATAGTGAGAATGGTGTAAGACAGCACAACTTTTCAATCTGTTGTACACAGGGTCAATACAAGTCACAACCAATGCAACAGCCCCTGAAGATTGGATTTAGAATTCACTCAAAATCCTGGATGATCTTATCTCAAGGTCCTTAAGTTAACCTCTGCAAATACCCTATTTCCAAATATAGTTATATTCACAGGAACTAGGGGTCAGAACTTGATTATACCTTATTGGTGGGTATTATCCACTACAGTATGGAATACAAAATGCTTGAGGGGCTTGTGGGGACAGGACCCTAGATCATGCAGTTCTTCAGAGAAAAGATTCATGTGGAATTTGAGGCCTTCCCCAGTAGCAAGAAGAGAGTTCTGAGAGGTTTGAAGAAAACATCTTCTTCCTTGCTTCAGGACAGTGTTGTGGTCCAGGCTTCAGTCTGGGTACAATTTCCAGCTGGTCCACTTCTTACCATGTAACCTGAGGCATGTCACTCCATAATTCCAAGCCTGAGGTTTCTCCTCTGCTAGTTGAGAATAATGAGTCTTTTCCCACGAAGTGGCTGTGAGAATTACATGATTAATATGAGTAAGCCCTGTCATGATAAACATTTATAAATGTTAATCTGATTTTTATCATCTTATCATTCTGAGTAGGCCGACTCCTTCACACAATTGCTGTTTTAGTCTGTGATAATACAGCACTTACCCAGGGCAACTTATATTTTACTTCAATGTAAAACAGAATGGATCCAGGTTCAAAAAAAAAAAAAAAAAAAAAGGCAGATTGAACCCATGTGCTAACCTCTAAAATAATATCACACAAAGTAGACTCTCACATAGAGTAAAGAAGACAAAAGAGGAAACAGGCTGTAGGAGATGGTGGCAACGTTTAGAAGACAGAGAGGAGAGTGGCAGTTGATGTATGGAACCTTCATGCCAGTGGAGAGTGGTCCAGCAAAAAGAAAGTCCATTTGTACTACAGACTCCAGAGAGGTTCAGAAATCAGAGGGCTGAGTACCTCAGAGAGTCTGACAGTGGAGAGAGATAAGACTGAAAACAGGCAAGTGTATCGATGTTTGTGTAAGGAGCAGCTCAAGGCCCCTCATCTTCTTTGTGACCTTTAAATTCAGGCAACTGTGGGACCCAGCTCCTAAAAGTTACTTTGAGGTTTCCTCTTCAGAGAAAAGGACTAGACTCAGAGACTCCAGCTCTACAGAGTGTGGAGACACAGCACTGTGCTAAAAAGTGGAATTAAATTCATTGTGAGATATCCCCCCTTTCCATAATGTTCTGTCTATCCAACCATCAGAACAGACTGCAGTGAGGCTCCAAGCCTCCTCCCTCATTCCACTACTCCCCCACACAGCAAAAGACAACAGGATTCTTTTCTGGAGAAACTGATCAACCCCAAAGAAAGAGCTACAGCGATGGACATTTGTTTGTCCCCAGTGAAATGGTCAAGCTGCCATCCCCACAACAGTACATATTACTGGCCAACAAATCCCACCTGGGCACAGTCAGCTTATGGTGACTCATTCTTAATATGAACAAATAGTCAAGGGCCACCAGACATATGAGAAAAACTTCCAGCATGAAAGATGACGGGGAAAATCTAACAAAAAGAAACAAAGGGAAAAAAAACTTAAAGGGAAAAACAAATAAATCAGAAAGCAGGAAAAAAAAACTTAAAATAAAAACTAGTAATAACATCCTAGCAATAGGAACAGACATAGCATCCATGGTGGGGGCCAGGGGAGGCTAAGCTTAACAATAAAGGAAGAATCAGAGAGGAAGCTCGAAATCTGATAGGAGCTCCTAGAAGTAGTAACAATTAAAAAAAAAAAAAGGAAGAGGAAAATATCAAAGACAAAAGACCTGAAATTTCTGCAACTGAAGAATACACACTTCCAGAATGACAGGGCCCAATATTCACTCAGTACAGTGAAAGGAAAAAAAAACTCAAGGCACATCACAGTGAAATCTCAGGACACCACAAATAAAAAGGAAAATGTAAGAACTTCAGAGAGAAGAAATGAGAACCAGGCTAATACCTTACTTCTCAACAATCACAGTGGGAGCCAAAAGTCAAGAAAGCACCAATTTCCAAATCATGAAAGAAATTATTTTTAACAATAATTTAATACCTAGCTAAACTGTCAACATGAAAGGTTACCCCGAGAATTAAGCTCACAATATCACCCCCAAAATGGAGAGTTCAGTGCTAGAGAAAAGCAAAGATAATCCCCAGGATATTGTTGAAGGTACCAAGACAACAGCTGTGCCTGTAAGCAGCCAGTTCTACTTGCACCTGGAGCAGAGGGCTCCTGAGGGTAATGTCCTGGAAAAGAAAACTAGGTGCTTACCAAAGGCATTTTACCATACTGGGAGGAGATGATGTTACTGCCGAAAAGTTTAGGAAACCAATGTATAAGTACATTCAGAAACTAACAATCAAAACCAAACTCAATGCCATCAAGTCTGTTCAGACTCACAGCTACCCTATTGAAAACTAAGCAGTACTTAAAACCCAGTCAACTATTAACTCTGAGAAAAACAAACAGTATTTACAGTACATTACATAGCTCAACTCCAAATAATACTTACAAAGTTATAATAATATTATAAACCAATAAAAACAAACCTGGTGCCGTTGAGTTCACTCTGACTCATAGTGACTCTACAGGACAGAGTAGAACTGCTCTATAGTGTTTCCAAGGAGCATCTGGCAGATTTGAACTACTGACCTTTTGATTAGTAGACACAGCTCTTAATCACAATGCCACCAGGGTTTCCAATAATGTTCTAAAGTGAAATTAATTTAACCAACATTATTTAACCACACTGGAAGAATAGAGAGATGAAAATTGTGGGGTGAGGAGAAAGGTACATGAGCAGAATTTTGGTCTTCCTTACTCAGAAATCAAAAGATGGTGCCAAAACTGAAAACTCATTAAAAGAGCAATATAAGCCTACGATTTATTAATATGGAAGTAAATATCAGAAGAAACAGTTACAAGGTCATGAGTTGCCTCTGGGAAACCAGATTCTTTGAAAAGGGCAGGGAAATGCTAACTTTCATTATGAACTCAAAAGTACTATTAAACTTTTATAATCGTGTACATTCATTATATTGAAAAAGTTACAAATGAGAAAACTGGTAAAACACGCAAAGGAACTTCACTGTGAATGAACTGAATAATAAGTAACCCTGGTGGCAAAAACAGTTCAGTGCTCTGTTACTAACAGAGCAGCTGGTGGTTGGAACATATGCACAGTTTCCATGAGAAAAAGACCTTGCTATCTGTGTTGGTAATGATTACAGTCTAGACACCCTATGGGGTAGTTCTATTCAGGAACATGTGGTCATTATGAGTTGGGATCAACTGGATGACCCCTAACAATGACAACAAACTTAAGAATGGCAGTTTTCCAAGGAGCAATCATGAAATGAGAGAAGGCATAAAGCCTGGTTCCGTGGAACAATCACAAACTCAACATCAGAACTGTGACACCTGTCCCATAATCTGACCACAGCATTTACAGGCTGAAAGAGACACCAGATATACTCTTCTCCGTTATTTTAACATGGCAGTTCATTTATTTAGGTTTTGTTACAGTATAAAGTCTGTAGGTCCTCAAGGTTTTATAAAGCAAAATGTCACTTTGATAACTAAGGTATATTTGGCCCAAGCCATCAATCACATCATATACTTGAGAAAGACGAACAAAGAAAAAGGAAAACAGAAGTACTGATGCATTAGAACTGCAGTGTTGGTGAAGAACACCGAATACACCATGGACTGCCAAAAGAATGAACAAATTAGTCTTAGGAAAAATACAACCAGAATGTTCCTTAGGAGTGAGAATGACAAGACTTTGGCTCATTTACTTTGGCAATGTCATTAAGAAAGACCAATTGCTACAAAAGGACATCATGTCTGATACAGTAGAGGGCCAACAAAAATAAAGGAAACTGTCAGTGAAACAGACTGACACATTAGCTGCAACAATAGACTCAAACACAGCAAAGATCATGGAGACGGCACAAGATCAGGCAATGTTTCGTTCTGTTATACATAGGTTGCTGTTAAGTCAGAGCAAATAATACAATGTAAACTAAGTAAAAGCCAAACATATTTGTAAGGACAAGTAATAAGTATAATTATTTCAAATTATACAAGCCTTTTCCCTATATGCATGAACAAATTTTTCAACCTTCACTTTTAAAAAGCCTTCAAGCATAAAGCACTACTTCAAGAAAAAAAAAGTTCAGAACCATAATTTGCCAATATATACCAAAAGATTAAATGTATATACCCTTCATTCCACAATTCCACTTTCAAGAACCTATCCTTTACTTGTAGAAATGCTCGAATATGGCTTCAAATAGTGATTTTTTTTTTTTTTAACCTTGCAGTCATATGAGAGTACTGATTCCTGGGCCCCACTCTCAGAAGATTCTGATATAACTGTTCTTCCATGGTGCCTGGCCATCTGTGTAGTGTAAAAGCCATTCATTCTGCATCCAGGATTGAGAATTCCTGATTTATAATAAAACTGAAAGCAGTCTAACTGCGTAACAGGAGGAGACTAGCTGAACTCATTGTGATAGGGCTGTGTAATGAATACTAGAGAACACCTGAATGTAGAGTAGGTAAAGCGAATGGAAGAAATGATGACGTAAAAGAGGTGAACAGAAGGTTTCAAAGGTTGGCTAAAGAAGATAAAGTATTATAATGAAATGCAGAAAGACCTGGAGTTAGAATATCAAAAAGAAGAACACACTCAGCATTTCTCAAACTGAAAGAACTGAAGACAAAATTCAAGCCTTGAATTACAACACTCAAGACTCCTATGGGCAAATATTAAACAATGCAAGAAGCATCAAAAGAAAATGGAAGGAATACAAAGAGTCACCAAAAGAATTGGATAATATTCAACCATTTTAGGAGGTAGCATGTGATCAAGAACTGACAGTACTGAAGGAAGAAGTCTAAGCAGCACTGAAGGCATTGGTGAAAAACAAGGCTCCAGAAACTGACAAAGTATCAATTAAAATGTTTGAACAAACAGAGGAAACATTGGAAAGGCTCACTCATCTATGCCAACAAATTTGAATACAACTAGTTTGTCAACTGACTGGAAGAAATTCATATTTATGGCCATTGCAAAGAACATAGAAATTGTTGAACAGTATCATTAATATCACACTCAAGTAAAATTTTGTTGAAGATAAGTCAAAAATAGTTGTAGCAGTACACTGACAGGGAACTGCCAGAAATTCAAACCACATTCAGAGTAGTACATGGAACTGGGTATATTATTGTTGATGTCAAGTGGATCTTGGCTGAAAGCAGAAAATACCAAAAAGATGCTTAACCTATATTTTATTAACTAGCAAAACTATTCGACTTTTTGTATCATAGCAAATTATGGACACCATTGCAAAGAATGGGAATTCCAGAATACTTCATTGTACTCATACAGTACCCTTACATACAAGAGACAGTCATTCACACAGAACAGGGGTATACTGCATGGTTTAAAGGCAGGAAAGATGTGTGTCAGAGTTGTATACTTTCACTATACTTATTCAATCACCATGCTGAGGAAGTTATCTAAAAAACTGAGCTATATGAAGAGAACATGAAATCAGAATAAGACTCATCAACAGCCCGCAATATGCAGATGACATAACCTAGCTTGCTGAAAGTAAAGAGAACTTGAAGCACTTACTGATAAGATGATCAAAGACTACAGGCTCAGTGTGGCTTGTGCCTTACCATGAAGAAACAAAAATCATCATATCTGGACCAATAAACAACTTTATGATAAACAGAGAAAAATTTGAAGTTGTCTAAGGATTTCATTTTACTTGGACCCACAATCAATGCCAATGGAAGCAATAGTCAAGAAATCAAACAATGTATTGCACTGGACAAATGTGCAGCAGAAAGATCTTTTTCAAGTATTAAAAGATATCACTTTGGGGACTAAGGTACACCTGACCCAAACCATGATATTTTTATTTGCCTCATATGCATGGGAAAACTGGACAGTGAATAAGGGGGGCTGAAGAATAAATGACACTTCTGAATTACAATGTTGGCAAAGAATACAAAATATACCATGGACTGTTAGAAGAATGAACAAATCCATTTTGGAAGAAGTACAGCCAGAATACTCCTTAGAAGCAAGGGTGGTGAAACTACAACTCCTATACTTTGGACATGTTATCAGCAGGACTCAGTCCCTGGAGGAGGACATCATGCTTCATAAGGTAGAGAGTCAGCAAAAGGAATAAGGATAACCTCAATGGTGGAGACTACCACAGTGACTCCAACAACAGGTTTAAACATAGCAACAATTCCTGAGGATGGTGCAGGACTGGGTATTGTTTCTTTCTGCTGTGCCTAAGGTTTCTATGAGTTGGAAATCCACTGGAGGGTGCCTAACAATAACATACTCTTATCAACATATTAACACACAGACACATCCAAATGCTCACAAGTAATTCTTTGGGACTCTTACTCCCTGCCAATTTGGAAGGTGAAAGAGTAACTTTTCCTTAAGTTTCTCTTTCCTCTATAAGTAGCAAATTTTAGTTACTTTAAACCCACAATGCCCTATAACATTGTTTCACATACTGCCCTTCTGCACTCATCTACACAACTGTCTAAGATGAACTGTAGCTAGCTCACATCTAGCCCACTCATGTTGACTATCTTAGTTACCTTGGGCTGCTTTGTAACAAAGTAGTATTAAGTGGATGACTTTACCTAAGAGAAATTTATGTCCTCATAGTAAAATAGCCTCATAGTCCAAATTCAGGGTGTCAGCTCCAGGGAAGTTTTCATCTTTTTGTTGGCTCTGAAGGAAAGACCTTCTCCTCAATCTTCCACTCAACTAGGAGGTTCTCTATATAGGGGAACTCCAGGTCCAAATGACCTGGTCTGCTCCCGGCACTGCTTTCTTAGTGCTATAAAGTCTCCCTGTCACTCTGCTCACTTCTTTCTTTTGTATCCCAGAAGAAACTAAACCAGCTCATGACACAATCCAATCCCAAAGATTGAGGCCTGCCCCAGCAACACAACTGCCTCCTAGTCCACCTCAGTAACATCATAGAAGATTTTTGAAAAGCACAACAGATTACAAATTGATGGACAGTTACACAATATTGAGAATCATGACTTAGCCAAACTGACACATGTATTTTGTGGGGGCACAATTCCATCCATGACAGTGACCTCATAATCTCCAGCAGGTTCAGGACCCTATTGTAGCTATTGTGCCAGTGATCCCAGGAAGGATCTCCCTTGCCCTTACTGACCCTCTACTTCATCAAATATGATTCCTTCCTCAAGCAATAGATCCAAAACAAAGTTCTGCTGTGATCCACATGGTTTACATTGGCTAATTTTCAGAAGTCGATCAGGAGGTCTTTCTTAGTTTGGAAGCTGCACTGAAACCTGTCCACTAGAGAAGACCCTGCTGGTATTTGAAATACTGGTAACATAGCCTCCAACATCCTAGCAATAAGCAAGTCATCACAATATGGGAAACAGACAGGCAGATGGGGTCTGGGGAGAAGAGGCAGTTATTACGGATAGTATGAGAAAATCCAGCCTCTTAATTTGTGACTGTCAGAAAAACAATAAGGAAGCCACAGCCACACCTCCTAATTCCCCAAATTTCAACCCAGACAAACCATCCAGCACCACTGACTGAATATACTGTGGCATCATAGAGAAGGGATGGGAAAAGAGAAATAATTGTAATAGGCATCTAAAACAAGTATTTGTTTTACTGTTGGTGTTGTTGTTGGGTGTCATGGCGTCAACTCTGATTCATAACAGCACCATGTAACACAGTAAACCTGCTCCCACAGGATTTTGTGGACTATAACCTTTATAGAAGTAGAACTGCCAGGTCTTTCTCTCGTAGAGTTGCTGGGGGGTTTCCCACCATTAACCCTTCAAATACTAGTGAGTGCTTAGCCATCTGTACCACCAGGACCCCTTACACGTTTTCCTAAGGTGCTGCTATTCTCCAGAATGACAAAAGGGCTAGATTACAGGTTATAACATATGAAAACCTTTGTAAGCACAGCAAAGAAGGCAAAGATGCCATCTCTTTCCTTGCCTTACTTATTTTTATGCCTATTCCTTTTCAGTAAGCCTCCTGCCCCCACTCTCTGCATTAAAGTTTTTCACTGAAAAGAATCAAGGAAGCTGCAGAGTTCTTAGTGGCTATCTTTTATCTCTGCTTGAGATAAAAGTAGGCAGGGGATTAAGACTAAACTCCAGATGTGTGAGGAAAGGACTTGAACATGTGGATCAGAAGGAGAAGCCTGCTTCACAGGTCCAGCCTCTCGCCAACTGTTAGCAATCAGGCAGGACGCTGGAGTGCACAGGAAATCTAAAATTAGGTTTTACTACCTATAATGGAGGATTTATGGGATGGTTTAATTGGTAGTCTCAGCCCCAAAGTAAGGGAACAAAAGCATTTTTCTGAACATACCCAGGGAGCCTGCATGCCCTCTATGAACTTCACCTACAGCACAGAGGAGACGTACGTCTGCAGTGAAGATGTGATTTTTCCTTCTTCTAACTTCGACAGATGCCAAGCCAGGCACATGCTTTTCATGGTTTCTTTTACTTCAGAGACAAAATTGTTTCTTATTGTAGAATTGGTCTTGAGACTACACACACAAGCTCAGGTGCTCCAACAGAACACCATTCAATTCAGCTGTCTCCTGATAACCCAGACCACAAGGTCCATACTCCAAGAGTCAAAAGTGGAGTCAACTCGACCATTAATGTAGGAGTTTGCACTAGTTGTTGCCATTTTTAATGCTGGCAGGTAAGAGACAGCGGTGGTTCAGCAGCAGAATCCTCACCTATCATGCTAGACACCTGCATTTCCTTCTGCCAATGCACTTCATATGTAGCCATCACCCCTCTGCCAGTGGAGAGCTGTGTGTTCCTATGATGTCAAACAGGTTTCAGCAGAGCTTCCAGACTAAAATGGACTAGAATGAAAGGTGAGGCAATCAGCTTCCAAAAAGTCAGCCCGTAAAAACTCTATGAATCACAACAATCCCTATCCACACCAACCTTGGGGATAGTGCAGACCAGGTAGCATTTCATTCCACTGCGCATGGGACCACCATGACTAGGGAGTCAACTCAACAACAACAAAGGTCATTTGAAAATTTTCACAGTGCTACTTTTGGTCAATGTAATGAATAATTAAATTGTATTTATGCAAACTAAGATGCATTCAGGAAGAATTCAAGTAAATATATGAAAAGAACAAATGGCTTGAGTTGCATTTTGGCTGGTGATGTGGGGCACGGGTCACATCCTCTCCCTCAACCGAGAAGGGTGAGTTCTCAGCCATGTCTCCATAGAAACCATCCACAGCCCGAGATACAGAGAGCTGCAGTCCCAAGGAACTAGAAAACTCCACTGCCACAGGTTTGATTCTGGTTCATGGCAACCCCGTGTACCAGAATAGAACTATGCTGCATGCAGTTTTCAACGGCTGATATTTGGGAGGTATATCACCACACCTTTGTTCCAAGGCTGTTGGGGTGGACTCCAACTTTCAAGCTTTCAATTAAGAGTTCATTGCATTTACTATTTGTACCACCCAGGGACTCTAGAGGCAGCAGTCACTTCTGTTCCACACTCTCCCTTCCTTTCTTTCCTACCTCCCAACAAACAATAGGAGTTTGACCCTTTTCCCTACAGGAGTGCTCATGGACACACTTTCCCCCCTCTCCAGATGGTACCACTGGATCCACTATTTAGTAGAAGACACCAGCCTGAATCAATATCAAGTCATCAAGAGAGGAGTGTGAGCAAAGGAGAACATGATTGTTTTTTGACTTCAGTGAGCAACACAGTACCATTATTACAGTGGTAAACAGAATGCCATCCAAGGTGACAATATTGTTACCAATGAAAAGAATTCCTTTAAAGAAACTCCTATTTACCATATAACCTTTTAGTGTTACAAGATGGAAATTCTTTTCTGCTTTAAAATCCTATTTTCTTAAAATGATTTCAACTTTCCAATGATAATCAAAACACTTTTTCCAGTTCTCATGATTCTTGTGAAACCTCCTATTTAGCTCACAGTTTCAAGGTACAATGGAGCCTACTCATACCCTATCTGAAATGCTTTGGCCTAGAGAAACCCCTCTTAACTTGTACCAGGGTCTTTTTATGCCAGGGTAATTAGTAGCAGGGTGAGTACAACTGGGGTCTTCTTTGGATGTGTTCAAATGCAGTGCTAGCAGAAGCTACTTGGTCCTGAATTCTATGGTGTAGCAAAGATGTTACAAGATTATTTACTATGTTCGTACCTACTAAAAGATTCGGGGGCGGGAGGTACCAACATAGAGCCGTAGACAGATGCACCATGCAGTCCCAATGCAGCAAAAACCTAAAAAAATAAGTAAAACAGAAACAAACATCAATCTTGGGACCCTAAGGAGCAGATTAAGGGATAAAGAACTAGATCAAACACCAAGTGGAAAAAGAAAGTGAAGGAAAACAGAGAACAAGGAGAGAAACAGAGTGGAGATCCCCTGCCAACTAACACAGCAGAGTGTTGCCATCATGGAACACAACCAGCAACAACACTGGACAAGGAGTACAGACAGTAACTTCACTGAGTTCCAACAGTCAACAGAGGCCAGTAAACAGAGAAATACACCTTTCAACCCTTGATGCTTCTACCCCATACATCATCTCCACTTCTTCCCAGTGGACCATGCTGCTTCATCTTGACTAGAGTGCCACCAGCCTACTGCCAGCCTAGGCCCACCCTACTCCCAATCACTGGCCCCTACTATGACATTGTTTTCCCTTTCTTCCTTGACTTTCATTTTCCTACGTAGCTCAGTGTGCCACTTCCCCACTATCCCACCAGGCCACACTATGCCACCTTGGCTAGGGAGCTGCTAACCAACCACCAGCCTGGGTCTGCCCTGTCCCCAGCCACCAGCTCCCACAATGACAGCAATTTTTTTATCCTCCTTTTTCTTTCTCTCTTTCACCTAGCCCCATATGCCACCTCTACCCCTTCCAGGTGGGCTATGTCATGCCACTTTGTCTAGAGAGCCATCATTCTGCCACCAACCCAGGTTTACCCCACCCCTACCAGCTGTTTCCCACCACATCATATTTTCCGTTTCTTACTTCTGTTTATCCCTTCTACCAAGCCCTCATTTGCCACCTCTACACCTTCCCACCGGGCCACACTGCACCACAGTAGAGAGCCACCAGCCTGTCATCACTCCAGGTTCTACCCATACTTACCTGATGGCTACACTGTGCCATTTTTCCCCCAATCTTCTTTTTCTGTCTCCCTCCAGGATTCCACTTCTACCACCTACTGCCAGGCCACACTAAGCTGCAACTTACAGAGAACTGCCAGCCCAATGCCACAGTGGGTCAGCCCTGCCCCCACCCACCTGCTCCTCCGTCTTCATTTTTATCCTTTATTCCTTTTTCCTTTTCTGTCTTTCTCCCATCAAGCCCTATGCACCACTTCCCTACACCCTCTCTGCTAGGCCACACCACAGTGCTGCAGCTAGAGAGCCAGTGACCCACCCCAACCCTCAAACTACTCTGTGCCCACCATCAGCTCGTGTCTTGCATTTTTCTTCTCTTTCTTCCTCTTCCTTGTCCCTCCCACCTATCTGCATATACTGCCTGTACCCCTTCCCAGTGGGCCATACCTCACCATCATATAGGGAAAGTCACCAGCCAGCACACACCCTGGGTTCATCCCAATCCCCCTGCTAGTTCCCATCACACCATCTTTTTTTTTCTTCCTTTCTTTCACATTCTTTATTTTCTTTCCACCTTCTACCTAGTCACCTCCACCTCTTCCCAATACAAAGCATCATACCACCACGGCTAGAGAACCATTGGCCCACTGCCTCCCCAAGCCAATCCCACCTCCCCAGTAGCTTATGCTACACCACTTTTTTTTGCTTCTTCATTTCCTTCTTCCTCATACCTAGAACTATTTACCATTTCCTCCCCTATTGCCAGCACCAGGTCTGCCTCATCCGAACCCACCGGCTATCTTTCTTTTCTTTCTCTATACTGCCACTGAGCCCTGTATACCACCACCCCTGTCCCACCTGCGGGACACAAGTGCACACCACTCCCTATCCAACAATCAGGTCTCAGGCAAAGGGTTGTAAATGCTCCCTCACTGTTGTACCAACATCCAGAGATAGACAGTACCCAACCAGTCAACCCTCCAACACTACACCAAACCAGTGTACAGCAAAGGGAGCTCAACTCACCTATTGTTGCCATGCCCAGACAGACAAGATGGTGAGAGTTATCATGCCCACAGATGAGCATGCAGTAAAGCATGGGTGGCTCATCCACCTTGACAAAACAAAACAAAGAAGAAAGATGAAACAAATCAACATACAATCAATAAATCAAGAAAATAATAACTGAATGCTTCAAAGACAGCACACAATACTAAAATATATAAAAAAGCAAGGAAAAGACAGCTCCAGCAAGTGACCAAAATAAAGAATCACATGACCTTCCAGTAAAAGAAAAATCAGTGAAACCACCTCATATGAAATTCAACAGACAAATATTTACGGTTCTCTAAGAAATTAGGAAAGAGATCAAGGAAAATGCATTTAACCAAAGAAAATTTTTTAAAAAATCACTGAAAACGCAGGAAAAAAACAGCCAAAATCAAGGAAAACACAAAGCAACAGATGTACTCAGGAATAATAACACAAGAATGAAACAT
Source organism: Heterohyrax brucei (assembly GCA_028571685.1). Taxonomy (NCBI): domain Eukaryota; kingdom Metazoa; phylum Chordata; class Mammalia; order Hyracoidea; family Procaviidae; genus Heterohyrax; species Heterohyrax brucei. Next base: position 38,146,064 of record CM053157.1, on the reverse strand, counting down.
CAGAATAAATAAACAATAAGAAATCATGTCAATACAGCAACTACAAATACAAAAGAAACAAAATTTCAGAAATATATACCTCATAAAAGGCTTTATGAGACGATCTGAAACAACGGAAGACAGAATTAGCAAGACTAAATATAAATTCAATGATGCTACTTTTTAAAGTAAAAATCAGAAAACAGAATGAAAAAAATAAAGAAAACTTAATAAATATGTGGAACATAATCAAAAAAAGCAAAATTTGTGCATAATCAGAGTTTCAGAACAAGGGAAGAAATAGAAAACACAGGGAGCCAAGCCAAGTGGTTACCAAATATTTGCTAGCAGAAAACTTTCCAAATATCATGAAAAGGCAAAAAGCTGACAATCTAAGAAGCCCACTGAACTCCATATGAGACCAAACCCAAATGAAAGCCGTAAAGACATATTATAATCACACTTCTAAATCTGAAGACAAAGAAAATGTTCCAGAGAGCTGCTCAAGAAAAGAAAAAATCAAAAGTCACTTATAAGAGAAAACAGTATGACCGATCTCAGATTAGACAGTAGATAGGAACTGGGTTAGGTGAACCGAGTGACGACATGCTGTAGGCATGAGGTCAGCACAGCTGGACCATACCAAAAGCTAAGAGGTTTCCTAAATATAACCAAACACTTCGAAGGTCAGAGTAGCAGGAACAGGGGACCATGGTTTCAGGGAACATCTATGTCAACTGCCATAACAGATTTTTTAAGAAAATATTCTGCATTCCACTTTCGAGAATGGCATCTGGGGTCTTAAAAGCTGGCAAATGACCATCCAAGTAGTATTAATTGGTTCCAAATCATTCAGAGCAAAGGGGAATGAAAGACATCAAAGACATAGGAAAATACAAGCCCAAGGACAAAAACAGCCATATAGCACAGAGACTTCATCAACATGAGACCAGAAGACTAGCTAGTGCCCAGCTACCACCAGTGACTACCCTGACAGTGAATACAATAAAGAATCCCTGACATACCAGGAGAAAAAGGGGTGTACAGAACTAAAACTCTATTAAAAGACCAAAACTGATGGTCCAACAGACTGGACAGTACCCTAAGAACATGGTCCCTGGACTCTCTGTTAGCCCATAACTGAAACCTGTCCTGAAGCCACCTCTTCAGACAAAGATTGGACTAGACTAGAAGACATAAAATGATACTGCTGAAGAGTATGTTTCTTGGCTTAAGTATGTACTTGAGGCTGACTGAGAAGCTCCTGTCCAGAGGCAACAGGAAAGGGTGGAGGGGGACAGGAACAGGTTGAATGGACATGGGAAATACAGGGTAGAAAGGAGGGATGCACTATCACAGGGTGGGGAAAGTGTGAGAGTTACATAGCAGTATGTGTGAGCAAGGTTTTGTATGACAAACTGACTTGAAGTTTAAACTTCATTTAAAAGACAATATTTAAACCCTGCTCCCCGAAAGAAAAAATAAATCAATAACAGAAGAACAAGGGGGGTGGACAAACACATGTAAACTGAAAAACTGTTTGCTTAAAAACAATCAAATAATGGAAGAAATCAAAGAGGAAATTATAAAATTCCTTGAATCAAATAATGAAAACACATCATGCGAAAACCCTTAGCACACAGCAAATGCAGTGCTCAGAGGTCAACTAATTGCAATAAATGCACATATCAAAAAGAATGAGCTAAAATCAAAACATTAGTCCTACAACTTGGGCAAATATGAAGAAACTAGCAAAAGAAGTTCACACACACCAGATGAAAAGAAATAATAAAGATTATAGAGGAAATAAATAAAATAGAGAACAGAAAACAATAGAACCAACAAAACCAAAAGTTTAATCAACAAACCATTAGCTAAACTGGAAAAAGAAGAATAGGAGATGATGCAAATAACACAAATAAGGAATGACATGGAGGACATTACAAAAGATCCAACTGTATCAGTATCATAGCAGAATACTAAGAAAAACTATACTCACAAAATTTGAAAAACTAGAGAAAATAGACAAATTTCTAGAAAAACACTACCTACTTCAATGAACACAAGTCAAGAGAGACAATCTGAACAAAGTGACAACAACAGAGGAGATTAAAGTAATTTTAAACACAAAAACTTCCAACAACAAAAAAAACTGTAGCCAGGATGGATTCACAAGAGAATGCTACCAAACATTCAGAGAAGACCTCAGAACTACTCAAACTATTTCAGAGCATAGAATAGGAAGGTACACTCTTGAATTCATTCTATGATCCAGCATAATACTCATATTAAAATAGAAATAGCACAGAAAAATTACAGACCAGTATCTTTCATAAATACAGATGCAAAAATTCTCAACAAAATTCGAACCAACAGAATTCACCATCAAATAAAAAAAAATACACAACTAAGTGGGACTCATACTAAGTATTCAAGGATGGCTCAATATTAGAAAATCAATCAATGTAACCCACCACACTCATAAAACAAAACAAAAAAACAACACAATCATCCCAGTCAACTCAGAAAAGGCATTTGATCAAGTCCCACACCTATCGCTGATAAAAATTCTCAATGAAGTAGGAATAGAAAGTAAACTTCTCAACACAGTAAAGCAAATCTATACAAAACTAAGTCAACATCATTCTCAACAGACAAGCTGAAAGCATTCTCTCTGAGAATAGAAACAAGACAAGCATGACCTTTATCAGCATTCCTAGGTAACATTATATTGAAGTCCTAGCCAGAGCAATAAAGCAAGAAAAATAAATAAAGGGCACACAAATTAAAAAGAAAGAAGTAAAACTATCCCTATAGATGATATGGTGCTATAAACAGAGACTTCAACAACTTTCACAAGACAACTACTGGAATAATAGAAAAAATGCAGCAGAGCAGCAAGATACAAAATCAACATACAAGAATTAGCTGCATTCCTAATATCAACTAAGAGAACTTCTAAAAGGAAATCAGGAAAGCAACGCTGTTTATAATAAACCCATTGCCATCAAGTCAATCCCAACTGAAAGCAACCCTATAGACAGAGTAGAACTACCCCACAGAGTTTCCAGGGAGCCCCTGGTGGATTCAAACTGCGAACCTTTTGATGGGGAGCCGTAGTACTTCACCACTATGCCACCAGGATTTCCCCATTCATAATAGTCCTTAAAAAGATAAAATACCTACAAATGACTCTAACCATGGGTGTAAACTAACTACACACAGAAAACTACAAAACACAATTACAAGAAGACATAAAAGACCTGAAAAAATGGCAGAACATATCATGATCATAGATCGGAAGATTCAACATTGCATTGCGAAAATGTCAATTCTGTCCAAAACAATCTACAACTATAATGAAGTTGCCATCCAAATACCAACAGCATTCTTTAACAAGATGGAAATACTAATCACTGAGTACACACAGAAAGGAAAAAGGTCCCAAATATGCAGAGCAAAAGTGAAGAAAAAAACAAAGTACTTAATTATGTGCATGAGGAACCTGCACACAGACCAAGACAGTCATTCAAACAGAACAAGGGGATACTACATAAAGTCAGAAAACGTGTGAGTCAGATTTGTATCCTTTACCCATATTCACTCAATCTCAACGCTGAGAAAATAATCCAAAAAACTAAACTATATGAAGGAGAACAGGGCATCAGGATTGGAGAGTCATTAACAACCTTTAATATGCAGATGGCCCAATCTTACTTGTTGAAGAGGACTTGACGCACTTACTGATGAAGATCAAAGACTACTTCCTTCAGTATGAATTGTACTTCAACATAAAGAAAACAAAATTCCTCACAGCTAGACCAATACATCATCATGATAAGCAGAGAAACGATTGATGTTGTCAAGGATTTCATTTAACTTGATCCACAATCATTGCCCATAGAAGCTGCAGTCAAAACATCAAACAATGTATTGCAGTGGGAAAATGTGCTGAAAAAGACTTCTTTAAAGTTTTCAAAAAGTAAAGATATCACTAGAGAAGAACATGATGCTTGGTAAAATAAAGAGTCATCAAAAAAACAAAACAACGCTTTATGAGATGGATTGACACAGTGACTGCAACAATGGGCTCAAGGGTAACAAAGACTGTAAGGCTGCCGCAGGACCAGGAAATGTTCCCTTCTGTTGGACATGGGGTAGCTATGAGATGGAATCAGTTAACAACAATGCCACCAACAAGAAGGAAGCCTCAGGCCACCTGAGCTCTGAAACTCCTATATAGCTACAGCAATCAAAACACTCAGAGTAAAGGAAGGGTGAACAGGTTAGGAAGATTGAGTAAAGGGCAAGCAAGTAGTCCAGGAAGACTGAGTTAAGGGAGAGGGAACAGGCTAGGAATATTGAGTAAAGGTAGAGAGAACAGTCTGGGAAGACTGAGTAAAAGGAGAGGGAGCAGAATCGGATGATTACATAAAGGGATAGAGCACGGTAGGAAGACTGAGTGAAGGAAGAGGGAGCAAACTAGAAGACTGAATAACAGAAGGGTGAGCAGGTTAGGAAGACTGAGTTAAAGGAAAGGGGGCATATCAAATCTAAAACGATAAAGCTCATCCAAGTAGGAACAACAATGGAAGTTTTAATACATAACGTAGACAGACTTCAAAAGTCTGTCAAACAAACCACAATCAACAGAAGAGAAAATAGATAAATGGGAACTATTATGAATCAAACACTTCTGCTCATCCAGCAACTTTATTAATAGAATTAAAAGGCCACCTACAGAATGGGAAAAAAATATTTGGCAACTCTATGTCAGACTGACACCTGATGTCCATAATCTATAAGGTACTACAAAATATCAATAAGAAGAAGATAAATCATCCAATTAAATCATGGGCAAAGGAGATGGACAGACACTTCTCTAAAGAGGAGATCCAGACAGCCAAAAGCACATGCAGACATGCTCACGATATTTAGCTTTCAAAGAAATTCAAATCAAAACGACAATGAGATACCATCTCACCCCAACGAGGTTGGCCATGATCCAAAAAACACAAAATGACAAATGCTGGAGAAGCTGTGGAGAAAGTGGAACTCTCTTACAATGCTGGTGGGACTGCAAAATGGTCCAACCTCTTTGGAAAGCAATCTGGTGCTCCCTTAAAAAACTGGATCTAGATACACCATTTGACCTAGTAATTCCACTGCTTGGAATATATCCTACAGAATCAAGGCCATTCACACCAACTGACACATGCACACAAATGTTTATCGCAGCACAGTCCACAGCAGCAAAAAGATGGAATCAACCCAGATGTCCAACAACAGAGGAATGAATAGGTAATCTATGGTATAGATACTCAATGTAACACTATGCAGTCATAAAGAACAACGATGATTTCAGGCAACATCTCATAACCTGATTTCAACTGCAGGACATTATGTTGAGTGAAAACAGTCAGTGATAAAAGGACAAATACTGTATGAGACCCGTACTACAAGAACTCAAAAACAGACTTGCCAAGCCAAGTGCCGTCGAGTCAGATCCGACTCAAAAAACAGACTTATGCATAGAAAAAAAGACTCTTTGACGGCTGCAAGGGAGGGAGAAGAGGGATAGTGAGGCCAGGAGGGTTTAGATTAGATAGTTGATAGAAATTTGGTTGGGGGAAATCGGTGACAGCACTCATTAGAAAGAAGAACAATATTAAGTGGACTTCAATATAACTTAAGTACTCTTTCCATCCTAACCCAATATTGCTAGGACAGAGTAGCTGGTGTGGGGGACCAGGGACCATGCTCTCAGGGGAAAGAGGACACAGAGACTCACATAAGTGGGAGTCTACATCAACTCATGACCAGAAGAACCAGATGGTGCCTGGCCACCACCAGCAGTAGCCATGATGGAGCTCACAAAGTTGAGTCTCACAGGCAACACAAGAATAAAAAGGGCTGCACCCTGAGATCTCCACTAAAAGACGGCAATTGATGGCCCTGGGGCTTCAGGGTTTCCCTGGAAGCATGGCCCCTGGCCCTGATGCTGCCCCTGCCAATAAATCATAATGAAGTTCCACTCTTCAGACAGGAATGGATTGGACTTGGTGACACAGAGTGACCATATCTTGGGTGCACTTTATGTTTCTACACATCTATAGGATATCATCCTGCTGACCTCTTGGAGTAAGGGGAGGGGGTGGAGAGGAGGGGAAAGGAGACTGTTGGGAGGAAAGGACACGTATGGAGCAGAGAGGAAGAATGTGCTGTCACCAGGCAGGGAGAGCAGTGGAAGCTGCATACAGGTGGGCATGCAAGTTTACATGGGAATGTACATTTTCATTCAATCTTAATAAAAAAATAAAAAGAAAAGGGGAAGGTTAGGAAGACTGAGTAAAGAAAAGAGGGAGCAGGTTAGGAAGACTGAGTAATGGGAGATGGAGCAGGCTAGGAAGACTAAGTGAACAGAGAAGGCACAGGCTGGGAAGACTGGGTAAAGGAAGAGCAAGCAGCCCCCACTTGTCTGTCATTAGAGGCTTGCTTGTTGCTGTGATGCCAGAAGCTATGCCACTCATGGTAGACAGGTTTCAGCTGAGCTTCCAGACTAAGACAGACTAAGAAAAAGACATAGCAATCTACTTCTGAAAAGAATTAGCCAGTGCAAACCTTATGAATAGCAGTGGAACATTGTCAGAGTATACTGCCTGAAAGTTAGCCTCCAGTTTGGAAGGCACTCAGAAGATGAATAGGGAAGAGCTGCCTCCTCAAAGGAGAGTCAACCTTAATGATGCAGATGGAGTAAAACCTTTGGGACTTTCATTTGTTAATGTGGCATTTCTTCTCAAAGTGAAAAGAAACAGCTGCAAACATCCATTAATAATCAGAACATGAAACATATAAGGTACAAATCTAGGAAATTTGCAAATCATCAAAGTGAAACGGAATGCATAAATATCAATATCCTAGGCTTTAGTGAGCTGAAACTGACTGATACTGACCATTTTGAACTCAACAATCATATGGTCCACTATGGTGGGAACGAAAACTTGAAGAGGAAGGGTGTTGCATTCATCAACAAAAAGGACACTTCAAGATCTGTCCTGAAGAAACATAGATTCTGTCAGTGATAAGATAATATCTATACGCCTACAGAGAAAGACAGTTAATATGACTATTATTCAAATTTACACAGCAACCACTAAGGCCAGACATGAAGAAACTGAAAATTTTTACCAGCTTCTGGAGTCCAAAATTGATCAAACATGCAATCAGAATGCACTGATAATTACTGGTGACTGGAATGTAAAAGCTAGAAACAAAAAAGGATTGGTAGTTGAAAAATATGGTCTTGGTGACAGAAATAATACTGGAGATCACATGATAGAATTTTGCAAAAGTAACAACTTCATTGCAAACACCTTCTTTACCCAACACAATGGCAAATGTACACATGGATCTCACCAAATGGAATATACAGGAACAAAATCAGCTAAATCTGTGGAAAAAGACAATGGAAAAGCTCCATATCAGCAGTCAGAACAAAACCATGTGCTCACTGCAGGACAGATCATCAACCGCTCGTGTGCAATTTCAAACTGAAACTGAAGAAAATTAGAACAAGTCCACAAGAGCCAAAGTACGACCTTGGTATATTCCACCTAAGTTTAGAGACCATCTCAAGAACAGGTCTGATATGTTGACCACTAATGACTAAAGACTAAATGAATTGTGCAATTACCTCAAAGACATCATCCATGAAGAAACACATCATTAAAAAGACAGGAAAGAAAGAAAAGACCAGATTGGATATCAGAGACTCTCAAACTTGCTCTAGAACATCTAGCAACTAAAGCAAAAGGAAGGAATGACAAAGTAAAAGAACTAAACAGAAGATTTCAAAGGAAAGCTTGAGAAGAAAAAATAAAGTATCACGACATATACAAAGAGCTGGAAATAGAAAACTAAAAGGGAAGAACACATTCTGCATTTCTCAAGCTGAAAGAACCAAAGAAAAAATTCAAGTCTCAAGTTGCAATAGTGAAGTATTCTATGGGGAAAGTATTAAATGACTCGGGAAGAATCAAAAGAAGATAGAATGAACACACAGAGTCATTATACCAGAAATAACTGGTCGATGTTCTGCCATTTGAAGTAGTAGCATAGGATCAGGAAACAATGGTACTGAAAGAAGTCAAACCTGCACTGAAGGCTTCAGGAACAACAACTGAGACATTTCAACAAACAGATACAATGCTGGAAGTGCTCACTCAGCTATGCCAAGAAATTTAAAGGACAGCTACACAGCCAACTGACTGGAAGAGATCCATATTTATGCCCATTTCAAAGAAAGGTGATCCAACCTCATGCAGAAATTACCAAACAATATCATTAATATCATGAGCAAGTAAAATGTTGCTCAAGATCATTCAAAAGCCACTGCAACAGTATATTGACAAGGAACTGCCAGAAATTCAAGCTGGATTCAAAAGAGGATTGTGGAACCAGGGATATCATTGCTAATATCAGACGGACCTTGGCTGAAAACAGAGAATATCAGAAAGATGTTTACCTGTGTTTCGTTGGCTGTGAAAAGGCATTTGACTGTGGATCACAACAATTTAAGGCTAACCTTGTGTAAAGTGGGAATTCTAGAACACTTAATTATGCTCTTTAAGGAATCTGTGTACGGATCAAGAGGCAGCTGTGAGAACAGAACAAGAGGACACTGCATGGCTTAAGTTAGGAAAGGTGTGCATCAGAGTTGTATCTTTTCACCATGCGTTTTCAGTCTGTATGCCAGGCAAACAATCCAAGAAGCTGGATTATATAAAGAAGAACAAGGCATTAGAATTCGAGGACAACTCATTAACAACCTGCACTACATAGATGACACCACCTTACTTGCTGGAAGTGAAAAAGATTTGAAACACTGAGGGAGATCAAAGACTATAGCCTTCAAGATGGATTGCACCTCAACATCAAGAAAACAAAAATCCTCACAGCAGGGCCAGGAAGCAACATCATCATAAATGGAGAAACAGTTGAGGTTGTCAAGGATTTCATCTTACTTGGGTCCACAACCAACATCCATGGAAGCAGTAGTCAAGAAATAAAAACATGCATTGCATTGGGAAAATCTGCTGTCAAGGATCTCTTTCAAAAATTAAAAAGTAAAGATGCCCCCTTGAAGTCTAAAGTGCACGTGACCCAAGCCATGGTATTTTCAATTGCATCATATACATGCAAAAGCTAGACAATGGACTAAGAAACACAGAAGAACTGATGCCTTTGAATTGTGGTGTTAGAGAAGAATATTGAATGTACCATGGACTGTCAAAAGAACAAACATCTATTCTGGAAGAAGTGCAACCAGAGTGCTCCTTGGAATCAAAGATAGCAAGTCTGTGTCTTACATACTTTGGACATGTTGTCAGGAAGGATCAGGCCCTGAAGAAAGGCATCATGCTTGGTAGAGTGGAGGGTCAGTGAAAAAGAAGAAGGCCCTCAATGAGATGGGCTGACACAGCTGCTGCAACAATGGGCTTAATCATAAAAACGACTGTGGACATGGTGCAAGGCTGGGCAGTGTTTTCTTCTGTTGTGCATAGTGCCACTATAAGCCAGAACCGACTCAATGGCACCTAATAACAACAATAGTCAAAACACCCTGGTACTAATACAACAATAGACACATAGCTCAATGGAAAATAACTGAGAACCTAGATGTAAACTCATCCACCTATGATCAACTGATCTTTGCAAAGGACCAAAGTCCATTACAAGAGGAAAAGACAGTCTTTTACCAAATGGTGCTAGCAAAACTCGAAGTCCATCTGTAAAAAAATGAAACAAGATCCATATCTCACAATATACATAAAAATTAACTCAAAATGGGTCAAAGATCTAAATATAAAATCTAGAAAATTACAAAGATTATGGAAGAAAAACAGGGACAGCATTAAGGGCCCTAATACATGGTATAAACACAATGCAAACCATAGCACAATGCACAAACTAAAAGACAAGCTAGATAAGTGGGAGCTCCTAAAAATTTAACACTTACGGTCATCAAAAGTCTGCATGAAGAGAATATTAAAAAAGAACCTAAAGACTAGGAAAAAAATTCTGCCTATGACATATAGATCTAATCTCTAAAATCAACAGACTACTTCACCACCTCAACAACAAAATGACAAATAATTCAATTAAAAAATGGGCTGGTAAACCCAAGGTCAGCCAGTCATACTGCAAGCTGCTAACTCATGAGCTGCAGAGGCTGACAAACACAAGGTCAGCACATAAGATGGCAAGCTTAAAGTCCAAGAACTTGAGTTCAGATGATGATGAGCTGAATGCAGGACCAGAGTAGAGCAAAAACCAACAAGTTTTTCCAGAAATGTTATATGTACTGGATGCAGGCCACACACCCTAGGAAACTCCATTTGAACTAATCCACTGCTTATAGCATATCTCATCGTGGAGAAGATTACATAGCACCAAATCTCATCACGAAAGTGATTACATCATCACATAACTGTCAAATTACATCATAACTGTCACACCTCTGAGAATCATGTCCCTGCCAAGTTGACGCACAACCTTAAGCGTCACATGCCCATTAACAGAAGAATCATTTAAACAGGTAGGGTACATACACACTAGGGATACTGTGCAAAAATAAAGAACAGTGACAAATCTCTGAAACATCTCACAACATAGCTGAATCTGGAGAGGACTATGCTGAGTGAAATAAATCAATCACAAAAGAATAAACACTGTACAGGACCATTATTATAAAAACTGGTGAAACTGTTTATATATAGGAGAAAAAATCTCTGATGGTTATGAGAGGAGGAAACCTGGAGAGGGCAAATTATTAACCCAACAGTAGACAAATAATTAGCTTTGGTAAATGGAAAGACAATAGACGAAATTGGGGAAGTCAGCACAACTTGTACAAGGCACAGTCTCAGAAGCTTCCTGAGGTAAAAAAAAAAAAAAAAAAACACTGCCATCAATTCGATGCCGATTCATAGCAACCCTGCAGGATGGAGTAGAACTGCCCCCAAAGAGTTTCCAATGACCACAGCCTCTCTCTAAATTTTCAGCTTTGAGGGCTGGGGACCATGGTCTTAAGAGCCATTTAGGTCAAGCAGCACAACACAGTTCATAAGGAAAACATTCTACATTCTACTTTGGCGGGTAGCACCTGGGGTCTTAAAAGTTTGCAAGCAGCCACTTATGATACATCTATTATTCCTGTCATGTTCAGAAAAGAGGAGAATGAAAATAATCAAAGACACAGGAAAATACTAGTACAAAGGACTAACAGACCACATGAACCACAGCCTCTGCCAGCCTGAGCCCAGAAGAACAAGACGATGCCCAACTACCACCATGAGCCACTCTGAGAGGGATCACAACAGAGAGTCTCACTCAAAGCAGGAGAAACACATGAATTTCAACAAAATTCAAATTCACAGAAAAAGACCAGACTTACTGGTCCGACAGCAACTGAAGGAACCCTACAGACTACAGCCCCTGAACACCTTGCTGACTCAGAGCTAAAACCTCTTTGAAAGTCCACCCTTCAGCCAAAAATTAAACAGGCCTATAAAACAAATAGCACATGTGAGGAACATGCTTCATAGTGCAATCAGTTAGATGAGACCAAATGAGCAACACCTGCCCAAAAGCAATGAAGAGAAGGCAGGAAGAGAAGGCAGGAAGTGACAAGAAAACTGACAGAATGGACACGGAGAACCCAGGGTGGAAAGGGGGAGAACCAAAACCTAACCTACTGCTGCCAAGTTCATTACGACTCATAAAGACCCTACAGGTAAGGACAGAACTGCCCCACAGAGTTTCCAAGGAGCACCTGGCTGACTTGAACTGCTGACCTTTGGGTTAGCAGACATAGAGCTTAACCACTACGCTAGCACTCAACCACTATACCAACAGGGCTGAGTACTGATTATATTTAGAGGAGGATTGCAACCAATGTCATAAGCAATTGTGTAGAAATTTTTGGATGAAAAACTAATTCATGCTGTAAACTCTCATCTACAATACAAAACAATTAAAGAAAAAAAAAGAATCTGGGGAAAAAAACGCCACAAAACAAAATAGTCTTAAATAAAATTGAAACAACTCTGAAATGACCTAGAAAATGAAATGGTACTGGATCAGCAGTTTTTCTGGACACAGTCTTTACCTTCAAGTCATCACTGTGTCCTCCACCCCAAAATGGTATTGTAAATCCTAACCCCTATCCCTGTAGTTATAATCCCATTTGGGAATGGGTTTTCCTTGTTATGTTCATGAGGCACTATTATGGCAGGGTGTGTCTTAAATCAATCAATTTTCATATTTAGAAGAGATTAAACAAGCAAGTAAGTAAACAAGTGAGATACGGGAAAGTAGGTGCCATGCCACATGAAGATCACTAAAGAGCCGAAGACTAAAAGAGACAAGAACTTTCTTTCAGAGCCAGCAGAGAGAAAAAAGCTTGCCCTAGAGCCAATGCCCTAAATTCAGACTCCTAGCCTCCTAAGTGAGAGAAAACAGTTTTCTGTTTGTTAAAGCCACCTATTTTGTGGTATTTCTGTTATAACAGCACTAAGTAACTAACAACCAACTTCTAGTGACCTTACAGGACAGAGTGCAACCGCTCCATAAAGTTTACAAAGAGTGCCTGGCAGATCTGAACTGCTGACCAAATGGTCAGCAGACACAGCGCTTAACCACTACACTATCAGGGTTTCCAAGACAGTTACGATGATCAATATGAATCTTCAGATCCCAAGACATGTCTACATCCCTAGACTGTTGTAAACAGTCCAAATTATTCAGTTCAGAAAAAAATCCATAGAAAAATGTAGAGTAAAATAAGTATCAGTAATCACTGTAGAGATCAAATATATAAATTTTAACATATATAAATTTACTATAAGTAACTTTTAGACACACTTTGCTATTGCTATGGTGTATCATTTAATCTGACCAATCTACCCCTAAAATAAATAGCAACGTGATTTTGCTACTGTGACATGCACTGTAAGGGGAGTCATATTTTAAGTTATTTTAAATAATTTTTAAAGACAACACTCTTAAAATGCCACACCTGTACCCTCATGCAACTGTGACATAGTACTTGCTCAATTATGTTTTCAAAATTCTGTTGTCACTGATACTTCAAACTGACTTCTGTCTGTAAGAAGTTACAAAAGAGGCCATCTTGAAAGGCGGGAGGAAAGTCCGAGGCACAGAATTTTGTAAGTGAATGTTACTTGCTCAGATTAAGTACCTCTGAAAATGCGGTAGCAATGGCTAAAGGGATTGATGAAATCATACTTTTCACATTCTAAATACACAGCACAGAAGGCAACAGGAGAGGGAAAGTGGGAGCAGCCCAGCTCTGAATAGTGGGCTTGCAGATGCTCAGGCCCAGATAACAGTTGGGATCTCATACTCCAGACAGCAGTAAATTTCCTCGTGATGTTCTAGGGAAAAAGCATAAGACTAGAAAACAGCATACATTTGCTATACCATGAGAGGTTAGCATCTGACTACTAACCAAAATGTTGGCAGCTCAAACTTACCCAGCAGCTCCACAGAAGAAATGCCTGGCAATCTGCTTCTGTGAGGATGACACCCAGGAATACTCTATGCAGTAGTTCTGTTCCAACACACGGCTTCTCCGTGAGTCAGAATGGACTCCAAAGCAACAGGTTTGGAGTTTGAGGTTTGTATTACATGAGCTGAAGGCAAGCATTCTAAAAAATCTGTCTTAGGAAAAAGGTCTGTGGTTGCCATGGGTGTAGGGGGAGAAGGGGAGAGATGAGTAAGCAGAGCACAGTGAACTTATTAGTACACTGAAACTAGTCTTCATGATGCTATAATGGTAGACACACGACACACGAATTTGTTAAAACCCACAGGACTAGACAACACCAAGAGTGAATCACAGTGTGAGCTGTGGACTTCTGTTAATAATAACATAACAATATGGGTTCGTTGACCATAACAAATGTGCCACAAGAACAACAGGCAGTATGTTAAAAACAGAAGACTATGTGGAAGGAGAAGTGTATGTGAGAATGCTCTGTACTTCCGGCAAAACTAAAACTGCTCTACAAATATAGTTTAATCACAAACAAACAAACAATTCCTTTGTCCCCTCTGCACTCACCCATTAAAAACCCCACTGACATCAAGTAGATTCAGACTGACAGTGACCCTATAGGACAGAGCATAACTGCCCCAAGGGGTTTGCAAGGAGCACCTGGTGAACCGGAGCTGCCAACCCGTTGGTTAGCAGCTGTAGCTCTTAAACACTATGCCACCAGGGTTTCCACTCACAGTGGCATTATTTATCCTTTATTTTTTTTTAGAAGATAAGGGGTAGTGGCACATGGTTGAGTCTCTTGAGATGAGATTTATTTTTTTATTTTTATTTTTTTTTATTTAATATGACTGAGTGAAAATGTACACTCCCGTATAAATTTACATGCCCACCTATATGCAGCTTCCACTGCTCTCTCTGTCCAGTGACAGCACACTGTTCCTCTCTGATGAGATTTAGAAGATCTGTTAGGCTGTTGGTGATGAGTCGTCCCTGGGGCAAATGGGGTCAGTACACTGTGATAGACTCATAATTTTTATGTGTGGTCTTTCAAGCTATGGGCTTGAAACTCCCACCCAGGTAACTGTGTGATAGGCTAGTTGTGGGCCTACCAAGGAAATTGGTCAGTTTTGCCTTACAAGAGAGCCAGTTCCAGAGAAGAAGAGGAGCCCACCATCACCACCACCACCCACAGGAAGGCAAGAGCAGCAGCACAGAGCCAGCAGCAGAGAAAAAGCTGAGTGTCTCCGGGCAGAGACTGAGGGCCAGGGAGAGGCAGTCCTGAGAGTACAGCTGGGGAGAGGCTGTCCTGATGAGAAGAACTGTATCCTGAGTGTTCCTGAGCCTGAAACATAACTGTTACTTGCCTAATAAACCCCATAATTTTGAGTATTGATTGTGAGTCTTGTGCAGCCATTGCAGTGAATTATCAAACCCAGCAGAGAAGTAAGGAGCACTGTGTGAGGGATGGCCTGTGCCAGAATTAGTAAGGACGACGGAGACAGGGGGCATGTCCGACTTCCCCCTTACTGGAATCAGCCTTGGGCTGTTGGTCTTCATTCTCCTGTCTACTAACAGGGTGGGAGGAGGCAGGATACCTCTCCCACTTAGCTGCTAACTAAAAGGCTGGAAGTTCAAGTACACCCAGAGGCACCTCAGGAGAAAGGCCTGGGGATCCACTTCTAGAAAGTCAGCCCCTGAAACTCTTTGGAGCAGCTCTGCTCTGAGACACACTGGGGCCCCAAGACTTGGAACCAACTCTGTGGCAACTGGTGATGAGATGAAACTCAACCTTAAAAACAATGTTAGATTAGTACCAAACTGCTCTGACTCCACAGCACATACTCCTCACCCTTCATCAGAATCTTGTTTGTTTTTTCTCCCTTGTGCTCTTGTCTCTATTTTCAGCATCGCTAGGTCACTTCTAGTAACTCCTCTTAAGTGCTCCTGTCAGTTGAAGGGCGTGGGTGGGTCATTCACTCTCCGCCTCACACAGCACTCACTCTCCACATGTGAGTCACTTGCCTTTTCATGGAAACAGTATTCGCTGATCATTTTCATAAAAATTTGCACTGGCACCGTTTTGTTTCTTTTGACACTGGCCCAAGTGTTTTTCTCTTCTGATTGATTTTTGGTTGAAACTCAGCATGTCTTTTTTTTGTTGTTTATTTTTTAATATATTTCCATTTTTACTGGAGGGAAAACATCAGAGTCAATGTAATCCAGCTGCACCAAGTCAGCCACATGACTTGCATTACAACGTCCAAGGCTATCAGGGGAAGGACTGAATGCAGGAGCTGGACTGTTGCTCCCACCCGGGTGACAGAGGAAAAAAAAAAAGGGCAGCTTTTCCAGTAAGCTTGCTAACGTGCACAAGGACCCTGGTTTCCAGGTCCTATGTGATGTTAGCGTCTTTGGAGTCAGCCCTTTACTCATGGCGACCCCATGCATAACCAAACAAAATGCTGTATGGCCTTGCAACTTCCCCAGGTAACTCACTAGGCTTTCCTTGATAGTCTGTCTTAGTCTGGGAAACCCTGGTGGCACAGTTGTTAAGAGTCTGGCTGCTAAACAAAAGGTTAGTAGTTTGAATCCGTCAGGTGCTCTTAGGAAACTCTGTGGGGCAGTTCTACTCTGTCCTATAGGGTTGCTATGAGTTAGAATCGACTCAGTGGTGATCGGTTTGGGTCTTAGCTTGAGAGCTCTGTTGAAACCTGTTCAGAATGCCAGCAAACAGGAAAGCTGCGACTGAGAGATGAGTGATAGCTGCACATGAGACACTCTGGCCGGGAACATTCCAGGTCCCCCATATGGAACATGACACACTTCTACCACTGAACCACCATAGCCCTCTATGACTTCTTAAAAAAAAAAATACAAAAAACTGTCATTTGTGACTCATGGCAACCCCACAAGTTATAGAGTAGAATTATGTTCCACATGGTTTTCTTCACTATAATCTTTACAGGATCAGATCACCAGGCCTTTCTTCTACGGTGCCTCTGGTTAGGTTTGAAATGCCATCCTTTCAGTGGGCAGCTAAGTGCAAATGCCATCCTGGGTCCTCTTAAGCACTTCTATATTGGAAGCTTGTTTTTACCATTTGAGTGTTGTCTCACAGACCATGTGACCTTGTGTACCAAGTTCACTGAAGTTTGATAATCACTGTATCACCTTTCCACATGCTGAACAAGTGCATGGTCGGTAATTTTGTATACTGCATGGTGACCTTTAGAACATACAAAATGAATGATCCAAAAAACACAAAACAACAAATGCTGGAGAGGCTGTGGAGAAAGTGGAACCCTCCTACACTGTTGGTGGGGTTGCAAAATGGTCCAGCCTCTTTGGAAAGCAATCTGGCGCTTCCTTAAAAAAATGGATATTGATATACCATTTGACCCAGTAATTCCACTACTTGGATTATATCCTACAGAATCTAGGCCTTTCACACCAACGGACACATGCACCAGAATGTTTATCGTGGCACAGTCCACAATAGCAAAAAGGTGGAATCAACCCAGATGCCCAAAAACAGAAGAATGGATAGGTAAACTATGGTATATATACTCAATGGAGCACTATGCAATGATATAGAACAACGATGACTTCAGGAAACATCTCATGACCTGGTTTCAACTGGAAGACATTATGTTGAGTGAAAGTAGTCAGCGACAAAAGGACAAATATTGTACGAGACCTCTATGATAAGATCTCAAAAACAGATTTGTGTATAGAAGAAAAGACTTTGACAGCTGCAAGAGAGGGAAGGGAAGGAGGGGGGAGGGCTTAGATTAGATAGTTGCTAGGTATCTGGTTGGGTGAAATCGGTGATAGCACACATCAGAAACAAGAACAACATTAAGTGGACTTCAGCATAACTTGAATACTCCTTCCATCTGAACCCAAAATTGCAAGGACAGAGTAGCTGGGGCAGGGGACAGGGGACCATGCTCTTAGGCGAATGCAAGGCCAATTGGCACAACTAGCATTTTGCTAAGACACCCCACATTGGTGAGTGGCGTCTGGAGTCTTAAAAGCTGCCAAGCTGCCATCCGAGGGCACAGCAAATGGTCCCAACTCAGCAGAAACGGATGTTCACCGAGGACCAAAGTGACATGGGGGAAAGACAACCCAGAAGACAGAGAGACCCACATCAGTGGGTGCCTACATCGACTTGGGACCGGAAGAACTGGCCGGTGCCCGGCCACCACCAGTGATAGCCACGATGGAGCTCACTAAGTTGAGTCTCACTGGCAACACAAGAATAAAAAGGGATGCACCCTGAGATCCCCACTAAAAGACCTCAATTGATGGTCCAGTGGTTTCAGGGTTCCCCTGGGAGCATGGCCCCTCGCCCTGATGCTGCCCTTGAGCATAAATCATAATGAAGGTCCACACTTTGGACAGGAATGGTATTGGACTTGGCAATGCAGTGACCATATGTTGGATGCACTTTATGGTTCTATACATGTATAGGATGTCATCCCGCTGACCTCTGGCTGGAGGAAGGAGAGTGGGTGGAGAGGAGGGAAAAAAGAGACTGTTGGGAGAACGAGACATGTATGGAGCAGAGAGGAATAGTGTGCTGTCACTGGGCAGGGAGAGCAGGGGAAGCTGCATATAGGTGGGTATGTAAATTTATACGGGAATGTACATTTGCACTCAGTTATATTAAATAAAAAATTAAAAAAAGAAAATACAAAATGAAACCATAAATTGTCTTGTGTCACGTTATGATCAGAACCCTGGTAAGGCAGTAGTTAACAGCTTGTCTGATAACCAAAAGTTTTTGGTAGTTCAAATCCATCAGCCCAGGCCATATTCTACACAGCAGGGGTCACAGCCAGTTCCCCGGCACTGGGATCTTACTTAATCTTGATCTCTTTACCTCCTTCAGTTCTTTCTAGTTTTATCCAAAACCATGTCCTAGCAGATGCCATCTCTTTTTCAACCAATCAGATTATTTTTCAAAGCAGCAGCATTGTGTATTCAAACTATTCAGAGGTTAAAAATAAATTGGGAGGTGAAAAAAATCTGATACATTGTATGTATAAAGCACAGATGTACATGTAATACCTAAACAGATATACAGTACATCTGTAGTACTAAAAACTCACAGGGAAGCAATGACAGGGAAAAAGAAAAAAGGCTAAAAAGTCTCCTGAGGAGGCTGCTAATGAAAAAAATATTGAAAAACATTGATTTAAGTCTAAGGTACCTAGATAGCAATATACCACTTTCCTTTAACGTTTTCAAAACAATACCTCAAATGAATTATAAATACTAAGGTTGATTGTAACCAATCTGTTTTGAGAATCCCAAAAAGGACTTCTAAAAACTGGGACTTGAAAGAGTTATGTTAAACTCACATACCCTTTAGCAAAGAGTATTGTTGTGTGCTGTTACGTGGTTTGTGACTCACAGTCACCCTCATGTGACAGAGCAGAACTCCTCAGTGGAGTTGTCTAGGCTGCAATCTTTATAAGAGCAGATTTCTGGGTCTTTTCTTCTGTGGAATAACTCGTAGGTTTGAACACCAACCTTCTGGTTAGCAGCCAAGAGCTTACAATTTCACTGCCAGGGCTCCTTTAGCAAAGATTACTCATTATCTCTTGTTATGGAAGTCAACCACAAGGGAAAAAAAAAACAAAGAAAAACCAAGATGAAGAAAGAAGAAAGGGCTAATTCTCTGACACAAATAAAGCAGGCTGTACTTACTCACAAACAGCAACCTGTTTTCTTTTAAACGTCTACAAAGTAAAGATTTCTCAGGACATCATTTCATTCCTTATTAATTGCCCAATGAAGCAAATCATCTGGCATTGAAAAAGGTCTCTTAGTCTACCATAATTCTTCTTATTTCAAAAGGAAAACATGCATTTAACACTCTCAAATATATGACACGTAATTCTTATATTTACTTTCTTAAAACATAGACTAAAAAATAGTGTTTACCCCTTGACACCTTTTAACTCAGTACTGAAGTCACTCCTGAGGTTCATCCTTTGGCCAAAAATTAGACAGACCCATAAAACAAACAACAATACATGGAGCTCAAGGATGTATATGAGACTAAACGAGCATACCAGCCCAGGAGCAAGGACAAGAGGGCGGGAGGGCTGGACAAACGGAAATGGGGAACCAACGGTCAAGGACAGCAAAATGTTGACACCGCTGGGGTGGCAACTGATGGCACACAACAGTTTGTGTATTAATTGTTTAACGAGAAACTGATTTTCTCTCTAAACCTTCATGTAGAACACACACACAAAAAAATAGTGTTTAATCTTGCTTCCTTTGTCCGGGCAAGCAAAACTAATTCTGACCCTCATTTGCATTTCTTCTTTAATCTCAGTTGGGCTAGAATTCATTTCCCACATTTGGAAAAGGAAGCCTGTACTTCAAACAGCACCATGAAGATACTGAGAGTTGTCAGAAGTTGCAGGAGTAGTGTTCTCACTAAAGAAAGAAATGGATCATTTCACTTGTGATTTCAGAGGTTACTTATACTAGCATCGCCAAATGCAGAAATAACAACATTGCAAAGACCTCAAATGGTAATTTATGGAGTGTAGACAGTAAGTAGCGTATGGTTTTTATCCTTAAAATTCAAGACTAGTGCAGGCTTAGGCATAATTTCCAAGAAAGTCTGTGAAAACCCCTATTGCCTTGTACAGATGGCACAGTTCTCATCGCGTCTTCTACAGCCCCTGCTGCCCTCGCCTCCTGGGGTGAAGCCGGGCAGGGGGGCTGGACTTGACTCCTACTGCAAGGCCCACGAGCTCAGGCACCTGCCTTCAGCAAATCCACTTGATTCCCTTTCATTCCCAGACACAAATTTCCATGAAAACCAGACGAAGGACACAAAGCACAGGCAGGGTATTCCAAAATCACTTCAGAACTGCAGCCTGATTTCATTAGACTCGCTGGCTTCTTTCTTTTGGATGCTGCGCTTGTTCACTGCAGGTGAAACGTCACCAACACTGACACTTCAAAACTCTGTAGCTCCCAAATGTTTAAGGAACTAAGATCATCAGCACAGGAGGCAGAGGGGAGATACAGGGGCTAGGGAGAGTGCTGGAGAAAGAGATGTTACAAGTTTAGAATTCAGAAAGAAGAAGGCAATGTTTACCCATGCTCTGGCTACTTTATGAGGTGACTCTGGTCCGGGATGTCACTCCTAATGTCACTGAGCTCCCCACCCTTCCCTATAGCCTATGAAAGTTGGTCAACCCACAGGAAAAATAAACAAATGCGACAGCTCTTTATTAATCCAAACTGAACTAAATATAACTATTTCCAAGAGCACATTTCAGCCATTTCACACCCACAAGCCCCCAAGCTGAGACGCTGTTAGGAGGCTGTCTAGGGCTGGGGAAGAAGTCCCCATCGGGTTCCTTTTACCTCCCTGCTCCACAGCTGAGAGTTGCCCCCATAAGCTGACAGCCCTCTGTTCAGCAGGCTGTCTCAAAGGTCTTCCTTGAGAATGTGGCAATTTGTGAGGCTGTGCACAGAAGCAACTGGGCCTGTAAGCCTTTCCTGAGAAGCCATGCTGCCATTCTGAGGTCCTGGTTTCCAGGGATGACCCAATTTTTCCTGCAAGATCCTACACACATGTTGCTCCCATCAAAATGGTCTCATATTCCTCCTGTGTTTAGACCCACTTGCTTCACACATTCTCATATTTACACATGTTCATGCAACATAACCTCAAGTGAATTATTTAAGCAGTCTTAATGTGCTTCAGGCTTCTCAAATAGAGTTTAGACTTTAAATTAAATTTGTACTCCCATGGGGAACTGGGGCGGTTCAGTGCAGGTATGACTTTGAGAGGAGGTATAGCAGGACACAGTTTCAGCTGCCTCTGAAAGCTTTAGCTGGTACCCAAAACACTACCCTGGATGAAACAGGACTGACTCAGTGATGGAACTCAACTCGTTGCCTGTGTTTGAAAGTGGTAAAAACAACTGTTCACAGGACAATCAGTTTATTGGTGATACAGTTAATGCACCGGGCTGCTAGCTGAAAGGTCAGAAGTTCAAATCCTCCTTGGAAGAAAAGCCTGAGATTACTTCCAAAAAATTAGCCACTGAAAATGCTGTGGAGCACTGTTCTACTCTGATACACCTGGAGGAGCCAGAAATCAGAATGGAGTGTACAACTGGTCTGCTGGTAGATAAATTCTGTATCATAGATTAAACTGTGTACCCCTGAACGATAAGCTGAAGTCCTAACTCCAGTGTTTGTGAATGTGGTCCTATCTGAAAATAAAGTCTTCTTTGAAAATGCCATCAGTTAGGTTAACTTGAGGCTATACTATGGTAGAGTGGGCCCTAATTCCTTCCGAGTGGTGTTTTATCAAGAAGGAGAAAATGCACAGAAAGACAGGGGGAAGACACCATGTGAAGGTACACCTACAAACCAAGACACACCACAAGATGCTTGGGGCTATCGGATGCTGAAAGGGACAAGGAAAGATCTCCCCCTGGAACTAGCAGAAAGAACAAAGCTCCACCAGCATCCTGAACTTGGACTTCTAGCCTCCAGAACTATCAGAGAATAACCTTTTCTTCTCCCAAGCCACCTACTTTGTGGTATTCTGTTCTGGCAGCCCTAGGAAGTGAAACGTCCTATGACGAGGCAGTCCAAAAAAAAGAGAGACACCTGACAACATAGACTGGACACAGAACCATTTTTGTTGGTTTCTTCTTTCTTGCTTTCTAGATAAGCTACAGTATTCTCTGTGAACATTAAGTTACCCATAACTGCACTGAATTAAGTGTAAAATTCAATACAGCAATTAGAATTGAAAGAAAGCCATGCATACTTTAACAGTTGTTCACAGTAAGCAGTGCTTCTCCTTGCAAAAAAACAAACTAGCACTCAGAGAGAGAAAATCCCTCACAATGTATTAGCAATAATGAAAACAAACTTGATCATAAGGAACATGTCTGGCCAGCCAAACACTCTGATCAAAAACAAATCTGCTACTCAGGCAAACACAACGAGGAAGAGTCTGCCAGAAACGTTTCTTACTTTGTACAAAAATGAAATAAGATTATAAATTTAAAACAAGCATAAAGTAAAAGGATTAGGTTACTGAATCACATATTAAATATGTCAGGTTGTTGTCACCCGCTGTTGAGTTGGCTCTGACTCATGAAGACCCCAGGGACAGCAGAACAAAATACTGCCCAGTCCTGTGCCATCTTTCTAATCATCACTTTGATGGAATCTATGGTCGTGGCTGTAGATTACATAAATATAGTACACTGACAATAACCTATAATATGTGAGCAACATGGGCTGACTTCACAAAATGATGAGGTGAGCTTCAGTGCTACATCAAATGGGAAAGACTGTGGTACCTGCAATCTGTCATTACCAGATTAGGTGGCTCTGCTCCGATAAGCTACTTCTGCACCAGTGCATTTGACTGACATCCTTTCTTTCTTTGGGTGCTAGTAACTCAAGAATACTGTTCTTCAAAATGACAAATGATGTTTTTCTCATGAAAGTATCCACATGCAAAATAAGAAATTTGTCATCCTACTGGGATTATCTTTAAGCAGAGAATATCAAATAACATGTTTATGCATGCAGTTGTCAGACCATGATTCCAATAAACGCAGCAGTATTTGTTGCCAGGCATACAACATTTCAGTCTGAATACACTCATTTTATTTTGCCATTTAAAAACATAAAATGAGCCAGTAAGAAATTATACATACATTCCCTCTATAATTTGAAGCTATGTATTTGTACTGACCATGGCATCGTAACCCCACGGCCATTGAGTCAATTCCAACTCACAGTGACCCTATAAGGCAGAACACAACTGCTTCTGAGCACTGAAAAATGTATCTTCTTCAATAAAGGATTAGTAGTGATGTTTTATAATCTAAGAAATACAGTTTCCGCTGCACTTCACATAACTTTTAAACACTTTTTGGTATTTTCCTATTAACTAAAAGGCGTGTGTTTCCCATAAACTGTTTTCCACTGCAGATTCTCCTGTGTTGTTATACAATGATCCCTTTATAATATGACATGAAGTAATAGGTAAAAAAAATTAAGTTTCTGTCAAGATGTGACCATCTCTGGCTCCTTGGTGATATTACCAATGGAGATACAGGTCACAGAACTATTACTCCTGTGACCAAGTGATCTAATAAGTTCCCCGGTTGTTAATTACCTTAAAGTTAAATTCCTACACCGAACGCTTTAGACCTATGCTGTTTAATACAGTCGCAAACTCTTAATAGGCTCTAAGCTGCTAACCAAAAGGTTAGAGGTTCAAGTTCACCCAGAGGTGTCTCCAAAGAAAGACCTGGCAGTCTAGTTCCAAAAAATAAAACTTTGAAAACTCAGTGGAGCAGAATTCTATTCTGACACACCTGGGGTCACCCTGAGTTGGAACAGACTCGAGTGCTTAGCCACGTGTGATGACTGAGCACCTGGAATGTGGTTACTCTGAAATGAGATGTGCTCAAATTATAAAATACACTCCAAATTCCAAAGATTTATATGAAAAGTAAGACAAAATACCTCAATATGGGTATACTTATCACAACTGAAATGATAATATTCTGAATGCACTGCATTAAATAAAATCAATTATCAAAATAAATTTCTTTTGTTTTTTTGATGTGGCTACTAGAAAATTTCAAACAGCTTGAGAGTCACATTCTATCGCCTTTGTAAAGCACTGCTCTCACCTTTCATCAACCCTGCCCTGTGGCACCTGCTCCATTCCTGTGTCACCTCCATAGTGACCCTCTGCTTTGGTCAAGATACCTCTGCACACAGCAGAGTCTACACAGCGTTTCCAGAGCCTGCCTGCCACAGTTTCAGCTCTGACTCTGGCTCTGGCTCTGGCTCTTATTATCTTTTTTAATTCCAGGTAAGTTACTTAATGCCTTTGTCCTCACTTTGCTCTTCTGAAAAGTGGGGGCAATATAAGCATCTCAGAGCCGAGGGTGACCTGTGGAGACATCTCCCACAGCTGTGCTCTTTGGTGAAGTCTATGTCACCTGCCATCTTCTGCAGCATCATACTTCTTTCTTCCCATTCCCTGGATTACTTAACTTCCAATGTTTTCACTTTATACTTGGGTTACTGAAACAGGTTCTAGCCTGATTCTTCCAAGATCTGAAAGAACCTGGGTAGTTATGTGCTACATAACCCAGGTCCTAGGAAACTCTGATCTGTAGGGTCACTGTGAGTCGGCATTGACTCAGAGGCAGTGGGTTTAGGAAACACATACACTCCAAATACCAGCAGCACTTGACCCCACCATGCTGTTGCCTGTTCTCATACCATGCCATCCCAGCCTGTCCAAACCCAGCATACAATGTGGTGCTGTTGTGGTCAATTCTCCTTGAGTAGGGCAACTTTATGGGTAACAGGATGAAACACTGCCTGGTCCTGCAACATCTTCACGATTGTTGATGTCTTTGAGTTTAGTGCTGTAGTTGCTATGTCAATCCATCTCGCTGAGGGTTTCCTTCCTTTTTGTCAACTCTCCACTCGACCAAGCATGATGTCCTTTTCTAGCAATCAGTCTTTCCTGATGATATATTCAAAGTGAACTGAAGTCATATCATCCTTGCTTCTAAGGAGCATGCTAGTTGTATCTCTTCTAAGACTGGCAGAGTGAGTGCAGAGGTTATACACAATACACTAATAATTTTTTCTTTTAATTCAGAAGTAGATACAAAATAAACAAGATGAAACTAAGGATAAAAAGAGACAAGCAAGAACATAAACTCGAGCAAGAAAGAGAGTAGCCGCCAAAACACACTGAAGGATCCTATACACCTGTTGAAGGGTGTCATATACACGGTCCTATAAGAAAAAAAATCTAACCAAGTGCTCAATTACTCCTGATGTTAAGAATGAAAAAATTTCTCCCATGAACATGTAAAAAAGGAGAGCATAGATAAGATAGCCAAGCATTTTCCAAGAGCAGCCCTACAGCAATCCCAGCATACTGCACAAGGCCCACTCTGTCATGGCCTCTAACACAGAACAACCAAGCACAATGCAATAGCAACCCTCTGGGGGGTACTGTCTCTGTCACCATAAAGTGCAGGGCCCAGCTTATGACCACTGTGGCCCAATCAAGGAGGTAGGATGCTGAACGTACTCCTCTTTTTCGTGTGTGCATTCATCCCCTTTCTAGACTCCAGCTCCCTGAAGACATGGCCCTAGGCTTCCCATCAGAGCCTCTAAGGACACCTCACACAGCTTCTAAGGCAGTAAGAACACGGACTGAACAGGCAGTTTGTCACAGTTTACACCTCTAGTGCCTCTTCCTTGCACTGTCTTTCCCAAGATGCACCCCATGCTTCCGCAAAGTGCTAAACCTTCACAAGCCAAGGCAAATCTGAACACCCCTTACACTGCTCACTCAGTATGGCCTGCATTCTTTGATATTCCATTTGTCCTACACTAATTATCACCTGTGGATATTTAACCTAGGGACACTACATTTGGAGCATTCTTGCATCAATAAATGCTCTTCAGCTGAACTTAGCTCTCTGGAGTGAAAAGGGCTAAGGCTGTGTTCAGGTTGTCAATAAAATGAGTTGAAAAGTTCCCGTTTGCTCCTAGTTGTTGGGATCAGACAGATATCAGGCAGATGAGCCCCACACTGTAATAATCAAGCTTTTCCTATTAAATTGATATGGTTTTCTTTACCCCGTGTCATTTTGGTCCTCGGTGAGCATCCGTTCCTGCTGAATTGGGACCATTTGCTGTGCCCTCGGATGGCAGCTTGGCAGCTTTTAAGATCCCAGATGCCACTCACCAATGTGGGGTGCAGAGAGCCCTCTGAGCAAAATGCTGGTTCTACCAATTGGCCTCGATTTCACCTAAGAGCATGGTCTCCTGCCCCTGCAATGGAGCTCACTAAGTTGAGTCTCAGTGGCAACAGAAGAATAAAAAGGAGTGCATCCTGAGATCTCCACTAAAAGACCTCAATTGATGGTCCAGCAGTTTTGGGGTTCCCCTGGGAGCATGGCCCCTGGCCCTGATGCTGCCCTTGCCCATAAATCATAATGAAGGTCCACTCTTCAGACACGAATGGATTGGACTTGGCAATGCAGAGTGACCATGTATTGGATGCACTTTATGGTTCTATGCATCTATAGGATATCATCCTGCTGACCTCTGCCTGGAGGAAGGAGAGTGGGTGGAGAGGAGGGGAAAGGAGACTGTTGGGAGGATGAGACATGTATGGGGCAGAGAGGACTAGTGTGCTGTCACCGGACAGGGAGACCAGTGGAAGCTGCATATAGGTGGGCATGTAAATTTACATGGGAATGTACATTTTCACTCAGTCATATTAAATAAAAAAAAAAGAAAGAAAGAAATTGATTTTTTTTTCTAATCTAGATATGTCCAGTGTCTTAATCCAAAAGCAAAACAGAACCAGTTGCTGTTGAGTTGATTCCAATTCACAGTGACACTACAGGGCAGAGTAGAACTGCCCCATAGTGTTTCCGAGGCTGAAATCTTGACAAAAGCAGGCTGCCACATTTTTTTCCCACAGAGTAGCTTATGAGTTCAAACTGCCGACCTTCTGGTTATCAGCTAAATGTGTAACCGTTGCACCACCAGGACCACTTAGTGTCTTATCCATATGGCACTGTTGAATCAATTCCAACTCATAACAACTCTACAGGGCAGAGCAGAATTGCCTCACAGGGTTCCCAAGGAGTAGCTGGTGGACTCAAACTGTTGACCTTTGGTCAGCAGCCAAATGCTTAACCAGTGCTCCACCAGGGCTGCTGCTAGGGTCTTAACATTCAGTAGTCCTTACAGAGCCTGTTCACAACCTGTCAGTCTGTTGTACTGTGGTGGCTAGTCTGTGGCACTGATGTTGACAGCTATGCCACCAATATTCCAACTACCAGTAACTGGCTTCGAGTTTAAGACAGACTAGGGAGAAATGTTTGGATACCTACTTCTGAAAATCAGTCAGAGAAAACCTACAGATCACAGCAGAATATCATCCATCTTGCTTGCTTTGCACATCATCAGGAAGAATCAGTTGCTGGAAGAGGGCATCATGTGAACAAGAGTGCCAGCAACGACAAGAAAGACCCTCAACGAGATAGACTGACACCATATCCACAACCATGGACCCAAACATGTCACAGTGATTGCGAGGATGATGAAGGATCAGGTAATGTTTCACTCTATTATATATAAATCTACCATGAGTCAGAGATGACTCAACAGCAGTTGTCTGCCTGTCTATCTACTCCATGTTCTCATCTTTCTCTTAGAACAGTGCTCTCACTTAAGAAGTGATCAAGACAGTTTGATTAAGAAAGCTGTTTCTAAGTTGCTTAAAATTAAAAAAGTAACATGATTTAATGCTTAATTATAATAATGAAAAATTGCATATGAATGCTAAATGCATATTACAAATAAATAAATACATATTACACACACAGAAATGCAACTCATTGTTTAGTGATAATTACTGTGGGTTATACACAATCATGGAGGAATTTTATTGGCTTACTTTTGATTTTGCAATTTTTGAATGGAGTGCTTATAAGAAATTGCCCTTGTCAGATGTTCTATCTAATCACTTATTTACAAGTCTTAGGAAGCTGCAGAAATAAATTTTATCATGAGATACAATTATAAGCCACTTCCAGAACTGTACTATTTCAGCTATAAAATTCTTTTATTTCAGTACCTCAAGCAGCAATCAATAATTTCTTTCTCTGCTGTAGTGGCAGGGCTTGGTGGGGTTTCCAAATTTGGAGTAAATACTGATGTTATGCCGATCTAACATGCCTGCTCCAGAAAAGACTCCAAATATCCCCTGGATTTGATCATTATTGTCATTACTTCTGTTTTTAAACTGCGTGGCTTGGCTCGTCAAGTAAATTTTATTTCCATGGTCAAAAAGATGAGAAAGTACTTTTTGATATAGAAGAAGCAAATTTTTCTTCCACTTTTGCTTATCCTGTCATCTGTATCTCGTATGCAAAAAGAGCAAGACTTGTACAAGGCAAATTTAAATTCTGCACAATTATAGACTAAGATCTGTAAATCTGGCAGCAGGCTCACATCAGCTTTGTGAGGTCAGATAAAATTTTAATGAAATTCTAACAAAACATGAAATCTTTCTAGACTACTACTAAACTGGCAGTTGAGTTGATTTCTTTTTAAAATATTTTGTCTCATATCCTAATAAAAGTAATCTCAGCCTTCTGATACATTTAATTAAAAGGTGTTAGGTTGAGGTTGTAAGCATAAACAGTGGTGTTTCTAACAGTTCACTAGCACTCATTTCAATTCTTATTTATCTGAAGCTTAAATCTATTCATGTCCCAGGCCAAAAAAAAAAAAAATCCTGAAGAAAACTTTGCTTCCAACACCCAAAATGGTTCCTCCCAAGAGAAGACAGAAGAATTAGTGCATTTGAATTACGATGCTGTGAAAGAATACTGACTATACAGTCAGCCCTCCATATCATTCGGGTCTGCATCTGTGGATTCAAACCACCGATCAAAAATACTTCCCCCCCAAAAAGTTGTAAAAAGCAATACTTGAATCTGCCACACTGAGCACCAAGCCAAATCCATGCTGTAAGCTCCTGCATTTCAGATTCTCAGTCGCGCTCCAGCACATACCATTTGAGCATTATTCACTGCAGGTTAGTCATTCACTACTTGTGTTGTCTGTCTGCACCCTTTGTTTCTGTGGAAAAAATGGCCCCTAAACAACAATAAAATAATCAAATCCCTCACAGGCTAAGTGTGAATGAGTTGATGAGAGGAAGCAGTTTCAGGCTAATAAGGGATGGTTGGCTAGCTCTGGAAAGCACTACAGCCTCTGAAATGTCAAGATCACAGGCAATCCAGGCAGCATCAGTACTCCCAGAAGAGTTCCAGAAACCCACAGAAGATAAAGTCTACCTTCCAGAGCAAGTCTTCAATCATAACTTTAACAATTATTACACCTAGTATTTGTTTGTTACTATATCACAAACACACTGTATCTGGTATTATTATCTAGAGATGATTGAAAGTGTACCGTAGAAATTGCATAGGTTATACAAGACTGACAATTAAGTCTGCAAACTTAATTGTTCTAAGCGCTACATACCTCATTGCTGAATATCATTACAGTCACCTTCAAAATACTCCCTTTGGGAAGCTATGTATAACACCAGTGCCTAGTCTACCCATCAAAGCAATTTTGGAACTCTTTCTGGAATGGCCATTGAGCACAGAGGTACCAGGGCAAGTTCATGACCTAACTGTATAGTTGTCTGTGAAGGATTTTTTCTTTTAGCCAGTAAAGAAATAACTGTATTGGAAAAACCCTCCCTACTCACTTGATCTAGCCCCTGGTGACTTTTTTGTTTACCGAAAGATAAAGGAAATATTGGAAGGAATACATTTTGATGACATTCAGGACATCAAGGGTAGTATGATGACAGCTCTGATGGCTATTCCAGAAAAGGAGTTCCAAAATTGCTTTGAAGGGTGGACTAGGCACTGGCATCAGTACACAGTTTCCCAAGGGGAGTACCTGGAAGATGACCATAGTGATATTCAGCAATGAGGTGTGTAGCACTTTTTCTAGGATAAGTTCATGAACTTAACTGTCAGTCCTCGTATACAAATGCTACACCATTTTATATGACGGACTTGGGCATCCAAGGATGGGATCCTAGAACCCATGTCTTCCAGGTACCAAGTGACATCTATTCTATGTACTGCCAGGCAAACCAACAAATCTGTCTCAAGAAGTGCAACCAGAATGCTCCTTAGAAGAGAGGATGACAAAATTCTGTCTTGCTTCTTTTGGACATGTCATCAGAAAAGGCCACCATTAAAGACACAACAGCCACAACAACAAAGAACTCAAACACACCAACAATCATGAAGATGGTGCAGGACCAGGCAATGTTTCATTCTGTTACACATACGGTCCCTATCACTGAGTCAAAGTTGACTTGATGGCAACTAACAACTGGAAATTTTGGTGGTATAGCTGTTAAGTGCTTCAACTGTTAACCAAAAGGCTGGCAGTTTGAACGTGCCAGGTGCTCCTTGAAAACTCTATGGAGCACTTCTATTCTCTTTTATAGGGTCACTATGAGTCAGAATCAACTTGACAGTACTGAGTTTTTTGTTTTTTTAAAAGAAGACAAAAACAAGAGGCACCCAATCTTCTTGCCTTCTTCAACCAGAGTTCTCATATTAACTTCTTTCAATCCTTTCTCAAAACCTAAGATTCCTTATTTACTCTACCTTCAAGCACAACTTGAAACACCAGCAAAACACAGACACAGGTTTCAGGTAAGAGTCCCCATTTTCCTGAAATTCCTTCTTTACCTGTGCCTACGCTCCTCATCTACTTCACTCTCACATCTTAAGAGCATTGCATGGTGCTAGTTTCAGCATTTTCTCCATACACTGTAAAAACAACTTATAATCATTGTGATTTCTAGGAAATTCACCTCAGTGTCCTCCCTCCTCAGCTTTCAGTGCAATATGCAAGACACACATGGTTCTACCAAAATTAAGTGTGTGCAAGGATGTCAATAATCTGAGACGCTGGACTCTGTGAGGAGTGTGGTATCAGGACTGGAGAAAGACGCGTTCACAACCTACAGTATGCAGATGACACAGCCTTGCTTGATGGAAGCTAAAGGGATTTGAAGTACTGACTGATGAAGATCAAAGACTACAGTCTTCAATATGGATTACACCTCAACATAAAAAAAAAAACAATCATCATAACTGGACCAATGATAAATGGAGAAAAGGTTGAAGTTGTCAAGGATTTCATTTTACTTGGATCCATAATCAATGCCCATGGAAACAGCAGCCAGGAAATGAAACAACATATTACATTGGGCAAATCTACTACAAAAGACCTCTTTAAAGTGTTGGAAGCAAAGACCTCACTTTGAGGGTTAAGCCATCTATTTTCAATCACTTCATATGCATTTGAAAGCTGGACAGTGAATATGGAAGACCAAAGAAGAACTGACATCTCTGAATTATGATATTGTCAAAAAATACTGAATGCACCATGGACTGCCAGAAGAAAGAATAAATTTGTCTTGGAGGAAATATATCCAGAGGGCTCCTTGACAGTGAGGATGGTAAGACTTCATCTAATGTACTTTGGACATTATATTAGGAAGGACAAGCAATGGAAGCATAAACCAAAAATCCCACTGCTGTCAAGTTGGGTCTGACTCACAGTGACCCTATAGGTCAGAGTAGAACTGCCCCATCGAGTTGCCAAGGAGCACCTGGCAGATTTGAACTGCCAATCCTTTGATTAGCCAACTTAGCACTTAACCCACTATGCCACCAGGGATTCCCTAACAGAAGCATAGTTCTAAGTAAATGCTAGCACCCAGCTCTGCCCACCCAACCTATTTCATGAAGAAAGAGAATGGAATGAACTGCAGGTTGTACCCTGGAATCCGACTGCCTCAAAAAAAAAAAAGTTGTTCCTGTGAAAAACAACTTATAGCAGCATTATGTACAACAGCCAAAAGGTAGCACCAATCCAAGTGTCTATCAACAGGTGAATGTATAAACAAAACATGGTCTATCTACACAGGGCAGTATCACTCAGTCATAAAGAGAAATGAATGTGGATCCATGCTGCAATGTGGATGACCCTTGAAAACCTTATGTACTAAGTGAAATAAGTCAGATACAAAAGGATAAATTGTGTATGATGCTACTTATACCAAATTTCCAGAACAGAGAAAACAGGAGAGACAGTGAGGAGTGCCACAGTTGCTTCTTTCTGGCCCCATCCCTGCTCCAAAACCAAGCCCTAATGTCTCGAATCCCATACCACAGTAAAACGAATTCAAATGTGGTGCTTATTTGGAAACATTTTATTGCCATGCTTCTAGTCACTAGACACTATTATTTGAGGTGCCTGGTTAGTACAAAAGCCACCGTCAAGTCGATTCTGACTCACAGCGACCGTACAGGTCAGAGTAGTACTATCCCGTAGAGTTTCCAAAATGTACCTGGTGGACTTGACTGCTGACCTTTTGGTTAGCAGAGGTAATATCTAACCACTATACCACCCAATTTGCCACTTGAGGTCCCTGAGTAGTGCAAGGAAACCCTGATGGCAAAGTAGTTAAGTGCTACACCTACTAATCAAAAGGCCAGCAGTTCAGATCCACCAGGTGCTTCTTGGAATCTCTATGGGACAATTCTATTCTGATCTATAGGGTCACTATGAGTCAGAATCGACTCAATGACTTTAGCTTTCAGGTTGTGTGATGACTGGCATTCAACTATCTAATGGCGAGCTGGTGTGACAGTATCTTAAGAGTCTGGCTGCTAACCAAAACAATCAACAGTTCGACTCCTTCAATTGTTTCGCAGGTGGAAGATGTGGCAGTCTGCTTTACAGGCTTGGAAGCTCTATGGGGCAGTTCTAACTCTGTCCTTTACAGTTGTTATGAATTTGAATTGACTCAATGACAACAAGTTTGCTTTGGGGGTTTACTAACACCCTGGTGGCATAGTGGTTAAGACTTGCAGCTGCTAACCAAAAGGCTGGCAATCTGTGCACTGTGCATGCCTTAGAAATTCTGTGGGGCAGTTCAACTCTGCCCTATAGGGTGCTGTGAGTTGGAAATGACTCAGTGGTAGTGGGTTTGGTTTAGGATTTTTTTTTTTACCCTAAAGTTTGGAAGTATGAATCCACTCAGTGGCACTGTAAAAGAAAGGCTTGGCAATCTTCTATAAAGATTACAGCCAAGAAAACCCTATGCCTCAGTTCTGCCACACCTAAAAGCTGACAGCAACAGGGAAATGCATGGACAGCACAATTTATTAGTGTTTATCAGGGACTGGAAGGAGGAACAGTAAGTTGTTACTGGTTAAAGGACATAGAATGTCTGTTGAGGGTGATAAAAAATTTGGAAAAGAATAGTTGTGATAGTTACACAACGTGGTGGATGTAATGAATGTCACTGACTTACACATGTTAAAAAGAATGAACTGGCAAAAGTTTTGTTATATATATTTCACTGAAACAAAAATTAAAAAAAGAAAAATGTTGTAAGGTTCCGAGTTGCCAGAGCTACCTCTTGCCCTGCCCTTCACTCTTTCTACCCAGCCCATCTGCCTGTGGTGACCAGAGGTCCAGGCTACAGGAAAGGCTTGTGGATAAAAGAGGGACATTCCAAAGTGATTGCTCTCTCTGCAGAGAGAGAGCTCAGAGCTGCAGCTGACTGTGTTTGGAGGACGGAAGTTGGTAACACGGGGTTTTGTGTGCCCACGCTGGCAGCAGCCCCAACAGATGTGAAGCCAGTGACAGGGCCAGTGCGGGACACAGCAGGCCGTCACATGTTGGTGGGCCAACATCAAGGGCTACTTGTATTTCAGGAACCCATATCCAAAAACCAAGACGCCAAGGCACTTTTTCAATTGCCAGGGTCAATTAGTGTCACATATTAAGGCAACAGGTAGCTAGAGACTTACTAAAACCTTGTACCTTTTTTCTGGTTGTTCAAAAGAGTATAAAGCCTGGTGCCCATCTTGGTTCTGATGCAAACTAGCACCACAAAAAAAAGTTACTGTTGAGTCTATTCTAATTCATGGAAAACCCACATGGGACACAGCAGAACTGTCCTTCCTCAGGGTTTTCATGACTGTGATCTTGCAGAAGTAGATGGCCAGGTCTTTATTCTAAGGAACTTCTGAGTACCCTCGAACTTCTAACCTTTCCGTGAGCAGCCAGGCATTAAACTGTTGTTTGCCTTGTGAATCCATTTCTACCATGGAGCTTAAGACAGCACATAGTTTATGCTTCCCCAAAGGGGTAATACACCTCCCTACTGGAATGCAGAAAAGTATGCATTCCAATCAGTCTGTCTTCTGAGGTCTTATGGTGCAACTGTAAATACTTTACTGACCCCCAAGAATCCCATTGATTTCACTTGGCCACAAAGAATACGGACCTTTCTTTCCACCAATTGCAGAGTCACTAATGAAAACACGACGACGATAATGACATCATTAAACAAGGCATCATTCATTTGCTCTCGTGCACTCAAAACTATAGCGCAAACATATTTCTTTGCTTTTAAATTAAGACTTAAAACCTCCGCCAAACCCTTAAATCAGGTGAAAATAGAATTTCCTGTTTTTAAAAAATCATCCTAGTTTTGCCTGTTTCCTTTCCTAATTCATTGGGAGGGTGCTTTCTTCCTCCTTGGAATATGCTTCCTTATTAGAATGAAAGTTTTCCTAAAAGGAACTCCATATAAGACACTGACACATATGAAAATCTCATTCTCAATAAAATAAACCATAAGAAGTGTTTTAAAAAGAGGAACCTACAAAAGTAGGTTTTTCAAACCTTAAAGGCACTAACAGTTGGTCCTAGATCAGATCTCACATCTAGTTTCCGATCATCGTAATAGAAAAGTAACCAATTGATTCCAACAGTCAATTTTCCACACCTTAAGGATATTTCAGTTTTCACACACAACACATTTTTTAATATGACAAAGTCAAATAACCAAACTTGCCTTGCACACAGCTATGAACTCACATTAAGTCAAGGTACCCAAACCCCTTACTTTCATTGTTAAATTACCATTTCTTGTGCTTAATCGGGGTCTTCCAGATCATGACATATCACTATATAAACAGGAGAACTTAAAAAGTTAGTTTAAATTGAAACGTTAGAGTCAGTACTCTATTTTTAGGCACACCCTTTAATTTCTTGGTGTTGTGTACGTTTCACTTAAATTTAGCAAAGTAATTTTAGCTCTGCTGCCTTCACTACCTACACTTGATGTGCAGTGCTACAAATGTGCAGCACTGAATTCTCTCTCTTTTACTGCTAAACCGCTTAAAATTAAAGGTAAAAGTTAAAGAGGGAAATTTCATCCCTGGTTATTTTGAAAATTTAGTTCAGATGAAAGTCCACAGCCATCTCTGAAGCACTGCCAGTCAATGTTTTCTACCAGTCACTGGAAATTCCTGGGGTGGATTTACAGGCTGACTACCTTGAATCAATACATACTGGAGTTGTTCATTGACAGTACATAGTGTAAACTAATAAACTGGCTGCTAATTAGTCAATTAGCTAATTGTGTGAGGAAATACCCACAACAACACCATCATGCAAGGAAAGGCATCAACCCAGAGAGGTGGCTGGTTGAGTTTCTTGTGTGAGCATCATCAGCTATTGCAATGATGTCCCAAGTTCTCAAAGAATTTTGATGATACACTACAATTCACCACTATACATGATCCACATAAGAATTGCAGGGGTGTCCAAAATATTGGAGCGCCTCTGTTACATCAGCTTATTTTTCTTAACAAATGCTACACCCAAAATTTCAAAGAGTTTCAAAATGTATAGTTCATAAGTAAAAGCTGTATTTTAAAGGACGAAGCTTCATGGGAAAGCCCCGGTATACTTACATTTTCGGTAAAGGGGGGAGGGGAACCTTCCGTAGTCTCCCTACAAGAAGGTGCTGCTTTGGAAGCCGACAGTGATGAAGCAAGGAGGGGACCAAAAGAGATCTGTATTTAGAGAAACCAGCCACCAACTTAAACTGGGAAAGGACACACAGCACCAAAAGGCTAGAATTTTGCTCATAATGACTCGTTCTTACTTAAGTTACCTTGACTTCATTTTGCTTCCCAGGGTCGCTACATCTCGTTAAAAATGTGTAGGTATCCCTATGTCAACACCTCCGGAGTGGAGTTGTATGAAATAGCAGACAGCATTGACATTTATTCAACAGGACAATGTCTCCCCACTGCTCTGTATCATATGACTAAGGCCGACTTGCTATCGTTTTTCACTAGGGAATAGGAAAAGATTTTCAAAACATTAGCCTCTCTGACTTGTGAAGAAATAAATCCCCCTTTTTTATTTTTCTTTTTTAACTCAAGCTTAGCTAACAAGAAAAACAAATCAATGCTAACATTAATTTTAGGGGAAAAATGTGTTCAAAGTTTACAACTACCTACTTTGTAATATGAGATATGATAGATTCAATCTATACATAGTATGTAAGATTTCAGAATAGGATGTAGGTTAAAAGGCAATTTTGCAACTTTGAAAGATGTTTTAATCTTCATTATAGATATATATATAGATTTACATATCTTACAGATTATGGAAGCTTTAATCTTATACATCTGGTATGCCAATAACATCTTAGTCCTTACCACAAATATATATATATGTGATGGCTTTTATAAGATTAGAAATTTTGCAAAGTTTTTCTTCAATAGCAAAACCGAAACATTAACAGTGGAGTACAGTTATGTTCACATGACAAGCACATGCAATCCATTATATAACTCACTCTGTGGTAAATGCTAATTTTCCATATTTTAGCTAAAGGCATACCAGATCACTCACCAAGAACTCTTCACGAAATACTAAATGTGAAATAAGGTATCACAATTCTACCCCAATTTTAAAAATAAAATGATACATATGTACAAAAGAGAAAAAAAGGAAAATTGAAATGCTATTGGAATTACGGAAACGCTGGTGGAGTAGGGGGTTAAGTGCTCTGTCTGCTAACGAAAAGGTCGCAGTTCAAATCCACCAGGTGCTCCTTGGAAACTCTATGGGGCGGTTCTGCTCTGACCTACAGGATTGCTATGAGTCAGACTCAATTCGACAGCAGTGGGTTTGGTTTTGTTTGTTTGTTTGTTTTTTGGTTTACTGGAATTATATGCTCTTCGACAAGCACCCAGAACACACATTATCCATTGGTCGGTTTAATTTCCAAGAAGACACTGACACGAATAGAAACTCAGAGTAGCAAACAGCAAAAAACATTTGTGATGTGTGAGCACTCATAAACCTTTTTCTGAAAATCATAAAACTTTATGTATTAGCCACAAGCCTGCACAGCTCATGCTAATTCTGCTACAATTGTAATTGCAAGCCTATAATTAACTCATTAATAAATTGATACGAGGGGAATTAATTTATCTGGTTGGGTTTTTAAATAACTTCTCTTTCGTGACCCTCCTCCAGATAAACCCTGGAGTGCTGTGCTAACCTAGCTAGGGAGACAGCACAGCTGACGCCAGCTAAGAAAGGGTTAACACCTGGAATGTGACAACTCTGTGGTGATCCCTAGTGCTGAAGCCGTTCTAAACTACTGGGAGAGAATCTAAGACACTCAAAAATAGTCCTGATGGTAACCTCTATCCATATCACCAAAGGAAGAATAAGATGGATTCAAAGTAGTGAAAGTTTTCTAAACTACACAAGTTACAGAAAAGTATATGTTTAAGGGTGACGATGCAGCAGGCAGGGATGAGTTCTTCTGAAGGATAAACTAATTATCCTTAAATCAACGAAGAACTGTCCTAAATCTACACCTGCATTAAAACTGTTTATCCATTTTACTGGCCAATTTAGCCTGCAATTAATAAAAGTATCTTTAATCAGTGTTTGTATACAGTGCCTTTTGTAAAACAATATATAAGCAACAGCCGGGTGATGGATTTCAGAGGGAAAGCAAGGAGACTATCTGACGAAAAGGACAGGTTGCATTTTAAAACATGACAAGTTCTCTGATTAAAGTGGTAATCTAGAAGCTTATAAATCTAAGAGATAAAGATTAAAGTTTCAGAAAAAGCAGGGACGTATTTATCTAATAGGCAAGATCAGTACCATGCTTACCTTGTGTACCAGATCATCTGTAGTGAAGAACTTCACGTGGGTTTCACCACATCTTTAGATTGAAACTCTCACTAGAGATTAGTTAATAAGCATAAGTCAACCCATGCTTACCTCCGTTAAGGGGTCATCTGGCCCCCAGGGGTTGTAAATTTGAAAAGAGGCTTTGTTTCTGTAGGAAGGTGTTATGGGGCTGGAAAAGAGAGACGCCAGCCATATTTAGAAGCAGGATCTCAGCGTAATGAAAAAAAGTGAAACTATTCCATACAGATGATCAGGTAAGCAGCTTGTTTACCTTGCGTATTGGATAACCTGCCCCTGGAAGGGGAATGGGGCACAGCAAAAAGGAAGGAAGACAGAATGGGGCACAGTAAAGACAGTGTTGAGACTGTCGGTGGGAGCCAGGGGTTTAGCAGTGGGCGTTGAGGGCACTGCTGTCGGAGGTCAAACCCGCACACCTATGGAGCAGGCAGTGGCAGCCGAGCTCCAAAGCGAGTCTCTACTTTAGCCAAGCGTGGGCTTTAATTCAACCCTTATTTCATTCCAGACAAGAACAAATAACCTCTCGCTCGGTACCCCAGATGAAGTTCCCGCGGTTTGCTCTCCTGGCTCCCGCTGATTTTGGAAACTCGCTCCACCACATCCCCGGCAGAGAAGAGGAAAGGCAGTGAAGGACGCCAGCCTCTCTCCGGGACCCGTCCCTACTGGCGTCGGTGCCGCAAGCCCCACCTGTCCCGACGCCGTCGGAAAGCATTACCCCGCAGCGCCCGCTGCAGCGTGCGCGCCGTGTCGGCAGCTTTGCGGCCGCCACAGGCCAGGAGAACACAGTCCGCGCAGGCAGAAAGCTGAGCAGTGCGTGTCGGAGGCCAGACTCACCCAAAGCTGAGCGCCGCCGTCGGAGGAGGGCGTGTCGCGCACGTGTGTCTGCTTGTGTCCGTGCTCGCGTGTGCCCGCGCGCGCGCGCCTGCCCGTGCGCGCCAAGCGGGCCCCACTGATTCCCTTCGGCCGGGCGGCTCAGCCCATGGTGTGGGCGCCGGACTCGCGGAGGCTCCAGCCCTCTCCAATCGCGGAGCAGAGCGTCTGCCCCGACGCGCAACTCGTTCCTCAGGGGCACGCGCCAGGGGCGGGGCGCGTGTGGATGCGCGGACTCAGGTGCGTGCCCTATCGTGAGTGTGCGCGAGGTTCTGTGTGCGCGGAAATGAGTATGCGCGTGTCCAGGGCGCGTGGGTGTGCGCGTGGGTGTGACTGTGCTCAGACGTGAATGCGGGCGTGTCCGTGTGCGTGCCAGTGTGAGTGTGCGTGCCAGTGTGAGTGTGCGTGCCAGTGTGAGTGTGCGCGCAAGTGTGTGTGTGTGTGTGTGTGTGTGTCAGTGGGGCGTGCGCACGGGGGCACGGGAGCGCGGAAGGGTGGCGCGGACAGGGTTTGGACAGTAAGCGCTCTGCTCTGGGTTTCGGACAGAGCCGGAGACTCAAGAGGTAGGAGAGGAGTCGTTGAGTCTTTCCAGAGACAGCGCAGAGTCCCACTCAAGGAATGGAGAAGAGTGGATGAGAAGGGCAAGATGGGGTTGAGTAGGCCCCGGAGAAGTTTGCCACTGGTAACTTGGTGCTGTTTTTACTAAGAAGTGGTAGTTCTCCAGCCTCGGTGAAAACCGTTACTGACATTTAAAAATGAAAATGGGTTCATGTTGCAGAAGTTTAAAATTACTACTGACTATCCTTGCCGCAAGTCAGTATTAAGGCATTGTCATCCTCAGACTAATAAAGATGAAGAGACTTTGTGCTAAAGTGCCACCAGGTTTATTAAGAGACGGAGTCAACCTGTGCGTTTGGAACCCCGCGCGTGGGACCTGACTGAGGGGGGATTGGGAGTAGCAGGATGCTGTCAGTGAGTACGCTGAGGACACACCCAGCGGAAGTAGGGCAGCAGTGACAGAAGCTGCCGTGAGAAAAATAGTGATACAGAGTCCTCCAGAAACAGCCTTCGAAAGGCAGGGCCAAGCGGTCCGGCTTATCTGCCTCCTGGGGGCTCTGCGCTAAACCGCTTCCAGGTAGTCTCCTTTACAAATGTCTTCCAGTATAAAAGGTGTGCTTACCTGAGTGCTGCCAGTCCTCAGTCATGTCCCGTGGGAACCATTCGAACTGTCCCTTCGCGATCTCTAGGAATCCCTCCAGGAGCCTTCCTCTAGCACAGTCTCCATTCCGACCAAGTAAAAACTACCCGTGTCCCTCCCTTTGCGAACTTTAACAGCCAAGAATTTCAGCAAACAGCCAGAAAGAAAGCAAAGTCCCCTTACCCCAAGGGAAGAGAGGGAATAAGCACTCCTTTAATTTGAAAAATAATAATTAAAACTCCTTCAACTTTTAAGGCCGAGCAACATAATCTATTAATTGGTCGCTATTAACATGCAGTTTTATTGACCGTAGCACACAGAAGTCTGATTGTGAAGGAGGAGTGTTTTCAATGAAAGTGGAGTTATTTTAGCTGCAGACGTGTTTACATTTCTGTGGTTTAGTCTATAACTTTCTCTTTTTCTTGCTTCAGAATTCTCCTCCATGAAGCAAAGCTCTTAGCTCCCAGACATTCCAAAAAGTCTGCCAAAATAATAGGGAAAAAAAGAGGGAAGAAAAAACACACAGAGACCCCCAAGTCTGGGTCAAAATCAGGGTTGTATGCGGGTAGCTAGTGTAGCCCCCTCCCTACACACTTTCCAGTTTCAGAAAAAGAAAGCGCCTTCAGGGCTCCATTTCCTGTTTGCAGGGAAAAAAAATAAAATGGGTCTAAGCAGCTGAGTTTAGAAACCGCCTTTTCAAGGACCTATAGATTCTGAAAGAATCTTTAACCCTAGCGGTGCCGAAGTGGCCTCATGAATCTGAGCCTGTACCACTACTAACTCACTAGGGAAGTGTTTCCCTTTAAGATGGTGAGCTTCCTGGAAGCTACAAATGTGTTCCTAGGAAATTTCTTAAACTCATTTCTTGTACTCCATGACAACTCCAATACACGCGCACCTCTCCGTATCACATCAGTAATAAAAG
Organism: Heterohyrax brucei; assembly: GCA_028571685.1. Taxonomy (NCBI): domain Eukaryota; kingdom Metazoa; phylum Chordata; class Mammalia; order Hyracoidea; family Procaviidae; genus Heterohyrax; species Heterohyrax brucei. The sequence goes on along the minus strand of CM053157.1, from coordinate 38,104,766 downwards.
AGGATATCAACAATAAAAAAAAAAATAACGAAAGCGAAACAAATTTCTGGTCCATGTGAATCCTTTTCTTTCTGACATTACAGCCACAAAGAGTGCATATTAAAAGGTGCATATTTATTAATGTGGTCAAGTCATTATATATACTCTATGCCAGAATTAGCATTTGCAAAATCAATTGATTCCATTCTCCGTGAGACATCACAGATATTGCAACAGTGCAGTTCCCGTAGTCTTAGAAGATAGTTAACCTGTGTCTCCCTTTAACTACCAAATGCATGCTTTGGTTCCTCTTCTCTCCATTCTCAAAATATTCTAGACCCAAGATATTTCATTACATTTTTCAAATCTTCCTCTTAACCGCGAATCTTCAAAACTCACTGTGCCAGCTGTAGGGAGTCCTTAACATTGAGAGGGGTAATTTGAAGTAAAAGTGCATTTTCTGTCCAATCAGATCAGCAGTTCGCTGGAGAGTGACTGCTTGTTAATGTTACATTACCTTAGTAAAGCTTCTCCAACATCAGCGCTAGTACCGAATAGTGTAAGAACATAAAATGAACAGTGCTGAAAATAATACTATGTATGTTAATGGACAAAAAGACATATTTTACAAGTAAATAACTGCATTTTAATAGAAAGAACATGATTTTGACAAATCCAAATTACCACTGCTAAGAGAAATGAGTTCAGAAAAAGGGCAGTATTTGAAACAATGTCATTTGTGCCTCACCCTTACTATCCCCTCCCATTTCCCCAATTGCCCCTGAAAGACACACACAGAAACACACACAGTTTCTTAAAAGGTGGAAAGCAAATACCAAGTCCATTCTCAAACCTTGGGTCATTAACATTGAAGAATCCTGAAACTCAAGAGCCCAGAATTTTATATAGACCTTGGGATGTCATCTCTCCAGCAGATTGTATTAGTCCTTTCTGTTGTCTAACCTAATCCCCACCTGCTATAACAGCATTCCATCCAGGTCCCTGATTGAGGTAATATAGGAGGAAATCAGTTTCAACTGGTTAATTCAGTAGTGTTAATCAGGGAGGCCTGCAGAAGGCAATTAGTAGAGATATATTCATTTCTATCCCTATTACAGGGCAAATACTATGGGCATTCTAATACAGTTACTAAAATATCATTTTAAATGATTTTTCTTTTAATAAAAGCAGCACTTTACACATTCCATAAGAATTAGTATTTTAAGAATTTCATATGGGAAATGATCTTTCTATATAAAATTTTGTGGTCAACCTAATTTTTTTAAATCTCTTTTATCCAAAAGATGTTTTGTATTAATTTTAGTATTTGTTACTGGATAATGTCAATCTCTTTTTCAATGAAATGTCCTGCGTTGAGCTGTCACACCTGTTAAATATAAGCCTCCTTCTCTTTTGATATTCTGAGAAGGGCCTTAAAAGGTTTACGTCTTTCAATATGGAGGTTTAATTGCTTTACCTATAATAAAAATAATCCCTATAAAATTTAGATTGTGGATATTTCAAAGCTGAAAGAACTATTGGATTTGGGATGTAAAGGTTGCAGTTCAAAAAGTCTTCCACTTTTAATATAGTGTGCATGGTGTTACGAGTTACAAAACTCTGGTTATCATTTTGTAGGGTCTGGTCTTTGTTGTCCTTGTGTGGAGCGTCTTTGAGCTTGCTTTATAGCTTACCAGGTCTGTGTGTGCATGTGTTAGATATAGAAAGGGCAGCACATCCCTGTGCAGTGAATGCTTCCAAGATAGGAAGTCTCTGATTGTGTTTTAAACAGAGATTTGAACCAGTTCATTCCAGTTTGAAGCCCTGCTTGGAATTTGCACTTTCACCCCCAAATACACTGAATCAGAATCTACGTTTTAACAAGATATCCCAATAATTCTTATTTGTGGTAAACTTTGAGAACCACTGCTCTACTGGTGGCTTTCAGAATTGGTCCCTGGCATCATTAGCATCGCCTGAGAGCTTGCAATACCATGGACACTGTGTTAAAAGTGGAAGACTTTTTGAACCGCAACCTTTCCCTCCCAATCCAGTAGTTCTTTCAGCTTTGAAATATCCACAGTCTAAGTTTTATAGAGATTATTTTTATTATAGGTAAATTATAGGTAAATTGTCAGCAGATTCCAACCAGAGTGAACTGGTTTGAAACCTTACAACTGCTTAAGGACCCATGACTGGCTCCTAGAAGAAGAATTTCTCAGAGAGGCTACCTGGTTTTAAACAAGTAGTGGAGTGGACTTACCCACACTGGGACCTTCACACTTTTATGAGCTCAAATCTGGCATGGAACCATTATGAAGAACAGCATGGCTTGAGCAACAAGCAGGATGCAGACTTCGGTCTTTTCCAGTTTACTTCCACCGTCAGCACCCACCACCTGTTCTGAGCCCCTCACTGTGTGCTCCACTCAGTAACCTGAGACTTCTCTCATCATAGAGATGATGAGGTGATGAGATGGTTTGGGCAGCCTTACTGGGGTTAGGACAGCAGGTAGTAAAGACTCCATTGATAAAGTAGAATTTTTCTGGAAATATCTAATTAGACAGTTAGAGATTCTGGACTTCCTTCATCAATCATTTTTAATGACTGTACTTTCAATAGCAGTGAATCTCAGCCCTGAATGTCCATTCCAACCAACTGGGAGATATAAATATATATAGTGCAACATTCCCAGGATCATGCCAACATATACGATCTCTCCAGCCCTCTCTACTCCAAACTCTGTCTTCCCTCACAACCACCATTAGAACATACACAGACAACCCAAGACAGGGAAAGGAAGGGAATAGGCATCCAAACTCCAGCTTAACGCATCCCTTCATCCCGTTCTCCGTACTACCACCCTCATTCCTCTTGTTGAGTTCTCTCATTGACTGTCATCCGTTGCTGTCAAATCACTTCCAACTCGTAGCCACTCTATGGGACAAAGGAGAACTGATCCATAGGATTTCCAAGTAGCAGGGGTGAATTTGGACTGCCAGCCTTTTGTTTAGCAGCTGAGCTCTTAACCACTGCACCACCAGGGCTTCCACTGACCATTAGTGAACGCAAAAGAGTAGATATAGAAACAGCTATCTTAGTAGAGTCCTAAACCTACCACGCAAGCATGACTATTATCTTTTATTATCAACCGCTAGGGTCACCAGGAGTCAGATCCGACTCGACGGCTCTTGGCTGGCTGGCTAAAAAGTCAGCTTTAGATGTTCTTTGTCCTTTCAGATGAATTAATTTCATGCAAAACTCCAGCCCACTGAAGCACTTTTCCAGTATTCTTCAGAAATCGTTTAGGTCGTCAGTACACACAGCAGTTCTTAGTAACACATGGTGACCACAAACTGCTCCATAAAATTGCATAATGCATAATTCCTATCAACTTGCATAATGCACAAAATAGGATGATATGAAACACATTGTACATGCCAGTGAGCTTTGGTGACAAAAATTATACAAAATGGATCAGGGAGACTGTGTATGTCTGTGTGTATTAGTGAAATGACAGAGTAGAGCAGATTAGCTCCAGTCCTTCTGATAATAACCTTTAAGCAAGTTGCTTCTGAGTGACATATGTTTTGACACTAAATCTATCAATGATCAATTTTAACACATGTGTTTTCGTCAGTGTGATTACTCATGAATGTAAAATTTGCTGCATTTTTGGAAAAGTCCATCAATTTCATTTTCCTGGGTGAGTTTTTGCATTGAGAAAAGCATTGGCATAATACTATATCAATACAAGTGAAATCAATATGCTAATGACTTTTCTCTCTACCCTAGAATCCTACATTATTATTATTATGGACCACCTGCTATAATTTCAGTGAGTAAAAAGTATATTTCTAATGTAACACACAGAGAATTGTTGAGTAATACAGGAGAGCAGGAACTCAGTGTGCTTTCCAGCCGTGTGACCTTGGGCAAGTCACAATTCTTTGAAGCCTCAATTTTCGTGTCTATCTACTGAGGCTGTTGGAATGTATACTAGTTTCCTAGGACTGTAGCAACCAACACTGCAAACTGGATGGTGTAAAGCAACAGACATTTATTGTCTCACAAGTCCAGATGCTGGGAGTCTGAGATCAGGGTGTCAGCTGTGTTGATTCCTTCTTTGGCTTTGATGCAGAATCTGTTCCATGTCACTTTCCTAGCAGCTGGTTGCTCCAGATGTTCCTTGGCTTGCAGCTGCAGCATCACATGGATGGTCTGAAGTCAGGAAAGGCACGTGTCAAGGTTGTATCCTTCCTGCCCCTTGCTATCTGTGCAGCTTCTCCTGTTTCTAAAAGGATACCCGTCATATAGGATGGAGATGGACCCTACTCCAGTACGACCCTGTGATAACCTAACTGATAATGTCTTCACAGACTCTATTTTCAAATGTGTTCACATTAAGATGTTACAGGGGTTAGGACTTCAACAGGTCTTTTGGGGGGACACAATCCAATCCATACAAGACTTTCTGTTGTCGTTAGGTGCCGTTGAATCAGTTCTGGCTCATAGCAACCCTATGCCCAACAGAACAAAACACTGCCTGGTCTTGCATGATTTCCACAATCATTTTTATACCTAAGCCCATTGCTGAAGCCACTGTGTCAGTCCATCTCATAAAGGGTTTTCCTCTTTTTGCTGACCTTTCGCTCTACCAAGTATGCTGTCCTTCTCCAGGGACTGATCCCACCTGACAACATGTCCAAAGAATATAAGATGCAGTCTTGCCATTTTTGCTTCCAGGAAGCACTCTGGTTGTACTTCTTCCAAAACAGATCTGTTTGTTCTTTTGGTGATCCATAGTGCATTCAACATTCTTCTCTAATGCCACAATTCAAAGGCATCAATTTTTCTTCTGTCTTCGTTGCTTATTGTCCCACTTTATCATGCACATGATGTGATACAAAATACCATGGCTTGGGTCACGTGCACTTCAATCTTCAGGGTGACATCTTTACTTTTTAATACTTGAAGAGATCTTTTGCAGCAGATTTTCCCAGTGCAATGCATCTCTTGATTTCTTGACTGCTGTTTCCTTGGGTGTTGATTGGGGACTCAAGTAAAATGAAATCCTTGACAATCTCAATTGTTTATCCATTTGTGATGATGTTGCTTACTGGTCTAGTTATTAGGGTTTTTGTTTTCTTGATATTAAGGTGTAATCTGTACTGAAAGCTGTGGTCTTTGGTCTTCATCAGTAAGTGTTTCAAATCTTCGTCACTTCCAGCAAGGTGGTGTCATCTGCATAATGCAGGTTGTTCATGAGTCATCCTCTGATCCTGATGATTCATTCTTCTTCATACAGTCCAGCTTCTCAGATTATTTACTTGGCATACAGTTTGAAAAGTTATGGTGAAAGGATACAACCCTGACACACACCTTTCCTGACTTTAAACCATGTAGTATTCCCTTGTTCTGTTTTCACAACTGCCTCTTGATGCAGGTACGGAGTCCATAAGAGCATAATTAAGTGTTCTGGAATTCCCATTGTACTGAGTGTTATCTGTAGTTTGTTATGATCCACACAGTCAAGTGCCTTTGCATGGTCAGTGAAACAAAGATAAACATCTCCCTGGTATTCTCCATTTTCAGCCAAGATCCATCTGACATCAGCAATGATATCCCTCATTCCACATCCTCTTCTGAATCTGCCTTGAATGTCTGGCAGTTCCTTGTCAATATACTGTTGCATTCACTTTTGAATGATCTTGAGCAAAATTTTACTTGTGTGTAGTTTTAGTCAGCTAGTAAGAGACATAACACAAAGTGGGTAATTGCATGGAAAGAAGCTGGGTAGCCACAGTCTGGTAGCTTACAAGTCTGAACCCAGGGTCTCTGCTCTGGGGAAAGGCTTTCCCTCTGTCAGTTCTGGAAGAAAGTCCGTGTGTTTTATTGCTCTTTGGTCAGGGACCATCTTGGTACAGGAACCTCAGGTCTGAAGGACATGCTCTTCTCCTGGTGCTGCTTTCTTGATGGTGAGAGATTTACTAACTCTCTGCTTGCTTCCTTTGCCTTTTATCTCTTGTAAGATAAAAGGATAAAAGGTGGTGCAAGCCACACTCCAGGGAAGTTTCTGTTACAGTGGAACCCAGCATTGCTCCTAAGATGGGATTTATGGTCCCACCCTAATCGTCTCTGACATAATCCCTTCTGTTAACCACAGGCAGAGGGTAGGATTTACAGCATCAGAAAACCACAAAATGGAGGGCAATCAGAGAATATAGGAAATTCATAGTGGATTAAGTCCTACGTCTGTTAACCCAAAGATTGGCAGTTCACATCTACCAAGCACTCCTTGGAAATTCTATGGGGCTATTCTACTCTGACCTCTAGGTTTGCTATGAGTCGAACATGAGTCAGCAGCAGTGGGTTTGTTTTCTTCTTGGTTTGGACCCAGCTAAATTACTACACATATTCGGGGGGGGGGACACAATTCAATCTATGACATGTGTGATGTTACTGATATTGTTCAGTAACTTCCACATTCAATTGAATTACCTTTTTTTGGAATGGGCATAAATACAGATCTCTTCCAGTCAGTTGGCCAGATAGCTGTCCTCCAAGTTTCTTGGCATAGACAAGTGAGCACTTCCAGCACTGTGTCTGTTTGTTGAAACATCTCAACTGATCCTCCACCAACTCCAGGAGCCTTGTTTTTCACCAATGCCTTCAATACAGATTCAAATTCTTCCTTCAATACCATCAGTTCCTGATTGTGCTACCTCTTCAAATGGCTGAATATCCACCAGTTCTTTCTGGCATAATGAGTCTCTGTATTCCTTCCACCTTCTTTTGATACTCCATGAGTCATTTAATATTTTCCCGGTTGAATCCTTCTCTGTTGCAACTCAAGGCTTGAATGTTTTCTTCAGAGCAGATGACCATAAATAGGCTACCCACTAGACATCCCAGGGAGGAATTGGTGTTATTCATCCTTGAATCACTATTCATCCGCACTTGTGACAACACCATGTGTGCACAGTAAAACTGCTGCGTAGGGTTTGCAAGGCTGTAAGCTTTTAGGAGCAGATCACCAGGCCTTTCTCTTGAGGTATCTCAGGGTGGATTCAAACCACCAACTTTTCAGTTAGTAGTCAAGTTCCTAGCCATTTGTGCTACCCAAGGTCTCCTTACTCTTTGGCAAAGTAATTAATAATAATTGATAATTCGGGAGCCTATTAGAAACTATTGAGGACTAGGATGTGTCTGACTCAGGCCATTGTATTTTCGGTAGCTCCACATGCATGGAAAAGCAGAACAATGAATAAAGGAGACTGAGAAGAATTGATGCTTTTGAATTATGGTGTTGGAAAGAATATTAAATATACCATGAACTGCTGGAAGGACAAGCAAGTCTGTCTTAAAGAAGTACAGCCAGAGTGCTTATTAGAAGCAGCATGGCAAGACTTCATCTCACTTACGTTGGACACACAATCAGGAGGGACTTGCCCCTGGACAATAACATTACACTCGGTAAAGCAGAGGGTCAGCAAAAGAGAAGAAGACCCTAAAAAAGATTAAATGGTGCAGTGGCTACAACAGTGGGATCAAACACAGCAATGATTATGAGATGGCGCAGTTCTGGGCAGCATTTCATTCTATTGTACATAGGGTCGAATGACTTGATGGCATCAAACAGCAAGAACATTAGAAATTATACTTCTCTTAGATAGTCACTTACACACACACGTCTTGTTTTACTGGGTCATCCATACAGCAAGAGCAGTGCCCCACTGGAATGGTTTCCCTTGCCTTTCTACCTTGCGTTTACCTGGTGTGGCTAGAGATCAGCAATGGCCTCTACCAAAATCACCATAAACCAAAAAATAACCAAACCCATTCCTATGCATAGTGACCCCATAAGACAGTGTGAACTGCCCCAGAGGGTTTTCAAGGAACAGCTGGTGGCTTTGAACTGCCAGCCTTGCCAAACATTTAACCACTACACCACCAGAGTTCCCAAATCACCTTGGGAGCTTCAGAATAGTGCCATCATCTGAGGCCCTCCTCAGACTGAATGAAGCAGAATCTCCTGGATGAGGGGGACATGGCATCACTATATGTAAATTTTGTATCTCTCAAGTTTTGGGATAGACCTCCAGGGTTGAGGCTACCTGATGTGGAAAACATAGCCATTAAAGGGATGACGAAAGAAATCCAGAATCTCCAACTGTCTAATCAAGTATTTCTAGAAAATTTCACTTTAACCATGAACTCATAGCTAGACAGCTCCTTACCCAAACAAAGCTGCCTGGCTGGCATCCTTACTTTCTATCGTGTGTGTCTCTTCAGTCACTAAGTCTTGAAACAGAATTTGTTCCTTATTTTGCCCCATTTCCCAGAATGTTCTTACCCTCCTTTGATTGGATCTGTATTTAAGAAGCACTTACAGGAGGGTTACTGGTTAAGAGCTTCAGCTGCTAACCAAAAAGTCAGCAGTGTGACTCTACCAGGTCCTATTGGGTAGTTCTATTCTGTCCTATAGGGTTGCTATGAGCCAGAATTGACTCAACAACAACAGACTTGGGGTTTTTTTGGTACAGAAAGATTTGTCATCACGTGTGCTGCAGTCACCTTCTGCAGTATCGCAGATGCCCAGAGACTCTCCACGTCCACTTGGCTCGAAAGTGAGTTAAGATTTACACCCAGGTCTTAGGAATGTACACTGCAACATTGGCTTGCCACCTGTCAATATTCAAGATCTCCTGAGTGACAGAACAGCCTTGCAGATGCCTCTCTGCTTGTCAGACAGAAACTTAATTTAACTGCTGACCTCCATCAGCCCTTCCCAGCTCTCCTACAGGACTCGTTTCCTGTCATTTCATCCCTTACACATTGCCACTCTGTCTATGTCTAGCTTTCATATTAGACTGTAAGTCTCTTCACACTATAAAAAACAAACACAAAAGGTTTGTTTTTGTTGGTGGTGGTTGCGGAGGAGTCAGCTCCAACTCGTGGTGACCCCGTGCACCGCAGAACAAAGCTTCACCCAGGCCTGCACCGTGCTCATCACTGTCTGCATGCTTGAGTCCACTGTTGTGGCCGCTGGGCAGTTGGAGAGCCTTCCAACCTAGGGGACTCAGCTTCCAGCACTGTGTCAGATACTCTGTTGTGATTCACGTGGTTTTCATTGACTGATTTTGAGAAGTAGGCTTCCAGGTCTTTCTTCCTAGTCTTCGTCTGGCAGCTTTACTAAAACCTGTTCACCGCAGATGAACTAGTTTGTTGACATTCTGGTAGTATAGCTTACAGTACCACAGCAATATGCAAGTCACCACTGGATGACCAACTGGTAGATAGGTAGTAGATGCAACAGGTATTCAATAAGAAATGGATCTTTGAACCTTGCCCGTCATTTGTCTGTGGGCCATGATGGGTCAACACAGCTTCCACAGACACTTCATTTGTCGACTCCCAGTGTCCACCTCCCCAGCTTAAAATCTTATGAACTCATATCTGACAGCTAGTACTGTCTCCTAACTGCTCACCTGGCCACTGGCATCTCCTTGTGCTGATATGCCTGGGCACCATACCAAGCATTATCTCACCGAAAGACTCCTCACCTTGTTACACCACACCTAGGTTTAGGAATCTCCAGGGACATCTGATTGCTTTTGGGTGGATTTCAGTTGTGTTTGCTAGGTGTCTCAAAAGTAAGAATTTCACAATTACAGACCAGATTCTTCCCTTTAGTCTTGCTGACCTCAAGCTCTTCACCCTCCTAAGTCTGGAGTGTCTAATTGCCTGGAGTGGGGGATATTATTACAGAAGAAAATCAAAATGGCATGCAAAGTAGACTTACGAAGCAGCACAGCAATTACGTTCCTTTAAGACCCTCTCCCCTTACTTCACAGTCTGTAAAGTCAGAACACCTGTTCAGAGATTGTTCCTGTGGCCCAGGCCTGTCCCCGTGCCACTCACTGAGCTTCAGCAGAAGAGTTTGGATTCAGGAGGAGGAGAACATAATAGAAGGGAAAACTTGCTGTTTTTGTGAGGCCCACAGCTTGGTGGAGAGACACAGGGGGAGGCTCTAAGACTTCTCCCACCACCTCTTGGTTTGCCATACCGTGGCAGCTTACATGTTGCTGTGATGCTGGAAGCTATGTCACTGCTATTTCAAGCACCAGCAAACTCACCTAAGGTGCACAGTTTCCAGCAGGGCTTCCAGACTAAGACAGCCTAAGAAGAAAGGCCTGGTGATCTACTTCTAAAAATCAGCCAGCAGAAACCCTGTGAATCACAACAGACTATTGTCCTACTAGATGGGAAAGCACTCAAAATACAGAGTGGTTGCAATAATGGAACATACCAACCATCATGAAGGTGGTGCAGGCCTGGGCAACTTTTCGTCATCCTATACTTGGGGTGGCCATGAGTTGGCACCAACTCAAGGGTAACTAACAACAAGACTTCTCCAACTTCCAACCAGAGGTGCAGTGCAACCTCAGACAGGACCCAGGACAGAGCTGTACCCAATCTCTAATGAAGCCCTGGAAAGCTCCCACCTCCCAGAACAGAGTCTATTTGACAAAGAGAGGCCTCAGTGTTCCCCTGAAGCTGAGCTCCCAGAGGCCTCCACAGGCTAGCTGTGGCAAGGTAAGCTCACAGTCAGTGTTGGAAGTGAGCCTCTGGGCCCGCAGGCTGGGTGGAGGTTATGGCTGGGCCTAGACATCTGACAGCCAGCTGGCTCTGAGGGGAGGCCAAGACGGCTGAGAGGTGCCAAGACAATTCTGGACACTGAGTTCTGCTAGCCATAGCTTCAGCCACAAACTCTTCAGGATGGGTGGCAACTGGACAGATAAGGGAACTTGCCTAGAAAGCCCAGGGCATTGTGCCTAAGGACCCCTTCTTCTCCAGGAGGGCAGTACTGCTGAGTAGAGACCCAGGCTAGTGCCAGTCTGTCAAATGCATGTCATCAGTCATGGGAGGGTAAGTATAGATGCTGACAGCAAACAGGTAAAACTTCCCTAGCAATCTGATGGAGTAATGTGTCTGTTCCAGCAAATACAAAAAACTTGAGCTTGGATTTTATGTTGTTTTCCTAGTAAGTTGTGATTCTTACATTTTACAAATTTCCATTAGCAACATATGAATTAATAATAAGAACTAGTCTTTTGTATAATTTATTGTTATTTGTTATACTCTACATTCCATAGAGTTTTCAGTGACTGTGACTTTTTGAAAGTTGATTGCCAGGACTGTCATTCCAGGTACCTCCTGGTAGGTTCAAACCACCAATGTTTCGGGTAGTAGTGGATTGCTGCAGCTTTGTTTCAGTGGAATGCAAAGATGCCATCACAATAGACTGTTGACTGAGTACCCCAGGCCCTTCTCCTGCCAGCACCAGGACAGGAACAACACAGATCCCAAGAAGAGCATATGGTCCTGATCCAGGAGTGGATCAAGGCCAGATGGTGTACTAGCCTAGGCTTTGAAACCTAGGCACACACAGAGACCCAGGAAGACCTAGAAGTATGTATACCTCTGTGTGTCATCAGGTCTTGAGAGCTTTGGGGGCCCCACCCTCTTGCAACCTAACTGATAGGCAGCTGGTAGCCAAGAAGATGGCAACTGTGTCCCCGGTTTCCTAAAAGTGCCAAAGGTTCCCTGTTACCCAATAGATCCTCTCCCTTCTAGGCACCTCCAGCAATGCAAGGATAGGGCAGCCCTGTCCCCTTGTACGCCATGTGATATTTTACCACCTGTGGGGTAGTTCTACTCTGTTCTGTAGCGTCTCTCTGAGTCAGAATCACCATGACAGCAATGGGTTCTGGTTTGTGGCTCTTTGGGGCCCCAGTGACACACTCGTTTAACATTTTACTGCGAATCAAAATCAAAAGGTTGACAGTTTGAATGCACCAGATGCTCCTTGGAGACGCTATGAGGCAGTTTCACTCTGTTGTATAGGGTTGCCGTGAGTTGAAATCGACTCAACAGCGTGGGTTTTGTAACTCCTGAATGGTCATTTTGACCAAAGAGGATAGAAGGAATTGCTGGGAAGAGGTGGTAAAATGCACCTGGGGTAACCCTGCATTGTCTGTGGGTGACCATGACTGCAAGGTCAAAGGAGTTGGAAAGGGCAAGCCTCCTGCCCAGCGCAATGCAGAGGACAATATGGACCCAATGGCTGCTGATTATCCTTTGCACACTTGTCTGTCTGCGAGTGGCAGAGAGCAGGTGAAAACATTGCAAACAGTGGTGTTTTTCACATGGCCTCTTGCACAGGCTTGGTTGCACGCTGTTCCCATTCTAATTCATACGCCCTTCCATGTGGAACTCAGCACATGATTCTGATTATGGCTGTCTCTGTCTCCAGCCAGCCTGTGCATTTCTTGGCACTTGGTTTTTGTCTTATTTATCTTAGTACTCTCAGAGCCTGGCACATTGGAGATACTGAATAAATGTGTGTTGTTGTTGTTTTTTTTAAATTGGACTGAAATGAATTAAATTGGGTCTACTTTGGCTTGGATTAACATACAGTGGTGTTTTTATGCAGTTGAGTTTATGTGGGCTGTGATTTCTTAGTCTTTATTTATATCACACATATATAACACACCTTATGTGCCCTGCGTTGTTGCCATCGTATTGGCTTCACCTCCAGCTCAGGGTGGCCTTTACCTGGTCCTGCACCATATTTGCAACTGTCGACAAGCTCAAGTCCATTGTTGCAAGCACTGTGTATTTTGAGTCTCTTCCAACCCAAAGAGCTTATCTTCCAGCACTATGTTAGACGGTATTCTGTTGTAAAGCCACACTGTTGTCACTGGCTAATTTTCAGAAGTAGATGACTAGACCGCTTTCTGCCTAGTCTGTCTTACTCTGGAAGTTCTGCTGAACGGTCTACCACGGGTGATGATGTTAATCTTTGAAATACCAATGGCATACCTTGCAGCATCATAGCAACACACAAGCCCCCATAATATGACAAATCAATAGACAGGAGGTAAATGTATACTACGTACACACACACACACACACACACACACACACACACACACACACACACACAGTTTTTTGGTGTGTATAGATGCACACACACTCTTCCAAAGTAGTCTAAGTTGAGGCAGATTAACTTGTCTTAATTTCATTAACTAATCTGATTCAGACCTTTACTGAGTTATTACTGTATTTAACAGATGTTTCCAAACCATCACCATGGGAAAAAACCCCAGAGTGCAAGATCTTGCAACCAGTTCTAAAGACAAGAAAATAACTTTTCTCCAAAATGTTAAATTTTAAGAAGTGGTTTCCCTGTGTCTGTTTTTCTGGACCCACAATTGGGTGCCAAATTGCTAATGAATAGGTAGACTTGGCTGTTGTTCATTTACCCTTGGCTATTAAGATGGAAGTTACATACTTTGCATAATATTCTCTCCCCCCATCAAGCTATTGCTGTTACGCCTTTCTCCCTGAAGAGATTCCTTTGTTACCGCATCCCACCCCCTCTGTGTCTGTTTCTGGAACTGAGTTTCTTTTCATGAGTTCCAACAGACCCCTCCAACCTCCAGGTCCCACTGGGGGCCGCATTGCCCTCAACACTACTGCTGTTGGGTTATCTGTCTGTTTCTATGGTGTCTATCACTAAAGTAGTTACATTCTTTCGCTACCAAAGTCGCTTGGCTTTTTTAACAATGCTTGGAAATGATCCCAGCTTAAGAAGGCACGAAACACACCATTCAGCCAAATATAACTTTTGAATAATTTAAATGAGAGCTACTTAAGTCTTCTGAAAACAACTCCAACCCTGTGTTCTCTGATGTGAACCGGGGGGAAAAAAAAAAAGCACCAATGTGCAGAACTGGAGCCTATGCAGACAGCATGTTTTGCACCATAGACTGTTGTGACCGTTTTGGCAGGAGCATTTGTGTGACTGGCTCGGTGGCAGAGGGTTTCCACAGCTGCACGTTTGGCACATTAGGTCTTGGGTTCTGCTTGTGGGTAGATCTCATAGTTATATTGCTGTGAAACCTGTCTCCAGATTTTCCTAGATTCTCATTTTTCCTTATTTTAAATAGATACATCAAAGACTGATCCATTTTCAGGAGCCAGTTTCTCAGCCTCTATTTGACCAAAATGTCTCCTCTTTTCCAAAAGTTTCTGTGATGGTCATTTGATATCTGAAGAAAAAGTTGTTAGTGAGTGCCATAGAGTCTATTCCAACTCATAGTGACCTTACTAGATAGTGTAGAACTTCCCCATAGGGTTTTCTAAGCTAAAATCTTTGCAGGAGCAAATTGTCAGGTCTTTTCTTCCATGGAGCAGCTGATGACTTTGAACCACAGACCTTCTGATTAGCAGCCAAGCTCCTAATCATTGAGGGCTCCTTAAGGTAAGAATAGAGCATTGAAATATTTCCCAGTCAAAGATAACGGTTAATCAAGCCATTCACAGAGACACCTCCTTGCTCCTGTGCCATGGGCACAGCACTACATAAACACATAAGCAGACAACTCAGATTTTCCACTACTGTTGCTAGTTACTGTCAGCTTGGCTCTGACTAATATGATCCCATGTATACCAGAACGAAATGTTGCCTGGTCCACTGCCATATTCATGATAGTGAGTCCATTGTTGTAGGCATGGTGTGAAAACATCTCACTGAGGGTCTTCCCTCACCTTCTCTGACTCTCCACTTTACCAAGCATGACGTCCTTCTCCAGAAATTGGCCCTTGCTGAAGATGCAATCCAAGTAAGTGAGAAGTCTTGGACAATAGTCTGTGATGCACGGTGTTTTCATAGGCTGATTTCTAAAAGTAGATCATCAGACTGTTCTCCTTAGTCTGGCTTAGTCCAGAAGCTCTGCTGAAACCTGTCCACCGTAAGTGACCTGCTGGTGTTTGAAATACCGGTGACACAGCTTCCAGCATCACATAAGCCACGACAGAAAGACAGATGAGTGGTGGACTGGATTCCTAGGGTACCATAACAAAATACCACAAATTGGGTGGCTGTAAACAATAGAAATTTTTTATCTCACAGTCAGGAAGATAGAGTCCACATTTAGGGTGTCCTCGGGGCCCTAACTGTCTCTGAAAGCTCTTGGAGAAGAGTCTTTCTTGTCTCTTTGAACTTTTTGTGGCCCCAGGCATTGCTTAGCTTATGGCAGCATCACTCAATCTCTGCCTCTGTCCTTACATGGCCTGTGTGTCTCTTCTCATTTATAAGGACACCACTCAGAATTAGGACCCATCTTACTCCAGTATGACTTCACATTAGCTGAATACCATCAAAGCTCTTATTTCCAAACAAAGGTATAAGGGGTTAGGACTTCAGTATATCTTCTTGGGGGAGACAACTCCGCCCATAACATCCTCCATTGTGGGATCTTGGTGGACACAGAGGAGAGAGTGGAGAGATTATGGCTAAGCCACCATGACTTACAATGGCGGGTGAGGTGGTAAATACAAGGATGTAGAACAAAACAATCCTGGTTCTCTGAAGCTTACTTTCTTATAAGTAGGTTAAGACACCTCCATAAGAATCTGCATAAAGGATACGTACGATAAAGGCTATAGGGACAGTGGTGTTTCAGTGTTAGACTTCTCACCTTCCATGCAGGAAACCCTGACAATGTTTCTCATGCATAGCTGCTACCTGTCAGTGGAGGCTTGCATGTTGCTATGATGGTACTGAACAAGTTTAAGTGAGCTTCCACACTAAAGACAAAGTAAGAAAGGCCTGGACATCCACTTCCAAAAATCAGCCAGTGAAAATCCTATAGATCACAATGATTTGATTTGCAACTGACCATGGGGGTGCCCAGGACTGGACAACATTTTGCTTCATTGTGCATAGAGTGGCCACGAGTTGGGGCCAACTTAATGGCAGCCAATAATAACCACAGTGTAAAAGGAGAGCAAAGAACTATGAAAGGACTCAGCTGTAGGAAAGATCTTTTCTAACACAGAGAAGCATAGTGGGCTTCCTATAAGTGGTTCAAACAGGGTCTTTACTATTGCCATGTTCTTTTTGTTTTACTGAAAGTGAATCCAGTGGCAACTAGAGAGTCATGCGCTCATCTCACCATGCATTCAGGATACATTTATTGAGCAGTGAATGTGTCCACCATTCCAGCACTGTGGGTGAAAAGATGAGGACTCCTGGCCTCCAGGAACTTATGGTCTGCTGGAAGAGAGAGGCATGCATAGGTATGCAGGACAGGACAATGATGTACTGGGAGAGAGAGATACTGTCTCACTTCTCAAGCTTTACTTCCTTGGACCCAGATGCAATGCAGGTGGAGATAAGACTTAGTCTGTGCAGCAGAGCTGTTTAATTTTAAGTACACTTGAAACTTTATCTGTCTAGGAAGTTACCTTTAGATGTCCAAGCAAAATCAAAGTGAGGCAGACAACTCCTATGGATGCAGCATTGTAAATTAGATCACTGTGTGAATATGCAGGATTAGCTTCAGATAAATCTTAGAACATGAAATCATAAAATGTAGTTGAATCCCACCTTATAAAAATACTGTTCTTCTACTCAAATAAAATCCAAATACATAAAGTTAAATTGGGGATGATGGAATAGAAATGTCTTTGACACAATTTATTTCACACCTATTTGGACTCTTGTCCTTTATTGATTTGGGAAGTCTCTAGGTAGCACAAACGGTTAACATGCTCAGCTGCCAGTGAAAGGCTATAGATTTGCGTCCACCCAGAGGCCCCTTAAAAGAAAGTGCTGGTGATCTGCTTTCGGAAAGTCATAGCTTTGGCAAGCACACAGAGTAAGTAGTTCTACTCTGCACACAGGCAGAGTATGAGTCAGAACATACTTGAGGGTAACTCACAACAACACAGAGTGGGTAGTCAAAAAAGATTGTGAGTGAATTAACCACTTCTGAAGAATGGAGAATTCTGCTCCAGTTCAGTAACATAGACATGATTTGGGGTATTGTTGTAAAAGACTACTAATACTACCTAGAGTTTATAATGCAAGCCACAACTGATTGTCAGGTTTTAATCTCTAGGTAATGTGCCCACGAGTATCACTTTCACTGCTCTTGAGCTGATTCCAACTCATAATGACCCCATAGGGCCCAGTAGAATCACCCCATAGGATTTCCAAGGGGCACCTGGTGGATTTGAATTGCCAACCTTTCGGTTAGCAGCTGAGCTCTTAACTACTATGCCAGCAGGGCTCGAAGTATCGCTTAGTGGAACATATTTTAAAATAAGATAGAGAAGGGAAACAGAAAAAGAAAACACATGAAAGTAGAATTGGAATTTACTTCTAATTTACTGATTTGGAACTTATTCTTCTGTTACATTTTTAACTACTTCTGCTTTGCTGTTTGTCCCAAAGGCAACTGAACCCATCTCCAACTTTCTGAGAAAATTATTTTATCCTTGATATTTACTAAGTAAAGCATTATGTTTTTCATCCTCTTTTTTGAAAATTGCTTTTCTGCAGTATTATTTTTATTTGTCAGTCACATATGAGAAAGGCTCATAAAGCTGAAGAAGACGAGGTCTGTGGAAACCTCCGAGGTTTTTGATGAGATTAAATAAGACTGCTTTGAACAATCAAAAATTAATCTAGTCCATCCTTTGTTGGCCATATCACGTGCGCCTTCAACTGTCTGCCTCTTTCCAGAATCTCATCTTACTACGAAAGTTAAATACATTCGGTTGCGCTAATATTTTCTTCCAAGTCTCAATTTGAAAACCAATAGAGACTTTGCCCATTGGTAAAATATATAAATTCTTACAATTACATATGCAAATTATTATAATTAATGAAAGGCGTTTGTGTCATAAGAATGTCTCCATTTACTTCTATTAACTGACTTTGTTTTAACCTGAATTATCAACACATTCAGTAAGATATGTACCTGGTAATGGAATGGCACAATTTTTTCACCCTACTTTATATGGCAATGCACATTTCAATGTCCTTATAAACAGAGATGTTGAGAACTCCCTGAACTGCTTTCTTTTACTCTCTCTCCGCCCCCTTTCTTACCCAGCCCTCCCTGCCTCTGAACCGAACCACACCTCTCTAGAAATCCTCGCTTTCATAATGAAAACCATATTTGTTTTAAAAAAAAAAAAATGCTTGCAGGGCCAGCTGAAACGCCTGGACAATCTTTAATGTCAGCTTCAGACGACACGTGTCTTATGAAAGTCTGGGGCCCCTACTTGTCTGCAGACCAAGCTCTGTCCCACATCTTTATGAGAAAGAGGGACAAAACTTCTGTTTTTGGCATTTTATATTGGAGTCTGTTTTAAGCGAGCAAGAAAAAAAATAGCAACGTAGAGTCTAGACAGAAGAGATGGAGTTGAAATCTGGAAGCCATTCACCCGGCAAGGGCAGGGGCAGCCGCCGCCGGCAGCAGGGATCGCCTTACACTGCCTAATTACACATGAAAAATGTACACATCTCTTCTCTCTGCTGCTCGGAAAAATAGATGCCCAGATGGCGCTTTGGGGCTGTGGCAACTGAGCCAGTTGTGTATTCTGGATGTGGAATATCTTCCTCCACGCATTTTGCTATGTAATTTTATTTTTTCAAAAAAGTATTTATTTCACACCCCCCAAAAATAAAATATAATTAAATGTATCTGAAATTTGGCAAGCAGTCATATCTTACGAAGAATATTTAGGCGTTCAAGGAATTCATGTGTGGGACCAAACTGGACACATTTCTATTGTGAAGACACCACAGGATATTAAGGTCAAGACTACCAAGTTCTGGAGCTTATTTTAGGATCTAATTGATGGTTTGAGTACGTTTGTTGTTACAGCTTTTCAGTCATTAACTTGACCTTCTCGGACAATCGTAGGCTTTTTGCTGTCAACATTTGATGCAGAATAATGACTTTTTAAGACTCCTTTAACATATAGTATCCTTTTCCAACATTTCAAAGCATTTTTCACAGATACTAGCATTCAGTCACATAGCATTTTGGGGAGCTAAGAAGAGGATGTCGTTGGAGTCAGAGATTGAATTTCCAGATCATGCAAGTGTGCAGACTTGTTGTTGTACCATCTCTCAAGAGTCCCTGAGTGGTGCACATGGCCAAGCACTGGGCTACCAATCAAAAGGTTGGTGATTTGAATCTGCCCAGAGGTACTTGGGAAGAAAAGCCTAGCAATCTACTTCAGAAAGATCATAACCATTGAAAATCCAATGGGGTCACCTTAAACTGGAATTAGTTCAAGGGTAACTTCTTCTCCATAGTTAGGGAGGACTTAGCTCTGAATTCTTGGAGTCCCTGGGTGGTACAAATGGTTAAGCACTCAACTACTAACCAAAAGACTGGGGATTTGAATTCACCGAGAGGCTCCTCCAAAGAAAGACCTGATGATCCACTTTCCAAAGGTCACAGCCTTGGAAACCTTATGGTTCCACCCTATAACACGTGGAGCCACAGTAAGTTAGGACTGACTTGACAGCTATCAGAAAAAGTGTTAATTAGTACAAGGAGAGAAGAAATGTAGAAACAGATTTCTAATATGAAAGGAAGAAAAGAAACCAGTTTGTGTTTGTAAGTGGGGAGGAGTCTGTGTTGTACGTTTTTGTGTTGTGTATACGAATGCGTGTTACGTGTATTATGTGTGTGGGTTAGAGAGAGAGAATGATTGGTTTATAAAACAAGAAATGAAACTAGATTTTTTTGCCCAAGGACTCACAGTGGCATTTATGAATGAAACAAAAAATAATTTTCTACACTCTCCAGCCTTTACTGAGAAATCACAACAGAAGAAAATGTTTTCACAGAATAATGCTATATGTGATCTGAGGGAAAAAGTGAAGTCCTTGACTATCTCATTCTACTCAGATAAGCAATCAATGATCATGGAAGCAGCAGTCAAGAATCAAATCATGTATCGCACTGGGGTAAATCTGCCTCTTTAAAGTTTTAAAAAGCAAAGATTTCACTTTGAAGGTTAAAATGCACCTAATCCAAGCCGGTCTTTTCAGTCACCTCATATGCATGTGAAATCTGGACAAGGAGAAAGGAAGAGGGAAGAAAAATTTGATACATTT
Source organism: Heterohyrax brucei (assembly GCA_028571685.1). Lineage (NCBI taxonomy): Eukaryota > Metazoa > Chordata > Mammalia > Hyracoidea > Procaviidae > Heterohyrax > Heterohyrax brucei. The sequence goes on along the minus strand of CM053157.1, from coordinate 38,084,788 downwards.
GAACTGTGACGCTGGAGAAGAATATTGAATACATAATGAACTTTCAGAAGAAAGAACAAGTCCATCTTGGAAGAAATAAAACCAGAATGCTCCTTAAGAGGAAGAATGGCAAGACTTTGGCTGGCCTACTTTGGGCATGTCATCAGAAAAGACCAATTGTTAGGAAAGGACATAGTGGTTGTTCAACTACAAGGTCGTTAAAAAGAAGGCAAAAGCTCAATGAGATGGATTGACACACTGGCTGCAACCATGGGCTCAAGTTGCTCACGAAGCAATCACAAAGGTGGTGTAGGGCCTGACAATGCTTTATTCTGTTTTACATGAAGTTGTTATGAGTCAGAGCTAACTCAAAGACAAAGAACTGCACAAAGAGAGGAGGCTTGTGTGTAACAGATTTGGAGACTAGCAGGGAGCCAGGCCAGAGTGGTGCGAGGGAGAGAAGCCTGGTGGACAGTGAGCAACAGGAGACAGATCCCATGATCACACGCGCCCTTCTGAAGCCTTGCTGAGCAGCCACAGGTGGGAGAAGAGTGACCTGAGGAGAGGAACAGGCTTGGCCTGACTCATCTTGAGGAAATCTCCCTGCTGACTGAGGGGAGCAGAAACCACGGAGGTGCCAAGGGGAACTGTGGGGAGAGCTGTTACTCTAGTACTGGGAGGAGACAGCGAGAACTTGGGCCACACGGAGGAGCATCTAGAAGTAATTTCCTGAGTCTGAATCTACCTTCAGCCAGGACCCAGGGGGAAGCATAGACGAATAGGAAAACACGAAAGACAAGGAGTTCTTTCTAACGTTTATAGCTATATGTCCTTCATTACAGATTTCTAAGGAAAGTGCTATAGCCTCTACCACAGGGCACTATGCAGCCATTGGAAGGAATACCATAGGAGTGGTAACCACATAGGCTTAGTCATCAGTCAAAGATCATCCAATTGCATACACACATAACCTTTGACCCTTTCATTCTATGGAAATCACAATTAATAATTTATAAGTATATAGACTTAAAATGTTGAGTCTAGTAAAAGCCTTGTATAACTCTCTGGCATTTTCTGGCCCCCTGTTTCTGATTTAAACAACACACACACACACACACACACACAAACCCAATTGCCATTAATGTTACTCTAACTCCTGGGTGCCCTATGTGTGTCAGAATAGAATTGTGCTCCACAGGGTTTTCAAAGGGTTGGATTTCAGAAGGCCTTTCTTCAGAGGTGCCTCTGGGTGAATTCAAACTGCCAACCTTTCAGTTAACAGCTGAGTGCTTAACTATTTGTACCTCCCACCAATCAAGGAAACCTGTTACCTTGGTGTCTATTCCAACTTGTAACTGTAGGGTCAATGTGACTTGGAAATGACCACATGGCAGTGGGCTTGGGTTTTTTTAAAACACCTTACAGGACAGGGTAGAACTACCCCATAGGGTTTCCTAGGAGTTCCTGGTGGATTCCAGCCATAGTCCTGGTGGATTTCAGCTGTAGCCCTTAACCACTACATCACCAGGGTTTCTATTGCACCTCCTAAGCAATCCTAAAAACAATAACATTAATAGTTAACTTACTACTGTTTACAATATGCCTGCAGTCTTTGAAGCACTTTGCACATGTTAATTCAATTAGTCATCCTAACAGCTGTATGGGATAGATATTATTATCTTCATTTTGCCAGTACGGAAAGAGAGTCATGGATAGTTAGTGAGAGTTGGCCAGTGTCTCGTAAGCTAGTAGTTGGCAGGACTGTGGCCTCATCTCTCACAGGGAAATCCACAGAACCACCCAAGAGGCCCACACGAAGGGCTTTGACAGTCACAAAGAACCTGTTCCAATGTTGGGTGAACACGTCTCACTTAAATGCCTCCTTCAGAGACTCAGGGCTGTTTTCTCCATGGAAACAGGACTAGCAGGCCAGCGAGATGCCTACAAGATTCTAACAAGAGAGCAACCCCCCAATTTTCCTCTGGGAAACACATACTTACTCTAATTGCCCTTCCTTAATAGACCTGTTTTCCATCCTTGTAATCATTATTTTTGCTCTTTCCTGAATTCCACCCAATTTTCCTACACTCTTCTAATGTCATTTTAAATGCTATTGACTTTCAAAGAAAATTTGGGGTAGTTTACAATAACTGGCAGTGAGACGTGCAGTATATGCACCAAGTTGTCAGAAGATTTTGAAATCTGGTGGATAACACTGGCTTAGATTCCAAACTTTTATTGCCAAGTGTACCAGTCATCAAAAAGAAAACATTTCTGTTACCAGAACAGGGGTTCCCAGGTAGGGCAGATGGGTCTCTGATACAGAGGCTGTAATCTGGATCATTATTGGAATTTACCGCTCCTTGAAGTCACCGCAGGCTTCTACCCAGACCAGGGGATCCTCCTCTAAGTGGCGGTTGGCAGGCAGTGTTCTGGGGATGTGGCTGCCTTGGGGCACACATAATGTGACAGGGCTTCCTACACCAAGTTGGCACGGTACAGTATAAAGGGCAGAGAAACCCCAGAGCAAACTCTGCCACCAAAAGGTGCAGCTTTGGGTAAATTCCTTAGGCTTTGTGGGCTTGATTGACCTTTTCTGTAAAGTGGAGATAACAATACCTCCCTTATACCTACAGCCAGTTGCTCCAAAGCTAGTTCTGACTCCTGGCAACCCCATGTGTGTCAGAGCACAACTGTCCTCCACAGGCTTTGCACTGACTGATTGCTCAGCAGTAGATTTACTCAGCAGCCTTTCTTTTGAGGTTTCTCTGAGTGAATTCGAACCTCCAGTCTTTTATAGTGTTGAGTGCTCAATCAATCATGCCATACAGGGATGCCATGGTCCTTATAAGGTTTCGGAAAATCTGAGGTGACAGGTGGTGCCATGCCCGGTGTATAGTAAACACTCCACAGTGGCAGCTTTCATGATGATGCTAGCAACGTCCCATACTGAAGGCCTTGCCGACAAGGGTTACCAAAGGGCTAGAAGTCAAGTTGTCACTTACCAGCAGGTACAGAGGTAGTGAGTCTGCATTCTAAGGCTTTCCCAGGAGCAAATGTTCACACTCAAGAGACAGTCAGAGATCAGATCACCTGATCAACAGGGGAGGAGAGGAAAGGACACTACAGAACCCTGGGAGTGCTGAAGGTACATTTGACTGGCTTGGTATTTTGCCTAAGATAAAAAGAAAAAAAAAAAACCCTTCGTCATCTTGGAAAAAAGCCTCTAAGCCTTCAGGTTTCAGGCATTGGCTGAGGAGCTCAAATCTGCTGGGGGTGGGAAGAAATCTTTAGCCAGAAATATAAATAATTTGTACCACATTAAATGTAAAGTGTCTGCTTGGCCAGAGATGGTATAGTCAGGAAGATTGACTGTGATAACATATTCACCACATACACTGATATTAATAATATCTGAAATGTTCCTACCCATCAATGAGAAAATAACCAACAGAAAGTTGGGCTCAGTTAACACATACATACCTTCCCAACCTTACTGATAATAAAAAATGTGTATTAAGAAAAACAACATTTTTCGAAAAAGGTTAATAGCATTCAGTGTTGGCAAAAACCAAAAACCAAACCCGTTGCTGTCAAGTTGATTTCAACTCATAGCAATCCTAAGAGGACCGAGTATAACTACCCCAAAGGGTTTCCAAGGAGCCCCTGGTGGATTTGAACTGCCATCGTTTGGGTTAGTAGCTATAGCTCTTAACTACTATGCCACCAGGGTTTTCAAGTGTTGGCAAAGGAAATGTAAATTAGAAATTTTGTACAACCCTGGAGGAAGCACAATTTGGCACAACCTTTGTAGAGAAACCTTGGTGATATAGTAGGTTAAGTGCTATATCTGCTAACCCAAAGGTTGGCAGTTCAAATCCATGAGATGCTCCTTGGAAACTTCAAGGCAGTTCTACTCTGACCTGTAGCATTGCTTGAGCTGGGCCAGACTTGACAGTGGTGGGATTGGTTTGGTTTGGGGTTTTGTAGAGAAAAATTTCGAAGCTTATAGCTCGCTCTTGTTCTCATTTCTATGTCCTCATTTCTCAGACTGGGAAAGGTTTATGGCCAGTCTTTGGGGCCTTTGAACCCCATTCCATTTTCCAGATATCTAACTGATTAAAAGGCATTGGAAATCCTCCAAAATGAGTGTACAGTAAAGAAATCACATCAGAAAAAACTCAGACAAGGCTCAAGATCACTGTAGCTATCCTTGGCTGAACATATCAAGGAGTGTTGGTGTCACAGTGGTTAAGAGGTTGACTGCTAACCAAAAGGTTGGCAATTCAAATCTGCTAGCTACTCTTTGGAAACTCCATTGGGCGGTTCTGCTGTCTTGTCCTATAGGGTTGCTGTGAGCCAGAATCAGCTCAACGGTAACAGATTTGGTCTTTTTTTTTTTCAGGAGGGGGCAGCATACTGCAGTCTAGAAGAAGCAGGCACTTACCATGACTGAAACCAAGCAATCACAAGATGGGCAGAATCCTAGCGTAGGACCTAGAGCAAGTTGCTTTGGACTCAGTGAGTGCAAATTCATTGTTAGGGCTTGAACTGTGTCCCCAAAGTATGTGCTGCAGTCCTGCTGTTACAGCTATGGTTGTAACTCCATTTGGAAGTAGAGTCTCTTCATTGTATCGGTGATAGTGAGGCATGTCAATGCAGGGTGACCCCTGCACCAAACCACTTATGAGTGACATAAGGAATTGACACAGAGGGGTTACCAAGTGGTTCCAATGGTTAAGCCCTTGCCTACTAACCAGTGTTTCCAGCTCAGATTCTCTCAGGGACACCTCAGTGATAAGGCCTGCTGAGCTATTTCGAAAAGGTCGCACTCTTGAAAACCCAATGAAGTAGTTTTATCCTGCACATGTGGAATTTCCATGAGTTGGAATCAACTGTTGGCAACTAGGAACAACACAGATACAGTAAGAAACAAACATAAATGGGGAAAAGACAGATGCCACACCAAGATGACCAAAGAAGTAAGAAACACTGAGGCTAAAGAAGCTGAGAAACAGATCCTCTCTCTAAGAAGGGAGAGAGGCTTCCCCTGGAGCCAGAGCCCTGAATTCAGACTTGTAGCCTCCTAAAGCATGAGACAATAAATTCACACTCCTTAAAGTCACCTACTTATTGTATTTCTTTCTTCCTTTTAATTATGATTGAGTGAAAATACATAATCCCATATGAATTTGCATACCCACCAATGAGCAGCCCGCACTGCTCTCCCTGCCCAGTGACAGCCTCTGTACATGTCATGTCCTCCTAACAATCTCCTATCCCCCACTCTCCACCCTCTCCCCTGCATCCAGTAAAAGGTCAGCCAGATGAGATCCTTATATGGATGCATAAAGTGCACACATGATATGGTCAATCTGTGTCACCAAGACCAATCCACTTCTGCCCGAAGAGTTGACCCTCCATTATGATTTATGGGCAGGGGCAGCATCAGGGCCAGGGGCCATGTTTCCAGGGTAATCCCAAGACCCCTGGGCCATCAACTGTGGTCCTTTAGTGGAGATCTCAGCATGCACCCCATTTTATTTTCATGTTGCCAGTGAGACTCAACTTTGTGAGCCCCATCATGGCTATCAGCTGACTCAGACACTCCTCACTGTGCAGTGTGGCTGTTGGACTGCGTGATTTGCAAGCTCTAACATGAGGAACTCCGGTGGTACAGTAGTTAAAGCAGTTGACTGCTCAACCAAAAGGGCAGTGGTTGGAAACCACCAGCAGTTCTGCAGGAGAAAGAGGTGACAGCGTATTTCCAGAGATTTACAGCTTGGAATCCCTGTAGGGTCACTACGAGTAGGAACTGACATGACAGCCCTGGTTTTTCGGGTTTTGATCTAACAATGACCTACCCCGATGCCTCGACATCACTTCATTACTCCCATTGCTCAGGGATGGGTAGGTGTAGGAGAAGCTGACTAGAGGAAGTGAATCACTTCCTGCGGTCATTCCTCTGCCCACGGTTCCACTATTTTTAACAACTTCACGAAACTCATAAATCCAACTCAGGATGTGTATTTTATTTGTTCAATAAGTGTCCAACAAACTGAGATATGAATAGAGGCAAAAATGGGAAAAATTAAGCAAGTGAAGAAGTTGTAGTTTTTAAGAAGAAAAAAAACTCCAGATAAAGACAATCTTTTTGTAGCTCCATTTGGAGAACTTGTCACAAAGAACAAGAACAGTTTTTTTTAAGAAGCATTTCTATGGTAAATTTCCACTCCCTGTGGAAGAAGCTAATGCTTGAAATAAAACAGCTGCACAACTTTCTTACAGGTTGTATAGTAAACTGCTTGAAATAGTCCAGCAACCAGACGGAATGACATTTGAAAATCTTTCTGCCCTTTATCAGCAGTATTTCTTTCACTTGAAATATTGTCTTATCACTTCTATAAAGTCTGTTAGGAATTAGACAAAAAAATGGGAAATTATTTACTGAGAAAATGTTTGTGTGTTAAGCACAAATTCACCCCAGCCTTGAATGTGGTAGAATACCAAAGTAACAGCTGAAGGTCTCCATTACACAGTAAGTTCATCACATACCAGGCTTTCCTTTTTGTTGTGAGTTGCTGTTGAGTCAGCTTGGAATCATGGCAACCCACACACGACAGACTGAAATGCCGAACAGTCCTGTGCCATCTTCATGATCATTGGTGTGTCTGAGTCCATTGCTGGGACCATTGTGTCAGTTCATCTCACTGAGCGTTTCCCTAACCTGTAGTGCCCCCCAACACCTTACCAAACATAACGTCCTTCTCCAGTGATCAATGCTTTCCAAAGTGGGTCCAAGTCTCAGACGGTGTTCTGTGACCCATATAGTTTTCATTGACTAATTTCTGAAAGTAGATTCAAGCCTTCCTTCCTAGTCTGTTTTAGTCTGAAAGCTCTGCTGAAACTTCCCCCATGGGTGGCCCTGATGGTATTTGAAATACTAACGACATGCTTTCCAACATCATAGCAACATGCAAGACACTAAAATACAACAAATTGACTCTTTCTTACTCACTGAATATCTAATACTTTTAAACTGCCTTCTACCATTTGTATCCCACATATAAATGTAGCCCAATGAGAGAGAGAAAGAGAGAAGAAAGCCCCAACACCCATTCTGAAAAGTGTGCTTCTCTTGGGCATGTCTACTCTAAGGCCCTCTAGTCTAGATGTCTTTTTTTTTTTAACAATACCTTCTATACTCTTAATACTAGACTTTAGAAAATTGTAATGCACACCCTCAGTACTATGTATCATATTATATGTATATATATGTGTACATAGTAGAAATTATACAAGAGATTGTGATCACCTACAGCTCTCCTCTGTGATAAGCTAGAAAAGAAGTCAGCAAAATTTGCCCTCTAAGGACCACATAGCAAATATTTTAGACTTTTCAGGCCACTGGGTAGCCTTCTCAACTGCTCAGCTCTGCCACTGTAGCAGCCGTAGGTAATATGTAAATGAATGAGTGTGGCTGTGTGCCAGTAAAACTTTATTTACAGACTCTGAAATTGGGATTGTATATCTTTTTCACATGTCACAATATCTTCTTCTGCTTTACATTGTCTTCTGACCATTTTAAAATGTGAAAGGATTTTTAACTTCACAGAACATTTAATAATGTGGTGGTTGATCTGGCCCATTGGCTGTAGTTTGCCAACTGATGTCCTTTCTTGTTCCTGGTGAACAATAACCATCTCCACCCTCTGCCTTTCTCATTTTTTAAAGATCCTTCTTTATCCCTCTTGGTCTATAATTGAAGTCCCTGAGTGATTTAAATACTTGATGTACTCAGACTGCTAACCAAAAGCTTGGATGTTGGAGTCCATCCAGAAGCACCGCAGAAGAAAGTCTTGGAGATCTGTATCAGAAAAATCATTCATTGAAAATCCCATAAAGCACAGTTCTACTCTGGCACACATGAGGTGGCCATGAGTCCGAATCAACTTGACTTTATAGTGAACTGGTAGTCTACGACTATCAGCTTGTCACAGCACAACCTTAAAGCCCAGAGTTCTTTTCAACTGATTTCCACCAAAGGCACTATTTTGTTTGATACACTCTGAAAAACGACAGCTGAGTAGTCGAGCAGGGAAGCTCCCTCACTTTGCTCAACAGGAGCTTTCCCAGTTTGGGTTTCCTTGATCAGTGTCTCTATTTAGATCCTAGTTTTTTTCCTGGCTATGGCTGGAGAAGGGTGTAGGGATGGTAAGAGTTAACATCTCCAGTAGCAGACAGGGTCATTTGTTTCCTTGAGCAGAGCTGAGAATGGCTCACCTATTAAGTAAAAATAAAAACACCATGAGATTTCCTACTCTCTAGCCCCTTCCCTCCCTCCTCCCTCTTCTCCCTTGGAGCAGAGATCTTCTGGCACTATGCCGGCATTTAGCCATTTCATGTTCCATTATCATGGAGCCAGTTTGCTGCCTTAGCAACTAACTAGACTGTACCCAGTAAATCCTTCCTAAACATTCACTGAGTGAGTGTTGAAATTCCATGGCATGGGTGCATCTCTTAATCACAAGAAAACATTTCTTGAGAAATAGGTTCCCTACTGGTGCACACTTAAGGCAATCCTCTGCACTGAGGAAAACAACTGTGAACATGTGTTGGGCATGAAATGGTGGTTCAGGTTCACATACTACGAGCTGAGGGACTAGTGATGTGATTCTTCATCCAAGTAATTAATTAATCAACAAGTGTTTCTTGAGGATGTATGCACCTCTGGACTACCACCTATCTATTTTACTACACTAGTTTGCATCTTGTCATGATGCTGAAAACAAATACCAGTAGGGATGCGTTTCAATCAAACACCCAGACTATGAGTAGGAAGAAAGTCCTGGTAATCTATTTCCAAAAGTCAGCCAATGCAAACCCTCTGTATCACCACTGAATGATGTCTGATATGGTGCTAGAAGATGAGCCCTCCTTCCTGGCTCCAGGTTGAAAGGCACTCGACAATGAGCTCAAGTATGCCAAGGATCATGAAGATGGCACAGGACTGGAAAAATGTCGCACTCTGTTTTACATACAGCTGACACAAGTTGGAGTGGACTCAACAGCAACTGTCTATCTATCTCTGGGCACCTCTGATAACCACACACCGAAGAGTTCTCACCTTTGAGAGGAAGCACAAAGTATCATGAAAACTCATTCTGTAGAAATACCTTACAAATTATACTCTTGACGTTACCAATACAATAAATTATCAAACAGCATTAGAAAATGTACTTGGACACTAAAATTTCTATTTCTTCATTCATCTTAAATCATAATATTAATGAAGTTTTATTCATATGCTATGGTATCCACTAAATCCACCACTTTCTGTCAGTTTGTCATGCCCTGGTGGCTTGCATGTTGTTATGATGCTGAACTTCCAATTACTGGAAGGGCCACGCATAGTGGACTTGGCAGACAGTGGAGCTGCCAGTCTAAGACAGACTAGGAAGACAGGCCTGGTGATCAACTTCTAAAACTGAGCCAAAAAACCCCTCTGGGTCACACAAAATATTGCCTGATAAAGTGCTAGAAGATGAGCCCCTAGGTTGGAAGTCACTCAACAGTGGACTGCAATGTAGCAATGATCGTGAAGATGGCACAGAACCTGGGCAGCATTCTGTTGTGTTATACCTAAAGTCTCCATGAGTTAGAGCTGACTGGACAGCAACTAACACCACGACATACACTGGTTACTTTCCTCAAACACCAAGTCCTCTGGCCAGGAGGCTAAAGAAGATGCACTGCCTGGTTCTGTTCAGGCCGGAACGCGTACAGAATTACTTTGTTTTCATCTTGAGGGCAGGAGCATTGACTAAAGAAACTTACTCACTGTTGTGTGTGTCAGAGGCCTTTGAGGCCAATTTCAGATGAAGCCTGTGGTGTTCCAGGAAAATAGCTCTCCTTGCAAGGGAGGAAATATTTGCACCTCATTCCTCATCGGGTTAAGTTATGTCAGGGCCCTGAACATTGCTGATCTGTGGTGTCCTCTCCTCACTTACTCATGAGTGGAATGGGATATATGAGTTATAGATATGCGTGTATATATACATATGTGTGTGCTAGCTATTTACGATCTATCTGTACATAAATGCTATGTAGTTGAAAAATAACTTGATTGAAATCATAGTAATGGTTCATTTATTCAAGTTGTTTCTCTTTTGCACATCATCTAGGGCTGAAGTTCCCATTGGTCATTTGTTAGCATCTGCACAAAAGCATATCTTGTGATTGTGTCACGGCAAAGCATGGCTGGCCCTTCTGGCTAGAGTTATTTGATCAGAATATAGGGAGGTACTGACAGTTCTTTCAAAATGGATCAGAGACCTGTTACCTGTTAATAAAATCCATCCTTGCTCAGCAACTGCTTACTTTGGATCCAGTTGCGTATGGGTGAAAGTAACAAGACTGAAGCTTGACAGCCTATGCCCACCTCATGTTTATTAGAAAGAAATACTACACTACCAAAGACCTGCTGAGATAAGGAGTTTCAATTATACGGCAGGAGACTGTAGGAGACAGATGTCAATGAAGGTGTTGAAGCAGGAGGGACTTCATAGCTTAAACAACCTTGCAGGTAGGCTCCCTCATCACCTTGCATAAAGTTTATTTCCAGCCAGCACATTCTCATGCACTGGAGTTGATGTCAGTCTCATTTAGTACCTTTCCAGTTCCCTTCCACTGGGCTGTTGGCTTTTCCTTGTGTCTTGTCTGCTTGACATCTATGCTCTAAGCATGTGCTTCTCTTGCTTATTGGGTAATCTGAACCTGACCTCATCTGTTTGTTCACTCATACCTCCTCTGGCTGACTTGGTAATAGGAGAACAATGCTATTCCTTAGGACACATGTTCAAGGGCACCCCAGGTCCCTAGTACATGGCCATGAAATGCTATTTCATCTTCCCTGTCTTGAGGTGTGAGCTCAGCTAAGCACAGAACTGACTCTGAAGCACCAAGGAATAGCATGTGCAAGGATACCACAAGAAGCCCGGTAACCCGTGGTGGCTGAGTCAACTCAAACTCACAGTAACACTGTAAGACAGTAGAAATGCCTGCCCACAGGATCTCCAAGGATTACCTGGTGGATTTGAACTGCTGACCTTTTGGTTAACAGTTAAGCTGTTAAGCACTAAGCCACCAGGTTTTTCTCACAAGAAGCCAGGGCTCAGAAATGACAGCTGAACCAAGAGCCAGCAGGACACTGGTGTGTGCCTGTTAGAATACAGTCACTTTCTAGGTCTTTCAAGCCACATGGGTCATCTTATCCAACAGCACCTTCCAAATGCGAACAGCCCTGGCAAATCAGTATTAGTACATAGCCACAGGGTCCTTCATGGGGGAAAGTAGACCAACAGTGGCTTAAAATGAATAAGAGAGAGAGAGAGAGTACATTGGTGTAGTAGCACCTAACAACAATAACAACAACATACATGTATATATGTATACACACACATACATGAAACCCACTGCCATCTAGTCAGTTCCAACCCATAGTGACACCATAAGACAGAGCGTTTCTGTGGAGTGGCTGGCAGATTCCACCTGCTGATCTTTTTGCTAGCAGACAAGCTCAATGAGAATTAGGCAGGGAATCGGTGGTACGTTTACTCCAAGAACGTAGTCATCATTTCTGTCATGGTCGCTCATACCCCACAGTCTCTGTCTGCGCCCTTGACTTTGTCATTCTGTGACGCTGCTACCAGGGTACTGAACTGCTCAGAGCATGAACTTGAAGTGTAGATCTAAGTAGCCAGCCAAGCCAAGTGCCGTCGAGTCGGATCCGTAGGGCTGGATGAAATGATATGGCTCTGATTTGAAGGACAAAAAGAGAACTTCAGTTTTTGCAAATTGCATTGCTCATTTTGGTCAAGAAGTCATGTTATGTCCCGATCCTAAGCTTGCTCTGAGCTGAGGGAAGGTTTATCCCTTGGTACTACACCCCCTCACTGGGCTACACCAGCACCACAGTTAAGATAGGAGTTCCTCATGGTTGACTGATAAAACAAACTGGTGCCCTCTCAACACAACGGGCCAACTGGTGATGATAATTTGTTCTGGAGCCCACATCTCACTGACAACCAGGGTCTGCGGTCACAGCGCTTCATTCATTTGTGCTTATCAAACCTGCTATTCATCAGGCGTTTTCCCAGAGAGTAGAGTGGATGACACAAATGGTTACTATACTTGGCTACTAATCAAAAGACTGATAGCTCAAATCCATGAAGTGGTACCTCAGAAGATAGGGCTGACTATTTCTGAAAAGTCACAGTCTTGCAAACCTCAACGAATGCAGTTTACTGTGAAACATATGGAGTCACCATGAGGTAGAATGAACTTGATGGCAACTGGTTTGTTTTTGTTTTGAGGGATACAGAGGTGAATGAGATCATCTTAGGGTAACCCAAAATGTGTTGCTATCCAGTTGATTCTGACTCATAGCAACCTTACAGAGCAGAGTAGAACTGCCCTGCAGGATTTCTAAAGAGCTGCTGGTAAGTTTGAACTGCTGACCTCTTGACTAGCATCTGAGTTCTTAATTACTGTGGTAGCAGAGCTCTATCCTAGGGGATGCACCAGAAAAATACGTAAAGAAACAAGAAAATATAATGGGAAAATCAACTATTGTATCTGAGAGTGAGAGCCAGGAGACTACAAGAGACAGGGTGGTTAGGATAGGCCTGCCTGGGGAGATGACCCTTACCCCAAAACCTGAGTGACCAGAAGGAAGCTAATGGAAAAAGCTCAAAGAAGAGAAATCCAAGCCAAAACACAGCTTAGCGTGTCCTAGGAAAGGAGGACAAGGTATTGGTATCTGTGGACTTGGGGATGAGAAGAGGCAGAGTCTGGGAGGAAGGGGCTTTGTCGTTACTAAGTGCAAGTGATGGGTTATAAGCAGGCACTGGGTGGTACAGGGTTAGAATTCTCAACTGCCGTTCAGGAAACCCAGGTTCAGTTCTGGCCAATGCATCTCAAGTGCAGCTGCTACCCATCTCTCAGTGAAGTCTTACGTGTTGCTCTGATGCTGAACAGATTTAAATGAAGCTCCTTGACTAAGACATAGTAGAAAGAAAGGCCTGGTGATCTACTTCTGAAAATCAGTCCGTGAAAACTCTACAAGTCACAAGAGTCTGCTCTGCAACAGATCATGGTGATGTTCCAGGACTGAGCAGCGGCTGTTCTGTGGTCTGTGGGGTCGCCGTGAGTTGGGGGCTGAGTCGAGGGCTGCCGCTAACAATAAGCTATGGAATTACCTGACCTAACATTTTAAATACTATTCTGGCTATTGTTACCTTTTCAACTTTTCCAAAAGCAGCCAGAATATCTCCCTCTGTGTCTTCCTCCCACTTTTTCCCCCTGCTTCCCTCTTTCCATTCAGATTCTCTTATTTTATCTCTTCATTTCCCCTCCGGTACTTGTCTTCCATGCCTGTTTGTTTACGAGGATCTATTTCTCATCACTGTGTCCCTCACTCCTGTCATCCACCGCAGAGAATGGACAATCTTCTCTCCTAACTTACAGGATCCTTCATACCACTGTTCCCCTGTCATACATAGTTTCTATTATTTAAACACTTATTTTATTGTTATAAAAATCTAGACATTTTAAAACTTTTTGAGTACTGATGATCCAGAATCTGGAAAGCGCTTACACTGCCAAAACACTGATAACGTAAGTTGGTTTCACCACCTGGACAAGCCAGAAGATACCATGTCTTCAGCCCTGCCTGGGAGCCTACATGGCTCTGTCAAAAGAAATTGAATCAACAATAACCTTAATCTATTATTACACTACCACGATTTCCATTAATCTATGAGGTAAAGTTTATATGCGCAGGATGATAGCAAATAGGCCACATAACACTGAAAGTGAAAGGTTGACTATAAGCAGTGACTGACTTTTACTGACAAAACACAAAAGCAAAGAACCTTGGTTCTGAGTGTCTTATACAATTTACCTTGAAGCACTGTAGGATGCTCAAGGGGGGGCGAAAGTGCTGTCAGAAGCTCATTGGTTAACAAGGGAAAAGTCCAACCTGAGTTTCAATAAAAAAGGCAAATCCTGGGGACATTGTCTACTCTGCCACCATAAAATTCCATTTTTATTTCATTTAACAGCTCTGAGTCTCAACAACAGTCTCTTGGGCTTGCAGAGAATCATCTTGTTCAATCAAAAAATTGAAATAATGCCTCACAGTTTTCATGGAGTTATTGCCCAAATTAAAATAGGTATGCACCCCAAAGTGCCTTGTAAATTATAATTTAGTATGTAGATGTTTCCCTTGCCTCCTGTGTACATAAAGCCAGACAATGAATAAACAAGACATAAGAAGAATTGATGCCTTTGGATTATGGTGTTGGTGAAGAACATTGACTATGCCACAGACAGTCGGAAGGACAAACAAATCTGTCTTGGAAGAAGTATGTCCAGAGTGCTCGTTGGAAGTGAGGTTGGCAAGACTTCATGTCACATATTTTGGATATGTTATCAGAAGGCACCAGTCCCTGGAGAAAGACATCGTGGATAAAGTAGAGAATCAGTGAAAAGGAGGAAGACCCTTCACAAGATGGACTGACACTGAGAGCAACAGTGGACTTGAACACAGCAAAGATTGTGAGGACTGTGAGGGACTGGGCAGTGTTTCATTCTGTTGTACATTGGGTCACTGTGGTTTGGAACCAACTCAACAGCACCTAACAATAGTATGTCAATATTAAGTGTACTACTAAAAGAATTTATCAAGCTAAAACACCTGTAGTGTGTTTCTGTGGAGAGAAGTCTTCCTCACGCAAGTAAAGGCTCTAATAACACACCTGCTTCCTCCATGTGGTCAGCCTTCCTGGGGATGAGATATCTTACTGGTGCCCAGATACCAATAACTTGTGAACCCCAAAACCGTCAAGTCCAAAAAAAGTGTTTCTACTACTTAATTAGTCTCTACTTGTTTCTCGTGGCTGCTGTGGCAAATTATCACAAATCTGATGCTTTAAAAAGGAGAAATTTATTCTTTCACAATTCTAGAGGCCAGAAGTTTAAAATCTGTGTGGGATAATTTCCTTCTGGAGGCTCTATGAGAGAATGTGTTCCATGCCTCTTTCCTAACCTCTGGTGTTGCTAGCCATTCCTTGGCTTGTAGACACGTTGCTCCAATCACTGTTTCTGTTGTAACATGGTCTTCTCTGTATGCCTCTCTCCTCTTTTCTCAGAAAGACAATCACTGGATTTAAAGCCCAACCTCTATCCAGAATGATGTCATTTCCAGATCCTTATTTGAATTGCATCTATAATGATCCTATTTCCAAATAAGGCCACGTTCACAGGTCCCAGGGGTTAGGACTTGCATTTATCTTTTTGGTGGTCACTGTTGAGCCTGCCACACGGTCCCTCCCAGCCCTCTAAGGAAGCTGGTCACCAGTAACTGAAGCATCCTTTACTTTTCAGAAGGAGGGGATAGGAAAGTAAATTTTGAATTCATAAGACCAGCTTACCTATCCAACATAAAAATGTTGAGAGAGTAAGGAAAGGAACCATTGTGGAGAGGGGTGCACAGGGTGAAAGGCAGAGGAGAACACCTCCTGGATAAAGCCCAGGGTAGGGACAGACTGAAAGTAACAGAGGGATAGACGGGGATTTACGAGGTGGGACTCCATGGGCATGCAATGTAAATCCTCCTGGTCTCTCTGCCAGACCTTCATAAATCAACTTTGTTCACTGAAGCGTTTGGTTTTGGAGGATGATGTCTGAGCCATGCAGAGGCAGCAGATAAGTAGTTTTTTGGAGATCCATTTCTATACAAACAATTTAAGTCATTCAAGCAATGTGTCAGCAGCACTGTTCTGGAGGTCCAATCTCAGGTGGTTCAATAAAAAATTCTGTGCCATCCAGCAGGAGTTATCTGCTTGCCAGTTGCTGTTCTGAAATCAGGGTCAGTCACAGGTCTCAGGACAGTTCCAGAGGTGTGGGCCTAGATCTCCTTAGGATATCTGGTCAACTCCATATAGGAGCAGCTGGTTGAAAGGGATAACAAAGGAGAGAAATGGGGATTACAGCCTATAAGACTTTATTTAGCAAGATCCCGTCTTCCAAGAAAGCAATGCTGGTCCGTGATATTCTCAAGCAAAAGAATATGTTAAGGAAGGTACTAAAAGATGCAAGGCCACCAGAGTTATGGGACCCACAGTAGGACACCTATTTGCTCAGAGCCGTGGTGGAACAGAAGTTAAGATCTTGGCTGCTAACCAAAAGGATGGTAGTTTAAATCTACCAGGCAACCCTTAAAAACCTTGTGAGGCTCTCCTACTCTGTATAGGGTCTCTGTAAGTTGGAATTGACTAGATGGCAACGGGTTTAGATTTTAGAAAGGTAGAATTACAAAGAGGTGTGGAATCCCAAATGCAAGCACTGTTTGTGACAGAGGTGCTGGAGAGAAATCTCTTTCTGTCTATGCAAAGGCAAATTAGGAGGCATGACCTCTTGCCACATCTGGATTGAGTCTTACAGGACCACTGTTGCAGTCAAAAGCAGTAGCTTCCAGCTACAGTGCCTAGGCCACTACAGCACACTTCAGTCATAAGCCAGGTATTCCTAGGTAAAGGAGCAGCCAGAGTGATTTTCTTACATCTGTAGAGTTTATTGAGACCAATTTTTAAATTTTTTGCTGTTAATATGAAAATCAGGACATTTGAGCCCTATTTATTTCTCTAAGGAAACCAAGATAAATTATGCTCCTTTTCACAGTGACTGACTTTATATTGTTTGTTTGTTTTTAAATAATCTGGGATGTTACTCCTGATAGAAAAATTTCCCATACGCCTTCTTTCAATTTTGCCAAACAGGTGAACATCTTTCAGTTTGGAGAAAAGTGATGTTCTCAAACTTTTAGACTCCTCGTCCCTTATCAGTAGAGTTTGGATGGTCTCTCTTGCTGCTTCTGTGTGTTGTTCCCAGCATGTCCCAAACACTTGATAGGAACTGTGGGTACAAGAGACACCCTTGAACAAAAGAGTAGGAGTAATTTTCAAATGTAAGAGTATCAGGACACTCATTCCCTGAATAACTGCAAATGATTACAAAGAAGCCATTCTTTCTTCTTTAATATCGTTTTAATAGGTGGAGCTCTATTTCCCCTCTAGATTTGTTGCTCTGGAAAAAAAAAGTGCTATAAGGAAGAAGAAACATTGGTGGGTAAAGTCATTACCAATTTGACATTTCTAAACTGGGATTGACAGTGGAACTTTGAAAATATTTATCTATCAGAAAATAGTTTCAGCCGTGGGCAATTTGGTAAAAAGGTTTAGTTGATGGAAAAACTATAACTCAGTGTGACTGGCTTTCATGTAAGATGTTCTTGAAGGCCATGGAATAACCAGCCTTTCCAACAACCTGGAAAATTTAGACCAGCTTGGAAAAATAACGGGGCTGGGGGCGGTAGCCAAGGCACTGTACAGGATCAGATAAATTTATGTGTTTAAGAGACACAGATTTTAATATTAAATTATAACTGAAAGCAATGCCCAGAGTAAGTGTTTAAGCAGGTTTCTTTGCTTCTGTCTTATTCTATTTCTTCTTCAGAAGATCAGGACAATTTTCCAAAATGACATGTTCAGCTGCATCTGTAGGTAATTCTTCTCCTTTACATTGCTGGATGAAAATATGTATTTTATGACTCCTTTATATAGTTAGCATACATAAGTGGTGCAAACAGTTCAGCATTCAGCTACTAAGCAAAAGATTGGGGATTTAAATCTATCCAGAGGCACCTCAGAAGAAAGCTCTGGTAACCTACTTGTGAAAGATCATAACCATTGAAAACCCCATAGAATGTGCACCTATACTGATAGACACAAGATTGTTATGAGTTGAAGTCAACTCAAAGGTAGCTGGTTTTTACATAGTTAGAGAGGACTTGGCTCTGTATTTTTGTGTGGCTGCCAAACCTAGAAGACAGAGTCTGTCATTTAGCCATGCTGAGAGCATCTACAGTCAGACAAGCTGGTAGATGTGGTGGTGGACAAGCTGCCCCACAGCTGCCCATGCAGCTAACCTTGAGAAGGGGTTTTGCCATCTGAGAGCCTCCCTCCACCAGGCCATGGTTGGTCTGATGTTTCAGTCTCTGTATAGGCCATTGGCTGGCTGGGTTGCTGGAAGTTCTGAAGCTATTTCTTCTCCCTTCTTTGCCTGCAACTGCCCTAAAACAATTCTCTTCAACAGTTTAATAAATATTATCAGACTTTGTCTTTATTTATTTCTGCTTTCATGTCAAAATTAAATAAAACAATCTCCCAAAGAACCAAAAAGCAATCAGTAAAATAAATTCAAAGTAAACCCAGGCCTTCCTGAGACAATTCTTGTTTCTTCTATTATCCTTCAAACTATGTACAAAACCAAAAACCAAGCCATCTCCACTGAGGCAGTTCTGACTCATGGAGACCCCATTGCTTCAGAGTAGAACTGCACTCCACAAGATATTCTTGGCTGTAATATTACAGAAGCATATTTCCAGACCTTCCTTCCGTGACAGTGTTCATAGATTTGAACTGCCAACCTTTCAACTGGTAGCACAAAGTAGACTGTTTGCACTACCCAGGAAGTTTCAAGCATGTAAAGAGTCGCTTTGATCACACTGCAGTTAAAAAATCTTCCTCCTTGCTGCTTTACAAATAGTTTCTAAAACTTTGCCGTGATTTGCAAACCCTCACTCGTCTTCCTTTCCTCAGAGTTTTCCATTACATTCCCTACTTCCACCATAGACAAGTACATTCTCTTCACCTGTACTGTTTCCACACACATCCAGGGCTCAGAATATCCCCATACTGAGATGTTATTGTTATCAGTCCTGTTTCACCGTTTAGTTGGGCAACACCCACTTATTCTGTCAGTGTCCCTTCTTTCACTAATTAGACTCTAAATGTTGGTGCCCCCACTGTGTGCTGCCATGGCATCCTACTTTAGCATTATTTTTTGCAAACACTACTGGAACTGCCTGTTCATACTGCTATTCCTTGTTGAAATTGTTGAGCATAGGGCTATGTTGTATTCACTGTACCATCCTCACAGCCTAGCACCATGTATGGAATATGATAAGTACTGGACAATTTGATGAGTGGATGAGAAAAACTACAGGAACCAATATTTAGTCTGAGCCCTATAAAACTGCAGATTTTTGAACTACAACAATAGTAATTTAATGAGTTGTGGAATAATGTCAAAGATATTATACATGAAGAAAGATAAAGATCATTAAAAAGACAGAAAACAATGGATGTCAGAAGAAACTCAGACTTATTCTTGAATGAAGAGTAGTAAAAGCAAATACAAGAAATGATAAACTAAAAGAGCTGAACAGATTTCAAAGGGCAGTTCAAGAAGATAAAATATAATAATGAAATGTGCAAATACCTGGTAAGAAAACCAAAAGGGAAAAACGTGCTCTGTATTATTGAAGCTGAAAGAACCAAAGAAAAAATTCAAGCCTGTAGTTACAGTTTTGAAGAATTCCACAGGCAAAACATTGACCAGCATAGGAAGCATCAAAAGAAGAAGGAAGGAGGTGGCGGAGCCAACATGGTGCTTAGACAAATGCACCATGTTGTCCCCCTGCAGCAAAGATATGAAAAACCCAGTGAAAAATATACAATCATCAGCCCTGGAAACTTGATCTTCAAAGGAAAGGATAAAGAACTACATCAAACACTGACTGGGAGTAGAAACTGACAGAAAACAAGGAAAAAGGGACCTACAGAGTGGTAGTCCCCTGCCAACTAACATGGCACAACGTTCAAATACAGTCAGCAATAATCCCAGACAAGCAGTATGCAAAGCAGCTTCATTAAACTCTCAGTAGGAACTAGAGCACCAGTTAACCAGAAAAATGCACTTTCCCACACCTTTCCTTTCTGGTGAGTAGAAGAATCCCCCATTCCTGGCAGCCCCTACCACTACTGTCCATGACACTAACCACGGTCCCATCCATCATGCCACCCCAACCCTTGCAACCAACTGGAGTGCCCCTGCTGCTCAAGCCTACTGCTACACAAGTGGTCTCTAAATAGTGGGAAACAAACCCTCTCCACTTCTCATTCAACATTTCTACCCATCTGTGAGTGGTGGTGAAAACTCCCTCACTGCTAGACCAATATCAGGAGGCAGATAGAGCCTGCACAGTCTGCCTCAGATATCTGGTCAAACCACTATACCAAAAGAGGGCTGAGAGCTAGGTAATGAGGACTATCATGCCACAGATGAGGAAATAGCAAAGCATGCCTGACATGCCCATCCTAACATATCATAATAGAACAAAAAAGCAGGATGAAACAAATGAACATACAATCAATAAACAAAGAAAATAATACCTTAATTTCTCAGAGACCACATACAATATGAAAAACAAAATACAGAATCAGATAACTTTCTTCTGAAAGAAAAGTCTTTCAAGCTACCTGATATGAAATTCAAAAGACTAATATTTAGGGATCTCCAAGAGATTAGAAAACAGACTAAAGAAAATACAGATAAAACTAAGGGAAAGTGTCATGGAAACACAGACAAAGCTATAAAAGAATTTATAAAAATAATTGTCTTGGTCTCTAGTGCTACAAGTGGATGGGTTTGACAAAGAGAAATTTATCTCTTCATAGTAAAGTTGGATACAAGTCCAAATTCATGGCATCAACTCTAAAGGAAGGCTTTCTCTGATGGCTCTGGAAGGAGATCCTTGTTGTCACTCTTCCCCTGAACTGGGAGTTTCTGAGACACAGGGACCCCAGACCCAAAAGGCATGCCCTGCTCTTGGCACTGCTTTCTCAGTGCTATAAGTTCACCTTTCTTTTATATCCCAAGAGACTGCCTCAAGACACAATGCAATCTTATAGATTGAATCCTGCCTCACTAACACAACTACTGCCTATCCTTTCACAATATCATACAGGCAGGATATATGACTTATAGGAACATCACATAATATCAGGAATCATGGCCCAGCCAAATTGCTACACATGTTTTTGGGAGACACAGTTCAATCCATGACAATGATACAAGAATAAAACCTTAAAAAAAATAAAAATTAAGTATAATAAAAACAGCAACTAGAAATACAAAAAATAAACAACAAAATTTCAGAAATAGACAACGTAATTGAAGATTGTGGGAGCAAATGTGAAACAATGAAAGAATCACTGAGATTGAAGAGAAACCCATGGAGGCCACTTTGCATGATGAAAACTCAGATTCAAAAATGAAGAAAACCTAGATATTGTGTGGGACACATTTGAGAGTAAAATTTTGCAAATGATCAGAATTTCAGAATGAAGAGAAAATCAAAAACATAGAAAACATTGTTGAAGATTTGTTGTTGGAAAACTTTCCAAATATCATGAGAGATGAAAAGTTGACCATTCAAGAGACTCAACAAATCACATACAGGATAGACCTCAAAAGAAAACAACCAACACATCAAAATCACACTTGCCAAAACCAAAGACCAAAGAAAAAAGAATCATGAGACCACCTTAAAAAATAAAATAAAATAAAATAAAATAAAGTCAATTACAAGGAGGAAATATTAAGGCTAAACTCTAGTTACCAAAATCAAATCCATTGCCACTGAGTCAATTCTGGCTCATAGTGACCCTGCAGGACAGAGCAGAACTGCCCCATAGAGTTTCCAAGGAGGACTTGATGGATTTGAACTGCCAAGCTTTTGCTTGGCAGCCATAGCCTTTAATCGCCATGCCACTGCAGTTTCCAAGCTGTCATTACTCAGCAGAAATTATGCAGTCAAGAAGGAAACAAGATGGCACATATAAAACCCTGAAAGAGGAAACTGCCAATCGAGACCAATATATCCTGACAAAGTCTTTCTCAAATATGATGGTGGAATTACGACATTGCCAAATAAACAAAAATTTTTTAAATTGTCAAAAAAACAAATTTTCAAAAAATATTAAAGGAAATCCTTCAGTTAGAGAACCTACAACATCACACAACAAACAGAGTTTAGGACACAGAGCAGCATCAGGCACACACTAACATTGATAAACCAACCCCAAACCAAACTTGCAGCCATTGAGTTGATTCTGACTCATAGCAACCCTATAACCTAAGTAAAGAACTCTAGAAATAAAGCTGAAAGACCTAAAACAAAGAAACAAAGATATCAAGCTATAAATGATGGTAACATTAAGATAACAAAAGGGAGAACAAATTGTATTGGTAATAGAACTTTCAAACAGAGAGGAAGTCAAGACAATATCAAGTAATAAAAGATTGGTTCCAACTTTGCAAGAAAAGTGTAAATTTCAAGGTAACCACAAAGTAATATAAAGACTCAGGAAACAATGGGAAAGAAAAATCCACAAACAAAAGGAACACAGCAAAAGAAAAATAACAAAGAAAATTCAGCACCATAATAAAAAGCACAGTATGACAGCAATAAACTCACACCTACCAATAATCACAGTGGCTATAAATGGCTTACATTCACCATAAAGAGACAGAGAGTGACAAAATGGATTTAAAAGCACATGGCTTATCAATAAGCTATCTACAAGAGTTTCAACTTAGACAAAAAGACTTAAATATATTTAAAAACAAAGGATGGGGAAAAAATGTGAAGCAAACAGTAGCCAAAAAGGAAGAGTGAAATACTAATCTCAGATGAAATGATTTTAAGACAGAATCCACAATTAAAAGATAAGGAAAGACACTATATAATGATTAAAGGTACAATCCACCAAGAAGACATGACTTTAATAAATATGTATTCAATGACAAGACTCAAAAGTACATGAAACAAACTCTAATAGTACTGAAAAGAGAAATCAACAGTTCCACAATAATAGTAGGAGACTTCAACACAGCACTCTTAGTAAAAGGCATAACATCTGGGAGGAAACTCAACAAAGAAAGGTTGCATCAAGCAACGTGACCCCATAGACATATGTGGAACAATATCCTATGGTAGCAAGGTATGCAATCTTTTACAATGCACATAGATCATTCTCCACTATAGATCATATTTTAGACCACAAAGCAACCCTCATTAAATTAATATCCAACATTCTCTCTGATTACACCACCACAGAAGTAGAAAAAATAACAGAATAACCAAAGGAAAGAAATCAAACACGTGGCATTTGAGTAACACTTTGCTTAAAAACAGCTGGGTTATAGTAGAAATCAAAAAGGTAATAAAAAAAAAATACTAGAATTAAATGTGAATGAAAATACATCATCCAAAAAAGGTTTGGAACACAGCAAAAGCAGTGCTCTGAGGTTAATTTATAGCATTAAATACACATATCAAAAAAGAAGTGTGGATCTAAAGCAAAACATTAACTCTACAGCTATAACAAACACAAAGAGAACAGCAAAAGAAGCCCTTGGGCATTAGAAGAGAAGAAATAATAGATATTGGAACAAAAATAAATGAAATGGAGAACAGAAAAACAATAAAAAGTTAGTTTTTTGAAAAGATCAAAAAAATCAGAAAACCATAGGCCACATCAGCAAAAGAAAAACACGGGAAGAAAATAACCCAAATAAGAAATGACATGGGGGACATTACAACAGACCCAATAGGAATAAAAACATCATATCAGAATACTACAAAAAAAGTACTCCAACAAATTTGAGAACCTAGGATGAACGGATGGATTTCTAGAAACACACTGTCTACCTGAACTAGTACAAACTGAGGTCAAAAATCTAATCAGACCCATAACAAGAAAAGAAATTGAAAAGGTAATAAAAATAACTCCTAATGAAAAAATACCCTGGATCAGACAGCGTGACGAGAATTCTATGAAATTTTCACGGAAGAGTTTGCACCAATACCACTTAAACTATTTCAGAACATAGAAAAGTAGGAACACTTTCTGAATTCATTCTATGAAGGCAGTATATGTACATGTTCCTCATAAGCACAATTAAGTATTCTGAAGTTCCCATTCTTTGCAATATTATACATAATTTGTTAAGATCCACACAGTGTAATACTTTTGCATACTCAATAAAATGCAGAGAAACATCCTTCTGGTATTCTCTTAACTAACAATGCACACATACCAGAAGCTAGACTAGATAACTGGAAGCTTCTAAAAGTCAAGCACTTATCTAGTCAAAAGACTTTGCCAAAAGAGTAACAAGAGAATCTGCAGACCAGGAAAAAAAATTTTAGGTGAAAAAAATGTCAGCTAGGACATACTTGACAGTTGCCTAATCTACAAAATCTGTGGAATAGTCTACCATCTCAACAACAGACAGACAAATAATCAAATTAAAAACAGGGCAAAAGATGGGGCTAGAATGGTAGAGTAGCCAGTGCCATCCTTCAATCCCTCTAACAACTAAGGCCCTGAAAAACATCTTAATGAGTTAAATAGAACATTCCTGGGGCCCTGATCACCAGGGAGAAGCCAGGAGAATGAGCTGGCTGACAGAGAGGAGAGAGTGGGTGCAGAGTAGACCAGACAGTTAGAGCTAGACAGAGGCCACATGATTCAGGAAGACCACTGCACCAGCACTACAGACATAGCCATGTTCTGAGAGCATTTTTCTTAGCAGAGAAGCCAAGCTTCAGACAGACATGCTTACAGAATTGCAGCATTCTTCCATCTGAACACCAAAAAATAAGTTCACACAATTGCATGTGGATCAAAACTTTTTCTTTGGGGCACAAAATCTCATCTTCTCTCCAGAATTCACCCTCTTTCTCTTCTGTGCTGTACCAGGCACTAGATTCTTATGCAGTACTGGAAGTGTCAGACAAGCAGCCTAATGAAGGGGGAAATAAAGGGAAGTCTGCCAGCTTTACTGATCTGGAAACTCAGGGCAGAGTTACACAGACTCCCTAGTCTCAGATCTGCTGACCATTCACCTTTCTGGGTATATACTGTTATCCTGCCTTTCACAGCACCTGCCCTGACTCCATACTCCCCAACATCTCCCCACAGACACTACACAATTGGGAGCCAACTGACTGGGTAGCCAGGATGAACACACACAGAAAAGTAAACTAAGTCTGGGGCACCTGTGCCTAGCTACAGGACTAACCACCTAGTGACAAGGTTTTGAAATTTCTACTGCTCCAGTTAACAAAACAGAACACTCAACTACTCTAGGTGGACACTTAAAATGTATATACGTATGTGTGTGTGTGTGTGTGTGTGTGTGTGTATACATACACATATCTATATATGTGTGTATAGATACAGATATATGAAGTCCCATAATTAAGTCTATGAACTTAATTTTTCTAAATTTTTACATACCTCACTGCTGAATATCACTACAGTTGCCTTCAAAGTACTCCCCTTGGGAAACTATGTACTAATGCCAGCAGCTCATCCACCCTTTCAAGCAGTTTTGGAGCTCTTTCTGGAATGGACATCGTGCACAGTGGCAAGGTGGAAAATTCAAGAACTAAACTGTATAGTTGTCTGTGAGGGAGTTTTTAGCCAGTAAACAAATAACTGTACTGGAACACCCTACCTATTCACTTGACCTGGCCCCCAGTGACTTTTTCTTTACCTGATGATAAAGGAACTAGCAAGAGGAAGACATTTGGATAACATTAAGGACATCAAAGGTAATACACTACAGTACTGATGGCCATTCCAGAAAAAGAGTTCCAAAATTGCTTTGAAAGGTTCACTAGGTGCTGGTATCAGTGTATAACTTCCCAAAGGGAGGACTTTGAAGGTGACTACAGTGAGATTCAGCAATGAGTTATGTAGCACTTTTTCTAGGATGCTAGGATGAGTTTGCAAACTTGATTGTTAGACCTTGTGTGTGGGGGTGTGTGTGTGTGTGTGTACACATATGTACATATATGTGTATGTAGACACACACACATACACAGACCAGAACACAATAACTGAAATTGAAACAATCTTCTGATGGCTTGGAGACAACAATCTATTACAAATCATTTAAAGAATTGGACCAGGAAATTCCCCAAACAAAGAATTAAAAAACTTTCCAGATGAATAGTTCCCGCCATTATCAGAGGTAAAATCCAAAAGAGTTATATTTTGAGCTCTCGCAGACATTAGGAAGGAAATTAGACAAGCTACAACAGAACATACAGAAAACTAAATGGCTGCAAGAAATACTTGAGCAACAATGATCTGGAATTCATCAGATTAGCAAAAAAATTACAGATTTAGTCAACTCACAAGAAAGTCAAAGAGGTATAATCAAGGCAATACAATACATAATTAGTAACACTGAAGATAATGCAACTGACATCAACATATTGGAGAAAAAAATCAGATAAAAGATTTTTTAGAAATGAAGCGTCACTGAAAGTTATGCAAGACTGTATCAAGAAGGATAACCTATGACTGTCTGGAGTTCCAAAACAGAGTGAGATGACAGAAAATACAGAGAGAATTGTTATAGAAATGTTGGTAGAAAGCTTCCCTGATATCATGAAAGATGATAAGATACCTTTTCAAGATGTGTCTTGAACTCCACACAAAGTGATCCCCCCAAAAGACACCAAGACATGTTATCTTCAAAGTTAACAAAACTAAAGATATTGAGAAGCTTTTAAATGCAGCGCGACTTAGAAAAAAATGACATATGAAGGACAGTCTTTGAGAATTAACTCTAACCATTCAGATAAATTGATGCTGGCACTGAGGCAATGGGGTGACACATACAAAGCTTTAAAGGAAAAAAAACCCTGCCAACCAAGAATTATATATCCTGAAAAATTCTCTCTCAAATATGTTGGCAAAATTAGAACATTCCCAGAGAAACAGAAGTTTAGAGAATTTGCAAAAGTCATACCAAAATTACAAGAAACACTGAAAGAAGACTATCAGTTAGAAAATAAATGCATCTGACGTCTACTCATGCATACAAGCAGGAAAGAGCACCTGCTCATCAACACAAATAGAGAATCCACAAAAATAAATCAAAGCTAAAACACTAAAAATAGTGAAACAGACATCTCAATATGTAAATGATGAAAACATTGTGTCATAAGAGAGACAAATTAACCTATTCATAGCTCTTTGAAATGGAGTTCGAGTTAAGGTGATGCAATGAAGTTAAAGACTGGTTTAAACTTAGAATATTAGGGGTAAACATAAAACGTAACCACAAAGAAAAGTAAGAATCTTACACATCAAAATAAGAAACAATAACAAGAATTTCAGTAGATATACAAACAACAATGAAAATGATGAAAAAAATCCACAAAGAAAAATGACTCAGCACAGAATATTAAGTGGAACAAAGAATCTCTCAACAGTTCGCCCAATAAGGCATCAAAATGATGGCACTAAATTCATGCATATCAATAATTACATTGAATGTAAATAGGTTAAATGCACCAATGAAGAGACAAAGAATGCCTGAATGGATTAAAATGCACAGTCTATATGTTGCTTACAGGAGACACACCTTAGACTTAAAGATACAAACAAATTGAAATTTAAAGGATGGAAAAATATATACCAACTGAGCAGCATTGTAAAAAGAGCAGGAGTGGTGATATTAATTCCAAATAAAATAGACTTTAAAGTAAAATCAACCACAGTGGATAAGGAAGGTCACTGTATGTTGTTGTTTAAAGGGTCAACACATCAGGAAGATGTAACCATATAACATATTTATGCATCAAATGACAGAGCTGCAAAATGCATCAAACAAACTGTAACATGATTGAAAAGTGAAATACACAGCTCCACAACAGTAGTAGAAGACTTCTCTATACCACTTTTGGTGATGGTTAGACTATCCAGAAAGAAACTCAATCAAGACATAGAAGAGACCAAAATGTGACAATCAATCAATTCAACCTCACAGATATATACGGAACAGTTCACCCACCAACAGACAAGTATACCTTCTTTTCCAGTGAACATTCCCCAGAAAAGACCACATATTATGTCATAAAGCAAGTCTTAACAAAATCCAAAACACCAAAATATTGCAAAACATCTTCTCGGGCTATAAAGCCATAAAAGTCTAAATCAATAGTAGAAAAAGCAAGGGCAAAAATTCCAAAACAAGGAAACTGAACAACACCTTGCTCAAAAAGTTCTGTGTTGTAAAAAAAAAAAATCAAAGATAAAATAAATCTATAGAATCAAATGAGAATGAAAACACATCCTACCATAATCTATGCAGCATGGCAAAAGCAGTACTGAGGGGTGAATTCATCTCAATAAAAGCACACATCCAAAAAGAAGAAAGGACTCAAGTCAAAGAATTAACCCTACAACTCAAACAAGTATAAAGAGGGTAACAAAACAGCCAAACCTTGCAAGCACTAGAAAAAAAAACAGGTAATAAAAATTAGACCAGAACTAAATGAATTAAGAAGGAGCAGAAAGAGTCAACAAGACCAAAAGCTAGTATTCTGAAAAGATCAACAAAATTGATAAAGTGTTGGCCAAACTGACAAAAGAAAAACAATGAGAGCAATCAAATAACTCAAATAAGAAATGAGATGGGTGATATCACAAGAGATCCAACTAAAATTAAAAAAAAAAATCATAACAGTGGTGGGGCCAAGTTGGCTGACTAGTCTAGTCAAATGTCTCCTCAATTCCTTCTGAGAACCAAGGCTTAGAAAAACAACTGAACAAAGTAGAGTAGACATTTTAGGAGGCCCCAAGATCAGATGGAAAGTTGTGAGACTAGACTGGGTGACAGGAAGGCAAATATCTACCTTTGTCAAAGGTGAGACAGCTGTGTAAAGGATCCCACTTCTGCTGGCACAGCAGCAGAGAGGCTTGCAGGTACTGATGCCATCTTTGTCATTGAGGAGAGTGGGACTGGGATTGCTGCTCCTGAGAGCCTGTCTGGGGCCAGCTGCCGCACCAGGGAGCAGTGCCTGAGTGGACAGCATCTCTCAGGGCAGGGAGGCTGTACTTAACAGAGTCACATCTACAGAACCCAGAGGCAGCTGGCAGCTGACTGCAGAAGTGCCCTTCCCACTCCTCTTCTCTGAGCTACACCATAGATTCTGCTGGTACACCACAGGAGGGGTGGCATAGGTAGGATGGCATCTTAGTCAGCTGAGAGGTAGACTTAGCCACACCTGAGGGCCTGTCAGGGTCTGACTCCCACACTGATCAACAGTACCTGACTGGACAGTGCCTTTCTCAAAAGAAAAGCTGTTTCTAAGACAACCACACCTGGAGAACACAGTGGTGTCTAATGGGCAAGTATGGTGACATACTTCCCCCTCCCTTCTCTGAGCCATGCCATAGTGTCTGCTGAAGGAACTCTGAAGTGACTCCACAAGTAAGTCACCATCTTTGTCAGCTGGGAGGTGGAGTCTGATGAGCCTGAAGGCCTGGCTGGGACCAGCTGCCACTGGACAGCACCTCTTTCCACAGAGAAGCTGTTCTTAAGACAGCTGCATCTATAGACTGCAGCACCAGCTGACAATCAAGAGTAGCTGAACCTTTCCTTCCTCCTTGCTCTGAGCTATGCCACAGTGTCTTCTGGCATGACTCCAGAGACTCTATACAGGTAGATCATCATCTTTGTCAGCCAGGAGAAAGGGCCTGCCACCCCTGAGGGCCCAAAAGGGGCCAGTTGCCAAGCTGAGTATCACAGCCTGATTGGACAGCATCTCTCTCAGTAGAGAAGCTATACTTAAGACAGTACATCTGGAGAATGCAGCAGTGGCTGGCAGCCAAGCACAGTAATGACCTGCCCCACTCCCTTCTGTGAGCTACACTATGGCTTCTGCTGGTGTGACACTAAAGAAGCTGAACAGCTTTCTGATAGCTTGAAGACAATAACCAATATTTAAACCTCTGAAGAAGCAGACCACCATGGCTCTGGAAAACTGCCCCCCAAAAAAGAATTAAAAAACTACTCAGGTGAAGAAGGCTTCCTGAAATTATCAGAGATAGAATACAAAAGAATTATATAAAGCCTTTCTAGATCACAGGATGGAGATTAGACAAAGCATAGTAGAACAAAATGAAAAATTAAACAAGATATGTGAATTGCTAGAACAACAATAATCTGTAACTTAGCAGATAAATAATAAAATTGCAGAGTTAGACAATTCAATCGAAAACCAAAAGAACAGGGTTGAGGAAATGGAATGCAGAACTAGTGAGATTAAAGATAAAGTAACTGACAAGAGCATTTATGAGGAGAAGTCAGATAAAATAATCAATAAAAATGAAGGATCATTAAGAATCATGTAGGATTCTATCAAGAAGAAAAATTTACTTGTAACTGAAATTATAGAGCAGGAAGGGATACAAGAAAATGCAGAGAGAATTGTTGAAGAGTTGCTGACAGAAAACTTCCCCGACTTCATGAAAGAAGGTAGCCATTCAAGATGTTCATTGAACTCCACAAAAGATAGACTCCAAAAAAAAAAAGACACCAAGGCATATTACAATCGAATTTAATAAAATGAAACATAAGGAGATGTTCTTAAAGGCAGCTAAGCTTAAACCAAAATTAACATACAAAGGGAAGTCTTTTAGACCTACCTCCAACTTTTAACTCGAAGCTTGATTGTCAAGAAGGCAGTGGGATGACACATACAAAACAATGAAGGGGGAAAAAAAAACAAACTCCAACGAAGAATTATATACCCTGAAAAATTGTCTCTCAAATATGATGATGAAATCAAGACATTCTCAGATAAACAGAAGCTTAGAGACTTTGCAAAAACCAAACCTAAATTACAAGAAATACTGAAGGAAGTTCTTCAATTAGAAAATCAGTAACACCAGATGTATACTCAAGGATGCAATGCAGGACACAGCATCCAGAGTCCTACTTTTTAGTTAGGGAAATAACAAAACTCAACCTGAGGTAAAATATTAAAAGTAGGGAAACAGGGATCTCAACATATAAACTATGAGAAATTACACTGTAAAGAGGGATATATTACAGTGTTCATAGACCTTTCAGATGGAGAGAGTGTTGAGGAGATATAAAGAAGCTAAAGGCTGATTTGCACTTAGAACATAAGGGGAAAACAAAGAAGTAACCAGAAAGTAAACTAACAATATCAGTTATCAAAATAAGAAACAAGATACAGAAAACTCAACAGACACAAAACCAACACTGACAAGGATAAAAAGGAAACCCATGAAGAAAAAAGACACAGAATTGAATATTAGTGGAACAAGGAAAACGTTAACAACACAAAAACAAAGACATCAAAATGACAGCAGTAAATACATCTCTACCAATAATTACACTGAATGTAAATAGACTGAATGCTCCAATAAAGAGACAGACAGTAACAAACTGGATCAAAAACCACAATCCATCATTATGCTGCTTAGCAGAAAGACACCTTAGACTCAAAGATATGAACAAACTGAAAATAAAAGGATTGAAAGATGCATACCAAGCTAAAAACATGCAAAAAAAGAGCAAGAGTGGCAGAATTAATCTCAGATAAAATAGATGTTAAAATAAAATCCACCACTGTGGACAAAGATGGTCACTATTTATTGCTTAAAGGTTCAATGCATACGAAGGATGTAACAGTATTAAATACTTATACACCAAATATCACAGCATCTAAATATATCAAACAAATGCTGACAGCATTGAAAACTGCGATCCCTTTACAATAATAGCAGGAGACCTAAACTCTCCACTTTCAGTAATGCACAGGTTATCCAGAGAAAAACTCAATAAAGATACAGATCTTTTGTGACAGTCAACCAACTCAACCACATAGATATATACAGAACTTTTTACCCAACAATAGACAAATATACCTTCTTTTCCAATGCACATGGAACATTCTCCAGAATAAACCACATATTAGGCCATAAAGAAGTCTCAACAAATTCCAAACCACTGAGCTATTGCAAAGCGTCTTCTCAGACCACAAAGCTGTAAAAGTTGAAATCAATAGCAGAAAACACATGGGTAGAAATTTAAACTCGTGGAAACTGAACAACATGTTGCTCAAAAAGCCATGGTTATAGAGGAAATCAAAGACCAAATAAAGAAATTTATGGAATCAAATGAGAATGAAAACACATCCTACCAGAATCTATCCAATACAGCCAAAGCAGTGCTCAGAGGTCAATTTATCTCTATAAATGTACACATCTGGAATGAAGAAAGGGCCCAAACCAAAAAATTAACCTTGCAACTTGAAGAAGAAAACAGATAATGAAATTCAGAGCAGAACTAAAAGAATTAGAGAATGGAAAAACAATTGAAAAAGTTAACAAAACCAAAAGCTGGTTTTTTGAAGAGACCTAAACCTTTGGCAAATCACTGGCTATACTCACAAAACAAAAATAAGAGAGGAAACAAATAACCAGAATAAGAAATGAGATGGGAGATGCCACAACAGACCCAACCATAATTAAAAGTATCAGAACAGAGCACTACAAAAAAATGTATTCTAACAGATTTGAAAATCTAGAGGAAATGGGCAAATTTCTAGATTTGCTTCCCCTAGGAAAATTATCACAAAGAGAAGTAGAACAACTTAATAAACCCATCACAAAAGAAGAGGCTGAACATGTAATTTAAACAAACAACAACAAAAAAAAAACCTACCAACCAAGAAAAGTCCTGGCTCAGACAGCTTCACTGGAGAATCCTACGAAACTTTTAGAGGAAAGTTTATTCCAATACTATTGAAGCTATTTCACAACATAGAAAAGGATAGAACACTCCCAAATTCATTCTATGAGGCCAGTATAACCTGATATCAAAGCCAGGTAAAGACTCCACAAAGAAGAAAATTGCAAACTAATATCACTCAAGAACCTAGGTCCAAAAATCTTCAACAAAATCCTGGCCAATATAATTCAACATATCAAGAAAATAATTCATCATGACCAAGTGCAATTCATACCAGGGATGCAGGGTTGATTCAACATTAGAAAAACAATTAATGTGATCAACCACATAAACAACAAAAAGGATCAGAATCACTTGATTTTATCACAGAAAGGGCAGCTGACAAAGTTCAACATCCATGCATGTTAAAAACTCTAAACAAAATAGGAATAGAAGGGAAATTCCTCAGTGCAATAAGGGGCATTTACACAAAGCCAACTGCCTACATCCTTTTGAATGGAGAGAAACAGAAAGACTTCGCCATTAGAATGGGAACCAGACAAGGATGTCCACTCTCACAACTTCTCTTCCACAGTGTGCTAGAGGTTCTGGTCAGAGCAATCAGACAAGACAAAGAAATAAAGGTCATCTGCATCAGTAAAGAAATAAAACGTATCCCTATTTGTAGATAATGTAATCGTATACACAGAAAACTCCTAAGAATCCACAATTAATAGAAGAATTCAGCAAAGTATCAAGATATAAGACAAACATAAATAAATCACTAGGACTTCTTTATGCCTACAAAGAGGAAAGCACAAAATCAACATCATCTACAGTAGCCCCCAAGAAGATGAAATAACTAGGAATAAATCCAACCAGAGAAATAAGAGAACTACACAGAGGAAATGACAACACTCTACAGCAAGAAACCAAAGAGACTTATGCAAGTGGAGATACCTACCTTGTTCACGGATAGGAAGACTTAACATGAAAATGTCTGGTCTACCCAAAGTGATCTACATATAAGATACAATTTCCATTGTCATTTTTTAATGAAATGGAGGGGGAAAAAATCACCATTTTTGTTTGGAAAGGGAAGAAACACCTGATAAGGAAAACTCTGCTGAAGAAGAAGAACACAGGGACAAGCCTCACACTGCCTGACCTTAGAACTTATTGCACTGCGACACTAGTCAAAACAGCCTGGTATTGGTACAAAAGGAGGCATACAGACCAGTGGAACAGAGTTGAGACCCCAGAGATGCCACCATCCTCCTATGAACAACTGATATTCAACAAAGGCCCTAGGATTGTAAAGTGGAATAAAAACAGTCTCTTTAACAAACACTGTTAGAAAAATTGGATATCCATCTGCAAAACCTAAAACAAGACCCATATGTCACACTTTCCACAAAAACTAACTCAAAATGGATCAAAGACCTAAATATCAAATCTAAAACAATAAAGATAATTCAAGAAAATAATAGGGTCAACAGCAGAAGCTCTGATACACAGCACAGATGGACTTCAAAATCTGACAAGCAAAGCCCTATCAACAGAAGAGAAAATAAGTAAATGGGAACTACTAAGAAACACTTTTGCTCATCTGAAGACTTTATTAAAAAAGGTCACCTACAGAATGGGAAAAAATGTTTGGCAGCTACATGTCAGGCCAACATTTGGTCTCCATAATCTACATAGTACTGCAAAATATCAACAAAGAAAAAGGTAAATTACCCACTTAAGTGATAGGCAAAGGAGATGGACAGATCCTTCACCAAAGAGGACATCCAGACAGCCAAAAGACACATGATGGAATGCTCACAATCATTAGCTATTAGGGAAATCCAAATCCAAACTACAATGAGATACCACCTCAGCCTAATAAGGTTGGCCATAATCCAAAAAACACAAAGCAACAAATGCTGGACAGGCTGTGAGGAAATCTGAACTCTCCTACTCTGCTGATGAGATTGCAAAATGATACAACCTCTTTGGAAAGCAATTTGGTTCCTCCTTAAAAAGTTGGAAATAGATACACCATTTGATTCAGTAATCCCAATGCTCAAAATATATCTTACAGAAACAAAGGCTGTCACACAAACAGACACAGGCACACAAATGTTCCTTGCAACACGGTCTGCAAAAGCAAACAGATGGAGTCAAGCTAGATGCCCATCAACAGAGGATTGGATAAACAAACTATGGTACATACACTCAGTGGAACACTATGCAATGATGAAGAACAATGATGATTTTAGGAAACATCTCATAACCTGGTTTCTATCAGAAGACATTATGCTGAGTGAAATTGTCAGCAGCAAAAGGATAAATATTGTATGAGACCCCTGGTGTAAGGACTTGAAAATAGACTTATGTATAGAAGAATGGATTCTTTGATGGCTACACTGGTGAGGAGGGAGTGAGAGGGTTGGTCATAGATTAAATAGTTGATAGAAATTTGGTTAGGTGAAAGCAGTGACAGCACACGGTAGAAAGAAGCTCAAGTTAACTTGACTTCAACAGAAACTGAAAGCTCTTCTAATCTCAACCTAATATTGCAATGGTAGAGTAGCTGGGGAGGGGTGTCCTGGGGACCATGCTTTCGGGGACATCAAGGCCAGCTGGTATAACTAGCCTATTGCTAAGAGAGTCTTCTGCACCCCATATTGGTGAGTGGTGTCTGGGAGTCTTAAAAGCTAGCAAGCAGACATCTGAGGTACACTAAATGATTCTAACTCATCCGGAACAGATGAACACCAAGAATAACAGAGACAAGAGGAAAAAAGAGCTCAGGAGAAACAAGGACCCATGTGAATGGGAAACTGTATCAACATGTCACCAGAAGAACCATATAGTGCCTGGCCACCATCAAAGGCACAATGATGAGGCACACAATGCTGAGTACCTGTGGCAACACAAGAAAAAGAGGGGTGAAGTTCAAGCGCTCTACTAAAAGACCAGAATTGGTGGTCCA
This sequence comes from Heterohyrax brucei, assembly GCA_028571685.1. NCBI lineage: Eukaryota > Metazoa > Chordata > Mammalia > Hyracoidea > Procaviidae > Heterohyrax > Heterohyrax brucei. Next base: position 38,049,288 of record CM053157.1, on the reverse strand, counting down.
ACAGCTTGGGGGATTCCCTGGGAGCATGGCCCCTAGATCTGCTGCTGCTCCTGGCTAGAAAACACTACTGAGGTCAACAATTCCGACAAAAATGGATGGGTCTCGGGGATACAATCTACCTTATGGTATCAGTATTTTATGGCTCTATTCCTTTTTAGGATGCTGTCCTACTGGTCTCTTTCTAGATGGAAGAGAAGAGGGTGGAGAGGAGGTGACAGCAGCTTGTGGAGAGGATATGACAAGTATAGAGTGAAAAGGAGTGTGCTGTCATGGGGCAGGGAGAGCAGAAGGAGCTGCAGACAGGTGGGCATGCACAATTAACTTGGATTGTATACTTTCACTTAATCACAATTAAAAAAGAAAAAAAGTCACTGGAATTTGCATTGTGATTACATTGCATCTGTAGATTGCTTGGGTAAAATTCACATTTTCATAATGTTAAATCCTTCTGTTGGTGAGCCTGGTATGTTTTTCCACTTAGGTAGGTCTCTTATGGTTTCGTGTAGTAGGGTCTTGTAGTTTTCTTGTAATGGTAGTGATTCAATTACTTCCTTTTCAAAATTCTCTTTGTTGGAGTAGAGGAATTAAACTGATTTTTTTTAAATGTTTTTCTTGTATCTTAACACTTTTCTGAAATCTATCAACTCCAGTAGTTCTTTTGGATTCTTTGTGGTTTTCTGTGTATAATATCATATTATCTATGAATAAGGATATTTTACTTCTCCTTTACCAATTTGAATGCCCTGTATTTTTTTTCTTGCCTAGCTAGAGCCTCCAGCACAATGTGGAATAAGGGGAGTCATAAAGGGCATCCTTGTCTTGTTCTCATTCTGAAGAGGGCTGCTTTCAAACTCTTTCCATTTAGCATACTGTTGGTTGATGGCTTTGTATAAATGCCCTTTACTGTGCTGACTCACGTGGCTTGGCTGTATTGTGCTGAGGAATTTTGTTTTTATACCTGTTTTGCTAAGAGTTTTTATCAGGAATGGATGCTGGATTTTGTCAACCATTTTTTTCTACATATATTGGTAAGAATGATCATGTGATTCTTATTTTCTAAGCTTGAATCATCCTGTAATACTTGGTATGAATCCCACTTGGTAATGATGAACTTTTTTTTTTTTTATAGTGTTGGTTTCTATTGGTTGGAATTTTGTTGAGGATTTTTACATCTATTCATGAGGGATATTGGTCTGCAATTTTCTTTTCTGTTGTGTATTTACCTGGTTTTGGTATCAGTGTTATGTTTGGTATCAGGGTTTGGGAGTACTGAATACCTGGCTATGCTCTGAAATACTTTAGGGTAATGGTGTTAACTCTTTTCTGAAAGTCTGTTAAACTTTTAGGGTAAATCCACCAGATAACCATGCTAGATAATTCAATAGTAAGCCAAAGGAGTAGCACTGAGAAAATGAAATGCAGAATTAGTAAGGCTGAAGACAAAGTAAATGACACCAGAAAACATGAGGAAAAACTAGGTAAGATTCAATGTAAAAGGAAGAATCACTAAGAGTTATGTGGGAACTCTATAAAGAGGAATAATTTTCAAGTGATTGGAGTACCAGAACAAGAAGGGGTAATTGAAAATACAGAGAGAATTGTTGAAGACCTGCTAACAGAAAGCTTCCTTGATATCATGAAAGATGAGGAGATATCCATTCAAGATGCTCATCAAACCCCACTCAAGGTATATCCCAAAATAAGACACCAAGATATGTTATAAAGAAACTAAATAAAAATGAAGATTAGGAGATACTTCTAAAGCCAGCTAGGCTTAAACAAAAAATAACCCACAAAGAAAAACCATAAGGACTATGTTCAGATTATTTAGCAGAAACCTTGCTGGCAAGCAGGCAGTAGAATGACATACAGAAAGCTCTGAAGAAAAAAATTGCCGACTAAGAATTACATACCCTGCAAAATTGTCTCTCATATATGAAGGTCAAATTAGGACTTTCACAGATACACAGAAGTTTAGAAAATTTGCAAAAACCAAACCAAAATTACAAGAAACATTCAACAACAAATTGATAATATCAGACATACACTTAAAGCTTCAGCAGTCGGCAGAACACCTGGATAACACCAGGATAGGAAATCCACAAAAAGATATCCAAAGCCAAATCACAGAAAAGTAGAAATTCAGGGATCTCAGGATTTAAATGACAACAACATTATACAAAAAATAGGGAAAAATAATGTACCAATAGATCTTTCAGATGGGAAGGAAGTCAAGGCAATAAAAAGACATTAAAGACTGAATTACTTTTAGCTAAATACAGGGGATGATGAGGTTAATTGCAAAAGAAATCTACAATTATAAACATCAAAACAATGAACAAAATAAAAAACAAACAAAATAGGTCTGAACAATTACAGGAAAAAAAAACACTGAAAGACACAAAAAGAAAATACACAGATAAAAGCCTCAGCACAGAAAATTGAATGGAACAGAGGAATTGTTCCATAGCAGGTATGAAAGGGCATGAAAATGACAGCACTAATCTCATACCTACCAACAATCACACTGAATGGAAATGGACTAAGTGCAGCAACAAAGAGATGGAGAGTAGCAGACAAGATTTAAAAAAAAATGAGCCATCTATATGCTGCTTACAGGAGGCACATTTTAGACTCAAAGACACAAACTACAACTCAAAGAATGGAAAAAAAATGTATACCAGACTAGTAATATTCAAAAAAGAGTAGGAGTGGCAAGACTAATCTCTGACAAAATAGACTTTACAGTTAAATACACTACTCTAGATAAAGAGGGATTTTATACAATGATTAAATGCTCAATACAACAGGAAGACATAACCATATTAAATATCTACATATCTAAAGACAAGACTCCAAAATACATAAAACAAACCCTATCCAAACTGAAAACAAAAATAGACTGCTTCACAATAGTGGGAAACTTAAACACAACACTCTCACTAAAGTACAGAACATCTCAAAAAAAAACTCAGTAAAGATGTGAAAGATCTAACCAACTTGACCTCACAGATATATTCAGAACACTCCACCCAACAGAAGCCTAGTGTACTTTCTTTTCCAATGCACATGAAATGTTCTCCAGAATTGACCACATATTAGGCCACAGAGCAATCCTTAACAAATTTAAAAACACTGAAATAACCCAAATTTCTTTTCAGACCATAAAGCCATAAAACTAGAAATCAATAACAGAAAAAGGATTAAAAAAAAAAAAAATGGAACTTGAACAATATTTTGCTGAAGAACCACTGAATAATAGACACAATCAAAGATGGAATAAAGAAATCCATAGAATCAAACAAGGGTGAAAACACATCCCACAGGAATCTATGGCGCAGAGCAAAAGCAGTGTTCTGAGGTGAGTTCATCTCAGTAAACACACACACACACACACACACACACGCACACACACACACACACACACAAGATAGGACCCAAATCAAAGAATTAACACTTCAACTAGAACAGCTTGAAAGAAGTCATCAAAATGACCCACTGGGCCCCAGAAGAAACAAAGTAACAGAAATTAGAACAGAAATAAATGAAATAGAAAAATGGTTGAAATAGTTAATGAGAACAAAAGCTGGTTTTTTTAAAAAACATCAGCAAAACTTATAAGCCACTGACCAAATTGACAAAAGAAAAATAAGAGAGGAAACAAATAACCCAAATAAGAAATGAAATGGGTGATATTCACAACAGATCCAACTGAAATTAAAATAATCATAACATCTGGAATAGAGGACAGCAAAGAACATCTTGTGGAAAAAAGACATGTGGAAAAAATGAGCCTAGGAAACAGAAGGACACATACGATTGGGAGACTACATCAGCAGGAGAACAGAACTAGATGGTGCCTGGCCACCACCAAAGACAGCCCTGACAGGGAATACAGTGTAGAGTCCCTTACGTAGCATGAGAAAAAAGAGTGTACAGATCAAGAACTCTATTAAAAGACCAGCTTCAACAGTCTGACAACCTGGTGGGTCCCCTGGGAACATTGCCCCTAGATTTTCCCCTAGCCTAGAGCTCAAACCAGTACTGAAGCCACTACTTCAGACAAAAAATGGACTGGACTTAGGGACACAGAGTGATGCAGGTAGTATGTGTACTTTACAGCTCAATATATACGAGGCTGTCCTACTGGTTTCTTTTCAGGGGGCCAAGGAGATGGTGGAGAGGAGGGGACAAGTGTTGGTTGAATGGATATTGGAAGTAAAGAGCTGAAAAGAGGAGCATGCTGTCACAGTGTAAGGAGAGCAGACAGAGTTGCAGAGAGGTTGTTGCTTGGGGTTTTTTATATGGAAATGTGACTCGAATTGTAAACTTTCACTTATTCACAATAAAGATTTCAAAAAAATCACAACAGAACACTTTGAAAAATTGTAAACATAAAAATGTAGAGGAAATGGACAATTTTCTATAAAAACATCACCTACCAAAACTAACACAAATAGAGACAGAATGACTAAACAAATCTATCACAAAACAAGAGATTGAAAAGATAATTAAGACTTTATTTTTCTATTCTTGGTTTTATTTAATTCCACTCTAATTTTTATTATTTCCTTTCTTCTGCTACCCAAAATGTCTTTTGTGGCTTTCTTTCTATATTTCAGTGAGAGGGTCAATGTTTTGATTTCGGCCCTTTCTTCTTTTAGGAGGTGTTCAGTTACTGTCACCAACTCACCTCTAAACACAGCTTTTATCTGTTTCCCAAAGGTACTGATTGGTTATGTTTTCATTTTAATTTGATTCTGTGGATTTCTTTATTCTACCCTTGATTTCATCTACATTCCAGTAGTTTTTGAGCAAGGTGCTCAGTTTCCATGTTTTTAATATTTTTCCTTGCTTTTTCTGCTTTTGATTTTACTTTTATGGATTTATGTTCAGAAAAGTTGCTTTGTAGTATTTCAGTGTTTTGGATTCTGTTAAGGGTTATCTTATGCCATAATGTAAATGGAGAAAGATTGAAGTTGTCAAGAAAGCAGCACCGAGAGAAGAGTGCATCCGTCAAACCTGAGGTTCTTGTGCCAAGATGCTCCCTGGACAAAGACTGGTGCAATACCAGACTTTCCTCCATAACCGACAAGGGGAAAGCCTTCCCCTTGAGCAGACATCTTAAATTTGAGCTTGTAGCCTACCATGCTGTGTAAGAATAAGCTTTCCTTTGCTAAAGCTATCCACTCATGTTATTTCTGTTAGAGCAGCACTAGCTGACTAAAACAGTCACTGTGAGTCAGAACCGACTCAATGGTACTTAACAACAACAACAACATGCTCTAATATGTGGTCTGTTTTGGAGAACATGCTGTGTGAATTGTAAAAGAAATATACTTAGCTGCTGTTGGGTGGAGTATTCTGTATATGTCTATACAATATAGATAATGATGGCATTTAGATCTTCTGTATTTTTACTGAACTTCTTTCTAGAAGTTCTGTTCTTCCCTAAAAGTGGCTGAATTCTTCTACTGCTATTGCAGAGTTGTCTATTTCTGTTTTCAATGCTGTAAATTTTATGTGTTTGTGAACTGTCATTGGGTGCATATATATTTATTATAGTTATGTCCTCCAAATGTACTGGTATTTTAATCATTGTATAACATCTTTTTTATCCTTTGTTGTGGATTTTGCGTTTAGGTCTACTTTGTCAAGGATTAATATTGCCACTCATTGTTTTTAAATTGTCGTTAGCTTGCGTCTTAGCTATCTAGTACTGCTGTAACAAAAATACAACAAATGGATGACTTTAACAAAAAGAATGTATTCTCTTCACTGTCCAGTAAACTAGAAGGCTGCATTCAGGATATTGACTTCAGGGAAAGGATTTCTTTCTCTGTCGGCCCTTGAGGAAGGCCTTTGTGATGCATCAGTCTTCCCTTGATCTGGGAGCATCTCAACTCAACAACCTCAGATACAAAGGATGCACTCTGCTCCCAGCACTGCTTTCCTGGTGGTATGAAGTTCCTGACTCTGCTCATTTCTCCCTCTTTTTGAGAGAAAAAAGGTGGTACAGGCTAAATTCCACAGAAATGCCCTTTACATTGAAGCAAGGATGTGAATTTATTCAGGTTGTTAGAGTCTCACCCTTATTCTCTTTAACATAATCTAACCTTGCCCCTTTCACTACAGGCAGATGAGGACTTACAGCATATACAAAAATTACAAAATAGAGAACTGTCCTGGGAATCATGGCCCAGCCAGATTGCTACAGAAATCTGAGGGGGAACATAATTCAATCCATGACAACTTGATATACATTTTTCCATCCTTTGAATTTTGTGACTTTGCATCTAAGGTGTGTCTCTGATAAGCAGTATATAATGGATCATGCTTTTTTAACCCCTTCTACCATTCTTATTGGTGTACTGAGTCCATTCATATTCAGCGTAGTTATCAATAGGCATAAGTTTAGTCATTTTGATGCATTTTTTGTGTGTGATATTGACAGTTTTTTGGTTGTATTTGACATTCTGTGGTGCGTATTTTCTTTTCATCTTTTCACTGTAGGTTTTGTGTTTGCTGAATCTTCATGTTTTTCTTCTTTTTCAATTTGATGTGTAAATTTGCTGGTTTCCTTAAAATTTGTCTCTGCTTTCCAAGTTTAAATTCATCTTTTGTTTCTTGATACCGCTTTAATTTCACCTCTGTGAAAGTTCTATAACTATACTATTTAGTCCCTTTTGTAAATGTTGTCATCTTTTACATATTAACATTTCTGGTTCCCTGTTTTCAGTGTTTTAGCTTTGACTTATTTCTGTGACTTCTCTATCTGAGTTGATATCTGGTTTTTCTGTCCTGTATTCTAGTCTTTGGTCGTTGTCTGATATTACATGATTCTGTAGCTGGAGGACTTCTTCTAGTATTTCTTGTAATTTTGGTTTGGTTTTTACAAATTCCCTTAACTTCTGCTAGTCAGATAAGGGCCTAATTTCACCTTCATATTTGAGAAAGAGTTTTGTTGGTTATATAATTCTTGGCTGGCAGTTTTTTCCTGCAAGGTTTTATACAAGGCCTGACAATTAAGTGAGTGAACTTAATTGTTCTAAATGCTGCATACCTCATTGTTGAATATTACTATGGTCACCTTTGAAGTACCCCACTTAGGAAGCTATGCACCAATGACAGTGCCTAGTCCACCCTCCAAAGAAATTTTGAAACTCTTTCTGGAATGGCCATTGCACACAGTGGCCAAGTGGCAAGTTTGTGAATTTAATCGTATAGTTGTCTGTGGAGGAGTGTTTAGACAGTAAACAAATAACTGTATTGGAATACCCTCCTTGATCACCTGAACTGGCCCCCAGTGACTTTTTTCTCTACCTAGAGATAAAGGAATTATTGAAAGGAGGACATTTTGATGGCATTCAGGACATTAAGGGTAATAGGATGACATCTCTGATGGCCATTCCAGAAAAAGAGCTCCAAAAGTGCTTTGAAGGACAGACCAGGCTGTAGCATTGGGGTGTAGCTTCTCAAGGAGACTACTTTAGATGGTGACCATAGTGAGATTCAGCAATGAGGTGTGTAGCACTTTTTCTAGGATGAGTTCATGAACTTAATTGGCAGTCCTTGTATATGACACCCAGTGCCTTATTTCCTGCATGGTTTTTGCTGAGTAGTCAGAGCTTAGTATTATTGACTTTCCTTTGAAGATGATTTTTCATTTTCATTTATCTCTACTTTTGGTTTTGACAAGTTCAATTATAATAGGTCTTGGTGACTTTCCTCAGGATCTACCCTATGTGGGGTTCAATGAGATTCTTAAATAGACATTGTTTCATCTTTCACAATATCAGAAAAGTTTTATGCTAACAAGTCTTTAGCTGTTCTCTCTCTGTTTTCTGCTATCCTCTTCTGTTGGTGTATTATCCTACCTGACAGTGTCTCAGGTGGTTCTGACAGTGTCTCAGGCGTAAGGTTTCCTGATTAGAAAATGCTTTTGTATCTGAATTTCTCTCATATAAGTTGGTATCAATTGCTTTATCTTCAGTCTCACCAATTCTGACTTCCATTGCCTCAGTTCTGCTCCTATGACTTTCTATTGAGTTGTCTATTCTTAAAATTTTATCCTGAATCATTTTTATTTCACTTTGCTGTCTCTCTATGGATTCCAAAACCTTGTTAAATTTTTCATTCTGCTGTTACATAATTTTCCTAAATTATTCTATTGCTTTGTCTGTGTGTTCTTAGCTTAGCCTGAGTTTTTCCTGATCTTCTTACTGATCTCTTGAAGAGCTCTGTGTAATAATCTTTTGAAGTCTGCCTCTGGTAATTCTAAGACCTCTTCTTCCTCTGGGAGGTTTCCTGGTTCTTTATTTGGCCTCATGCTACAACCATGATAGTATATCTCTTTACATGGTTTGATACTGACTGTTGTCTCTGAGCCATCAATAAGTTATATTTATTTATTTTATATTTGCTTACTGCATCTTAGCTTCTTGTTTGTTTTGTTTTGATATGCCCAAATAAGCTGGCCATGTGAGCTACTTTGATTATTCTCGTGTTTGAAACTTTCATATCTTGTAACCAGGTGATTAGAACTGCATTAGGTGTGTGATTCCAGGATTCAACTACGGTGTCCAGGTCATCAGTCACTGAATGTGTGGTATAGGCTCTCATCTACAGTACTAGATGGGTAGGGCTATATAGAAGTGATTATGCCAGATAAAGATATCTGTCTGCAGTAGACGTTTATGCATTGAGCAAGGTAGGAAGCTAATGGCTGCCCCTGAATTCCTAGGAGGAAGACATGATCTTATTCCCTAGAGCACTACTGCAGCCAGACTTCAAGTACCTACTGCTGTTGGAGGTAAGGACTGGGAGGTACCATTTATTCTCAAACTCCTTTCATGGCTGGCTAGATAGTGTGGGTGAAGCTGCCAGTCATTAGGCCTCTCATATGGGTGGGCAAAGACCCTGTTTAATGGGTAAGTGTCGTGAACCTGCCACTCTTACTTAGCTGTTTCAGTTGAAAAGAGCCTCTAGGTATATTTCCTGTTGTGCTATGCTAATGAGGGCTTGCACTTTGCATGGGCCCACACAAGTAATTATATGCAGAGGTGGAAAGTCTTCACAGTCTATGGATCCATTGTGCCTAAACCTAGGCAAAGCAGCAGTGCCTGTCCTGAATTCCCAGCTTGGAGAAGCTGACAGTTTCTTTTCCTTTTTTGCCCACTTATTCCAACTCAATGGCAGTGGGTTTGGGTATTCACTTGTTCCTTCCCCAAAGCTGAGAGATCAGCTTGAGCATGTTGGGTCCTACCTCTGGAGCCAAGGAGTGTGGCAATTGTGGAACACTGCAGGAATGCACAGAGCAGAACAGGGAGGAGGCAGGGCAGGGAAAGAGAGGCACGTCTGCCTATGGAATTCCCGGGGGAAAGAGTTATTTTTATCCTGCATGGCAGGTCAGATACTTCCACTTAATATTTGCAGATCTGGCACTGATACTTCCTGCTCTGGAGGCCTGTGCAGGCTTTTACTGCTCGGTCTCTCCTAATGAAGTAAAATGTGTCCTAAGCACTGCTGCTTGTCTTTGCCCAGTCTGCAGGGTTCAGACTAGGTCAGATCTGGCACCTCTTTGCTGCTTCTAAACTGTTCTGTTGTCACTTAGTCCAACTCCTTAACTTTTTCTTTGATGTTTAGGGCTCCTAGATTGTCACATATAATTGATTCACTTAGGAATCTTTGTTGTAAGAGAGACCACAGGAAGCATCTGACTATTCTGCCATCTTGGTCTTGCCTCTGTGTACAAATTTTTGAATGATGAACTAATTTGTACTTTTACATGAGGTGTAATAAAATTAAAAATATGGAAAGAATACACACAAAAAGAACTGATCAAGATTCAACCATTTCAAAAGATAGTACATGATCAAGAATGGATGATATTGAAGGAAGAATTCTAAGGCATATGAAGACATTGACACAAAACAAGGCTCCAGAAATTGATGGAATGCCAACTGAGATGTTTTCCATATGCTAACTCATCTATGCCAAGAAATTTGGAAGCTACCTGGCCAATTAACTGGAATAAATGCATAATCATGCTGATTCCAAAGAAAAGTGATCCAACAGAATACAGAAATTATCAAATAATATCATTAATATCACATACAAGCAAAATTTTGCTGAAGGTCATTCAAAAATGACTGCAGCAGTATATGAAGAGAGAAATGCCAGAAATTCAAGCTAGATATAGAAGAGGATATGAAACAAAGCATATCGTTGTCCACATAACGTGAATCTTGGTTGAAAACAAAACCAGAAAAATGTTTACTTGCATTTCGTTGAGTGTGCAAAGGCATTGTGTGGATCTTAACAAGTTATTTCTAATGTCGAGCAGGAAAGAAATTCCAGAACACTTAACTGTGCTCATTAGGAACCTGTGCTTAGACCAAGAAGCAATTGTTCCAACAGAAAAAGAGGATACTGTGTGGCTTTAAACCAGGAAAAATATGCATTGGGGTTATATCCTTTTGCCATACTTATTCAGTTTGTATGCTGAATGAATTGCTCTGGAAGCTGGATTATATGAAGAAGCCTGTTACATCAGGATTGGAGGAAGACTCATTAACAACCTTTGGTATACAGGTCACACAAACTTGCATGATGAAAGTGAAAAAGACTTAGAGCCGTTGAAGTACTTATTGATGAAGATCAAAGACTACAGTCTTCAGTATGGAGTACACTTCAACATAAAGAAAACAAAAATCCTGACACCTGGATCAATAAAGCAACAGTCTGATAAACAGAGTAAAAATTGAAGTTGTCAAGGATTTCATTTTACTTGGATCTACAATCATCGCTCAGGGAAGCAACAGTTGAGACATCAAGTAACATTGCATTTGGTGAATCTGCTACAATAGAACTCTTTCAAGTGCTGAAAAGCAAAGAAGTCACTTCGAGGCTAAGATGCTCCTGATACAAACCATGACATTTTCCATTGCCTCGCATGCTTGTAAAAGCTGAACAATGAATAAAAAAGACTGAAGAAGAATTGATACCTTTGAATTATAGTGTTAGAGAAGAATAGTGAATATACCATAGACTAAGAGGATAATGAACAAGTTTGTCTTGAAAAATTACAACCAGAATGCTCCTTAGAAACAATGATGGCAAGACTTTACCTCATGTACATTGGATATATATTATTAAAAGGGACCAGTCACTGTAGAAGGTAGAGAGTCCGTGAAAAACAGGGGTGCCCTCACCCAGATTGATGGACAGACTAGGATGAAAAATAGCAATGATCATGAGGATGGCACAGGACCAAGAAGTGTCATGTTCCAGTTGCTATGAATTGGAACTGATTTGATGGCATATAACAACAATACCTTACAAATATTTTAAAATATCTCTGGTATACTGCCACCAAACACAAACATGATTACAGTTTTCCCTAAGAGATGTGAGAGTCTAGATCACATGAAGAGAAACTTTAGACAACAACACAGGAGAGGACAAAGGTAGAAAGAAGAAAGGAGTTTATAAAAAGGACTGAATAAGTATTTCCAACCAGTTACTTTCTGGCAATTTTTCCTGGTTTCCAACTATTGCCCCTTAGTCTTCCAAACCATCTGGGAAATTCTTTTTTCTGCACAAAGCATAATCATGCCAAATGTGAACTCTGCCCCCACCCCTGGCAGTCACAAGGAAGCCTGTCAAATGATATAGAACTATTTTTTAAAGTTTTCTAGCTCAGAAAATGATTCAGTCTTATCAGATTGCACAGCAACAATGGAAATGATATGCCAAATACACAGTACCTCATGAGCTTACAAATACTAATGTTTGTGAAAACTGTATTCTAGAAGGAAAATTAAGCTCAATATAAGAAATGAGAAAAGGCAAGACAGTCTAACTAGAGTGAAAGTTGAGAATACGTCACTGTTGTCATAAGTAATAGAGAGGTTAATGGTTAAAAAGAAAAAAGACCTGACACGGTTCCCCTCCCCTGTCAAGAAAGGCAGCCAGGAGCATAAATCCTTACTCAAATCTCCTGTGACTGTGACCAAGGTGAAGTCATCCTGCCTGAGGCAGGTTGAGGGTGTCCTGAGCCACAATTACTGTTTTCCATGGTGAGATCTCAGATTTATTAAATGAGACAAAATTGGAAATTAAATGTAGAGGCCAATCCCAAAATTTTAACAGCTGAATTTTCTTCAATGTATTGGTTTTGTTGAGTGTTACTGAGTAGATTTTCAACTCACAGCAACCATATTTAACAGAATAGAATTGGCCCACGGGGTTTTCTTGACTGTAATCTTTACAGAAGCAAGTTTCCAGGTCTTTTTCACTTGAAGCTGTTTAGTGGGTTCAAACTAACCTTCCACTTAGCAACCCAGTGTTTAACTCTTATGCAACCAGGTCTCCTTTGCACTGCACGGATTATGCTTTAGAAAGATGCTTCTAAGAAGCAGAATATGTTCAACAGAATGTCACCCACAACGCAAACACCAAGGCAACACCATTCAACAATGAAGTGGGAAAACTCACTATAGCCATTTACTAAGAATCTACCAAGAACTTGGCTCTAAGATAAAGGGACAAAAAGGTCAAGAAAAGACTCTAGAAATTTTCCTTCTTGTAAAGAGTAGATCTAACAGAAGTCCCTGAAGTCCAACAGAATGTGGAGGCACAAATCAAGAATATAATGAGATATGCCATGGTTATTGACTCCCCTTGTGGAGAATTAAAAGGAGGATGGCAACAGGTGAAGGGTGGGAAGGTCTAAGAAGACATCATACATGAGAGAAAAGTTGATCAGTGTTCAAAGGCTGTAACTGTGTCTTAGTTATGTAGTGCTGCTGTAAAAAGATACCTGAAGTGGATAACTTTAAAAAGAGAAATTTTATTATGTCACAGTCCGATAGGCTATAAGTTGAAATCCAAGGCCTCAGCTCCAGGGATAGGCTTTCTCTGCTGGCTCTGAAGAATGTTCTTTGTCATCAATCTTCCCCTGAGTTGGGAGTTTCTGAGGCATAGAAATCCTGGCTCCTTTCCAAAGGACATACTCTGCTCCTGGCACTGGTTCTTGGTGGTAAAATGTCCCCAGCTCTATGCTTACTTCTCTTTCCTTTATATCCCAAGAGATTTCCTTGAGGCACAATACAATCTTACACATTGTGTCCTGCCCCAAGAACACAGCTACCACTCATCCTCCCCCATTAACATCTTAGAAGCAGGGTTTACAGCATAGAGGAATATCACACAATACCAGGAATCATGCCTAACCAAATGGCTACACACATTTTTGGGGGGGACACAATTCAATCTATGAAGGATTGACAAGGAGTCATTTATCCAGCACCCCTCTTAAAGAAATGTCCCTCAAAAAAAAAAAAAAAAGATGAATGGGAGAACAGTCATAGCATAGATGCATTTTGCTCTGGCAAGAAATTTGGGAGGAGAATTTAAGTGTTGTTGTTGTTGGGTGCCATCAAGGAGAATTTAATTGGGGCTGTAAAATCCAATATACTTTATCTCTTTTTTTGAAGAATTTTCCTTTTGTATGAATTTATTTCATTTACTTTTATAGTTATGTTCAGAATTTATTCTAATATTTCATTCCTTTTATGGTTCGTGGGATTTTTTTTTTTTTAGTTATGTAACCTACGTATAGAAAAAAAGGTCACAAATACACGATTTGAAGAGTTTCCATGGAGTTAACCCACCACCTTGGATGAATTAGTCACTAATGACTGAAAATCAGGTAAGTTGTAAGATGACACAAAGGACATTATACATCAAGAAGGCAAAAGATTATTCTAAAAAACTGGAAAGAAAAGAAAGACCAAAACAGATGCCAGTACAGTCCCTGAAACTTCCCCTTAAGCGTACCGTAGCTAAACCAAATGGAAGAAATTAATCAAAAGAGCTGATCAGAAGATTTCAAAGAGCACCTCTGAGAAGACAAAGTAAAATATTATAATGAAATGCACAAAGATCTGGAGTCAGAACCAAAATTATATACTCAGCACTTGTCAATATGAAAGAACTGAAGAAAAAATTCAAGTCTTAAGCTGAAATTTTGAAGGATTCCATGGGCAAAATATGCCAAAGATTTCATTTTACTTGGATCCACAATCAATGCACATGGAAGCAGCAGTCAGGAAATCAAATGATGTATTGTGTTGGGTAAATCTGCTGAAAAAGATCTCTTTAAAACGTTAAAGAGAAAAGATGTCACTTTGAATACTAAGATGTGCATGACCCAAGTCATATTTTCAGTTGCCTAATATGTATGCAAAAGCTAGACAACAAATATGAAAGACCAAAGAAGAATTAATGCCTCTGAATTACGGTGTTGGTGAAAAATGGTGAATATACCGTAGACTACCGGAAGGATGATCAAGTGTGTCTTGGAAGAAATGTAGTCAGAATCTCCCTTGAAAGTGAGGAAGGTGAGACTTCATCTCATGTACTTGGGACACGTTATCAGAAGGGATCCATCCCTGAAGAAGGACATCACACTTGGTCAAACAGAAGCTCAGTGAAAAAAGAGACTCTTGATGAGGTGGATTGATGCCAAGCCTACCACAATGGACTCAAACATAACAATTGTAATGTTGACACAGAACCAGGCAATGTTTTGCTCTGCTGTACATAGGGCCACTCTGAGTCTGAACTGACTTGATGGCACCTAACAACAATAGCAACTCACCAGAGTAAGGACAATCGGCACCCAGATCAAAAAACAACATAGCCATCATCTAAGGAATCCCTCTTGACCTTCTCTGGTCATTAACCCTCCTCAAGTGTAACCACTATCCTAACTTCTAATGCCATAGACTATTTTACTAGTTTAGAGTATTATATAAATGGAGCCATACAGCATATACTGTTTCATGTCTGCCTTATGCTTACGGTCATGTTCATGAAAGTCAATCATATTATTGAGTACAGCTGTAGTTTATTCATACTTATTTCTGTATAGTGTTCCAATATGTGGATACACCACAATAAATTTATCTTTTCCATTGTTGATGGAAATTTAGGTAGTGTCCAGTTTGGTGGGAAGATGACTAGTGTTGCTATTAATATTCTGTACTTATTTTTTTGTAAACATATTTATTCCTTCTTGTTTGGCATGCACCTAGGAATGGAATTACTGTGCTATATGGTATGTGTGCTGTCAGATTTCATAGGTCCTGCCAAATAGCTTTCCAAGACATTGAATAAATTTACATTCCCACCAGCAGTCGGAATGATTTGGGTTAACTAAAAGCTCTCGAGTTCTCCCAGACAACAAATGTATACTGAAGAATTTTTCTCTATACCAAGTCAGCATGGCCTAAGAGTATAAGTATTTTAAAAAAAAAGTTGCTTTCTTGGATCAAAACTAAAAATTAGTTATACTGTTTTTTTTAAAAGAAAGGAGAATATAAAGATGTGTTCCAATAAACATTAAGAGCTGCTTCTCAAGATGAATGAATAGTGTAAAATAAATAAATATGGATAAAATGCCACAAAATAATAGTTAAGAACTACCAAGATCATGCCAGATGGCTGTCAGAATACCAGATGGTTCCAGGAAATTATGGTCCTTGTTTTGAAGTCAGTTGGCTAAAATTTGGATAAAATTGTATGCCCAAGTCAAAGGGCTATCTGACAACAATGGTTAATTCATTTTGCAAAGAAAAACTCTCTGACATGCATTGGGAAGAAAACACTGATAAGAATTTTAAAACTCATGAGGCACATTTTTAATAATTTTTTAATGTTTCTCCTTTATTCATCATTTTCTAGCATCATTATCTTTAAAAGTGTTGATGGAAATTGAAAGTGAACACTCAAGCTTTCTGGAGACTTAGAAAGGTAAGATCTTTGGAAACTGAAGGAAAATATAATGGAACCGCAATTGTGGCAACACACCCTTGTAATGATTTCCCATGAATTTTAAAAGAGTGTACACTATAGACTTGTATGAGAGTAAAGCATTTTCAAAAAAGGGAGCAAATCCAACCACACTGATTCTCTCCTTTAAAGCCTTCATCTGGTGGTTTCTATTATCCAAAATCCAAGTTTTTGACTGGCATCTAAAGCCCTTTGTGAACTAGTCCTTGTCTTTCTGCCCCTCCATCCCACAACTACCTGCCTTTAACATCTTCCCTGGCATACACTACACTACAGCAATATCAAACTATCTCTGGTTTGTGCAATCTCTTCTGCTGTTTTATCACTGCTTCCTTGTAGAATCTACTCTATCTGATGTTGGTTACCTCCATTGTATTCCAATTTTGCTTGTCAAGGTCACTTCTCTATTGTCAAATCAAGTGGTCAGTTCCAAACCTTCATTTTTTTGCCACCCTGCTTCTAGAAACACATTCTTTGCTGTGCTCCAGGGACAGCTTGCCTCCTACTTCACTGGGCTTTTGTGTCAGGTCCCTTTGTTACTTCCTTTCTCCCAACCCCTAAATGCTGAAGTGTTCCAGGCCTCAGTTCTTGAGTCTCTTCTTTTCTTTATTCACATAAGTCCAGCCTTGATTTCAGCAGACTCACAGCCTGAAATACTATGATATACACCACTGATCCTTAATTCGTTGTCTCCAATTCCAACTACCCTTTTGAGCTCCAGCCTCATATACCCAACGGCTTGCTTCACATTCATACTCTATTGGGCATTGTAACGGACCTTAGTGAGAAGTTCAAAATTAAGGTTTAGGCAGGACTGGACTTCCTCTGAAGGCTCTCAGAGGTTTTCCTTTCTTCTTCTAAATCCTGGTGTCTCTTGGTGGCCACTGACCGACAGTTGCATAACTCCAAATCTGCCTCTATCTTCAAGTGTCTTCTTCTCTCTGTATTTCTGCCTCTGCTTTTCTAGGTGTCAGTCCTAGGTGGTGAAAGTGGTTAACTTTCTCAGCTGATAATCAAAAGACCGGAAGCTTGAGCTGATGCAGAGGCACGCTGAAGGAAAGACTTGTTGATCTACTTTCAAAGAATCAGTCTTTGGAAACTCTGATGAGCTCAGTTCTACTCACATACATGGGATCACCACGAATTAGAGTCAACTCAAGGACAACTGGTTTGGCCTCCTTTTCTGGCTTTTATAAGGATTGGATTCAGGGCCCACCTAAAACCCAGGATAATGTCATTTGGAGAGCCTTAATTACATCTGCAAAGATCTGATTTCCACAAAGGTTTATGTTCACATATACTGGAGGTTAGGACTTAGGCATATCTTTTTTATGCCACAGCTTAATCCACTCTATTCAGATATTGCTGTACCTCTGTGTTTCCTTCAAGACCTGGCTTAGAAGCCCCGGAGCCTACAAAGCCTTTCCAGCCTCCAACACGCCTATTCTATTGCCCCTGGGTTTCCAGTTGATGTCTCTTTGTTAATCTATTTTCCTTACAACTGGCCCAGAGCTGCACACAGATGATGTTTAATAAATGCTGGAGTGAGTGAATAAATGAATGAAAGTCTTCATGAACTAGTCAAGTGGCTATTGAATGGGCTGCACAATCTATGGTTATTTCCCAGCTTCCTTATGAGAAGAAGGTTTCTAAAATCACAGACAGTTTAGGATTCACTCAAACTAAATCACCCTTAACTGTGCAAAAAAGCCTGCTTCTTTACATGCTTGGCACTATTTAAAAAAAGAAAAAAAAAGAAAATGTAGTTCAACATTCAACCTGATGGAAGAATATCTAAATGAAAAAGCAGAAGTTTCAACAGTTCTAGAAATACATGCTATTGCCTGTCTAGAGACTAATTTCAGTACACTTGAGGACATTTCTCGTTGCATAAAAATATCTCATCAAGGTGTTGCATTAAAGAAGCTATTACTAGAAAGGCTACTTCTCCATTTATTTCTGTCTGGTGTATGAAGTCCTTATCCACATGTGTTTTCAGGGGTCAATGAAGATGAACTGTAAATAAGTGACATTATCCATTCAAACACACTTCTGGGCTCCCTCAAGAAGTTTGCTGCTTTGGATGGGCAGGATCCACTCATTCTCTACTAGCTTTCCATAACCAGAGAAATAGCAAAGAATAATGAAACCTCACCACAGTTCCAGAAATCAGTTCTGGGTGTGCAAGCTATTTGGCAAAACTAAGCATTAAATGTGTGGGAAGTTAAGTTTGGGGAGAGGCAAACAGACTGCATTTCCATATACTTCTCATAATTTCAACTATGAAATAGAGTCAGCAATTCAAATTAGACAAAATATTTTAGTTTTGTAAAAATTCCAAAGAAATGCACTTGTAAAATTGTTCTACTGCCTAAGTTTGGCTTTTATAAAATATACCATTTTACATACAGTTTCTCTTTTTAAATGAATTTTAAAACAGCATAGGATACTTGTACATGAATGTTCATACGAGCATTATTTACAATGACCAAAAGATTAAAATAACCCATGAGTCCATCAGTAGATGAATGGGTGAATAAAGTGTGGTATAGACATGCAATGGAATATTATTCAGTAATAAAGAGAAATGAAGTCCTGACACATACTCTTACATGCATAAGCCTTACAAATGTTGTACTGGGTGAAGTAAGTCAGTCATGAAGAGACAAATATGATATAATCCCTCTTACATAAAATATTCACAATAGACAAGTGTATAGGCAGTCCTGGTGGCTCAGTGGTTAAGCTTTTGGCCACTAACCAAAAGTTAGACTGTTCAAATCTATCAGCTGCTCCTTGGAAACCTTGTAGTGAAATTCTGCTCTGTCTTATAGGGTCTCCAAGAGTTGGGTCTCTATGAGCTTTCCCCCATCTTCTCACCCGAGAGGAAGCGTAGCTATTTGTCTCCCTGGCGCCTGCTTCCCCCATACCGTCTGCCTCAGTTCCTCTGGCTTAGTCTGCATGGAAAGTGGCCTGGGGAGGGCGTTGTCTACCTCCTCTACCTGGAAATGCTTTCGGTAAACGTCCAGACCCTCTTGGAAAGCGCTGGCTGGAATGGCGCCTGTGGCTGTCCATCCAAGGAAGAACTTCGAAATCATTTTGACTAGGCCAAGACCTGAAGATCCAGAGAAACAATACTGACATCAAAGTCTGAGCCACAAGAACAGGACACACAGTGCCAACTACTGTGCTAGGTGCAGATGGACAAATTAAAAACTCAGGGTGAAATAAATAGCTTTTCCCCAATTCCCTGGAACTTCAGAGCCTGTTTCTGTCCCTGCCACCTTGAGTTTCAAGAGCAGAGGGAACAGTAGCATTGAATTTTCCCAGGTGGCTACATTCAGCGTTGGTTTCCTCTGAGGACCCCACCTACCCCTATGTCACCCAAGGTCTCCTCATTACTACCACAGGCTACTTCCAACCTATTGCCACTTGCAAGATTCTGGAGAAAATTCTCTTCTCTCTCTTCCAGAAGTTTATATGAAACATTGTGTTCCCCATTGTCAAAGAAATAGAAATAAAACCACAATAAAATACAGCTCACTCGACGGCACTTGGCAAAGTACAACTCAAATGGGCAAAGTTGTTTTTTTTTTTTTTTTTAAATTCTTTAAACTTAACATCAGTGAAGTGTGGGGGAAATGCATATGCCCAACAAATATATACTTACTTAACCTTTCCATAGTGCTATTTTGTTACAGTATAAAAAATTTAAAACCTTTTGTAGCCCTGTAATTTTGCTCCAAGAAATTTATTATAAGAGAATAACGAAGAATTTATAAAGAGAATTATTTGCTAGCGTGTTTATCACAACACTGTATATAACAGTAAAAGCTTAGAAACAATAAAAACTTTTAACAATAGAGAATTGGCTACATAGATCAAGATTTATTTTTGCTGAAAGGTTGTGCAGCTATTAAAATAATGTACAAAATGATCATGGCATACTTAAAGGGAAAAAGTAAAGCAATTACCCTATAAAACAGACACAGATACATTGGTTTTCTAAAAATCATAATAAATTAGTGCACTGAAAAAGAACCTGAAGCATAAACAATAGACTTTAACACTAATGTCTATGTCTTGAATTATTATAGAAACTGTTTTGCGCTTTGTATTTCATATTTTCCTTATTTTAAAAATAAACAAATCTTTTGTTCCAGTCATCAAACAATGTGTTATCTTCCAGGGTAGTGGCAAACATTTCCCATTTCATTCTTTCTTTCAACACTTGTCCTGGTAGGATGTGCTGTGTTCCGTATTTGACTGCTCATCAAGGCACTGAGGAAGAGGAGAGGAAGTAGAATTAGACAAAACGGTGGGAAATAATGACATTTCGTGAATGAATAATACAATCTGACACAGAATTCGTTTTAGGAAAATTTCTCAGTTCTGTCTCTTAAGCATGTTCTTGTTCCAATATGTTATTTAACTATTTCATCCAACAAATATTTTGGAGTCTACTATGTGCCAGGCACTATTCTAGTTGAGCAGGACAAAATCCCTGTCTTGGTGGGCTTACCTTAGATGGTGATCAGGTAGATGCAGGAAAAGAGAAAGACAACGAATATATATGACAATGAATTAATATATATACATATATATACAAACATGAAAGATAATTTCAGATTCTGATGAGTGCTATGAAAGAGATAAGCCAGGTGATGTGATGGAGAGCAATACTAGAGAAGAATGTCCAACTGTAGATCTGGGAAGGAGTGTTGTTAGATACCACTGAGTCAATTCCAACTCATAATGACTCTGTATACAACAGAATTAAACACTGCCTGGTCCTACAACCATTGTCGGAATTGTTATGTTTGAGCTCATCACTGCTGCATTGTGTCAGTCTGCTTCATCAAGGGCTGCCTTCTTTTTCACTGATCCTCTACTTTACCAAGCATGATGCTCTTCTTCAGGAACTGGTATTTCCTGATAACGTGCCCAAAATATGACAAAGTCTTGCCATCCTTGCTTCTAAGGAGCTTTCAGACTGTTTTGTCCAAGATAGATGTGCTCATTCTTCTGGAAGTCCATGATATATACAATATTCTTCACCAACACCATAATCCAAAGGTGTCAATTCTTCTTCAATCTTCTTTATTCATTGTTCTGCTTTGTGCATGTAAATGAGACAATTGAAAATGTCAAGGCTTGGGTCAGGTGCACCTTAGTCCTCAAAGTGACCTCTTTGATTTTCAACATTTTAGAGAGGTCTTTTGCAGCAGATTTGCCTAATGCAATGTGTGATTTGTTGTCTTGATAGCTGATTCCACGGGTATTGATTGTGGTTCCAAGTAAAATGAAATCCTTGACAACTTTAATATTTTCTCCATTTATCAAGACGTTGCTTATTGGTCCAGGCGTAAAGATTTTTGTTTTCTTTATGTTGAGGTGTAAAGAACTCTGAGGAAGTGAACAATTCAACTGGAAATAAGGATTTTCTTTTGTTATGATCATGAAATCATATCTGAGTGGAAAAAAAATAAAACAAGCCCACTGCCATCAAGTCAATTCCAACTCGCAATAACCCTGTAGAGTGGAGCAGAAATGCTCCGTAGAGTTTCCAAGGAGTAGCTGGCAGATTTGAACTGCTGACCTTGAGGTCAGCAGATGTCACACTTAACCACTAGAGCGGACCCTAAATGTAATTCCTTCTGATCTCATAAAAAGGGGCAACAATGCACAGAGACACTCGGGGGAAGATGACATATGAGTATCCCTCTGGAAATAAGAGATCCGACTTGATGGCACTTGGCTCTCTACAAATAAGAGAATGCCAAGAAATGCCAGAAGGCCTTCCTCTAGAGGCAATGCCCTGATTTGGTGTTTTATATTCTTTAAAGCAACCAATTATGCAGGTTTTGTTACAGCAACCTTATATGGGCACAAAGAGTCAGGGTATGAAGCAGAAGTCCCCAGCATCATCTAGTGAGGGATCGTAGAAGTAGTGTTTCCACTAAGACCTAGAGAATGAGGAGGCTTTCCCCTCTGATGGCAAGGAGCAGAAGGTGAGTGAAGGTGATTTGCCAGACAAAAGAAGCAGACAACTAAAAGGGAATGAAATCAAAGAAAGTCAGAGTAGCTACATCTAACACATGGGTTGAAGAAGAGGCAGCCAGGACAGTAGCATCATTAGGGTTGCTGTCACCTAGCATGGGAACTCATGGTATTGACCCCCCTCATACTAGTTACCACAATACTGTAGCTAAAACACTAGAAGATCTGACAAAATCAGAGACTAAAAACAACACTGACAGTAACAAAACAACAGTAACAAGTGCAGAAGAAGCCACTTGATCTCAAGCCTATTGTAATTGGGTAATAAGGACAGTTCTGACTGGATCACTCTAAAAGGTTCAAAAAGTAAATTTATACAGAGCTTTAGCCTTACAGGTATATTGATACGCTTAAGCTGGGCTTGTGGAAGAAATTTTTGCTGTTTCAACTATAGGGGTATTTTTATAAAAAGCACTCAATTTCTGCTGAAAATACTGCACAGAAATGGTATAGACAGTCATTTTCGTGTTACTCCCTCTGACAGTGTCACCTAGTACAGTCTGGATTCCCCATACTCCATAATGATACCCTGAGTCAAGTTAACTCAGGCTGAGTCTTGACTTTGAGTTTCATCCCATGGGCAAGGAGATACAATGGTGGATTTGAGCAGGGATATTTATTAAGATTTGCATTTGAGAAGGATCCTTGGCCTATGCATAGAGAAAGAATTAGAGAAGGGAAAGAACAGAGGCAAAGAGAGCAAGGGGAAAAGGGTGGAAAGCACTGCTACAGCTGTGGTAGACAGGAAGGTGGTCTGTGTAGACAGTGGGAATGCTGAGGAAACATAGACGAAGTGGCAATGGTGGCACTGGCCATTGGCCACTGTAGGACATGAGGGAGGCCAGAGCAGGAGGAATTCCTGGTGTCTGGCTGCTGTGACTACATGGCTGGCAGATGCAGGTATATGGAATGGGCACAGAGATCGATTCAGATTGATTTCAGGTGGAGTACGAATGTCTCTGAGTGGCCTGTGGGGCTCCGGAGAGGACCACTGGGCATGCAGCTGTGCCTCCCGCCCCTGAACTTGTTGAAGACCAGTTTGAATCACCATCTTCAGCAGTATGGTAGGGACTAGGGTTTTAGACTAGTGTTTAGCAAAAGCAAAACATAATGAAAGAATGAAAAGTTATCTGTCTAAACTATAAACAAGCTACCATTGTCAGTTGAGTCTGACTCATAATGACGCTATAGATCAGAGTAGAACTGCCCCATAGAGTTTCGGAGGAGCACCTGATGGATTTGAACTGCTGACTTTTTGGTTAGCAGATGTAGAACTTACCCACTACACCACCAGGGTTTCCATTAAATCTTAAAGTGAGAAAGATCAAATAAACAAAAGGTTAATGTGTATGTGACTTTTAAATTTATATTTTTTTGGAAACAAGAATCAATAAAAAGTTATTTTTAAGGGGATAATACATGGTAGTCAGTGAAAGAGGAGGAAAGAAATTGAAAGATCAGTGTGATGTGTGGGCACGAAGAATGGTGGGAGTGCAGACAGCCCCATGACTATGGCCCAAAATGCACCCTCCAAGGGCACACAGGCACTCATCAACAGCTGGACACGTGTCTTGCATGCATGCACCTGGTTCTGCACACAATCAACACTTCCCAGGGCTGCGGATTTTAATGAAGGTGCAGTGCCCTGCCAGGCTGATGGCACTCACAACCTTGAACCATGCTGCCGTCACTACCCTGGTTTATTTAGCACTGTATGGTTTACTCCAATAAACTAGACAACATCTGTGTCTACAGTGGGGCTGAGAGTGAAGACAGAGGGCAGAGGAGTCACCCAGAAGATGGAGAATGTGCAACTCCTACAAGACAATCCTTAACATACATTTTCTCTTTTCATTTTCACAGCCAACTAAGTAGCAGTATTCTCATTTTCATTTTAGAGACTGTTGAAACTGTTAGTTGCCATTGAGTTGGCTCTGATTCATGGCAACCTCATGTGTAACAGAACCAGACACTGCCCAGTCCGGTGCCAACCTCATGATAGGTGGTGTGGTTGAGTCCATTATTGTGGCTATTGTGTCAATCAACCTCACTGAAGGCTTCCTTCGTTTTTACTGACTCTCTACTTTTAACAAACATAACTTCTTTTAGCAATTGGTCTCTCTTGATGACTGGGACTCAGATATATTAAGTAATTCTTTCCTAAATCGTAGAGTTAGTGAGGAACAGAAGCAGGACTTGTGTCCTTGTCTCTGAAGCCACAAATCCAGTGCATACAAAATAGTGATTCCAAGCATGGATTCACTTCAGTCCCAGTCTGTATGAGTTGTGTGACTGTGGACAAGACACCTCTATAAGTTGTGTGACCTTGGACAGAATATCAGCCTCACCAGACCTTCATCTATGAAGTTGTTGTTTGTTTGTTTGTTTTAATGTGGTAAATGCGTGTGTACCAGAACATTTACTTTTCAGACTTTGTTCACAAGTATAATTCAGTGACGTTAATATTACTCATCACCCAACACCACTATCCATTTCCAGATTTTTCCACTACCTTTAGTAGAAGCCCAGTGCTCCCTGACCAATAGTCTCCATGTCCTGTTACCTCCTGTCTGCCCCTGATAACCACAAATAAACTTTGGTCAACATATACTTGCTTGCCTTTGAGAGTTCATGTAAGTGGGATCATACAATATCTGTCCTCTTGTGATGGACTTATTTGACTCAGCATAACGTTTTCAGTGTTCGTCCATGAGGTAGCATGCTGCGAAGTGGGTTCTTAATGGAAGTGTCTGCCTCATAGACTTGTTGGGATTCAAATGAACCAATTCCTGTAAGGTGCTTAAAGCTATGCTTGGAACAACACGGGCAGTCACTGAACATTAGATGCTATCGTTATATTTTTACTACCTCGCTACACCTCTCCAACTACTCTGGAACCTCTCTGTGAAGATAATTCCAGCCTTGGGAATCTTTGGGATGCCACACACACAAAAAATTAAACCCCGTTGCCAGCAAGCCAATTTCAACTCAAATCAAAAACAAATTCACTGCTGCTGAGTCAATTCCAACTTATGGTAACCTTATAGGACAGAGTATAACTGCTTCATAGGGTTTTCAAGGAGCAATTGGCAGATTCAAACTGCTAGCCTTTTTGTTAGCAGCTGTAGCACTTAATCACTACACCACCAGGGTTAATTCCAACTCACATGACCCCATGTGTCACAGAGTAGAACTGTTTTCTTGGCTGTAATCTTTTGGAAGCAAATCCCCAGGCCTTTTTTTTGTGCTACCATCAGATAGATCGAACTATTAACCTTCTGAGTGGTAGCCAAGTGTATCCTTGGGATACAATAATAATCAATTTCCTTGGATGGAATCCAAGATGGTGGCTTCTCTATTGGGAAGAGGAAAGTAAGAATGTACTAGTTTATAAATTAAGGTACCAGTTAAACTCAAGCCGTCTACTGCATTCTAATTTCCCTATCCTTCTAATTATCCCTATCCCTATTTCTGAACACTACACTTCCCATGATCAGAGCCACTGGAAATATTCAATTGTATTCTTTTCAGCCAGTATTGATGCCCCACAGTATAAGCTTTGGGTGGTCCTAGAACTTCACTGAGTCTAATACAGTGTCCATTATGTTGCTGAGTCACTTGTAAACTAGTTATAACGACAAAAAGACTTGATGAACAAGGACTTCTTGAGGCAAAGGAGAAGGAAATGCATCTTGAGAAACACATGGGAGAGGAAGTAACAAGGCTGTAAGTGGGATGCTGGATGGCTGAGGATAAGGAGGAAAAGGCAGCATCCTGCTGAAAGCGGAGCCCTTTCTAAGGCCTGGCCCTTAAGATTTTCAGCTCAGAAATGTAATAAGTCAGACAGAGAGCCTGGCATGATATTGACCAATTAACTTACATCGATAATCATCAGGTTACTGATTAGCACTGGTCTATCCTTGGAGACAAATACACATGGGAACACAAATCATTGACAGGCAGATGAACAAGCTTGAAATTGGAGCCACTACAATAAACTGGGAGAACTTAATAAGTGTGGCTATCAGACTAGGACCTGATGTACTCTCTACGCATGAGAAGCCCAGACCTCATAATCGACTTTGTGCTTTCCCTGGGAAAGTGAGAGGGAAGCTTTGCCAAAGTTTTGCCATTCATGGAACAAGATGATGTGTTAGAAGCTTTCCCTGAAACACCAATGAATGATGCATTTCAGATTGCAATTGTAGTAAGTACAACTTTTTCCACCAAAAGGATGTGTTGAAATCTTTAAAACCCAGTACCCATAAATGTGAACATCTTTTGGAAATGGAGTCTTCCAGAAGTAAACAAGTTAAGGCAAAGTCATCAGGATGGGCCCTAATTCAATGACTACTGTCCTTATAAGAAGAGAAAAACTTGAATGCAGACATAAACACATAAGGAATAATGTCACGTGTAGACAAAGGAAGGGACTGGAGTAGGACATCCTAAAGATAAGGGACAGCAAGGATTGCCAGCAACCACCTGAAGCAGAAAGAAACAAGGAAGGATCTCCCCTGGAGCTTTCAGTGGGAGCGAGACACTGCCAACACCTGACTTACGACTGCTCGCCTGCAGGACTGTGAAACAGTACATTTCTGTTGTTTTAAGCTTCTGGTTTGTGGTAATTTTTACAGCAGCTTTAGGAAACTAGTTTAAAAATCAATCACAAACTGAACCACAATGGGAATATTTTAAAGTATATAGTCAAGAACTAGTTAGTTACTTCATTAACATCAAGAGCATAAACAGATCAGGCTTGGGAGATGGAGTATTTATGAAAAGAATTTCTCAGAAAATAGCTTAATAAACGTCTTTGCAGAGTTAAGGGTCAGAATGCATCTCCACTCACATCAGGTGGAGACAGGCACTAAGGACCTTTCTAAATGTGCCCTGGATTTTGGGGGGAACTGGTGGACTTATGTCTTCCACATTCCTGAAGAAGCCATTGATGAGAAGCTGCAGACTACAAACTTGAGGCCTCAGGGCAAAGACAAACAGGTTTTACATGGTAGGCTTGAACTTTGATTCCACCAGCAAGGTACATACCGACTCTTGTATCTGTTTTTAGTGTACCAGATGTGAGCCAAGTGGGACACAGAGTGCATATTCATTTCTTTTGGCTACTGTAACAAAATGTTGCAAACTGAGTGGCTTATAAGAACAGAAACTTTTGTCTTAGCTTTCTGGAGGGTAGAAATCCAACTCAGGATGTCAGCCACCTCAGTTCCTTTTGAGGCTCTGAGGGAGAATCTACTTCATTCTTATCCCCTAGCTTTTGGTGACAATCAATGATTCTTAAAATTTCTTTGTTTTGTAGATGAACTTTCACATAGCCACTCTCTCTCTCAGTGTGTTTGTCTCTGTGTTTCTTCTCCTCTTTCTATTGGCAATACTAGTATTGGATTAGGATCCACCTTTTTCCAGTATGACGTCTTGTTAACATTTTCAAAGTCTCTATTTCCAAATAAAGTCACACTCACAGATACATGAATTAAGACTTCATCTGGGATGACGTGACCTAATCCAAAGTGGAAAAAATCTAAAAATCTGCTCAAAAGAGCCTCCTAGAAGAGTTCTGAGACTATAAACAAGAGAGTGTGGGCAAGTTGACCTCCAGACAACCAGTGGTCAAAGCAGAGCTACAGCAAGAAGCCTGCATTACCTGCCTTATGGAAGGGCAAGTGAATGTTCTCAGCGGGGGCTTTGCAGAGATCCAGCAGAGAATGAGTCAGTTCTAAACACAAAGCCATTTGATATTACTTCCTAGTTTCTGAACATCCAAAAATTTGGTTACAGCAGAGATATGACTGTGGAGATATGAGCCAAGTTCAATACCCGAGAGACAGACACTGACCACCACTCAAATGTCATTTAGATAGCTATGAGGTCTGACAATTAAGTCTGTGAACTTAATTGTTCTAAGTGCGACATACCTCTTGGTTGAATATCACTAAGGTCACCCTTGAAGTACTTCCGTTGGGAAGCTGTACACCGATGCCAGTACCTATCCCACCCTTCAAAGCAACTTTGGAAGTCTTTCTGGAATGGCTGTTGTGTACTGTGGTGTGGTGGCAAGTTCATGAACTTAACCGTATAGTTGCCTGTGAGAAAGTTTTTAGCCAGTAAAGAAGATAATTTATGGGAACACCCTCCCTACTCACTTGATCTGGCCCCCAGTGACTTTTTTCTTTATCTAAAGATAAATGAAATATTGAAAGAAGGACATTTTGGTGGCATTCAGGACATCAAGGGGAATATGACGACTGCTCTGATGGCCATTCCAGAAAAAGTTCCCAAATTTCTTTGAACGGTAGACTAGGCACTGTTTTTGGTGCATAGCTTCCCAAGGGGAGTACTTCAAAGACGACTAGCAGTATTAAAAAACGCGATATGTTAAGACTTTTTCTAGGATGAGTTCGCAAACTTCACTGGCAGTCCTCGTAAACTTGTTGTCCCCTAAGCTTCTTACCTAACCCTTTGAGATGCTGTTCTATTTGATCCCACATAGAAAAGTCTTCAAAAGAGCTAATTAAGCTAAACTGTTGCTTCATTCAAGAAAGCCCTGGTAGCATACTGGTTAAGCCCTACGGCTACTAAAGAAAGGGCTGCCGGTTCAAATCCACCAGGTGATCCTTGGAAACTCTTCAGGGCAATTCCGTTCTGTCCTATAGAGTTGCTATGGATCAGAATTGACTTTAAGGCAACCGGTTTGGTTGGGTTTTTTTGTTTTTGTTTGGCTGGTTCAAAGCAGACCTCTGAGGTAAGATCTAGTTTGAAGTTTAAGGTTTAAAGATGATCTCAGGACAATGCTTTTGGGTATTTGTACAATGTCAGTGGCTCCAGAAGATCTAGATTCCTTGGAGAATTTTAAATTCTGTTGTTTTCCCATTTTGATCAGGATTCTTCCATGGATTAAAAGTAAGAATTACACAACCTATTAATGTAATGCATTTTTAATCTTAAATTAAGCTGAAAGTTATAAAGGCACCTGGCAAATGTTCTAAGTATTAAAATGTTTAGGAGCCTTTGAGCCACTCTGTTTATCAGTTGTAATCCCTGGGTGGTGCCAATGTTCTGTACTCAAATTTATACACCAACCACTAAGGCCAAGATGAAGAAAGTGAAGATTTTTACCAGCTTCTGCAGTCTGAAATTGATCAAACATGCAATGAGGATGCACTTATAATTACTGCTGATTGGAATACAGAAGTCAGAAATTAAGAAGAATCAGTAGGTGGAAAACATGGCCTTGGTGATAGAAATTATGCCAGAAATCTGATGATAGAATTTTGCAAGACCAACAACTTTTTCATTGCAAATACCTTTTTTAACCAACACAAATGGCGACTGTACACATGGACCTCACCAGACAATTCACACAGGAATCAAATCAACTGCATCTGTGAAAAAAGACAATGGAAACGCCCCGTGTCAGCAGTTAGAAGAAGACAAGGTGCTGACTGCAGCACACACCATCAATTGCTCATATGCAAATTCAAATTGAAACTGAAGAAAATTAGAACAAGTCCAGAAGAGCCAAAGCATGACCTTGAGTATATCTCTCTTAAGTTTAGAGACCATCTTAAGAACAGATTTTATGTGTTGACCTCTAAGGAATGAAGACCAGGTGAATTGTGGGATGACATCAAAGACATCACTCATGAGGAGAGCAAGAGGTCATTAAAAATACAGGAAAGAAAGAAAAGACCAAATTGGAAGTCAAAAGAGACTCTGAAACTTGCTCTCCAAGGGGCGTCAAGCAGCTAAAGCAAAATAAAGGAATGACAAAGTAGAAGAACTGAATGAAGGACTTAAAGGGCAGCTTGAGAAAACAAAATAAAATGTTATAATGACATGTGCAAAGAGTTGGAAATAGAAAACCAAAAGAAAAGCATTTCTCTGGCTGAAAAAACTGAAAAAAGTGGAAGGAATACACAGAGTCATTCTAACAGTAAAAAATGGTAATGATCAGCCATTTGAAGTGGTAGCATATGATCTGGAATCAACAGTACTGAAGGAAGAATTTGAAGCTGCATTGGCAAAAAACAACACTCCAGGAACTGACAGAATATCTATTGAGATATATCAACAACCAGACACAGCACTGGAAGTGACCACTTATCTGTGCCAAGAAGTTTGGAGGGCAGCTACCTGGCTAACTCTCTGGGAGAGATCCGTATTTATGCCATTCCAAAGAAAGGTGATCCAACCAAATGTAGAATTACCAAACAATACCATTAATATCACACCCAAGTAAAATTTTGCTCAAGATCATTCAAAGTGACTGCAACAGTATGTTGACAAGGAACTGTGAGAAATTCAACCCAAATGCACAAGAGATCGTGGAACCAGGGCTATCATTGCTGATGTTAGATGGATCATTACAGAAAGCAGAGAATACTAGAAAGACATTTACCTGTGTTTTATTGACTATGAAAAGGCATTCGAGCTGTGTGGATCACAACAAACTATGGCGACCTTGTGGAGAACGGGAATTCCAGACCACTTAATTGGCTTGGCAAGGGATTTCTATGTGAATCAAGAGGCAGTTGTGCAAACAGAACAAAGTGACACTGCATTATTTAAAATCAGGAAAGGACTGTATTTTTAAGCATAACTTTTAATCTGTGTGCCGAGCAAATAATCTGAGGAGCTGGATTATATGAAGAAGATCTAGGCATCAGGATTGGAGAATGACTCATTAACACCCTACATTACACAGTGAAGAGGATTTGAAACATTTATGATGTAGATCAAAGACCACAGCCTTCAGTATGCATCACACCTGAACATTAAGAAAACAAAAATCCTTACAACTGGACCTGTAACAGTATTATAGCCAGTGGGAAAAGGATTGAGGCTGTCAATGAGAATTTCATTTTACTTGAATGAAATGACAATTTCATTTTACTTGAATCCACAACCAATGCCCAAGGAAGCAGCAGTCAAGAAATCAAAAGATACATTGCACTCGGAAAATCTGCTGCAAGGGACCTCTTTAAAGTATTGAAAAGCAAAGATGTCACCTTGAAGACTTAGGTGCACCTGCCCTAAGCCATGGCGTTCTCAATTTCATCACATACGTGTGAAAGATGGACAACGATCAAGGAAGACAGAAGAATGATGCCTTCGAACTGTGGTGTTAGAGAAAAACATTGAATGTACCACGGATTGTCAAAAGAATAAACAGATTCTGTCCTGAAAGAAGTCCAACCAGAGGGCTCCTTGGAAGCAAACATGGCAAGACTGCATCTTATATACTTTGGATGTGTTGTCAGGAGGGATAACTCCCTGGAGAAGGACATCATGCTTGGTAGAGTGGGGGGTCAGTGAAAAAGAGAAAGACCCTCAACAAGATGGATTGACCATGGCTGCAACAATGTGTTTAAGCATAAAAACAATTGTGGACATGGTGCAGGACTGGGCAGTGTTTTGTTGTGCACAGGATCATTATGCATTGGAACTGACTCAACAGCACCTACCAACAACAAGTTAACTGAAAGGCTGGCAGTTTAAGTCCACCCAAATGCATCTCAGAAAAAGGCCTAACAATCCATTTCAGAAAAATCAGTCACTGAAGACCCTGTGGAACGCAGTTCTACTTGATACACAGGGATTCACCTTTAGTCCCAACTGACTTAACAGCAATTAGTAAAAATATATATCAGTATAAGGTATAGTCTACTAAACCCAAAACGTGCTGCTGTCAAGCTGATTCTGACTCAGAGCTACTCTATAGACCAGAGTGGAACTGCCTTATAGGGTTTCCAAGAAGCAGCTGGTAGATTTGAACTACCAATCTTTTGGTTAACAATCATAACACTTAACCACTGTGCAACCAGTGCTCCTGAAATTAGTTCTACTGAAGTTATTTAAGCACTTGGAAAGGTTCTGTTTGTCCAGTCAAGTATTTCAAGTGTTTATATAGATTATGTCATTTGTAAGTGTACCTTAATAAATGGAATATTAAGGTGGTAAAATAACTGTGCATTGTCTTTTCTGTACACATAAGCTGCCGTCTCCCTTTTTTTTAAAAAAAAAAAAAAAAAGAGGATGCCAGCTACTAAAACCTCACATTGACTCATCTGATTTCCTAACTCAGTGTTTCTGTGCCTACCTTGCTGGCCCTCCTCCTGACAGACACCTTCTGTCCTTAGCAGTTTTAATACCCCAGTCGGGTGGCAGTGAGATCCCACCCCCATTTTCTCAAAGGTGACAGCAAATCTGACCCCACTCCTTTGTGGTTTCTGCTATGACTTTAATTTCACTTTACACATGCTCAAGGACAACCTCTACTTCTAGTCTACTTAAGTAAATATTCTGTCCATTCAAAAGGACAAGATCCTTAACACTGAAAGTGAATACCTAAAAGAAGTGAAAAACATTAGCAAGAACTTGCAAAAATTTTTCTTAAAACATCACAAGAACCATTTTACTTTACAAGAATAGGTTTATTAGGGAGCCGAATCTTATGGTAACTCTTACGTCAGAAAACAGCTTTGTCTCTCATTACTGCTCAGGTCTCTCTTCCTGGCCTGTTGACGTCTTGAGCAGATTCCCATAACTTTCTAGTCACTTTGGGGTATTGGAACAGTCTAAGTTCTCAGAGATTAAAATGTCTATCCTCATCTACATCAAAACTTTAAAATGGCTTATGGTTTAAAGCTCCATTTACCTCAGAATCCTTGCCTCCCTCAACCCTCCAGGTCAGGCTATATCAGGGACCAGAAGTGATGCAAGGGTGCTATGTCCAGTGCCTCAGGTGGTGCACTGCTCAACTCCAGGAGTCATCATTCACACAGACTAGGGCTGACAGCCCTAGTGAAGGAGTGTCCTTTCCTGTCCTTGCTCCACATGACTCTTCTCCTTGAGGTGGCTCCACTAACTGTGTATTTCTCTCTCCTCCAGGATTGAGATAACAAGGAAAGGCAAAAGAGAAAGCAGAGTTTTCACATCTCTGTTGCTGTCGGCAGTTCTCTCCTGCTCTTAAGCTCAGTTACAGTAGGTGTCAATGTGCCAATTCTCTGGTGAATCACATCTATGGAGTTTTCAGAGAGCCCTCTGTCTTCCCTCCCAACACATACATACATGCATGTACACACGCACAAGAATCTCTGCACTGTACCACTATACCATTCTCCGATGCGAACTCTCAATGGGCCTTTGTCTCACAAACACACATACACATGTGTGCTCATGTTTGTTCACGGGTTCATTTCTCCTTTTCCTAAGGATATACAGACAACACCTCATTGCTGAGTCCCCTGACTTCAGCAAGCAGCCCTCTGGGGTTAGGTCTCCTCAAAAGGATCAAATCACCCACCCCCCACAGTATCCGTGGGTCTGTGGGCACATCAAGCACTCTTTCTCCATTAGAGAGTAGAAGTGCTTCTTGACCAACTGCTGTCATCTCTCTCCAGAATCCATTGTAGACTACGCCAGCTACTCTCTTGTCTTCAGGCTTACATTTACTCAAAAGTAACCATACACATCTGTATCCGCTCCTAACTTGTGGGATCATATCAGTCTCTAGCAGCAATTATCGTACATATGAGATCCCTTGTCTGGCACTGGAGGTCTGCAGCTCAGTTGTGCTCTAGCAAAAGAGTAAGATGCCATCTCCTTTTCTCACAGACTCTGTGGAGTTTGAACAGGAGTGTTGGAGCATATGAAAAGCAAAATTTTTTACTTTAACAAATTTCTTAAATTGATCTATAACTGTTAAGGGCTCTTCAAGGCTGGCATGAGGCAAGGTTAGTAAAGGGTAGGTTTGGTCCCCTCTTAGTAGGCCTTAGAGACCCTGCATGATGCAAGTGGTTAAAACACTATGCTGTTGTACCAAAGCTAACTCTTCAGACAAAGACTGGACTGAACTGTAAGACACAGCGATGCTGGCAGAGATTGTGCTTCTTGGCTTAAGCATATACACGAGGCAGTCTGAGCAGCTCCTGTTCAGAAGCAAGATGAGAGGCTGAAGGAGGACAAGAAAGGGTTGAATGGACATGGAAAATACAGAGCAGAAAGCAAGGGTGTCTTGTGATGGGGTAGCAAGAACAGCTAGAGTGGTATAGCAGTGTGCGTGTGCAGAGTTTTACACGGCAAATTGACTTGGACTGTATGTAAACTTTCATTTAAAGCATAATAAAACGTTAAAATTAAAAAAAATGGGGGGGAGGGGACAGGTCCAAGATGGAACACTAGTCACACTTCTCCTCAATCACCTCTGAGAACTAAGGCCTAGAAAAACAATTGAATGGAGCAGAGTGGACACTCAGGAGCCTAAAGATCAGGTGGAACGTTATAAGACTGGACTGAGTGACAAGAAGGAGAATACCACTTTTGTTGGAGGTGAGATGGCAGTGCAAAGAGTCCCACTTCTGCTGGTGAAACAGCTGAGAGGCTTGCAGATACAGATACCATCTTTGTTAACTGGGAGACTGAAACTGGCACTGCTGAGCCTGAGAGCCTGGCAGGGAATGGCTGCCATGCTGAGCTGCAGCATCTAATTAGATAGCATCTCTTGCTGCAGAGAGGCTATATGTAAGACAGTCATATCTAGAGAACCCAAAGTTGGCTGGCAGCTGAAGGTACAGGTGCCCTTCCCCCTGCCTCCTCTGAGTTGCTCGGTAGATTCTGCTGGCCCAGTGTGGGAGAGGTGGCTCAGGCAGGATGACATCTTAGTCATCTGAGAGTCAGAGTCAGCCATGCCTGAGAGCCTGGATGGAGCTGGCAGCCATGCTGAGCAACAGTGCCTGACTGGATAGTGCTTCTGTTAGCAGAAAAGCTGTTTTAAAAACAGCAAAAACCTTGATGGCAAGAAGGCAACGTGACGACACACATGAAGTCTCAGGGATAAAAAGAAAAAAACTTCCAACAAAGAATTATAAATCCTGCAAAAGTGTCTTTCAAATATGACAGTGAAACTAAGACATTCTCAGACAAATAGAAGCTTAGAGACTTTGCAATAACCAAACCAAAGTTACAGGAAACCTGAAGGAAATTCATCGATTAGAAAATCAGTAACACAAGATATATACCGAAGGATGCAAAGCAAGACACAGCATCCAGAGTCCTAATTAGTTAGGGAAAACCCAAAGCTCAGTCAAAGCTGAAATATTAAAATTAGGGAAACAGAGATCTCAACATGTAAACGATGACAACATTAGACTATAAAGAGGGATATATTACAGTATTCACAGACCTTTCGCATGCAGAGGAAGTTAAGGAGATACAAAGAAGTTAAAGACAAGTTTAAACCTAGAACATTAGGTGGAAACAAAGGGGGTAGCCACAAAAGAGACAGAATACAGAAGTCTCAACAGACACAAAACTAACATTGAAAAAGATGAAAAGAAAAATGACCCAGAACAGAAAACTAAATGCAACAAAGAAAATGTCAACAAAGAAACATGTCAACAACACACAAAAAAAGGCACCAGAAAGATGGCACCAAATATATACCCATCAACAATTACACTGAATGTAAATGGATTAAATGCTCCAATAAAGAGACAGAGAGTAACAGGCTGGATCAAAAAACATGATTCACCTACACGCTGCTTACAAGAAATACACCTTAGATTCAAAAACATGAACAAACTGAAAATCAGAGGATGGAAAAATATATACCACGCTAACAACATGCAAAGAAGAGGAGGAGTGGTAAAATTAATCTCAGATAGAATAGATTTTAAAGCAAAATCCACCATCATGGACAAGGATGGTCAGTATTTATTGTTTAAGGGTTCAATACATAAGGAGGATGTAACAATACTAAATATTTATGCACCAAATATCAGGGCATTTAATACATCAAATACTTACAACATAGAAAAATGAGATACATCACTCCACAGTAACAGTAGGAGATTTCAACACTCCACTTTCAGTAAAGGACAGGTTATCCAGGAAAAAGCTCAATAATGATACAGAAGATCTTACTGTGACAATCAACAAACTCAACCTCATACAGACCATTTTACCCAGCAACAGACAAGTATATCTTCTTTTCCAATACACAGAGCACATTCTCCAGAATATGCCATGTATTAGCTCATAAAACAAGTTTCAACAAAATCCAAACTACTGAATTATTGCAAAGCATCCTCCTGGACCACAGAGACATAAAAGTTTAAATCAATAGCAGAAAACGTATTTGCAGAAATTCAAAATCATGGAAACTGAACATCACCTTGCTCAAAACCTCATGGGTTATGGAAGACATCAAGGACAAAATAAAGAAATTCATGGAATCAAATGACAAAGAAAACACATCCTACCAGAACCTACGAGGTACAAAAGCAGTGCTCACAGGTCAATTTATCTCTATGAATGCACACATCCAGAATGAGGAAAGGACCCAAACCAAACAACCCTACAACGGGAACAAGTAGGAAGAGAATAACAAAAATAAAAAATAAAAAAAAACCCTCAGGCACCAGAGAAAATAGATAATAAAAAATTAGAGCAGGACAGGGAGAGCAGTGAAGCTGTATATAGGGGGGCATGTAAATTTACATGTGAATGTACATTTTCACTCAGTTATGTTAAATAAAAATAAAAAAAATTAGAGCAGAACTATACAAATTAGAGAATAGAAGAGCAATTAAAAGTATTAACAAGGCAACACAAGAATAAAAAGGGGTGCACCCTGAGATCTCCATCAAAAGACTGCAATTGATAGTCCAGGGGCTTCAGGGCTCCCCTGGGAGCATAACCCTGGCCCTGATGCTGCCTCTGACCACAAATCATAATGAAGGTCCACTCTTCGGACACGAATGGATTAGACTTGGTGACGCAGGGTGACCATACCTTGGGTGCACTTTATGGTTCTATGCATCTATAGGATATCATCCTTCTGACCTCTTACTGGAGGAAGGGGAGTGGGTGGATAGGAAGGGAAAGGAGACTGTTGGGAGGATGGGACATATGTGGAGGAGAGAGGCAAAGTGTGCTGTCACTGGTCAGGGAGAGCAGTGGAAGCTGCATATAGGTCGGCATGCAAATTTATATGGGAATGTACATTTTAATTCAAGTATAATAAAAAAAAGTACTAATAAAGACCAAAACTGATTTTTTGAAAACATTGACAAATGATAAACCACTGGCTAAACACACAAGAAAAACAGGAGAAGAAACCAATAACCTGAATAAGAAACCAAATCAGAAATGCCACAACAGACCCAACTGAAATTAAAAGTATCATAACAATACTACCAAAAATTGTACTCTAACAGATTTGAAAACTTAGAGGAAGTGGACAAACTTCTAATTTCACATCATCTACCAGAATTATCACAAAGAGAAGCAGAACAACTTAATAAGCCCATCACAAAAAAAGAGATTGAAAAAGTAATCAAAAAACTACCAAAGCCCTAGCCCAGATGGCTTCCCCAAAGAATTCTATCAAACTTATAGAGAGGAGTTAATTCCAATACTACTGAAGCTATTTAGCAACATAGTAAACAACAGAACATTCCTAAATTCATTCAATGAAGCCAGCATAACTGATACCAAAGCTGTGTAAACAACCACCCCAAAAAGAAAATTCCAGACCAGTATCACTCGTGAACCTAGACACAAAACTCTTCAAAAAAATTCTAGCCTATAGGATTCAACAACATATCAAAAAAATAATCCATCATGAACAAATATGATTCGTAAAAGGGATGCAAGGTTGGTTTAGCATCAGAAAAACAATTGTGTGATCAGCCACATAAATAACACAAAGTAAAAGAATCATTTGATTCTGTCAATTGATGCAGAGTAGACATTCAACAAACTCCAACATACATTCATGTTAAAAACTCTCACTCAAATAAAA
Organism: Heterohyrax brucei; assembly: GCA_028571685.1. NCBI lineage: Eukaryota > Metazoa > Chordata > Mammalia > Hyracoidea > Procaviidae > Heterohyrax > Heterohyrax brucei. The sequence continues at coordinate 38,011,544 of CM053157.1, read as the reverse complement.
ATACAAGGTAAATTCCTCAACACAATAAGGGGCATCTATGCAAAACCAACTGCCAACATCATCTTGAATGAAGAGAGACTGAAAGCATTCCCCCTGAGAACAGGAATTAGACAAGGATGACCACTGTCACCAATTCTGTTCAACATCATACTAGAGGTTCTGGCCAGAGCAATCAGATAAGACAAAGAAATAAAGGGCATCTGCATTGGTAAAGAATAAGTAAAAATATCCTCATTTGCAGATGGTACGATTATATACATAGAAAACACTAAAAAATTCTTAACTAAACTACTGGAACTAATGGAAGAGTTCAGCAAAGTGTCAGGATGTAAGATAAATATAAGTAAATCAGTAGGATTTGTTGGTATAAAGACCAACAAAGAGATCATCAAACAGGAAATCATCAAACCAATACCATTTACAATAGCCTCCAAGAAGACAAAATGCCTAGGAATAAATCCAACCAGAGAAGTAGGAGACCTATACAGAGACAACTACAGAAAAGAAAACCAGATTTACATAAGTGGAGAAACCTACCTTGCTCATCAACAGGAAGACAATATTATGAAAATGTCTATTCAACCCAAAGTGATCTACATATACAATGCAATTCCAATACAGTTTGCAGTATCATTTTTAATGAGATGGAGAAACAAATCTCCCACTTTGTTTGGAAAGGGAAGACACCCTGGATAAAGAAAACACTACTAAAGAACAGCAACACATTCAGAGCCCTCATACTGCCCTACATTAGTACCTATTGCACTGCCATGGTAGTCAAAATATCCTGTTACTGATACAAAAACAGATATATAGAACAAGAGAACAAAATAGAGTATCCAGAAATATCACTATCTTCCCATGAAGAATTGGTATTTGACAAAGGCCCAAAGATCACAGACTGAGGTAAAAACAATCTCTTTAAAAAACGGTGTTGGCAGACTTGGATATCCATCTGCAAAAAACTGAAACAAGACCAATATCTCACATCATATACAAAAACTAACTCAAAGTGTATCAAAGACCTAAATATCAGACCTAAAATAATAAAACTTATGGGAGAAAAAGTACGGACAACAACGGAAGTTCTTTTTCACCACTTAGACTACAAAATCTTACCAGTAATGCATGAAAAACAGAGGAGAAAATAGATAAATGGGAAAACTAAGAATCAAACACTTATGCTCATCCAAAGACTTTATCAAGAGGATTAAAAGACTCCCTACAAAATGGGAAAAAATAGCTTGTCAAAACTACTTATTGAATTGACATCCAATTTCCACGATCTACCGCAAAATATCAAGAAGAGAAAGACAAATAATCCAATTAAACAAGGGCAAAGGACATGGACAGACACTTCACCAAAGACATACAAGAAGGCAAAAGACACATGAGGAAATGCTCACAATCATTAGCTGTTGGAAGAATCAAACCAAAACTAAAATCAGATATCATCTCACCCCAATGAGGTTGTCTATAATCCAAAAAAATACAAAACAACAAATGCTGGAGGAGCTGTGGAGAGACTGGAACTCTCCTGCAGTGCTGGTGGGAATGCAAGATGGTACAGCCTCTTTGGAAAACAATTTGGTGCATTTTTGTGTGTGTATAATTAAGTGAAAACATACAATCCAAATTAATTTTGTTTCCTTGCCTATCTGCAGCTCCTTCTGTTCTTCTTGCCCAGTGACAGCATATTCCTCCTTTCCATTCTATATTTGATGTATGCTTTTAGCAAGCTTCTGTCCCCTCTTCTTCATCTTCTTCACTCCTACCTAGAAAGAGAACAGTAGGACAGCATCCTATAAACGCATAGAACCATAAAGTACACACACCATATGGTCACACTGTGTCCCCAAGTCCATTCCATTTTTGTCCAAAGAGTTGATCTCAGTCCTGTTTTCTGGTCAGGGGCAGCATCAGGTCTAGGGGACATGCTCCCAAGGGACCCCTCCAGGTCATTGGACCGTCAGTTGTGGTTATTTAGTAGAGTTCTTGAGCCTCACACCTCTTTTCTTCGTGTCCCCACAGGGACTCAACATTGTGTGCCTCATCACAGTTGTCTTTGGTGGATCTTCTGTCACATGTAGATACATTCTCACATTCACACAGGTCATTCTGTTTCCTGAGCTCTTTTTATGACATTTCTTCGTTGTTCTCAGTGACCATCCATTCCAGACGAGTTGGGACCATTTGGTGTACCTAGGATGGCAGCTTGCTAGCTTTTAAGACCCCAGACACAACTCACCAGCATGGCCTGCAGAAGGATCTCTTAGCAATAAGCTAGTTATGCCAACCAGCCTTGAGGTCACCCAAGAGCATGGGCCTCAGCCCCCACTCCTGCTATTCTATCCTTGCATATTGGATTGAGGTTAGAAGAGCTTTAAGTGCATGGTGAAGTCCAGTTAAGTTGACCTACTTTCTACTGTGTGCTTTCACCTAACCAAATTTCAATCAACTATCTAATGTATGACCAACGCTCTCCCTCCTCCACACACTTACAATCACCAAGAGTCTTTTCTTCCATATATAAGTTTATATTTAAGTCCTTAAATACTAGGGGCCTCATACAATATTTGTCCTTTTGTCTATGACTGATTTCACTCAGCATAATGTTTTCCAACTGAAAGCAGGTTGTGAGATGCTTCCTAAAATCATCACTGTTCTTTATCATTGCATAGTGTTCCACTGAGTATACATACTACACTTTGTTTATCCATTCATCTGTTGATGGGCATCTAGGTTGATCCCATGTTTTTGCTATTGTGGACTGTGCTGCAATAAACATTAGTGTGAATGTCTCTATGCATGTGACAGCCTTTGTGTCTGTAGGATGTATTTTAAGCAGTGGCATTACTGAATCAAATTGTTTATTTCCATCTTTTTAAAGAAAGTGCCAATTGCTTTCCAAAGAGATTGCACCATTTCACAATCCTACTAGCAGTGCAGGGGAGTTCCTATCTCTGCATAGCCTCTCCAGCATTTGTTGTTTTACGTTTTTTGGATAATGGTGAAACTTGTTGGGCTGAGATGGTATCTCATTGTAGTTTGGATTTGGATTTCTCTGAAAGCTAATGATCGTGAGCATTTCCTCATGTGTCTTTCGGCTGCCTGGATGTCCTCTTCAGTGAAGTATTTGTCCATCTCCTTTACTCATCACTTACTTGGGTTATTTACCTTTTTCTTGTTGATATTTTGAATAGCCTTGTAGGTTATGGAGATCAGACGTTGGCCTGACATGTAGTTGCCAAATATTTTTATCCATTCTGTAGGTGGTCTTTTAATTCTTTTGACAAAGTCTTTGAATGAGCAAAAGTGATTCTTAGTAGTTCCCATTTATCTATTTTCTCCTCTGTTGACAGGGCTTTGTCAGATTTTGAAGTCTGTCTAAGTTGTGTAATAGAACTTCCATTGTTGACCCTTTTTTTCCTTCAATGATCTTTATCATTTTAGGTTTGATATTTAGGTCATTGTTTCAGTTTGAGTTAGTTTTTGTGTAAGGTGTGAAATACGGGTCTTGTGTTACTTTTTGCAGATGGATATCCAATTGTACCAACACCGTTTATTAAGGAGACTCTTTTTACTCCAGTTTACAATCTTAGGGCCTTTGTCAAATATCTACTCTTCATAAGAGAATGGTGGTATCTCTGGGGTCTCAACTCTGTTCCATTGGTCTACATGTTTCTTTTTGTATAAGTACCAGGCTGTTTTGATTACCGTGGCAGTGTAATAGGTTCTAAGGTCAGGTACTGTGAGGCTTCCAACTGTGTTCCTCTTCTTCAGTAGTGCTTTCCTTTTCCACAGTTTCTTCTCTTCCAAACAAAGGTGGTGATTAGTTTCTCCATCTCATTAAAAAAAAGACACTGAAATTTGTATAGGGACTGCATTGCGTATGTAGATCACTTTCCTTGAAATTGACATTTTCACAATGCTAAGTCTTTCTATCCATCAGCAGAGTAGGTTTCTCCATTTATGTAAGTCTGTTGGTTTCTTGCAATAGGAGCCCATAGTTCGCTCTGTATAGGTCTCTTATTTCTCTAGTTAGATTTATTCTTAGGTATTTCATCTTCTTCTGGGCTATAGTAAATGGTAGTGGTTTGGTGATTTCTTCTTGAATGATTTCTTTTTTGGTGTAAATGGATTCTAGTGACTTACTTATGTTTGTTTTATATCCTGATACTTTGTTGAATTCTTCTATTAGTTCCAATAGTTTCCCTATAGGATTCTCTGTGTGTACAGTCATATCATCTGCAAATAGGGAGATTTTTACTTCTCCTTTGCCAGCACCAATTCTGATGCCTTTTATTTGTTGTCTTATATAATTGCTCTGGTTAGAACCTCTAGTACACTGTTGAATAAAAGTGGTGAGAGGGGCGAGGGCATCCTTGACTAATTCCCATTCTCGAGGGAAATGCTTTCAGTCTTCTCCATTGAGGAAGATGTAAATGATTGGCTTTGTGTAGATGCCCATTGCTGCATTGAGGAATTTCTCCTCAATTGCTATTTTTCTGAGAATTTTTAGCATGAATGGATGTTGGATTTTGTCAAGTAAATGCATTTTCTGCATCAGCTGGCAAAATCAGTTGATTCTTTTCATTTGTGCTTTTTATGTGGTTGATCACATTGTTTTTCTAATGTTGAACCAGCCTTGCATCCCTAGTGTATCCAAATTCGTCATGATGAATTATTGTTTTGATACGTTATTGAATTCTATTGACTAGGATTTTGTTGAAGATTTTTGCATCTAGGTTGATAAGTGATATTGGTGTGTAATTTTCTTTCTTTGCGGGATCTTTCCCTGGCTTTCGTATGGGTTATGCTGGCTTCATAGAATGAATGTGGGAGTATTCCATCCTTTTCTATACTGTGAAACAGCCTCAGTAGTATTGGAGGTAACTTCTCTTTAAAACTTTAGTAGAATTCTGCAGTGAAGCCATCTGGACCAGGACTTTTTTTGTTTGGTAGTTTTTTTTAATTACATTTTCAATCTCTTCTTTTGTGATGGGTTTATTAAGCTGTTCTACTTTTCCTTGCAGTAATTTTGGTAGGTTATATGAATCTAGAAATTTGTCTATTTCCTCTAGGATTTCAAATCTGTTAGTGTACAGTCTTTCATAGTATACTGTTACAATGTTTTTTTATTTCAGTTGGGTCTGTTGTGATATCTCCCTTTTAATTTCTTAATCCATTTATTTGTTTCCTCTCCTGTTTTCCTTTTATTAGTTTAGCCAACAGTTTATCAATTGGTCCCTAATCCACCTAGAACAGGTGGTGACTGAGAACATCAAAAACATGAGGAAAAATGAGCCCAGGAAACAGAAGCACTCATATTTGGGAGACTACATCAGCATGAGACCAGAAGAACCAGATGGTGCCCAGTCATCAGCAAACACAGCCTTGATAGGGGACACAATGTAGCACCCCTGACATAACATGAGAAAAAGAGGCGTACAGATTAAGAACTTCACTAAAAGACCAAAACCAATGGTCCGACAACCTGGAGTGTCCCCTGGGAACATGTCCCCTAGACTGCTGCTGCCCTAGACCTGAAACAGGTGCTGAGGCCATCACTTCAACTAAGAATGGGCTGGACTTGGGGACCTTGAGTGAGCATGTGTCATGTGTACTTTATGGTTTTATACACTTATGGAAGACTATCTTACTGTTTTCTTTCTAGAGGGGAGAGGAGAGGTTGAGAGAAGACAAGTGTTCACTGGGAAGATACCAGTAGTAAAGAGTGAAAAGGAGCAGTATGCTGTCACAGGGTGGGGACAGCAGATAGAGTTGTAGAGAGGCAGGTATCCAAAATTGACTTGGATTATATACTTTCAATTAATCGTAATAAAAAAAGATCTGCTGTTAATGAAAAGGTTGGAGGTTCCTGTCCACCCAAATGTGCTTGGGAAGAAAGGCATGGTGATTTATTTCTAGAAAAATCAGCCACTAAAATTTTATGGGATATAGTTTTACTCTGGCGTACGTAAATTCTCCATGAGTCCTGGTTTACTTGACAGCTAATGACATTTTTGTTGGTTAGTTTGTGATGTCACACAAGGAAGTCATAGATTCCTAAAATGGACTACACCATAAGCTAAGTGGTTTTCTAAATTCAATTCAACTTTCAAAGGATGGAGTAGCAGGGACAGGTGTCTGGGGACCATGTTTTCAGGGAACATTGAGGTAAATTGACATAACTAATCTTTTTCCAAGAAAGTCTTGTGCACTCCATATTGGTGAAATGTGTCTGGGGTCTTAAAAGCCAGCAAGCTGCCATTTGAGAACATCAATTGCTTCCAACCCATCTGAAACAGAAGACAACCAAGAACATCAAAGACAAGAGGGAAAATGAGCTCAGGACAGAGAAGGACCCATATGATTGGAAGACTGCGTCAGCATGAGAACAGAAGAACTAGATGGTGTCCAGTGTCTTGGATTGAGTTGTGGTTCCTGAAAAGCACGTATAGAAATTCCACTGGGATGTGATTACCGGTATTGTGTGACTGTCCTCCATTTTGTGATTTTCCTATGCTGTATGTTAAAGAGGATTAGGGTGGGACTGTAAACTCCTTCCTAAGGTCATCTCCCTGCTCCATTGAAAAGGGAGTTTCCCTAAAGCGTGGCTTGCTCCACCTTTTATCTTACGAGAGGTTAAAGGAAAGAGAAACAAGCAGAGTGGGAATCTCATACCAGTAAGAAAGCAGCACTGGGAGTAGAACACATCCTTCAGACCTGAGATTCCTGTGCCAAGATGCTCCCTCACCAAAGACTAATGCAACACAAGGACTTTCTTACAGACCTGATGGAAGAAAAACCGTTCACCTGGAGCTGTTACCACAAATTCTGACTTGTAACTTACTGAACTGTGTATAATAAACTTCTCTTTGCTAAAACCATCTACGCATGGTATTTCTGTTAGAGCAGTACCAGCTGACTAAAACACCCAGCCATCGCCAAAGACAGCCCTGAAACAATATAGAGTCCTTGACACAGCACAAGCAAAAGGGGTGTGCAGATCTAGTACTGTGTTAGAAGACCAAACATGACGGTTTGACAACCTGGATGGTCCCCTGACAACATGGCCCCTGGACTTGCTGCTAGCCAGAGATGGAACCAGTACTGAGGGCAATACTTCAGACAAAAAACGGACTGAATCTGGGGACACAGAGTGATGCATGTGGTGTGTGTGCTTTACGGTTTAATATATACTTGAGGCTGTCCTCCTGGTTTCATTTTAGAGGGGAGAGGAGAGGGTGAAGAGGAGGGAACAAGTGTTGGTTGAGAGGACACTGGAAGTAAAGAGTGAAAAAGAAGAGTGTGCTGTCACAGGGTCAGGAGAACACATAGAGTTACAGAGAGGCAGGTACTTTATAAGAAAAACTGAGTTGAATTTTAAACTTTCACTTAATCACAATAAAAAAAATATTTTAAAAAAGAAAGAAAAATATTGCTAATTTCTGTGACGTCACAGTATAACTTTCCCTGTTGGAATAAGCAAAGAAATTCCCGTGTCTAGGATGCCTGATGTGATTTCACGCCATTGGCCCTGAAATTCTTCCCAGAGTTAGAGTTTGATAGGAAAAAAACCTTCATGTTTTCATCCATCACTTACAAATCCATTATTTACCATCAACAGAAATGAAGGGTCTCACTCCAGCCATGAGGAATGAGCCAGAGGACAAAGAAGACCCTGGTCAGGAAGTGAAGAAAAGAGCTTCTTCTGATGAACTTTACATTTGTTAAGGCCCTTTTACACGGGTACCCTGTTTAGAGGGAGCCTTGGATAACCTTATGGAATGGACTAGTCTGGCTTTATTACGCCCCATTTACAGGGGAAGAAACTGAGGCTAGCATATCTCACCTATCACAATGCTGCTGGATAAAGGATTTTAGGCCCCTGAGCCTGGAGTGGGAGAACAGAAATTCCAGGCTACCAGGGCACCTGGGACAGCTTTCACTGACGCACTACGAACTTCCCAGACCCCTGCTCATCAGGTCGGAGGTGACAACAGGCACCAATCCAGCAGGTGTTAAATTGTGAGTCCTATAATGTGAGGCCTCCCCCGACACTTGTATGTTTCTCACTCTAAAATCTAAGTTCATACTCACTGTCTCCCAGCCCCATATCTGCCAGCCTTATCAGTTACATAACTGATGATTTGTATGAAAGAACAAGCCAGAGTGTTTCATAGAACAGGATCTGAACCTCAGCATTCAAGACAGAAATCAAGGAGACCGTGACAGACATAAAAAGTGGGACAGGCTTTCATCCATTGCCACCTTCATATTATATACAAATGGATCATGAAAAGAAATAGGGGCCTTAAATACACAAGGCATGCCATGCTTGATCTGTTGTTCTCAAAATAATCACTTGCAGAAATCGTTCAAAATGCAGATCTCAGAGCCTAATGCAGAGCCACTAATTTAGTAGCTCTGGGTAGGCTTCAGATGAAGGATTTTTAACAAACAACTCTAGGAGATTCTGAAAGACAGCAAGCAACAAAAACCAGGTAGGAGAAAGTGAGCACATTATTATTACCACTATACAAAGAGAGGAAAGCCCAGCTTGCTTAAATGACTTGGCTCAGGTTTCACAACAATGGGAGCAATACAGAGAGGTCCTTATCCTTTGGCTTCTCCTCTCCTCCCAGCATTCTTCTATTCTTTTCTCTCCAGGAAAAAACATAGCACAGTCACTTGTAACCTAGGCAACCAGCATTAATGAATGAATGAATGAGTGGGTCAATGGATGTGTGGGTAGATGCATAGATGAATGGATTGAAGAGATGGTTGACTGGACAAGTGGACTGACAAGTGGGTGGATGGATGAATGAATCAATGAATCCTTGCAGGACCGCATCCAGGCACATTTCTCTACATTTCCAGATGCTGTGCATATAGAAAGAGTTGTGAATAGTAATACACATGTTTACGGAAAACATAAAGTCAAAAATGAGTGAACACTCCCCATTTCCTACTCATAATGATTGCCATTTGAAGAACTGTTTTGAAAGAACATCTATAAATTTCTGTGTTAATTTTGAAACATTTACTCTTCACTAAGACTCTAGAAGGAATAAACAAATTATAGAAAAAAAGAGTTGTAGTTATTAGGAACTGTGAAGTAGATTCTGATTCATAGTGACCTTGCGTACAATGAAACGAAAAACTGTCTAATACTGTTTCCACATAGTTGAATGCCTTTGCATAATCAGTAAAAGACAGGTACTCTCTACTTTCAGACAGCATCCATCTGACATTACAGTGATATCTATCCTTCCACCTCTGCTTCTGAATCCATCTTGAATTTCTGGTTGTTCTCTATAAATGTACTACTGCACCTGCTTTTGAAATATCTTCAACAATATTTTACTTGTGTGTGACATTAATGATATTGTTTGATAATTTTCACATTTGGTTGGATCATCTTTCTTTGGAATAAGCACAAATATAGATCTCTTCTAGTCAGCAGGACAATTAGCATCTTCAAATTTCTTGGCATAGATATGCAGCACCTCCAGCGCTGCATCCATTTGTTGAAACATCTCAAATTGTATTCCATCAATTCCTGGAGCCTCTTTTTTTTTTTTATCAATGTTTTCAGTACAGCTTGAACTTTGTCCTTTAATACCATTGGTTCTTGATCATATCCTATCTTCTGAAATTCTTTTTGGTATAGTCACCTTAAGTATTCTTCCCATCTACTTTTGATGCTGCCTGCGTCATTCAATATTTTGCCCATAGAATCCTTCAGTATTTGACTATAGGCTTAAATTTTGTCTTCAGCTCTCTCAGCTTGATAAATGCACAATGTGTTCTTCTCCTTTGATTTTTTTTTAACTTCAGTTCCTTGCACATTTCATCATTTTACTTTATCTTCTTAAGCTACCGTTTGAAATCTAATCAGCTCTTTTATTTCACCATTTCTTCCATTCACTTTAGTTGCTCTAAGTACAAGAAAAAGTTTCACAGTCTCTTTTGGCATCCATTTTGGTATTTTCTTCCTTTCCCCATTTTTTAATGATCATTTGCTTTCTTCATGTATGATGTGCTTGATGTCATCCTACTACTTACTTGGTATTTGGTCATTAAGTTTCAATACATTGACTCTATTCTTCAGGTGGTGCCTAAATTCGCTGTGAGATGTATTCAAAGTCATACTTTGGCTCCCATGGACTTACTTTCATTTTCCTCAGCTACAACTATAAATTGCATATTAGGGGTTAATGGTCTGTTCTGTAGTTGGCCAAAAAATGATAATAGTAAATTTTCCATCATCTCTTCCCACAGATGTAGTCAATTTGCACCCTGTGTATTACATCCAGTGAGGTTAATGTTTATGATGTTGGAGAAAGTTATTTGCAATGAAGAAATCTTGCAAAATCCTGTCATGGGCTCCCTGGTGTCACTTCTATCACCAACGACATATTTTTCAACTACTGGTATTCTTTGTTTCCAGTTTTCAAGTTTCAATCACTAGTAATTATCAGTGCATCTTGATTGCATTTTTTAAACAATTTCAGACTGCAGAAGTTGGTAAAAAGCTTAAGTTTTCTCTTCTGTGGTTTGTGTATGAATTTGAATAATAGTCACGTTAATTCATCTTCCTTGTTGTTGTTAGGTGCCCTTGAGTCATATCCAACTCATAACAACCGATATACAACAGAACAAAACACCACCCAGTCTTGAACTACACCCACAACAGTTTCATTGCTTAAGCCCATCATTCCAGCCACTGTGTTAATCCATCTTGTTGATGGTCTTTCTTCTTTTTCACTAACCCTCCACTCTACCAAGCTTGATGTCCTTCTCCAGGGACTGATCCCTCCTGACAACATGTCCTAAGTATGTAAGATGCAGTTTCACTATCTTTGCTTCCAAGGAACACTCTAGTTGTACTTCTTCCAGGGCAGATCTGTTTGTTCTTTTGGCATTGCATGGTGCATTCAATATTCTTCTCCAACATCACAATTCAAAGTCATCAATTCTTTTCTTTCCTCCTTATTCACTGTCCAGCTTTCACATGTATGTAATATGATTGGCAATACCATGACATGGGTCAGGCACACCTTCATCTCCAAGGTGGCATCTTTACTTTTCAAAATTTTTAAGTGGTCCACTGCAACAAATTGTCCCAAAGCAATGCTGCATTTGACTTCAATATGGCTTTGACTTCTTCTTTCAGTACCATCAGTTCTTGATTGTATGCTATCTCTTGAAATGGTTGGTTGAACATCCACCTGTTATTACTGGTATAAAGACTTTGTATATTCCTTCAATCATCTTTTGATGCTTCCTGAGTCGTTTAATATTTTCCCTGTAGAATCCTTTACTATTGCAACTCAAGGCTTGAATATTTTTCTTCAGGAAAAAGGTTCCATCAATTCCTGGAAGCTTCTTTTGATTTCTTAACTGCTGCTTCCATTGGTGTTGCTTGTGGACCCAAGTAAAATAAAATCCTTGACAACTTCAATCCTTTCTCCATTTATCATTATGTTGCTTACAGGTCCAGTTGTGATGATTTTGTTCTCTTAATGTTGAGATGGAATCCATACTGAAGTCTGTCGCCTTTTATCTTCATCAGTAAGTGTTTCAAATCCCGCTTCACTGGGCTGAATCAAGACGGTGGACTAAGCACACGTCTCCTTATATCCCTCTGGAGACCAAGACCTGAACTGACAATCAAACGGAGCCTTCTGGTCACCTACTGAGCCCCAGGACATGGCACAGGGCTGTTAATTTGGACTTCATACCACTGAACAAAAAACCACCTCTCTTTTGCTGACTCCTGCTCCTGGCTAGCCCTGGCTCTCACAGACTAAAGGTAACCCACCACTGTAACTTTTTTTGTCTGTCTTGGCCGGCAGGTGGAGCTGGGTCTTGCCTAGCGGCTAGTCTCGGACTCACTGCTGGTGGGATAGGCAGGTGAAATTGCCATACTTTGAAAGCCAGGCTTAGGACTCTGTACATCTAGCCAATTTGGGCCTGTCTTTATATCTCTGCCACAGCATAGTTTGTATGGAACCACAGGGCCTATGTACAGGACACTGTGTTGGATATGGAGATTTTGTGGAGACCTAATTCTTAGCCTGGAAGCCAGCACTTACAAACAGGGCAGCACTTCTCCAACAGAAAAGCAGTAGTTTACACAGTGTTGTTTACAGTGGGGGCCAAGCAACAGAGGCTGAGGACTCACTATGTCTCAGCATCTTTAGCCTCCCATCTGCTGACCTTGTGGAGGGCACCATCTTAGATACGGTAGCTGCAGCTGGACCTAATTCTTAGCTTGGGAGCCAGAGCCTGCCCACAGGAGAGCGCTTTTCTACCAGAAAAGCAGTACTTTATACAGTATCACTTAAAGCTAAACCCTGTCAGCAGAGGCCAACAGGGCAGTAGCATTGCTGTATTTTGAACTAGTTGGTATCATCTGGGGTTGGATATAGAGGTGCTTACTTTGCCAGTTGGGAAGAAGGACCTCTACACCTGAAAACCTGACTGACTTGGAAAGTGGTCAAATTCCTTTTGTTTTAAATTTTAAGACAGCCTAGAGAAACACCTGTAGTCCATCCTCACGGTATCTCTGCCAGCCTCTACCACTTGTGGCAAACAAGAAATCACCCATGGCTTCAGAAGGCTCCCAAACAAACAAAACAACCAAGGAATTTTCTGGATGGAGAAACTTTTCTAAAATCATTGGAAGATGAATACAAAATGATTATATACAGAGCCCTTCTAGATCTTATACAAAATGCAGCACAACAAAATGAAAAATTAAGGAAGCTGTTGGATCTGGTGGAACACCAGTACTCTGAAATCCAACAGATCAAGAACAAAATCAAAGACATAGAAACTTCCGTTCGAAGTCAAGAAAACAGAATGCAACAAATGGAAAAAATAATTTCTGACTTGGAAGACAGAGCTACTGGCACCAGCATCTATGAGGATAAATCAGAAAAGAAAAACAAGAAAAATGAAGAAGCATTAAGAAACATGTGGGACTCTATTAAGAGGAACAACCTTCGATTAATTGGAGTCCCCGAACAAGATGAGACACCTTAGAACACAGTTTCATTGATGAACTGCTTATAGAAAACTTCTCAGAAATCATGGAGGAGAATATAGCTATCTCAGATGCATATTGTATGCCACCCAAGACAGATCTCAAAAGAAAGATTCCAAGATATATTATAATCAAGCTTAACAAAATGAAACATAGGCAGCAACTCTTAAAGGCAGCAAGACTCAAGGCAAAGCTAACATTCAGAGGGAAACCCTGTAGGCTTTCATCAGATTTCTCAGCAGAAACCATGCTGGCACGGAGACAGTGGCATGACACATTCAAAGCCTTGAAGGAGAAGAACTTCCAACCAAGAATTATATATCCTGCAAAACTATCTTTCAAATATGAAACTGAAATTAAGACATTCCCAGATAAACAGAAACTCAGAGACTTTGTAAAAACCAAACCCAAACTACAAGAAATACTGAAAGAAATTCTTGGCTTTGGCTTAGAAGAACAAAACCACTAACTTTATATTTTAGAACGACACATCATCCAGAATTCTACTCAGGGAACACTCCAAACTCAATCACAGCTTTAATATTGAAAGAAACAATCCAGTGATTATCATGAAAACTATGGTGCCATCATATTACAAAGAGGGATGTACCACAGTCTTTATAGTCCTTCCAGATGGAGAGGAAGTCAACAAGACTGGTAGTAATTAAAATTGGGTTTATACATAGTTTATTAAGGGGGATCATAGGGGCAGCCATAAAGCACAACAAAGATGCAACATATCATATCAAGCAATGTAACACAGGAGGCTCAACAACTACAAAACCAGCTCTGAAAAAGGTGAAAAATCAACTCACTAAAAAGAGTGTCCCAGAACAGACTAATAAGAACAACAGAGAAAACATCAACACAAAAATAAACATATCACAACGGCAGCAGTGAGCACATACCTATCAATCATTACATTGAATGTGAATGGACTGAATGCTCCAGTAAAGAGACATTGAGTGACATCTTGGATCAAAAGACATGACCCATCCATAGGTTGTCTACAAGAAACTCACTTGAGAATTAAAAACAGGAACAAACTGAAAATTAAAGGATGGAAGAATATATATCAAGCTAACAATGAACAAAGAAGAGCAGGTGTGGCAATTCTAATCTCAGACAAAATCAATTTTAATGTAAAATCCACCATCATAGACAAAGATGGACACTATTTATTGTTGAAAGGTTCATTACACAAGGAAGACTTAATTATATTAAATATTTATGCACCTAATATCAGAGTACCTAAACACATTGAAGAAACACTGACTACACTCAAAAAAGAGTTAGATTACTCCACAATAATAGTGGGGGACTTCAACACTCCACTCTCAATACTGGACAGATGATCTAGAAAAAAGCTCAGTAAAGATACAGAAGACCTCATTGCCGCAATTAACCAACTAAACCCCATCGATATATACAGAACTTTCCACCCATCAGCAGACAACTACACCTTCTTCTCCAGTGCACATGGAACATTTTCCAGAATTGACTATGTGTTAGAACATAATGCGATTTTCAACAAAATCCATACCATTGAATTAAATGAAAGCATCGTCTCAGATCATAAAGCCATAAAAGTCAAAATCTGTAGCAGAAAAAACAGATAGAAAGTGGAACTCTTGGAAACTGAACAACATCTTGCTCAAAAAACCGTGGATTATAGAAGAAATTAAGGATGAAATAAAAAAATTCATGGATTCCGATCAGAATGAAATCCCTCTTCACTTCCAGTCAGCAGCGTTGTGTCATCTGCATAGCACAGGTTGATGATGATTCTTCCTCCAATCCTGATGCCTAGTTCTTCTTGATACATAGTTCAGCTTCTTGGATTATTTGCTCGGCATACAGATTGAAAAGGCTTGGTAAAAGAATACAGCTCTGGCACACATCTTGCCTGACTTTAAACCATGTTGTGCCCTCTTGTCTTGTTTGCACGACTTCCTCTTGATCCATACACAGATTCCTTAAAAGAACAATTAAGTGTTCTGGAATTCTAATTCTCCACAATGTTAGCCATAATTAGTAATGATCCTTACAGCTGGATGCCTTTTCGTAGTCGATGAAGCACAGGTAAGTATCTTTCTGTTATTCTCTGCTTTCAGCCAAGATCCATCTGACATCAGCAATAACATCCATGGTTCCATGTCCTCTTCTGAATCTGGCTTGAATTTCTGGCAATTCCCTGTCAATATACTGTTGCAGTCGCCTTGGAATGATCTGTAGCAAAATTTTACTTGCATGTGGTTTAGTGGTATTGTTCAGTAATTCCCACATTCGGTTAGATCACCTTTCTTGGGAATAGGCATAAATATGAATCTCTTCTAGTTGGTTGGCCAGGTAGCTGTCCTTCAGTTTTCTTGGCATAGACGAGTAAGCATTTCCAGCACTATACACATTTGCTGAAACATCTCAATTGATATTCCATTAACTCCTGGAATCTTGTTTTTGCCAGTGCCTTCAATACAGCTTTGACTTCTTCTTTTGGTACCATCAGTGTCTGATCACACGCTACCTCTTGAAATGATTGGCTGAATATCGAGCAGCTCTTTCTAGTATAGTGACGCTGTGTGTTTCTTCCATCTTTTTTTGATACTTCCTGAGTTGTTTGACATTTTCCCTGTAGAATCCTTGACTATTGCATCTGATGGCTTGAATTTTTTCTTCAGTTCTTTCAGCTTGAGAAATGCAAAGCATATTCTTCCCTTTTGGTTTTCTATTTCCAACTCTTTGCACATGTCATTATTACAGTTTATTTTGTCTTCTCAAGCTGCCCATTGAAATCTTCTGTTCAGTTCTTTTACTTTCGTCATTCCTTGCTTTTGCTTTAGCTGCTCAATGCTTGAAAGCAAGTTTCAGAATCTCTTCTGACATCCAATGTGGTCTTTCTTTCTTTTCTGTCTTTATAATGATCTCGTGTTTTCTTCATGGGTGATATCTTTGATGTCATTCCACAGCATATGTGGTCTTTGGTTATTAGTGTTCAGCACATCAAATCTGTTCTTGAGGTGGTCTCCAAACTCAGGTGGAATATACAGACGTTCATACTTAGGCAGGTGCATTCTAATTTTCTTCACTTTCAATTTGAACTTGCATACAGGCAGTTGATGGTCTGTGACCCAATCAGCACCTGGTCTTGTTCTGACTGCTAACATGGAGCTTTTCCATCATCTCTTTCCACAAATGCAGTCCATTGGATTCCTGTATATTCCATCTGGTAAGGTCCTTGTGTAGATCTGCTGTTTGTGCTGGTGAAAAGGTAATTTGCGATGAAGATGTTATTGGTCTTGCAAAATTCTACCAGGTGATCTCTGGCATCATTTCTATTACCAAGTCATATTCTCCAGATATCAATCCTTCTTTGTTTCCAGATTTTGCATTCCAATCACCAGTAATTACTGATGCAGCCTAATTGCATGCTCAGTCAATTTCGTGATGCACAAGCTAGTAAAAATCTTCAATCTCTTTGTCTTTGGACTTAGTGGTTGGTGCATAAATTTGAATAATAGTTGTATTCACTGGCCTTCCTTGTAGGCATATGGATATTGTCTTATCACTGACAACATTGTACTTCAGGATGGATCCTGAAGTGTTCTTTTTGACTGTAAACACAATGGCATTCCTCTTCAAGTTTCCATTCCTGGCATAGTAGACCATGTGATTATCTGATTCAAAATGGCCAATACTGGTCCATTTCAGCTCAGTAATGCCTAGATATTGATGTTAATGCATTCCACTTCATTTTTTATAATTTCCAATTTTCCTAGATTCTTACATCCCACATTCCAATTGTTAGTGGATGTTTGCAGCTATTTTTTTCCTCTCTCTTTTTTATAAAATCACAACAAAATCTATTGGTTTGGGTTTTTATGGTTAAGTGAAAGCATACAATACAAATCAATTTTGCCTGTCTGCATACCTGCAGCTCCTTCTGCTCTCCTTGCCCAGTGACAGAACACTCATCCTATTCACTCTTTAGGTTTAGCATCCTCTTAACAAGCATCTGTCCCCTCCTCCCTTCCCTCTTCTCTCCCATCTAGAAAGAGACCAGTAGGACAGCCTCCTATAAATGCATATAACCATAAATACAACATGTGGTCATACTGTGCCTGCAAGTTGAATGTTTCTTCTCATTTTGAGCAATGCCACATGAGTAAATGGAGATTCTGAAGGCTTTACTCCATCTGTGTCACTAAGATGGATTCTCCTTTAGGAGGCATCCCTTATCTAGTCATCTTTTGAGTGCCTTCCATCCTGGAGGACTCATTTTCCAGCACTATATCTGACAATGTTCCACTGTTATTCATACATTTTTTACTGGCTAATTCTTTTCAGAAGCGGTCTGCTGGTTTCTTCTTTCTAGCCTGTCTTAGTCTGGCTGCTCAGCTAAAACCTGTCCATCATGGGTAATCCTGCTATTATCTGAATACCAGTGGCATAGCTTCCAGCATTACAGCAACACACAATCCCCCACTTGTCTGTCAGTTCGTGGTGCTGTGGGGGCTTGCGTGTTGCTTCCATCTTGCATATCTTCCTTGTAGGGATATTAATACTATCCTATCACTGACAGCATTGTACTTCAGAACAGGTCCTGAAATTCTT
Organism: Heterohyrax brucei; assembly: GCA_028571685.1. Taxonomy (NCBI): domain Eukaryota; kingdom Metazoa; phylum Chordata; class Mammalia; order Hyracoidea; family Procaviidae; genus Heterohyrax; species Heterohyrax brucei. The sequence goes on along the minus strand of CM053157.1, from coordinate 37,993,873 downwards.
TTTGAGGATGAATGCAAAGCTAGTCCTCTTCAGGTTGTCATTTGTGGAATAATGGACAATATGACTATCTGATTCAAAACAGTCAGTGCCAGTCCATTTCAGCTTAGTAATGCCTAGAATACCAGTTTTTAAGTGTTTCATTTTTGACTTACAGGTTGCTTGACTCCATACTTCATACATTCTGCATTCTGATTATTAATGGGCATTTTTCAACTGTTTTGTCTAATTTTGAGTTGTACCACATCAGCAAGTGAAGGTCTCAGGAGCTTGACTCCATCCACATCATTAAGGATGGTTACTTTGAGGTGGCTCACATACTTTGGATGTGTTGTGAGGAGAGAGCAGTCTCTAGAGAAGGACATCGTGCTTAGTAAAAAAGAGTGTGAAAAAGAGGAGGAGGGTCTATGAAAAAGAGGAAGGCCCTCAAAGAGATGGATTAACTCAGGGACTACAGTAATTGCCTTAAGTATAAAAGCGATATGGTGCAGGACTGGGCAGTGTTTTATTCTGTTGTTCATAGGGTTGCTGTCAGCTGGAACCAACTCAACAGCACCTAACAACAACTTTGAGGAGGCAATTCTTTTCCAGTCATATTTGGAGTGCCTTCCAAGCTGAGGGGCTTCTCTTTAAGCACTGTATCAGACAATGTTCTACTATTCATGAGGTTTTCACTTGCCAGTTTTTTCAGAAGTAGACTGCCAGGTCCTTCTTTCTAGTCTGTCTTAGTCTGGAAACTCCACTAAAACCTCTCCTGATATCTGAAATACTGGTGACAAGCTTTCAACCTCACCACAACACAAAAGCCACCATAGTAGGACAATCTGACAGGCATGTGGTAGAAAGAAGAGGTGGCATTTGTTTTCCTTGGGCTGCTTCACTTTACTCCACTGTTTCCAAGAGGTTCACACGACTCACTCAGCTATCTGTGACACCAGTTCTAAGAGATGAATTGGGCAGCTTAATTAATTCTATCTTCAGGTTGTCAATCAAGCCAAAAGACAAACATGCTTTTTAGCTTTCAGCTACCCATTACCTAGAATGCAAATTGACCTTATTTTAATTTGGGGAGCACACCGCAGCCTACACATTTTACTTGTATGACAGTAGAAGCTGATGTTTTCCCTACATGTCTCTTCTATTTAAGCCAGTTGGACTGATTAATTGAAAAACTCCTACAAAACATAACAGAAAGATGTCAGGAGGCTATGAATGGGCCCTGCTGCTTCTGCCGTGAAGTGATGTTGCATGCAGAACGTGTTTATCAAGCCCTGCTGCCTGCCAGGTCCAGCAATTACACTCTGCAGCTCCCCCATTTAAAGAGTTCTGAAACATCTGCTACTTAAAAGATACTTAAAAAGTAATAAATTAAAAGCAGGAGGAGAAGGAACTCAAATCAGAAAATGAGCAGAGAACTAAAAGGTCTGTATAAATAGAAGAGACATGGTTTTTCATTTCTGAAATAATCTCTTGACAATTTGAAAATAACACTAACTCAGGCGTCCAGGTTGGAAAATATTCTGAATAAGCTTAATGGAAATAAGGCAGTCTGTAAAGAAATGGAACACTACTGTCCTCATACTTCTTACCAGTTGTGTTTGCACTACGTGGATATTTGCATAAAGAATGGGTCACCTAGCTAGTTAGGGTGAGAACTGCACCTGGTAGCCAAAGCACAGCTTCTCAATCGTACTCCCTCCACTCCAGGAAGTAGACTGGGGCATTGAATACATGACATCCTGAAAATAATTTTACTGAGCCCAGTTACTCTTAAAAGTGATGTACCACCTTTCCATCATGTATACATTATTTAAATTTAGGTTTAAATAATCTTATTAAGTATTGCTTATAATCAGCAACTGCTGTATCACTGCTAGGTCCTGAGTGATACAAACAATTCACATTTGGGTACTAATTAAAAGGTTAGTGGCTCAAACCCACCCAGTGATGCCTCAGAGAGAAGGCCTGGTGAGCTGCTTCGCATTAAGATTACAGCTAAGAAAACAATAAGGAGCTGAGTTCTATTCCGTAATGCACAGGACTTCTATGAGTCAGAAATGACTGGAAAGCAGTAAGTTTTTTTTCTTCTTTTGTTGGTTTGGTACCGCTGCTTCATAGTCTTCCCTGATTTTCATCTCCATTAAAAATTAGTTATCATTTTATCATCCTTTAGAGTTTAATAGTCTCTTTTACATATGTGGGAGTCACTGAATAATGCACTCAGTTTGTAACCAAAGGATTAGAAGTTCAAGTCCACCCGAGGTGCCTCAGAAGAAAGACCTGGAGATCTACTTCTGGAAAATGGAGCACGGTTCTACTCTGACACACATGGGATCATCACAGTTGGAAAAGACTTGAGAGCAAATTTTTCTTTTCTTTGTTTTTGCACATGTGGTATTATTGAGGAATTCTCTACCGTGCAATGTATTCACTCATTCCTACCTCCAAAAGAAAAATTAATCTCCAGAATTAAAGTTTGCTGTGGTGTCCTATGAAAAGAGAAGGATGGGCTTTGGTATGCTCATGGCTGCTAAAGTTGATTCTATCCATCATTCCCATAAACACAACTCCGTGCACCTTCAATGTCACTCAGAAAGTTATCTCCCACCCTCTTCTAAAAGCCTCAGCTGGAGACCTAAATAACTTTGTACTTGTATTTTATTCTGTATTAACACCAATTGGGAACACTGGTGACATAGTGTTTATGTGCTATATCTGCTAACCAAAAGGTTGGCAGTTCGAATCTTCCAAGCACTCCTTGGAAACTCCTATAGTCACCCTATAGGGTGACTATGAGTCAGAATCAACTCAGTGGCACTGGGTTTGGTTTTTGGGTTTTTGTTTGTTTGTTTGTTTGTTTTTGTTTTTTGTTTTGTTTTGTTTTTGTTTTTGGTTAACACCAATTGCTTTGGAACTTGCATAAAAAGGAAAGCTCTTTTCTTTGCATGCTGGTTAAGTTATAGATATGGGAAGAGGGTGAGGGTGAGGTTGATAATTTGGATAAATAAGTGTCAGAATATGTATAATTTGTGTAGTTTACAGTTGCCTCCCTCACCCTTTTCTGGTCTGAATGCAAAACCAGCTTCTCTCCTGAGTCTCTTTTGCAATTACAGGGAATGTTAGCCTTGCCACTAATTGTGTGTATACTGTACATGCATAGTAGAATTCCTGGTGCCATGACAAAAGCACATGTCTCAGATTTAGGGACTGGGACTAGTCCTTGCTCTGTCTCTCACTTGTAGAGTGGCCTTAAAAAAGACACTACATAGATAAGAATCAACACAAATCTAATCCCCCAGAATGTAAAGATTAATCAGATCCCACTATCCCACTTCTCGATCGTCTCCGACACCAGCTGCCCACACAACACTCTGTCTCTGACTTCAGCTACCAGAGTTAGGTCAGACCTTATGAGTCAAAAGGACACCATTGTTCAGACTGCCAAACGGGAAGATGCCAGCAGTGAACTCAGGAATCTACATAACATTCTTGGTTTTGCATTGCTGGGCTCAAATTCAGAGTTTTCCTACTTCTCCTTCAGGATGCCAGTCACAATTTTGGGAGCTTTATTTGGGCTCTCTCATTTTCACCTGTTAATTCACACTACTTCTTTGGATTCAATAATTCACTGAAACAACTCACAAAATTCATAGTAAGTGCTATATTTATTATTACAGGTTTGTTATAGTATAAGGATACAAATACAAGTCATCTTAAGTAACAGACACATAGCCAAAGTCTGGGAGTCTTCCCAGCACAGAGCCTACGATCTCAAAGAGGATGCTTCATCTTCCCTTTACCAACCAGGAAGCTCTTGGAGCCTCCATATTCAGAGCCTTTACTGACTTCTTTACACAGTTATGATTAAAGACTCATTGCATATGCATGATTGACAGGTTAAAGTGTATCTTTTGAGGTTAGCTGATATTGAGCTATTAGGTGTTCTTTCTGATCTAGCCAGACCCCATTCTTTAATACAGATATTTTCTGGTGTGCTCTGGTCCTCAATAACGAGGACACCTCAGTTACTCAGTGTCTTAGTTATTTAGTGCTGCTATAACAGAAATACTATGAATAAATCGCTTTAACAGACAGAAATTTATTCTCTCACAGATTAGGAGGTTAGAAGTCTGCATTTAGGCTCCAGAGAAACTCTCTCTGTCTGTTGGCTCTGGTAGAAAGTCCTTGTCATCAGTATTACCCTGGATCTAGATGATTCTCTGTCCAGACATCCTGAGTCCAAAGGACACGTTCCACTCCCAGTTTGTCTTTCTTGGTGGTAGGAGATTCTTCTCTCTGTTAATTTTCTATCTCAACACTGATTGACTGAAGATACAATCTACCTCTGTAGACTGTGTCCTGACTCATTAACATAACTGCTTCTAGTCCTGCCTCATTAATATTATAGAGGCTAGGATTTATAATATATAGAATAATTGTATCAGATCACAAAATGGCAGACTACCACACAATACTGGGAATCATGACTTAGCCAAATTGACATACACTTTTATGGGACACATTTCAATCTATAGCACTCAGGAAATTCCAAGATTTGCCTCTCAGAAACCATGGACACTGGCAAAATTGGCATTTTTAAAAAATATTTTATTATGACTTAAGTAAAAGCTTACAATCTAAATCAATTTGCCATATTAAATCCTGAAGACACATCACTATGCAATTCTAACTGCTGTCCACCACCACCATCCCATGATAGCACACTCCTCCTGTCCAACCTGTACTTTCTGTATCCATTCAACTAACACTTGTCCCCCTCTACCCTCCCATCTTGCCTCTAAAGAGGAACTGCTCAGGCAACTTCATGTATATACTTAAGTCAAGAAGCATAAACTTCTCCAGCATCACTCTATGTATTATAGTTCAGTCCAGTCTTTCTCTGAAGAGTTGGTTTTGGTATGGGTTTCAGCTCTGGGCTAACAGAGTTCAGGGGCCATGTCCTTAGGCAACTCACCAGTTTAATGGACCATCAAGTCTGATCTTTTACAGAATTCTAGTTCTGTACACCTATTTTATCCCACTACATTAGGGACATTATGTTGTGTTCCCTGTCAAGGTAGTCACCGGTGGTAGCCAAGCACCATCTAGTTCTTCTGGTCTCAAGATGATGCAGTCTTTGGTTCATATGGCACCTTCTGCCTTCTGGGCTCATAATTTCCTCATGTCTTTGATGCACTTCACTCTCCTCTGTTCCAGATGGATAGGGACCAGTAGATGCTACTTAGAATGCTGCTTGCTGGTTTTAAGAGCCCAGATGCCACTCACCAAAGTGATAAGCAGAACATAATTTTTTAAGAGAAATCTTGTTACACCACTTAGCCTTGACCTCCCCTGAAACCATGGTTTCCACACCCCTCTCCCTTCTACACTGTCCCTCAAAATGTTGGGTTGTATTTAGAAAACTTTTTAGCTTGCAGTGTAGTCCAGTTGTGCTGACCTGCCTTCTACTGCATGCTGTCACTCCCTTCACCCAACCAAAATCCTGTTGACTATCTAATCTATGAAGACCCCTCTCTCCCTCCCCACACTTGCAACCTTCAAAGATTATCTTCTTCTGTGCTTAAGCCTTTTCTTAAGTCCTTATAATTATGGTCTCATACAATATTTGTCCTTTTGCATCTGACTAATTTCACTCAGCATAATGTCTTCAAAGTTGGTGTTTTTTTAGAGGTGATTGATTATCTCAGAATACATTATTCTTTCTTTACTCCTAACAGTTAAATTAGGATAATAATGTATTTTCATAACTGTTAGGACCACTGTAAGGTTCATATGAGAATTTGTACAAATGTACTGAGAGTTTTACATGATGACTCTGTTGAGCAAATTCTGTCTCTCAGGAATAAATTGAAAACTAAAATGGCTTGTAGCCAAAGATGTGTGAAGAGTCTTCACTACTTCTTCCACAAAAGCAGTATCTTCCAACAATGGAGATTAAGCATACAATGGTATTATTATTTTAAACAACTTTATGAATTTAACAAATTCAACAAGGAAAAAAAATACTTAAGACAAGAGATAACAATTCTTAACATTTTAATATACATTTCCTACCAGTCTACATCTATATACATTTTTTCTTTCTTATAAAATTTAGTTTTAAATACACATAAATCTTTGTTCATTATGAATCAACATATATCACTCAAAAAGGTATGTTAAAGGCCCCACTTCTGAAACTTGTGAATGTGATCTCTTTGGAAGTAGGATCTTTGCAGATGTAATCAACTTATGATTAGAATAGGCTCTAATCCAGTATCAGCACTGCCCCTATAAGAGAGAAGAAGAGACATACACTCACAGAAAGAAAGCCATATTACACAGAAAGAAAGCCATATTACAACAGAGGCGGAGACCACAGTGCTTTGTCTATAATTCAAGGTATGCCAGGGATTGCTGGGAATACTAAGAGCTAACAGCACTTCGTGGAACAGATTCTACCCTTGAGCCTTTAGAGAGGCATGGTGCTGCTGAAATCTTGATTTTGTACTTCCGGCTTCCAGATCTATAAGAAAATAATTGTTCATTGTTTTAAGCCAGCAAGATTGTGCTAATTTGTTACAGCAGCCCCTATGAAACTGATACATTACATTTTTAATAGAGTTCACAAGAGTGAAGTTACTTAGTTAAAATGTATGAACAATCTTAAAGCTTTCCGTACATCTATACAGAGCTTTTGAGAAAATTGATACCAACTCCCACCAGTAGAGAATGAGTCCTTATCTCCCAAGCACTGAGTATAATTATCTTTTTCAAAGTCTTTTCCAGCTCTCACTTCTTTGATTATTATTGAAAACTATTTTCTTTAATAATCTATTGGCCTAGTGTGTTTGTAATTTTTATATCGTGTCAGTTAGAAATACTTTGAGCTTCAGGGAAGAAAAAACTCTGACTTACCATATTGAAAAAGAATAAAATTTTTTACAAAGTCTAGAGAAATTGACTGCTGGTGTTAGTTCGGTAATCCAACAGTGTCTATGGCAGTGTTTCTTTCTATCATGTGACCCTTCAGTCTAGTGGAAGGATTGCTGCTCAAGACCTAGCATCACATCATCATTCAAGGCAAGGAGAAGAGCAAAGCAACTATAACCACATCCTACAATCCTCTCCTCAAAGATTTCTGCTTAAGCTTATTTGCTAGCACTATGCCACATGGTCACCCTACTCACAAACGAGACTAAAAGAGATGACTCATTGTGTCTGCCCCAGACTAGAGCTAGCAAGTCTGATGGGAGGTTGGAAATAGGATAGAGTTAATCAACAATCATAATCTTGTCTTTTGCACATCTTTACTGTAACATTATTTACAGTGATACAGAAATTACCTGTCAGTCTTCCTACGATTCCTTAGAAGAAACATTAAGTGTTGTTAAATAAATAATACAATTGCCTTAACTCATGCTGCAAAGGTGGACCATTGTGAGAGGCAGCTGATGATATCTCCAAAGTATATGAGATGTAAACTCACCATTCTTGCCTCTTAGGAACATCCTAGCTGTATTTCCTCCGAGAAAGATTTATCCATTCTTCTGGCAGGCCGTGTTATGTTAGATAGCCTTCTTTGTTGACACCATAATTCAAATATGTCAGTTATTCTTTGATGTTTCTTGTTCATTGTCCAGCTTTTGTACACAGATGAGGTGACTGAAAATACCATTTCAGGCATATCTTTGTCCTCAAAGTGACATCTTCACTTTTGAACACTTTAAAGAGGTCTTTTGCAGCAGATTCACTCGCTGTGATACATTGTTTGATTTCATGATTGTTGCTTCCATAGATGTTGATTACAGATCCAAGTAAAATTAAATCCTTGACAGCTTCAATCTTTCTCTGTTTATCACAGTGTAGCACACTGGTCCAGTTACAAAGATTTTGTTTCTCTCTATTGAAGTATAATCCATGCTGAAGGCCATAGTCTTTAATCTTCACCAGTTAAGTGTTTCAAGTCTTTTTCATTTTCATCAAGCGAAGTTGCATTGTAAGTGAGTCTTCCTCTAATCCTGATGCAGAGTTCTTCTTCATACAGTCCAGCTTCTTGGATTACTACCTCAGCATACAGTAGCTGATGACTGGTTAAACATTTGCAACAGCCAAGCCAAGTGCCTTTGAGTCAGTTCCAACTCACGGCGAAAATCAATTTAGATCTTCAACTCAGATTATGTACCTAAAAGCAAACCACAGAAATTGGAAGTCAAAAGTAAATTTTTTAAATCTAAGAATAAAAAATACTTTTTATCCAACGAGTTCTTACTATATGGCAAGTGTGCAACTAAAGGCTGTTTATTTAATTACTTCACTTAATTCCCTCATAAGTCATATGCGATTGTGCCCATTTTACAGACAAGGGGAGTAAATGTCAGAGACATTCATCAGACAGTAATGGCAAAGCTGGGATTCAGCCCAGGCAGTCCAGGCTCCAAAAGTGATCTGCAGAGTACAGGTAAGCTCTTCACTGATCTCTGCATAAGGAAAGATTCTCTAAGCATCAAATGCATAGAAAGTAAGCAGAGAGAAATATATCAACGGAGACGACCAAATAACAAATATTTAACACTCTGAAGGTCCAAAATCATTTTATGGTTTGAAAGCAAATTACAACTTGGGGAAATATCTGTAACAACAAGTAAGTGGATTTATAAAATTATCTCAGAAATCTATTGGGAAAAAAGCACTGAGAATGCCAAAAGCAGACACTGTAAAAATCATGAACCATGTTATGTTTTAAAAATAAATGACAGCTAATAGGAAACAATGGTAAAAATAAGAGAAGAGATTTACAAAATTATCTATCAATGAAAAAACACTAATAATGCCAAAGGCAAAAACTATAAAAGAAATGATGAATATATTTAACTTCATAATTGTTTAGGCTTCTTTTCATTCAAAAAAAAAAATACCATATACAAAATTAGAAACCCTTTCAGTGTAGTGATTGAGAGCTACAGTAGCTAATCAAAAGGTAGGCAGTTCAAATTTAGCAGGTCCTCCTTAGAAACCCTGTAAGGCAGTTCTACTCTGTTGTACAGGGTAGCTATGAGTCAGAATTGACTCAATGACAATGAATTTTGGGTTATAGACAGAACTGCAAGTAACTGATTAAAATGTGTTTGCAACATATTTGACAAACCCTTCTATTTAAGCAGTTCTTATTAAACTTTGTTCAAGCAAATGACAATTCTATATAAACATGCACAGAATTGTGCAAAATATTTTACAAAGAAAGAAGCAAAATTGCCAGTTGGTCTACAAAAAATGTTCCACTTCATTCACTATAATAAAAGAAATGAAAATTAAAGTAAAATGAAATACAGATGGAGTTATCCATTTTTTAAATATGAAATGTAAGTCCTGATGTTCATGAAATGTGGAGAAGGAAATACTCTCATTAGAATATAAGTCAATACTAACTTTCTGAATGTCAAGTTGGCAATTTGTATCAACAGCCTTAAGAGTGGGTGTACACTTTGACCTCATTAAAAAGTTTAATGTTAAAGAAAAATCTGTGATTATAGTCAAAGATTTTTCTTTCCTTTGTTTATAATAGTTAAATATTAAAAGCACTCTAATATTCGACACTATGATCATGGGATGAAGTAAATAAACCATAGTACATTTATCAGGGGGAAACTGATGTTCTAGAAGAATATTTAGTGACATACAAAAAAACTAATAAATAGGAATAACCAATATATTCATATAATGGAGTATAATGCATGGATTAAAATCATATTACAGAAACCATTAGTGACATGACAAGATGTTCATAACATATAGTTGAATACAGAAAGCAGTGCATATGTATAATAGCACAATATGATCCTATTGAACACACCACAGACTGCCAGAAAAGCGAACCGAGCTATCTTACAAGAAGTACAGCCAGAATGTTCCTCAGAAGCAAGGATGGCGAGACTGCATCTCACTTGCTTTGGATATGTTACCAGGGAGGACCAGCCTCTGGATAAGAACATCATGCTTGGTAAAGTAGGAGGTCATTGGAAAAGAGGAAGACCTTCAACAAGATGGACTGACACAGTGGTTGCAACAACAGGCTCAAACACAGCAATAATTGTGAGGATGGCACAGGACCACACGGTAATTTGTTCTGTTGTGCACATGGATGTGCTGAATTAGAACCTAGCCCGTGGCACCCAGCAACAACAATAATATGATCCTATTTGAAACATAAAAGTAGTGTGTGTGTATTAGTTACACACAAAAAAGTCAAGGACAATGTGCTTTATTTTTTATTTTTTGGTGGTTCTAAATTTCCTATAGCAGTGTAGAATTGGATTGTGTGTCAGATATTGTTAACTGTCAAAGCCACTGCATCCATTACCCCTTATTTCCTGCTAACCAAGCCCCAGTATTTTCTAGGCACCCTGGATCTAGTGTAAGCTGAGAATAAACATGACTTAAAATAGTGATAATTAAACGACTTTCAGGGGAAAAAATGATCACAATTGAGAAATTAAAGAAGTGTGATATTAAAAAGAGGAAAGAGGGGGAAGAGAAAGAAAAAGAGGAGAGCTCAGTAAGAAATGTAAAAACGTTTAATTGAATCTGGAATAAAAAAGTATCTCCTTCTACATTAAGTTCAGCTATTTCTGTGGCATTTTGGGATGCAGATACTAACTGACCACAACCTAATGGCATCTAGGGAAGCATTATCTCTATAGCACCACAGCTCCCATTCTTCTAATGTGCACGTGTTACGTGTCAAAAAGTGATCTGCCTGATAGTAAAGTAACTATGGTTTCCCTGTATTTCCTACGATGCATGTGTACCAGTCTATAATCAGAAAGAGATGATTTCATTTTTAAAAAGAGAAACAAGAAATATTCTTACAAATTATTTGGAAGGGATTTAATGAAATATTTATATTTTGCCCCAGATTTAGGAAAGGTTTTCCATTAGCAAGCTTAGCATCCAGAAGCCCTGCAGTGTTGCAGTGGATAGGAACCGGGACACACAGTTCCAGCACACAAAATGAAAGTCTCAAAGACAACTCTTGGAATTAATAAAGTGTGGGGTCACAGTGTTTTAACAGAGGTTACAAGCACATTAACATTCTTTAAACAGGACTTGATGTTCCAGTAAATGTCCCCCAAATACATGAAACTCCCTCTCTAGTTGTTCTCCTTCTACGTAATTTAAGGGTGTAGAAGTGTGTCTTAGTTCACTGGTGCTGCCTTAACAGAAATATCACAAGTGGATGGCTTTAACAAATGGAAGTTCATTCTCTCACAATTTAGGGGACTAGAAGTCCAAATTCAGGGTATCAACTCCAGGGGAAGACTTTCTGTCTCAGTCAGCTCTGGAGGTAGGTCCTTATCACCAATCTTCTCCTGGTCTAGAAGCTTCTCAACAGAGATCCTTTGTCCAAATGACGCACTCTATTCTTGGCACTACTTTCTAGGTATTACAAGGTTCCCCTGTCTTTCTGCTCGCTTATCTCTTTTATATCTCAAAAGAGATTTACTTAAAACACAACCTAATTTTGTAGACTGAGTCCTGCCTCATTAACATAAGTGCTTCTAATCCTGTTTCATTAACATCACGGAGGCAAGATTTATAACAAATAGGAAAATCACATCAGATGACATGGCCTAGCCAAGCTGACATATATTTTGGGGGAACCTAAATCAATCTATAGCGTACAGGGATCAGCAACATACAGCCAGTGAGCCAAATTTATCCTCCAATCTGCTCTTATAAACAACGTTTTATTGTCATACAGACATACCCACAGATATTTTCTATGGCTAATTTAATGCTACAAAGGCAGAGTTATATATTTTTGACAGCAAGGGTATAGCCTACAAAGTCAAAAATGTTTACTAAATGGCCTTTTCCAGAAAAGGTTAGCCAAACCTTGGTATAAAGTGTCACGATATGAAAAAGATTTGAGTTTGAAAAGTATGTCCTAGGAAAGTTTTACGAGTTTATTTCAGTAACACTGCTCTTCTTATTTCGCCAACACCTTCTTAAGTGACCAAGTTGAACTAGTTTGGATTGCGTCTGCCTAGAAGAAATAGAAAATCTAATTGACAGTGGCTTATGGACAAGGGCATATTTAGTTCAGGTTGCAGTTAAAGCTGGACAATGTGAAAGGAGTGTAGAAGAAACACGATACATTAGAATTGTGGTATTGAGAAAGAACATTGACTATACTATGGACCACCAGAAAAACCAAAACCAAAGCCATTGCTATCAAGTCAATTCCTACTCATAGTGATCTGTAGAACAGAGTAGAACTGCCCCCACAGGATTTACAAAGAGCAGCTGGTGGATTTGAACTATTGAACTTTGGGTGAGTGGCCATAGCCAGAAGAACAAATTAATTTTAGAAGACAGATAATCAGAATGCTTCTTAGAAGCAAAGATGGTGAGACTTTAGCTCACTTACTTTGAATACATCGTCAAGAAAGACCAACGGCTAGAAAATGACATCATGTTTGGTAAAGGAGATGGTCAAGATAAATGAGGGGAATCCTCTATGAGATGCACAGACATGATCGCCATAACAATGAACTCAAACATGTCAACGATCATGAAGATAGTACAGGACTCGGAAATGTTCATTCTGTTATGCATAAGGTTGTTATGAGTCAGGACTAACTCAAGGCAATTAACAATGGCTTCTGAATAGTTCCTTCATTATAAGTGGAATTCTTCCAGATACTTCTTGAACAGATCCAACCTTCTTCTCTCCTGAACATTGTAACAGCATAAAAAGTCAAATAAAATATGCATTATCTCTAAATAAATTCAACAAAGCTTGCGTTATACCAGTAATCTTTCTAAATGTTTCTCCCTCCCCTGCACCCTCTTTAATATTTATGAAGCATAGATGCAGAAGACAAGTAATCACTATAAGATATCCATATTCCAATTCTGCCAGTGGTTTTATTTCTCAGCCCACCACTCCCTTAGTCGTGGTCAAATTGCAGCTGAAAAGAGATACATGTTGATGTGTGACAATTAAAAACAGGTGGAAGTATTCACCCCCTCACCAACACCATGGTACTGCTCACTCATCCTAGTGTTCTGTTTCCATCACCTCCCCAGGGCCTATCTTTGGAGTATTTGCTAGGCATCTCCATACTAATTCAATCACTGCCTAAGGCAGAAGGTGCTGAGACTTGCAAACTAGGAATCTACACCAGAGAATTCTAAGACACTTAAGTTGAAAATGGTCCTAGGGATGGTCTAAAACAATTTCTTTATTTACAGATAAAAACCTCAATACCCAAAGAGGTCAAGACCCTCAAGTCATTTTAATTATTCTGTAACCTTAAACAGTCTAATTTGTTTATGCTTTCTCTCAGGCTAGAGTTGGCTTGTAAACGAATAAATGATGCATTTACATGGTCTATGTCCAACAAACCTAAGACTAATAAAGCAGAAATTAAATTAATCAAAAAAGGTATTTTCCCACTAGTGTCTCTACTGGAGTCCCTGTGTGGCTCAAATAGTCAATGTGCTTGACCTTTGACAGAAATGCAGGAGGTTCTCATCCACTCAGAGGTGCCTCCAAAGATGGCCTGATGGTTTGTTTCTGAAAAATTAGTCATTTGAGAACTGTGGATTACATTTCTACTCTGACACACATGGGGTCACCATGAGTCAGGGTCAACTCAATGACAAATGGTTGATAGCATCTCTGCTAAGTTCTGCTTTGCCATTCTCCAACCCCCAACAAGGATCCAATGTGTACATCTGTACACTCACACTATGACAGCTCTTGGCACAAGGTTCTTTCCACTCCATTGTGGTGTTTGTCACATACAGAGAGTGTGGGAAAAAGTTACAAAAATGTGGCCTTCCGATCATCACTTGTAAATTTTCCACGTACATTCACATAGTCAACCAAAAGCATGTGTGCAGACAAATTCTCACTTCTCTCCTCAGGGTTATTTAAAAGAGGCTGGAAAACTGTTTTCTGGTTTGTATTTTTGTCTCAATTTTTATTTTTGCTTTAAAGAATGTAGTCCAAGGAAGGAACTGACTATAATGCTCATTTCAAATAAAGACTGAGAAACACAAAGGGCGACCCAAAGGTGCCAGTGAAGTAGTAGAGATAACAGAAAACATAGCCACACTCTCCAGAGCAGAAAAAAAGTCTGGGTAGAAACTGAGCCCAAGAAATACTGAGTTGATTTATAGCTGATGTGACGTGTTTCAGAGAGTAGAATAACTTCATTCCTATAACTACGGCTCATGAATTTGCAATGTATGTTATAAATGATGCAAGGAGGAACTAATCCATTCTTCTTGGTGTTAATTCTTACAAAAGAATGTGAAAATCCAAAAGTTCCAAAGGAGATCCTTCATCTTTACATTAATATCAAGTGGAAACCCTGGTGATGTAGTAGTTAAGAGCTACAGCTGCTAACCAAAAGGCTGGCAGTTCAAATCCACCAGGCATTTCTTGGAAACTCTATCAGGCAGTTCTGCTCTGTTCTACAGGGTTGCTGTGAGCCAGAATCAATTCAACAGCAATGGGTTTGGTTTGGGGGCTTTTTTGGGTACCATCTAAAGTTGTAAGATTTTTTTCTTGTTATAGTCATTTATTCATCATCAACATCATCGCAACTGTAACCATCATCATCATCAAAGTAATATTTCTGAATTGCCTGCTTTACTTTAAGGCAAACTTGATCTTGCTGGAGCAAAATTTCTCTGAGCCATGACAGTTGGGTTTGATGCCATGAGCTCTCTCCTGGCTGAACTCATTTGAGAAGGCCACTTAGTAGCTGCATACATTTCGCTGGCATTCGACAGGAATATAAACTGCTCAGTATAGACTTGCCTGTCTTTTTTACTTTTAGTGCAGGGGTGACGTATTTGGGAACATCTTTTCTGCAGTATCCATTAAACTGGGAGTTAATTCACTACAAGAGAGTTGCTTCTCAAATGCTCTGTCAATGGACATTATGTGAATTGGCATTTGGACCCAAAGGACTTCAAACAAACATGAACAAGTAGAACTCAAGAAAGCCTCAGAGTTGTTTCTTTAAATAGTGGTCAGAGCATGCAAGTAAGTGATCTGAATACATATAAGTTGTAGTAGTTTCATACTGTGTTTTACAAATCACATGTCAATCCAAAAGGTGACTGTTGCAGTCCAATTGTGTCCCCCCAAAAGATATATTGAAGTCCTAGCTTCTGGTACCTGTGAACATGATTTTGTTTACAAAAGTAGTCTTTGAAGATGTCACCAGTTAGCATGAGGTCATACTGGAGTAGGGTGGGCCCTAATCCAATGTGAGTGGTGTCCTTATAAAATGAGAGACACAAAGAGAGAGGAGGCACACATTGTAGGTGGCCATGTGAAGACAGAGGCAGATGCTGGAGTGATTTATCTACAAGCCAAGGAATGCCAAGGGTTGTCAAGAACTAGTAGAAGATACGAGAGAGGCATGGAGGGATCTTGCCCTAGAGTCTTCAGAGAGACACCCATGTTTTTGGACTTTCAGCTTCCAGAACTGTAACAGAATCAATGCCTGCTGTTTTAAACCATCCAGTTTGTAGCACTTTGTTACAACAGCACTAGGAAACACACACAGTGACTTAACCTATGTTTGGTAGTTGGCCCAGTGGTCCCCACCTACATATAGTCACACTCAACCTTAATGGTGCTGACCAATATAACCAAGAATGCAGAAATGACTTGTGTGATTTCCATATCTAGATAACAAAGACATTGCAGACTCTGCTTGCTAGCTCTTGGAACCTTCATTCTGGAGAAAGGCAACTGCCAGACCATGAAGTCACTCAAGTAGTCCTATAAAGAGATTCATAAAGACAGAAACCAAGCCCTTCTGCCAACAGCCAGCATCCTCTTGCCAGCCATGTGAGTGAACCACCTCAGAGTATCCTACAACCTGAGTTAGGCTTTTGGAGGCTGCAGCCCCAGCCAACTTTTGACTCAAAATTTATGGGAGATCCCAAGCCAGAGTTATCAGTTAAACCCTTTCTGAGTTCCTGACTCACAGAAACTGTAATTTTGCAATTAGAAATTCTATTCCATTTTTGCCCCTTTTGATCAGAATTCATTGATGTAATATGTTCTCTCAGAGATTTATCTATGTGAGATGAAATTAATGAGGTTAGATGAGAACTTAACCTTTAAATTTAGGATAATTGTGTTTTGCAGCAACAGACAGCTAACACAACTTGTCACTAAGTTGAAAAGAACATTGCTAAGACAGAAAATGTGAACCTGGTTACGCAAAAGGTGAAACAGGACCCTGGAAAAGAATGGAATTGACCATTGGAGTGACTTTCACATTTTTCATGCTTGGCTTAACTCAGTTTTGACAAGCACCAACAGCAAATAGGGAAATTGGGCCTGGAATGGCTAAGAAACCATGTAAAAATCCACAGGACTAGTAGATGACTGAGCTCAGACTGAAATTCATACTCTCTTTATGTCAGTAAGGCAAAATCTTCTCCAGAGACCAATTAAATCTGAGCTGTGCATTGTATTGTCACCCCATTCATTCCAGGGAAAGTTTGAACGTCCATTGTCACAAATGCACTGTGTGCATAGAAGATGGACCATCATGTTTACTTCACAAGGAACAGAGTATCTTCAAAGTAGTCTAATGAATGCACTTTTCAATCTGTTTCTATACCATTTCTTTTTTGTGTGCATCCCGGGCCCAAAACTGAATTTTGGCAAGGGTCTCAGCTATCTAGTTCTGCTATAACAGAAATGCCACAGATGTGTGGCTTTAACAACCATAAATTTATTTTCTGATAGAGACGAGAGTCCATATTTAGGTGGAAGTTCTAGACAAGTTTTCTCTCCCTGGGCTCTAGACAAAAGTCTGTTTCTTTGAGTTTCTACTCCTGGGTGATCTTCATGTGACTTAGTATCTCTCTTTGTGCCCTCTGTTTACTCCTTTGTCTCTAAACAATTTGGTTTATGTCTCCTATATCTCGGAAGAGAATGTCTCAAGACACAACCTGCACTAATTCAGTTTCAATAATATAACAGACAACCTATTCCCAAACCTATTACCACATGCATAGCAGCTGGGATTTGTAACACATATTTTGAGGTGACACAGTTCAATCCATAACAGAAAGCATAATGCAAAAAAAAAAAAAAAAAAAAAAACAACTGTAAGAAACCATGAGGAAAGCAGAGCCAAGATAGCAGACTAGACACACATCTCCTCAATTCCCTCTGAGAAATAAGGTCTGGACTGGTAATTGAATGGAGCACTCTGGACACCCAGGGAGCCCTAGGATATGGCATGGGGTTGTCAGATTAGACTATGTGTCACTAAAAGGGAAACTTCTTTTCTCTGGCACAAGCCAGTGCATGCTAAGCCTCACTCCTGCTGACTTGTCACTTGGGCAGACTGAAGGTACTGACACTTCGTGTGTTGCTGTTGTTATCTGAGAGGTGGGGAATAGGCATGAGCCAGTAAATACACTGAAAAGCAGTGCTAAGGTAAACAGTGTATAGAGGAGAGACAGTGAATGGGATAGCCACATTTTGAGGGCACCACTGCCCCTCCATCTTCTCTTTTCTGAACTCTGCCACAGATTCTACTGTTACCCTCAGGAAGGGCAGCTTGACCAGGATGTCATCTTAGTCAGCTGGGAGGTGGAGTCACCCAGCTGAAAGTCACAGCAGGGACTGATTCTCAAGCTGAGAGTTACTGCCAGTCTGGAAAGTACTTTTCCAGCAGAAAGGCAGCATTTGGCACAGTGTTAATTTTGGGGCAGGGGCTGGCGAAGGATAGCAGCGTGGCTATGACCCCTCTTTGCTTTGAACTACATCATAGCATGCTTCCACTGTTGGGCAGAAGGTGCGGCCTGCCACATCTAATGGCTTGAATGATTTTGGTGGATTTTGGACAGTTTCCAGCTTTTTAAAATCAGACTGCTTGGAGAAAGAACTGCTGAGTAGCCCAGTGACATCTCTTCCATCCTTTACTGACCCACATCATACAGTCAGATAATGGTCCCCCAGTGACACCATAAGTAGGGTGTCATCTTTGTCAGCCAGGAGGTGGAGTCTGCCACCCCAGAGAGTCCACTGCAGCCAGTCACTAGGGTAGACAGAGGTTGCTGGTGATCAACTCCCTTCACAGAACTATGTCTTAGCTCCTGTTGAGGTAACACTGGAGAAACTAAACAGCCTCTAGATAGCCCGAATACAACAAACCATCGCTAACCATTTAAAGAAACAATCCACTATGGCTCCAGAAAATTCCCAAAATAAAGAATCAAAAAAGTCCCAAATGAAAAAGCCTTCCACAACAATCAGATCTGTGTACAAAAGAATTATATAGAGAGTCCTCCTAGAGATTAAACAAAATGCAGAAGAGTAAAATGAAAAATTAAGCAAGCTATTCAAACTGATGGAACATCAGCATCTGAAATCCAGCAGATTGATAACAAGATCACAGAATTAGACGATTCAATCCAAAGCCAAAAGAACAGAATTGAGGAGATGAAATCCAGACTTAGTGACCTTGAGGATAGAGCAACTGGCACAAGCATTTATGAGGAAAAATCAGAGAAAAGAAAATTAAAAAAATGAAGAAGCATTAAGAAATAACTGGGACTCTATTAAAAGGAATAATCTATGACTAACTGGAGTTCCTGAACAGGGAGGGATAGCTGAAAACACAGAGAGTATTGTTATTGAGTTGCTGACAGAAAACTTCCCTGAAATTATGAAAGAAGAGAACATAGATATCTAAGATGTGTACTGAATGTCACAAGAACTAGACCCCCCCCAAAACACACCAAGACATATCATAATCAAGCTCCATAAAATGAAATATAAACAGATTCTCTGACAGGCAGCAAGGCTCAAAGCAAAGCTAACTAACATTCAAAGGAAAAATTGTGGTACACACACTCAATGGAACAGTATGCAATGATAAAGAACAGCGATGGTTTCAGGAAGCATCTCATAACCTAGTTTCAACTGGAAGACATCATGCTGAGTGAAGTCAGTCAGCAGCAAAAGGATAAAAATTGTATGAGATTCCACTATAAGGACTTAAAAACAAACCCACATACAGAAGAAAAGACTCTTCAGCTGCTGCATAGGTGGGGAAGGAGGGAGAGGGCTGATCATAGATTAGATAGTTGATAGAAATTTGGTTGGGTGAAAGCAGTGACAGCACATAGTAGAAAGAAGATTAATTTAACTGGATTTCAACATAAACTGAAAACTCTTATGCCAATTGGCATAACTATCCTATTGCTTAGGGAATCTTTTGCACCCTATATTGGTGAGTGGTGTCTGAGGTCTTAAAAGCTGACAAACTGTTATGTGGGGTACACCAAATGATTTCAACTTATCCGGAACAGATGATCACCAAGAACAAAGACATGAGGGGAAAAGAGCCCAGGAGACAGAAGGACGCATGTGGATTGGTAACTATTAATATGTGACCAGAGAAACCAGATAGTGCAGGGCCACCACCAAAGACAGCCATGATGGGGCACACAATGTTGAGTCCCAGTGGCAACAGGAGAAAAAGAGAGGTGTACCTCAAGAACTCCACTAAAAGACTGCAAATGATAATCTGGAGGCCTGGGTGATCCCCTGCGAGCATGGCCCCTAGACCTGCTACTGCCTGTGACTAGAAAACATTACTGAAGTCAACTCATTGGACAGGAATTGACTGAACTCAGGAACACAGTGTGACCACATGGTGTGTGTACTTTATGGTTCCATGCATCTATAGAATGCTATCCTACCAGCCTCTTACTAGAAGGGAAAGGAGAGGGTAGAGAGGAGGAGACAGGAGACTGTTAAGAGGATACGACATATAGAAAACAAAAAGGAAGAGTGTGCCGTCACTGGGCAAGGAGAGCAGAAGGAGCTCCAGATACGTGGGCATGCAAATTTAAATTGGATAGTATACTTTCACCTAATAACAATTTTTTTTAAAAAAGGAAGAAACTGTGAATGTAATGGGGACATAACTCATATTACCTTAAATGTGTTAGTTAATTCAAAACAAATTTTCAGTACTAAAGGTTACACAGTCTGGAAGACATGAGACCACCAAAGACAGGCCCTAGGGGTGAGAATCAAGAGAAGGATACTATCCAGACTCTATGTCTACTTCATCTAGTGCTGCTCTAACAGAAATACCACAAATACATGGCTTTAGCAAAGAAAAGTTTATTCTTGCACAGTCCAGTAGGCTGGAAGTCCAAATTCAGGGTACCAGCTCTAGTAGAACACACTGTCTCTCTGACAGCTCAGAAGGAAGGTCTTTGTGTTGCACCAGTCTGTCTTTGACTTTAGAGCATCTCAGTGCAGGAACCTCAGGTCCGAAGGACATGCTCTGCTCCCAGTGCTGCTTTCTTGATATACGAGGTTCCCAACTCTCCATTTGCTTTCTTTTGCTTTTACCTCTTGTAGGATAAAAGGAGTTTCAAGCCACATTCCAGGAAAATTTCCTTATATTGGAGCAGCAGGTGACCTTAGGAAGTGTTATAATCACACCCTAATCCTCTTTAATATAACCCAATCTATTAACCACAGGCAGAGATTAGGACCTACAGCATGGGAAAATCAGAAAATGGAAAACAATCACAAAATACTCGGAATCATGGCACAACCAAGTTGTTACACACATTTTTAGGGGGACACAATGCAATCCATGACATTGCACAAGGCTAATTGTTTGACTTCCACAATCCTTGCATTTTACAGTGTGTGAAAAGATGGGAGCGTACCTACTGGACGTTTCCTGCAGTGCACACAGGTATTCTATGTTCTGTAGGCAGAGGCACACCCAGCCACATTAACACTGCAGAAAGAGAGAGGCAGAAAGAAAACAAGAGACAAAGTAGTTGATATTTATTTACCTTTCTAGCCTTTATTGCTGCCTCTTTCAGTAACAGCTCTTGAATTCTTTTACTGCAAAGCTTTTTTTAATTTAATTTTTTTGTGAAAATAAACACAGCAAAGGTAAATTGTTTCAACAAATTCTACATGTACAGTTTAGTGACATTGTTTACATTCTTCAAGTTGTATAACCGTTCTCACTGTTCTTTTTCAAATTATTCCACTGCTGTTACTTCTTATTTAATCTTTCAAAAATCTGTTGGTAGTTTAATCCCACATAGATAAATCTTTTAGAGAGCACATAGAGGAATTCTGGTTAAAGCAGAGGGGAGTGGAATAGAATTTCCAATTGTAAAGCCTTTTAACCCTCCAACCTTAGTGATTAGGCCAGGGATAGACACAGAACCTAAGGCAGCCGAAAGAAAAAAAATCCAGAACTTCAGCAAAAACTACCCTTTCTAAATGGAATTGAATTAGAAAGGTCTGGGGCTTAGTTGGAGTTGCCTTAGCTATTTTGCTACCAATGACAAAGGCAGCGAAAGGAAGAGCCAGGAGACAGAGAGAACTAAGTCCTGATGACTCACTGGAATCCCTAGACCAGTGTTTTGGTTTGGGTAGTTACAGAAGGAGGCACTAAGCAAGGCTTCTTAGTTTACTTGGGAAGTGATTCCAGGAAAGAGCAGTAGGAAAATAGGAGAGTAAGTCAGGGACGGAAGGGAAGCCACTAGAGGGAGCAGATTAATAGGGCCCAAAGTGTCTACGGCCCAGTCCCTGAAATCTGTAAATATGTTAGGGTACAAAGAAAGGGGAATTAAGGTCGCAAGATAGGAAGGTTCCATTGAGTTTATTCAGGTGAGACCAATGTAATCACAACCAAAACAGAACCAGTTGCCACTGAGTTGACTCCAACTCAATGGCAACCCCATGTATGGTGGAGTAGAAATGCACTCCAAGGGTTTTCAAAGCTGTGCTATTTCAGAAGCATGTTGCCTGGCCTTTCTTCTGAAGCACCTCTGAATGGATTTGAGCAACCTGCCTTTCAGTCAGTCACTGAGCACTTCACCATTTGTGCCACCCAGGGACTCCTGAGTCCTTAAAACTAGAAGAGGGAATTGGAAGAAAATCTGTGTGAGAAGAGTGGCCCGACGTTGCTGACTTTAAAGTTTGCAGAAGACAGCTCTGAGCCAAAGAAAGGAGGCAGCTTCTAAAACGCAGAGAAAGCAGGGAGATGGATTCTCCCCCAGAGCCTCCAGGAAGGGATGCATCCTGCCGCCACTCTGGTCTTAGCCCTGTCAGACACCCTTCTGGCTTCTGACATCTGCAAATGTAAATAATAAATTTGTGTCGTTTTATTCCAGCAAATTTGTGGTAATTTGCTTCTGTAATTAGAAAACTAGTGTAAGTGCTTTATTAAGTCAGTTAGACACAGGCACTGGGAGCTCCGTTTCATTAGGGAGATCTGGAAGACAGTGTACAGCATACTTCAAAGCTGTTCTAAGACTGAGAAAGGTGGAGCACTCATTCATCAATATACAGTCATCAGGGGTTGAGAGCCATTTCCAGGGTCATTAACTCTCTAGCACTTTCAGGTTTCTGTGTATGGCTTCCTAGCTGCTAACCAAAAGGTTGACAGTTTGAATCTACCAGCTGCTCCTTGGAAATCCTATGAGGCAATTCTACTCTGTTTTACAGGGTCACTACGAGTCAGAATCAGCATGATGGCAATGGTTTTTTGTCTTGTTTTTTGCACAGAGGTAAGGATCAAGGAACCAGCAGCACCCACAACAAGGAGATTTTGGATACAGAGAGGAGCATTTTAGTTGTCACAATAATTGGGAGCTCCTACTGGCATTTATGGACTAGAGCTGGGCATGTTAAGCACTTGAGAATGCTTGAGACAGTTCTGTACAACCAAGGCTTGTCTCACCCAGCATACTAGAAAATCCCTCTTAAGAAACACTGACAGAGACCAAGACGCTTCTACTTCTAGACCCTTCTATCCAGCTAACCAACATGCTTCCTTCCTACTTGAGCTACTTTGGGATGAGTTCTCTTCTACTTACTCAAAGAGCCCTGAGTGCAACACACAAGACACAGATATACAGAAAGAGTTGGACATTGGTTTTTTTTTGTAAGAATGTTCAACAATAGGTTTCTGAAGAAAAAACTAAAAAGATCATAGCCAATAATTCACAGCACCTGGAACTAAATGCCCATCCATCCTTCACCCATTTTTTGCAAAGTGTTAAAAAAAGAGTGTAGAATCAGTCCAGCCTGGTTAGAACATTCTGCCATGAAGTAACAGAGACAAGTTTCAAATAGATAGAAAAAGTAACTGCAACATGCTTTCCTACTCCCCAAAGGTATAAATGCCACAAACCAATAGATGTTTCACGATCAAAAATGAGAATATGAACAACTTGCTTCCTGATACCTCTGTTGCTAACAGCCCTGTCAACAAATAAAGGGAAGGTAAGGGAGAAATATTCTGAGGCAATAAGAGAAAGAAATAAAGGAAGGAGAAGGAAAGAAAACATTTCTGTCTTTAAAAGGCTCTGTGGAATTTTTCCCAACATGTGACTTTCTTAGTCATCTAGTTCTGCTATGACAGGAATAACACAGAGAACTTTACTGTCTCACAGTCTAGGAGGCTAAAAGTTCAAAGTCATGGAACCAGCTCCCGTGGAAGGCTTTCCCTCTGTCAACTCTGCTGGAAGGTCTTTGTCATCAATGTTCCTGTAGTAGGAGCTTCTCAGTACAGGGACCCTAGATCAGAAGGATGCACTCCACCCCTGGCACTTCTTTCTTCATGGTATGAGGTCCCTTTCTCTTTGTTCTCTTTTCTCTCCTTTCATCTCTTGTAAGATAAAAGCCAATACAGGGCTCACCCCACAGAAACTCCCTTTACTTCAGATCTGGGTTGTGACCTGAATAAGGGTCTTGCTTCCCACACTAATCCTCTTTAACATAACTTAATCCTGACTCATTAACCACCGACAGAGATTAGGATTTACAACACTTATGAAAATAATATCAGTCCACAAAATGAGGAACAACCACACCACACAGGGAGTCATGGCTCAGCCAAACTAATGTATATTTTAGGTGGACACAATTCAATTCATGACAGTGACCTTTTGATCAACCTTCCATTTGAACTCCGGAATGGAAGAAGTCACATTACTAACACTTGTTTCAGACACTGGAGACCCTGGAAGAGAGGAGCAGAAATAAGGATCTGGAAAGCGAGAGGAAGACCCAGAGGATCAGAAGGGTCAAGAGGGCCAAACCAGAGCCACCTGTACATTATTTCTCTCAGAATGACCATCTTAGCTTGCTTTTTGAGATATCTCATCAGATCACATTGTATAAATAGTCATTCAGTCCCACATTCAAATACAAGAAATATTTAAAAATATACTTCTGTTGTTGAATGATGGAGAAGGGTATTAAAAGACTGAAACAAAATCCTACCAC
Source organism: Heterohyrax brucei (assembly GCA_028571685.1). NCBI lineage: Eukaryota > Metazoa > Chordata > Mammalia > Hyracoidea > Procaviidae > Heterohyrax > Heterohyrax brucei. Next base: position 37,969,533 of record CM053157.1, on the reverse strand, counting down.
AAGACTGTGCCCACCTGGCAGGTATGCTCACCAGTGACCACAGTGTAGAGAAGCTCCCAGTATTCACAGCCACCAGGACTCAGAAGGATAACTTTAAACTGTAACTGGAAGAGAAATTGGAAAGGCAACCTACCTGCAATGGTACTTTAACCAGATTACAGTCCTGTCTTTTTTTTTATTGTGGTAAAATACAAAATATTAATGTCATCTTTTTAGCCATTTTCATGTATACAATCACATGCACAATGTTGTGTGACCATCACCACAGTATGTTTCAAACACTTCACTATCCCGAAGAAAATCTTCTCGCATTAAGTAATAAATCCCATCTCTCTTTCCCTGGATCCCCTGGTAAACTCTAACCCACTTTCTGTCTCTACACATTTGTCCATTCTGGATATTTCACACAAATGGGATCATACAGTATTTGTCCTTTTGTGTCTGGTTTCTTTCACTTAGGATAATGTTCATCCATGTCATAGCAAGTATTATAATTTCATTCCTTTTCATGGCTGAATAATAGCCCATTGTGTGCATACTGTGTTATGTGTATCTTTTCATCTGATGGACTCTTAGAGTTGTTTTCACCTTTTGGCTATTGTGAATAGCCAAATAGCTGCAGTAATACCAGTGTACACATTGTCCTGTCTTCCTGAGAAACATTTTGTCATAGCTTAGCCAATCTTCATCTCAGCTGAATTGCTTTGACCATTTTGCTTCTAGGTTGCCTACCTCTGAGTAGAACCTTAGTTCTTTGGTCCTGAGAATGGTTCTCCCACTTTGCCCTGCTTAGCTCTGCATACTGGATATCTTGCTTCCCTTTGTTTCCGGCTGCATTTGAATGGCTGAAGGCCCTAAAAGGAGACGGTTAGAACATTAGGTTAACCATATTAAACTGCCAGTATTTGGCCAATTTTTTACCCACACAGGTTATTTCATGTCAGCCTTGAGTATTTTCCATTTTGTTGGTTGGACTCCAATTGATAACTTAGCTTAACAGCTTGACGGTAAAGATAAACCTGCTGGAAAAATCAGCCAAAATAGAAAGAAGCAAAAACTAGTTCAGCCAGTGCTAATTTGTTGATCATATCCTTTGATATCCTGCAAGACAAATCAGCTTTGTTTAAATTCTACTATAAAAGGAAATGGTGGTCTACATGGCACAAATGGTGAGGCACTTGGCCACTAACTGAAAGGTAAATGGTTCAAGTCCATCCAGAGATATCTCTGAAGGAAATCCTGGTGACCTATTTCCAAAGGATCACAGCCATTAAAAACCCTATGGACCACAGTTTTGCTCTGACACATATGAGGTTGCCATGAGTTGAAACTGACTCAGTGAAAACTGGTTTGGTTTTTGGTTAGAAATGGAAACAGTTGCTGTTGGTAACAGTACTTTTCTATCAAAAGTCAAAACATTAGTTTGATTTATAATAGTTTCCACAAAATTAATTGATAATACCTACTAGTAAAAATATAATACCTAAAGTAACAGAGGAAGGAGAATCAGGAATAGGAGGAGGATACGGAATATGTGGCTAAATGCTCCCAGGAACAACTTGATCCTTTGCATGAGACCAGAAGTAATGGATGATGCCCAGCTACCATTACTGAACTTTTTGACCAAAGATTCTAACAAAGAATCCTGATCAAAGGGAGGGAAGCACAAAGTAGAGTTTCAAATTCTCATGGACTCCAGACTGCCTGGAGCCATGAAGGCTGAATGAATCTCTGAAACTATTGCTTTGAGATCATCTTTAAACTTAAGCCAAAAATATCCCATGAAGTCTTCTGAAAATCAAATAATAGTTAGCTTAACCAGTGAGGAATGTCTGCCTTTGCTTTCTTGGAAAGTGAAATTGTAGGAATCATAAAGCAAGAACATTGGAAAAGGTCATGAGACAGAGAAGTTTTGATGCAAGGGTTGACTTAGCAAACTTCAGAAGCAGTAAACAGGCATTGAGCTACTGAGCAGTTAACAGGCAGAATAAGGATACAGGGTTGACAGCTGAGTCATGGTGATTATAGGGGCACAGTGTGGTGGATGCTTGGGGTTCAGGCAGAGTTCAAGCAGGGTTCCAGCAGAGAAGAAAATTCACTGTGGGTGTTACAGCATAAAGGTTTTATTGTAGGAATTAGACTGTACCCAATTGCAGGAAGAGTTTAGGAAGTCAGATTCCAAAAGGGGAAGGAGAAGATCAGAGACAGAGACTCTAACCAGTCAATCTGGGCAGCGAAGACCATGTAGTTTTCAACATGAGGCTGCAAAATTCGGGAGATAACCACAGCCTTTTGGAGGTTCTTATTATGGACAAGATTGAGTCATTGCCCCATGCAGCTAATATCATATCGTGTGGTGCATCTTTCTGACCTAGCCAGCCCCGACCCAAGAGCCAGCTTATTAGCAAAATCTGTTAGATAGACATGGTACGAAACCCTCTTAGATAGCAAAGACCCTTTAGTCACTAGAGAAATTGCAAGGCTTTAGAAGTTTATCGCTCAGAAACCAAGGACCAAGAATAATTATTAGGCTAAAGTTCACTGAAAACTCCATGAGGCCTAATGAATTTATGAATCTGGACAAAGAGATCTCCAGGCAAAATATTGAGTATAAGCAGGTTGCTTTTAGCAATGTATAGTCAGTTACTGCAAGAAAGAAAATAACTGGCCAGTGTTAAAGCCAAATTTGAAGGAAATGCAGAGACTTTGGAAATTTTTGAGTTGGAAAATAAATCTATTTCTCATTCCCAATCTCTCCAGTCAACAAAATATTTTCAAATGAGGATACAGCCCGGGGCAATAATCAAGTCCTTGACACATCCAGCAAGACTTTGTCTCAGAATAAAGACCAAATCAGTGATATGGCTATAAGGTCCTTTCTTAGCACACTTGTAGAAACTAAAGTGAGGTCTAGTGTATTTGCTCAGCTGCACAAAAAGTTTTACAGGAAGCGTAAGAGTGAAGTGCAAGAGCAGAATGATTGGCCCATGATACCAGTAAGTACACTGAGAGACCCACCACTGCCACTCACTGCTGTCAAGTTTGGTCTGACCCATAGAATATCTCAAAAAATGGTTGTGGATGTGACAAGACTTCTGGTATATGGAGTGGAATGGAATCAAATACATAGAAAATGCACAGTTTTTGAGAAAAACATGTAGGCAAACTACTGGCAACTATGGTTTAAAAAATACTGTTCAAAATCTAAAAAAATCTCTGTGCTGCAAACATCAACAGGCAGAAAGCAGGCTGAGAGATTTTCTCACCCACAAGGAAGAGCATATTTTCTAGATCTCTTCAGAAGTTCCTGAGGAGAGTGAACAAAAAAAAGAAAGAAAGAAAGAAAGAGAAGCTTCCCAGAAAATACAGCCAAAACCCACAGCAAAAAATAAAGAGAAACAGGCCCAGTGATCAGAATCTGAGTCTAATCATAACATTTCTACGGTGAGAAATCAGGCCCAGTGAGCAGAAAATGAGACAAATCAGGAAACACCATCCCCAAAGTAAGGAGATCTGACAATATCCACCAACCAAGTTTCAAAACTGCTAAGGACCAGTAAATATCATGTGCCTCTGACTCTCCCTCTTTTCAAATAAAAGTGTTTACTGTGGTTATTCTGGTCTCATTTCACTATCTTATTTTGGATATGTGTATTGAGGGAGGGAAGATAAACTTTTTCTTTTAGTTCAAAGTCTCAAAGCAAGAAGAATTGCATTTAGCCCAAGATTCATGAAACCTTGAACTTCAAGTCTAACACCATGATTTCTTAAAGCTTTCTGAGTTATGAGAAAGAGGTAAATATATTTTGTATGTTGGAGGAGTATTAATATTTACTAGCAAGACAGTGGATAACAGCAAGTTAGATTATTGTTCATAAATTATTGCCCTTCTAACACATACACACATCAGAATATGTTTCCAGCCTCTTGGTTTTAGAGATGGTCATGTGACTTGTTCTGGCTAGCAGAAAGATATGAAAATCATAGTGTACCAGGTCCAAGCCTAGCCCTTTAGAAGCCTCATCTGACTGTGGTATCACTTGTCTTCTTCACAAAAAAAAGCACGCTCAGTGTAGCTTGTTTGTTCCACAAAGAGAATAAGAGTCACAAGGAGCAGAGCTAACCCCAGTGTAGATCCACTGACCTCCAGGCAACCCCTAGATTCATGAGAAAGCCCAGCCAAGATCAGCAAATCACAGCCAAGACAAGCTGAGCCAGAACTACAAAATCTGATCCCCAGATACATGACGTGAAAGAAGTACTCTATGTTGTATGAAGCTGATATTTTGTGATTGTTTGTGATGCAACAGTATTTTCACTGTAGAAAGAATAAACTGGAAACAGCTGTAGGAGAAAAGAGAGGAAAAATAATATTTACTGGGTACTCATAAAACGGTACTAACTTTTTCCATCCCTGGGGGTTGGGGAAGGAAGCAATGTGAAATAGAATTCTAAGAAAAAAAGATCATTGCCATTGAGTCAGTTATGATCCACAGCAACCCTATAGGACAGAGTAGAACTGTCCCATAGGGTTTCCAAGACTGTAATTGTTATAGAAGCCAACTTTCACATGTTTCTCTCATGGAGCTGCTGGTGGGTTCAAATTGGTGACTTTTGGGTTAGCAGCCAAGGGCTTAGCCACTACACCACCAGGGTTCCTTAGAGTTCTAATTAAAAAAAAAAAAAAACTGCTATCAAGTCAATTCTGACTCATAGTGACACTATGGGATGGAGTAGAACTGTCCTGTAGAGTTTCCAAGGAGCACCTGGTGAATTTGAACTGCCAACCTTTGGTTAGCAGCCATAGCACTTAACCACTATAGCACCAGGGTTTTCTAGAGTTCTAATAGTTACGGAAAGTTTAATATAACCAAAATCAAATTTATGTTTCCCACAATCGTTTCCCACAATCATCCTTTCACCATCCTCAACCAGCACTACATTCACCATCTTTAAAAAAGGCAACTCCATTCTACCAGTGGTTCAGGTCAAACAATTTTGGAGTCACCCTAGATTTCTCTCCTCTTTTACTTCTCACTTCCAATTCATCACCAAATTTAGTTGGCTCTTCTTGCAAAATATATCCATAATCCAAAAATGTATACCATATCCCTTTCAATTCACTGCCATCTCTTGCCTTAACTTTGGCTAACTACTCCCCCTGCATCTCCAGTAGCCCTCCAACACTTCATTCTCCACATAGCAACTGGAGATTTTATAAAACAAGTCAAATCATGCTATTTTCTCTTTTTTTTTCTTTTGCTCACAATTTTACAATAACTCCCATATTTCTCAGAATAAAATTCTTTACAAGGACTCACAGAACCCAAGTGACTCAGATCGTCAGCCCTTACGCTTCCAGTTTAGCTCCTACCACAGTTGTACTTGCTGGTTCTGGTTCAGCTACATTGGTTTTTGTAGCAGATGCATTCAATACCCTATCTACCTTCTCTAAAAGTTTAGTTTGTAAACTTTGTTTACGGCTCCTTGCTATAAGCACCTATAACTCCTGACCTGAGCCTTTCTCGGGTGTACTTGGCCGACATTTAAGGAAAGAAGCCCTCAGCTAATGACTGATGGAATTTGGTGGATCAATATCCCTGCTTTCTTACTCCCTGAGTGGGACAATACTGAGGGCTTACTTGACACATCTTCCTGAGGTCCAGAGCAAGACTGAACCTCAGCTTCAGAGTGATGGCTTGCTTATCAGTTTACTTAGTGTTTGTTCCTTCTCATCCCTGTCTCACTTTCCCTTTCCTCTACCTGGGATTCCTAGAACATCTCCCAGGTAAACTACTTGAGTATGAAACTTCGGGAAAACTTAACATTTACAGCTTCCTTACTTGGTTTCTATGCAACCCGAACATACATTAGCACCTTTGCACTGACTTTTTACTCTAATAGTGCTCTTTTTCCTCAAGAATACATTTGGTACATTGAACACTAATGACCAAAGATCAGACTAGCTATGGAATGACATCAAGAACATAAATGCAGGGGTGGTGGAGACAAGATGGCCGACTAAGCCCACGTCTCCTTATATCCCTCTGGAAACCAAGACCTGAATTGACAATCAAACAGAGCCTTCTGATCACCTAATCAGCCTCAGGACATGGCACAGAGCTGTTAATTGGGACTTCATACCACTCAGCGAAAAACCTCCTCTCTTTCGCTGACTCCCGCTCCTGGATAGCCCCAGCTCTCACGGAGGGAAAGTAAACGCACCATTTTGACTTTTTTTTCCTCTGTCTCAGCTGGCGGGCGGAGCTGGGCCTTGCCTGGTGGCTGGACACAGACGCGCTGCTGGGGGGATAGGACGGCGAAATTCCCATATTTTGAGAGCCAGGCTCAGGACTCTGTTAATCTAGACACTTTGAGCCTTTTGTATTGTAGCTGCCTCAGTGGGGTTTGTGTGGAACTCCGCGGTCAGAGTGCGGAACACCACGGTCAGGGTGTGGAACGCCATGTTGGTACCGAGATTTTAGTGGGACCTCGTTCTTAGCTTGGGAGCCAGCGCCTACAAACAGGACAGTGCTTCTCCGACAGAAAAGTAGTGATTTTGCACAGAGCTGCCTGCATTGGGGGCCCTGCAACAGAAGCAGAGGAATCACTACCTCTCGGCACCTTTAGCCCCTCTGTCTGCTGCCTGTGTGGAGGACGCCATCTTGGGTATGGTGGCCGCAGCTGTACCTAATTCTTAGCTTGGGAACTGAAGCCTGCCCACAGGAGAGCGCTTTTCTATCACAAAACCAGTACTCAATGCAGTGTTGGCTAAGGCTAGGCCCTGTCAGCAGAGGCCACCAGGGCAGTAGCATTGCTGTATTCTGAACTAGTTTGTTATCATCTGGGGTTGGATATAGTGGTGCTTACTTTGTCAGATGAGAAGAGGGACCTCTACACGTGAAAACCTAACTGACTTGTGAACTGGTCAGATACCCCTTGCTTTACATTTGAAGACAGCCTAGAGAAACATTTGCAATCCATCCTCACAGTACCTCTTCCAGCCTCTATGTACTCACATGGGACCCAAAAAGCAACAGACAATTGTGGCATACAAGCAATCACTCATGGCTTCAGAAGGCTCCCAAACAAAGCAACCAAGGAATTTTCCAGATGAAGAAAGTTTTATGAAAGCATCAGGAAGTGAATACAAATTGAATACATACAGAGCCTTTCTAGACCTTATACAAAATGCAGCAGAACAAAATGAAAAATTAAGCAAGTTGTTCGATCTGACAGAACACCAGTACTCTGAAATCCAACAGATCAAGAAGAAAATCAAAGACATAGAAACTTCCATGCAAAGCCAAGAAAACAGAATGGAACAAATGGAAAAAAGAATTTCTGACTTGGAAGACAGAGCTACTGATGCCAGCGTCTATGAGCAGAAATCAGAAAAAAGAAACAATAAAAATGAAGAAATATTAAGAAGCATGTGGGACTCTATTAAGAGGAGCAATCTTCGATTAATTGGAGTCCCTGAACAGGGTGGGACATCTGAGAACACAGAGAGTATTGTTGCTGAGCTGCTGAAAGAAAACTTCCCAGAAATCATGAAGGAAGAGAACATAGACATCTCAGATGCATATCGTACGCCACCCAATATAAATCTCAAAAGAAAGACTCCAAGACATATTATAATCAAGCTTAACAAAATGAAACATAAGCAGCAACTCTTAAAGGCAGCAAGACTCAAGGCAAAGCTAACATTCAGAGGGAAACACTGTAGGCTCTCGTCAGATTTCTCAGCAGAAACCATGCTGGCACGGAGACAGGGGCACGACACATTCAAAGTCTTGAAGGAGAAGAACTTCCAACCAAGAATTATATATCCAGCAAAACTATCTTTCAAATACGAAAATGAAATTAAGACATTCGCAGATAAACAGAAACTCAGAGACTTTGTAAAAACCAAACCCAACCTACAAGAAATACTGAAAGAAGTCCTTGGCTTTGGCTTAGAAGAACAAAACCACTAACTTTATGTTTTAGAACGACACACTACTCAATACTCTACTCATTTAGGGAAGGCTCCAAAGTCAATCACAGCTTTGATTTGGAAAGAAGCAATCTAGTGATGATCATGAAAACTATGGTGTCATCATAATAAAAAGAGGGATGTACTACAGTCGTTATAGTCCTTCCAGATGGAGAGGAAGATGACAAGACTGGTAGTAATTGAAATTGGGTTTATAAATCGTTTATTAAGGAGGTTCATAGGGGCAGCTGTAAAGCACAACAAAGATGTATCATACCATTTCAAGAAATGTAACACACGAGTCTCAACAACTACAAAACCAGCTCTGAAAAAGGTGAAAAATCAACTCACAAAAAAGAGTGTCCCAGAACAGACTAATAAGAACAACAGAGAAAACATTAACATAAAAATAAACATATCACAATGGCAGCACTGAACACATATGTATCAATAATTACATTGAACGTGAATGGACTGAATGCTCCAGTAAAGAGACACCGAGTGTCATCTTGGATCAAAAGACACGACCCATCCATATGTTGTCTACAAGAAACTCACTTGAGACCTAAAGACAGGAACAAACTGAAAATTAAAGGATGGAAGAATACATATCAAGCTAACAATGAACAAAGAAGAGCAGGGGTGGCAATTCTAATCTCAGAAAAAATCAATTTTAATGTCAAATCCACCATCGTGGACAAAGATGGACACTATTTATTGCTGAAAGGTTCAGTACACAAGCAAGACTTAACTATATTAAACATTTATGCAGCTAATGTCAGAGCACCTAAATATGTCGAAGAAACACTGACTACGTTCAACAGAGAGTTAGATGACTCACAATAATAGTGGGAGACTTTAATACTCCACTCTCATTACTAGACAGATCATCTAGAAAAAAGCTCAGGAAGGATACAGAAGACCTCATTGACACAATTAACCAACTAAACCTCATTGATATATACAGAACTTTCAACCCATCAGCAGACAACTACACCTTCTTCTCCAGTGCACATGGAACATTCTCCAGAATTGACCAAGTGATAGGCCATAATGCATTGCTCAACAAAATCCATACCATTGAATTACTGCAAAGCATCTTCTCAGATCATAAAGCCATCAAAGTTGAAATCAATAGCAGAAGAAACATAGATAGAAAGTGGAACTCTTGGAAACTGAACAACATCTTGCTCAAAAAAACATGGGTTATAGAGGAAATCAAGGATGAATGAAAGAAATTCATGGACTCCAAAGAGAATGAAAACACTTCCTACCAGAACCTATGGGATACAGCCAAAGCAGTGCTCAGAGGTCAGTTTATCTCCATAAATGCACACATCTGGAAGGAAGAAAGAAACCAAATCAAGGAACTAACTCTACAGCTTGAACAAATAGAAAGAGAACAACAGAAGAACCCCTCGGGCGCCAGAAGAAATGAGATCATAAAGATTAGAGCAGAGCTAAATGAATTAGAGAATAGAAAAACAATTGAAAAAATTGAAAAGACCAAAAGCTGATTTTTTGAAAAGATCAACAAAATTGATAAACCACTGGCTAAACTTACTAAAGAAAAGCAGGAAAGGAAACAAATAACCCAAATTAGAAATGAGAGGGGAGTTGTCACCACAGATGCAACAGAAATCAAAAACATCATAACAGAATACTATGAAAGACTGTACTCTAACAAATTTGAAAACCTAGGGGAAATGGAACAATTCCTTGACTCATACCACCTACCCAAATTATCACAATGTGAAGCAGAACAACTTAATAAACCCATCACAAAGGAAGAGATTGAAAAGGTCATCAAAACACTGCCAACCAAAAAAAGTCCGGGCCCAGATGGCTTCACAGCAGAATTCTACCAAGCATTTAGAGAAGAGTTATCCCCAATACTATTGAGACTATTTCACAGTATAGAAAGGGATGGAGTACTCCCAAACTCATTCTATGAAGCTAGCATAACCCTGATACCTAAGCCAGGGAAAGATCCAACAAAGACAGAGAACTACAGACCGATATCACTCATGAACGTAGATGCAAAAATTTTCAACAAAATTCTTGCCAACAGAATACAACAACATATCAAGAAAATAATCCATCATGACCAAGTGGGATTCATACCAGGGATGCAAGGCTGGTTCAACATCAGGAAAACAATTAATGTGATTAACCACATAAATAACACAAAAGATAAAGATCACCTGATTTTGTCCATTGACGCCGAAAAAGCATTTGATAAAGTCCAACACCCATTCATGCTAAAAACTCTTAGCAAAATGGGCATAGACGGCAAATTCCTGAACACAATAAGGGCCATTTATACAAAGCCAATTGCCCACATCATCCTGAATGGAGAGAGACTGAAAGACTTTCCCCTGAGATCAGGAACTAGACAAAGATGCCCACTGTCACCTCTCCTATTCAACATTGTGCTAGAAGTTCTAGCCAGAGCAATTCGACAAGACGAAGAAATAAAGGGCATCTGCATCGGCAAAGAGGAAGTTAAAATCTCCCTGTTCGCAGATGATATGATTGTATATGCAGAGAACCCCAAGGAATCTATAAGTAAGCTACTCAAACTGATAGAAGAGTTCAGCAAAGTCTCAGGATACAAGATAAACATAAGTAAATCAGTAGGTTTCCTTTATACCATCAACGAGACTGTTGAGGAAATTATGAAATCAATACCATTTACGATAGCCCCTAAGAAGATAAAGTACCTAGGAATTAATCTAATCAGAGAAACAACAGACCTTTACAAAGAGAACTACAAGCCCTTACTACAAGAAACTAAGAGAGACTTAGATAAATGGAAAAACCTACCCTGCTCATGGATAGGAAGACTTAACATTGTGAAAATGTCTATTTTACCCAAAGCAATTTATTTATATAATGCAATCCCAATACAAGTTCCAGCATCATTTTTTAATGAGATGGAGAAACAAATCACCAATTTTGTTTGGAAAGGAAAGAAGCCCCGGATAAGTAAGGTACTACTAAAGAAGAAGAACACACTAGGAGGCCTCTCATTACCCGACCTAAGAACATACTACACTGCCACAGTGGTCAAAACAGCCTGGTACTGGTACAAGAACAGACAGATGGATCAATGGAACAGAATTGAGACCCTAGAGATGACACCATCTGCCTATGAACAGTTGATATTCGACAAAGGCCCTAAGACATTAAACTGGGGTAGAAACAGTATCTTCAACAAATGGTGCTGGCAAAATTGGTTATCCATCTGCAATAAACTGAATCAAGATCCATATCTTACACCTTATACAAAAACCAACTCCAACTGGATAAAATACCTAAATATCAAACCTAAAACAATAAAGCTCATCCAAGAAAAGGTAGGAACAACAATGGAAGTTTTAATACACAATGAGGACAGACTCCAAAATCTGTCAAAGAAACCTCAATCAACAGAAGAGAAAATAGACAAATGGGAACTATTAAGAATCAAACACTTTTGCTCACCCAAAGACTTTATTAATAGAATTAAAAGAACACCAACAGAATGGGAAAAAATATTTGGCAACTCTATGTCAGACCGACGCCTGATCTCCATAATCTATAGGATACTACAAAATATCAATAAGAAGAAGATAAACCATCCAATTAAGCGATGGGCAAAGGAGATGGACACTTCACTAAACAGGAGATCCAGGCAGCCAAAAAACACATGTGGACATGTTCATGATATTTAGTTATTAAAGAAATTCAAATCAAGACAACAATGAGATACCATCTCACCCCAACAAGATTGGCCATGATCCAGAAAACACAAAACAACAAACGCTGGAGAGGCTGTGGAGAAAGTGGAACCCTCTTACACTGTTGGTGGGGTTGCAAAATGGTCCAGCCTCTTTGACAGGCAATCTGGCGCTTCCTTAAAAAAATGGATATCAATATGCCATTTGACCCAGTAATTCCACTATTTGGAATATATCCTACAGATTCAAGGCCTTTCACACCAACAGACACATGCACCAGAATGTTTATCGCAGCACAATCCACGATAGCAAAAATATGGAATCAACCCAGATGCCCAACAATAGAAGAATGGATAGGTAAACTGTGGTACATATACTCAGTGGAGCACTACACAATGATAAAGAATAACAATGATTCCAGGAAACATCTCCTAAACTGGTTTCAACTGGAAGACATTATGTTGAGTGAAAGTAGTCAGCGACAAAAGGACAAATACTGTATGAGACCTCTACGATAAGATCTCAAAAACAGACTTGTGTATAGAAGAAAAGACTCTTTGACAGCTGCAATGGAGGAGAGGGAGGGAGGGCCGGGGGGGAGGTTTTAGTTTAGATAGTTACTAGAAATCTAGTTGGGAGAAAGCGGTGACAGCACACATTAGAAACAAGAACAACATTAAGTGGACTTCAGCATAACTTGAGTACTCCTTCCATCTTAACTCAATACTGCAAGGATAGAGTAGCTGGGGCGGGGGGCGGGGGACCATGCTCCTAGGTGAATTCCAGGCCAATTGGCACAACTAGCATTTTGCTAAGAGAGCTCTCTGCACCCCACATTGGTGAGTGGCGTCTGGGGTCTTAAAAGCTGCCAAGCTGCCATCCAAGGAGACAGCAAATGGTCCCAACTCAACAGGAACGGATGCTCACTGAGGACCAAAATGACATGCGGTAAAGACAACCGAGAAGACGGAGAGACCCACGAGAGTGGGTGCCTACATCGACTTGGGACCAGAGGAACCGGATGGTGCCCGGCCACCACCAGTGATAGCCACGATAGAGCTCACAGAGAGGAGTCTCACTGGCAACACAAGAATAAAGAGGTGCATCATGAGATCTCCACTAAAAGACCTCAATTGATGGTCCAGCTGTTTTGGGGTTCCTCTGAGAGCCTGGCCCCCTGCCCTGATGCTGCCCTTTCCCATAAATTATAACAAAGGTCCACTCTTTGGACAGGAATGGATTGGACTTGGCAAGGCAGAGTGACCATATATTGGAAGCACTTTATGGTTCTATACATCTATAGGATATCATCTTGCTGACCTCTGGCTGGAGGAAGGGGCGTGTACGGACAGGAGGGGAAAGGAGACTGTTGGGAGGATGAGACATGTACGGAGCAGAGAGGAATAGTGTGCTGTCACCGGACAGGGAGAGCAGCGGAAGCTGCATATAGAGGGGTAGGTAAATTTATATGTGAATGTACATTTTCACTCAGTTATGTTAAATAAAAATTTTAAAAAAAGAACATAAATGCATAAAGAAAGAAAAATGTCATTTAGATAGAAAAGAAAGAAAAGATCAAAATGAATTTCAGAAGAGACTCTGAAACTTGCTCCTGAATGTACAGTAACTAAAGCCAAAGGAAGAAATGTTGCATATAATAGAGTTGAGTAGATTTCAAAGGATTGTTTGAAAAGGCAAAGTATAATTAAATGTGAAAACACCTAGAGTTAGGAAACCAAACAGGAACAACACACTCACTATTTCTCAAGCTCAAAGAACTAAAAAATTAAATTCAGGTCTTGAGTTGAAATACTTAAGGATTCTAGAAGGAAAATATTAAATAACATAGGAATCATCTAAATAAGATGAAAGGAATATATAGTCATTGTACCAGAAAGAACTGGTCCATGTTCAGCCTCTTCAGGAAAGAGTATATGATCAAGAACTAATTCTGTACTGAAGAGGATGGCAAAAACCAAGTTTCCAGAAATTGACAGAATACCAACTGAGATATTTCAACAAAGAGGAGCAGTGTTTGAGGTTCTCACTCATCTATGTAGAGAAATTTGGAAGACAGCTACCTAACTTATTGGAAGAGTCTGTACTTGTACATATTCTAAAGAAAAGGTGATCCAATAGAATGTGGAAATTGTAAATATGTATATATATATATATTTAATATCACATACAAGTAAAATTTTGCTCAAAACCATTCAAAAATGGTTGCACTAGTACATTTAAGAATTGTCAGAAGTTAAAGCCATATTCAGAAGACAACAAGAACAAGGGATATCATCACTAATGTCCTATGATATTGACTGAAAGCAGAGAATACCAGAAATACATTTAGCTATGTTTTATTGACCATGCAAAGACATTCGACTATATAGATCACAATAAATTATGTATAACATTACAAAGAAAGGAAATTTCAGAGCACTTAATTGTGCTTATGAGGAACCTATATGTAGACCCAAAGACAGTCATTCAAACAGAACAAGAGGGTACTGCATGGTTTAAAGTCAGGAAAAGTGTAGTCTGGGTGATATCCTTTCATCATACTTATTCAATTTGTATGCTGTGCAAATAATCCAAGAAAATGGACCATGTGAAGAAGAATGCAACATTAAGATTGGAGGAAAATTCATTAACAACCTGTAATATGTAGATGACATAAACTTGCTTACAGAAGGCAAAGAGGACTTGAAAGTCAAAGACTACAGTCCTCAGTATGAATTGCATTTTAACATAAAATTAATAACAGTCCTCATGATTGGACCAATAAACTACATCATGTCAAGAGGAGAAAAGATTGAAGCTGTTACAGTTTAATTTTACTTGGATCCACAATCAACACTCATGGGAGCCACAGTTAGGAAATCAAACAACCTGTTGCATCGGACAAATCTGTCACAAAAGACCTCTTTAAAGTGTTGAAAAGTAAAGATATCACTTTCAAGGACTAAAGTGTGCCTGACTCAATAAATGATGTTTTCAATCACCTCATATGCAAGCAAAAGCTAGACAATGAACAAGGAAGACCAAAGAAGAATTTATACTTTTGAATTATGGTGTTGGCAAGGAACACTGAATACACCATGAGCGGCCAGAAGAATAAACAAATCTGTCTGGGAAGAAGTACAGCCATAATGTTCGTTAGAAGTGAATATGGTGAAACTTCATCTTACATACTTTGGGCATGTTATCAGGAGGGAAAAGTCTTGGTAAATTAGAGGGTCAGGAAAAAGAGGAAGATCCTCAACAAGATGGACTGACACACTGTCTACAATAGTGAGCAGTAACGACACCATGAAATAAACATACTATCCATAAGTGCAATGGTCTAATTAAAAAAAAAAAAATCATCTATATGAGGTAAAACGGAGTAAAAATTACTCTAAAACAAAGATGAGAAGATAAGGGCAAGGAAACTAGAGTACTGGAAATGGGGCAATCAGAACACAGTTAAAGAGAATGTCAGCACATTGTAAAAAACATAACTAATGCCAATGAATTCCCTGTATAGAAATTGTCAAGCGGGAATCTGATTTAATGTGTAAATTTTCACCAAAAACACAGTAAAATATTATTTTAAAAAAATACGGAGGTGGGGCCAAGATGACCGACTAGACACACATCTCTTCGATTCCCTCTGACAACTAAGGACTAGAGAAGTAATTAAACAGAGCAATGTGGACATTCTCGGAGTCCCAAGATCAGGCATAGTGTTGTGAACTTGGACTGGGTAACATGAAGGGGGAAACTACCTTTGTTGGAGGCAAGGCAATGGTACACTGAGTCCTGCTTCTACTGGTGCATCATCTGAGTGGATTACAGGTATGGATGCCTTCTTGGTCAACTAGGAGACTGAAACTGGGTCTGCTGAGCCTGTGAGCCTGTGAGCCTGGCATGGGCTGGCTACTTTGCTGAACCGCAGTCCCCAAGTAAACAGAGTAGCCTACAGCTTAGGACAGCCAAAGCTAGAGAACCCAAAAGCAGCTGGTGACTGAGGGTACCAGTGTCCCTCCCCCTTCTCTTCTCTGAGTTGTGATACAAATGCTGCTGTTTCATTGTAGGAGAGGTGACATTAGTGAGATGCCATCTTGGTCAACTGAGAGGCAGAGTGAGCCATACATTAGGGCTCAGATGGTGCTAATTCCCATGCTGAGCAACAGTGCCTGTCTGTGATTCTCCCAGCAGAAAATCTGTTTTTATACCGTTGTACTTAAAGAACCTAGTGGCAGCTGGTGGCCAAGGGCAGCAGTGCCTTGACCCCTCCCTTCTTTGAGCCAAGTCATAGCATCTGTAGACAGCCCATAAGGTGTTGCCTTTGTCAGCCAGGAGGCGGGGCCTGCCACCTTTGAAGGCACAGCTGCTATCAGTTGGGACTGGTCAATGCCTCTCTCAGTGGAAAAGCAGTTTTTAAGATAAGAGCAGCTAGAGAATGCAGTGGTGACCAGCAACTGAGTGTTGCAGTGTCATTTTCAACACCCTGCACCTAGCCGCATCATAAGATTGGCTGACGGCCCCTCAAAGATTCCATAAGTAGGGTGCTGTCATTGTCAGCCACAAGGTGGGGTCTGCCAACCCCGAGGGCTCTGCTGCTTTGGGCTGCTGCTGGACAACATCCCTGTCAGCAGAAACACAGTTTTTAAGATACTCACATCTAGAGAATGCAGTGGTCCCTGGCAGCTGAGTAAGGTGGCATCCTTCTTGCCATAGCCTTGACTGGTGTGACACTGGAGAACTAGTACAAGTAGCTTGCCACCTTTGTCAGTCAGGAGGCAGGGCCTGCCAACCACAAGGCCCCAGATGGGGCCAGCCACCAAGGTGGTCAGCATCATAGAGCTTGACAGCCTATGTTGCCAGAGAAACTATACATAAGTCAGCTGCACCTAGAGAATACAGGGGCAGCTGGCAACAAAATCTAGCAGTGCCCTTACTCAGTGCCTTCTTAGAACTACTTCACAGCTTCCACTGGCGTAACACTGGAAACACCAAATAGCTCCTTAGTGGCACGAAAACAACAATCAATATTTAGCCATTCAAAGAAGAAGACCACCATGGCTCTGGAGATCTCCTAAAATAAAGAATTGAAAAACTTGCCAGATGAAGAAGCCTTTCCAAAATTATCAGAGGTAAATACAAAAGAATTGTGCATAGGACACTTCTACACATTAAATGAAAAGGAGCAGAACAAAATGAAAAGTTAAGTAAACTATATGAATTCCTGGAAACCCTGGTGGGTTAAGTGCTACATCGGCTAACAAAAGAGTTGGCAGTTCAAATCCACCAGGCACTAATTGGAAACTCTGTGGGGCAGCTCTACTCTGATCTCAAGGGTCACTATGAGCTGGACCTGACTCAATGGCAGTGGGTTTTTTTTTTTTTTTCCTTATATGAACTACCAGAACATCAATGATCTGGAATCCAGCAGATCAATAATAAAATTACAGAATTAGGCAACGAAAAGCCAAAAGAGCAGGACTGAGGAAATGAAATGCAGAATTAATGAAACTGAATATAAAGTAACTGACACCAGCATTTGTGAGGAGAAATCAGATTAAAAAAAAAACAAGAAAAATGAAGATGCTTTAAGAAGCATGTGGGACTTTATCAAGAGGAATAATCTGCAAATAATTGGAGTTCCTGAAGAAGGAGGGATAGTAGAAAATATAGACAGAATTGTTGAAGAGTTACAGACTGAAAACTTCCCTGACACCATGAAAGAAGACAACACACATATTCAAGATGCTTATCAAACAACACAAAAACCAGACCCCAAAAGAAAGACATGGTGGTAATCATATATATATAATAAAACAAACATAAAGAGTGGCTCTTAAAGGCAGCTAGACTTAAAGCAAAACTAACATACAAATGAAAGCCCTGTAGGCAATCCTCAGACTTCTTGGCAGAAACAATGTTGGCAAGGAGGCAATGGGATGACACATACAAAAACCTTTGAAGGAGAATTATATATCCTGCAAAATTGTCTCTCAAATATGATGGTGAAATTAAGACATTCTCAGACAGACAGATGTTAAGAGACTTTGAAAAACCAAACCAAAGCTACAAGAAATACTCAAAGAAGCTCTTTGTTTAGAAGAACAATAATATCAGATGTACAATTAAAGATGCAATGCAAGACACAGTATCCAGGGTCCTACTCAGTTAGGAGAGTTACAAAGCTCAATCAAAGCTAAAATACTAAAAGTAGGGAACCAGAGATCTTAATATGAAAACTATGCCATCATCACACTATAAAAAAGGATATATTACAGCAGTTATAACTCTTTTAAGATGGAGAGGAAATTAAGGAGCTATACAGAAGTTAAAGATCAGTTTAAACTTAGAACATTAAGGGAATCAAAGGGGCAGCTTCAAAGCAAACTAACAATGCTACATATCAAAACAAGAAACACAAGACAGGAGTCTCAACAAACAGAAAACCAACACAGAAAAGAATGAAAAGTAAACCAATAAGGAAAAACAACACAGAACAGAATATTAAGAGGAACAAAGAAAATATCAACAGTACAAAAATAAAGGCACCAAAAGGACAATAGTAGAAAAACATCCATCAGTAATTACACTGAATGTAAATAGATTGAATGCTCCAATAAAGATGCAGAGAGTAATACCTAGCATCAAAACCCATGATCTGTCTATATGTTGCATACAAGAAATACAACTTAGACTCAAATATATGAACAAACTGAAAATTAAAGGATGGAAAAATATATATGAAGTTAACAACATGCAAAGAAGAGCAGGAGTAGCAATGCTAATCCCAGATAAAATATATTTGAATGTAAAATTTATCGTTGTAGACAAGGATGGTCACTGAAATGTTCAATATATAAGCAGGATATAACAACATTAAATATTTATGCACCCAATATCAGAGCACCTAAATACATCAGACAAATACTGACAATGCTAAAAAATGAGACAGATCACTCAACAATAATAGTAGCAGACTTCAACACTCCACTTTCACTCGTAGATAGATCATCCAGAAAGAAGCTCAGTAAAGATATGGAAGTTCTCAATGTGACAATGAACCAAAGAGACTTCATCTATATATACAGAAATTCTTACCCAACAAGAGATAAGTACAACTTCTTTACCAATGCACATGGAACATTCTCTAGAATAGACCATGTATTATGTCATGAAGTGAGGCTCAACAAAATCCAAAATATTGCAAAGCATCTTTTTGGACCATAAAGCCATAAAAGTAAAAATCAATAGCAGGAAAAACATGGGCAGAAATTTAAACACATGAAATCAAAAATGCAATCAACAACTTTATGGATTCAAATGAGATCGAAAACACAGCCTACTAGAACCTATGGGATACAATCAAAGCAGTGCTCAAAGGTCAACTTATCTCTATAAATGCACACATTCAAAATGAATAAAGGGCCCAAACCAAAAAGGTAGCACTATAGCTTGAGGAAGTAGAAAGAATCTGTTGGGCACCAGAAGAAAACAAATAATAAAGATTAGAGCAGAACTAAATAAATTAGAGAATAGAAAAGTATTTGAAAGAATTAACAAAACCAAAAGCTGTATTTTTTTTTCTTTTAAAGATCAACAAAATTGACAAACCATTGGCTAAACTTACAAAAGAAAAATAAGAGAGGAGACAAGTTAGCCAAATGAGAAATGACACGGGAGATGTCACAACAGACCCAACCAAAATCAAAGGTCTCATAACAGAATGCTACAAAAGACTGTACTCTAACAGATTTGAAAACCTAGAGGAAATGGACAAGTTTCTAGATTCACATCGTCTACCAAAAATAACACAAGGAGAAGTAACATATCTTAATTAAGCCCATCAAGAAAGAAGAGATTGAAAAAGTAATAATAAAAAAACTACCAACAAAAAAAATCCTGGCCCAGATGTCTTCACTGGAGAATTCTACAGAGAGGAATTAATTCCAATACTACTGAGGCTATTTCATAGCATACAAAAGGATGGAGATGGAGACACAAATCACCAAATTTGTTTGGAAAGGGAAGAAACCACAGATAAATAACCACTACTGCAAAAGAAGAACACAGTGGGAGGCCTCACACTCCCCACCCTTAAAACCTACTACACTGCCACAATACTCAAAACAACCTGGTATTGGCACAGGAAGAGACATACAGACCAATGGAACAGAATTGAGACCCCAGAAATATCACCATCCTCTTATGAAGAGATGATATTTGACAAAGCCCCAAAGGTTGTAAACTGGCGTCAAAACAGTCTCTTTAAAATTGGATAGCCATCTGGCAAAATTGGATAGCCATCTGCAACAAACTGAAACAAGACCCATATCTCACACTTCACACAAAAACTAATTCAAAATGGATCAAAGACCTTAACAAATCTAAAACGATAAAGATCATGCAAGAAAAAATAGGGTCCACAATGGAAGTTCTAGTACACAGCTTAGATAGACTATAAAATCTGACCAACAAGGCACAAAAAACAGAAAAGAAAAATAGACAAATGGGAACTACTAAGAATCAAGCACTTATGCTCAGCCAAAGACTTTATTAAGAGAGTTAGAAGACTACCTTTAGAATGGGAAAAAATATTTGGCAACTACATGTCAGACAGATGTCTGATTTCCATAATCTACAAGGTACTGCAAAATATCAACAAGAAGAAGGTAAAAAAACCCAATCAAGAAATGGGCAAAGGAGGTGGACAGACACTTCACCAAAGATGACATCCAGGCAGCCAAAAGACACAAGAAGAAATGTTCAGGATAATTAGCTCTTAAAGAAATACAAATCAAAACTACAATGAGATACCATGTCATCCCAACAAGATTGGCCATAATCCAAAAAACACAAAACAACTAATGCTGGAGAGGCTGTGGAGATATTAGAACTCTCCTACATTCTTGGTGGGATTGCAAAATGGCACAACTTCTTCGGAAAGCAATTTGGCGCTTCCTTGAAAAGCTAGAAATAGAAATATCATATGATCCAGCAATCCCACTGCTCGGAATACATCCTACAGAAATAAAGGTAGTCACATGAACAGATATATGCACACGAATGTTTATTGCAGCACTCTCCACAATAGCAGACAGACTCAACCTAGATGCCCATCAACAGATGAATGGAGAAATAAACTGGTACATATACTCAATGGAACACTATACAATGTTAAAGAACAATGATGACTTTAGGAAGCATCTCATAACCTGGTTTCAACTAGAAGACACCATGCTGAGTGAAATCTGTCAGCTTGAAAAGGACAAGTATGAGACCTCTGCTATATGAACTTTAAAAAGGACTTATGCACAGAATAAAAGGCTCTTTGATAGCTACAAGTGTGCGAAGGGAAGTAGAGGGTCAATCATCGATTAGATCGCTGAAAGGAATTTGGTTACGTGAAACCAGCAGAGGGGAAATCAACATAACTGGACTACACTATAAACTGAAGTGTTTTCTAAACTCAACCTAATATTTCAAAGGACAGAGTATCAGGGACAGAGGCCTGGGGATCACGTTTTCAGGGGATGTTGAGATCATCTGACATAACTAGTCTTTTGCTAAGAGAGTCTTCTGCTCCCCATATTGGTGAATGGTGTCTGGGGTCATAAAAGCCAGCAAGCTGCCGTCTAAGGTACACCAAGTGGTCCCAACCCATCTGGAAGCGATGGTGACCAAGAACATCAAAGACATGAGGGAAAAAAAACCTAGGAGACAGAAAGACTCATATGAATGAGAGACTGTATCAACACGAGTCAAGAAGAACCAGATGGTGCTTGACCACCACTAGAGGCAGCTGTGATGGGGGACACAATATTGAGTCCCTGAGACAACAGGAGAAAAAGATGTGTGCAGCTCAAGAACTGTGCTAAAAGACCATAACTGGTGGTCCATCAGCCTGTAGGGCCCCCTAAGAACATGGTCCTGACAGGAGACCAGCACTGAGGTCAACTCTTCAGATAAGAATGGACTGGTCTCCTGGACACAGTGTGAACATATAGTGTGTGTATTTTATGGCTCTATACATTTATAGGTTTCTTTCTAGATGTATAGTTTCTATACATGTATGGTTTCTTTCTCGACGGGAGCGAAGAGGGTGGAGAGGAGGGGACAGGTGCTTGTTAAGTAGATACTAGAACTATGGAGTGAAAAGGAGGAATGTGCTGTCACTGGGTGAGGAGAGCAGATGAAGCAGCAAACAGACAGCCATGCAAAATGGATTTGGATTATATACTTTCACTTAATCACAATAAAAATAAAAAATAATAAATATTATTTAAAAATTGAAAAAGACAAAGGGGAGTCAGATTTTGACTCTGAAGAACAATTATCTGCAGCACTTTACTCTTCTGCCTGCGTCCCAGACATCCACAATGACACTAAACAGAAAGACCCCAAACTCTATACTCAGTTTCAAGGTTGAGATTTTGTTTTATGGCAGTGTTTTCTAATTATAAAATTAATACATGTTCGTTGTGGAAAATTCTGGGGAAAAAAAGCACCAACTAAGACTAACATTAATGTTTTTTTTATTTCAGATTTTATCATACAAATATATGACTCAAATATCTGATAAAAGATTAGTGTCATGCTTTATAAAATTTTTTCCTACTTTGTGCAATCTTAATAGTCTGTTGGGTACATTCATTGTGCTAATAGCCTTTGAAAATGTACTTTTTAATGTCTACACAATATTCCATTGAACTTACTTAGAAATGCCTTTACTCCTAAACATTTAGTTTGTGTCAAATTTTTTGGAGTCAATGAAGATGTACATACTCTGTTTCCATCTCTGGATTACTTCCTTAGGACCCACTCCTAGAAGCAGAACTGCTGCGTCATAAGGCACACATGTAGCTAACAAGGCATCTAATTCTAAATGGTAATCTCCAAAAGCCTCACTAATATTCACTCCCACCAATGGGTAGATAAGGTCCCAGATCTTATTTGAGAGAGATGTCTTTGGCTCAGTTAAGCTGCCTCTTCAGTGAATCCAAATCTCAATTTTCCAGATCAGGAAATAAAGCTGAGAGCAACAGGGTGACTTGCCTAAAGTTAGTACCAAACGAAAAAACAGTCTCGCCTCAGAAACAGGAGGAGGTAAATCAGGGACCAGGTGACACCCACTTAATAGAGACAACTCAACCCAGAATGTCACCTGACCATCCTCTGACCCCAAATCCTGGCCACCCCTGAATGCTCCTACAGATCAAATAAAACATACGACATCTTCAGTGACTCAAGAAACTTCACCTCTTGGAACCTGTCAGAACATTTCCAAATTATGGTCAAATTATGATTTCTCTCACCCACACAGTCACCAAATGACCCATGTGGTGAGGAATTTGCTACTCATTGCAGACAAGATCCAAAACCAATAAAATGTTCTGGCCTCAAGCTGTTCAATGGAAAGCCTCTATTTTTAAATCTAAAATAAAAACAATAATAAATTTCAAAGCTGTCAGTAAGTCTTAGGTGAACTCAAAACACAAGCCTTTGTCTTTTGCCCTCCTCTTAAAGCAAGATGAAAACTCCGTTCTCTACAGTTAGTTAGGTCCCAGCAGTGAGACCATAACTGTTTCCAGCATATTAATCAAAACTGTTGCTTAAGGAGCAATTTATAGCAACATTCCAAAGCCAGAGCTACATTTTAAAACATTCCCGCATCTCATTTTAGAACTCACAGTGGCTGTTTTCTTTTTCCAAGAACATATCAAAAATTGTCTTCCTAAAATAGAGCAATTTAGCCCTTGAATCATTCATTCTGTTTTCTCTACCCAATTTGAAAAAATATGTTCAAAGATAAATGTAACTAACAACCAACTAACTCGTTGTCATTGGGTCCATACCAACTGAAACATAGATCCAATGCAATTTATTTCATATGGTTCTGGTGTTTTACATTGGCACAGGTAATCCCTACGAAGACCACTGAAGTTCTGTAAGTGAATTCAGGGTCTTACAGAGATTAAGCGCTCTCTACAAGTCATCCTCTTTTATGTATTTGAGATCTTTTCATTTTAATCTTATTTTTACTCCTATTTTGAACTTTGTATACTTTTTCAGTTCAAATGAACATCAGTTGGCTGTAAACTCTTCAAGGAGAGGACAGATGACAAATCAACATGTCCTCAGCACAACACCCAACTCTGGCTCCAGCACCTACTCAATCCTCTTTAAGCATTTGTTACGTGCTGTCAAGTCCATTCCAAATGGTAGACACTCCTTGTAATACAGTAAAACTATCCCACAGGGTTCGTTCTCCAGGCTCTAACTTTTATGGAGCACATGCCCCAGTCCTTCTCCTGTGGAGTCTCTCAGAGGGTTCACAGTGCTAGCCTTTCAGTCAGTGTGTGCCAGGAAAGAAGAAAGCCTCACAGCCCCTAGGCAATTCACCCGGATTTCATAACAGAGGCAGACTGAACCCACCTCTTGGGTCTAGACTCAGTCTAGTCTGCCAACCTAAAGGAAAGAAAGGGCTACTAATTGTAAAATATTGATTTAAAATCCTTGCCTGATCTCTCAGACTGACTAGAAAACTTATAATGACTAACCTGGAGACTGTGAGGTTTTTTTCAGAGCTTGCCCAGGAGATTGAGCCAGATAATATTACCCGCTTTGCCCTGGGTCCTGAGAAAGCTACAGAGTCCAGATACCACCACAGTTCTTTTAAACTCCCCTGCCCCGCCTCGTGACTTGACTCACCTGTGACCCAACAGAACCACCCCCTACCATCTGGCTTGAGATGAGATATTAAGATACTACCTGGGTGACATCACCCACCTTGTGACTCCAGACCACCCAGGGACAGACCACCCTCCAAATGACATCACAGTTCCTCTAACAATCCCCTGTGACTCTGGATCACCTTGTGACTAATGACCTCTGAACCTTCCCTGTTGAGATGAGACATAAAGATACTGTCGAGGTGACATGACCTACCTTGTAACCGCAAGACTTTGCCCAGGGACCTGAGAAAGCTACAACTCCCCCCTTCCCTGGGCACCTGAATAACACCCCCTTTTTTTCTCTAACGCTTCCTCCTCCTTCTTATAAAATCCTCTGGCTTGAGATGAGATGTTAAGATGGTTTTTTAGGGTACTAGCCCACCATCTTCTCAGATCACCGGGCCACCCGAATAAAGCACAATCCCTACTCATCTCAACTTTCAGCTTCGTGGTGACGGGCAGCACGAAGCTGCGACCAGGTTTTTAGGTTACAGGAAGAACTTAGTTATTCCAGCCATGAATTTTTAGCATGTTTCTTGTGATATTGGTTAGGACTATGTTGAGACTATCGTTAGTATAGTAATTTTAGAACAGCAGATCTAAGAATTTTGTCATGAATTTCTATTAGTAAAACTTTTATTAACTTGTCCTTCTAATTCTGCTGTCCCCAAATGCCACAAATTGTTAGCAGAACGGTTGGGGGTTACAGTTCACCCAGAAGCAGCTCAGTAGAAAGGCCTGGAAATCAACTTTTGAACACTCTGCCACCGAAAACTCTCAGAGCACCATTCTGCTCTAACATACACAGTGCTGCCATGAGTTAGACAGCAACTTGACAGCAATTGGTTTTTTTCTACTACCTTTTGAAATTCGGTTTCATAAATTACAAGCAACTGAATATCTTAAGGGCATTATAAAAACAGAAAACTTAAAAATAAATAAATAACAAAATAATTAATAAGTAAACTTAAAAATACATTGAAACAGTGGTTTCATTCAGCAGTCCAGGCAATTGGTTTATGCAAATGTACACAAAAACATACATACACGCAAATGCAGTGGTGCGCACACACGGTTTGAAATGCTCGATGCATCTGGTTTGCGCCTGAGTCTATGTCTTTAGAACCAATATCTGGACAATAACCTCAGTCAGCAGCCAAGCTAGGTCCTTCAGGGAGCTGCAAACGAGCAGCAGTGCAAAGCATCCCACCCAACCCCACTGCTGTCGAGTAGATTCTGACTCATAGCTGCCATATAGGACAGAGTAGAACGGCCCCACAGGGTTTCCAAGGAGTGGCTGGTGGATTTGAACTGCCAACTTTTTGGTTAACAGCCTGAGCTCTTAACCATTGTTCCACGTTCCATTTTAAACCCACCTCACCTTAGATAACATTCTACAGGGGAGAATGGAGAATTTCCTGCCTGGTCTTGCTAGTCTATGTCACCAAAGCATCACTGCAAGATGCTTCGCGTTTCAGTATGTCAAAGCCAACATAAGACCTGAAGGATAAGCATATTTACCCACAGGAGAATTACCTGGGGAGTTTAGCGAAAATGTACATCATAATCACTTTAGAGAAAATAAAAGGGTAGGATTACACAAAAACTAGAAATTCCGTCTTGGGCGTTTTTCCCTAGATCAGCTTCAAAGCTCAACAGAAGGTATTCCCCTTTTGACCAGGCTGTGGCGCTCAAGGCAAGCGGTCCCGCGAAATGGCACGCAGAGCGCCAACCTGGAAGGGGCTGTCAAACAGCAAGTCCAGTCTTCTGAGAACGGACTGGACTCCCTTAGAAACTTCCGTTGGCTCCCCGGAGCGCTTGGGTGAACCCAAGAAGCATCTCAACTTCCCTATGTGCGAGTCAGCGCCATCGACATGTCAGGGACTGGCACAAAGTAGAATAAAAGGTCCCGAAAGGAGTAGGGGCCCTCGGAGGGCGACTTAGCCATTTGATAGATAAAATGCTGACTCATCCTGGACGCCAGAGAGCCGCCCGGAGCAGCTGCGGACAGACTGCGAGGCAGCAACGGGGGAGGACTGGACGGCTCCGAAAGCAACTCGCCGTTGGGGGCGGGGACTGTCAGAAGAGCCCCCGATTAAAAGAGCCGTGCTTGGCGGCGGTCGGGCGAGTCTCAAGTCGGCTCAGGTCTAAAGCAGGGCTGGAGTCTAAAGTCGGCTGTGTGGGTAAACAGCCAAATCCTAGTGAACCTTACGGTGATCCAACGTTTTAGAAATTTCCCGGCTTCTGCCCTTCAAATTTCATGAGAGGTCTTTTCAAGTTACTTGCTCCTTTTTTCATATGCAAATAATTTCAAGGAGATGTTTTTCCCAGTGTACTATTACTTTGCAAAATTGAGATCGTCTTTTGCAAGTAAAAAATGAGTCGGATCCGACTCCACGGCACTTGGCTTGGCTTGGCTTTGCAAGTAAAAAGACCTTCTCTTATTGGATCACTGTTTAAATACAGGTAGTTATCATCTCTATTTAAATAAACTTGAGGTGAAAAATGAGGCCGTGAAGGCCAACGTTCAGCTTGAAAAGAATTTCTTCCGAAACCTGGGCTAAACATGTCTTGCTTAAGTCTGCAAGTTTTCAAGGAAAGGCTTCTAAAACAGAATGTTTCTGAAACGCCAAATTTTAAAAACAAATAAAGAACGAGTTTATTCAGTAAAACAAAGCCTATACTACAGCCCTACCCCTTCAAAGAATAAAATCAACTCTCTAGAGATATGCGCATTTGGATAGGCTTCCAATTTCTAAATAACGTCTAATTGGAGTCATAATGCATACAAATGTTATTCAGTTTCTTGAAAATTTGGGATGGACACCAAGAGAGGATTGTGGTTCACAGTTGTGCAATAAGTAAGAATAAAGGAAAGAATGAGACAGAGCCAGCATCCCCCACGGCACTAACTACTTTTTATGAGGCTTGAGTAAACAGAGTAGTGCACACCTCTTCCAGTAACATTTAATTTCCATACAATCCGTAGTAAGAACCTAGAACGAGGAGCTCAGTCGTTTCATTCCGATTTTCTGTTTCATCCTTATACCAGTCCCTGGAAAGTTCTCTGGGAGGCTCCTTTTTCCCAATACACACAGGCTTACTGCTCTAGGGGAGGCCAAGTCCTGTACCTTTTCAGATAGGAGGACATGCTACGGTTCGGTGACCCTAGGAGTCGCTAGCTTGGTAGATATTCACATGGATTCTCTTCTCTGAGTGAACCTTCCCGCAGAAGCAAGAGTGAATGCTGGTGCTGGATTATGTTAATCTAACTATATGGGTCCCAAGATGGAGTCATTTATGCTAAGCCCCAGGACAGCAAATGGAAACCTAACCAAGTTTCTGTTGTCTGTTAATACCTGCCCATCCCAGGAACAGAAACCTAAGTTAATCATTTGACCCTCACAGAAATGGGATTCTAAGCCAGCCAACTGGAAACCCTGTAATGGTGCAGTGTTACCGCGTTCCAATCTACCGGGCACTCCATGGAAACTCTATGAGGCAGGTCTACTGTGTTCTATAGGGTCCCTGTGAGTTGGCACCAACATGACAACAATGAATTTGGTTTTTGTTATTGTTGTTTTGTTTTACTCAGATTAACCGAATTCAAAATTTCTCCTTGATCCCAAATAAAGAAAGAAAATAAACACTGGCTAATCCAAAATTTGTCCAGTATGGTTTCCTTGTACCTGTGGATCTGTGCTTACAGAAACCCTTGACCTTTGCATCATGCTTCTGAGCTCTTGCCTGACTTCCAGATTAGATGTTCCCAACTCATGAATTGAAAATAAAGCCCGTGAGTTTGTGAACAAATTTAATAATGTGGAAATTATAATTTTAACTGTTTCTATTAATTTATTGTATAATGTGGAGAAGGGCAGAAAATGGAAACCAGGCTGCTCCAATGTGTCCATGGCAGCTGATTGAAAACCACCTGCAGAGAAAAGACAAGGATCTGTTTTTTCCAGCTACACACATTCTTCACAATAGATATATATGTCTAAGAAACGTAAGAAATAGTCCTGGTCTGTAAGAAGGGAGGAAGGAAGGAAGCGAGAGAGGGAAGGAAAGAAGACGGGAGGGAGGGAGTCATTTACCCTTTCAGTGCCTCTGTTTCCTCATCTGTAAAATGGAAAAATGCAACTATTCAGAGAGTTGTAAAGTGTGAGTTAATACATGCAAAGTTATTTGGGAGAGTTATCCAGTGCTGCTACAGCAAAAATGCCACGCAAGTAGGTGGCTTTAACAAAAACAAATTTGTTCTCTCACAGACCAAGTGGCTAGAAGTCCAAATTCAGGGCACCAGCTCCCATGGAAGGCTTTCTGTCTTTCTGGCTCTGGGGAAAGGTCCTTGTCGTCATTCTTCCCCTTGTCTAGGAATTTCTCAGCACTGGCACCCAAATCCGAAGAACACACTCTGCTCTGGCAGCTTCTTTCTTGGTGGTAGTGAGATCCCTCTCTCTCTGCTCACTTCTCTTTTCTGTCACCTTCTAACTATTGTAAGATAAAAGCTGATGCAAACCACTCACATTGGCTCTCACATTGATCTTTTGTAACACAACCTAATCTTGCCTCTTTAACCACAGCTGTAAGTTGGGATTTGTAAGGCAGAGCAAAATACATCAGATCACAAATGGAAGACAAGTACATAAAACTGGGGATCATGGCCTAACCAAGTTGACATACATTTTTTTGGAGACACAATTCAGTCCATGACAGGTACATAGAGTATGCATGATGTATTACTGTATTGTTGCTATTATAATAAAACCTATGAAAGCCAGAACTCATGTAAGGGGGAATCCTGTCAGAGAAGGAAAAGTAAAAAATTTTCCACAAAATAAAGAGCAACAGAAAAATGGTGACGGCACCCTGTCAGAGGTGGAAAACCTGGGAGAACGAAAATCACAAGACAGTCCCTTTGAATTCCGTCTGTCACAGGTTTTACTGTATTTTTTTTCTTTATCTTGTACCTGTTAAAAATTAAGATTGCCACAATAGTAAATTAGTATACGAACTAGTAAGCTTTGTTATTCTGGTTTGGAAGTTAGACAAAAGTTCCAGAGTATAGTGCAAAGTAGAAGGACTTTTGTAAGCACAAACCCAAAGAATGTGAAAGCTACATTTGGCAAATTTCAGATAGGCTGGTGGACATTTTCTTTCCTTATTTGGGATCAAGGAGAAATTCTAAACTAAGTTAAGCTGAGTAGGAAAATTCTAATTGGTTAGCTTAGGTTTCCATTTGGGGGAGAGTCAACTCATTAGCTTGGATTTCAGCTTCTGGGAAGATTAAGTATCAAATGAATACGAGAACTGCCAATTTGTCAACTTGTCCTAGAAAAAGTGCTACATAGCTCACTGCTGAATATCACTATGGTCTCTTTGAAGTACTCCTCTTAGGACGCTGTGCACCGAGGCCAGCACCTAGTCCACGTTTCAAAGCAACATTGGAACTCATTTTCTGAAATGGCCATCAGAGCTGTCATTGTATTACCCTTGATGTCCTGAATTTCATCAAAGTGTCTTCCTTTCAATATTTCCTTTATGTTCAGGTAAACAAAAAAGCCTCTGGGGACCAGATCAGGTGAGTAGGAAAGGTGTTCCAACACAATTATTTGTTTACTGTCTAAAAACTCCCTCACAGACAACTATACAATTAAGTTTGTGAACTTTCCATCATGCCACCCACTGTGCACAATAGCCATTCCAGAAAGAGTTCCAAAATTGCTTTGAAGGGCAGACTAGGCTCTGATATCAGCTATGGAACTATAGTTAGGTTTTGAATTTCAGTTTGCTACTGCGGGGCTTAGTATAAGTAACCCCATTTGGGGCCTGGCGTAGTAAGGTCACTTTGTTCCCAACAGAGAGATTTAAAAAGAAGCTTCTTTCTATATATGTTTCAACAGTTCAGTATCTAAAATATCAAATGTTTAGAATTTTCAAAACTTCATGTTGCTTTACTAGTAGAGAGGGTAAAAAAGACTCTGTGATTTGAGAATGGTTCCATATAGCTAACAGATCCGACTCGACGGCAATTGGCTTGGCTTGGCTTCCATATAGCTAGAGTAACCAACCAGTCCACTGTCAAGTTAACTCTGATCCATGGTGCCCCAACATGTGTCAGAGGAGAATGATGTTCCACAAGGTTTTCAATCATTGACTTTTGGGAAGTAGATTGCCAGGCCTTTCATCTGGTATAGCTCTAGGTGGACCCAGGCCTCCAACCTTCCAGTTAGCAGCCAAGTGTGTTAACAATTTACACTATCCAGCAATTCCATGATAAGGGTTGTTGTTGTTGTGTGTCATTAAATTAATTCAGACTACTTGTGACCCTAAAGGACATGGTTGAATTGTCCCATAGAATTTCCTAACTATTATAATATTTGCAGGAACAGGTCAAGTCTTTTCTCCCATGGAGCTGCTGATACGTGTGAACCACCAACCACTTAATCATTGTGCCACCAGGGCTTGTTCATAACAAAGGTAGAACTGTTGTTATTATTATTATTACTCAGTATGGTTTAATGCTAAAGATCATTTAAAAACAACTATGATAGTATATTGACGAAGAAATTCCAGAGATTCAGGCTGGATTTAGAAGAGGACAGAACATGGAACCAGGGATATCATTGCTGGATATCAGATGAATCTTCGCTGAAAGCAGAGAATACCAGAAGGATGTTTACTGACTATGGAAAGGCATTCAACGTGTGGATCGTAACAAATTATGGCTAATATTGTGTAAAATGGGAATTCTGGAACACTTAATTGCGCTATTAAGGAATCTGTATATGGATCAAAAGGCAGGCATGCAAACAAAACAAGGGACACTGCAAGGTTTGAAGTTAGGGAAGGTGTGCATCAGGGTTGTATCTTTTCAGCATACCTTTTCAACCTGTATGCCAAGCAAATAATCCAAGAAGCTGGATTATACAAAGAAGAATGAGGCATCAGGATTGGAGGATGACTCATTAACAACCTGCATTATGCAAACAATACCACCTTACTTGCTGGAAGTGAAGAGGATTTGAAACACTTACTGATGAAGATCAAAGACCACAGCCTTCAGTATGGATTGCACCTCAACATCAAGAGAACAAAAACTCTCAGAAGTGGACCAGTAAGCAACATCATAATAAATGGAGACAGGATTGAAGTTGTCAAGGACATGGCTCCGCAATCAATGCCCATGGAAGCTACAGTCAAGAAACCGAAAGATGAATTGTGCTGGGAAAATCTACTGCAAAGGACCTCTTTCAAGTACTGAAAACTAACGATGCCACCTTGAAGACTGAAGTGGACCTGACACAAGCCGTGGCATTTTCAGTTGCATTATATGCATGTGAAAGCTGGACAATAAACAAGGAAGACAAAAGAAGAACTGATGCCTTTGAAGTGTCATGTTGGAGAAGAATATTAACTGTGCCATGGACTGCCACAAGAACAAACAGATCTGTTCTGGTAGAAGTACAATCAGAGTACTCCTTGGAAGCAAATATGGCAAGACTGCGTCTTACATACTTTAAACATGTTGTCAGAAGGGATCAGTCCCTGGAGAAGGACATCATGCTTGGTAGAGTGGAGGGTCAGTGAAAAAGAGGAAAACCCGCAATGAGATGGGTTGACACAGCGGCTGCAGTGATGCACTTCAGCATAAAAACGATTGTGGACATGCCTCAAGTGGGCAGTGTTTTGTTCTGTTTTACATAGGGTCACTATGAGTTGGAACTGACACAGTGGCACTTAACAACAATATCAGCGCTCTTGGAAACAATCTAAATGTTCAAAATAGAGAAACAGTTAAGAAAATTGTGGGAGGGAAACAGGATATTTACAAATAATTTTAATAATATAAAGTAATGCTTATAGTGCTGTTATGCATTGAATTGTGCCACCCCCCAAAACATGCTATAAATCCTAACCTCTATGCATTGAATTGTGCTACCCCCCAAAACGTGTTATAAATCCTAACCTCTATGCCTGTGGTTATAATCCAGTTTTTGAATGGGTTGTCTTTATTATGTTAATTGACTGAATTAGGGTAAAGTGTGTCTTAAATCAATCTCTCTTGAGATATAAAAAAGATTAAGCAAGAAGTGAAAGAAACAGATGGAGGAAGAGAAATGTCAAGCCATGTGAAGACTGTCTGGAAGCAGAAGCTCTAAGATACAAGAAACTCCCTCCAGAGCCAACAGAGAAAGAAAGCCTTCTTCTAGAGCCAGAACCCTGAATTTGGACTTTCAGACTCCTAAAATGTGAAAAAATAGATTTCTGTTTGTTAAAGCCACCCACTTGTGATATTTCTGTTATAGAAGCACTAACAAAGACTGATGTCTTAAGTAAAGCAAAGGGTACAAAGACATTTGTGAATGGTTAGCTCTCAAAAAGCAATTAAATACACAGGGAAAGACTGCAAATTAAGTGCTAAAAATGCTATTAGTGGCTTCTGTGAGTGGTGGAAAGTGGGTGTCTTTCCTAGTTTTCTACAAGGTTATTAAGCATTTGCTTTCTACAAAGCATGCTTCTAAGCATTAAACATGTGTTAATTTACTCCTCACAAAAGTAATTTAAGTTAGTAGTGTTATTAGTCCATTTTACAGATGAAAAAACAAAACAAAACAAGGAAAAGCTGCCTAAGTTGCCTAAGGACACACACATCCCTCTTGTATTAGGCTGGATTCTCTACAGAAGTAAGACCAATCAACTTATAAATATGTATATAGAGAGACTTATATCAAGGAAATGGCTGATGGGGTTGTAGAGGCTGAAACATTTCACCTCCATGGATCAAGATAGAGACTTCTCCTAATTCATGTAGCTGTAGGGTCTGGTGAACCCAGGATTGGCAAGTTGGTGAGCAGGGCTCTTGCTCACAACCATGATTTGTGAAGGTCAACAAATTACAAGATTAGCAGGCAAGACTACAGGTAAGCTGCCAGTCCAGAAAACCAAAGCAAGCAAAAGCCAGAACATCCACTTATATTCAGATAAAGGCTACACACCCAAGAAAACACTCTTTCAACTAACTGACTACTCACAGAAGATTCTGTCATGAGAGTGATCACATATCAAATCTCAACGGGGAGATGATCGCAACATTATACAATGGCTGAAACACTGAGAATCATGGTTCAGCTAAGCTGATACATAACCATCGTGATGGTCCATAAGCAGTGGGTGGAGTCAGGATTCAAGAATCCAGGCTTCTGACTCTAAAGTGCTCTTAACACTAAACTATGCTGACTCTTTGTGTAGGTCACTTCTAAATCAGGCAAACGACTATATTTTTTTTAGTTGTGCAATAAGTGAAAGTTCGTAATTTGTCAGTTTCTCACATTAATACTTATACGCACATTTTATGACCCTACCTGCTCTGTCTACAATGTGACGGCTCATTCTTCCTGTCCATCCTGTATTTTCCATGTCCATTTGGCCATCTCCTGTCCCCTTCTGCCTTCTCATCTCACATTCGGACAGGAGCTGCCCATTTAGTCTGAGGTAGCAAAAGATTTTCTTTTTCTTTTATCTTCTGTTGTGATTCAGTGAAAGTATACAATCCAAGTTAAATTTTTATGCCCACCTATCTGCAGCTCCTTTTGCTCTCCTTGCCTGGTGACAGCACACTCCTCCTTTCCATTCTACCCATGTCATATCCTCTTAAGAATCTCTTGTCACTTCCTTTCCACCCTCTCCTCTCCCCTCTAGTAAGAAGCCTGTAGGACGTGTCCTATAAATGCATAGAACCATAAAGTACACACATCATATGCTCACATTGTGTCCCCAAGTCCAATCCATTCCTGTCCAAGGAGTTGACCTCAGTAATGGTTTATGATCAGGGGCAGCATCAGGTCTAGGGGTCATCCTCCAAGGGGAATCCCCAGGCCTGTAGATCATTAATTGTCATCTTTTAGTGGAGTTTTTGAGGTGCACCCCTCTTTTTCTCATGTTACCACTGGGACACGACTTCGATGCCCGTCACAGCTGTCTTTGGTGACAGCCAGGCACTATCTGGTTCTTCTGGTCACATGTTGATAAAATCACCCATTCATGTGGGACCTTCTGTCTTCTGGGCTCTTTTTCCCTGATGTCTTTGTTGCCCTTGGTGATCATCTGTTATGGCTGAGTTGGGACCATTTGGTGTACCTCAGATGGCAGCTTGCTAGCGTTTAAGACCCCAGACACCACTCACCAACATGGGGTGCAGAAGACTCTCTTAGCAGTAAGCTAGTTATTTTGGCCTTGATGTCCCCTGAAAGCGTGGTCCCCAGACTCCTGCCCCTGCTACTCTATCCTTACAATATTAGGTTAAGATTAGAAGAGTTTTTCAGTTTATGTTGAAGTCCAATTGTCTTCTATCTAATGTGTGCTGTCACTCCTGTCACTCAACCAAATTTCCATCAACTGTCTAATCTGTAACCAGCTGTCTCCCTCCCTCCCTCCCCTCCCTTGCAGCCATCAAAGAGTCTTTTCTTCTATATATGAGTCTCTGTTTAAGTCCTTATAGCAAGGGTCTCATACAATATTTGTCCTTGTGCCTGACTGATTTCAGTCAACATAATGTCTTCCAATTGAAACCAGGTTATGAGACGCTCCCTAAACTCATCATTGTTCTTTATCATTGCATAATGTTCCATTGAGTATATATACCATAGTTTGTTTATCCATTCATCTGTTGCTGGGCATCTGGGTTGATTTCATTTTTTTTGCTATTGTGAACTGTGCTGCACTAAACATTCATGTGCATGTATCTGTTCTTATGACTGCCCTTGATTCTGTAGGATATATTCCGAGCAGTGGGAGTTCTGGTCCAAATGGTTTATCTATTTCCAGCTTTTTAAGGAAGCACCAGAATGCTCTCCAAAGAGGTTGTATCATTTTGCAATCCTACCAGCAGTGTAGGAGCATTCCAATCTCTCCACAGCCTCTCCAGTATTTGTTATTTTATATTTTTTGGATCCAGGCCAACCTTGTTGGGGAGAGGTGGTAGGATTTCTTTAATGATCATGAGCATTTCTTCATGTGTCCTTGGGCTGTCTCAATGTCCTCTCTAGTGAAGTGTCTGTCCATCTCCTTTGTCCATCACTTAATTAGAGTATTTGCCCTTGTTGACATTTTGCAGTACCTTATACATTATGGAGATCAGATGTAGGTCCAACATGTAGATGCTAAATGTTTTTTCCCATTATGAAGCTGCTCTTTGAACTCTTTTGATAGTCTTTGGATGAGCAAATGTGTTTGATTCTTACCAGTTCCCATTTATCTGTTTTCTCTTCTGTTGATTGTGCTTTATCCAATTTTGAAGTCTGTCTAAGCTGTGTATTAAAAATTCCATTGTTGACCCTATTTTTTCTTGCATGATCTTTATCATTTTAGGTTTGATATTTAACTCTTTTATCCAATTTGAGTTACTTTTCACATAGGGTGTGAAACAGGGGTCTTGTTACAATTTTTTGTAGATCGATATCCAATTTTACCAACACTATTTGTTAAACAGACTGTTTTACTCCAGTTTACAATATCATAGAGGCTTTGCTGAATATCAACCGTTCATAGGAGGATGGTGGCATCTTTGGGGTCTCAAATCTATTCTATTGGTCTGTATGTCCTGTTTTGTACAACTATCAGGCTATTTTGACTACTGTGGCAGTATAATAGGCTCTAAGGTCTGGTAGTGGGAGGCCTCCCACCATGTTCTTTTTCAGCAGTGCTTTGTTTATCTGGGGTTTCTTCTCTTTCCAAACAAAGTTAGTGATTTGTTTCTCCATCTCATTAAAAAAGTCGCTGAAATTTGTATTTGGATTGCATCATTTATGTAGATTGCTTTCACAATGTTAAGTCTTCCTATCCACGAGCAGGGTAGGTTTCTCCATTTATGTTAGTCTCTCTTAGTTTCCTGCAGCAAGGTCTTGTAGTTCTCTTAGTATAGGTATCTTATTTCTAGTTAGATTTATTCCTAGGTATTTTATCGTTTTGAAGGCTATAGTAAACGGCATTAATGTGGTGATTTCTTCTTTGATGGCCTCTTTGTTGGTATAAAGGAATCCAACTGATTTATTTATCTCTATCCTAATACTCTGCTGAGCTCTTCTGTTAGTTCAGGTAGTTCACTTATGTATTCTTCAGGATGTTCAGCATATATAATCATATCTGCAAACAGGAAGACTTTTACTTCTCTGCCGATGTTGAAGTCCTTTATTTCTCTGTCCTGACTGATTGCTCTGGCAAGAACTTCTAGTACAACGTTGAATAGAAGTGGTGAGAGTGGACATCCTTGTCTAGGTCCCATTCTCAGGGGGAATTCTTTCAGTCTCTTTGCATTCAGGATGATGTAAGCGATTGGCTTTGCATAGTTGGCCCTTATTGCATTGAGGAATTTGCCTTCTACTCCTATTTTGCTGAGAGTTTTTAGCATGAATGGTGTTGGAATTTGTCAAATGCCTTTTCTGCATCGAATGACAAAATCAGGTGATTTTTATCTTTTGTGTTATTTATGTGGTTGATCAAATTTATTGTTTTTCTGATGTTGAACTAGCCTTGCATCTCTGGTATGAATTTAACTCAGTCAGGATGAATTATCTTTTTGTTATGTTAACAAATTTTATTGGCAAGGATTTTGCTGAAGATTTTTGCATCTAGGTTCATGAGTGATATTGGTCTGTAATTTTCCTTTTTTGTGGGGTCTTTCCCTGGCCTTGGTGTCAGGGTTATGCTGGCTTCATAAAAGAATTTGGGAGTATTCTATCCCTTTCTCTGCTGAGAAATAATCTCAGTAGTATTGGAGGCAACTCTATTCTAGAAGCTTGTAGAATTCTTCAGTGAAGTGATCTGAGCTAGGGCTTTTTTTGTTTGGTAATTTTTTGATGACTTTTTCAATCTCTTCCGATCTTTTGATGGGTTTATTTAGTTGTTCAACTTCTCCTTGTGATAATTTTGGTGGATGACATGAATTTAGGAGTTTGTCCATTTCCTCTAGGTTTTCAAATCTGTTAAGAGTATAGTCTTTCATAGTATTCTGTTGTGATACTTGTAATTTCTGTTGAATCTGTTGTGACATCTCCCATCTCATTACTTATTCTGGTTATTAGTTTTTTCTGCTGTTTTTGTTTTGTTAGTTTAGACAATGGTTTGTCAATTTTGTTAATCATTTCAAAAAAATCAGCTTTTGGTTTCATCAGAGTTTGAATTGTTCTTCTGTCCTCTAATTCATTTAATTTTGCTGTAATCTTTATCATCTGTTTTTCTTCTGGTGCCTGAAGAGTTCCCCTGTTTATCTCTTTCTACTTGTGCAAGCTGTAGGGTTAATTCTTTGGGTTGGGTCCTTTCTTGCTTCCAGATGTAAGCATTTTTAGAGATAAATTGGCCTTTGAGCGCTGCTTTTGCTGTATCCCATAGGTTCTGTTAGAATGTGTTTTCATTCTCATTTGAACCCATAAAGTTATTTATTTTGTCCTTAATTTCTTCTATAACCAATGGCTTTTCGAATAAGGTGTTGTTCAGTTTCCCTGAGTTCCAATTTCTATCTATTTTTTTTTCTGCTCTGAGTTTTACTTTTATGGCTTTATAGTCTAAAAAGATGCTTCAATAATTCAGTGGTTTGGGTTTTGTTGAGATTTGCTTTGTGTCCTAACACAGGGTCTATTCTGGAAAATGTTCCTTGTGCACTGGAGAAAGTGTAGTTATCTGTTGGTGAATAAGAAGTTCTGTATATGGATGAGGTCTAATTGGTTAATTGTCACATTAAGATCTTCTGTGTCTTTACTGAAGTTTTTTCTAGATGATCTGTCCATCATTGAGTGTGGAGTCTGAAGTCTCCTGCTTTTATTGTGAAGTGATCTATTGCATTTTTCAATGTTGTCAGTGTTTGTTTGATGTATTTAGATGTTCTAGTACTGGGTGCATAAATATTTAAAAATGTTAACTCCTGCTTGTGTACTGAACCATTAAGGAATAAATAGTGGCCGTCCTTGTCCACAATAGTATATTTTACCTTACAGCCTATTTTATCTGAAATTGTTATTGCCACACCTGCTCTTCTTTGTGTATTGTTAGCTTGGTATATATTATTCCATCCTTTAATTTTCAGTTTATTCATATCTTTAAATCTAATGTGTGTTTCTTGTAATCAACATATAGACAGATCATGCCTTTTGATCTGAGATGTCACACATTGTCTTTTTATTGGAGTGTTCAGTTTGCTTATGTTCAGTGTAATTATTGATAGATATGTGTTTAGTGCTGTCATTTTGATGTATTTATTTCTGTGTTGGTCTTGATACTCTGTTATGGGTCTCTCTTCTTTGTGGGTTCACTTTTCATCTTTTTTCCATGTTGGTTTTGTGTTGGTTGAGACTCCTGTATTATGTTTCTTGTTTTGATACGTCGCATTGTTATTGTACTTTGCAGCTATTCCTATGATCTCCCTTAATATTTTAAGTTTAAACTCAGTTTTAACATCTGCATATCTTATTAACTCCCTCTCCATATGAAAGGACTATAACTACTGTTGTATATCCCTCTTTTTAATGTGATAGTGTCTTATTTTCATGATATAATTGCTGGTTCCCTACATTTAATATTGTATCTTTGACTGAGTTTTTTGCCTTCCTTTACTGAGTGCATTTCTGGATGTTGTGTCCTGCACTGCCACTTTAAGTACATACTTAATGGTTTTGTTTTCCTAAGCAAAGAGCTTCTTTCAGTATTTCTTGTAGTTTCAGTTTGATTTTTACAAAGTCTCTAGCTTCTGTTTGTATGCAAATGTCTTAATTTTGTCTTCAAATTTGAAAGACAGTTTTGCAGGGTATATAATTCTTGTTTGGAAGTTTTTCTCCTTCAAGTCTTTAAATGTGTCATCCCACTGCCTCCACGCCAATGTTGTTTCTGCCAAGAAGTCAGACAAAAGCCTACCAGGCTTCCCTCTGAACTTTAGCTTTGATTTGACTCTTACTGCTTTTAAGATTTTCTGCTTATGTTTCATTTTTTTAAACTTGACTATGTCTTGGTGTCTTTTGGGGGGGTCTAGTTTATGTGGCATTCGATACATGTCTTGGGTACCTACATTTTCCTCCTTCATAATTTCGGGGAACTTTTATGTCAGCAATTCAACAACAATACTCCCTGTGTTTTCAGCTATCCCTCCATGTTTAGGAACTCCAATTAATTGTAGACTGTTTGTCTTGGTAGAGTCCCATGTGTTTCTTAATTCTTCTTCATTGTTCTTGTTTCTTTTCTCCGATTTTTCCTCATAAATGTTGATGTCTGTTGTTCTATCTTCAGGGTCACTAAGTCTGACTTTTAGTTGCTCAATTCTGCACTTTTGGCTTTGAATTGAATTGTTTAATTCTGTAATTTTGTTATTGATCTGTTGGATTTCAGAACGTTGATGGTCTGTCAGTTTGAATAGCTTGCTTAATTTTTCATTTTTTCATCTTGCTCTGCTGCATTTGTCTGGCTGAATCTCTAGGAGGGCTGTCTATATAATTCTTTTGCATTCAATCTGTGATAGTTTGAGAAAGACTTCTTCATCTGGGAAGTTTTTGGATTCTTTGTTTTGGGAATTTTCTGGAGCCATGGGGGGCTGTTTCTCTAAATATCTGGCAATGGTTTGTTGCTTTAGGGACATCTAGAGGCTGTTTAGTTTCTCTGATGTTGACTCGACAAGAACTCAGGTGTAGTTCTGAGAACAGAGTTGGTCACCAGCCTCCTCTGTGTACACTAATGACTGTCCCCATTAGAATCTCTCGGGTGGTAGGCTCCGCCTCCTGGCTGACAAAGACATTGCCCTACTTATGGTGTCACTGGTGGGCTTTCAACTGACTTTTATGATGTGGGTCAGTAAAGGCTGAAAGAGATGCCATTGGACTGCACAGCAGTTATTTCTCCAGGCAGTCTTATTTTAAAAAGCTAAATGCTATCTGACAATTTCCAAAATCAGTCAGGCCATCAGGTATGGGCAGCCCTGCCTTCTGGCTGACAATGGAGGCACCTCTTCAGCCATTCCCAGATGCTACGAGGTAGTTCAAAGTTGGGAGTGGCTACTTCCTTGTTATCATCCCTCACCAGGCCCTACCTGTAAGGCAACACTGTGCTAAGCACAGCCTTTCTGCTGGCAAAGTGATCCCCAGACTGGCACTGCCTCCCAGCCTAGGAATTAGCCCATGCTGATGCCTCTGGTTGGATGACTCTACCTCCCAGCTGACCAAGATGGCATCCTGGCCAAGTTGCCCCTCCCACTGTGAAACAGCTGAATCTATGGTGGATCTATGAAAAGAGAGGGAGGAGGGGCTGTGGTGCCCTCAGTCCACTGCCAGACTCTCAAATGTGGCTGTCTCACGCACTGTCTCTCCACTGCAGCACACACTGTTCACTTCAGCACTTCGTTTCAGTGTACATGCTGGCTCATGCTCATCCCCTGCCAACCAGCCAACAAAAAGAAAAAAAAAAAGCTAAAAGCACCAATACCTTCAGTTTGTGCAAACAGGACTCAGCAAGAGAGAAGAACTGTCCCATGTAGTGGCATGTAATCCAAACTGACAGCCCTATGCCATGTCCTAGGGCCCACTGGGTGTCCAGAAAACTCCATTCAGTTATCAATCTAGGCCTTAGTTTTCAGAGGGAATTAAGGAGACATGTATCTAGTCCACCAGCTTGATTCTGCCTCCACAAAAGTTTTTCTTTAAAGTATTTTCATTGTATCAGACATATAGTTTGACAATATATAGTGTTTACATTAAAATACACATTTTGTACACATTAAGGAACTCTGGTGATGCAGTGGTTAAGTGCTTGGCTGCTAACTGAAAGGCTGGTAGTTTGAACCTATCAGCCTTTCCTCAGAAGAAAGATGTTGCTGTTATTTCTTGTAAAGATTATAGTCTTGGAAACACTACGGGGCAGCTCTACTCCATCTTATAGGATCACGATGTGTTGGAATTGACTTGATGGCAATGGGTTTAGTTTCTTTTGGGTTTGTACACACTATTGGTTTAGTCTTTGCTCAATCCAAAATAGCATTTGAAAAATATTAAATTTGCATAACTTGTTTTGACATTTCTAAAATACTGTTTCTTTCAAGTATTGTATTGAAAATACCTTGTGCTAGAAATCCAAATTTATGCTCTAAATGAACACAAAAAGATATAACCACTATATAATTAAAAGACATGAATTTCTAAAACCGTATCTTGATTGAGTATAGCTTGTAATATTTTCTGCAATATGGATCTGGAAATGGCATTGCAGAGAAGAGAACCCTAGACTGAGAAATAAGCAAAGACTGACACTGATATATTTAAAACTCACAAAGTTCCACAATATTTCAAATTTAATTTTACTTTGTATCTTGTTTGAAAGCGACAGTGTGATTCAGTGGTAGAATCCTCCCAGACAATGCATCATACATGCCACCATCACCCATTTGTCAGTGGAAGTTTGCATGTTACTATGATGCTGAATAAATTTGTGAAGCTTCCAGACTAAAATAGACTAGGAAGAAAGGCCAAAAATTAACTTACAAAAACACTTTGGATCATAATAGTCCAATCCAAAGCTAGTAATTGGGATGGTGCAAGATTGGGCAGCCTTTTGTTCCACTGTGCATGAAGTTGCTATGTGTCAGGGCTAATTCAATGGCAGCTGACAAAAAAGCGTTATTAAAGGATCAGGTTAAGAATGTGAATATGAAAGTAGAATAGAGAATATTTCATCCTCATTTAAAAATACATTCAATTTTACATCTTAAGTGAAGCACTCATACTTCTTCAAGGAAAGAATTACTGCAAACTGGTCCCAGATACAAGCTTTATAGCAAGTTACCACCAAGGGCACTTGCCTCCATTAACTAATGTTCAAATGTTTTCATTCAACAAATATTTATTGGGCACTTTCCACTGTGCCAACCATAGTTCTAAGATTTAAAAGCATTTTTCAAATTCTTTTTGAAATGCCTACTCTGTCCAGGAGTCTGAGCTAAAAAAAAAAATCCACAGATATTTGAGATGGGGGATGTGTTGGGCTACCCAATGTAAACCTTGAACAAAGCTCTTTTTGGTAGAAGTAAACCCTGTTCAAGTTCTTCTTGAAATTCTTGATCCATGATACAAAAAGGTGATCATGGGATCAGGTAGTGATGGGAGGTGGAGCTTAGCAACCAAATTTATGAAAGATTCTAGAAAAGCCTCACATATGGAGTGTGTCAGCAATAAACCTAAAATAAGCCACACAATTTAAGCAGTAAACTTCTCAAAATTAAAACACTCCAAAGTCTTTGAAAGCAGGCACACCCCCATTGGCCCCAAAAGAACCTTGACATAAAAACCTGACCCTCCTGGTTTTTCTCTTGCTTTATATTTCCCTGTTTATTGAATCAAATTATATGGACCATCCTACAACTGCCATAATTACAGCTCTTTCTAAAAGGAATTGTAAAAGAATCCTTGAGTGGTATAAATGGTTAATACACCTAGCTGCTAACCAAGAGGCTGGAGGTTCAAACCCAACCAGAGATGTCTAAGAAGAAAGCCCTGGCAATCTACTTCCAAAAAATCCGTCATCAAAAAACCCCAGAGAGCAGAGTTCCCTGAGACTCATAGGGTCGCCATGAGTTGGAGTCAACAAATGGCTTAAACAGAATCCCTTGAGTGAATTCCACTTGAATCAATCAGAGAAATTTTTCCTTAAAATTGCCTTCTCTGTAGCCTTTAAAAATAATTAGAGGGGGAGGGGCTTTTGTCTCCCAGCATGAAGTGAAATAAGAAGATATTACTATTTCCTTCTCTTTGTAAGTTATCTCTATGGAGGATCTGCCCAGGAAATGGTAGATATATTGTAAGATATCCCTACTCTGTGGATAGATGGTATTTATGCCGAGATGCCAACACAGCTTCCTTCCTTCCTGCCTGCCTGCCTTTCTCCCTCCCTCCCTCCTTCCCTCCCTTCCTCCCTCCTTTACTCGCTTCCTCCCTTCCTTCCTTTTCTCTTTCTCCGTCTCTTTTTCTTTCCCCTCCTTCCTTCCCTTCATCTCTTCCTCTCTCCCTTCCTTCCTCCCACTTTTCCTCTCTTCCTCCCTTCCTCCCTCCCTCCTTTCTTTCCTTCCTCTCTTCCTTCCACTCTTGCTCCCTTCTTTCCTTCCTTGATAAAACATTAAAACTGACATAATAAGTTTGAATGCAATAAGAGTTTTTAGGAGACAAACATAGATATTAATGAACAAAGATTGATAACAGGGCACTGGAACCTGGAATTGGGATCTCAAGGGGCAAGGAAGTCCATGGCTTTGACCCTGGTTGATGAGAAGGAAGACCCTTCACCT
The DNA here is from genome assembly GCA_028571685.1 of Heterohyrax brucei. Lineage (NCBI taxonomy): Eukaryota > Metazoa > Chordata > Mammalia > Hyracoidea > Procaviidae > Heterohyrax > Heterohyrax brucei. Next base: position 37,925,787 of record CM053157.1, on the reverse strand, counting down.
CTCAGGCTTCTGGATCTACACTGGAGAAATGATGGATTAGATCAGAGTCCTCCCAAGGATCCTTCTTGTACTCACATTGCAGTTCTAGAACAACTGAATGTGGGGAATCCAGAGAGGCTGCCTCTTCCAGAGAATGGGCAGGAAACCAGAAAAACCCTTCTCTGTGCCCCACTGGGTATGCCAAATACTCTGAAATAGAAGAAACTCCACCTCAGATCACCTCCACAGCCAAATATATTCTCTGTGAGGGATGCAGTGCTGGCTCACCCACCATCAATGAGCTTCCTCTGAGTTTTGTGAGAATCTTGTTAGACATCCAGTGACGGGAGAAAGAATTTAACACTCACCCATATATTTAACAATAAACAAATATTCTATAATGAGCTGTTAATGTTTAATCATACCAGCAATTCCAGGAAAGGTGAGCAATCATTCGTTCATCCAACAGATGTTTTCTAGATGATTTTGTATGTGCCTGGCACTGCAGAGCATGACTCTCTAATGGTGCACAAAACAGAACTGAGGCTCTGAAGGAGGAGATGGATGGTAGCCAAGATAACGTTTGCTGTGGATTAAATTCTCTTTAATAAGCATGTATTCAAATCTTGTCAGCTATGGCTGTGAAAGTCCCTACATGGTGTGCTTTAGTCAGCTAGTGCTGCTGTGACAGAAATATCAGTGAATGGCTTTAACAAAGGAAGGTTTATTCTTACACAGTCCAGTAGGCTACAAGTCCAAATTCAGGATGCCCGCTCCAGGGGAAGGCTTTCCCCCATGTTGGCTCTGGAGGAAAGTCCAGTATTGCATCCGTCTTTGTCCAGAGAGTATCCTGGCACAGGAACTTCAGGTCTGAAGGATGCACTGTTCTCCCAGTGCTGCTTTCTTGATGGTGTGAGGTTCCCAATTCTCTGCCTGCTTCCCTTTCCTTTTATCTCTTGCAGGATGAAAGGATTAAGGTGGTGCAATCAGGGAAATTCCCTTTATAGTAGAGCAGAGAGGTGATCTTCTGAGGGGATTTACAGTCCCATCCTAATCCTTTAACATACAGCACAGCAAAATTACAAAAGGGAGGACAATCATAGAACACAGGGAATCATGGCCCAGCCACAGGGCTACACCTATTTTGGTGGGGAACACAATTCGATCCATGACATCGTGCAACTGGTTAGAGTGCTCACTTGCTACCTGAAAAGTTAGAGATTTGAGGTGACCCGGAGATCAGAATAAAGGCCTGCCAATCTATTTCTGAAAAAGAGTCACTGAAAACCCTAATGAGCATAGTTGTACTCTAACAAACATGTGAGCACCGTGAGTCAGAATCAACTTGACATTAACCAGTTTTTATACCTGTGAATGAAATCTAATGCAATGTAATCTAATAACCTCCTATAATGTATTATAGTATGATGTAACCAATTAGCTGAGGTCACAATGTCATAGGGTGGGTCCTAAAACTAATCACTTCTGTGTTATAAAAGACCAAAATAGACACAGAGACACACAGACAGAGGAAGGCAGATGTCAGGGGAGTAACAAAGGAGCCGATGTTGGGGAGACGGTGCAGGGTCACGGCCACAAGGAGCCTTGGGAACCCCAGGATCAAAAGTTCAAGGTTTCTGGCGTTTAGTGGAAAGTAACACAAGCTAACGCCCAGTAGCAGGCAGGGCTGGTTCCCACAGGTCCCAGACACTGCTCGGTGAGTGTGGACTTCATTCGGAGAGCAGAGAACCTCGTGCTGCTTCCACCACAGGTACCTGGGCTCCAAGAACCCTTCCTTCCATTTCAGTCATGCTGGACAAAACTCCACCCTCCACACAAGCGCTGATAATCGCTGTGGGAACTACCTGCACCTGCTTATTTGTGCAAATTGCATGAATCTCTGCGAATTCTCCCCGCCAGATCCATTACTGATTCTTTAAATCTTATTGTTCATTGTGGCACGAGATGGTGTGGCATCCGTTATATAAATTCAACATACTAGTCATTGGGGGAACAAGTGGGGAAGAAAGGAGAATGGGGATTTTTCTTGGCTGCCCTAACTCATTTATGCAGAAGGGAAACGTGCTCCCAAAGTCTTCAAGCACAAGTCCTTCTGGGCGATCGTTTCAGGGAAACTGGTGGTCTTTCTATCACTCACCACCAGACTTCAGTACAGCTGCTGTGCTTATTAAAGAGCAGTGTTTCCCCAAGTGTGGACTGTAGCGGTGGTTTGTCTTGTTGAATTTCTGGTGATGGAGCAGCGTCTCAAACCTGGCATCAAAAAAAAAAAAAGAAAGAAAGAAAGAAAGAAACTCCATGAAACACCAGAGTTGCTGTTGAGTTGATTCTGACCCCTGGTGACCCCATGTGTGTCAGCGCACCACAGCGTTCCACAGGGTTCTCAGAGGCTGAATTTTCTAGATTGCCAAGCCTTTCTTCCAAGGCACTTCTGGGTGGATTTGAACCACCAACCTTCCCGATAGTAGCCAAGCATGTTAACTATGCCACAAGATCTCAATGAACATTTGTTAAATGAGTGGCTATCTAGCCATGGAGTTGTTTTATTTCACGGAGTACATCTCAGTACTGTTGATCTGAAGAACAGTGTCATTAAAAATGCTTATGAGGAACTCTGCTTTAAAAACCAAAAGCAAAAACCTGTCCAAGTGCCCACCTCACACAGAGCAGCTCTACAACCATTAGTATAGCTTGTGTTTATTTTCTCTAAGTGAACTTGTTTGTTCTAAAACTTAATGAAAAGGAGAATTAAGCATATGATCAGTCAAAATGGTCCTTTTGCTATTGTGCCTGTTTTTTTGTCTGTTTCTCTTTCTCACACACACAGCCCTGTGGCACACACACACTCCCAATTAGAAAAGGCAGAGGAGAAAATAAAATGTTTCATAATCTCACCCCAACTAATATTTTGAATTTTTTCTTTATTCTGCTCTTTCTTTTTCTACTTGTTTTTTTTGGATATACACACCGTACAAACCATGGGAGCAATCTACCAGCCACCTCCCTCCCACCTAACAAGGTCATGTGTTCCCTAAGCCCACAGCTTCCTTCTTGGACCGAAGTTGTTCCTTATACACCAGTGTCACAAAGCTTGCCACATATACCCGAGGATTATCGCCTGACCAGAGGCAGCCACCTCCAGGTGTTCTGGGGTCCCTGAGGCAGGCTGGCATGAGCTTTCCTGCCTGTTTAGCCCTGGACAACTCTGTATGATGCTCCCTCTTCCAGAGGCCCAGAAAGGGCCAGTAGATCAGACGCTGATATCCCCAGACACAAAGCAGAAAGCAGACCTACAGGACTCAGAGGAAAGGAGACAAGGCAGCAATGGGAGCAGCCGAAGTTTGGGAGGAAGTGGCTGAGCCATCAGTGGTGACAAGCCCCAGAGGAGAAGCTTCCAGGAAGTGTCAGGATGGCATGCAGCTCACCACGGATACAGCCACACTTGCTGCTAATGTACTGAATTGCTCCATGTGGGTTAGCCGCTCATCACTGCCTGAGGCCCCAAGGGTCCTGCCCCAATCCCCAGCAACCAGAGGATTAACACTTGGCCTGCAGGGCCCCATGCAGCCCAGGGCTCGGCCCACATTCTGATGGGTCCACGTGCAGGGACCCACAGGACACCAGGTTAATTGCCTGCACTGCTTCTCTGAAGGCTGCAGAGATGGTAACTTGGATTGAGTCATGTCTTCCAAAAAGATAGGCTGAGGTTTTAACCCACACACCTGTGAATGTGACCTTGTTTGACCAGAGGATCTTTGAAGATGTTACAGGTTGGTTAGCATGGAATCATACCGAAGCGGTTGTTATTACTGTTGGTTGCCCCTGAGCTGGCTCTGACTCTGGATGACCTTACAGGGGGCAGTGCTCTTCGGCCCTGCACCGTCTTTGTTGGGATGCTTTGAGTTTGTTGCTGGGCTGCTGCGTCAGTCCATCTCACTGACATATACTGAAGTAGGGTGGATCTTAATGTCACCCGAATGGTGTCCTTTTAATAAAAGAGAAGTGAGACAGAGAGAAGGAATATGGCCATGTGACACTGCCGTTGCAACTAAGAAATGCTACCAGAAGCTGAGGGACAAGAAAGGATCAAGCCCTTAGAACTTGCAAGAGATCGGGAATTCAGGCTCCCGGCCTCCAGAACCATGAGGCAATACATTTTTGTTGTTTAAAGCCACTCAGTCTGCAGTGTTTTGTTACAGCAGTCCTGGGAGGCTGAGACAGATAGGTTTCCTGTTCTTCCACACACATTACTCCCCCCATCTATGCCCTTGCAACACCACTTCTGAGGAGACCTGGACATGCTTTTCTTCCTTACAGCCTGAGACAACCTCACTGACGCAGTTATATGTTGCAAATACACAAATGTGTCTGGATAATGAAAATAAAACTATTATTGGCTAAGTTATCAGACACTGTATGTGAGATACTGTGTAATTTAAAAGGTAATTATCAAGGATTTCACTTTATTTGGATCCACAATCAACACTGACAGAAGCAACAGTCACAGAATCAAAGGATTTATTTTATTGCATTGGGAAAATCTGTTGCAAAAACACTCTCTAAAGTGTTCAAAAGCAGAGATGTCACTTTGAGAACTAAGGTATGCCTGGCCCAAGCCAGAAAAACAAACAAATCTGTTTTAGAAGTACAGACAACATATTCCTTGGAAATGGTGATGGTGAGACCTCATCTCACATACTTTGATCGCATTATCAGGAGGGACCAGTTCCTGGAAAAGGACAACCTGTTTGGTAAACTAGAGGGTCAGCAAAAAAAAGAAAACCTCTCAGTGAGACGGAGTGTGACACAGTGGCTGCAACAGTGGGCTCAAACATGGCAGAGACAGTGAGGATGGCCCAGGACTGGACAGTGTTTCATTCCGTGGTCAGAAGCAACTTGAGGGCACCTAACAATAACAAAACATAATTAGGCCACATGGCCCAAAGCCGAAAAATTTCATTCCTGGGTATATACCCCAATTCCTTAAAAATGAAAATACAAATGGGTTCTTGTATGCTAGTGTTTATTGCAGTATTATTCACCGCAGTCGACCCAAGTGACCATCAACAGACAAATGGAAAAACAAAATGTGGTATATCCATACAGCCAACCAAGTGCCGTCGATTCGAATCCATACAATGGAATATTATTATTCCATAAACAGGAACAAAGCCTTGATACATGCTACCACATGGATGAATCTTGAAAACATTATACTGAGAAATAAGTCAGATGCAAAAGGACAACTGGATAACTATTATACGATTGCACTTATATGAACTATTTAGAATAAGCAAATACACAGAGACCAAAGTAGACTGGTGGTTGTCAGAGGCTGAGAAGGGGGTTGAGAGTCATTGCTTAAGGGGCACTGAGTTTCTGCTTGAGGTGGAGAACTTCTAGAGATAAATAATGGTGATGGCTGTACAACATGGTGAATGTAATTAATATCACAGAAGCATAGACTTAAAAATGTTTAAAATGGCAAGTAGTTTGTTACCACGATATAGTTACCACAGTAAATTTCCTTTAATAAAAAGGTAATTCAGTTCTCCAAAAGTAGCTAAATATGACTCCATTGCAATAAAAACAAAGGTAGCTAAATATTAAGTAATCTCTTCTAAAAGCCTTTGCGTCTTCACTAGTTCCATTTGGGTCCTTGAGTCACAAGGATGGCAAGATCCTAAGGTGTAATTATCAAATGTACTCATGGCCCAATGACCAAAACCTCTTGACTTTCCTTCTTCAAGATTTGATGATTAACTTTTACCACTTTGTGAAATCAAATGTATGGCACCAGTTTATCTTTCTTCATTCTGTGAAACAAAAAATATCAGTATAATTAATATTTAATTAGTACATTTGCAATATATACCCTCCTTGCCTCAAGCTGTTGGGCAGAAAGCCTTTCCAAACCAAACCCATTGCTGTAAAGCTGAGTCCAACTCATAGCATCCCTAAAGGAGAGAGTGGAAACATTCCAAAGAGTTTCCAAGGAGTGCCTGGTGGATTTGAACTGTTGACCTCTTGTTTAGCAGTTGTAGCTCTTAACCACTATACCACCAAGGTTTCCAGAAAGCCTTTAGTGGGGAGGTAATATGTAGCTCTAGTGGTCCCTGGTGGTTCTAGTCTACCTGACTTCCTGCCCAAGCTTTGGGGAGCTTCAGGGTTGGGGGAGATGGGCAGGAAAGACATCCATCAGTATCCTACTGCCTCTTCTGCCCCAGGAGGGTACATGAGATGCGGAGCCACATAGACATGTAAATGCATTGCCTACTCAGCATCTCAAAGGCTGGAAGCAGCTCCTTAGGACTGAGATTCCTTGCAACTAAAATATTCCCCTTCTAAAAAGACTCCTCTTTCTCCCATAATGGCAATCATGCAAGCACCTCTTTCATCCCCCTCTATTTTCCTTATAATACCACATGACCTGTCACTCTCAAAGACTAACTGGTCAGTGGGATACACATTTTCTGAATCCATTTCAGCGTTATAGGTTGGTTAGTTTACTATCATTTCAACCTAAAGCAAATGAGATTTGTGTGCAAGCAGTTTCCTGGCCAGGGAGCGTCAGTTCTTGTCTTTGGGGTGCGTGTCTTCAGCCTAAGCTAGACTCGCCACTGGGCAGGGTAGGCATCTTCCCCACTGTGGGCCTCTTTGGGCTCCTTTACAATCTAGACTTCCCCAAGATCTGAACAATCCAAGCATGTGAGCCTTTGGGACTTCTTTGCTCCCTCTTGGAAACATGAATAAGCACGCTTCACCTCCCCTCCCCTCCAAACATTTGAGTCCCAGTATTTCCAAAGTGTAGGCAAGCTTTTCACAGAAATGAATTCCAAAAACAAAACAAAACCCACTGCCTTGGAGTGGGTTCCAGCTCATAGTGACCACATAGGACCGAATAGAGTTGCCTCGGAGGGCTTCCGACGCTGTAATCTTTCCAGAAGCAGACTGTCACATCTCTCTCCCTCAGAGTGGTTAGTGGAAAATGAACTGCCAACCTTTTGGTTAACAGCTGAGCACTTAACCACTGCACCACCAGGGCTCCCTCAGAAAAGCATTACATCGTATAATTAAATTAAGTGCTTGTGGGAAGCAACACAATTAAAACCAGAAAATAATTTAGAAAGATTAAGCCCATTAGGGTAAGGCCATTCGTATTTAGTGGAGAGGAAATACAATTAGTTGAAGTAACTTATTAAAAACACCTACACAGATATCTCAACATCTCCCCAGTGCACTCAAACGCCTCGCTCTATACGGGGTCGGCAGACTCCACTTCCTTTTAGTCCAAATCAAATTAGAAAGCTGAACTAAATGATTCCCCATGAGAAATATTTGCACCTCAGAGCAGACTGAGGGAAATTTAACTTGAAGCTGCCTGGAAATGATAACAGAACTGATATTTCCATTTTTAGGAAAGATAAACTTATAATTTTATGATAAGCAGATTCATTCTATCACCTAAATTTATATAAATCTTAATAAATAAACCAGAGGATAGAAGTCTGCTTTTCAGAATATGGACAGAAATGTTCCTGTGATTGCAAAAACAATTTAATGTCAGATATAAATATAACCTATTTGTATAGTAAACAAGTTAGGTATGATATAGAGATAATGCATATGTGTTTAACTGTATAGATAAGAAAGTCATCAGCCAGATGATTCCAGAGTTTCATGATTGGAGAAATATAACAAAGTGACTAAAGTTTTGTCCTTGGTGTCAGACAGAGATAGGTCCAATACTTTTTCCTGTTTGTTAGCTGCTGTCAAGTCAGGCCCCAACCATGGTGACTGCATGTGCAGTGAAGAGAAATGCTGCCCTGTTGTGCGTCATTCGCATGTGACCCACTGCGTTTTCATCAACTGATTTTCAGAAGTAGATGGCCAGGCCTTTCTTCCTAACCTGTTGTAGTGTGGAAGCTCTGCTGAAATCAGTTTAGCATAATAGCACCATTTGTACAATAAACAAGTTAGGTATAATAGACATCTCTTTAACTAGATACATAGAAACATTTGTTAGGCACCTGATTCCAGAGTTTAAGCCTCCAATGACAGATGGTGGTGCCCATGCATGAGGTGCTTGGCCAGGTATTGAACTTGGATCTCTTTCATGGAATATGAAAATTCCACCATTGAACCACCCATCTTCTCATCTGTCAAATGGTGATCAAATGTTATCTTTTAGGACAGTTTTAAGGATTTCTAACTCTTCTACCCTCACAGCCCCCAACGAGGACAGTGATACTGGTATAAACTCCTCTTTGCAGAAGAAACTGAGGCACAAAGAGACCAAGTCACCTGCTGAGGTCCCCAGAAGGTGGGTGAACAAGATTCAGGACCTAGTGGTCTGGCTTTAGAAACTATGGGCTTGACCTGAGGAGTGGTCACTACTCAGGGCCAACTTTGCCATCAGGCCCAGGTTGACAAGCTTCTCACGGAACTATGGAAACATTTAAAATTAATGGGATAAAATATGTTGTTGTTAGCTGTTATCAAGTTGTTTCTGATTCACAGCAACCCTATGCACGACAGAACAAAACGTGTCCTGTGCCGTGTCCACAGTCATTTTTATACTTAAGCCCGTTATTCTAGCCACTGTGTCACTGTATCTTATTGAGGGTCTTCCTCTATTTTGCTGACTCTACTTTACACAGCATGATGTCCTTCTGCAGGAGTTGATCCCCCTGACAACTATCCAGAGTACGTAAGGCTCAGTCTTGCCATCCTTGCTTCCAAGGAGCACTATGATTATATTTCTTCCAGAGCAGAACATTTTATTCCATTGGCAGGCCACGGTATTTTGGATATTTTTCTCCAAAACCATAATTGAAAAGCATCAATTCTTATTCTGTCTTCCTTGTTCATTATCCAGCTTTTAGATGCATATGATGCAATTAAAAATACCATGGCTTGGATCAAAGACACCTTAGTCTTCAGGGTGATATCTTTACTTTTTAACATTTTAAGATAGTCTTTTGCAGCATATATTCTCAAGGCAATGCATCTTTTGATTTTTTTTGACTGCTGCTTCTATGGGAGTTAATTGCGGAATCAAGAAAATCCTTGGCAACCTCAGTCCTTTCTCCATTTATCGTGATGTTGCTTACTAGTCTGGTTGTGAAGATTCTGTTTTCTTGGTGCTAAGGTGCAACCCATACTGAAGGCTGTGGTCTTTGATCTTCTTCAGTAAGTGTTTCAAATCCTCTTCACTTTCATCAAATAAGGTGGTGTCATCAGTATAATGTTGTTAATGAGGCTTCCTCCAATGCCTGGTTCTTCTTCACATAGTTCAACTTCTCATTATTTGTTTGGTATACAGTTTGATAAGGTATGGTAAAAGGATACAATCCTGATGGCACACTTTTCCTGACTTAAAACCATTCAATGTCCCCTTATGCTTTTCCCACAACTGTCTCTTGAGTCATCTACAGATTCCTCATGAGCACAGTAAAGAGTTCAGGAATTTCCATTCTCTGCAATTTTAGCTGTAATTTGTTATGTTCCACACACTAAATGCCTTTGCATAGTCAAAAAATAGAGGTACACAGCTTTCTGGTATTCTCTGTTTTCAGCCAAGATCCGTCTGATGTCACCAATGTTACACCCTGCTCTATACCTCCTTCTGAATCCAGATTCAATTTCAGATACTTCCCTGTCAGTATACTGCTGCGGTTACTTTTGAGTAATCTTTAGCAAAGTTTTCGACGGCACTTGGCTTGGCTTTAGCAAAGTTTTACTTGTATGTGATACTAATGATATTGTTTAATAATTTCCTTGATCAGTCGGATCATAGGCATAAATATAGATCTCTTCCAGTCATTTGGCCAGGTAGTTGTCCTCCAAATTTCTTGGCATATATGTGTGAGTACTTCCAGCTCTGCATCTGTTTGTTGAAACATCTTGTTTTAGCCAGCTAGTGCTGCTGTAACAGAAATACCACAGGGTGGATGGCTTTAACAAAGGAAGGTTTATTCTTACACAGTCCGGTAGGCTACAAGTCCAAATTCAGGATGTCTGCTCCAGGGGAAGGCTTTCCCCCTTGTCGGCTCTGGAGGAAGTCTGGTATTGTATCATTTTTTGTCCAGGGAGCATCTTGGCACAGGAACCTCAGGTCTAAAGGACGCGCTCTTCTCCCAGTGCTGCTTGCTGGATGCTGTGAGGTTCCCAATTCTCTGCCTGCTTCCCTTTCCTTTTATTTCTTGAAGGATGAAAGGATTAAGGGTGGGGCTAGCCATACACCAGGGAAACCCCCTTTACAGTAGAGCAGGGAGGTGATCTTATAAAGGGATTTACAGTCCCACCCTAATCCTTTAACATACAGCATAGGAAAACCACACAATGGAGGACAGTCACAAGATACTGGGAATCATGGCCCAGCCACAGGGCTACACATATTTTTGGGGAGACACAATTCAATCCATGACACATCTCAATTGCTATTCCATGAATTTCTGGAGACTTGTTTTCCACCAATGCCTTCAATGCAGCTTCTACTTCATCCTTCCGTACCAATGGTTCCTAATCATATGATACCTCTTGAAATGGCTGAATGTCAACCAATTCTTTCTGGTATAATGACTCTGTGTATTCTTCTTATCTTCTTTTGGTGCTTCCTGGGTTGTTTAATGTTTTCCCTGAAGAACTCTTCACTATTGTAACTCAAGGCTTGAATTTTTTTCTCAATTGTTTCAGCTTGAGAAATGTGTAGCATGTTCTTCCCTTCTGGTTGTGACAACTATTTGCACATGGTGTTGTAATACTTTACTTTGTCTTCTCAAGCCACCCTTTGAAATCTGTTCAATTCTTCTACTTCATTATTTCCTCCTTTTGCTTAAGCTACTGGACATTCAAGAACAAGTTTCAGAGTCTCCTCTGATATCCAGTATGGTCTCTTCTTTCCCGTCTTTTGAATGACTTCTTGCTTTCTTCACTGATAATGTCTTTGATGTCGTTCACCATCTCATCTGGTCTTTGGTCCTTCATGTTTAATGCATCAAATCTATTCTTGAGATAGTCTCTAAAAGGTGAGATAAACTCAAGATCATACTTTGGCTGTCATGGACTTGTTCTAATTTTCTTCAGTTTCAACTTGAGCTTCCACAGGAGTAATTGATGGTCTATTCTGCAGTCAGCACCTGGTCTTGTTCTGGCTGCTGACATGGAACTTTTCTATCACTTCTTTTCACAGAGGTAGTCAGTTGGATTCCTGTGTAGTGTATTCCACATGCAAGGTCTGTGTGTATGGTAGCCACTTGTGTTGGTGAAAAGAGGTATTTGTAATGAAGACGTCGGTTTTACAAAATTCTGTCATACAGTCTCCAGCATTGTTTCCATCAACAAGGTCATATTTTCTAACTACCGATTCCTCTTCATTTCCAACTTTCGCATTCCAATTACTAGTAATTATTAATGCATACTGATTGCATGTTTGATCAATTTCAGACTGCAAAGCTGGTAAAAATCTTCAATTTCTTCACCTTTGGGCTTAGTGGTTGGGGCATAAGTTTGAATAATGGTTGTATTAGCTGGTCTTTTTTGTAGCTATATAGATATCATCCTATCATTGACAGCACTGTACTTCAGGATAGATCTTAAAATGTTCTTTTTGATAATGAATGCAATATCATCTCTCTTCACATTGTCATTCCTGGTGTAGTAGACCTTCTGATTGTCCAATTCAAAATGGCCAATACTGATCCATTTCAGCACTATCAATGTTTATGCATTCCATTTCATTTTTGATTATTTCTAATTTTCCTAGATTTATACTTCATACATTCCATGTTCTGATTATTAATGGATGTTTGCAGCTGTTTCTTCTCATTTTGAGTTATGTCACATCAGCAAATGAAGGTCCCAAAAGCTTGACTCCATCTACGTCATTAAGGTTAACTCTTCTTTGAGGAGCTAACTCTCCCCTCATCGTCTTTTGAGTGCGTTCCAACCTAAGGGTCCCATTTTCCAGTACTATATCTGCTGCTATTCCTAAGGTTTTCACTCACTTTTCAAAAGTAGACTGCCAGGTCCTTCTTCCTCATCTGTCTTAGTATGGAAGCTTAGCTGAAACCTGCCCACCATGAGTGACCCTACTGGTATATGAATACTGCAAAGGTAGCTTCGAGTATCATAGCAACACGCAAGCCCCACGGTATGACAAACTGACAGGCAATTCGAGGTAAAATATAGTGTCCAAAATAAAGCTTGTCAAGACAAAATCTATACAGCTAAGTATATGTTGTTGTTGTGTGCCATCAAGTTGATCCTAACTCATATCAACTTTTAAAGTGACTAAATTTGGCATTTAGAAAAGTTCCACTACATCTTAAACTGATGCGTATGTTCAATTTCCTAACACTGAAAGCATTCTTAAGTATACAGGTTAATTGTCTAGAAATCACAGTCAAACATATTAGCAACTCAGTTTTTAAACAAATGTATAACAATTCTTTCAAATCCTTTTATAGCCAAATATATATGTAAAGTGAGCTGTAGCTATGTTTTAAAATGTGTACTTTGACCTGAGCAGGGGCATCCTTTTAAACAGTAGAATCTGGTGTCTCAGTATGGTAGTCACCCACTCTGGACCCCGGCTTCAAACATCACACCTACACAGATGGTTCCAAATCTGCCTCAATTTCCCCTGAGGTCTCAGGCCCACATTTCCAGCTTCCCGCCTGTCACTACCCTCAGAAGTACCACCCATAAGAGACAGTCAGCAGTCTGTCATTTCATCCAGGGAAAAAGGTTTCTGGGCCAGGGTTCTGGAGACAGGCTGCCTGAATTCAAGTCTCTGTTCTCCTGTCACTAAATATATGACAGTGAGGCTACTTAACTTTTCTGTTCTCAAAGGGAGACAATAAAAAAGCCAACTTCAAGGGTTTGTTGTGAAGATAGAGCTTACCACCAGTCACCAATTGCCATCAAGCTGATCCCGACTTATAACAAACCCACGTGTTTCACGTAGAACTATATTCCATAGAGTTTTTGTGGTTATAACTTTTTGACTACCACCAGGCCTTTCTTCTGAGGGGCCTCTAAGTGGACTAGAACTGCCAGCTTTTCTGTCAGTAGCCACATACTTAACCATTCACTCCACCCAGGGGCCCCAAAACATTGAGGCAGTTCATGTTTGTTGGTTTCCTGGGACTGCTACCACAAGTAAGCCAAACTGGGCAGATAACAGCAATGTATTCTCTCATAGCTCTGGAGGCTAGAAGTCAGAAATCAAGGTGTCATTGAGGCATGGGATCGCTATGAAGCCTCTAGGAAGGAATTCTTTCTTGCATTTTCTGGCTTCCAGTGGTCCCTGGCATTCCTCGGTTTGTGGCGGCATCACTCCAATCTCTGCCTCCGTAATCACGTGCAGTCTTCCTTCTGTGTGTCTTTACCTCTTCTCATCTTTTTCATAAGGACACTGGTCCTACTGGTCCTTCTCCAGTATACCTCATGGTAACTTAACTAATTACAGCTTCAAAAACATTATTTCCCAGTAAGTCACAATCACAGGTACCAGGGGTTAGGACTGGAAAATTTCTTTCTAGGGTACACAAATAGTCAACCCATATTATCATGTGGCCTACTTAGTATCTGGCACATGGAAAGTATTTGATACATTTATTAATTGACATTATTCAGCCTCATTCATCCTCCAGTCTTTGCTCAAGTCACTGGGAAACTGCCTTGAACAAAATAGAAAATACTTCTGCCCTTATGGGGCTGACATCTAGTGGGGGAGATGCAAAAGAAACAGGAAAAGGGGCAGACACAGTGTGGACAAGTGCTAAGACAGGAAATGAGGTGGAGAAAAGGACCCAGAGAGCTGGTAGATTGCAATTTTAATTAAAGAGGCCAGGGATGTCATCACTGACATGGGAGCATTTGAGTGAAGATGTGAAGCAGGTGAGAACTGAATTACCAGAAGTCTGAGGGAGGGACAGGGAAGAATGTTCTGAGGAACAGAGAAGAGGTAGGCCAGAGCTAGTGAGAGGGAAAGGAACAAAAGATGAGGTCTGAGAGCATACCGTGGGCCTCATATCAGGAAGCACTGTAGACATTTTCAAACCAAAACCGAACTCATTGCTGTTGAGTTGATTCCAATTTACAGTGATCCTAGGTTGCTGTAACTCACAACTGACTCAGTGACAATGGGTTTGGTTTTATTGTTTGTTTTTATTAAACAGGATACAGTAGAATGGCCCCATAAGGTTTGTAAGGACTAGATGATGGATTTGAATTCCAACATTTTGGTTAGACCTCTGAGCTCTAAATAACTGTACCACCAGGGCTCCCTGTTGCTTATAAAATATTGAAGGTTCTAGAATGGGCTTCAAGGAAAGATCTCAGAACCACATAAAACTGACTCTTTGGGGAGCCTCAATCAATGAAGTTGACATTAAGCAATGAGTTCAAGGAGACATGCCCATAGCTGCGGGCATGGAGTTGGGGAGGTTTCTCACTTGCCAATGTAACAAATGTTTTGCTCTTAACTGCTAAGTTACAGATTGGTGGTTCAAAGTTACCCAAAAGTGCTGCAAGGGATAGGTCTATGGATCTGCTTCCATAAAGATTATGGTCAACTCATCCAAAGACTTTATCAAAAGAATTGAAAGACCACCTACAGAATGGAAAAAATATTTGGCAACTACGTTAGACCAACGCCTGACCTCCATAATCTACAAGGTACTGCAAAATGTCAACAAAGAAAGGTAAATAATCCAACTAAGTGATGGCCAAAGGCAATGGACAGACACTTCAGCAAAGAGGACATCCAGACAGCCAAAAGATACATGAGGAAATGTTCACAGTCATTAGCTATTAGAGAAATCCAAGTCAAAACTACAATGAGATATACCATCTGACCCCTACAAGGTTGGCCATGATCCAAAAAACAGAAAACAACAAATGCTGGAGAGGCTGTGGAGATATTGGAACTCTCCCACATGCTGGTGGGATTGCAAAATGGTACAACATTTTTGGAAAGCAATAGGGCACTTCCTTAAAAAGCTGGAAATAGATACACCATTTGCCCCAGCAATCCCACTGCTTGGAATATATCCTACAGAATCAAAGGCATTCACAAGAGCAGATGCATACACACAAATGTTTATTGCAGCACAGTCCACAATAGCAAAAAGATGGAATCAACCCAGATGCCCAACAACAGATGAATGGATAAATAAACTATGGTGTATATATACTCAATGGAACACTATGCCATGATAAAGAACAATGATGATTTTAGGAATCATCTTGTGACTTGGTTTCAGTTGGAAGACATTATGCTGAGTGAAATCAGAGAGGCAGAGGGCTCGTTACAGATTAGGTGGTTGATAGACGGTAAAAATAGAAAGAAGATCAACTTAACTGGACTTCAACATAAACTGAAAACTCTTCTGACTTTAGCCCAATATTGCAAAGATAGAGTGACAGGGGCAGAGATCTGAGGTCCATGCTCTCAGGGGACATTGAGGCCATCTAGTTTATTACTGAGAGAGTCTTCTGCACCTTATATTGGTGAGTGGAGTCTGGGGTCTTAAAAGCGAGCAAGCTGCCATCTGTGGTACACCAAATGGTCCCAACTCATCCAGAACAGATGATCACTGAGAACAACAAAGACATGAGGAAAAATGATCCCAGGAGACAGAAGGACACACGTGAATGGGTCACTATATCAACCTGTGACCAGAAGAACCAAATGGTGCTCAGCCACCACCAAAGACAGCCATGATGGGGCACACAACGTCGTGTCCCAGTGGCAACATGAGAAAAAGAGGTGTGCAGCTCAAGAACTCTACTAAAAGACCACAACTGATGGACCGGAGACCTGGGGGTTCCCCTGGGAGCATGGCCCCTAGACCTGCTGCTACTCTTGACCAGAAAACGGGAATGGTCTGGACTTGGAGACACAGTGTGACCATGTGGTGTGTGTACTTTATGGTTCTGTGCATCTATAGGATGCTGCCCTACTACCTGTCTACTAGGAGGGATAGAAGAGGGTGGAGAGGAGGGGACAGGAGATTGTTAAGAGGGTATGACATATATAAAATGAAAAGAAGGAGTGTGCTGTCACCGGGCAAGGAGAGCAGAAGGAGCTGCAGATAGGCAGGCATGCAAATTTAATTTCGATTGTATGCTTTCACTTAATTACAATAAAAAAAAGACTGTGGTCAAGAAAACTCTATAGCAATTCTACTCTGTAACACATGTGTTACTGTGTGTCAGAATCAACAGGACAGTGATGGGTTTCCTTTGGTCTGATTTTACAGAAAAGGAATCCCCAGGTGGTACAAATGGTTAATGGTATGCTCACTACTAACCAAAAGTTTAAAGGTCCCAATCCACACAGAGATGCCTCAGAAGAAAGTCCCGGCAATCAGCCATTGAGAACCCTGTAGTGCCTTCTCTGACACACATGGGGTTGCTATGAATGACAATCAACTCAACAGCAACTGATTATAGAAAAAGAAATGCATACAAGACAATTGCGGGGAGGGGTAGATACCTGGATGGGTAAGAATTAGATGACTGCATCTGCTCAGAGCTTGCTTTGCTCTGTTGTAAAAATAAAAATAAAAAAACATTGCCATTTAGTCGGGTCTGACTCATGGAAACCTTAGAGGTCAGAGTAGAACTGCCCCCTAGTGTTTCCAAGGAGCCCTTGGCTGATTTGAACTGCTGCCCTTTTAGTTAGCAGAGGTAGCACTTAACCCACTATGCCACCAGGGTTTCATCACTCTGTTGTACTTTTCCCAATTATCCCTGTCCTGCTTCTTTCATCTCTCTCGAAACTTGTGCTTTTCCTTTCACCAAATTCTTGAAAGCCTAGTGGGCACATCTGGTCTACCACCTCTCGTTTGACTCAAAGCTTTCAAGTGACTCTTTCCACTTTGCCCTCATGTTTTCCCCGCTGTTACCATGCGTGTCACTGATCTCCTCTGAAATCATCCCAGACCATTGCATCATTTCTAAGTTCAAGTCTACAAAGCCAGAACCTCTTCCCCATCTCCCTCCTGTCACCTGCAAAGATTTGTTATCTTATTTCCCCGGGAGTCAAGATTATGGCATTTCTCAGCATATATCACCAGACCAAAGAGCATCCGTCTACTAGGAGAATGAAGGCAGGTGTTCCACGATCCCAAATGATCCCATCATTTTGTCAGGAGATTGGCATGGAGTACAGATAAAGTCCTAACACAGACCCCGTACTCATATACACCCACAGTCACTCAAGCCAGTGGAGGCAAATTTTCCTTTGCTGCAGCAGCGTATCAAAGCCACTTACTTACCTCTGCCCTCCTTTCCCATTGTTCCTGCCAACCAGGGGTTGGCATTTCTCCCCATAAGCAAGGAGGCACCAATCTGAGAATCTCCCCTCAGCCACTTAAGCTCCCCGGAAAGGATTACATTGTTTCTTCCAGTTCCCACATAGACCATAAGCATCTCAAAAGGTAGTATCCCTTCTAGGGCCTGTCCTCAGTACAGAGCAGGGACAAACACAGACCCCTTGTAGACAGGCTGAGTTCCAGTGAGAGCTGGCATTGCCCGTGGCCTCCTGGTTTCTCTGCTCTGCATCCTCTCTGCTCTGCTGAGCCCTCCTTTTCCACTTTAAAATAATTGTGTTACTCCACCTAACTGATTAACCTTTGAAAATTATTCTTGAGGGAAAGCCAGGATACTAGACACTTAGAACTGAGTGAGGATAAAGGGAAACTGTGGTGGTATAGTGGTTACATGCTATGGCAGCTAACTAAAAGGTCAGCAGTTCCAGTCTGCCAGATGCTCCTTGGATGTCTACAGGTCACCTATACTTCATCCTGTAGAGTTGCTGTGAGTAGCAATTGACTTATTGCAAAGGGATTGATCCCATTTTCTTTCTTTCTTTCTTACTTTCTTTTTTTTTTTTTAAGGACAAAGTTGTCATAGTGTTTGCAGGTTTAGCTTCCAGTCTCATCTGGAGTTAACGGCTGTCCCTGATTCAGCTCACTTCTCAGCCCTGCAAGTTAACGAGAGGTATGAAGGGGAAGGCAGGCAGCACAGGACTCATGCATTCCATTGCCTCCTGTGGCTGGGCACTGCAGTAGGCCCTGTCCATAGCCAAAGAGATGGAAGCGAAAATGACACCTTGCCACACGCTATACATCATACATCACACACAGAGCGACCTGGTGATTTAATGCCTACAGGCATTCTGACGGCTTCTGCGGGGTCCACCTCCTCTACCACAAGTCAGGAAGCCACTTTCCCACTGAGAGCTCAGCTTCCCCATGTCTAAAATGAGAGAACACTCAAACCCGTGGGATTGTGAAGAACACACAAGATAAGCAGGTGAACCCTATGCAGGAGCTTGACTGGGAGAAGCATTTTATATGTGCTAACTTTCTTTGGGAAACCCCAGCGGTATAGTGGATAAGTGCGGCAGCTGCTAGCCACAAGGACCACAGTTCAAATTCTACCAGGATCTCCCTGGACCCTCTACGGGGCAGTTCAACTCTGTCCTGTGAGGTCACTATGAGTTGAAATTGACAGTAGTAGGTTTCCTTTGGTTTCAACTCTCTTTATTGCCAAGGCTGTATCCTCTATATTCCTACAGTCCTCATAAGGGCTGGGAGCATGTCCAGCCTAACTCCCCAGGACACAGCTGAAGTTAACAGGAGTTGGTAATTCAACAAACCCAATGCTATCAAGTTGAATGTGACTCATGGCAACCCCTTGTGTCACAGAGTGGACTGTTCCACAACATTTTCTAGGTTTAATCTTTATGGAGACATGTTACCAGGCCTTTCTTCATGGCTTCCAGCTGCCAACCTTCAGATTAGGAGTCAAGCACAGGCCATACATGGTCCCACTGAAAGGCTGCCACCTGAGCCTAATCCAAAACCTGCACCCAAACTATACCTAATATTCAGTGCACATTAGGCCACAATGGACTCCAGAATCCATGTGATTTTCTGCTGTTTTCATCTCTGGTAAAGTACACTTGTGTTGTTTCTCATAAAGCAGATGGCTGGGGGTAATTGGCAGAGCTGCTGCAGGGAGGCGCAAGAAGGGAAGATCTTCACAGGGAGAGGGGTAGAAACATATGGGGAAGGCGAGTCAGCCGCATTGTGGGGGATGGCCCACGTGGTCCCAACCATGAAGCCAGCTCCCACACCGCTTCTGCAAATAGACGTTGTGGCCAAGCCCTGCTTTTGCCGCCAGGGAGCACAGTGGACAAGTTTGGAAAAATCTGGGGAACATCACATTGATTTTTCTAAAAATCATCTTTTTCTGTGTGTGTGTGTCTCTTTTCCCTTCTCAGAAGTCTCAGCTTACCATGTCTTTGTCTTAACTAAGATTAGTTAACAATTGGAGCAGTTTGTTCAGACAAGCTCTATAATGTTAAAATAAATGTAAAAAAAAAAAATGAATAATAAAAAGAAGGCGAAGTACACAGAGTTTCCAGGTCAGGAGGACATTCTGTTCCCTGGCCTCCAGTTTACATCTAAATCTGGCTTTATGTTTAGAGAGCAAGCTATAGCATGTAAAAGGAGTGTGGAAATTATCTGAAGTATGAGGCACACATCACTTATTATGTGATTGGAGAAAATCCTGGCTAAAAAATCTTTAGCTAAAAAAAGATGTGTACTTAATTGTTCTTCAGTAAAATTAAAATGTATTTGTTTCTTTGATAAGATCTTGGTGACAGGCAGTTCTCTGAATTGCCCAGGACACGTGCCGGGTTTGTTGTCTTCCCTATAATCATCACAACAGGAAAGGGTAAGTGTTCCTCGGGCAAGAAGCTCAAATATTTCCATGTTATTTTCTTTTGTTGTGCTTTAGGTGAAAGTTTAGAACTCAAGTTAATTTCTCATACAAAAATTTGTGCATACGTTGTTATGTGACCCTAGTTGCCATCCCTATAATGTGACCACACATTCCTCCTTTCCATCCTGGATTTCCCGTGGCATACAGTGAGCTCCTACCCTTTTCTGCCGTCTTACCTCCTGGCAGGAATTGCCCATTTAGTCTCCCGCATCGACATGAACTAAGACAAACACTCTTCACCAGTGTCATTTTATGTCTGATAGTCCCGTCTATTCTTGGTCGGAAGAGTTGGCTATGAGAATGGTTTTTAGTTGTGTGTTAACTCAGAGTCCCAGGGCCACATCTTCGGCGGTCCCTCCAGTCTCAGGCAGAGCGTTAAGTCTGGTGCTTTTATTTGAATTTAAATCTTGCATTCCACTTTTCTCCTGCTCTGTCAGGGACTCTTCGTTGGGTTCCCTTTCATGGAAGTCAATGGTGGTAGCCGGACACCACCTACTTCTGGTTTGGTTGATGGAGTCTCTGGTTCGTGTGGAATTTTTTGTTTCTTAGGTTAACATTTTCTTCGTGTCTTTGGTGTTCTTCACTTTCCTTTGCTCCAAATCAGTTGGGACCAATTGAAGCATCTGAGACGGCTGCTGTCTAGCTTCTAAGACCCCAGATGCCACTCACCAAAGTCGGATGCAAAACATTTTCTTAATAAACTTTGTTATGCCAGTTGACTTAAAAGTCCCCAGAAACCATGGTCCCCAGACCCTGCCCCTGCTCCAATGTCCCTTGAGTTGTTCGGTTATATTCAGGAAACTTCTTAGCTTTTGGTTTAGTTTGGTAGTGCTGACTTCCCCTGCACCGTGTGGTGTCCTTTCCTTCACCTAAGAGAATTTTCGTCCACTGTCTGGTTAACGAATTTTACTCTCTCTCCCTTCTTATTGTCATAATCATCAAAGAATTTTTTCTTC
Organism: Heterohyrax brucei; assembly: GCA_028571685.1. Taxonomy (NCBI): domain Eukaryota; kingdom Metazoa; phylum Chordata; class Mammalia; order Hyracoidea; family Procaviidae; genus Heterohyrax; species Heterohyrax brucei. Next base: position 37,905,025 of record CM053157.1, on the reverse strand, counting down.
TGCGTTAAACTTTTTCTTTGAATTCTTGTAATAGTGATCTCATGCAACATTCATCCTTTTCTGACTAATTTCATTCATGCCTTCCACATTTCATCCATGTTTTGAGATGTTTTACAGATTCATCATTGCTAAGCATTCCATTGTGTGAATATAAAATAATTCTTTCAGCCATTCATCTTTTGACAGGTACCTAGGTTATTTCTACTTCTCACTATTGTGGACAGTGCTACAATGAACAGCGGTGTGCATATATTTATTCTTGTGATGGCTTTTATTTCTCTAGGTTATATTCCAAGAAGTAGGATTGCCAGATCATACGGTAGTTCTATTTTTAGCTTTTAAAGGAAATGCCAAATTGATTTCCAAAGCGACTGTGTAGTTTTACATTCCCACCAGGAGCGTAAAAGTATTCCAGTCTCCCCACAAACTCTCCAACATTTATTTTGTATTAGTTGGATTAATGCTAACCTTATTGGGGTGAGATGATATCTCACTGTGGTGTTGATTCTCCTTTCTCTACAGAGTTCACTAGAAACCCTGGTGGTTAAGAGCAACAGCTGCTAACCAAAATAACAGAGATTCAAATTCACTGAGTCATCTTGGAAACCCTGCGGGGCAGCCATACTGTGTCTTATAAGGTTGCTAACAGTCTGAATCGACCTGACAGCAACAAGTTTGTTTATTTGCTTGTTTTTAACAGCTAATAATCATGAACCTTTCTTTACATATATGTTAGCCACCTGAATGGTGTCTTCGGTGAATGCCTGTTCATGTTCTTTGACCTTTTTTTAATTGGGTTATGTGTCTTTTTGTGCCTGAAGTTTTGAAGCATCTTTTAGATTTTAGAGATTAAACACTAATTTAGGAATGTAATAGCTGAATTTTTCCCCCAGTTTGTATGTTGTCCTTTTCCTCTTTTGGTAAATTCTTTGGAAAAGCATAAATATTGATTTTTAGGAGCTCCCAGTTATCTAGTTTCCCTTCTGGGGTTTGTGCATTGTTAGTTACCTTTTGCATTGTTTATAACATGTATCAGGGCTCATATGATTGTCCCTATTTTTATTACCATGATCTTTATCATTTTAGATTTTATGTTTGTTTTTATCCACTTTGAGTTAATTTTTGTGCATGCTATAAAGTATGATTCATCACTGTTACACATTTTGGCAGGTGGATGTCCAGTTATGCCGCCACTACTTCTTAAAGAGACTGTCTTTTCCCCCTTTAGTGGACTTTGGGCCATTGTCAAACATCAGCTGCTCGTAACCAAAAAAATCAAACTCACTGTCGTAGAATCAGGTCTGACTCATAGTGACCCTATAGGTCAGAATAGAACTGCCCCACAGAGTTTCCAAGCAGAGCCTGGTGGATCTGAACTGCTGATTTTTTCGTTAGCAGATGGAGCACTTAACCCACTACGCCACAAGGATTTCCATCAGCTACTCACAGGTGCACAAGTTTACTTCTGGATTCAATTCTGTTCCATTGGTCTATATATCTGTTCTTACACCAGTACCAGCCGTTTTGGCTACTATGGTAGTACAACAGGATACAAAATCGGGGAGCGGGAGGTTTCCAATTTTACTATTCTTCAGTAATTTATTTATTTAGTTCCCTTTCCTTTCCATGTGCAATTCTATTGGAAGTTGGTGATTTGTTTCTCCATCTCATTAAAAAATGTCGTTGGAATTTCTATTGAGACTGCACTGTATCTGTATATAGCTTTGGACAGAACCGACATTTGCACTATATCGAGTCTTCACATTCAGGAACATTGTATGTTTTTCCACTTCTGTGGATCTCTTGTGATTTCTTGCAGTGCTACCTTGTAGTTTTCTTTGTATGAGTCTTTTATGTCTCTGGTTAGGATTATTCCTAAGTCCTTTATGTTCTCTGTGGGCTATTGTAAATGGTATTGACTTGGTGATTTCCTCTTCAACATTCTCTTTGTTTTTGTAGTAGAATCCAACTGATTTTTGTATGTTTATCTTGTATGCTGATACTTTACTGAAGTCTTCTGTGAGTTTCAGTAGTTTTCTTGTGGATTCTTTGGGGTTTTCTGTGTATAAAATCATATTATCTGAAAATAGGGATACTTTCACTTCTTCCTTACCAATTTGGATGTCCTTTATTTCTTTTTTCTAATCTAATTGCTCTGCCTAAAACCTCTGGCATAGTGTTAAATAAGAATGGTGATAAAGGGCATTCTTGTCTGGTTTCTGTTCCCAAGTGGAATGCTTTCAGACTCTCTACATTTAGGATGATGTTGGCTGTTGGCTTTGTATAAACGCCTTTATTATGTTGAGGAATTTTCCTTCTATAGCTATTTTGCTGGGAGTTTTTAACATGAACGGTATTGGATATTGTCAAATGCTTTTTCTGCATCAGTTGATAAAATCATGTGGGTCTTGTGCATTATTGATGTAATGGCTTACCTTGATTGTTTTTAATGTTGCATTATCCCTGAATACTAGGTATGCTTTGCACTTGGTCATGGTGAATGCCTTTTTTTTTTTTTTTTTGGATATGTTGTTGAATTCTATTGGCTATACTTTTGTATCTGTGTTAATGAGAGACATTGGATTGCAATTTTCTTTCTTTGTGATGTCTTTATCTGGTTTGGGTATCAGGGTTATGACAACTTCATAGAATGAGTTTGGGAGTATTCCATCATTTACTTGGCTCTGAAGTACCTTTAGTAGTGGTGGTATTAACTCTTCTCTGAAACTTTTCTCTAGAGAAGCTCTCCAGGCCAGGGCTTTTGTTTGTTGGGAGTTTTTGTTTTGGGGTTTTTTTTTTTTTTTTAATTACCTTTTCAATCTCTTCTTTTTAATATAGCTTAATATAGGTCTGTTTAGTTGATCTACTGCTTGTGTTAGTTTAGGTATGTAGTGTGTTTCCAGAAATTTATCCATTTTCTCTAGGTTTTCAAATTTGTTAAAGTACAGTTCTTCATAGTATTCTGATTCTCTTAATGTGAGTTGAGTCTGTTGTGATATCACCCATCTCTTCTCTCCTTCAGATTATTTACTTAATCTCTGTTTTTCTTTTGTCAGTTTGGCCAATGGCTTATCGATTTTGTCAATCTGTAAAAAACAACAACAACAAAAAAACAGGTTTTGGTCTTGTTAACTCTTTCAATTATTTTTCTGTTTTCGATTTCATTTAAGTTTGCTCTAATTTTTATTATTTCCTTTCCTCTAGTGCCTGAGGGCTTCTTTTGCTGCCTTCTTTCTACTTGTTTAAGTTGTAGGACTAATGTTTTGATTTTGGCTTTTCTATTTGGATGTACACATTTATTGCTATACGTTAATTTCTGAACATTCCTTTGTTGTGTGTCCTAAAGGCTCTGATAGGATGTATTTTCATTATCATTTGATTTTGTGAATTTCTTTGTCCTGGCCTTAATTTCTTTTGTAACCCAGAAGTTTTTGAACAACGTGTTATTCAGTTTCTGTGTGTTTTATTTTGCCCCCCCTTGCACTCTTTGTTACTGATTTCTACTTTTGCAGTTGTGTGGTCTGAAAAAACACTTTATAATATTACAATGCTTTGGATTTTGTTAAGGATTACTTTATGGCCTAATACGTGCTCTATTCTGGAGAATGTACCATGTGTGTTACAAAAGAAAATACAGTTGGCTGCTGTTGGGTGAAGTGTTCTGTACATTTCTATGAAGTCAATCAAGTTGGTTGATAATGGCGTTTAGATCTTCCATGTCTGTATTGAGGTTCTTTCTGAATATTCTGTCCTTCACCAAAAGTGGTATGTTAAAGTCTCCTATTATTATTTTGGGGTTATTTCTGTTTTCACTGCTATTAAAATTTGTTGTGTGTACTTTGGAGCCCTGTCATTTTGTGCATAAATATTTTTTACGGTTATTTCTCCCTGGTATACTGATCTTTTATCATTATACGTGAGCTGTGACAATTAAGTCTGCAAACTTAATTGTTCTAGGTGCTACATACCTCATTGCTGAATATCACTATGGTGACCTTCAAGGTACTCCCCTTAGAAAGTTATGCACCAATGCCAGCATGTAGTCCACCCTTCAAAGCAATTTTGAAACTCTTTCTGGAATGCCAATTAGGTACAATGGCAAGTTTGAGAACTTAACTGTATAGTTGTCTGTGAGGGAGATTTTAGCCAACAAACAAATAACTGTATTGAAACGCCCCACCCCTACTCATCTGATCTGGCCCACAGGGACGTTTTTCTTTACCAGGAGATAAAGGAAATGTTGAAAGGAAGATATTTTGATGTCATTCGGGACATCAAAGGCATTATGACAACAGCACTAGTGGCCATTCCAGAAAAAGAGTTCCAAAATTGCTTTCAAGGATGGACCAGGTACTGGCATCGGTGTGCAGCTTCCCAAGGTAAGTGCTTCAAGGCTGACCGTAGTGGTTTTCAGCAACTAGGTGTAAAGCACTTGTTCCAGGATGAGTGCGTGAACTTAATTGTCAGATCTCATAGTGTTCTTCCTTATCCATTGTGGTAGATTTTACTTTAATTCTATTTTGTCAGAGATTAAAGTTGCCACTCCTGCTCTTTTTTGATTGTTCTTTCCTCAGTACATCCTTTGAGTTTTAGTTTGTTTCTTTAAGTCTAAGGTGTGTCTTTTGTAGGTAGCATATAAGCAGACTGTTTTTTTTTTATCCATTCTGCCGCTGTCTGTCTCTTTATTGATCCATTTACTCTACATATATTCTTCATAATTATTGATAGGTATGAATTTAGCTCTATTATTTTGATGGTTTTGGGGTTTTTTGTTTTTTGCTTGTTGTTTACAGCTTTTTTGTTGTTGCTGTTCCAGTTTATTTTCTGGGCTGAGTCGTTTTCCTTTATGCATTTTCTTTGCATCTGTTTCATTGTTGTTGGTTTGGTATTTGCTCAGTCTTTATGTTTTTCTTGTTTTTTATTTTGCAGTGTAGGATATTTAGTTTCCTTGCTGGTTATCTTAATATATACACCTATTTTTCTAAATTTAAACCAATCTTTTCTTTCTTTGTATCACCTAGACGTCCTCTTCATATGAAAGAGCTGTGACTAGATTTTTTAGTCCTACTTTTTTGTCTTAATATTGTTATCATTTGCTTATTAATACCTGCCTTCCCTATTTTCAGTGTTTTACCTTTGATTTAGTTTTATGACTTCCCTATATAGCTTGGTAGCTTATTGCTCTGTCCTGTATTCTAGGTTGTTAGCTAATGTTATTGGTTTTCTAACTAGAGGAGCCCTTGTACTACTTCTAATAATTTTGATTTGGTTTTTACAAATTCCCTAAACTTCTGTTTATATGGAAATGTCCTAATTTTACCATCGTATTTGAGAGACAATTTTGCTGGCTATTTCATTCTTGATTGGCTATTTTTTTCCTCTAAAGCTTTTACGTGTGTTATCCCATTGCCTTTCTGCCTTCATAGTTTCTGCTGAGTACTCTGAGTTTAGTCTCATTGGCTTTTCTTTGTTGATGACTTTTTCTTTATCCCTAGCTGCTCTTAAAATTCTGTATCTTTGGTTTTTGGCAAGTTTGATTATAATAAGTCTTGGGGACTTTCTTTTAGTATCCATGTTGTATGAGGTTCAATGTCTTTCTTTAATAAACATCTTCTTATCTTTCACAGTATTAGGTATGTTTTCTGTAAACAAACCTTCAACAGTTCTCTCTGTATTCTTTCAACCAATCACTCTAGTGCTGCGGTCACTCATAGGTTATTCTTCTTGACATAATTCTTAGGGTTTCTTCTTTATCTTCTTCTTTTTTCATTTTTTTTATCTGATTGTACCTGAGATAAATTGGTATCAAGTGGTTTATCTTCATTCTTACTAATTCTGACACCCTTTTCCTCAATTCTGCTCCCAAGACTTTCTATTGATCTGTCTAATGCTGAAATTTTATTGTGAATCTTTTGAATTTGTGTTTGATGTCTCAGTATGGATTCTTGTAGCCTGCTAAATGTGTCATTATGCTCTTGTTAAATCTTCATAACTTCCTTTATTGCTTTGTCTGAGTGTTCTTTGGATTGTTCTGCATTTTACCTGATGTCTTAAATAGTTCTGTATGTTAGTCTTTCGAATTCTACCTCTGGTAATTTCAAGAAGTTCTCTTTGTTTTGGTAGCTTGTGAAGCCAACATAGTCTACCTCTTTACATAATTTGATATTGACTGTTGTCTCTGAGCCACTGAAGTTATTATATTTATTTACTGTATGTGTGAGTAGGACCTGACTCAACGGCAGTAGATATGTTTGTTTGCTGGGTCATAAACTCTTGTTTTGATACACCAGAACAGGCTGGTTGTGTGAGCTTGTTTGAATATTGGTGACTTTGAAGTTCTCATGTCCTGTCTCTGTTACTAGGTATACAAGCCCAGGAACCATTCACTTTTCTTGTGTCAGCTCAAGAATCCAAATCATGAGTTACCCAGGATATGATGCAGAATCTCACCTACAGTCCTAGATGAGCAGGGATGATTGGAGTAATCACAGGTATCCGGCTGCAGTAGGAGGTCATGTGCTGATCAAGGTAGGAGCTGACTTCTGCCCCTGAGTGTCTGGGTGGGAGGCATGTCCTTGTTCCCTAAGTAGGTAGATTTTGCAACCAGATTGTGCGCACTCAAGTGCTGTTAACTGTACTGACTAGGAGTTATCATTTGTTTGGGGGGCCCTGTTTTCTTGCCTGTGTAGAGTGGTTGCAGCTGCCAGTTCTCAGACCCCTGATGCAATTAATTGAAGACGCTGTGTAACAGGCAAGTGGTGTAAAATGTCACAACTCTGCCACTCCTCCTGATAGCAGTTACATGTGAAAATAGGCCTCGGGTATACACCCTTTTATGTTGTGCTAGTGAGGGACTACACTGTTGAGATGGGACCACAGATACCTGTGCAGGGGTGAAGGCATTCAAAGTCCTTGGACCTCTTATGCCTGTGCCTAGGCAAAAGGGCTGTGCCTACCCTGAGTTCCCAGCTTAGGGGAGTTGGCTGACTATTTTTTTCTGTTTGTTAATTTGTAGCCTCTCCAGAGCCAAGAGAAGTCTAAAGGCATGTCATGGGTCCTACTTCCCACCCAGGGAGCACAACGATCCCTCAAGCTGACCAGTACCCGGGGTGGGGCTGGGGGAGTGACAAGCATGTAAATGAGAGAGAGGTACTTCCCCAAAGAGGTTTTAAAAATACATTTTTGGAAGCTTATACTTATCTCCCACTGATCAAGTGCTGTTCTCTCACATTCTTCTGGATTCTGAGCCAACTCTCCATCACTCAGTCTTTCCTGACATGGAAAATGTGTCCCAAGCACCACTGCTTGCCTCACTGCTTGCCCAGTGAATTCAGCCTGCACAGTGCCAGTAGCCACTACTGGCCAGATCAGGTCTGACAATGTCCCTGATTCTGACTCATCTCTCCTTCCCCCTGCCACTCAATCTTATTCCTCAACTTTATCTTTGATGTTCAGGGCTCTTGATGGTCCTATTTAAACAATTCACTTGCTTTGTCAGGTCTTTCTTATAAGAGGGACCAAAAGAGGTGTCTGAATACTCCACCATCTTGGCCCTACACCCTTCAATATTTGTTTTTTAAGTAGATTTATTATCATTATTATTATTATAAACATGCTTAAAGTCTTAAACTTGAAACTGAAGTTTTATCTCCCAAAATCAGGACATAATTTTCCTTGAGGTTCATTTAAACTTAAAAGTATTGTGAGAGCATTACTTCAAAAACTACCCCTATTTTACTAAACAGTTATCACATTCTTTTCAAGCTATAAGCATGTTTCCAGTTTAATCATGGAAGAGAAGTCCTTCATAATCTATCAAACTGGGTGCCCCAAAAATATGAAATTCTAACCCCCTATATCTATAAAGGAAACCATGGTGGTGTAGTGGATAATTTCCACATCTGGTAACCAAGAGGTCAGCAAATTGAATCCACCAGGCACTTCTGGGAAACTCTATAGAGCAGTTCTACTCTGCCGTATAGGGTTGCTATGAGTCAGAATCAGCTGGATGGCACTGGGTTTGCTCTTGGTTTGGGGTTATACCTATTAAAAAAATCCATTGCATTCAGGTTGGTTCTGACTCATAGTAATCCTATAGGACAGAGTAGAGCTGCCGTTGGGTTTCCGAGAAGCAGGTGGTAGATTCTAACCATCGATTTTTGGTTAGCAGCCTGAGCAATTAACTCCTCTGTCACCAGGGCTCTGCTATGAGTCAGAATCAAGCCAATGGCAATGGGGTGGTTTTCTGGGTTTTTTTAAATACCTATACATGTAAGCCTGTTTAGAAATAGGGTCTTGTTTGTTATGTTAATTAGATGAAACTCTAATACTGTATATTTTAAACCTAATTGCTTTTGAGTTATAAAAAGAACAGGCTAGACACAGACACCAACACACAGGAGAAGACAGGTGTCATGTGAGGCTTGTCTGCAAAGAATAAAAAGGATCATGGACAATGTAAAAATCGACACAGATTAGACTCTAAATTGGACTTTTACTCTCCAGAAATGTGGAAAAATCAATTTCTCTTCTTTAAAGGCACCCACTTGTGGTATATCAATTAACACCAGTACTAGGTAACTAAGACCCTGATGTGTGTGAAAAAATTTCATAAACTTTCTAGTTCCACACATATGTACCCTTGTTATTACAGCCATGTGCCCCATGATGTCTTTATGGTCAACATCCAACAACATATACCACATTTTACACAAAGAACACATACCTTCTGTGTTTGTTTGTCAATTACTCCCTCCCACCTAAAGATATTTTTGTAAGCACATTATGCTAACCTTTTTGCTGTTAAAAAAAGAAAAACAAAAAACAAAAAACCTCACAGGGGAGGAAGTTGTCAGCAAACAAACATAGGAGGTTTACATATTTGTGTAAAGATACTGTAAGGTCCCTGGTCCCCTATGTTATAATAGAGCTTAGAAATCCCTATTGGAGAATAGGACCTAGCAGAAATAACTGGATGCAGCAAAAGCAACAGCTTCTCACATGCTACATATGTATCTCATGTTTCGTGTATACAAAATGATTCCACGGTCAGGCACGTAACAGCACAGTATATATATAAGCTATCATACACATGTCTTGATAAATTCACTGCCGTCGAATTTGGTCTGACTCATAGTGACCCTAGAGGTCAGAGTAGAAATGCCCCATAGAGTTTCCAAAGAGCACCTGGCGGTTTTGAACTGCCAATCTTTTGGTTAGCAGATGTAGTCATAATACATGCCTGTTCCAGGCTTACATATGTACCATACTTTCTACGATTATTTTAATGTGAACTTTCCCTACTTACAAATAATGTTTACTGTATAACAGCATGTGCTTCAACTTTTAGCCAGCAACATCCAGTCTTGTGTTGACACAACCTCCAAATCACATAATGTGCTATTTCACAGAACATATCACGGCTGTTAAGTGACGCGTGACTCTATAACAAAGCATAAGTCTTTATTCCCTGTTCCAGGGGAAGCAGAGGACTGAGCTGCTGTAACTTTAATAGATTTGATCACATCGTCCACTGTCACAAACTGTGATAGGATCACTTGCTTTCCCTGGTCTGTTGATCACGCAATCATGTTAATCAGCATGCACATCTGCCCTGAATATAGACCCACTATTTGCTGCACTAGTTGCATACTGGAATCATGCTGTGGGGATTCAGTGTCTCCAGAGAATGTAGATCTTTTTGTCTTTTAGCCTCGGCCTCAGCAAAGTCCTTGAAATCTGTTCCCCAACATGCTTTCTCGGCTGTACTACTGTTGTCTCACAGTAGGATGGCTCACTCTTTAGACAAGACTAAAATTTAAAACCCATTGGAAGCATTTTATCTCTGTCCTTTTCTTACTCATTGCAAAAAAGCGGATGCTATCTGAACACAATGATGATGGTGATTGGCTACCTCCCCTATCCTCTGACCAATGAAACGTGTTCCTCATTTCCATGGCTACATAACTAATACCACAGACAAGGGGAAATTAATCTCACTCCAGTATCCTGGTATCTTGGTACAGTTTATCTCATTTTGTTCACTATGGATACCCAGACATTTTCAATAACTGGGCCTAATACCTGTATTTTTAAAATCTGGAGTTGCGTATTTTTTAAACACACACAAAAAATATCTTGAAACACATTGTGAAACCCTCCTGGAGCAGTGGTTAAGTGCTACATCTGCTAACCCAAAGGTTGACAGTTCAGGTTTGCCAGGCACTCCTTGAAACTCTATGGATCAGCTCTACTTTGACTTACAGGGACACTACAAGTCAGTATCAAGTCGATGGTGGTGAGTTTTTTTTTTTTTTTTTATGGTGTAAAATACAGTGTCGTTCTTGTTGCTAGGTGTCATTAAGTTGGTTCCAACTTATAGCAACCATAGACACAACATAGCAACACAGCACATCAGAATGAAACACTGCCCAGTCTTGCAGCATGTCCACAATTGTTTCTGTGCTATGGCCCATTGTTGCAGCCACTGTATCAATCTATCTCATTAAGGGTCTTACTCTTTTTTACTGACCCTCCACTCTACCAAGCCTGATGTCCTTCGCCAGGGACTGATCCTTCCTGACAATATGCCCAAACTATGTAGCAAAATGCAGTCTTGCCACCTTTGCTACCAAGGAATACTCTGGTTCTACTTCTTCCAGAATAAATCTGGTTTCTTTGGCAGTCCATAGTACATGCAACGTTCTTCTCCATCATATTTCAAAGGCATCAATTCTTCTTCTGTCTTCTTTGTTCATTGTCCAACTTTTGCATACATTTGATATGATTGAGAATACCACGGCTTGGGTCAGGCACACTTCAGTCTTCAAGGTTTCATCTTTACTTTTCAATACGTTAAAGAAATCCTTTCCAGCAGATTTTCCCAGTGCAATGCATCTTTTGATTTATTGACTGCTGCTTCCACGGGTGTTGATCGTGGAACCCAGTAAAATGAATTCCTTGACAACTCAAACCTTTCTCCGTTTATCACAATATTGCTTACTAGTCCACTTGTGAGGGTTTTTGTTCTCTTGATGTTGAGGTACAAGGCATTCTGAAGCCTGTGGTCCTTTATCTTTATAACTGTCTCTAGCCTTCTTCACTTCCAGCAAGTAGGGTTGTGTCATCTTAATAACATAGATTTTTAATGAGTTGTCCTCCAATCCCGATGCCTCATTCTTGGTTTAATCCAGTTTGTCAGATTATTTGCTTAGCATACAGATTGAAAAGTAATGGTGAAAGGATACAACCATGACACATATCTTTCCTGACTTTAAACCACGGAGTGTCTGCTTGTTCTATTTGCACGACTGCCTCTTGATCCATATACAGATTCCATAAGAGCACAATTAAATGTTCTGGAATTCCCATTTTATACAATGTTAACCATGATTTGTTATGATCCACACAGCTGAATGCCTTTGCATAGTCAATGAAACACAGATAAACATCTTTCTGGTATACTCTGCTTTCAGCTAAGATCCATCTGACATGGTGAAATATAGTACACATATGAAAAAGTGTAAATCAGAAGTCAACAGCTCAGCACATTTCACAAAACGAACAGCTGTGTTGATGGATTTGTTAAGATTCTACATTGTTGGATTTGTTAAAATTTGGATTCAAATTTTTGCATATATGTTCATTTGTGAGACTGCCTTGTAATTTTCCTTCTCTGTAATTATCAAGTTTTAATGTCAAAGACATGCTTTCATGAATAAGTACTCTCCTCTACTCTGTAGAAGACCACGTACGGTTTTAGTGATATTCTATCCTCACGTATTCCCCATATGTCCTAGCAATTGTTTTGGTATGGGTAGGAAATCTTGAATTCTGGATTTCATTATTTTATTCATTACAGGAATATTCCGACTTTCCTTTATACAAAGTGTGGTTTAGATGGTTGGTATTTTTCTAAGAATTTGCCCATTATCATCTTACTTTTAAAATGTGTTTCAGCAAGTTCATCATCATAGTTTCTTAACACAGGAACTGTGGCATTGTCCCTCTTTAATTGCTGATGTTGATTATTCTTGTCTTCTGCCTCCTGCAACCTGTCTTGCCAAAGTTTTGTCGATTTCATTAATCTTTTCAAGAAACTCTCTTTTGATTTTGTTGATTCTCCCTATTAAATACTTATCACTTACACATATTATGTGTTCAGTAAATTCTATTTGTATCTTTGAGACTCCCTTTCCTTTCTTGGAGACCCCTGAATTCTGTCTCTATACATTTATCCCCCTGGGGCTTAGCCTCTCTACCTGTCAGTCATACCTTCAAGGGGAAAAAACAAAGGAAGCCTCAAATCCAAGCTGGTCAAGGTGGGCTTCTGTCCTCTCTGTCATCTTGGTCCAGCAATTCTTTTGCATCTCATGGCTTTCAGATGCCTTCAAGAAGATTTTACAAATATTTTCACCAGATTTTGGGGCTTCCATGATTACCAGGTTCACCATTATGTGGTGTAAAATCCTTTGCCCAGTGTGTTTGTTTTTGTTTGTTTTAGAAGCAAAATAATGTATTGATTATTGAATCTATACTCTGAAATAAAAGCTCCATGTGTGTCCCTATCCATTAGCTGGGGATAGCAGAGCAGTTCACTGGTAAAATTCTCCCCTTCCTTTCCATAGACCAGAGTTCCATTTCTTACCAATGTACTTCATGTAAACCTACCACCCGGTAAATAGCGGTTTACCTGTTGCCATGATGCCAAATAATTTCAGTGGAACTCCTAGCCTAAATTCCTGAGATGAATTAGAAAGAACAGCCTGCAGATTCGTTTCCAAAAATCACCCAGTGAAAACACCTGGATCACAACAGTCTGATACACAACCAATCATGGAGATGGCACAGGACCAGACAGTGTGTTATTCCCTTGTGAATGGAATCTATGTGAGTCACAACCCCAAAGCTAGTAACAGCAACAGATGTAAATATAATAGGAAAACAATGCACAGGAGGGAAGAGCAGATGCATCGAGGGAAGAGGAGGCGTCTATCTGCATTTTCTGATAGATTTTCCCATCAATCTAAAACTACCCTGGAAAACAAAGAATCTCATGAAAGAAAGAAGTCTATCTATCATATATTTGGAAATCCTGGATGCATAGTGGTTAAGAGCTACCGCTGCTAACCAAAAGGTCAACAGTTTGAATCTACCAGACACTCCTTGGAAACCATGTGTGGCAGTTCCACTCCGTCCTATAGGGTTGTTATGAGTCGGAATAGACTCTAGGGCAATAGGTTTGGTTTTACCATATCTTTGCTTGCATTGGGGCATTGCATTAATTTTTTGTTGTTGCTGTTATCAATTTTATGGTACCTTGGTGGTACAGTTGTTAAGAGCTCTGGCTGCTAATCCAAAGGTCAGCAGTTCAGAACCACTATCTGCTCCTTGCAAACCCAATGGGGCAGTTCTACTCTATCCTATAAGGTCATTAAGGATCAGAGTTGATTCCCCAGCAATAGGTTTATTATTAACTTGACAGAAAAAAAGATTACTTTTTCCTTTAATTTCCTTTTTTTCTTTCATTTACTAGTAAGACCAACCATTTCTCATAAACTGGTCACTAGTTACATTTCCTCTGCTTTTCATGCCCTATACCTATTTATACACCTGTGTCACTCACCCAGTAATGATTTGGAAAACAATCTTTAGACAACAAAATATTTTATTACAATGCATAACAAAGATCAACATTTTTATTATTTTTTTTTTTGATCCATTGAGACCTTCTATGGTTTGCCGGGACTTGAACCTCCTGACCCTCTGCCTGTGAGATGGGAACTCGTGAAATCCTTGTCCCTCTGCACTTCATGTGGGTTTAGTCTCTCCCTCAGGACTCTTGTATGTTGTGCCTCTTCCTCATTTAGCAGTGAATCAACAAATCCCTGCAGTGTCTGCTGCATGCCAGGTACTGGTGTAAGTGTTGACAATAAAGAAAAGCTATGTTGTCTTTGACTTACAGTCTAGTGAGGAGCAGAAACAAGAGAACACATCATGTAATATAAATTTAGATACTCTGAAGAAAAATAGAGGAGGCAGGGGGTAAAAATTGACTAGGAAAGAGGGTAGAGACAGTGATACTGAGCAGAATTATACATTACACCTTGCCTTGTGTTGTAATGAAAAGAGCTATCTCTGCTATCTTTTTTATCTGATGCCTTTCTCTCTCTCTCACATACACATACCGTGCACACACATCCTCCATACACATCACATACACACATATAACACATATACTCATCACACACATCACACACACACATATGTCCCATACATACCACACACACCATATGTATACCACACACACACACACACACACACATCACACACATACATACACCACACACTCCACACACATACTGTCAACCCTGACAACACTGACAACGTCTGACTCACAATGCCTGGCACAGCACCTATGCATAGCTGACACAACTTTCTTAAACCAAAGAAAATTGTTCAGGATGTCTCATTAACTTATTGTAGCCATGCAGTAATTTATGGCTGCTTCTTGAATTTTCCGGAGGTCTCTATTGCCTAAGAAATCACTGCCTGACCCATCAGTAGGGTCCTGGGGTTCTGCTAACAGCAATTTCTGCTTATCTGAAATTTGCTTGTTGCTGCCAGCTGACATATTAGGCCTTGGAAAGTTTCACTCCATTTGCTTGGTTGGGTTTCAAGTTTACATGTAAACACAGCCCCTGTCAGAGATGCCAACAAACTTTGACTCAATTTCTCATCAGAAAGCACTCTTGTACTCCCACACAATCCCACAAATGCTTCTGACTCTCTAATAAATCATCATTAAACACCACTTTACACGCAAGGCCCAGGAAACCACGCAGAAGAGGGCCTCTTTCCCAGTCAACAATAAAATACCAAGTTTGGTAAAAATAAAAATAGAAGCCTTTATCCCAAACTTGCAAAAAAGGTCAAACTTAAATGTGTCTTTACATTTATGTTAAATAAAAGGCCCCGTTCTCTCTAGACAAAGGCTTCTCAGGAAGAAAATAAGGAGTAGGAGCTATGGGGACCAGCTGTCTGAGTCTTAACTTACCATGTGCTCGGCTGAAGATATTATGGCCAGACTTCCTTTTTTTTGGTGGAAGCAAACACAGCCAAAGATACACCATTTCAACAATTTCTACATGTGCAATTAGTGACATTGATTATATTCTTTAAGTTGTGCTACTATTGTCACTGTCATCTTCCCAATTATTTTACTATGATTATCTTAAATTCATTACCCCAATCCAACCTTTGGAGTTGCTGTTTTCAACTGAATCTCATATAGATAATTATCTAAAAGAGGACAACACATAGCCAGAGTTTTTAGCGAACCACAAGAAGAGTAAACTATACCAATATCAATGGTTTGGCTGTAGCATATCAGAACAACAAACCATGAGAAGACATTGTAGAAAAACCTTTTAAGGCAAAACCCTGTTAATGTGGTTTCTGATAAAGAGTGAGGAGCAAGTTCTGGGAATTTATTGCTTTAATAAGATCACATAAAACAGACGAATGAGAGAAGGTCAAGTCCTTGACCTGTAGAACTAATAACTAAAGTGTGTTCAGTATTTTGAAGTTTGCTGGATAGTGTAAAAAGTTTACACTTGTCTATTAACTAGCAGTTGGTGATTTGAATATACCCAGAGGTGCCTTGGAACTCTGATCAGGCAGTTTGCTTCTAAAAGGTCACAGGCAAGAAAATTCTAGGAAGCATTTGTAATCTATAATGTACAGGGTTGCCATAAGTTGGAATTGACTCACTGGCAACAAGTTGGATCTGGTTCAGTGCTTTCTCACATTCTTTATCCAGATGAATGTAGTCTGATTTTCAAACACCTCCAAGAGCTTGACATTGTTGTTTTTTTTACACATTAGGGGTGAGGAAATATAATCTCTGATAAGTTATTGGCCAGTACAAGGTCAGTTCCCTGTAAGCTTTGCCTACTGCCTGAGATGATGGTGGTAGGCACTGGGGGACCATATGCTCCCCTTTCCTTCCTCTCACTCACCCCTCACTTTACCTCCAACTTTCACACTCATTTTTCTTCCTTTCTCCTCCTCCATACTTATTTATGCTTGCCAACAAACTGCAAAATGCACGTTGGCTTCTGGGGAAGTGCTTCCATGTAACCAATGTGTTATTTTTCTTTTTCCTTCAAGACTGTTTTTAAGATCATTTCTTATTGTTGGCTAGTTATTTAGCCTGTGACTTCTAATTAAACCAAAAAAAAAAAAAAAAGACCTGATGTCGAAATGATTCTGACTCATGGCAATCCCCTATGTGTCAGAGTAGAACTGAGCTCCATAGGGTTTTCCATGACTATTTTCTCAGAAGTAGCTCACCAGGCCTTTCTTCTGAGTCACCTCTGGGTGAATACAAACTCCAACCTTTCATTTAGCAGGACAGAGGTTGTTTTTTTGTTTTGACTTGTTTGTTTGTTTCTTGTACCGCCCAGGGACTATTACTTTTAATTACTGCCACCCTCCAGTTAGTGCCTGTTTTTCGCCTTCACATTTGACTGACAGTTTCCATAAGTATAGAATTCTAAGTTGAAAATAATCTCCCTCCAGGTAATGGAAGCTGATTAATGATCCAGTGTATCTGTATAGAGGCCATCCTGGAGGACCATGGAGAGCTCCCCTATAGGGCAATCTTGCTGGACCAGTTGTTTACCTGCACTGTTTTCTAGATCCCAGCACTACAGTTGCTGTAAAACATGGGTCTGTGCTGCTTGCCACAAAGCCAACACTGAGACGGGGTGAGGTGGGTGATCAAGAGGTTTATTGTATATCGACATACAAGAGACAGGGGAGTCGAGTCCTCAAAGCCTGTCTGACTTCTTCAGTCAGGCTCAGGGTTTTTACTGAGTAGCTAAGAGTAGACAAAGGTGGGTGGTTTCATGTAAACATTTAGGTATGTGGGATAGTAATCCTAACAAAAGGTAGGTAATTTGTGGACATTCTGGAGCCTTGGAGGGGTTCTGTCTGGCATTCTTCCAACTGTCCTCCAGTGGCTGTTATATGGACAAGGGGTCAGTGACTGGCACCTCCATCTCTTCAGTGATCTGGAGAGAACCTAAAACAAACCAGCTGCAAATATTTTTTACCTTGTGCCTGGTGCATCACCTCCCCCTCCTGATAGTTTCGGTGGGTTGTGAGTTAATGTGTGATCTCCCTGGAGCTAGGTAGTGCAGGGAAGCTAGGACCTGGAAAGAAATGGAGTACGTCCTGTTCTGTTCTTTATGCCACCTATGTCATTACCACCGAGAGACCTAAAGCCCTTCTAGGTCTTGGTTTTTTATATCTTGCCTCCATCCCCCTACCCCCTTTTCTAGCCAAATTCCTACTCCTACACTTCCAGGAAGTTTATAGAATCTTCTTTTTGGCTCTGGTTGTTCTGAAATTTCACAACAATATGCTTTCGTGTAAGATCTATTTTTATCCTTCGTGCTGGTGTCCTTTGTTTCTGGAAAAGTGGGTAGAGGTGTGCTGTAAGGACTACTCATCATCTTCTTTATTCTTTCCTCCTAGTACTCCTATAACCTGGATGCGCAAATCCTGGATTGGAACTATAATTTCAGATATTTTTTTCTCCTTTTCTTCTCACTTTGTTATTTTGTTCAATTTTCTGATAGAGTTTTTCAACCAAATCTTCCAGTCTTCCTATTCAGTCTTTCATCTTGGCTATCATGTTAATTTCCCAAAGTTTATTATGTTGTCTTGTTTTCTGAATGTTGCTTTTTTGTAGTATCTGATTCTAAATTCATATATACAATATTTTTTTCTCTCTCAAAAGATATTAACTGTAAACTGTTTCCTCCAACTTGTTTGTTTTAATTGATATATAATTCACATACCATAAATTTTACCATGTCAATTGTATATAATTCAATTGCTTTTTGGTGTATTCATAGTGTTGTGCAACTATCATCGTTATTTAATTCCAGGCACATTCACCATCCCCAAAAGAAACCCATATCCATTACCAGTGACTTTCCATTTCCCTCTCATCCCAACCTACACAAACATTAATCTACTTTTTATCTCTGTAGATCTCCCTATTCTGGACACTTTGTATAAATAAAATCCCACAATATTTGGTCCTTTGTGATAGACTTCTTTCACGTGGCACAATATTTTCAAAGTTCCCTTATGTTGCAGCAAGTATCAGTAATTCATTCCTTTTTATGACCAGATAATACTTCTTTATACAGATATACCACATTTTATTTATCCATTTGTCTTAGGCTACATTCTCTGGAGAAGTAAAACCAGTGAAGTGTATAAATATAGAGAGTTATAACAGAGTGAAACGTCCCAACAGGTAAGCTGCTAGCTCAAGTCCCAAGAACTGGAGGTCAGATGACAAGAAGAAGCTGCTGAGTTCAAAGAAAGCCAAAAACCTTCACAAACTAAACAGGACAGAAGTAGGTGGCACAGGACAAAGAAATGAAAACTGAGAGGGCAGTGAGCTGCCACAGGCCCCACTCCCGCTGGCACCACTCAGCAGATTCCATTGTGGGAGTCACCACATATCAAATTTCAGCAGGGAAGCAATCACAACATAGCACAACTGTGAAAACACTGAGAATCATGACTTAGCCAAGTTGGCAGATAACCTTAACCATGACACTGTTCATCAGTAGTGGATATTTGCATGGTTTACACTTTTTGTCCATTATGAATAATGCTGCTGTGAACATTTGTGTACAATCTTGTATGTGGGCATTTGTCTTCATTTCTCTTGGATGTACAAGGACTGTCAATTAAGTTCACCAACTCATCCTAGAAAAAGTGTTACATACCTCACTGCTGAGTGTCACTATGGTCACCTTCAGAGCACTTCCCTTGGGAATCTATGCACTGATGCCAGCACCTAGTCTATCCATAAAAGGAGTTTTGGAACTCTTGATCTGGAGTGGCCATCAGAGCTACCACCGTATTACATTTGATGTCCTGAATATCATCCAAATGTCTTCCTCTCAGTATTTCCTTTAACATCAGGTAAAGAAAAAAGTCACTGGGGGCCAGATCAGCTTAGTAGGGAGGGTGTTCCAATACAGTTATTTGTTTACTGGCTGAAAACTCCCTCACAGATAACTATACAGTTACGTTCATGAACTTGCTACCATGCTACTCTACACAACAGCCATTCCAGACAGAGTTCCAACATTGTTTAGAAGGGTGGAGTAGGTGCTGGCATTGGTGCATAGCTCCCCAAGCGGAGTACCTTGAAGGTGAGTGTAGTGATATTTAGCAATGAAGCATGTAGCACTTAAAACAATTAAGTTCATGGACTTAATTGTCAGACCTCATGTATCTAGGAATGGAATTTCTGTGTCATATGGTAACTCTATGTTTAGCTATTTAAGGAACTTCCAGTCTGTTTTCTGAAGTGGCAGAAGCATCTTACGTTCTCATCAGCAACGTAGGAAGGTTAAAGTTTCTCCATATCTTCACGATCACCTGTTACTGTCTTTCTCTGTATTTGAATATAGCCATTCTACTGGGTATGAAGTGATATTTCATTGTGGTTTTCAATGCACTTTCCTGATGGTTAATGATGCTGAGCATCTACCTACCACCCACCCACCTACCTACCTACCTGCCTGCCCGCCTGCCTGCCCGCCCGCCTGCCCGCCCGCCTGCCCGCCCGCCCGCACAATCTGTGGCACATTAATTTGGCCTACCACAAAGGCTAGGTATCAGTATGTTTCACAAAGGTCTAGAAAAGTAGCAGAAAAAAACATCAGCCAGTTTTAAAGCTAAAGCTTGCAACCATATGTGTGTGAAACATCTTTTCAAAGGCTTGGAGAAACTGACAGAGAAGCCTCAATGAGAAGCAACAGTCATAGCTGATTAGGACTTCCATCAATGTGGAAAAGAGAAATTACATATTTCTATTTTTAGTCCAATAGGAGATCGACTTAATTTGTGCAAGAGTAACTAATTTGAAATTAATTCTAAAATCTTAAATTTTTAGGTAAATCATAAAGAAAATAAATACGCAAAATAAGTGGTTTATAAAGTGGACAACTTCATTTATCTTCCTGAAAAGAATAAACAATTGTAAGACTCAGTAATTCCTTGAATGCTGCAGAAAAATTTGCTTAAAATATTTTAGACATTTGTAAGGGCAGAATCAATTTTTCCTAATCTGATAGTCATGTCATATCAATGATTCTTAAGGTACTTTTGTCCCACAGAGACATCTGGCAATGTCTGGAGGCATTTTTGATTGTCACTGCTGGGGAAGGAATTGCTGCTGGCATCTAGTGGATGGAGGCCAGGGATGCTGCTAAACCTTCTACAGTGCACAGGACAGCATCCCCAACAAGGAATTATACAGTAGTGCTGAGGGTGAGAAACCTGTTTGATAGTTTTCTTTAATAAATTGCTTCTTGTCTTAAAAAGGGTATGAAATTCTATTTAATCAATTTATTAAACACATCAGAAGCACAGATGCATATCATTTTAGTTTTTAATTCACCATACTCATGCAGAAAACAGGAGCAAAAGTTTGGAACAAGACTGACTCCATTTGTAAAACCAGAAAGTCAGTAAAAACAGTAATGCCAGAAAACATACAACAGAATTTGTAGATAGAAAACATATAACCTCTTCTCTTCCTAGATGGGAGAGAAGACCCTGGGGGGGGGGGGGTAGGACAGGAGCTTGTTAAGAGGATACTACAAATATAGAATGAAAAGGAGTGTGCTGTCACCAAGCCAGGAGAGCAGAAGGAGCTGCAGATAGGTGAGTATGCAAAATTGACTTAGATTGTATACTTTCACTTAATCACATTAAAAAGAAATGTCTGGTGCAGTGGATGCCGTTTGGAGGAGAACATGGTGAACAAGAAAAACAGAAGTAAAAGAAAGACTTGTTCTCTATAATCTAAAAAGAAAGAAAGAAAAAGATACGATGTCAGACACTGAAAGACCAAAGCCTGTTCTCACGCAGCTGATGCAGACTCTATTATGTATCTCATGACGTATCTACTCATAGTTCAACAATGATTTCCTGAGCCTGTAGGACAAAAGTAAAATTATTTCTATCATAAAGGGAAGGAATCAGAACTTAGCCTCTTACGAGGCTGGTTGCCTATAACAGACACACAGATACACACACACACACGTATTTAATCTGGATTGTTAATAAAATCCAGCTCAAGGCCTAGGAGAAAAATCGTGGCCAGAAAAATCTCTTTTCCTTTTTCACTAGTCGCCACTGCTGAACATGAGCCTCTGGTACACTTCTTGAGTTTGGCGTCTCCCCTGTCCACCCTCTTCTCATCCATTTTCACCCCATATAGGCACCAGCTGAGGATTTTGCACACCTGGGGTCTCATGCAGTGTTTGTAGATGTTGACTATCTCATTGCCTCACACCTGGTTTGACAGGTCCCTTTGTTTCAATAGATAGGAAGCTCTTTAAGCCCACCAGTGGTCAAAAGAATGTGAAACATCTCCAGTGGAGCATCATATACTTAACCTGTTTATGTAAGTGCAGGCAGTAATAGACCTTGGATGAGGCAAGAGTTTTACAACGTATTCACCATGAAGGCCAAAAAAAAAAAAAAAAAAAAAAAATTCATGTAGTGAATACTGTGTTAGAGATGATGAAGACTTAGTCCCACTAGGCTCTCATCAACAAAAAATGTGAGAAACCCCTAAAGGAGATGGATTGACACAGCAGTAACAACAACAGACTCAAACACAACACAATGGTGAAGACATCACAGGACTGGGCAATGGTTCTTTAAACACAGGGTCACCCATGAGTTGAACCTAACTCAATAGTGACCAACAACAACCATAGGCTCCTGCCAGGATGGGCACTGCCATCTCGGGTTCTGCACTTTGAGGGCAATAAAAATGTGTCTCTGAGGCTTGAGGAAGACCGAATCCAGTCTTCCCATGCTCTGCTCTAGGAAGTGTGCTTCTCTCATTCTTACACACCACAGTATGTTGTTGTTAGGTGCATCAAGTCATTTTTGACTCATAGCAACCCTATATACAACAGAAGAAAACACTGCCTGGTCCTGTGCCATCCTGTAATCATGGCTGTGCTTGAGCCCATTGTTACAGCTATTGTGGCAATCCATCTCTTCGGGGGTTTTCCTATTTTTCATCAACATGCTTACTTTGTTAGGCATTATATTCTTTTCCAAGGACCAATCCCTCCTTATAACACTTCTGAAGTATGTGAGATGAAGTC
The DNA here is from genome assembly GCA_028571685.1 of Heterohyrax brucei. Lineage (NCBI taxonomy): Eukaryota > Metazoa > Chordata > Mammalia > Hyracoidea > Procaviidae > Heterohyrax > Heterohyrax brucei. The sequence goes on along the minus strand of CM053157.1, from coordinate 37,882,796 downwards.
TTGCCGTTTTTGCTCCTAAAGAGCATTATGGCTGTACTTCTTCTAAGACAGATTTATTCATTCTTTTGGCAGTCCACAGTATACTCAATATTCTTCACCAACACCACTATCCAAAGGCATATACACTGTGAACAGCATGATACAGACCTGCAAAAAATGTTTTAGTGCAAATGCTTTGAGGAACAGGCTACCTAAAAGAACAGGACAACAATTCCTGGGAGTATAATAAGGGGTTTCCTCAAAAGAAGCTTTGCTCTGCCCTCTGAGTTCGCACTAGAAACCAGCAACAAGAAATCTGCTGATCGCTGCTTACTTTTAAGCTATCATAAAATAAATAATCAGTTCCTATTAATGACCTTCATTATCTGGCTCCTATTTTTAAATGCTGGTGTTTTAGCATGCTCTAAGTGGGTGGTTTTAATTAAGCCTAATTGTAGCTACATCACATCCAAATGTGCACCCTGTGTGAATGATTAACAGGGCTTGGTATTTAGTTCATTAAGTATTAGCTTGCATTGGAACAGTATATACCAAACTTAAACAGATCATATAAATAATTTTCTAACAACTATGATGGCAGAGAGGGTTGTTTATGAAAGCAGAGTCATTTAGGTCACGGTTCTACCATCAGTCTCTGATGTTAAATTCTAGGTACGGTGTCAATTTCCTGAAGGAATAGCTCCATAAAACTCTAAGCTGGAGTGTCCCTCTGTACCCTTCATCTTCTGTTCAAGATCAATCTTGTCTCTCATCCCTCCCCGAGAATTATTTAGGAACTTAAAGATCAGACTGAGAATTTACCGGCAAGTGTCTGGTTTGCTATAGAGACTTGACTGCATCATTCACCTGTGGGCAGGGCAGCCTGGCCCGGCAGCCAATCACAGGTGCCAGCCCACACACAGGTGACTCAGCACGCCTCCACCTGCACGCCTCCACCCAATTACTATTTGTCCTCTGTGGTTTACTCTCTACAACCTGGAAGGATGTAAAATCATTACTGGGATCTTTGGCAGCAAGAACTGCCATTTGTGTAGTGTTGCAAACTTCCTCATCAGCTGGTTGACCACAGAAAAGCAGCAGAACTTTACTGGAGAGTTCACTGGAAAATTGTTGCAGAGTTGTGACGTCCTTGCAATGCCTTGTGTCAGAGCAGATATCAACTCCTTCAAATACGGAAGTGAAATATCAATGACCTAGAGAGCCAGTCATTGCCAAGATAGAGTTTCTATTGTTTTTAACAAATTATTTCTTATGGGAATAGGTCTCTGAGGAAGACGGTCTAAAGGTACAGACTAAGATGCCGTACAACAGTGGTAGGGAACTGGCAGGATGCTTCTGACACAGAGACACATGGGAATAAAATCACATCCCATTTCAGGAGCCTCCTAAATTGGGCCCCACTCATCAGCCTTCCCTTGAGAGTGAGATGAGAGTGATTCCAGTTATTCAAGGTTTGATGTACAGCGGTTTGGAAAGTTGAGCGCTGGTGACCGTTTGTAGGCGGCAGATGTGACTTTGAGATATTTGGCCACCCAGCACAGTTGACTCATAGGAAGCATATAGAGAGGGGCCATGGGTTTAGGAAATCAGTGTATATGGATCTCCATTATCCACTGTCTAACCCAAGGCGTTACTTACCCTCTCTGAAACTCTAATTTTCTTATTTGCACAACGAACCAGTTAATACTCAAATTGCTAGGGTTGTTGTAAACTTTAAGTGAATTAACAATGGTAAAATGTCTTTCCATAATAAACACCAATATGTGGCTGTCTTGTAATTTTAATTATGACAGTATTGCATAGCAAAGCAAAAGTAACCATAATTCTTAAACATTCTCTAATGAACTGACCATTAGAAAAAGTAGCTGACATTCAGGCCCTCCTCACACCCTACACAAGCCTTGACTGTAGTCTACCCATCCGTGTCTAGGCCTGTGTTACTAACAAATACTGAGAACACTGTGCAAGCACAATGCAAGTGGACTGCAAAGTGAAACTTCAAATCTTACCAGGGATACAAGATTTGATGAAGTTAAATAAAGTGATCCCAGAAACCACTGGAATTTTCCAGTGTCCAGTGAAGACTAATGTTTCAGTTTTAAACTAAAATTTACCAATTAAAAAAATCCAAAGTATTCATTTGCATCATTTTAAGTTTTATTTTTCCAGAAGAAGTTCCAGTCATCACACCCTCCCCCCTGCCACAGTGTTTCTGTGAAAGCATGTTCCTTGTTTTAAGTAAATTCACTTAAAAAAGCAAGCAAGCAAACAAACAAACAAAAAACCCATTGCCACTGAGTCAATTCCAACTCATAGCAACCCTATAGGACAGAATAGGAGTGCCCATACAGTTTCCAAGGAGTTCCTGGTAGATTCAAACTGCTGACCATTTTTGGTTAGCAACCATGGCACTTAACCACAATACCACCAAACCCACTGCCATCTAGTGAATTCTGACTCACAGTGACCCTAAAGGACAGAGTAGAAATGTCTTATAGGGTTTCCAAGATGATAATCTTTATGGAAGAATAATGCCATGTCTTTCTTCCATGGAGTGTGCAGTGCAGTGAGTCTCATGTATGTGGCCTTTCTAGCTAGGGTCTTGTAACTCCCACCCAAGTGATTAGGCAGGACTCTGCGATAGGGTAATTGTAGCTCAGCAAAGGGACTGGCCAGTTTGCCATCCTACCAGATTTGAAATGTGCCACTCCAGAGGTGGGAATGAGAGGATCTTATTACTACCAAGGAGAAACAACCAGGGTCTAGCTCATCTTTTGAGCCAGGGATCCCTGCACTGAGAGGCTCTGGAACCCAGAAACAGAGGAATCGAATACTGAAGGTAGCAGAGATCTAAAAGCAGACACCTAGCTGCAGAAGACAACACAGTGGGGGGTTCCTGACCTAGAGGGTGAGAAAGCAGAGTGCCTTGGGCAGAGGCATAGACCCAAGGAGAGGCATACCTCTGACCACAGCTGGGAAGAGGTTGTCCTGATGGAAGAACTGTTTCCAGAGTGTTCTTGAGCCTGAATTGTAACTGTTACTTCACTAATAAGCCCCATAATCATAAATATTGGCTGTGAGTTCTGTGTGGTGATTGCAGTTAATTAAGAAACCCAGCCAAAAAGCCATGAGTTCTATGGGACGGCTTGAGTACTGGTGTCAGAATTGGGAGAGGCAGAGAGAGGAGGCATGCCTGACCTCTGTCTCATAGCATCTAGTCTTGGAATGTTGATTTTCATTCTCCTTCCCCTTTGTGAAGTTAGAGCAAGCCAGGCATTTCACCCACATCATTTTTACAGAGCAGCTGATGAGTTCAAACCACATACCTTTTGGTTAGCAGTTGAGCACTTAATTACTGTGCCACCAGAGCTCCTTAAAACTGAAAAAAAACCAAACCCATTCCCATTGAGTCAGTTCCAACTGATAGTGACCCTATAGGACAGGACAGAACTGCCCCCATAGAGTTTTTAAGGAGTACTTGGCAGTTTGGACTACCTACCTTTTGCTTAGCAGCTGCAGCACTTAACCACTATGGTATCAGGGTTTCTAAGGGCTCCTTAAGTGGCCTTTATTCAGTGTAAATAATCCTTCTCCTCCTCAAAAAAAAAAAAAAAGGAAAAAAGAAGTCCCTGTGTATATAAAATTACATATGTCATATTACAGCACAAGGAAGAAATTAGTTCATCAATTATGCATCAACATGAACTCTCTTTAGGCATAAACATAAGATAAATGCATCAGAGTTACAGATTAAATTATGTTTCCCATAAATTGAAATGTCAACCCCTAGTACCTGTGAACACGACCTTGTTTGAAAATACGTCAATCTCTGATGACATTATTTTTATTATGATTGAATGAAAATCTACATTGCCATATGAATTTGCATGCCCACCTATATGCAGCTCCCTCTGCTCTCCCTGTCCAGTCACAGCACACTCTTCCTCTCTGCTCCATACATGTCTTATCCTCCCAACAATCTCCTATCCCTTCCTCTCCACCCATTCTTCTTCCTCCAGTAAGAGGTCGGCAGGGCGACATCCTATAGATGCATACAACCATACAGTGCACACATGATATGGTCACTCTGTGTCACCAAGTCCAATCCATTCCTCTCCGAGAGTTGACCTCCATTATGATTTATGGATAGGGGTAGTATCAGGGCCAGGGGCCATGCTCCCAGGAGAACTCCGAGGCCTATGGACCATCAATGGTAGTCTTTTAATGGAGACTTCAGGGTGCACCCTTTTTTATTCTGGTGTTGCCAGTGAGACTCAACTTTGTGAGCTCCATCAGGGCTTTCACTGGTGGTAGCCAGGCACCATCTTTTTCTTCCAGTCACAAGTCAATGTAGTCACCCACTCACGTGGGTCTCTCTGTCTTCTGGGTTCTCTTTACCCCATGTCATTTTGGTCCTTGGTGATCATCGTTTCCTGCTAAGTTGGGACCATTTGCAGTTTGGCAGCTTTTAAGACCCCAGATGCCACTCACCAATGTAGGGTACAGAGAGCACTCTTAGTGAAATGCTAGTTGTGCCAGTTGGCCTCTATTTCCCCTCAGAGCATGGTCCCCGGCCCTTTGCCCAAGCTACTCTGTCCTTGTAACATTAGATAAGGTGGGAGAAGTAATCATGTTATGGTGAAGTCCAGTTAATACTGATCTTCTTTCTAACTTGTGCTGTCACAGATTTCACCCAACCAAGTTTTTACCAACTATCTAATCTGAACCCTACCGCCCGCCCTCCCTTCCTACCCTTGCAGCCATCAAAGAGTCTTTTCTTCTATACATGAGTCTGTTTCTAAGTTCTTATAGTAGGGGGTCTCATATAATATGTGTCCTTTTGTTGCTGACTATTTTCACTCAACATAATGTCCTCCAATTGAAACCAGGTTATGAGATGTTTCCTAAAATCATCCTTGTTCTTTATCATGGTATAGTGTTCCATTGAGTATATATACCATAGATTATGTATCCATTCCTCTGTTGTTTGGCATCTGGGTTGATTCCATCTTTTTGCTATTGTGGACTGTGCTGCGATAAACATTTGTATGCATGTATCAGTTGGTGTGAATGGCCTTGATTCTGTAGGATATACTCTGAATTGTGGAATTACTGGGTCAAATGGTATATCTAGATCCAGCTTTTTAAGGAAGCGCCACATTGCCTTCCAAAGAGGTTGCCTCATTTTGCAATGCCACGAACAGTATAGGATAGTTCCAATTTCTCCACAGTCTCTCCAGCATTTGTTGTTTTGGGTTTTGGGGATCATGGCCAACCTTGTTGAGGTGAGATGATATCTCGTTGTCATTTTGATTTGAATTTCTTTAACAGCTAAAGATCATGAGCATGTCTGCATGTGTTTTTTAGCTGCCTGGATCTCCTCTTCACAGAAGTGTCTGTCCATCTCCTTTGTCCATCACTTAATTGGATGATTTATCTTTTTCCTGTTGACATTTTGTAGTACCTTGTAGATTATGGAGATCAGGCATTGGTCTGAAATATAGCTGCCAAATATTTTTTCCCATTGTGTAGGTGGCCTTTTAATTCTATTAATAAAGTCTTTGGATGTACAAAAATGTTTGAGTCTTACTAGTTTCCATTTATCTGTTTTCTCTTCTGTTGTTTGTGGTTTGTTTGACAGATTTTAAAGTCTGTCTATGTTGTGTATTAAAACTTACATTGTTGTTCCTACTTTCTCCTGGATGAGCTTTATCATTTTAGATTTGATATTTACATCTTTTACCCAGTTTGAGTTGGTTTTTGTGTAACGTGTAAGATATAGGTCTTGTTTCAATTTTTTGCATATGGATATCCAATTTTCACAGCACCCTTTGTTGAAGATTTTTTTTACTCAAGTTTAATGTCTTAGGACGTCTGTTAAATATCAACTGTTCATAGGAAGATGGTGTCATCTCTGGGGTCTCAGTTCTGTTCCATTGATTGATCTGTCTGTCTTTGTACCGGTACCAGGCTATTCTGTCTACTGTGGCAGTGTAATAGGTTCTAAAGTCAGGTAGTGAGAGGCCTCCCAGTGTGTTCTTTTTCTTCAGTAGTGTTTTACTTATCTGGGGCTTATTCCCTTTCCAAAAAAAGTTGGTAATTTATTTCTCCATTTCATTAAAAAATGTCACTGGAACTTGTATTGGGATTGAATTATATAAGTAGACTGCTTTGGGTAAAATAGACATTTTCACAATGTTAAGTCTTCCTATCTATCAGCAGGGTAGCTTTCTTCATTTATGTAAGTCTCTCCTAGTTTCTTGTAGTAAAAGTTTGTACTTCTCCTTGTAAAGGTCTGTTATTTCTCTGGTTAGATTTATTCCTAGGTAGTTTATCTTCTTAAGGGCTACAGTAAAAGGTATTGATTTGGTGATTTCTTCATTAATAATCTTCCTGTTGGTATAAAGGAATCCTACTGATTTTCTTATGTTTATCTTGTGTCCTGACACTTTACTGAACTCTTCTATCAGTCTGAGTAGTTTACTTATGGATTCTTTAGGTTTCTCTGTGTATACAATCATATCATCTGCACATAGGGAGATTTTTACTTTTTCTTTGCCAGTGCAGACGTCCTTTATTTCTTGGTCTTGTCTAATTTCTCTGGCTAGAGCTTCTAGGACAATGTTGACTAGGAGAGGTGACAGTGGGCATCCTTGTCTAGTTCCTGTTCTCAACAGAAACTGTTTCAGTTTCTCAACATGCAGGATGATGTAGGCAGTTGGCTTTATATATGGCCCTTATTGCATTGGAATTTGCCATCTATTCTTATTTTGCTGAGAGTTTTTAGCAGGAATGGGTATTGGATTTTATCAAATGCCTTTTCTGCATCAATACACAAGTCAGGAGATTCTTGTCTTTTGTGCTATTTATGTGGTTGATCACATGAATTTTTCTTCTGATGTTGAACCATCGTTGTATCCCTGGTATGAATCCAACTTGGTCCTGATGGATTATTTTTTTGATATGTTGTTGTATTCTATTGGCAATAATTTTGTTGAAAATTTTTGCATCTAGATTCATGAGTGCTATCAGTCTGTAGTTCTCCTTTCTGAGAACTTTGGTACCAGGGTTATTCTGGCTTCATAGAATGAATTTGGGAGTATTCCACCCCTTCTTATACTGTGAAATAGTCTCAGTAGTATTGGAGATAACTCTTCTCTAAAAGCTTGGTAGAACTCTACGTTGAAGCCATCTGGCCCTGGGCTTTTTTTTGTTGGTAGTTTTTTGATGACTTTTTCACTGCACTATTTCTTTTGCTATTATAGCTTTGATTGAGTTTGGAGCCTTCCCTAACTAAGTAGGATTTGGGGTGATGTGCCCCGTAATTGCTTCTAAAATATAAAGTTAGTGTTTTTGTTCTTCTAAGCCAAGAGATTCAGTATTTCTTGTAGCTTTGGTTTAGAGTTTTCTGTTTATCTTTTAATGTCTTCACTTATTGTCATATTTGAAAGATAGTTCTACAGGATACATAATTCTTGGTTGGAAGTTCTTCTCCTCCAAGGCTTTGAATGCGTCATGCCACTGTCTCCAAGCCAGAATTGTTTCTGCTGAGAAATCCAACAAAAGCCTACAGGGTTTCCCTCTGAATGTTAGCTTTGCTTTGAGTCTTGCTGCCTTTAAGAGTTTCTGCTTATGTTTCATTTTGTTAAGCCTGATTATAATGTCTTGGAGTCTTTCTTTTGAGATCTATATTAAGTGGCATTTGATATGTGTCTTGGATATCTATAGTCTCTTCTTTCATAATTTCTTAGAAATTTTCTGTCAGCAGCTCTGCAACAATACTCTCTGTGTTCTCAGGTGTCTTGCCCTGTTCAGGAACTCTAATTAATCATAGATCGTTCCTCTCAGTAGAGTCCCACATGCTTCTGAATGCTTCTTCATTTTTCTTGTTTCTTTTTTCTGGTTTCTTCTCATAGATGCTGGAGTCTTTAGCTCTGTTCTTTGACGACATTATTAGTTAACATGTGGACATACTGGAGTTGTTTTGTGCTGTTGGCTGTCACTGAGTCAAGCTGATTCATGGTGACCACATATGTGCTGAATAGAAATGCTCCATGAGGGTTTTTAAGACAGTGATTTTTTGAAAGCAGATCGACAAACTTGTCTTTCAGTGTACCCATCAGTGGGTTCGATGTGCCAAACTTTTGGCTGGTAGTCCTGCTGTTTAACCACTTGCACCACCCAGCTGCCTCATATTGGGTAGGACCTAATCCAATAAAGTAGTGCCCTCATAACAGAGAAAAGATACAGAGAGACAGACAGAGGAATGACAGTCATGTCACAACAGAGGTGGAGACTGGAGAGATGTTTTCTACAAGCCAAGACAAGCCAAGGATCACAAGCTAAAATTGGAAGCCAAGAGAAAAGCATGGAACAGATTGTTTCTCAAAGCCTGAGAAGGAATCAAGAGAAACAATACACTGATTTTAGACATCCAGACTCCATAACCATGAGATGATAAATTTGTGTTCTCATACTCATAAGCCACCCAGTTGATAGTGTTTTGTTACCATAGCTCCAAGAAATTAATGTATATAAGGCTGAACTTCCCACACACCACTGATAAATGGGATGGACACAGGGGGAAGGCAAAGAAAAGAAAGATCAAACAAGAGAAAAGATTTGGAGACTGAACAAAAAAACCAAACCCATCACCATTGCATCAACTCTAACTTTGACTCCCAACAACCTCATGTGTTACAGAGTAGAACTGAGCTCCACCCAGTTTTCTCAATGGTAATCTTTATCGAGACAGATTGCCAGGACTTTCTTCCACAGTACCACTAGATGGATTCAAACTGCAAGCCTCCAGTTTGTAGACAAATACAAACCATCTGCACCACCAAGAACCTTAGCCTTCAGGAGACCACAAGGCTCCGTTAATGAAATCCCCTTCCCTAGAAGGTGTTGCAAATCTTCTTGGGGTGCTAGAGAATGGGTAACCCTCTTATCTAGTGCCAGGCAGAGTCCAACCACAGCTAGACCAGAGCTTTCCTGAACACATGACCATAGTAGGCCTAGTGCAAGAAATCCCATTACAAGACTATCAGATACAAATAGAGTGATTTCACCTTCCATCTCTACTTCTGCTATTTGTTGTAAATGTCTGATTGCGAGCATTGCTGTGCTCCATTGTCTACCCTCAGTATCCCCCACCCACTTCTAAAGTGTCCTCTCAATGAGCCTAAGATGCTAAGGCAGTGGCTGCATAAACATCTCTGTGCATACAATTCCCAGCCTTCACAATGATGTCTATTAGAATGAGTAACTCCATTACCAACCTTCTAAGCAAGTCTTTTCCCATAGGAATAAAGCCAGCCAGCCCTCATAGTATGAAAATGATTCATTAGTACCCCCCTCACAACAAAAACATGAGTAACATATGAAGAGCTAAAAAGAGGCATTTTTTATGCACAGAAATGTAAGGTTTACAAATTTCTGGAATTTCATTTTCTTGGGGAGGGAGCAGAGTAGACATAAATTCCATATTTTTTCAAAGTGAATTGTACTGAGAACCTAGCTGGCATAACATCTGCATGAATCAGTCCCCCAGGACTCAATGCAAACAGTTCTTGATATAAATAGATGTGCTTTTAAGCAAAGACAGATGTCCCAGATGAAAATGTTGAGAAAACACATACACAGTGAAGTTCAAAGACATCTTGGCTTGTATTTCCTTCCTAATGGGTGAATCTTCTCTGGGCTCTCTGACAGTGAGGGACGAGGAAAGAACATTTTGTTTTCCAATGAGAAGGCAAGTTGTACCCTGGGAAGCAGGTGCGCAAACATGTCAAGAAGAACATCCACTTGCCCTCCCAGCTTTGCCTCACAAGCCAGCATTGTAGTCTGTTGTCTTATTCATACTTTCTCACGGTATTCATTGATGTACTTAAAGGACATTCCAGAGGAATCCTCTACCCAGGGAATACTAAGTGGGAGGAGTTGGGAAATAAGTCACGAGTGTGGTTGGTCAGTGAGCTGATGTCAGTGAGAGAGGAGGCTAGAACCACACAGGACTCTGGAGGGAAGGAAGAGGCCATTGGCATAAGAGCTTCAGCAGGCACAGGTCCATGTCATATTTTTTCTGTGCAAGGACCTGAGATCAGAAAGTTGACCTGAAAAGTGTTAGTTCTGATGTCCTTGTGGTGTCTTTCATCAGAGCAGATACAAACTCATTCAAATTCAGTAATGCAGTAGAGACTGTCATCACTAGAAAAGATGTAGAGATTAAACTGTGTACCCTAAAAATATGTTTGGAAATCGTAACCCCAGATCTGTGGATGTAGTCCCATTTGGGAATGGTGTTTTCTTTGTTATGTTAATGAAGCTGTATCAGTGAAGAGTCATCACTTCTGGGCTACAGGAAGTACACAACAAATATAGAGACAAAACCAAAACCAAAGCCACTGCCAACAAGTCCATTCTGACTCATAGCAACCCCATAGAACAGAATAGAACTGCCCCATAGAGTTTCCAAGGAGTGCCTGGCTGATCTGAACTGCCAGTCTCTTGGTTAGCTGACATAGCACTTAACCATTGTGCCACCAGGATTTCTGACATAGAGACAAGCAAGCACAAATGGAGAAAGATAGATGCCATATGGAGATCACCAAGAAACCAGGGAATGCTGGGGCAACAGACACCAAGACAAGTATCTTCTCCTGGAACTGACAGAAAGAGAGACTTCTTCTCGAGGTGATGTCCTGAATTCAGAATTCTGGCCTTCTAAAATGAATTTCTCTTCTTTGATGAGACTCATTTGTGGCATTTCTATTACAGCAGCACTAAGAAACTAAGACAAGAGAGTTTTTACTATTTTTAACAAATTATTCCTTATGGGAATAGGTTTCTGAGGGAGATGGTCTAAAAGCATATACTAAGACACCCTGTGGAGAGGGTACAACTGGATACAGAGGCACACGGAATTAAAATCACATTGCATTTCAAGAGTAGCCTTTATCGGGCTCCACTTATCAACCTTCCCTTGAGAGTGAATTGAGTGTGGTTCCTTTTACTCAAGGTTGGCTGTTCAGAGGTTTGGAAAGTTGAGAGCTGGAGATTGTTCATGGGCAGATGTGACTTTGAGATACATGGCCACCCAGCACAATTGACCCAGAGGAAGTGTGTAGAGAAACTGGGGCCATGAGGTTTGGAACCAGATATATCTACATAATGGATATCAGCTCCTCCATCATTCTTTGTGACCTCAAGCCTCTCATCAAACTAAGAAATCTGTAAGCTCTTTACATCAGTGGGAGGAATACTTTCAGTGGGTTATCAAGAAAGTTAGAAAAAGAAAGACAGTCACTATAAATAGTACAATTCACTTGTGGGTGGGTGAGTGGGTGGGAGGGTGGGTAAGTCTGTGGGTATGGGAGGCACTGTATTAGGAAGCATTTTCACATACATCTCCTCACTGAAGCGTGAAGTGTGTAGCAAAGAATATTTAAAACATCAAGGGAATCAGTTGCTGTCTGTTGTTGTTAGGAGCCATTGAGCTGGTTCTGACTCATAGCGACTCTGCACAACAGAACAAAACACTGCGTGGTCTTTCACCATACCCACAATCATTGTCTGCTTAAGCACATCATTGCAGCCACTGTGTCAATCCATCTTGTTAAGGGTCTTCTTTTTTGCTGACCTTCCAATGATGTCCTTCTCCAAGGACTGATCCTTCCTGACAACATATCCCAAATATGTAAGATACAGTCTTGCCATCTTTGCTTCTGAGGAGCACTCTATTTGTACTTCTTCCAGAACAGATCTGTTTTTCCTTTTGGTAGTCCATGGTGCATTCAATATTTTTCTCCAACATCACAACTCAAAGGCATCATTCCTCTGTCTTCCTTCGTTTTCCAACAAACAAGTTGCCGTCTAGTTGAATCCAACTTACATGTGTCAAAACAGAAATGTGCTACATAGGATTTTTAATGGCTGATGTTCTGGAAGTAGATGGCCAAATCTATCATCCAAGGCACATCTAACCACAGCTGAGTGCTTTCATATGGCAACAAATTCTACCCTACCCTGACAAAGCAGGTCTCCACTTCTTTCCAGGAGGGCTAGCCAAGGCCCTGCCTTTCCGGCCTTTGTTCCTTCCCATGGAAAAGCTTTCCTTGAGTTGGAGGGAAATTTGAACTGAGATGGAGACATCAGTGCTGGAAAATGAAGCAGATTATCATCACTGACAAACCTCTGCCCAGGTCCTGGTGACAAAGGATCCATTTCCACAACCCAAGCCCAGAGGAGGAGAGCTGATTCCCCTCCCAGTGAGGGCAAGGTCACTGTTTTGACCACACAGGAGAACGGGCACAGCTGTGAGTGAGGCAATAGGAGAGCCCACCCACTTTTTGTCCATTTGCCATGAAGCCAAATGATCTACAACTTGATTCTTTGTCGCTTTTTAATTGTAGCTGTAAAAATGGCTTGGGTGTGGAGTCTGACCACCTCTAATTTCACAAAGGGGAAGGAGCAGCAAGATCAACAGCCCAAGGCTGATTCCTAAGAGGAGGAGGTCAGACATGCCTCTTCCTCTCTTCATCTGCTCCAATTCTGACACCAACTGTGTCTCCCATGGTACTCTCAACTATTCTTTGGGGTTTAGTAATTCATTGCAATGCCCACAGAACTCACAGAACATACTCGCAATTCTGAGGTTTATTAGAGAAGTAACAGCTACAGTTCAGGTTCAGGAACACTCAGAATAAAGGTCTTCCATCAGGACAGCCTCTTTCCAGCCAGGTCCACAGGCACACCTCTCTCTGGCTATTTGTCTCTTCACAGTTCCAGAAAGAGTTACAAAGCTCTTCTAGCCCCTGCTGATAAGTCCCCAGAGACTTCCTCAGCTTTCTGGCTCTGGGGGATGGGAAGTCCACTGTACAGTTGCCTGTCTTCATTTCTGCCCCTGCCTCTCAAGCTCTCTTTCTCTCTCTGTCTGGGGATGCTACAGGAGTCTCAGCGCAGGAATGCCAGGTCCAAAGTACATGCTCTCTGCTCCTGCTTGTACTTTCTTGTTTGTGGTAGGATTGTCTCTTTCCCGTCTCCGGGATTGCTCGTTTCCAGCCCATTGGGATGGGAAATTTGACCAATCCCTTGGTGGGCTACAGTTACCCTATCTGCACAGTCTTGCCCAGTCACCTACGTGGGAGTTACAAGACTATGATGAGAAAGGTCACACAAAAGGGAACCATCACACTGCAGAAGTAAATATGTATGTAACAGTATGTCTTTCAATATTCTTCACAATACAATTCAGTGACATTAATTGTATTCATCATGTTGCTCAACCAGCACCATTATCTGTTTCCACGTTTTTCCATCACCCTTAACAGAAACTCAATGTCGTCTAAATAATAGGTCTCCCCTTTCCTCCTCCTTCGCACCTTCCCTGTTAACCAGCAATAAGTTTAGCTCTGTATATGCTTGACTCTCTCTTCTTGCTTTGATCCTATGAAAAGGAAGTCCAAGAAAAGCACCAGTTGTGAATCACTTTAGTATGCATGTTATCTTTTTCCTGAACGTAAAAATCATGGTTTGTAGAAAATTATCAGTCAACAGTGTGCACAGGCTCAGTGAGTTGTCTGATTTTACAAAAGCAGTTTCTGGTTGTGTCAATAAAATTCCATAATCAGCAGGTATTCATGCTGCCAGACATCTGAGGATTAGGATAAAAGATCGTTGTGTTAACCAAACATTCAGATAAGACCATAGGTGATTCCTGATATTGGTAGAGATGGCAAAGCAAAGATAGATGAGGCAAGATGCTCAAAAATCCATGTCCTCTTCCTGGGCACCTAGAAGAACTATGTTTCCTAGCCTCGTTTGTAGTTCAGTTAGCCATTTCACTGGGCAGATGTAATGGTACTAATTTTAGGCTTGGCCATAAAACTCCTGCACAATTTTTCATGTACCCTCTTTCTCTTCTGCGATGACCCCAGCTGTTATGTATCAAAGATGGTGACACTGAGAGATGTAAGGAGACTGGATTCCTGGAGGAGAGCCCAGGAGAGTTGCCTACCCTACATCAGATTGCAAAGGAGTAAAAAAGAATTCTGTGTTATGTTAAGACCCTGAGATTTGGAGGTTGTGTCTTGTTTTTGTTAGCATTTATTATCCTGATTAATGCATATAGTTTCTGGGAAGTTTAGACAGGTACCCCCAAGCAGGGTCCTTGTGAATAATTTCATTTTCAACATTCTCCTAATCAGGTATGTAAAACTGATTCAAAAGAACCATAGTTGGAAGGTATCAAACTGAGAAATATTGTGGATTGAACCGTGTCTCCCTGACCCCCTCAGAAAAGTCTGAAGTCCTAATCCCATTATTGGTAAATACTACCTTGCTTGGAGACAGTCTTTTTCTGAATATGTGATCAGTTAAGTTAGCGAGATCATAGCAGAGTGGGTAGGTCCTAATCTCTTCTAATAAGTGTCTTATAAAAGAGGAAAACAGTGAGACAGAGTCACATAGGGGAAAGAGAGATGCCATGAGAAAAAGCATCTAAAAACCAAGGAATGCCAAGCTATTCCCAGAGCTACCAGAGCTGGAAGAGACAGGAAGTCTCTGCCTTTGGTACAGACAGAGAAAATCTGGCCCTGCCAACACTCATAATTTAGACAGACAGCCTCTAGAATTGTGAGAAAACAAAACAAAACAAAACAATAAGAAAAACAAAACCTCTCTTCAAAGCCACCCAACAATTTTATTGCCATCAAGTTGGTTCAGACTCATTGTTACCCTATACGACAGGGTAGAACGGCCCAATAGGGTTTCTAAGGAGAAGCTAGTAGATTTTAAATGCTGACCAAGCTCTTAACCACCATGCCACCAGCGCTGTCCAGTTTTTAGTATTTTGTAATTGGAGCCTTAGGAAAAAAAAGGAGAAAGGAATGAAAAGAGTAAAGTAATACTCACTCCATAACGTAATTCACGTTAAATCCCTAGAATTAAAGAAACCTTAAGGTTGCTTAGCTTATTCCCCAGATTGTAAGCATGGCTACACTCAGATCTTCCTTGAGCAATTATCTGTACCCTATTCCTAAATATGGAAACCCTGGTGGCATAGTGGGTTAAGTGCTATGTCTGCTAACCAAAAGGTTGGCCGTTCAAATCCCCTAGATGCTCCTTGGAACCTCTATGTGGCAGTTCTACTCTGACCTCTAGGGTTGCTGTGAGTTGGACCTGACTTGATGGCAGTGGGTTTGGGGTTTTTTGTTTTTTGTTTTTTTTTTTTTTGCATTCCTAAATGCAATCAAGTATGAAATTTCACAGGCCATGCTAGGAATTCAGTGACTTAAAGCATAGGGAACATGAGGTTCTTTTTGAGTGCCAATCCAAGCCCACTGCACAGTCACATCTTGTTCCGTCCACCCTGTTCACTGAGAGAAGAGACTCTCGTTTACAGTTTCCACACTGAACATCTTCATTTATCAGACAACTGACTTCGCTTTAATTCTCCATCATCTTTTTCTCTCTAGATAAATTCCTCAAATTTATTTAATTCATTCAACATTTTCAGCTCCATTTTAGAAAGGCTGAGGCCCACTCTCTATCCTCCAGGAGATACAATGAGTGGTAGGAGACTGGGGAGGAAGAAATGGCTATAATCCTCAAAAAAAGCTTCCCAGAGGAGGTGAACTTCAACAGGATCTTGAAGGATGGTAAGAACTTGAAAAAGTTTTTGGGGAATAACAGGAAGACTGTCTTAGTTTCCTAAATTACTATAACTGACACACCATAAGCGGGAAGCTTTAAAGAACAGAATTTATTTTGTTGCCATTCAAAAGGCTAGCAGTCTAATTCAGGGTCTTAGTCCTGTAGATTCCCTCCTTGTTGGTAGCCCTGGGGATTCCTCAGCTCCCTGGTGACCCTCACATGGCATCTGCATCCCTTCTCCCTCCCACGCATGTGTGTGTGTGTGTGTGTGTGTGTGTGTGTGTGTGTGTACCTCTGTGTCTATTCTGTTCTTTGGATAACTCAAAAATAAGTGGATTTGGAATTTACTGTGGTATGATCTAATTAATATAACAAAGAAAACCCTAGCTGGAAACAGGATTATATCCACAGGATTAAGTGTTTGGATTGCAACATGTATTTTGGAGGGGATATAACTTAATTCACAACAAGGAGCTAGTACATTATAAGATAATTCTGGATGCCAAGGATGTCAGCACCCAGGAGATGGAGAGAAGATCAGCTTAGCTGGGGTAGAAACTCTGTTGGGAAACAGAGAGGAAGAGTGCTCCTGAAGAAAGCGAGTGGGTAGAGTCTTTGAGGATGTGATAGGTAAACTATGGCCACCATGGCTATACAGGTCCTAATCTCAAAACCTATGATTATATAACCCTCCATAGCAAAACAAGACTTTATAGACGTAATTAAGAATCCTGATAAAGCCAAAAATCCACTGCTGATGAATGAATTCTGACTCATAGTGACCCTACGGGTCAGAGCAGAATTGCCCCACAGAGTTTTCAAGGAGCTCCTGGCAGATCTGAACCACTGACTTTTTGGTTAGCAGATATAACAGTTAACCACTACGCCACCAGGATTTCCTGTTATATGAAGATTATTCTGGATTATCTTGGTGGAGCCAATTAAATTACAAGGCCCCTTATAAGCGGGATACATGAATATCAGACTCAGAGAAGGAGATGTGATGACAGAAGCAGATATGAGAGACCAAAGAAAATTTTGAGATACTGGGCTGCTAGCCTTGAAGATGAAGGAAGGAGCCACAAACCAAGGAATGTGAATAGCCTTTAGGAGATAGCAAAGTCAGAGAAACAGATTTTACACTACAGAAAGAACTAGAAGAAATGTATACCTGCCAACAACTAAATTGTATTACTTCTGACCTCCATAACTGTGAGACAAGAAAATTATGTTATTTTAAATCACAAGGTTTATGGTAATAACTTAGCAGCAGTACAAAACCACTACCCAAAACCCACTGCCGTCAAATCAATCCCAACTCATAGCGACCCTATGGGTCAGTGTAGAACTGCCTTATAGAATTTCCAAGGTATACCTGGGAGATTTGAACTTCTGACCTTTTGGTTAGTAAATGCAGCACTTAACCTCTATGCCACCTTGGTTTCTAGACCCAATACCGAGGGTTTCAAATTTGAGGTTTGCAAGACTTTAATCTTTAAAACAATCAGTCTTGGACTTATAAAGCTTTTGGGCAGAGGCATGAAATCCTTTATCTTACATATATACCTAGTATGAGCTCTATGTAAGTTCCACAAAAACAAGTCCTTACCAGTGTTGGTCCCTAAGTGCACCCGTGGAAAACAATGCCCATTGCATAAATGGCATCCAGTAAGTATTAGATGGATAGAGGGAGGGAGGGAGGGAGGGAGGGAGGGAGGGAGGGAGGGAGGGAGGGAGGGAGGGAGGGACGGACAGACAGACAGACAGATGGATGGATGGATGATGGAAAATACTTCCATCACTCCAGTGGAATTGCTAATTTCATCCTGCCTGAACTACTTCAATATTACCATCACAGGTCTTTGTTTTTGATCTCATCACCATTCCAACTTACTGGTAGGTTCATCCTCCAATACAACCTCTGGTTATGTAATTTCCATCCAAATAAAATTCAAATTCTTTCAGACATTATTTAAAATCTTCTATGAAGCAGCCTCAAATGAACTTTGGGAACTATTTACACTCAGCAGTGTCTCCACACAAACTCATGGATGCTGTCCAGAAGACTTAAGATAAAACTTTTACCAACAGGTTTGGTCATTTTGGCCATTTTGACTGGCATTTTTGGTTGTTTCTTAAACTTCAGTGCAGTCTTGGCACTTCTCAATTGGTGTTTTTTTCTCCCAAATGACCAAAATGTGGCCAAGCCTCTTTGCTCAATCAGATCACCCCTAATGTACCTCTCACCTAGGTTATCCCAGCAGCCTCTCCGAAACTGGCCACATGCCAAAAGGTTCATCTACTTTATCTGTTTCCACAGAGTGGCTACAGAAAGTTTCTAGAATGCAAATCTGCTCACATCACCATCAGATACATCACCTCCAACTCCCTCACCTCTGTCTTCAGGAAAAAATTGCTAAGGCCTCAGTTCATTTCATTGCATATATAAGTCTCAAGGTGATTCCTAACGAGAAAAACAAGGTGCAAAGATGTGGTGAAATCAGAGGACTCATAGAGGTAGTCTATTTAATAATTGGTTAAAGGCATCAGGTGGTGAGTTCTGTGTGAAGTGCGGGAAGGAATGATCAATAAACCTGGCAGACAGACGCTGCCTGCCTGGCTCTCAAAGTGCAACACCATCATTACAAACTGTAAGAAAGATGTGTCTGTACAACAAAACCCACTCCTTGGGGCAGGAGGTGGCGGGGGTAAGATGGGCTGCCAGTGGGCAGGACTTGTCCACCAAGCAACAGTGAAGAATTCTCCTGCAGTAGAAATAACTTGTGGTTATTTGCCATCAAGCTGGCTGCAATTCATGATGACTTTGTTTATAACAGAACAAAACATTGCCTGATATATTGAGTTCATTATTGTAGTTACTGTGTCAATCCATCTGGTTTCTCTCATTCTCACCTATCCTCTACTTTAACAAACATGATGTCCTTTTTTATTGATTGGTCTTTCCTGAAGATGTGTCCCAAGTAAGTGAGTCAAAGTCTCACTAACCTCACTTAAAAGGGCATCTTGATTGTATTTCTTGTAAGACTGATTTTTTCGTTCTTCTGGCAGTCTGAAGTACATTCAATATTCTTTGCCAACACTGGAATTCAAATGCATCAATTCTTCCTCTGTCTTCCTTTTCATTGTTCAGCTTTGGCATGCATATGAGGCAGTTGGCTCATATGGCTTGGCTCAGGCATGTCTTAGTCATCCAAGTAACATCTTTGCTTTTAAGTATGCTGAAAGACTTTATGTCACTTACATCATGGGCTTGGAGAAGGTAAGTACAGAAAAGGGGAGGATCAAATTACTTTGCAATAATTCCTTCCCATTGTCACAGCCTGCCCTATCTGATCTCCACAGTCTGAGCCTTGCTTTGTCCCTTTCCTCAGAACTGAATCCAGCCTGAGGCCAGGAAGGAAACCATTGTGGCATAGTGATTAAATCTCACATCTGCTAACTGGAAGGTTGGCAGTTCAAATCCACCAGACGCTCCTTGGAAACTCTGTGGAGCAGTTCTACTCTGTCCTATAGGGTCACTGTGAATTGGAATTGATTTGCTAACTCTGGGCTCTTGGGGCTGAGGTCAGGAAATTCTCCCTGGGAGGGAGCTAAGTGCTTCAAGAAGAGTCTGAGTTTGGAAAGAAAACCTCTGCCCAGAATTTCAGCTTGACTGACAGCAAATAGGCTACAAGAATCTGGGCTATTGTTTGACTTCTTTGAAGTACAGTAAAACTTACACTGAACTACAGTCAAAACCAGAAGCTATATAAAGCAGATACCCGTCAGAGAAGGAAAACGCAAATATTTTCCACCAACAGAGAGCGATAGAAAAGTGGCAAGACTGCATCCACTCAGAGGCAGAAAACTCTTGAGGTTTGGGAAAACAAGGCAGTCCTGATGAGTTCCTGCTTTCATGGTTTTGACTATGGTAGACAGCCACCTTTTAAATGTAAGAGATTAAACCAGTATCCTGACTTAAGTGTACATTAGTCAAATAATTTTCTGTCTAGGAAAAAGAAGAGAAACTTTCCTCTTAGGGGGAGGGTTAACAGTTGACTAAACCATTATCACAGGGGAAGGCTCCAGCACTTGCACCCAGATGTTTACTTTGGGCTTTCCAGAAAATTCTCCCTTTGTTAACTAAGCAGTCAGGCGCTATTTAAATCAAAACCATCTTTATTTACATAACATAAAGGTCTGGGGAGAAGGAAGAAACTGGAGCTGCTGACAATACTTCCTCCAGCCTGGCTCTGAACAAACATGTCTGGTTAATCCTCTTCTTAATCCTGAAGGAGGGTTCTAAGCTCCCAGGTCTCATTTTGTGGACAAAGAGGCTGTGTGCTTAAAAGGCTGCCTGTGGTCCGAATGCAGTGAGTTCCTGTACAGTGCAGTAGGTCAATTCATTCCACTGTCTACTATAGTCAAACTGAACTTTAAAAAGGCATTTCTCTTCTGTTACATGGAAGCTGGAACAAACAAAACCAGAAAATGGTTTCTTCCCTTTTTCTACTCAGTTCTCCATTTGTACTAGGTTGTCAAACTTCTTTGCACTATTAGGTTCTCACTGTAGGAAAAAGAAAAAGCAATCCTGCTTATGTAAAAGCATAAGGTCTGATCATCTGGGGACACACCAACAGCATTTGTGTTTCTTGGATAGATGGTGCGAGGTGATGAGTATGTGGTCTGCTCTGCAGACTACAGAGAGACAGATGGATACCAGTTACCGTGGCATCAAATCAGACTCATGGCAACTGCGTGTGTATCAGGGTAGGACTGTGTGCTGTAGAGTACCATTTTTTTGTTTTATTTTTTAAAAGTTACACTGTGCTTTAGGTCAAAGTTTAGCATAAATTAATTTCTCATTCAAACATTTATACACAAATTATTTGGAGACACTGGTTGCAATCCTTGCAACCTGTCAGCATTCTCCCCTTTTCCACCCTTTGGTCCCTGTATCCACGCATCCATGTTTTTCCTACCCTTCTTGCCTTCTCCTCTTTGCTTTTGAGCACGTGTTGCCCATTTGGTATTGTATACTACAATGAACTAAAAATCATGTTCCTCATGTGCTTTTGTTTTATTCCCTGGTCTAATCTTTGACCCAGAGGTGAACTTTGCAAGTGGCTTCAGTACTGAGTTAGCAGAGGGTATGGGGACCATAGTCTCAGGGGTTTCTCCAGCCTCTGTCAGACCAGGAAGTCTGGTTGTTTTTTGTGAGTTTCAGTTTTGTTCTACAGTTTTCTCCCACCCTGTCTGGGAACTCTATTGTGATCCCTGTCAGAGTGGTTGGTAGCAATAGCCAGGCACAATCTAGTTCTTCAGGGCTCAGGCATGTAGAGGTTATGGTTCATGTGATCCCTAGTCCTCTGGAGTAATATTTTCCTAGTGTCTTTAGAGTCGCCACGAGTCAGATCCAACTCAACAGCACTTGGCTGGCTTTTGGCTTAGTTTTCTTCATTCTTCTTCTCTCTAAACAAGATGGGACCAAGAGATGTATTTTAGATGGCCTCACACAAGCTTTTAAGACCCCAGAAGCTACGCATCAAGGCAGGAAGAAGAACCTTTTCTTTATAAACTATGTTACGCAGTTTTACTTATGTGTCCTCCTCTGGCTCTCAAGACCACGGTCCCCAAACCTCAACCCCAGTCATTTCATCCCTCAAGGTGATTGGATGTATCTCAGAAGCTTCTGTGACTTGTGTTGCTCAAGTTGTACTGACTTCTCCTATGTTAATATTGTCTCTCCCTTCATGAAAGTAAACACTTGTCTACTATCTAGTTGGAGCCCTAGTTAGGAGTTCAGCTGCTAACCAAAAGGCCAGTAGTTCAAATCTACCAGTTTTCCCTAGAAATTCTATGGGCAGTTTCTCCTCCCCTCTGTCACAACCATCAAAAGATTATTTTTTTCTGATTCATTCATGTTGTGGGACACACATTCATTATGTGTTTCTCAGATTCATCATTGTTGTTTATTGTTGCATAGTATTCCATTATGCATATATAGTTAATTTGTCCATTCATCAGTTGATAGGCACTTAAGCTGTTTCCATATTTTTGCTATTGTGAAGAATGCTGCAATGAACATGGATGTGCATATCTCTATTCCTGTGAGGGCTATTATTTCTCTAGGATATACTATTAGCAGTGGGATTGCTGGATCATGTCGTATTTCTATTTTCAGCATTTTAAAGAGGTACCACACTATTTTTCCTATTTATTGCTGAAAGATTAAATACATAAGCAGGTTATAACAATATTAAATATTTATGCACCCAATACTAAAGCATCTAAATATAATGAACAAATGCTGACAACACTGAAAAATGAGATAGATCACTCCACAATAATAGTACGAGAATTCAACACTGCACTTTCAGTAATGGACAAATCATCCAGAAAAGGGCTCAGATACAGAAGACCTTACTGTGACAATCAACCAAATAGACCTCACAGACTTATACAGAACTTTTTACCCAACAACAGATAAGCACATCTTGTTTTCCTATGCACATGGCACATTCTCCAGAAAAGACCACAAGTTAGATGATACAGCAAGTCTCAATGAAATCCAAACCACTGAATTATAGCAAAGCATCTTCTTGGATCATAAAGTCATAAAAGTTGAAAAAACATAGGTAGAAATCTGAACTCATAGAAACTGAACAACAAACAGCCAAGTAGCCAAGTAGCCAAGTGCCGTCGAGTCGGAGCCGACTCATGGCGACCCTAGGGGCCAGGGTAGAACTGACCCCCAGAGTATTCAAGGAGCAACAAATACCTTGCTCAAAAATCCATGGGTCATAGAAGAAATCAAAGATGCAATAAAGAAATTTATGGAAGGAGTGGAGTCCAGATGGTGAACTACACACATGTCTCCTTAAAACCCACTGGAAACTAAAGCCTGGATTGATAATTAAATGGAGCTTTCTGGACACCCAGTGAGCCCTAGGACATGGCATAGGGCTGTTAGATTGGATTACATGCCACTGAATGGGAAACTACTAGTCTTTGGCTGAGCCCCACTCTGGTTGAATGGTGGACTGAAGGTAACTAGCATTTTTAACATTTTTTTTCTTTTTGTTGGCCAGCAGGCAGGGAGTGGCTCAAACAACAGATATGCAGACCCACAGTGCTAAAATGATCAGCAGGTGGAATAGCCACATTTTGAGAGCCCAGCTCTAGATTCAGAGCACCATAGCCCCTCCACTCTTTCTTTTTGGATCTCCACCATTGATTCTGCTCTTTTGTGGGGGTGGGACAGCTTGTTTGACTGGGAGGTAGAAATACCCAACTGAATGCCCAGGCAGAAGCTAATGCACAGGCTGGGAAGCAGTCCCAGCTCAGGGAGCACTTTTCCAGCAGAAAAGCTGTCTTTAGCACAGTGTAGCCTGATGGGAGGAGCCTGACAAGGGATGTCAGCAGGGCAGTAACCTGTGCCTTGGACTATATCACAGCATCTGGGGAGAGCTGGATCAGGTGCCTTAGTTCTTGGCCAGAAGGAGGGGCTTCCCACATCTGTCAGCCTAACTGATTTTGGAAGTGGTCAGATAGCTTTTACCTTTTACAACAAAACTGCCTAGAGAATTAACTGAGTTGCAGCCCAATGGCATCTCTTCCAGCCTTTACTGATCCACAGCATAGGGTTGTGTGACAGCCCCCCAGTGACTCCATAAGTAGGGCTGTGTCTTTGCCAGCCAGGAGGCAGAGCCTATTACCCCAGAGATTCCACTGGGCCCAGTTCCTGGAGTATATAGAGATGGCTGGTGAACAATTTCTTCTCAGAAATGTGCCTCAGCACCTACTACAGTAGTTATATTCTTTCCAGATGGAGAGGAAGCTATTAAGATATGTAGAAGTTAAAATTGTGTTTAAACTTAGATTATTAAGGGGGATCATAGGGGTAGCAACAAAGCACAATAAAGATGCAGCATATCAAAACAAGAAATGTAACACAGGACTATCAACAACCACAAAACCAACGCAGAAAAAAGATGAAAAGTCAACCCATAAAGAAGCATGACCCATAACAGAAAATTAAGAGCAACAGAGAACACCAACACAAAAATAAATACATCCAAACGACAGCACTAAACACATACCTATCAATAATTACACTGAATGTAAATGGACTGAATGCTCCAGTAAAGAGACAATGAGTGACATCTTGTATCAAAAGACAACCTGTCTACATGTTGCTTATAAGAAACTCAGCTTAGACTTAAAGATATGAACAAACTGAAAATTAAAAGGTGGAATAGCATAAACCAAGTTAACAATATACAAAAAAGAGTAGGTATGGCAATACTAATCTCAGATAAAATAAATTTTAATGTAGAATCCATCATCATGGACAAGGATGGTCACTATTTGCTGCTGAAAGTTTCAATACACAAGCAGGACGTAACAATACTAAATATTTATGCACCCAATACTAGACCATCTAAGTACATCAAACAAACACTACATTGAAAAATGAGATAAATCACTTCACAATAACAGTGGCAGGCTTCAACACTCCACTTTCAGTACTGGACAAATCTTTTAGAAAAAGCTCAGTAAAGACACAGAAGATCTCATTGCAACAATTAACCATTAGACCTAATCGACATATTCAGAAGTTTTTATCTATTACCAGATAACTACACCTTTTTCTCCAGTGCACATGGAACATTTTCCATAAACCATATATTAGGACATAAAGGAAATCTCAACAAAATCCAAACCATTCAGTTATTGCAACATGTCTTCTTAGACCAGAAAGCCATAAAAGTCAAAATCAATCGCAGGAAAAACATAGAAACTGGAATTCACAGAAACTGAACAACACCTTGTTAAAAAAGCCAAGGGTTATAGAAGAAATCAAGGATGAAATAAAGAAATTTGTGGATTCTAATGAGAATGAAAACACTTCCTACCAGAACCTATGGGATACAGTCAAAGCAGTGCTCAGGAATCAGCTAATCTCTATGAATGCACACATCTGGAAGGAAGAAAGCACCCAAATCAAAGAATTGACCCTACAGCTTGAACAAGTAGAAAGAGAGCAACAGAGGAACCCCTGAGGAACCAGAAGAAAACAGATCATACAGATAATAGCAGAACTAAATGAATTACAGAAAAAATTGATAAGAGCAGAAGTGGTTTTTCATAAAGATCAACAAAATTGACAAACTGTTGGCTAAACTTACTAAAGAAAAACAGGAAAGGAAACAAATAACCCAAATAAGAAATGAGATAGAAGATGTCACAACACAATCAAGAAAAATCAAAAATATCACAACAGAATACTATGAAAGATTGTATTCTAAAAGATTTGAAAATCTAGACCAAATGGACAAATTCCTAGATTCATATCATCTACCCAAATTATCACAAGGTCAAGTAGAACAGCTTAATAAATCCATCACAAAGGAAGAGATTGAAAAAGTCATCGAAAAACTACTAACCAAAAAAAACTGGGCCCAGATGGTTTCACCACAGAATTCTACCAAGCTTTAAGAGAAGAGCTAACTCCAATACTACTGATACTATTTCACAGCATAGAAAGGGATGGAATACTCCCAAATTCATCCTATGAAGCCAGCATAACCCTGATACCAAAGCCAGGGAAAGATCCAACAAAAAAGGAGAATTACTGGCCAATATCACTCACGAATCTAGATGCAAAACTCGTGAACAAAATTCTGGCCAACAGAATTCAACAGCATATAAAAAAATAATTCATCACAACTAAGTTGGATTCATACCTGGGATACAAAGCTGGTTCAACATCAGAAAAACAATTAATGTGATCGACCACATGAACAACACAGAAGACAGGAATCACGTGATCTTATCAATTGATGCAGAAAAGGCATTTGATAAAGTCCAACACCCATTCATGCTAAAAGCTCTCAGTATAATTGGAATAGAAGGCAAGTTCCTCCATGCGATAAGGGCTGTCTATGCAAAACTAACCACCTACATCATCCTGAATGGAGAGAGACTGAGAGAATTCCCCTTAGAAACAGGAGCTAGACAAGGATGCCTACCCTCACCTGTCCTATTCAACATTGTACTAGAAGTTCTGGCCAGAGCAATTAGGCAAGGCAAAGAAATAAAGGGCATCCTCATCAGCAAAGAAGAAGTAAAAAGCTCCCTATTTGCAGATGATATGATTGTACACACAGTAAACCACTCAAACTGATAGAAGAGTTCAGCAAAGTATCAGGATGCAAGATAAACATAAGTAAATCAGTAGGGTTTTGATTTGGTCACCTAGTGCTGCTCCAACAGAAATACCTCAAAGTGGCCAGTTTTAACAAAACAAGTTTAGTCTTACATGGTCTGGTAGACTACAAGTCCAGATTCAGGATGTCCACTCTACAGGACAGTTTTCCCCCTTGTCAGCTCTGGAGGAAAGCCCCTAAGTTGCATCAGTCTTTGTTCAGGGAGCATCTTGGTGCAGGAACTTCAGATCTGAAGGACATGCTCTTCTCTCAGTGCTGCTTTCTTGATGGTGTGAAGTTCCCAAATTTCTGCTTGCTTCCCTTTCTTTTTATCTCTTGTAGGATGAAAGGAGAAAGCGTGGTGCAAGCCATACTCCAAGGACATTCCCTTTAAAGTGGAGCAGGGAGGTGATCTTATGAAGGGATTTGCAGTTTCACCCTAATCCTCTAACACATAGCCCAGGAAAATCACAAAATGGAGGACAATCACAAAATATTGGGAATTACGACCCAGTCACATGGCTATACACATTTTTGGGGGGACACAGTTCAATCCATGACAGATTCCTTTACACCAACAAAGAGATCATCAAAGAGGAAATCATCAAATCAAAACCATGTACTATAGCCCCTAAGAAGATAAAATAACTAGGGATAAATCTAACCAGAGAAATAAGAGATCTATACAGAGTAAATAACAAGATCTTACTGCAAGAAACCAAAAGAGACTTACATAAGTGGAGAAACCTACCTTGCTTATGGATAGGAAGACTTAACATTGTGAAAGTGTCTATTTTGCCCAAAGCAGTCTACATATACAATGCAATCGCTACACAAGTTCCAGTGTTATTTTTTAACAGGAGGGAGAAACAAATCACCAACTTTGTTTGGAAAAGGAAAAATGCTGGATAAGTAAAGCACTACTGAAGAAGAGGAGAGCTCACACTACCCAACCTTAGAACATATTACACTGCCACAGTAGCCAAAACAGCCTGGTAATGGTACAAAAAGAGACATATACAACAATGGAACAGAACTGAGACCCAAGAAATATCATCATCCTCTTATGAGCAGCTGATATTCGACAAAGGCCTAAAGGTTGTAAACTGGGGTAAAAACAGTCTCTTTAACAAATGGAGTTGGCAAAATTGGATGTCCATCTGCAAAAAAATTGAAACAAGACCCATATCTCACACCTTACACAAAAACTAACTCAAAATGGATGAAAGACCTAAAAATCAAAACTGAAACAATGAAGACCATGCAAGAAAAAATGGGGTCAACAAATGAAGTTTTACAGCTTAGACAGATTACAAAATCGAAGAAACAAAGCATGGTCAACAGAAGAGAAAATAGATAAATGGAAACTACTAAGAATCAAACACTTATGCACATCCAAAGACTTTATCAAGAGAGTTAAAAGACTACCTACAGAATGAGAAAAAAAATTGGCAACTACATGTTGGATAGACCTCTGATTAGACAAAGGAGATGGACAGACACTTCACCAAAGAAGACATACAGGAAACCAAAAGACACATGAGGAAGTGCTCACAATCATTAGTCATTAGAGAAATCCAAAGCAAATCTACAATGAGATACCATCTCACCCCAACAAGATTGGACGTAATCCAAAAAACACAAAACAACAGATTCTGGAGAGGCCACGGAGGGACTGGAACTCTCCTATACTTTTGGTGGGAATGCAAAATGTTACAACTTCTTTGAAAAGCAGTTTGGCACTTCCTTAAAAAGCTAGAAATAGAAATACCGTATTATCCAGCAATCCCACTGCTTGGAATATATTCTACAGAAACAAAGGTGGCCACATGAACAGCTACTTGCACATGCACAATAGCAAAAAGATGGAACCAACCTAGATGCCCACTAACAGATGAATGGATAAAAAAATTATGGTACATAAACTCAGTGGAACACTATGCAGTGATAAAGAACAATGATGATTTTAAGAAGCATCTCATAACCGGTTTCAACTAGAAGACATTACGCTGAGTGAAATCAGTCAGTGGCAAAAGGGCAAGTATTGTATGAGATCTCTGTTATAAGGACTGAAAAATAGACTTGTGTGCAAATGAAAAAACTGTTAGGCAGCTACAAGGGTGGGAAGGGAGGAAGAGGGTTTGTTGTAGATTAGACAGTTGATAGGAATTTGGTTAGGTGAAAGCAGTGACAGAACGCAGTAGGGAGCAGATCAACATAACTGGACTACACTATAAACTGAAAGGTTTTCTGAACTCAACCTAGTATTTGAAAGGGTAGAGCAGCAGGGATGGGGGTTTTCAGGGGACATCGAGGCCATTTGTCATAATTAGTTTTTTGCTAAGAGTCTTCTGCAGCCCACACTGGTGAGTGGTATCTGGGATCTTAAAAGCTAGCAAGCTGACATCTGAGGGACACCAAACAGTCCCAATTCATTTGGAACACATGATGACCAAGCACAACAGACACAAGGACAAAAGAATCCAGGAGACAGAAAGACTCATATGGAATGGGAGATTGTATCAACACAAGACCAGAAGAACCAGATGGTGCCTGGCCACCACCAAAAGCAGCTGAGTTGGAGGACACAATGTAGAGTCCCTGAGGCAGTAAGAGAAAAAGGGGGGGGGGGTGCAGCTCAAGAACTCAACTAAAAGACCTGATGTGATGGTCCAACAGCCTGGAGGGTCCTCTGGGAATATGGCCCCTATACCTACTGCTGGCCCCGACCAGAAACCAGTACTGATGTCAACTCTTCAGACAGGAATGGACTGGACTCGGCCACTTAGTATGACCATATGGTGTATGCACTTTATGGTTCTATACATTTATAGGAGATTGTCCCCCTGGTTTCTTTCTAGATGGGATAGAAGAGGGTAGAAAGGAGGGAACAAGTGCTCTTTAAGAGGATACTAGAAATAGAGAGTGAAAAGGAGGAATGTGCTGTCACTGGTTGAGGAGAGCAGATGGAACTGCAGGTAGTGGGGCATGCAAAATTGATTTGGATTGTATGCTTTCACTTAATCACAATAAAAAACGGAGGTGCCATACCACTTTTCACAGTGGTTGTATCATTTTAAATTCTCACCAGCAGTGCATAAGAATTCCAACGTCTCCACAGTCTCTCCAGTATTCGTTATTTTCTATCACGTTATTCAGTGTCAGCAATGTCGAGCTGAGATGGAATCTCATTGTAAATTTGGCTTAGATTTACATTTCTCTAATGGCTAGTGGTGGCAAGGTGTTTAAGAAGTAGCGGTTCTAACCAGAAGATAAGCAGTTCAAATCAACTAGGTGTAGTTATACTCTGTCCTATAAGTTCACTATGAGTATCAATTCAACTGCAATGAGTTTACCTTTTTTTTTTAAAGGCTAGTGGTAGCAAGCATTTCCTCAAGTGTCTGTCAACCACTTGAAAGTTTTCTTTGGTGCATATCTGTTGCTGATTTTTTAATTGGATAATTTGTCTTTTTGTTGTTGAGGTATTGAAGTGTTCCATAGATTCTAGAGATTAGACCCTTGTTAGATATGTCAGAGCCATAGTTTCCCCAGTCTGTAGATTCTCTTTTTACTCTTTTAGAGAAATCTTTTGAAGAACATGTGTTTAATTTTTAAGAGCTCCATGTCATGTCGTTTATCCTCTGGTACTTGAGTATTGTTAGTTATGGTCTGTATTCTATTTACGCCATGTGTTAGGACTCATAGCATTGTCCCTGTTTTTGCCTCCGTGATCTTTATCACGTTAGATTTTATATTTAGGCCTTTGATCCACTTTGAATTAGTTTTTGTGTATGGTGTGAGGTATGGGTCCTGTTTCATTTTTTTTTTTTTTTTAGTAAATAGACATCCAGTTTTGCCACAGCTTTTTGTTAAAAACCCTTTTCCCATTTAACAGACATTAGTCCTTTGTCAAAAATCAGCTAATTATAAGTGAGTGGGCTTACATCTGGGCTCTCAATTCTGTTCCAATGGTGTATGTACCTGGTGTTATGCAAGTTCTAGGCTGTTTTGACTACTGTGGCTGTTTAGTAGGTTCTGAGATCAGGCAGTACGAGGCCTCCTACTTTGTTCTTTTTTTTCAGTAATACTTTTCTCACCCAAGGCCCCTCTGCTTTCCTGGTAAAGTTGGTGGTTAGTTTTTCCATCTTATTAAAGAATACTCTTGGTACTTGGATCTAGATTGTGTTGCATTTGTAGATTGCTTTGGATAGAACTGACATTTCCACAATGTCGAAGCTTTCTACCTGCAACCATGGTTATGTTTCTCCATTTATGTAGGTCTCATTCAGTTTCTTGCAAGCATGTTTTGTAGTTTTCTTGGCAGGAATTTTTTCCGTGCCCAGTTCAAGATTTATTTCTAAGTATTTTATAAGGGCTATTAAATATGGTACTGTTTTCCTGATATTTTGTTGGTGTATGAGGTCTGCCAATTAAGTCCAACAAACTTAATTGTTCTAAGCGCCACACACCTCATTGCTGAATATCAGTATGGTCACCTCCAAAGTACTCACTTTGGGAAGCTGTGCACCAATGCCAGCACTTAGTCAATCCTTCAAAGCAATTTTGGAACTCTTTCTGGAATGGCCATTGTAAATGGAGGCAAGGTGGCAAGTTCATGAACTTAATTGTATAGTTGTCTGTGTTGCAGTTTTTAGCCAG
Organism: Heterohyrax brucei; assembly: GCA_028571685.1. NCBI lineage: Eukaryota > Metazoa > Chordata > Mammalia > Hyracoidea > Procaviidae > Heterohyrax > Heterohyrax brucei. The sequence goes on along the minus strand of CM053157.1, from coordinate 37,852,272 downwards.
TAAACAAATAACTGTGTTGGAACACTCTCCCTGTTCACCTGATCTGGCCCCCAATCACTTTTTCTTTACTGAAAGATAATGGAAATGTTGAAAGGAAGACATTTTGATGACATTCAGGACACCCAGGGTAATACGTCGACAGCTCTGATGACCATTCCAGTCAGAGTTCCAAGATGGCTTTGAAGGGTGAACTAGACTCTGGCATCCATGCATAGCTTTGCAAGGGAAGTACTTCGAAGGTGATCATAGTGATATTAAGCAATGAAATATGTAGCACTTTTTCTAGGACGAGTTCACAAACTTAGTTGGCAGTCCTCATATAGGAATCCAAATGACTTGTATCTTGCTAATTTGCTGAAACAATTAGTTCCAGTAGTTTTCCTGTGGAATCTTTGGGATTCTTTCTACACAAAAGTGTATTACCTGCAAATAGAAATAATTTTACTTTTTCTTCCTTCCCAATATGGATGGTCTTTATTTCTCTTTTCTTGTTTTACTGCTCTAATTCCAGCTCAGTGTTAAATGGGAGTAGCGATGAAGGACATTCTTGTCTTGTTCCCATTCCCAGGAGGAATGCTTTTAGCCTCTTTTCATTGAGAATGCTGTTAGCCACTGGTTTTGTACTAGAAAGTCAAAAGCCATTGCTGCCAAATGGATTCTTAATCATAGTGACCCATACGACAGAGTAGAAATGCCCCTTAAGGTTTCCAATGAACAGTTAGTGAATTCAAATTGCTAATCTTCTGATCAGCATCCGAGCTCTTAACTATTGGGCAACCAGGGTTCCATAGATGTCCTATATTATGTTGAAGGCTTTCTCTTCTATTCCCGTTTTCTGAGAGGTTTTTACCAGGAATGAATGTTGAACCTTATCAAATGCCTCTTCCTTGTCAATTAGGTGATTACTTGATTCTTTTTTTGTTCCATTTATATGATGGATTACATTGATTAATTTACTAATGTTGAACCATTCTTGCATACCTGGTATAAATGTCATTTGGTTGTGGCATGTTTTTTTTAACATGATGCAGAATTGTATTGTCTAGAATTTTCTTGAGAATTTTTGCATCTATATTTGGGGGAGATATTGGTTTGTAATTTTCTTTTTTGTGGCATCTTTGTCTCACTTTGGTACAAGGGTCTTGCTGGCTTCATAGAATGAATTCAGTTATACTCCTTTCTTTTCTATGCTCTGAAATAGTTTGACTAGTACTGGTGTGAGCTCTTCTTCAAGTATTTGATAGAACTCCCCAGTGAAACAGTCCAGTCCAGAGCTTTTTTTTTTTGGTTAGGAGTTTTTTTAAATTACCTTTTCAATCTCTTTTCTTATCAAGGTCTGTTCAGATTTTCTTGGTTTATATTAGTTTAGGTAGGGTCTTAGTTATCTACTGTTGCTATAACAGAAATAGTACAAGTAGGTGGCTTTTAAAAAGAAAAATTTATTTCCTCACATTAAAATAGGCTAAGTTTTCAAACTCAGAGTGTCAGCTCTGGAGGAAGGCTTTCTCTGTTGGCTCTGGAGGAAGGTCCTTGTTTTCAGTCTTCCACTGGACAGGGAGATTCTGAGGCACTGGGACCCCGGTCCAAAAGACAGGCTCTGCTTCCTGTTGCTTGGTGATATGAGGTCCCCAGCTCTCTGCTTACCTCTCTTTCCTTTGTATCCCAAGAGATTCCCTCAAGGCACAATCCAATGAGTCCTACCTCACTAACATAGCCACTACCCATCATCTCTTATTGACATCATAGAGGCAGGATTTACAACATAGAGAAATATCACACAATACCTGGAATCCAGGCCTAGACAAATTTAAACACAGGTCTTTGGAGAAAAAATTCTATCCATGAAAGATAATGTGCTTTTAGACATCTATCCATTTTCTCTAGGTTCTCAAATTTGATGGAGTACAATTTTTCCTACTATTCTGTTATGATTCTTTTCATTTCAGTTGAGTCTGTTGCAATGTCCCCCATCTCATTTCTTATTTGTGTTATTTGCTTCTCTCTCCCATTTTTCTTTCATCAGGTTAGCCAATGGTTTGTCGATTTTTCCTCCAAAGAACCAACTTTTGGTCTAGTTGATTCTTTCCATTGTTTTTCTGTTCTCTACTTCATTTATTTCTGTTCTAATCTTTATTTTTCCCTTTATTCTCATATATGTGGGCTTACTTTGCTATTCTCTTTCTATTTGTTCCAGTTAGTTATAGCTGACATTTTGATTTTGAGTTGTTTTTCTATCTTGATGCATGTGTTTATTTTCCCAGTGGTTTGGGTATGATGTGCTTTCATTGTTATTTGATCCTAGGCATTTTTTGGTTCTCTCTTTGATTTCTTCTATCATTCTGCTGTTTATAAGCCAGTTGTCATTCAGCTTCTGTGTATTCGATTTTTCTCCCTTTGTCTCTCCTGCTGTTGATCTCTACTTTTATGACATTGTGAGCAAAGATCATGTTTTGTATTATTACAGTGTTTTGGATTTTATCAGGGGTTACTTTCTGGCCTAACTTGTGGCCTACTCTGCAGAATGTTCTACGTGTGCTGGAAAAAAAAATCTACGCTTTGCTATGAAATCAAGCTGGTTGATTTTGGCCTTAGGTCTTCCTCGTCTTTGTTGAGTTTCTTTTTAGATATCTTCTCCTTTACTGAGAGTGGTGTGTTGAAGTCTCCGATTCTTATTATGGAATTCCTTCTCTCTTCACTGCTGTTTGAATTTGTTTTACCCATTTTGGAGTCTTCTTTTGGGTGTTTAGATATTTATTAGGGTTATGATTATTTGGTGAGTTGTCCCTTTAACAATTGTATAATGTTCTTCCTAGTGTTTTATGGCTTTTTTGTCATAAAATGTATCTGATGTTAGTGCTGCCATTCTTGCTGTCTTTGGTAGCTGTTTCTTGATACATTTTTTCCATATTTTTATATGTTTATATAATTTTTATGCCTAAGATGTGCCTCTTGGACACAACATATTGGTGACTCTGTCTTTTTGTTTTTTTAATCCGTTCTCCACTCCGTCTCTTTATGTGTGTATTAAAACCATTTATAATCAGAGTGATTTATTAATAGATATGCATTTGTTTCTGTCATATTATTGTTGTGCTTTTGTTTGTGGGTATGTGCTGGCATGTGTGCATGGTGCTGATGTTTGTTTCTCTTTCTTGTGCTGAGTTCCTTTTGTTTGTGAATTTTCTTCTATTTTCCCTGTTTATTATATATTTTGGAAACCCTGGTGGTACAGTAGTTAAGTGCTACATCTGCTAACCAAAAAGTCAGCAGTTCAAATCCGCCAGGGGCTACCTGGAAACTCTCTGGGGCAGTTCTACTCTGACTTCTAGGGTTGCTATGAGTTGGACTCAATTCAATGGCAGTGGGTTTGGGTTATCATATATCTTGTGTTGACTAAGTCTTTGTTTTTCTTCTTCTTTATTTTGATGAGAAGATTTGTTTACTTTCTTGTGGTTACCTTTAAATTTACCCTTATCCTCATGAGTATGAACCAGTCTTTTACTTTATATACCTTGACTTTCTCTCCCCTGAAATTTCTATACCTATACTTCTTATTTCCTCTTTTATTGCTTTGACATTATCATCATTTATAGTTTGACTCTCTTTTTCACTGTTTAAAGTCTTGTAGCTCTTTTATTACTGAAAGTTCCTTACCAAGATTGGTACCTGGATGATGTTTTCCTATGTCCTAGACTCTGGTTCTGTCTTATGCTATTATTTCTCTAATTGAAAGACTGCCTTTAATATTTCTTTTAAGTTTGGTTTGGTTTTTATAGATTTCCTTAATTTCTGTTTGTCTGTAAATGTCCTAATTTTGCCATTGTGTTTGCGAGGGTATTTTGCAGGATGTCTTATTCCTTGTTGGCAGTTTTTTCTCTTACAGTTTATAAACCTTCTTGCCTGCATAGTTTCTACCAAGTGATCAGAATTTCGTCTTACTGTGTCCCCTTTGTTTGTGACTTTTTTCTGGAGCTTCTCTCAGGATTCTGTCTTTGTTTCTGCTTTTGGAAAGTGATATAACCAAATGTCACTTATTTTTGGAGCACTTTATTTGCCTGTGCTATATGGGTCAGCTTTTCATCTTTCATAGTATTTGAGAAGTTTTCTGCTAGCAAAGCTTCAATAATCATCTCTGTATTTTCCATTTTCTCCCCCTGTTCTGGAACTCTGATCATCCACAAACTTTTACTCTTGACTGGGTTCCACATAATGCTTAGGTTTTCTTCATCCTCCTCTCTGATTTTTTTCCTCAAAGTGTCATCCATGGATTTGTGTTCAATCTTGTTGATTCTGTCTTTCATTGTTTGAAATTTGCTCTTCAAGCCTTCTACTGAGTTGTCCATTTCTGAAATTTTGTTACTTATCTCTTGGATTTATATTTTGCAATTTTTGTAAGATTTCTGATTATTTATTTTGACATTGTCTTTCATTGTTTTCCTGGACTCTGCTATTATTTTGTCTGTGTTTTCCTTGATTCTGATTGTTTTATCTGTGTTTTTCTATGATGTTGTCTACTTTTTCTTTGATTTTGTTTGTGTTTGTCTTAATTTCTTTCCCTATTTCTTGGAAAACCCCAAATCAAACCTGTTGCCATGAAGTAGATTCTGATTTATAGTGACCCTACAGGACAGAGGAAAATGCCGAATATGGTTTTCAAACAGTGTGTGGTAGATTTGAACTGTTGATCTTTTGTTTAGCAGCTATAGATCTTAGCCACTATGCCACCAGAGACCCCTAAATATTAATCTTTTGAATTCCTTATCAGGTATTTTCAAAGTCTTTTTCTTATTTTTTTATTTTAATCACTTGCTGAAGCCACCTTTTTCTGCTTTTTTTAAAAATCTGTTTTGATATCATTTACTGTCTCCAAGGTGTTGAGGTATTAGTTTATTTATTGATTGATTATATGTTTTTTTCATCCTACTCTTTTTGTCTTATTTTGATATGCCCATTAAGACCAACCAGGTGTGCTTTGTTACTTGCTCTTTTGTGGGCACAATGGTTCTCATCACCTTGTTTGGGTTGGCAGGGAAGCAACCAGCAGGGTGAACACAGTGGTTTGGTAAAGTGTTTGAGGGTAAACTAAGTGGACACTGTCGCTGCCTCCTGATATTGGCCCAGCAGTGTGGGAGTATTGACAGCCCTTCGGCAGTTGGTCAGGGATGTTGAATGGGGAGTGGTATGGGCTTGATTCCTGTCATTCAGCAGCTGGTTGAATGGCAGGAGGGGATAGGTTATATAGACCCAATAAAGCAACAGGCCTGAGTGCCAAAGACACTCTAGCTTTGAAGCTTCAAAAGGGGCCTGTGGGAAGGGCAAAAGTGACATATGAGAGTAGATGGGAGGAGTCAAAAAAGAAAAGACAGAAAGAAAAATATAAGGGTAGAGGGTATCTGTGCTGCAGTAGCTGGCACGTTAAGGGAAGCTGACCCCAGAGCTAGTGAGAAGGGAGTAAGGTGGTTTATAGGATAGATTTTTGAGAGATGGGACAGGAAACTTCTCTGGCTGCCAGGTGATTTGTTTTAAAAGCTTCCTGAAGTTGCCTTCCAGTACTCCCTGTTTGGAGTCACTGCTGACTGTGTTCCAAAACGGTGACACTGTGCCATGTAAGTTGTCAGGGGACTTGCCCTTTGTATTTCTTCTCATTCTCTGTTTTCTGTCAGTTTCTTTTTCCATTTGATGTTTAATCTAGTTCTTTATCCCTTCACTTGAAGTTTAAGGTTCTAGAATTGACATTTATATTTGTTTTACTTATATTTTCAGGTCTTTGCTGCAGAGGGATGGCAGGGTACATCTGTCTCAGGCACTATGTTGGCTCTGCCTCACTTCCACAGAGTTTTAAACAGCTTATTTTTCAGAAGTAGACTACAAAACCTTTCTCCTGAGGCACCTTAAGCTAGCAGTAGAGCATGTTAAGTGTTGGTACCACTTAGAAACTCCAGAAAGATTGATAGTTAGAACATAATGATCATTACTGATCTTTACACCACCACTAAGGTAGTTGCTATTATATCTATGTTACAGATGTAACAACACTGAGGATCAGAGAATGTCAGCACCTCATATGAGGTCACACAGCCAGTGATGGCACAACCAGGATCTGATCCTTGCTGTCTGGCTGCCTTTCAAAACACATCCAAATTAGAACTCATACTCTGTATAGTGTGGTATTTAATTCCTGGGTTGGTACTGAATTGAATCATACCCTAGTGTCACATAAACTGAAATACCAATTGCAAAAAAGAAGGAAAAAGAAAAGAAACTGTATAATCTGTATTGTTTTCAACATAACTTATTTAAGTCAACTCTTTGTTTTAGGGTTGTATCCTGAAATTACATTTTTCTTGATTTCTATTTCCAGCATTAGTAGTTTAGGTTCCTCCCACCCCAGATGCCCCAAACTCCCAAGATAGAGATTACTTACAGAAGTTCCAAGGGGGCTTACAAGATAATACTTTCTTCCATGACATCAAGTTGATTCCAACTCACAGCAACCCAATAGGACAGAGTAGAATTGCTCCACAGAGCTTCCAAGGAGTAGGTGGCAGATTCCAAATGCTGACCTTTTGGTTAGCAGATGTAGCATTTAACCACTACACCACTAAAGTTTCCTTTCCATGACATTCAGGGCTTAAAAGGTCGGTGAAGAGCAGGGTTACAACGTCTTTGTATTTCAATGACCTAACAGTTTTCATCTTTCTTCTAAAATTCATGTATGCTCTGACAAGTTTGAGACTACCACAAAGGATGATTAAAAGGGGAGGGAAGACTTCTCTATCAAGTGGAAGATTTGCATTAAGATTTATAACACACTGGCATCATCAAAAATTTTATTTTTCCTTCCACAGTAGATTCCTAGGAGCCTGCATTCACTCTACAAACATTTATGGAGCACTTACTGCACGGAGGCAGGCTGACAGAAAGAAGAATCACAATGGGCATCATTAAGAAGCCTACATTTTCTCATTCATTATATGATACCATTGAGAAAACCAGATCTCAATAGGTCTAAATTTTTTTAATGACTGTAGTGGTATTGACCAAGAGGCCCAAGTCTTTGTGTTACATAGAAAGATGAGTAATACCCACATCATGAAATACAAGGAAAAACAAAAACTGTGAAGCTTCTCATTTTACATCCACACTTATAATAGTGAGCTAATGCTGAATGCTCAGAGCTTAAATTTGCTAGGGTAGGTATGTCAAATTGTAACTGTAAGAGAGACAAAATATTTAAATGTTATTTTAATAGAAGTAGAAATAAGTTTGCTATTTTTGAAGCAATTTATTTAATATTAGTATCAAGCATGGTATTAAAATAAGCTCTGATTGCACAATGGTTTACACTGGGCTTGTACTTAAAACCCATCAGTAGCTTCAGGTTGGAAGAGGGGAGACTTGGTAATCTGTTCCAGTCAATATTACAGCCTAGGAAACTGTATGGGGCAGTTCTACTCTGTTATGGAGGGTTGCAATGAGTTTGAATCAGCTGTACAGCACATAACAACAATAGAGTAAAATCATTTATGTTTCCCAATTTTAGTCTATATGTTCTCTCTAGAATTTTAAATCAACTCTTTTTATTTTTTGCATTACCCTTGAGCCCTATAATGAGATAGTATTTATAGACCCAGATTTTTTCTCCATATATGTTTAATTATAGGTCTGCATTATGAATAAAATGAAGTAGTTGAAAATTTCATAAGGGAAATATGAAAATTAATTTTTGGGGCGGAGTCAAGTTGGCCAACTAAGCCCACGGTCTCCTTATATCCCTCTGGAAACCAAGACCTGAATTGACAATCAAACGGAGCCTTCTGATCACCTAATCAGTCTCAGGACAAGGCACAGAGCTGGTAATTGGGACTTCATACCACTCAGCGAAAAACCTCCTCTCTGTCGCCGACCCGCTCCTGGCTAGCCCCGGCTCTCACGGACGGAAAGCAAACGCACTAGTTTGACTTTTTTTTTCCTCTGTCTCAGCTGGCGGGCGGAGCTGGGCCTTACCTGGCGGCTGGACTCAGACGCGCTGCTGGGGGGATAGGCAGGTGAAATTCCCATACTCTGAGAGCCAGGCCTGGGACTCTGTTAATCTAGACACTTTGAGCCTTTCGTTTTGTAGCTGCCTCAGCGGGGTTTGTGCGGAACTCCGTGGTCAGGGTGCGGGACGCCATGTTGGTACCGAGATTTTAGCGGGACCTCGTTCTTAGCCTGGGAGCCAGCTCCTGCAAACGGGACAGCGCTTTTCCGTCAGAGAAGTAGTGATTTTGCACAGTGCTGCCTAAGTTGGGGGCCCTGCAACAGAAGCAGAGGAATCGCTGCCTCTCGCACCTTTAGCCCCTTTGTCTGCTGCCTGTGTGGAGGACGCCATCTTGGATACGGTGGCCGCAGCCGGACCTAATTCTTAGCTTGGGAGCCAGAGCCTGCCCACTGGAGAGCGCTTTTCTGTCACAAAACCAGTACTCGATGCAGTGTTGGATAAGGCTAGGCCCTGTCAGCAGAGGCCACCAGGGCAGTAGCATTGCTGTATTCTGAACTAGTTTGTTATCATCTGGGGTTGGATATAGTGGCGCTTACTTTGTCAGATGAGAAGACGGACCTCTACACCTGAAAACCTAACTGACTTGTGAACTGGTCAGATACCTTTTGCTTTACATTTGAAGACAGCCTAGAGAAACATTTGCAATCCATCCTCACAGTACCTCTTCCAGCCTCTATATACTCACATGGGACCCAAAAAGCAACAGACAATTGTGGCATACAAGCAATCACTCATGGCTTCAGAAGGCTCCCAAACAAAGCAACCAAGGAGTTTTCCAGATGAAGAAACTTTTATGAAAGCATCAGGAAGTGAATACAAATTGATTATATACAGAGCCCTCTAGACCTTATACAAAATGCAGCAGAACAAAATGAAAAATTAAGCAAGTTGTTCGATCTGATGGAACACCAGTACTCTGAAATCCAACAGATCAAGAAGAAAACCAAAGACATAGAAACTTCCATGCAAACCCAAGAAAACAGAACGGAACAAATGGAAAAAAGAATTTCTGACTTGGAAGACAGAGCTACTGATGCCAGCGTCTATGAGCAGAAATCAGAAAAAAGAAACAAGAAAAATGAAGAAACATTAAGAAGCATGTGGGACTCTATTAAGAGGAACAACCTTCGATTAATTGGAGTCCCTGAACAGGGTGAGACATCTGAGAACACAGAGAGTATTGTTGCTGAGCTGCAGAAAATTAATTTTTAATTTTATACAATAAATATGGCATGTTAAACACTTTCTTAACTTTACTCCAGAGTTCCAATATGGTAAATATTTACTAATTCAATTCTATTATGCCATAAAATTCTTACCAGCCAAATGATTTTATAATATCAAAAAACACCTGCAAAAAAGAAGGAATTGAAATTTTAAAATATAAGTTCTTATTCTGAGTTGGAATTGACTCAGGCAAATGGGTTTTTCTTTAGAGAAAGCTGTTTGTTAAAAGAATAAACTCTCCAGAGTTGGCTTTCCTGTTTCAACAGCAACTCATTATTCTCTATGCCCAGAGAACACTCTTACCCTTAATCCATGCATCTGGTTTTACATTTCTACATCTTAAAGGAGGACCACTAGGAAATACTGGCATGCTAATAGTGGACTAACATAACAGGTGTTGGACACGAGGTTATCAATCTCTACTAATTATATTAGCTCCAACAGCTGAGCCCAAAGGTTGTAGGGAGGAGACGTGGGCACTGGGCACTACTTTTCAGGGAATGAAATCATTGTTTGCACAATCCCAGCCAAGCCCTTTGGGGAAAGCCAGTCCATCAAGCTGATTTTCGTACTTTGTTTCTGTTTGTGACACAGATCATTATGGGACCCAATGACTCACTCCAGACACTCTCAGGGCTTCTTACATCTTGATAACACCTAGATGACTAATGCCTACAACACCTGGGGAGCTTGGTAAAGGTACTGTTTGTTCGGACCACACTCACTCCAAGAGACTTTCCTGGAATAGAAATCAAACCGCAGTGACCACTATTAATTGCTACAACTCCGTGGTCCCCCAAAGAGAAGATCTGATCTAGCCCCACTAATTGGCTCACAACTAATCTGACTTGGTGCTTCCCAAGAGTATAGCATCTACAGGTAGCCACAATGTTGGGGGTTGGATACTGCTGAAGGTTGGATACTGTTCCATTGTTGGACTGGCCTGAAGCCGCTTACCACCTCCCCTTCTCCCTGCAAGTCTTACCTTAAACATCCTTTGTTCCATTCATACAAGAGGACTACTGTTATTGTAATGACTCCTCACTGTACACAAGGAGACACCTAAAACACAGAGGTCTTTCAGCAAACACAAAGAACATTATTAAAACCGTGACCTTGAGAGATGGATGGAGCAGTAAACACAGCAAAAACAACCACACCCTGAGAGCCCCATGAGACTCACCCCTGGCTTCAGGGGGACATTGTAGGAGGACTGGCAGCTAAGTTCACGAACTCATCCTAGAAAAAATGCTACATACCTCATTGCTGAATATCACTATGGTCACCTTTACTCCCATTGGGAAGGTATGCACCCATGCCAGTGCCTAGTCCAATCTTCAAAGCAATTTTGGAACTCTTTTTCTGGAATGGCCATAAGAGCTGTCATAGTATTATTCTTAATATCCTGAATGTCATCAAAATGTCTTCCTTTCAATATTTCCTTTATCTTCAGGTAAAAAAAAAAGTCATTGGGGGCCAGATACGGTGAGTAGGGAGGGTGTTCCAACACAGTTATTTGCGTGCTGGCTAAAATCTCACGGGCAACTGTACAATTAAGTTTGTGAACTTGTCACCATGCCACTGTGCTCAATGGCTCTTCCAGAAAGAGCTCCAAAATTGCTTTGAAGGGTGGACGAGGCACTGGTTTTGGTGCATAACTTCCCAAGGGGACTACTTCAAAGCTGACTGTAGTGATACTCAGCAACAAGGTATGTAGCACTTAGGACAATTAAATTTGCAAACTTAATTCTCAGACCTCATACTTTTAGTCCATTCAACAGTTTGACAATATCTGGGCATTTGCTTTGTGTTGAAATAATAAAATGACAAATAATCACAAGACACTAACCTTGTACTGAGGTAAGATGTCTGCAGCCTAGTCCTCATACTAGAAATCCACCCCTCTCAGGACCTCAATTTTCTAACCTGAAAAAGGGGGAGAGTGAAATACACTAGTGCAGCAGAGCTCAAAGTGTGGGCCAGGGTACCTTTGGGGTGCCAGACACTCTTTCTTGAGGTCTGTGAGGACAAAAGGAGTCCCTAGATGGCACAAAATGTTAATGGGTTTGGCTGCTAAATGAAAGGCTGGAAGTGCACATTTACCCAGAGGTACTTTGAAAGAAACATGTGGAGATCTACTTCTGAAACATCAGCCACTGAAACCCCAAATGGAGCATAGTCCTGCTCAGACATGGGGTGGCCCTGAGTTGGGGTCAGCTTGGGAGGGTAAAAGACACCTCTGGGCATGTTCCAACAGCTCTGCATCCATCTGTATGTAGCATGGGGAGCCCTGGGAAAATAGGTGTGACCCATACTGCCCAGAAGCAGGGGCCAATGGATTTGGCCAGCAGTAGATACCTGAGATCACTCTGGCAGGATGAGTGAAGCTGAGGGAGCACTTTGTAAAGTTCACGATGATAAGTCATATCAGTGTGACCTAAGAGGTTCACAGAGCAGCAAATAAGGCAAATGAGGCAGATGCAGCTAGTTACGGCAGATAACTTGCAACAAAATTGGGAGTCATGAAGATCTGGAGAAACCAGAGAGATGCACTGACTCTAACCAGATTCACTCATTTGTCCACCCACTCATTCACTGGATGCACAGTCATCTACATCTAGTATGTGCCAGGGCTGCTGAAAGCAGTGACAAGATGGGCAAGGTCTTACAGAGATTTTGGTTTTGTGTGGGTAAAGAAACTATAAAATAGACAGGGAAATTAACAAGACAAATTTTGGTCCTGATAAATCCTAAGAAGAGTCTCATCACTGTCATGTGATAATGATAAGACTTGTTGCTGTGAGTCTACTCAGACTCATGACGACTCCATATGTGCTGAGTAGAGCCGCATCCCCATGGGGCTACAAAGGCTGTGCTCTTCTGAAAGCAGATCAGCAGGTCTTCTGTGACACTGCCGGGTGAGTTCTAATCCCAGCCTTTTGGACAGTAGTTAAGCATTGTTTGTGTTACTCAGGGAGTCTCCTTTAGATCAGGGGTCAGGGAGACTGTCCTGAGCAAGTGATATTTGTCCTGGATGAGAAGAATCAGTTGCATTGGGCAGTGGGGATGGAGGGTATCCCCAAGCAGCAGAAGCAGCAAATACAAAGGTTCTGAAGGGTGAATAGGTTTGGGGTGTCCCAGGAACAGAGGCTGGTATGCTGGAATATGATGAGCAAGGAAAAGAACCGTGGGCATATTTGTTTCCTAGAGATGCTGCAGCAACGCACCATGAGCTGGGTGGCTCTGGAGGCTGGGAGTTCAAATTCTGGGAGTCAGCAGGACCATGTTCTCTCAGAAGGCTCTAAGGAAAGATCCTCTCTTGTTTCTTCTGGCTTCAAGTAGCTCCACACACTCCTTGGCTTGAAGTTGTAGTGTTATCTGGTTGAATTCCCTCTGTCTCTGTGTCTTCTCCTCTTTTATAAGGACACTACTCATATGCGATTAGGACCCTCCTTACTTCAGTATGACTTCATGTTAGCTAACACCTTCAAAGACACTATTTCCAAGCCAAGCCACGTTCATGCATACCAGGAATTAGGACTTCAACATATCCTTTTGGAAGACGTAGTTCAACTCACAACAGGTTGGAAATATGGCAAGGAGCAGGTCTTACTAGACATTGTAGGGAGTTGGGACTTTCTCCTACATGGGTGGGATGCCTTCAGAGGAGTCTGAAGGCACAAGGTGGCATCATAGGATTTGAATTTTCCCAAGATGATGCTGGTTGCACATGGAGGATGCCTCAGAGCAGGGCTGGAGCAGAGAGTGCTGTGCAGTGGGTAACAGCAGTTACACTGGAAATAGGCTATGGAAGCAGAGGTCAGAGGATGTACTGATGGCTCAGTGAACGTGAGGGAAGTTAAGAAACCAAGGACAGCTTCCAGGGCTTGGCTTCAGTGACTAGGCAAACAGTGGTGCCTGTTTTGTGATGGAAACACTCTTCTGCACCTTTGCTGTCAAATGACCTAGTTATTTAGCTTTTCTCCCACTGCAGTGACAGTTCTGGCTTCCCTGCTCCCTCCACTCCTGTCTCCCAGAGTCTATGAATAATCACATCTCGATCAGTACCTGGTGTCCACATTAACCATAGTATGGTTCACACACTGGAGTCATGTAAACAAGAGGTCACCATACAGGGCTGTCCTTGGATGACATGTCTCAAACATACCCCTGGCCAGAGTGGGGAATGAGGGCATCAGAAGGGAGGCTGTCTAAGCTGGAGAAGCCAGCCAGGGTGGCGGAAGAAGGAAGTCCTGGTACACAGTGAAGCCAGGCCCAAGGGGGTCCTCAGAACCAGAAGTGGCATCAGGGTTGGTCATGAACAGTTCAATCCCACCAGGCTATGGAGCTGGAGGATGGTGCACATGTCTCTGTCTAGAAGGCCACAGTGCCACCTTTTTCTTGCCAACCCAGGAACTGAGTTTAGATCAAACCCAAAGATGAGAGACTGCAGAGGATCAGCTACGAGAAGCTAGAAACGAGCAGGAGCAGAAGAACCAATGATCACCCTCTGGTTCCTTCCCATCTTCTGGTCACTGCCACTTCACAGAGTTATTAACATGTAAGTGAAAACCAGATTCTGTTGGGTTGATTCCAACTGACGACAACACTGTATGTGAGAATAGAACTGTACCCCATAGGATTTTCAGTGAAGGTTTTTCCAGAAGTAGATCACCAGGCCTTTCTTCTAAGACACCACTGGGTGAACTTGAACTGCCAGCCTTGGGGTTAGCAGTCAAACACATTAATGTCTGCATTCCCCAGGCATTCCTATTAGCATGTAATTGATCTTGATAAGTACATTTTTTTTTTGAATATTTTTTTTCATATGAATGTTAGAGGATGATTTATTCCCAGAATGGCACTTAACACTTCAACCTGTCATTGTCCCCATAAAATGTGTGGCACCCATTGGCCAGAGTGTCCACTGAAGCTGTTTTAGAAATCCCTTTTTCTCATATTCATGTAGAGAATGTCACAGATCCCATTATTGCCACATTCAATATTTTACTGCTTAATTTATTTAAAAACTTCATCACTATCTGTTATAGACTGAATTGTGTCCCCCCCAAAATATGTATTGGAGTCCTAATCCTTCTGCCTGTGTCTGTTAATACCATTTGGGAATAATCATGTTAATGAAGCCATATCAGTGTAGAGTGCCTCTTAAACTCAATCACTTTTGAGATATAAAAAGTGCAGATTAGAGACAAGCAAACATGAATAGAGAAACAGATGCCACCTGGTATTGCCAAGGATGTGAGGACCGATAGGGCTGGAAAAGCTGAGACGAGGTACTTCTCCCAGAGCCAACAGAGAGAGAGAGCCTTCCCCTAGGGTAAATGTCCTGTATTGGACTTTCAGCCTTCTAAACTGTAAGCAAATAAATTTCTGTTCTTCAAAGACACTCACTAGTGATACTTCTGTTACAGCAGCTCTTAGAAGCTAATACCGTGTCAGTCAGGTCTCTCACTATCCTAGTCTCACCTCTCAACTTCCGTCCCTGGACTTTCCTTCAGGGTCTTTCCTTATAAGAAGACTGCATGAATTTCCTGTGGCTGCTGGAGCAAAATATCACAAACTCAGTAGGGTGTAAGAGCAGGCATTTATTCTGTGACAGTTCTGGAGGCCAGACGTCTGAAATCAAACTATCAGCAAGGTCACACTCCCTCCCAAGACTCTGAGGGAGAATCTTCATCCCTTCTGGTGGCTGCAGGCATTTCTTGGCTTGTGGTTCTATCAGCCCAGTCTCTGCCTCCATCTAAACATGGACTTTTCTTTTCCCTTTTCTATCCTCTTTGGCCTCTCATAAGGACACTTGTCACTGGATAATCTACCTTGCTGGCATTTTGAAATCTTTAACTTAATTACACTGGCAAAGACTTTTTTTCTAAATGAGATTGCATTCACAGGCTCCAAGTTGTTTTAAGAGGTCCAACAATTGAGTCTGTGAACTTAATTGTTCTAAGTGCTATATACTTCATTGCTAAATATCACTATAGCCACCTTCAAAGTACTCCCCTCGGGAAGCTATATACAATGCCAGCACCCAGTCTACTCTTCAAAGCAATTTTGGAACTCTTTCTGGAATGGCCATTGCACGTGGTGGCACAGTGGCAAGTTCACAAGCTTACTTGTATACTTGTCTGTGAGGGAGATTTTAGCCAGTAAATAAATAACTATATTGAAACACCATCCCTACTCACTGGCTCCCAATGACTTTTTCTTTACCAGAAAATAAAAGAAATATTGAAAGGAAGACATTTTGATGAGATTCAGAACATCAAGCGTAATAGGATGACAGCTCTGATGGCCATTCCAGAAAAAGGATTCCAAAATTATTTTGAAGAGCAGACTAGGCACTGGCATTGGTGCATTAGCTTCCTGAGCAGAGTACTTTGAAGGTGACCACAGTAAGTTTCAGCAACAAGATATGTAGCACTTTTTCTAGGATGAGTTCATGAACTTAACTGATAGTCCTCATACACTGAGTCCTCTAGGAAAGTAAAACCAGTAAAGCATATAAATATATAAATAGAGATTTATATCAATGAAATGGCTCAAGTAGTTTTAGAGATTGGAATGTCCCAAGCCTGTGAGTCAGGCTAGGAGCCTCTCCTGATTCATGTAGCCACAGGGACTGGGGAACCCAAGACTGGTGGATCAGAGAGCAGGGCTGTTTGCTCACAGGCTGTGAAGACCGACGAATCCTGAAATCAGCAGGTAAGAAGGCAGGTAAGCTGCAAGCTCAAGTCCCAAGAACCAGAAGTCAGATGAATAGGAGCCAGCTGTGGGATCTAGAACCATAAAAGCTACCAACAGTCTTGCTAGACTGTCCACTAATATTCAATGCAGGCCACATGCCAAAGGAAACTTCATTTCAACTGACTGGCTACTCACAGCAGATCTCATCATGGGGTGATTACTTTATATGATTGCCAAACCACTGAAAATCATGGCCTAGCCAAGCTGACACACAATCTTGAGCGTTGCGCAAAGGTTAAAGAACCCAAACTAAACTCATTGCCATTGAGTTGATTCTGACTCATGGTGACCTTATTGGATAGAGCAGAACTGCCTAGCAAGGTTCCCAGCAAGCAACTGGTTGATTCACACTTCCAACTTCTTGGTTAGTTGCCAGGCTCTTAACCACTATACCATCAGGGCTCCTCCCAGGGTTATGATACAGATATACTTCTGGAGGTTACCTTTCAACCCACTTTAGGGACACAGCTATACCCCTTGTGGAAGTAATTCACTGTGCAAGCAAGACAGGAGGAACCTACTCCCACCAGAAACGCAAGCCCAGTCGGGGCAAGGCTGCTCACTGGCCATGGCCAGCTCCTATAAGAACAGCTGAGACTGGCCTCAGCCAGATTTCAAAACCCTGTCCATTACCCACTGGGTGTGGGCAGGCCTGCCTTTGGATGAAGAAACCAACAAATACTACAGCCTCAAAGGCCAGGGTCAAGCTTACCTCCTTCTGCAATACACAAGGAAGTCATTTTATGAACCTCAGATGCAATTGTTCTTGGCTGCTGGCAGTAAAACGGGTGCAAAGAACAGAGGGCTGGTTCTGGCCCTGTGCTTAGCCAATCTGGCCAGTGTGCCAGCCACTGAGCCAGGCTGAGTCACGGTCTCCTCAGTGGTTGCCCAGGGATAGGGCAAGAGGAAAGGGAATTGATGTCTGTGAGAGTACTCTGTCAATTGAAAAGCCACATATGCACAAGTTGTCATTCTATCTGTCTTAGTGGGGAAAACACTCAAGACAACAATTCAGCAGATTCTAGTCCTGAATCCTCTACAAGTTTGCCCTGTGACCCTGCACAATTTTTCTAAACTAGAAATAGTGATGTTATCTAAAATATGATGCAAGGCTTAATGCAGGAAATATGCAATGTACTGTACAAATGCTAGCTCCTATTACTATTGTTATTATTATTATATAACAAGTATACAATCACAGAGTCCCTGGGTGATACTGTTAAATGCTCAGCTACTAGCTGAAAGGTTGGAGGTTCAAGTCCACCTGGAAGTGCCTCAAAAGACAGGCCTGATGTTCTGCTTCTGAAAGCCACAGCTTTGCAAACCTTACGGAACAGTTCTACTCTGGTCACATGGCTACTAGCTAGAATCAGTTTGATGGCAACAGCTTATTATCACTATAACCAAAACCAAAACCAATCTCACTGCCATTGAGTTGATTCCAATGCATAGCAACCCTATAGGACAGCATAGAACTTTGCCATAGAAGTTCTAAGGAACACCTTCTGAATTTAAACTGCTGACTTTGTGGTTTGCAGCCACAGCACTTAACCACTATGCTACCAGAGCTTCTGGTATAAATACTATAGTTTTTTATCATTTCAGCAAACTGTTATGGAAGATACCACATGATGCATTTATGTCTTTTTATTGGAAAACTTGTAACATACACGCCCACATTTACTAACAAACACTCTGCATTTCCACTTGAAAGGCAGTGAAATATCATGCCCCAAGTTAATTAGTATAATTAATTCCACAAACATTTGTTGAATACCGTGTGTCAGAGATTATTCTAAGCACTGTGGACTGGTTGTGAGCAAGAGTGGTCATAATCCCTGCCATATGGAGATAAATCCATGCTGAGGAGATGAAGAATTAATGAGGTAGAAGATAAAATATAAAGTAGGTTATAGAACGATAAAAGAAAAACAAATGCACTGTGTCAGATGGAGAGGTGTTGAAATTCTGGATGGGTGTCAAGGGAAGGCCTCATAGAGGTGACCTTTCAGTAAAGAAATGAAGGAAGTGAGGGAACAAGCCACATGGTGTCTTGGGTGGAGTTTTTCCAGCAGAGGTGAGAGCTTAAGAGGAACCTGCCTGGTGCTTGAGGGAATATTCTGGAGGCCTGTGTGGACAGTACCTAGAATATAGAGGGAAGAAAAATCCCTGAGGTGGAAAGAGACTAGTCAAGGGCCTTATGATACCTGGCTAGGGCTTTCCCTGAGTCAGATGGTGAGTCTGGATTGAACTGCATGCTCAAATGGGCAAAATATATAGTATGTGAATTATATCTCAATAAATATTCAAAAGGCTGGAGGTCTGGTCCACCCAGAGATGCCTACAAAAAAAGGCCTGGTGATCTACTTTCAAGTCAGCTCCCACTGAAAACCTAAGGGAGCACAGTTCTACTCTGCTTTGACATACTTGGGGTCACCACTAGTTGACATTGACTAGATGGCAACTAGTTCTTTAGTTTGTTTTCTGCTTTGGGGGCATTTAGCTGAAGAGAGAGACGTCTGACATGTTTTAACAAGACCCCTCTGACTACCATGCTGACAATGGACATAAAATTTAGAAGATTTTGGACATTAGTACAGATATTCTGATTCACAGGTCACACTGAAAAAGTCACTTGAAAACTATCCAGTGGTTGTTTTTTTCCCTAAACTAGAGCAGGTGGCTCTTTCAGAGAAATTGTTTACTCACTTTCTCCACAGACACTAACGTATAGGATGAAAAGAAGGAAATGAGAAGGCTTTACTCAGTATGTTGGGTTAAACGTCCTTCTGGTTACCAAGAAACACATGTGCTCAAGTGGAGAGGGGCAAAGGGCCTCCTTTGTCTGCCTCCTACACTGAGAGCCTGGCAGTTTCCACAGTGGGTCTACCAGGAGAACATCCCTCTTCCTGCTTGGCTGGGAGGACACATGGCTATAGGAGGAGTCCAGCAACCCGTCATGGGACAGGTGGGGACTGAGGGAGCATCTTCCTCTCTGACCCAAGCTGGCTCAGCCTAAAGAACATCAGGACTAAGCTACTCTGGGCATTGCAGTTCAAAGTACTGTAGGAAGCCCCTGTCCCTACAGACCAGCAGGTTCATATGTGCTTGCAAAGCAGAATTAGACAACTGGATATAATAAGATGTATGAAGACTGACAAGTTTGCGAACTCATCCTAGAAAATGTGCTTCATACCTCACTGCTGCATATCGCTATGATTATCTTCCAAGTACTCCCCTTGGGAAACTGTGCACTGATGCCAGCATCTAGTCCACTCTTCAAAGCAATTTTAGAACTCTTTTTCTGGAATGGCTATCAGAGCTGTCATCATGTACCCTTGTCCTGAATGCTGTCAAAATGTCTTCCTTTCAATATTTTCTTTATCTTCGGGTAAAGAAAAACTTTGTTGGGGACCAGATCAAATAAATGAGTAGGGCAGATGTTCCAATACAGTCATTTGCTAACTAGCTAAAAACTCCCTCACAGACAGCTATACAGCTAAGTTCGTGAACTTGCCAACATATCACTTTGTGCAATGGTTATTCCAGAAAGAGTTCCAAAATTGCTTTGAAGGGTGGAGTAGGCACTGGCATTGGTGCATAACTTCCCAAGGAGTGTACTTTGAAGGTGACTGTAGTGATATTCAGCAATGAAGTATGTAGCACCTAGAACAATGAAGTTTGTGGACTTAATTGTCGGACCTCGTGTTGCCCATAAAAAGGAATGAAGTACTGACATCTGCAACAATAGGAATGAACTTTGAAAACACCATACTAAATGAAAGATATTGGACACAAAAGGCCATGTATTACATGTTTCCACTTACATGAAATGCTCAGGGTAGAGAAATCTATAGAGACAGGAGTCCGTAGTTAGAGCAAATGGTTAATGCACTTGGCTGCTAACTGAAAGGTTGGAAGTTTGAGTCCATCCAAGGGCATCTCAGAAGAAAGGCCTGATGATTGTCTTCTGAAAAATCAATCACTGAAAATCCTCTGGATCACAGTCCTACTCTGACACATGTGAGATCACTGTGAGTTGCAATTGACTTAATAGCAACCAGTTTCTGGGTTTATAGAGATAGAAGTTAGATTAGTGGTTGCTGGGGGAGTGATAGCTAATAGGTACCAGGTTTCCTTTTGGGGTGATAAAAATGCTTTAAAATTGACTGTGGTAATGATTATGCATATCTGTGCCTTATCTGTGGATATACTAAAAACCAGTGAATTGTACACTTTAATCGGCAAATTGTATGGTATGTGAATTACATTTTTTTCTAACAGCTTTATATTCCTATAAAGCTGTTTGAGGAACATAAACATATACATGCACAGTCATGTATTCACACACAACCACATACTTTTTTTGTGATTTCTAAAAAATGTTAGTAATCACAAGTGCAAGTATTCATACTTACAGGAGAGCCTCTTAAACATGCATTTTGACTCTCATTTTTGAACAAGAAGGTATAGTTTTTGAGGAAAGTAAACGGAATTGACTCAGAGGCCCAGTGCTGCCTTCAGAGAAGGGGTTGAGCAACTGTCTGCTGCACACTCTATGTGAAGGCAGTGCCTGCTGGCCTCTGAAGGCAAGAAAAGGCCTAGGTGAAATGTCCCACCCAGGGTTAGCAATGCCTTTTGCAGGACCCAGTGAAAATGAAGGGGCCTCTGGTTCAAAAATTATTAAGAATTTCAAAATGGCAATCCAAGAGAATTAAACCACCCATTTATGACCCGATCCCAGACCTACGAGTCCTACCACTTGTTATTTTGTTCCAGCCATAGCAGGGCCTTGTATGCCCAGCACTAAGTTGTTACTGCAATACGTACCTCTGAGTTACTTCTGCTTTAAGATTCAAATTCCTGACTATCAGTTCCAACTCATGGCAACCTTAAGTGGTTAAGAGGAAAACTGCTCCTTAGTTAAGTGCTTGATTGCTGACTGAAAAGTGGGCAATTCAAATTCAACAGCTGCTCCATGGGAGAAAAGACCTGGTGAACTGTTCCTGGAGAAATTTCAGTCTGGGAAATCCTAAAGGGCAGCTCTACTCTGTCAGATAGGGTTACTATGGTGTGATTTCATGGGAGAAAGATGTGGCAGTCTGCTTCCACAGAGATTTGCAGCCTTGGAAACACCACGGGGTTGCTATGAGTCAGAGTTGGCACTAAAGCAGTTGGTGTGTTTTTTTGGTTTGGAGAGCCCTGGTGGCGTAGTGGTTACCGAAAGTTCAGCAGTTTGAATACATTAGTCCATCCTTGGAAAGCCTATGAGGCATTTCTAGGGTGACCTATAGGGTTACTGTGAGTCAGAATTGACTTGATAACAGTGAGTATATAAGTTGAAATCAACTCCACAGCCCCCAGCAGCAATAATCTTACAGAAGTAGATCACCAGGACTTTCTTTCATGACACCACTGAGTGGATTTGAACCACCAACCTTACAGTTAGTAGTCGAGCACAAACTGTTAGTGATTTAAAAAAAGAAAAAAACAAAGCTTGTTCCCATCAAGTGGATTCCAACTCATCGCGACACTATACGACAGAGAACTACCCCGTTGAGTTTCCCAGGAGTACTCGGTGGATTCAAACTGCCAACCTTTTCATTAGCATCCATAGCATTTAACCACTATGTCACCAGGTTTTCCATTTGTGATTCAGGGGGCCATTAACAGGACTTTTCTTGGTATGAACACTGGGGCAACTGCTTCAGCTTTCCTGGGAGAATCTTCTAGAAGATAACAGCTGTTGATTTTCTCCCTTGAAAGTTAAGAGAAAAGCCATTGGTCGTCTCCTACTCCTTGCCCCAAATAGGAGGAATACATTCAAGGTAAGAAACTTTGGTATTTAGAGGTAAAGGAAGCAATGGCTTGGATTGTGCACGTAGAGAGCTGACTTTATATAAGTTATAAACAAGAGGTACTGCTGGTTCACAAATCAAAATCAAACCAGTAACCTTCGAATCTGACTCACGGCAACCCCGTGTGTGTCAGAGTAGAACTGTGCTCTGTGACGGTTTCAGTGACTTTGTTTTGGAAATGCAGTACCAGGCTTTTCTTTCAAGGCACCTCTGCATGGATCTGACTGGCCACCATTTCAGTTAGTGGCTGAGAGTATTAACCAATTGCACCACCCAGGGACACCTGTAACAGTTTAGTCAGTTGGAAATGTCCATAGGTACTGAAAAAGCATAAATGTGAAGAAGGGGCGAAGCATTTGCAGCAATTGGAAAGCGTACTTCAAAAGAGCCAACATAACTTAAAACAGTGCAACTTGCTAATGATTTTACTCACACATCTTCTCAACTTTGTGATATTATTTCACCTTAAACCTTTAATCTACTTCTTCATTTTGCTGTTGAAAGTGGCGTGTGACTTCACCTTAATCATTTGGTAGACTGGCTGACACAGTAGTGACTCTCAGCTTGCGTGAAGACCGGCGGCTTACTTCTCCACTCTCCAAGATGAATACTCAACTGTACTCTGGACGCATTATTCAGATCAGCGTGTACTGTGGGAATCGGTATGTGATGCAGAAAAAAACACACACTACAAAATCATCTATTTGTACAGGTCTGACTCACATTTCAGACACATTTATTTAGGGATTATCAATTTTCCAGAACATGACAGGCCCTTATTACGATCTCGGTTGTTTAGACATGCCTAAAGCATGTCATCACCCAACTGAAAATTGTGGTGGATTTTAAGGGTGGTTTACACACTCTTAGAGTGCCACCTTATTAGGTATTTAAAGGTAAACCATTTGGAGAGAAAATGGATATGCTGAAGAAACAGTGGGGTTTACATGTGGATAGAAGGCCGGGAATGTGGCTCCAGCCCTCAAGGAAATAACCACAGAGATAAGGAACTGATGCTCCTTGCACCTCAGTTTCCTTATGTAAAAACAGGAGTTGGTTTCAGATATCAACTTCCTAACATTTTTTTCCAATCATCATCCACACGTTCTCCGTGCATGTGAAAGCTGGACTATGGAAAAAAAGAATCACAAGAATTGATGCATCTGAACTGTGGTGTTGGTGAAGAATACTGAGTATACCATGGACTCGCAGAATAAATAACTCAGTCTCAGAAGACATAAAACCAGGTTACTCTTTAGAAGGAAAGAGGGAGAAACTGTGACTTACTTTGAATACACCATCAGTAAAGAGTAAACCCTAGAAAATTACATCATGTTTGGCAGAGGGTCAGTGAAAATGAGGCAAACACTCAACAAAATGTAATGACACAATAGCCACAACGATGGATTCTGAAATACCAGTGGTCATGAAGATAGCACAGGACTGAGCAATGTTTCTGTTACACATAAAGTAGCCCTAAGTCTGAACCAGCTCAACAGGGACTAACAACAACAGTGAGGCATTTCCTGGTTTTAATACTCAGTGCTTCATTCCCAGGTCTCTGACCACTGAAGGCCAGAAAATTATAGTCAAAGAAACCATAGACTCCAGTTGATAGGACTGGTCTTGGCCATACTCATTTTTGTGAACCAAAACCTTCCAGTTTAGAGCAAGGCAGTGTTCAACTGCTGACTTGGAAGGGATGGTGAGAGCAGACTTTTTCGGAGTCAAGGAGTTGCTACTTAATTATCACACACTAAGACTTCACAGTCTAGTAGGCAGGGTTCTGAGTGCTTGCTGTTGTTGTTGTTAGGTGCCGTCAAGTCGGTTCTGACTCATAGTGACTCTCAACAACAGGATGAAACACTGCCCAGTCTGGCATCACGTCCACAATCATTTTTATGCTTAAGCCCACTGTTGCAGCCACTGTATCAATCCTTCTCATCGAGGATCTTCCACTTTTTCACTGACCCTCTACTCTAAAAAGCGTGGTGTTCTTCTCCAGGGACTGATACTTCCTGACAACGTTTCCAAAGTACGTAAAACACAGTCTCACCATCTTTGCTTCCAAGGAGCATTCTGACTGTACTTCTTCCATAATAGATCTGTTCATTCTTTTGGCAGTCCATGAAACATTCAACATTCTTCTCCAATACCACAATTCAAAGGCATCAACTCTTATTCTGTCTTTGTTCATTGTTCAGCTTTCTCACGTATATGATGCAATTGAAACTACCATGGCTTCAGTCAGGGACATTAAGGTAACATTCTTACTGTTCAATATTTGAAAGAGGTCTTTGACAGCAGATTTTCCCGATGCAATGCATCTTTTGATTTCTTAACTGCTGCTTCCATTGTGGATCCAAGTAAAATGAAATCCTTGACAACCTCAATCCTTTCTCCATTATGATGTTGTTACTGGTCCAGTTGTGAGGATTTTTGTTTTCTTGATGTTGAGGTACAATCCATACTGAAGGCTGTGGTCCTTGATCTTTATCAGTAAGTGTTTCAAATCTTCTTCACTTCTAGCAAGTAAGGTGGTGTGGTCTGCAAAACACAGGTTGTTAATGAATCTTCTTCCAATCCTGATGCCTCATTCTTCTTCATAGAATCCAGCTTCTCAGATTATTTGCTTGGCGTACAGATTGAAAAGGTATGTTGAAAGGATACAACCCTGATGCACACATTTCCTGACCTTAAACCATGCTTAGCATATATTAACTCTTACAATGTACATCCTGGTGGTGTGGTGTTTAAGTGCTATAATTGCTGACCAAAAGGTTGGCAGTTCAAATCTGTTAGGTGCTCCTTGGAAAAATCTACAGGGCACTTCTTCTCTGTCCTATAGAGTCCCTATAAGTTGGCATTGACTTGATGACAGAGGGTGGGCATGTTTATCAGGAGTCTGGTGGTGCAGTGGTTAACAGCTTGGCTGCTAACCCCAAGGTCAGCATTTGAATTCACCAGTTGCTCCTTGTAGACTCTGTGAGGCAGTTCTACTCAGTCCTGTAGGGTCACTAGGAGACAGAACCAACTATACAGCAGTGTGTTTTGAAATCTTCACCAAGGTCCTAGAAGAAAAGCATGGCTATTATGCAGATTCGACAAAGACAGGATTGACCCCAGGCAATCTGTCCCCAGGGCTGCCCTTCAGAGGTCAAGATCACATACTCTACTCTCATTATCACCTCCTCATGTCCGCAGGGAACTCAAAGAACAAATGGGATGCCAACTAAGGAAAAAGTTGTAATGGGAGTTAATAAAAGTTTCTGACCCCCAGAACACTATTTTTTTTTTTTTTTGCTATTTTGAGAAATCTTAAAGAAGAGAATCAGACACCACCTACTTCTGGGTAGAGTCCCTGGATGGTGTAATCAATTTGCTACTTAACCAAAAGTTTGGAAGTTTGAGTTTATCCAGAATTACAATGGAAGAAAGGCCTGGCAATCTACTTCTGAAAAATCAGCCACTGAAAACCCTGGGAGCACAGTTCTGCTTGGATACACATGGGGTAACCATGAGTTGACACAACTATCACTTGGGGAGGATTGCATGCTGCTAGGTGACTCCCTAACTGCCTGAGATTCCTTGTATCTGTGCCAGCCTGCAAAACAGCGTGACTGGATGGTATAATTTTTGTGTGTATATATTATATACTTATTTGTATTTATATTACAAGGTAGGGGAGGTGGATGGGTTATAAAGCTTGCCTTTATAAGCACCAGCACGTCAATGTGTATCAAGGAATGAATGCTACCACTAGATACTTCCAGGAGATTCAGGGTAAATGAAACACTGGACAAAGGTATCAAATATGTGTGAATTAAATGATTTCTGGCCCTGAGGACTTTCTCTGCCTTCCCACCTTCTCCCTCTAGGATTTCCAGTCTTATTTGTTGCATGGATTTTGCGTGTGAATTGTTTGTTTCGTCCTCTGCATTTTTATTTTTCTAAGGGCAAGGAATAAGACTCATTCATCTTTGTCTTCCTTGTTTGCTAAATGAATAACTGATACCTGTATACTCGAGACCAAATGACGTCTGTTTAACTTGAAACCTGAAACTACCTGGCATTGTATGGTGACTTATTAATTTCGATTCCAAAGCAAATACAGAGATATTTCTAAGGAAACGTTTTTCTCTTGTAGAAGATGACTTGATAAGCTAATAATTTTTAATGATAATGTCTGGTTTCTAAAGAACTCTTTATCTGTATTTTACCCTCCATATAATTCAGTATTTATACAGATATAGGTCCTGCTACATAATATCTTTTCCTTTTTTATCCTGCTCTCATCTTTAGTCCATCTTAAGAGGAAAGAATTAAGATGTCTCTTAAACTCAGCTTGAATGAGTACATTAAATCATTTCATATCTGTGCCTCTAACTTTTAATTTCATTCTAACACTTTCAACTTTTGATCTTAAAGAGCAAACACAGTATTTAAATAGGCTTCATTTACTGTAAAGCCTGGTGTTCCTTGTGCAGATGACATAATTGTCAATGCATAACCACAGGCTTCAGCAAGCCAGGGTTTTAGTAACTAGGCTGAGTAACTTGGAAACCAACTAATAACAAGAAGGAGAAAATATATGTTAAGAACTCTGATATCATCCCAGAAGTACTGTACATCATTTTATTAAAGTCATGTAACCATCATACTGTGATGCTGGAAAAGTCACAGGCTTTGTGGGAAGCAGGGAGCTAGAGAGGCCTGGGTCGGAGTCATGAGACTAGGCTTGTATAAACAATTTGTTCCCTAACAGTATGACCCAGGAAAACTGACCTAGCTTCCTCTTCTACAGGCCTCTGTACCTCTTACAGCTCTGTCACTTTGTGATCCAGGCAGTGATCATTTTTGATAGGGTTTCTTACATTGTGATCTGAGACAGTAGCCACAGTTTCTTTTTCTTGAGTATGACAGTTGTTTCAACATATTTTTCATAAAATGACTCCAGGAGGGAGATTGCAGAAGGAAACTTAGTAGCTGTCATTTTGAGCTCACTGAGCTTAAAAGGCACTCAACATTGGTAAATATTGGGATTGATGTCAAATGCTCACCACTGTCTTACGACAGAGAGAGAGAGGGGGATGGCGGATGGATGGATGGACGCTGTTGAGCTGATTTCGACTCCTGGCAGCCTTATGTACAACAGAGGGAAATATTGCCTAATGCTGTGTTAACCTCATGATCAATGCACGTTTGAGTCCATCATTGTGGCTGTTGTTGCCAATCCATCTAACCAAAGGGCTGCCTCTCCCTCACTAGTTCTCTGCTTCACCAGATATGATGCACTGTTTTGTTAGCTTATACCTTCTAAAGATGTATTCAAGTCAGGAGAGTAGGACAGTGTTCTTGTGACCCCTAAAGTTTTCATTGGCCAATTTTCAGAAGTGGATCCCCAAGCCTTCCTTTGTAATCTGTCTTAGTCTGGAAGTGCCACTGAAATCTGTCTTCCATGGATGACCCTGTTTTTATTTGAAATACCAGTAGCATAGCTACTGGTAGTATCACAGCAACAGGTAGGCCACTACAGGACGACAAACTGATAGACAGGTGGTGGATACTCTGGTTTTATAATGGCCCTTGTTCTGCAGATGAGTCGAATAATAGGTTTAAGGTATCCCTAGTAAGCAGAGGAAGGCCTGGCCTTTAGGAAAAGGTTGTCTCCAAACTGCAGTGCTACTTCTGTTGATCTTTCTCTCAGCTCATTTATGCAGGAAACTGCACAGTGAGAAAAACAGTTCTTCCTGGGCCCCAACCTCAAAAGAAGGAAGAATGTCTTCACAAAGAATCAAGGAGCCATAATCAGCCCTCTTTAGAGAGTCCTAGGAGAAAAGTCGGATGATATGCTTTTAAAAATCAGCCAGTGAAAACCCTGTAGATCACTAGGCATCGTTTCGTGCCACTGTGCACAAGGTCACCATGAGTTAGGGGAAACTCAACCGAAGGTAACAACAGCAACAAGGAATCTGTCCACTAGCTGCCAGCACTGAACCCAGATGGAGAGCAGGCACAGGGGACTGGGCAGCCCACCTTAGGTGACCGAATTTCCTAAAACTGTCATGGCACCAGGCTTTCTCAGACACCATCCGGATACGTGTGTAGCCTGGGGGAAAAGCCCCTATGTTAACTGAAATGGCTGCCAGATGAGTCAGGGTTTTCTGCTATAGCTTAAAAAAAAATAGAAAGAAAGAAAGGAATGCACTCTTCACGTCTCCATGGTAACTTACTATGGATCTGTATTCCACTTATAGAACTCCTTCTTGACCCATCCAAGCCTTTTGATTGGGGCCTAAGTGAACACTAACAAGCCATCAGAGTCCATTCAATCTCCAATATATACCCATTTCCCTTGCATAGGGTGGCTAGCCTCTGACAGTGAGGGTGATGCCTGCACACCTTCAGGTAGCAATACACACTAACGTGCTGCAGTGTTTGAATTATCCACATAACCCCAGATCCAGGTTGCCATGGAAACGAGGAACCCTGGATAATAGAAGCTGGACTGGTTTTACTTCCACACCACCCTTATGATGCAGCTACTTCCAGTCTTAGGGTCTTGCTTAACATAGGCTTTTCTGTTGTTGTTTTTAATATGATATACACCTTTTGGAGTCTAACTTTTTCTCCAAAATACTGAGACTACGAGTGAAGTCTACGGAGCTCTCTGCGGCACAGTGGTTAAATGACTCAGCTGATAACAGAAAGGTGGGCGGTTCCCACCCACCAGCCCCTAGAGAAAGAAAGATGATGCGATCTGCTTCAGTAAAGATTGGAATCTT
Organism: Heterohyrax brucei; assembly: GCA_028571685.1. NCBI lineage: Eukaryota > Metazoa > Chordata > Mammalia > Hyracoidea > Procaviidae > Heterohyrax > Heterohyrax brucei. Next base: position 37,823,596 of record CM053157.1, on the reverse strand, counting down.
TAGCGTTTTAAAGATTCAAACACTATGGGCAGTTCTACTCTGTTCTACAGGTCACTATGAGTCAGATTCAAGTCAGCTGCAGTGGGTTTGGTTTGGTTTGGGTTCTAACCCTAAATAGCAAATGCATACGTTTCTAACTATGGGCTCGGCACCTTCTGATAAAAATGGAAACTCATGTGTATGTAATGGTTTTGACTATGGGCTTGTGAGTCAAACAAGATTGAGTTTCAGTCCTGAAATTCTCATAATCGCTTACGACCCAGTAAGTTTTTTACCCTGAGGTTCAACTCTTTCCTGTGCAAAGTAAGAACAACCATACCTTGGAGAAATACTACGAAGATTAAACATAATATCTGTAGAGCGCTTCACCCGGAGTGAAAGCTCAATGATGGTTATTACGAAGGCACTGCTCAGTTCTAGGGGGCGCCATTCACAAGGGGGCTATGGAAATAGGACTGCTCTGACTAGTGTAATTCTTTGGGCACAAAAAAATTGGTAACCAGCGAAGGACCCAGATTGTACTTGTTAACGTCATTTAGAGTCTTTCATGACACAATAACTAGAAATCTTGACTTCGGAGGTAAGTCTAAGAATGAGCCAGCTCAACTTTAGAGGGCAGTACCCAGGGAGACCGTATTAGCCAAGCGCGACAGCCACCGGCACTCGTCATTTCTCCCTTCATGCTGAATTAGAGTGGCAGGTTTGGTTAAGAAAGCCACAGGGATCAGGAAAGGAAACTGCTTCTTCTCAGGAAACTCTCCCGACACACATCCTGAGTCCCTGGGACAGAGCCAGGTGACAGCGGGCGCGAGAAAGAGGCCCGCACCGGAAGGAGCTGGCTCCTCCTCTTCTTTCTTTTCTCCTTTCTCTTCCTTTGCACTCCGCTCTCCATCCACCTTATCCTTCCTTTCTCCTCTCTCCGTTCCCCTTCTTTGCGTCTCTCCTCTTCTCTCCTGCCCCCCATTCCCTTCCCAGTCCCTAGCCTCTTCCTCCTCTTGTCCCCTCCCCCGTCCCCTTTCCTCCGCCTCCCCCTCCCCCTCTTTCTCCTCCCCTCTCTGGCTCCTCCCCCCGGTGCTCCTGAAGAGCTGCGCTCAGAGGGGACGGGCCGCTTATTTCCTCCTGTCGCCACGCCGAACGAGGTGTGCCGCAGCCCGAGCGCCGGGTTCGCCGCCCGCCGACCCGGCCCCGTGAGCGCCACCGCCCGCCGCCCCCGCTGCCCAGGCTCGCCCTCGCCGAGTGCACCCGTAGCTACCGCCGCCTCCGTCCGCGTCGGCCTGCCCACAAGGTAGGAGCGGGGTCCCTCTTGGAATCCCCAGTGCGCCGCAGACTCTTGAGGGTTGGGCGTCCGCGGAGAACCCCTACCTGCGCCGGCTCCTCTCGCTAGTAGGGATGACCAGGTAGCTGGACGGGGGATGTGGGTAACACCGTGGTCTGGATTCCTGGGTGAACGAGGGGTCAGGATGGGGTGTCGTTCCTCAAACAGGGCGTGCGTCCGAGTTCCCCTTACAGGCTTGTTTTTCTGCTACCGAGGAGCCTTGAGGGTGGCGGACCGTCCGAGGGCCTGGCGGCAGGGTCGGTGCCGAGGTCCCCCGGCGAGGTCGCCCTGGGCCCAAGACGTGCCTGCTCGCTCGGGCCTCGCGTACTCGGGCGGTGCCGCCGGGTCGCCGGGCGGGGCGAGGGGCTTGTTTCACTTTGCTTTGGCTTTGTTTTCTAAAAGGCAGTCAGGGCCTCGTGAGGTTGTTCTTAGCTCTGGACTCTGGTCTTGTGGGTGCTCAGGGAGCCTGAATTCGCCAAGAGTGTTGGGAACGCAGGAGGGCGTCCTGGTAGCCCCCGCGCGCAGTCCACGGGCCGACCGGCCCAGGCGCTTCCCGGCTTTGAAGGGGACTTTATCGGGCACCTCATCTTGGGGAGCAGCGCCGGGCCCGACAGGGACGCTGCCCGCATCGGGAGGGCCCGACTCGCAAAGCTGAAAAGCTATGGCACCCCGAAAACGTTCCAGAGCACAGGGTCCCCACCTGCTCGGCCAAGTCCAGGGGCCTGCCGTAACGGCGGGCGAGGGAGGCCCCGGGAGGCTGAACCAGTGGCGCCCTTACGTCCTTGGGCTTGGGCGAGACGTTTGTGGGTGCCTGTAAGCCTCTGGATTTGGGGGCCCCTTGGCCCACGTCCGTGAGGGAATGAAGACCTGAAGGCGCAGGCTGCCTGTATTTTCTTGTTCTTTAAGTGTTTTGAATGAAGGCCTGACTGAGCATTTGTGTCTGTTGGGGGCTTTGGTTTTTGTTTTTGTTTTTTGCCTTTAAGGTACCTGAGGCGTTTTATGTTGCTTGGTTCTAAATTTCAGGATAGACTAAAATAGCAGTTGTGTTAACTTATTTAGAAAGTAAGTCAGTGAGCAGGCCCTTTTGGAGATAGGAGTAATTTATTTTATTTTACTAGCTAGAGATACATGTGTTCCATACAATGCAAGTGATGTGTGTTATCTGCCTGCCCACACCACCAGCTATCACCTATATAAATCTCTAAGTTAAGGTTTATTAAAATTCTGAGTAATATCACAGTACAGTAAATGTTAGCACTGTGTATCCCTCAGGGAAATATATTCAGACACTCATTTCAGGGATTAGTCATTCATCTCTAAACTGATAACTTTCAAAACAAAAAAGCAAAACTAACCATCCAAAATGTGCTACAGGCTTGTTGTGTTTTGTTTTGTTTTTCAGATGTATGTAAATACAAAATCATATTCTAATCTTATTAACTGATTGCTTGTTCTAATAAGAGTACTGCTGGAGCCAAGTTCTCCTTGTTTTCAAATTTTACCAGTCTCAGAATTCCATTCTGCCATTTCCTTCTTGGTTCAAAAGCAGTGATCAGTACTGCAACACCTAAAGGACCTAAACTTGAAATTGATTCATATGGAGAAACTTGACATATCTGTCACTTTAACAAGCTGTTTTCAGTAAAATAAGTGAACTTACATTTGATTAGTTATGTGTCTGCCTGCAACCATTTAGTGGAGCTCTTTGATTCACATGTTTTTAACAAAACTCATTAAGAGCTGAACAAGAAAAGAATTCTATTCTGTAGCTAGTAATTATAGCTCTTTACGTGGGAGTGGTAGGCTGGCTGCCTTTTCTCCTGTTATTTGTACACAAAAGCCAGGGAGAGCTTTTCTTTGGCCATACATAGTGTTTCTCTGTCAGTCTCTGAAGTTGGAACATGTGGGATAAAGCCGGCAGTCTACTAACCAAAAAGTTAGTAGTTCAAGTCCACCCAGAAGGAAGACGTGCCTGGTGATTTACTTCTGAAAAAGTAGCCCTTGAAAACCCTATGGAGCACAGTTCTGCACTGACATGCATGGGGTTGCCATGATTTGGAATCAACTCGACAGCAACTAGTTTTGCTGGGTTCTAGATAAATTCTGGACAAATCCAAGGCATGTATTGTGTTGGCCTTCTGTTTGAGACTTGTTTATTGAATTAACAGGTAGTGTAACTTAATTCATCCAGGTAAAGGACATACAGCTCTAAGTGAAGGCGGATTTCCTATCGTAAAGAGTAGTGAGAAGGGCCTGCTGTAATAACGTTTGTTTGCTGTCTACCTTACAGTGATGTGGAAGCGGAAGGCACAGGCCCAGTGTGGTGGACTTAGAACCCCATACATCTGGGATTTGCTCCCTGCTCTGCCCCATAGAGCTCCTTACTAGCTGTGTGATCCAGGGCAGTTTACTTAACATCTGGGCTCCCAGTACTTCCCTGGAAGATGGCACACCAGCTCTGGCCTGGATGGTGGGGAGATTCAGGGAGGTGGTGCTGAGGGCTGAGTGAGTAGGTGCCCATCAGTGCTGGCAGTCCTTAGCAGAGAATATTCTTGAGAAGTGCACATGGCAGGATTGACACAATGGCGATTCTGTTGGAGCCAGGCCACATCTGACCCCCCACGCACCTACCCGTAGGATGGTTATCAATGTCTTCTCTGTCTTCTCTTGGCTACCATGATAATTACCTGCAGGGCAACGGACTTTACAGTCTTTCTGATGCCTCTTGCTTCTCAGACTGCCATTTTAGGAGTGTGTCTGTCTGTCTGTCTGTCTGTCCCCCGTACAGTTGCCACTGAGTGATTTCCAACTCATGGCAACCTCGTGTGTGAGACGGTTGGGTGGCAGGGTTATCAGGAGGTCTGGTTTAGCTGTGGTGTTGACCGTAAAGAGAAGACAAGAACACACACACTTTAAATAGTTAGTGAGAATATGCTAATCGCTAATTGCTACTTCCGGTAAGCCATATGACTTGCAGAGCATTTTAATTTTTGGAAGTTCTTGGTTGTTACAGGTTGGGGCACCCAGTGTGTGTGTGGTGGTGGTGGCGGAGGAACAGGTGGGGGTACCCCCATACACCTTGGTTATGGGCTTTCGGTTCCATTGCCATGGAGCAGGGAAGACGAGGGCCGCCCCTTGAGTAAAAGTTGCTGTCACTCATGCTAGACCAGTTGCCATCCAGTTGACTCCAACTCCTGGTTGACAATTTGTGTGTCCCAGTAGTACTTGTGGTTGATTTCGAGGGCTGATTTTTCAAAAGTAAATTGCCTGGCCTTTCTTCGGAGTCACCTTCCAAGGCACCTCCATCTGGGTGCACTGGACCTTCCAAACTTCCAGTTAGTAGCTGAGTGTGTTAACTTTTTGCACAACTCAAGAATCTATCATTGGTTCTAACCCTGGTGATTGGAAAATGGATTTTAATCGCTAACGTTTTGTTTAACACCGTGGTTGTGCTTTTTATTTATGGTATGACTTACTTGGCCAAAAAAGTGTGTTTTAGTGTCCCTGCAGTGGGTTGGTTTTTTTTTTTAAAATAAATTTGGGGAGTCCTGGTGGCACAGTGGTTAAGAGCTTTGGTGGCTCACCAAAAAGTCAGCAAGCAGTTCAGGTCCACCAGCCTTCCTTGGAAACCCTATGGGACAGTTCTCTTCTAGCTTAGAGAATTTTAAATGAGTTTAAAGAAGCTTTCAGTCTGTTACAGCATTGGCCAAGTTCAAGCCACGTGTCATTTTTTAATTTTATAATAGCCAAGCCAAGTGGCATGTTAAAAATAAATAAGTAAAATTAACTGTAATAAATCCCAATGTAATCTGTTATTCAAGATATTGTACAAGTGTGCAAGAAATGTAAAAATTATTGTTATTTTCCTTTTTTCCTGCTAAGTCCTTGGAATTCAGTATGTGTTTTACACCTAGACAAAAAAACCAACTGCCTTGACCATTGAGTCAATTCCAACTCATAGCAACCTCATATGTTACAGAGCAGAACTGCTCTTAGGGTTTTCTTGGATGTCATCTTTATGGAAGCAGACTGCCAGACCTTTCTTCAGCCGTGCCACTGAGTGGATTCAAACTGTCAGCTTTTAGGTTAGAACACGTCTCAGTTTCCTAGTGCCAAGTGTTACATGCCCACGGCTGGCGGCTACGTACACAGCTCAGGCCTAGTTTAAGAAGCTAGTAAGGGTAAACCATCATCAGAATCACTTCCTCCTGTAGAAGTGCACAGCTGAGCTCCACACAAAGCAGAAATATTTTTGTGCTTATATGTCCAGAGTGGAGGCTATGGGATGATGCAAGAGGGTTTGGGCTGAAGCAGTGAGTTTTCTGTACTCTTTCTGGTTGTGTGCTTCCTCATCATTCAGGGAAGAGAGGAGGGGGAGTCTTTCTCCAGCAGGGGTTCCTTGATCTGAATCCTCCGCAGGTGCCCTTGGGCTCACCCACTGGCACGGTCACTACAGGCAGAAGGCACCCACCCAGATCCATGTCCCCAGCTGACAGGGAAGTACCTCCTCTCCGTCCCTGGAAGGAGAAGTTCCCCTTCCTCAGCAACCCCAGCAAGATTCCCTTGGGAGGTTGCCAGAAAGTGACTTTATCTGTGTGTTTCCTCATATCTCAGTGGAATTCAGCAATCAGTGTTAGTTTTCAGTTATCTAAATTGTGTACCCACTTGTCCTAACAAGCGAGCACTTTGAGTTTGAAATGTGTGAGAGGAAAAAACCCATTGCCATCTAGTTGGTTCTGACTCATCGTGACCCTCTAAGACAGAGTAGAATTGCCCCATAGGGTTTCCAAGGAGTGTCTGATGGATTCTGACTGCTGACATAGGTGGCAGTCATAGCACTTAACTGTTGTGCCACCAGGGTTTTTGAGTGAGGGACAGACCTTTAAAATAAAAACTCCTGGCACTGAATTTTGAGTTACCTGCCTGGCTAATACAGTGGTTAAGAGCTCAGCTGCTAACCAAAGGTCGACAGTTCAAATCCACCAGGTGCTCCTTGGAAACCCTGTGAGGTGGTTCTGCTGTGTTGTGTAGTGTCATCAGAGTTGAAATTGACTCAACTGCAACTGGTTTGGCTTTTTGTTTTTTTTTTTCCTTTTTTTCAGTTAGGCTGTAGACCAGCAGACCTAACCGTAATCATCTTGATGTTGTCTTTGGGACCCTCTTTAAAATGAACTTCTTCTGAGTGCTTGCCTTTGACTTTCTTTCTTTGTCTCTTTTAAGATGAATGATTTTGGAGTCAAGAACATGGATCAGGTGGCTCCTGTGTCTCACAGTTACAGAGGGACACTCAAGGTGAGTGATCAAGTCTTTAATTAAAAAGAAAACAGAATTGGAGAGCTCAATTTTTAGGAAAAAAGAAAAAAAAAAGCTAAGACAGGTTCTAGTTCTAGTCCACTCTTGTAATTTGCTGACTGTGTGACTCTGGATTCATGGTTTTAATTGCTCTGGCTCTCAGTTTTTAGTCTTTCAAATGGATTGCATGATGCTGACTCCGTTTGCCCTCCAAGGTAATGAAACCAATTAACTTGCAAAATAGTGAGGCCCTCGTGGTTTCCCTCTGAGTATCCTTCCAAGGAAAAAAGCCTATGAGTGAACAAAGCTGGGGAGGCTGTCTTAACTGTCTTTACTAGCCACCCAGGAGTTTCCTTGGGTAAGGGAGAGGCTATTTAGGAACTAAAATAAAAGAATTAAAAAGGGCAGAGAGACCTCTGCTGCTGCCCCACCCATCACACGGAGCACAGGAGCCTTTTCATGGAGCAAAGAACAGGGGCATCTGCTTACATACTCCTCCCCACCAAAGGAGATTAAAGATGAAAGGCTTGTCTACATAAACAGATTCCATGTAGCTTCTATCCTGATTGCTTTTACCAACATTTTTTAGCAGTGCAAACATCGTTTCCCATGTTCCTTCTCCAACTGTGACACTAAGATACAGTTGGTTTGTTAACACTATGTAGCAGACATCTTTTAAAGCAGTAATTTTAAGACCAGTCTCCCCGAAGCTTAGTGTTTTGTGTACTAATGATGTGTCTCAGGCATGTTATCTATTCTTTTGTAAATCATTGCAAAGTTATCTATCTAGTATCACTCAAAGATCTGGGAACTGGCACCAGGCCTTGCTAGTCTTTTGAGATTGATGAATCCCCAGGCTAGTGAGTTTTCTTGTGTGAGTTGGGCAGATGGTTTAAGCTTGGCAGAAACTCACAAGAAATTATAGTGTTTAAGACCACACCCCAAGAAAAATTTTTTTGTAAATTAAAAGAATTTGATGATGTCCATGCAGTTTCTGAGTTGGGAGAAAAAACAACTGTTGCTGAAATGGATGTGTTGAAATACACAGCACAAGTTTGTGTTGTTCTTTGGCTTCCTTAAAAAAAAAAAAAGGCAGAAACAGCAGTCATGAAAGGCACTTCTTAGTCACCGGGGGAAAGCTTATGAGAATTTAAAAAATCTAGTGGATATTTCACCAGAGTTAGTCCTGTTGTAAAAATAGCTTCTAAATTCAGATGAGTATTTTGTGCTTACTTGGATGGTTTCCTCTCTCAGATTTGAGACATACTGGGCAACTGAAAGGTGTTGTCTTGGGTGTTTGGGGCTGGGTTCTAGCTTCTGTTCACCGTTCTTTGCAATGCATGTCTCATTGTTCTACATTTATGAAAAGGAGGCACGCAAACTGATTTTTATTTGTAAATGTGTTCCACATTATGTTTTAAATTGGTGACTCAACCAGTGGGTCATTGTATTACACATATCATAGGATTTCCAGTTTATGTTGGAAAAATACAACTTTTCTTCATGTTACTTTCCTCTGCAAGTGAGGCAACTATGAATCAAGATGTTATCTGATGTATATAGGTAAGGCTTCAAAGGCAATTTTTTTTTTCAAAAAAGTTACATGAGATTATCAGAAATGGAGATAGTGTGGGCTTTTATTTTCCCACCTGTCTCTTCTTTCCCCTAAACTGTAGATAGTTTAACATTAAACCATGGGAAGTCTTTCTCCTCAAATCAGTTGGGGGATTTTCTTTTTATGAATTTCTAGATAATGAAACATTTGCCATTTCTATAATCTTCTGCATCCTTAGTCTTCAGTGACATTATGTTCCTGTTTATTCAGCCATCTCTGTTAACTGTTTCCAATTTTTTTTTTACCCTCAATGGAAGCTCAGTGTTTTCTGAGCATTGTGACTGACATTCTCCTTCTCCCACTCAATAATAAACTTTGATTTTTATATACTTGACTGTTCTAGAAATTCCATGTAAGTATTTTTCCTTTTGTGACTGATATTTCATTCAGCGTAATTCTTTCAAGGTTCAGCTATGTTGTAGGTGTGTATCAGAACTTCTTTTTCTTCATGGCAGAGTAATATTTCATTGTATGGATGGTACCACATTGGGTTTTTCCGTTCAGCTGTTGATGGACATATTGGCTGTATCCTGTTTCTGGCTATCATGAATAGTGCTGCCGCGAACATGGAGGCACAAGTATATTTGCTTTCCTGCATTTAACTCTTCGAGTGTGTACCTAGGGGCCCCCTCGTGTCTTGTCAGTTGTCACAGTTGGTCAGCGTTCAGCATGATTAGGAACCAATGGTACTGAAGAAAGAAGTCCAAGCTGCACTGAAGGTGTTGGTGAAAAACAAGGCTACAGGAGTTGGCAAAATACAAACTGAGATGTTTCAGCAAACAGATTCAGCACTGGAAGCTCTCAGTTGTCTATGCCAAGAAATTTAGAAAACAACTACCTAGCCAACTGACCAGAAGACACTTGTATTTATGCTTATTCCCAAGAAAGGTGATGTAATCAAATGCAGAAATGATGGAACAATATCAGTAATATCATATGCAAGTAAAATGTTGCTGAGGATCACCAGCAGTATATCAGCAGGGGACTGTCAGAAATTCAAGCTGGATTCAGAAGAGGACATGGAACCAAGGATGTTATTGCTGGTGTCAGATGGACCCTGACTGAAAGCAGGAAATACCAGAAAGATGTTTACGTGTGCTTTATTGACTATGCTAAGGAATGGATCATAATAAAATATGGATAACATTGTGAAGAATGGAAATCCTAGAAAGTTTCACTGTGCTCATGAGGAACCTGTACACAGATCAAGAGGCAGTTGTTCATATAGAACCATGAGAGTACTGTGTGGCTTCATGTCAGGAAAGGTGTGCATCAAGGTTGTATCCTTTCACATACTTATTCAGTCTCTATGCTGAACAAATAATCTAAAAAGCTAGACCTATGAAGAATGGAGTATCAGCCTCAGAGGAAGACTTACCAACAACCTGTGGTAGGCAGATGATACAACTTGCTTACTGAAAGTGAAGGGGACTTGAAGCACTTGCTGATTAAGGATCAAAGAGCACAGCGTTCAGTATGGATTGCACCTCAACATCAAGAAAACAGAAATCCCCGCAACTGGATCAATAAGCAATACCATGATAAATGGAGAAAATACTGACATTGTCAAGGGTTTCTTTTTACTTGTGTGCATAACCAACACCCGTGGAAGCAGCAGTCAAGAAATCAAAAGGTGCACTACCTTGGGCACCTCTGCTGCAAAATACCTCTTTAAAGTGTTGAAAAGTAAAGCTGTCACCTTGAAGATTAATGTGCCTCCGACTCAAGCCAGATCTTAGTTACCTCATATGCATGTGAAAGCTGGACAATAAATAAGCAAAACTGAAGACTTGACACCTTTGAAATGTGATATTGGTGAAGACTATACCACAGATTGCCAAAAGAATGAGCAGATCTGCCTCCCAAGAAATACAATCAGAAGGCTTCTTAGAAGCAAGGATGATGAGACAGTGTCTCACATGCTTTGGGTGTATTATCAGGAGGGACCAGTCCCTGGAGAAGGACATCGTGCTTCATAAAGTACAAGGCCAGTGGAGACCGTCAGCAAGATGATGGACACAGTGGCTGCAACAGTGTGCTCCAGCATAACGGTGATTGTGAGGATGGAACAGAACTGGGAAGTGTTTTGTTTTGTTGTACATAGGATTGCCGTGAGTTGGAACCAATTTGACAGCACCTAACGACCATAGGAGTAAAATTGCTAGGTCACATGGTAATTCTGTGTTTAACTGCTGGAGGGTCTGCCAAATTATTTTCCACGGTGACTATAGCGTTTTATGTTCCCATCAGCAAGAAATGAGGACTCTGATTTCTCTATGTCCTCGATAGCACATGTTGTTTTCTGTTTTTATTAATCAAAGCCGTCCTAGTGTTTAGGGACTTTTTATATGAAAATGTTCTGTACTTTATAAAAATTCAATGGTAAGGAATTTTATCAATGCCTTATTTTCTGAACCATTGGAATTGAGGCAAATATCTTTAGTTTCAGTTAAATATTTTTTAATAAATACTTCCAGAGAGACAGTAGTTTATTTAATTCTTTGGTTTTCAATTTGTATGTAGTATTTTACCTTTTGTTTTAGTTGCAGTATGCTGTAACTGTTCTGTCAATGCTGACTGTTCCTGTACACACAGTTCAGTTGAATTTCTCTGATTTAGCAGGACGGACAGGTGTTATGACAAAGTGGTTTCTGAGTTTCCTCCCAGCGCTGTCCTTCTGAGATTATATTATTTTTAGGTTTGTTTGTTTAATTTATCAAATTGATTAAGCCTTTAAAACAAAAACCCAGGCTTTCTGACTGTGGATGTGATTAACCCAGGGTAAAAATAGAATCATTTCAGTCACTGTAATTGTCTCAAAAATCTATTTAGAGAACTAGTTGGTTGATTCATTGTATTGCTTTCTAATTGCCAGTTTAACCAAGGTATGTCATTAAGGTTAGCGATGTACTAATTGTAAGATTAGTCATTAAATACATTAAAATATTGTATTTTGTTTTTTTTTCACTCTGTTGTTCACAGCGTCAGCCAGCCTTTGACACTTTTGATGCATCCCTGTTTGCTGTTTTCCCCTCACTAAATGAAGAGCAAACGCTCCAAGAAGTGCCAACAGGCTTGGATTCAATTTCTTACGGTAATTTGTTACTCAGACTTGACAAATTATGTGTTATTTCCCTAAGTAGCTCAGTGAATAGAGATGACAGTTCATGTGGATGAATGTTGATATCTTGTATCTTTCATATGAAAAGTCCTATGGAGGCTGTGTACCTGTGAAAAGGGCAGTTTGCCTTTTTTCCCTGAACTTCATGATTCAGATGTCTTTATGTGCAAACCTGTTGTTGTTGAGTCGAATCTGACCCATGGAGACATCCCAGGGAGAGCAAGTATACTTGCTGCAGTTGGTGAACTGCAGTGGAATTCCTGAGATTTCCATTACTGATGTCTTCAACCCTGCACCAAGCTGGATCTTTATTTCCCTCTGCAAACCAGACACGGTTTGCACTCTGCAAACCAGACATGAGAGAGTGGACATCAAAATGCAGACCAGCATTTAGCCCTGTGTTCACCTCCTTAGTTAAATCATCTCTGCATGGAGTTGTGGGGTAGCGCATTATTTTACTAAGCCTTGTCCATCCCTGTTGATTTCTTTGCTTTGTCTTGTCATTGTTGATTCTTTTTAGCATATCAGATGATGTCTCTGCAGTTACTGTGGTGGAGTTATTAGTTGGAAACATTCCAGAGATTGCTTTGTCATATGAAGTAGGTCCTGGCAGACACAACCTAGAAAATTAATTAAACACACATACTTGCCTAAGCATAATGTCATGTGACAGCTTTATCATTTTGCAATTGCTGAAGAAATCCAGAGATTTCTTTTGGTTTTAAGAATTGAACGTGTCTTTTTATGTGTGCTGAGTGTTGTGTTTTATACAGCTTGAAGTCTTTCTTGTCACTTTTAATGGAAGTAACTTTAAAATAATACATTTACAATCCATTAAGCTTTTTGATCAAACACCATACAGTTTCTTTCTTTGTGTTAAATTTCTGCAGTAGACTTAGAAATTTTACCTATGCATAACTGCTTTAGGAAGCTTTGCCACATAACACTTGGGTTTTATTTTAGATGGTTCTTTTTTGAAATAAGTGTAGTTACGAGATGTATAAAATTGTCTCAATACCACTCAAAAATTTTTGTTAATATTTGCACTCTTCTGAGGACTTAGGTAAGGTTTAGAATCAAAATTGTTCTTTCCTGGAAACTTCAGGTTTTTGCCCCTGTAGCTCTGTACCATTTCTAGGTACTAATGACCCTGGGGCCTTTCTTTCCAGAGTCCACCAACTACGAATTGCCGCTGTTAACGCCATGCAGCAAGGCTGTGATGAGTCAAGCCTTAAAGGCTACCTTTAGTGGCTTCAAGAAGGAGCAGTGCCGCCTGGGCATCCCAAAGAGTAAGTAGAGTTGCTTTTTCTGAGTCTTTGGGTGGTGCAGTGGTTAAGTGCTCAGCTAACTGAAAGGTTGGTGGTTCAAATCCTTTAGTCTGCAAAGAAGAGCTGACCATCTGCCTCCAGTCACAGCCTTGAAAACCCCATGGAGCACAGTTCTAGTCCACACAAATGGGGTCAGCTGGAGTCAGAATTAACTAGTGGCAACTGGTTTGCTTTGGTTTTTTTTTTTTTTAAATCTTCATTGTACTAGACAAACTCATTTGATGGCAGTTACTTCATCTTGATTTATTTGTTGGAATTTTGCTTAGAGTTTCTTGCAAAAAGCAGCCTGTATGTAGTTACCCTGAACCAGTTTTTATTTCATCACTCTTACTTGAAAATGCACAATCCACCTCTCATTAAATACAAGTTAGAGGAAATCATTGTTAGCATCTTAGAGTTTGAAGAAATTGTAATGGTGCCTTGCTCATTTTGTTGGTGGATATAAGTCAGAGAGACTCCAATCTGACTGGCTTCTTGCATTCTTTCCCCTCCCCTCTAGATCCTTGGCTGTGGACTGAGCAGCAAGTGTGCCAGTGGCTTCTCTGGGCTACCAATGAGTTCAGTCTGGTGAATGTCAACCTCCAGAGGTTTGGCATGACTGGCCAGGTCTTGTGCAACCTTGGGAAGGAGCGCTTTCTGGAGCTGGCACCTGACTTTGTGGGCGATATTCTCTGGGAACATCTGGAGCAGATGATCAAAGGTACCAGATGAGTGGCTTGGCTCGTCCACGTCTGGGTGAGCTGTGGCAGGGAAGAGTGAGGGGGTTTTGATGGTTTTCATCTCTTTCTTTGGTGTAAATTGCCTGAAAACACCACTTGAGTGAGTCAGATATGTGGTGATGATTATAGATTTTTTGTTCTGCTTTTCAGTATGTGTGTATGTGTGAGGCATCAGGTATAGTCACAAGGCAATCGACTTAAGTCTTTAATTTGTTCATGATTGCCAGACTGTAGTCATCATGGGAGTTACATGTTGATTCAGGCATAAAAGGCCTCATGGATCCCTGTGTCCAATGGGCTCACCCTACAAAGCAGGAAGAAATAAGTCAGCCTAAAGGAAAGGGAGCCTTATTTAGGTAAACTCTCGGAGTCTCAAAGTAAAATGTCCAAATTCCAAGACATTTACATTTCTTTCTTTGTTTTGGTTATATTTTTAAGCATATGTGTAAGTAGCTGATTTGTACTTCTGCACTGACATGTTACTGAAACTTACCACTGACAGTAGAAATCTCCTCAAATATAGAAGAAGTCTTGATTCAGACCCTAAGAATAGTGACATCAATGTTAAAAATCCATTAAGTTAGAAAAAAATGTTATAATGCTGCATCATTTAATTTTAAAATGAGAAAATTGGCACGTTTGTAGATTCAGGGAAACCTCCTTCATTGTACTGACTTTAAGCACACCAGGTTTCCATGGTCGAGTTAGTCTCAGGGACCTTAGGAAGCCAACCACCAGCTCTTTTTAGTCCTCCAAGGTCCAGGGACATAAATTTTTTTTTTTCTTATTTTTAAAGACCTTCAGTTTTCTCTGAAGTTGGACAGGTATTATCTGATAAGTTTCTGCTGGATTTGCTTATTAGCAAATTGGTCCTGTTTTGCTGTTACTCAGGTGTGCAAGGTGTGTTTGGGTTTGTGGGTGTAAATATGATTAAGTGTATTCACACTTAAGTAAACACACAGAGAGACCAGCGTTTTCCCTTTCAGAGTCCTTGGGTAATTACATCCCCTGTTACAGAATTCGCGTGGAACCATATCTCTCTTTGTGATGCTTGTTGCACTTTGAGAAACTTCCAGTATTTGCAGCAGTGGGCCATATGCTTTACAGGGTCAGGAACCATGTCTGTCTTGTTGATGTACCATATTCTTAGTCCCTTGTCCAGATGATACTTCCTTAAATAGTCAACTATTTGTTGAATAAGTAAATGAATTGTAGATATAATCTAGAGTGTTCATCTTTTTTCCCCAAGGGAAAAAACCTTTTCCTGATTGTTAGAAAAATATACTGCTGTGTCCAGTTTTTTGCAGTAGGTACCACAGTGACCTGAAGGAGGTATATGCAGAGTGGTACACCATCCATTAAATGGAAAGCACTAAATGTGGATTCAGCTAGAATAATCAAAGAACAGTCATTTGGAAAGTAATTTTTTTTCTTTCTGGTCTAGCTTTTACCTTGAGTTGCAGTCTTAGGTCTTCTGTGTCTGTTTTTCAGAAAATCAAGAGAAGACAGAAGAGCAATATGAAGAAAACTCACACCTCAACTCAGTTCCTCCTTGGATTAATAACAATTCAATAGGTCAGTCCAACTGATTCTGCCCTTGAGGAATTGTTGTTACGTGATCCTGCTGGATTTGGACTCTCTGATGGAAAAGTCTAGACCTGGGTTGTTTTACATTGTAGCCACACTTGGGTATTGAGCACTTGAAATATGACTGGTGTACAGTGAGATGTGTGGTGACCATAGAATGCATATCAGATTTTAAAGTCTTAGTAGGGGATAAAGACTGTAAAATAACCTCCTTCATAATTTATGAAGTCTTGATTGAGTATAAAGATGATGCTGCTTGGTATTTTAGGTTAAAAAAGATGCATTAAAATTAATTTTACCTATTTTTATTTTCTAAATGTGCCTCACATTGTCCTTCTACTGGGCAGTACTGATCTAGTGGGCAGAATCAAGTGAACAGATGGCTATGGCCGTGTAAAAAGCCAATATTGCAGAGAAGCGAGTTCTGATGGCACGGTGGTTAAGTGCTCAGCTATAAGCCAGAAGGTTAGCAGTTCAAACCCACCCAGTGGCCCTGTGGGAGAAAAGACCTGGTGATTTGCTCTTATAAAGACTATAGCCTTGGAAACCCTATGGGGCTGTTCTGCTCCATCCTGTAGGGTCACTTTGAGTCAGAACTGCTCAACGGCACACAACAACAACAAACTGCAAAGAAAGGGCAGGCCCAGAGTGAAAAGTAATCCTAAATTTGCTCTGACATTTAGAGTTTTAAAAAGGCTGTTGAAACTTGAGTCCTTCCTTCTGGGTGCTGGTGCTGGTATACAACTAGGGGTCATCCTCTCTCATCAGTGTTGGCAGTGGTTGACTGAAGAACTGCATCATCAGAATTTTGTCCTTTAATGGTATTGGTCCAGTTCTCTGATTTTACTCAGCCCTCAAGTTAAACTGTTCAGTTCAGGTGAGAAGGACTTCCTCCTGCTCTGCACCTTCCTGCCCTCAGGTTTACCAGTTGGCCTACTCAGCAGGTCTTTCCAAGTGTAGCACAGTAGGAGCCTTCTACCTGTGTGATCTGAAGTCAAAGTAAGAGAGCTCCTTTAGTTTCCAGAAAATTAGTTATTCCTTGATAAAATTAGGTTAGAAGCAGGCATGCTGAAAAAGAGGGAGAAAGAAGCTTGGATTTGGCACAAGGGAGATAGGATTTCAAGACTCATCTCGACTCCTTACAAACCATGTAATGTTTGCAAATCACTTTTTCTCTGAACCTTAGTATCTTTGGGAGCTGAAATAGACTGTGACCACTGTTAACCTGAAGGTCATGTGACTATACTTGGTCAACTACGAAGATGTGGAAATAGTCACATTGTGCCACTGAGTCCTGGGTCCAGAAGCAGCTGCCATTTTGGGAAAAGGATTTCTTTGTTGCAAAGATAAATGGTTTCAGAAGAGGAAGGCTCAGGGCTTAGTGGACAACCTGCCACCAAAGCCCACGTCTTCACCAAGGTTTTGTAGGAAGGAGAGCATGCATGACTCAGCATGCTTGGTGTGGGTCACGGGTTTAAAGAGTCTTGATATTTAAGTCATCGTGTAACCCTCCACTAAGAGCTATCTGCTGGTATTTTTCCAGGTTTTGGTGTGGATCAGGCACCCTATGGAATGCAGCAGACACAGAACTACCCCAAAGGCGGCCTCCTGGACACCTTGTGTCAGCCCTCTCCTACACCCAGCACCCTTAGTTCAGAACAAGAGCTCCAGCTGTACCCCAAGTCACGGCTCAACACTGTCAGTGTCAACTACTGCCCCGTCAGCCAGGATTTCCCAGGAAGCAACTTGAGTTTGCTTCCTAACAGCTCTGGTAAGATTGATGTATCTACGTGTTCCTTGAAACAGTACTGTCAGTTTAATTCTGGGAGCTGTCACAGAGATCACATCCGTTAGTGACTTGAAATTTTCTTTTTCGTAATAAATACATCTTGTTTTGAGCCATTGAAATAAGAGGTAGTGGTACTTGTCCGTGTTCTAAGTGATACTTGGTTACACAGATGACTGATTCATTCAACAAATGGACACATAATATATCTCAGCACTGGTCCAGACACTGAGGGTGCCAGTAAAAATGATGGAGTCCCTGTTCATGTGGTTAAAGTCATCCACTAGTGGGTTATTTGGTGCAAAAAGGACAGGTTTTTATAATGGGAATGCAACACACATAACAGTTGTACAACTCAGTGGATTTTTACATGTATACACTTGTGTTACCAGTTACCATCAAGCTGACTTATGGCAACCCCATGTGTGTCAGAGTAGAACTCTGTTCACAGGATTTTATGTAGCTGATTTTTCAGAAGCAGATCACCAGGCCTTTCTTCCAAAGCACCTCTGGGTGGGTTTGAGGTGCCAGCCTTTGGCTAGTGATGAACTCTGAACTGTTTGCACCACTCTGAAATCCACCTGGCAACACCATGGAAAAAAGATCTGGCAATCTGTTTTCGTAAAGATTACAGCCAAGAAAACCCCATGAAGCCGTTCTACTTTGTAACACCTAGGGTTGCCTTGAGTCAAAATCAACTTGCCAGTGATTTTTTTTTTTTTTATAATACCTGTGGAACTACCACTCAGATGTAGATAGAGAAGTTTCCAGCACCCTGAAATGTTCCCTCATACCATGTCTCAGCCATTAGCCCTGCTCCCACACCTAGAGGAAACCATTTTTTTTACTTTTTTCATCATAGATTAGCTAGCTTATGAACATCATATAAATGGAACCACACAGTGTTTTCTTCTGTGCATGTCTTTTGCTCAAGATTAAGTCTGATACTCACCTATGTGATGGAATATAGCACCAATGGGTCCCTTTTCATTGCTGTATAGTATTCTGTTACAGGAAGCTTTGTTCTCAGCTGCTGTTGAGTCAGCCCTCACCTGATAGTGATCCCACACACAACAGAGCAAAACACTGCCCCATCCACCATGTGCCATCCACATCATTGGTTGAGGAGTGAGCCATTGCGATCCACAGCGTTTTCAGTGACTGATTTTCATAAGTAGAGCACAAGGCCTTTTTTCTTAGTTTATCTTAGGAAATTCTGCTCAAATATTTTCACCGTTGTAGCAACAGACAAGCCTCCACTGACAGGCAGAGGATGGTGCAATACACATGAGCTCCACTGGCTGGGAATCAAACCTAGTCTCCCTTCATGGGAGGAGCCGTCACTACCTTCCTTGTTGCTGTATAGTATTCCACTGTATGAAGCTATAATTGATGTATTCCTTCACTGTTGACGGAAGCTGTGATTTGTGGCGTATAGTTACTATTTTTATTTTTCTGTCCTTCATTGCGCTTTAGATGAATGTTTACAGAAAGAATTAGTTTCTCATTAAACATTTAATACACCTTTTGTTTTATGCCCTTGATGCCAACCCCATGATATGGCAACACTCTCCTTGACCTTGGCTGCCCCATTACCAGCTTTCTGTGCCCTACTGCCCTCTCCTCCTTGCCTAGGGAGGGTGCACCCATTTAGTCCCCTTTTCTTTTATGGGCCTGTCTAATCTTTAGCTAAAAGTTGAACCTCAGGAGTGACTTAAGTAATGAGTTAAAAGGATATCTGGGGTTATATTCTTGGGGTTTCTCTGCTCTGTGTCAGACCAGAATGCCTAGGCTTTTATTGGGAGTTAGAATTTTGTTCTGCATTTTTCTTCAGCTCAGGGACTCTATCGTGATCCCTGTCAGAGCAGTGGAAACCCTGGTGGCGTAGTGGTTAACGGCTATGGCTCCTAACCAAAAGATCTAACTGAGTCTGAATCTACTGGCATTTCCTTAGAAACTCTGTGGGGCAGTTTTAGTCTGTCCTGTAGGGTCACTGTGAGTCAGAACTGACTCAGCGGCAGCGGGTTTGGCTTTTATTTTTTGGTCAGAGCAGTCAGTGGTGGTAGCTGGGCGCCGTTTAATCTTGCTGAACTCTGTCATGTGGAGGCTGTGGTACTTGTGGTCTATTAGTCCTTTAGACTAATCTTTCCTTTGTGTCTTTGATTTTCTTCATTCTCTCTTGCTTCCAGAGGGGTGGAACCAGTGTGAACATCTTAGCTTTTAAGACCCCAGATGGGCAGAGTATGTTTATCATAAGGATTAAGCATGAGGTGACAGGAGCATTCTGAGAGTCTGAAAGATCTACCCACCAGAGTCTACAGTAGCATGGGTGGCTGTTGGTACTGATGTTGCTGTTGAACCCATGATCACTCTGAGATTCATCAGTAGTGTTGGCCCCTCTTACTGCTCTATAGGACTCAAAGTATGTTCTTGTTTGTCTTTTCTAGGGAAGCCCAGAGACCAGGACTCTGCTGAGAGTGGCGCAGACAGCTTTGAGAGCTCAGACTCGCTGCTACAGTCTTGGAATAGCCAGTCTTCCCTGCTTGATGTGCAGCGGGTACCTTCCTTTGAGAACTTTGATGATGACTGCAGCCAGCCCCTCGGTCTCAACAAGCCAACCATGTCGTTCAAGGACTACATCCAAGAGAGGAGTGACCCTGTGGAGCAAGGCAAACCAGTTATACCTGCAGCTGTGCTGGCTGGCTTCACAGGTGAGTGTGGCCCTGACAGCCTGCCACTGGCCTCTTCTGTGAACCCCTGCATGCCATGCTGAGTGCCATGTTTATCCAGGGTGGCTGCAGTATAAGCACACTACTGTTTACATTCTCTGTGTCACTACCTGTATCCCTGAGTCCTAAAGATGCCAGCCAAGGGATTTTTCATGTACACAAAGCTCAGTGGGTTGGGTGAAAATCCATAGACTGCTGTTTCCACTTGGGATGTGCTGGGTATTCTAGAGAGGAGGAGGAGGAGTAGGGAACACTGGGCCCCTAGAGTCCTTCGCCATGACGCACCCACTCCAGGAATGTCCCAGAACTAAACAGGCTTAGGCTGGGGCTAAATCAGGGAGAGGCCGCAGAGGCAGCCTCCAACAATACAGGAGCTGTTTACCTTTTCTTGCTTCTGAAATCTTATTTTTAAGGTTTAGGTGAAAGCTATCCTAGACAGAAGGCAAATATTAACGCTGTGTTTGCAACCAAATTTTTCCAGGACTTCAGCAAAAATATGGAGATTTTTCATTACCCTGTGTCCTTAAATGTACCTCTGTGCGTATGTGTGTGTGTGTCTGTATGGATCATATGGAGCCATTATGGGTTAAAAAAAAAACAAATTCAAAAATACTTGATGATTAAGAATTTGTAGGTATCTGGGTTTTTTTTTTCCTTTTTACCCCGCCCCTGTTATCTGAAATAAACCAAACCAAACCCACTGCCATTGAGTGAAGTCCAACTCATAGCGACTGTAGGACAGAGTAGACCTGTCCCATAGAGTTTCCAACAGTGCCTGGTGTGGATTCAATCTGCCAGCCTTTTGGTTAGCAGTCATAGCACTTAAACATTATGCCACCAGGTTTCCTGTCTGAAATAGACAACCTATCATTGTTACTAAGACATATAAAAAGATGATAATGAAAACTGATGTAGCTTTCGCCATCGGGGCTCTGACACCGATAATACACAGCTGTGGTGTTCTGTTTCTTTCATTCTGATAGTAACGTTAGTTACTGTTTGTTGATGCTGATTGTCAGAAATAACAAAACCAAAGCCAGTATCTGCCCAGTTGTCTCCTGCCCATGGTGACCTTGTGTGTGTCAGAACTGTGTGTCATAGTTTTCAGTGGCTGATTATTTGGAAGTAAATTGCCAGCCCTTTTTTCCAAGGCGCCACTGGGTAGACTTGAACCTCCAACTTTTCCATTAGCAGTCTAGCACTTAGTCGTTTATACCACCCAAGGACTCTGCCAACTCAGAGCTGATGATATTAGCCCATTTTACAGATGGGGTAACTGGCTCAGAGGTAGGCAGGTCTCCCATGATCACACAGGTAGCGCAGCTCTGACTGGTTCCAGGGTGCTTACTCATTGTGCTGTATGGTGGCACTTCGTAGACAAAGGCTGTAAGGTTTGGGGGAGTGGTAGAAGAAGGTGGGGTTTGAGTTAGAATGCTCAGTGTCTCTCACCGATGGGTGTGTGACAGTGGGCAAGGCACCTGGTCTTGAGCTGCGTCTTGCACCTCATCTTTAAAACAGGATGAAATGATGCTTTCTAAAGTGGTGTCTGTAAATACTAATCCAGAAAAGGCATGTGGAGCGTGCCTTGCAAGCCCTAGTTTACCCAATAAATGCTGGGAGGCAATGGCTGCTGAGTAAACTCAGTCTCTGGCCACTCAATAGGGTAAAAAGAAAGGGAACCCCCATGGATATGCCTCATTCCGGGATGACATGGCCCTCATTTGCCTCTGCCCTGTGTCACTGTGTGTTTCTAGCAGTAAACTGAAGGCTTTCACATAAGGAACAAACAGAAGTTGCTGGACCTAAGTTTTTCCTGAAAGACCAAACCCAGTAACCAAGGGGAAAGTTGTCTCTGCTGAGTGACTTCCCAGAGTAGGAAGTGTAAAAGCAGTCTCATATTTGGTGTCCAGATTCATTAAGGCATCAGTATCTTAAGTGGCACCTTCATGCTGGAATTCTGTTTAGAGTCAAATCTGTAGTCTTAAATCAGCTGATTTAATCAGGATGACTTAGGAGCCCTGGTGGCCCAACTATTAAGTGTTTGGCTGCTAACCTAAAGGCTGGTGTTTGGAACCCACCCAGCAGCTCTGTGGGTGGGGGAAAATCTAGTGCTGTACTCCTGCAGAGATCACTTGGGGTCACTATGAGTCAAAAGTGACTCAGTGGCAGCTACCAGCAGTAAATTAGGATGACTAGAGCCATACAGTTTGGAGTCCTTGGGTGGCAAAGGTAAGCACTTCTGGACTGTTAGCCAAAAGGTTAGTGGTTCAGAGTCAGTTAGAGGCACCTCAGAAGCAAGGCCTGGTCGTTTTCTAAAAGGGCATAGCCTTGAAAACCCAGTGGAGCAGTTCTTCTACTCTGCACACATGAGGTTACCTTGGATTAGAATTGACAGTAACTGGTAAGAGTGTGCTGTATTTTAAACATGCAAAATTGTGTAATTTTCTTCTTTGCGTCTCAGGAAGTGGACCAATTCAGCTGTGGCAGTTTCTGTTGGAATTACTGTCAGACAAGTCTTGCCAGCCATTCATCAGCTGGACAGGGGACGGCTGGGAATTTAAGCTTGCTGACCCTGATGAGGTATGGTCAGGCTGGGAAACCTGGGCCCCTGAAACCTGATTTCATCCTGTTGGCTTCCCACATGCAGTCCTTGGGGCACAACAGAGGGTTAGGTTTAACTGTACAAATAAGAGCATTGCTACCTGAGGCATTCAGACCATGAAAAACTGGATAAGGAATCGTGGGCATTGAGCAGACATCACGATCTACCCCACTGTCTATTAAAAAGTGCACCCTGTGAGCTGAGCTCTTCTCCAGCCCATCTGAAAATGTCTTAGGAAAGTCCCTTTTTCCATTTGAGGTAACACGTCCCTGGCTTGGCTTTCTTACTTGGCAGCACTGAAATCAACCCTAACGGGTTGGAGTCAGGCACCCTGCCCAGGGCAGAAGGCCAAGAGCAGCACTGATGTCAGTCCCTCCAGGACTTAATTACGGAAGGTCCTTGATCTCTGGCACTGGAAGAGCGTCATCTGTCACCTCCCTAATTCCACTGCGTCACTTGACGCAGACCCCCACTCAGCAGCTGTTCCCTGTTCTGGTCAGGATGAAAACCCGGGAGTTGGGGACACTGGCAGCATTTCCTTTGTCTCAGGGTGGTCCTGATTCTGAGCCCTTGGGAGCCTCTGCTGCATGAGATGTCTGAGAACCCAGTGCTGTTTCAGTCTCCTCTGCCCCTTGTCTCCAGGGACACAGTGCACCTAACTAGACCAGGCAAGGAGCACAAGGACCCTGGCATGTGTGTTAGAGCAGGTTGAGCCTCTGTGTTTTACCATAGTCAGACCTTTGGCAAGTGTCACTTGACTGTAATTGGGAGAACTCTCACAAGCATTCCCCCAGTTGACTTGAACTAGGAATCACATTTAACACTTTTCTGTCTGTGTCCACCAAAGGTGGCCCGCCGGTGGGGAAAGAGGAAAAACAAGCCAAAGATGAACTATGAGAAGCTGAGCCGTGGCCTGCGCTACTATTACGACAAGAACATCATCCACAAGACGTCAGGGAAGCGCTACGTGTACCGCTTTGTGTGCGACCTGCAGAACTTGCTTGGCTTCACGCCTGAGGAGCTCCATGCCATCCTGGGCGTCCAGCCTGACACGGAGGACTGAGGCATGACGGGACTGCCTGAGTGGGCGCCAGCCCCGTGTGACTGTGATGGGAAGCCCCTCCTGACTGCCACTCCAGGGACCTTGAGCAGAAGGGATTTAACATGTCCAGGAACATCACCAAGAAATAGTGGTCTTACTGCCTCTGGAACTGCGCTTGTCCAGCCAGGCCATCTCTCTCGGCATCATGGAAGGCAGCACGGCTCCTCGCTTCAAAGGTCTGCCAGCAGGAAAACGCTATTTATGATGCTACTAAATTAAGACAGTCGTGAAAGAAGCACTGGGAAGTCTTGCAGGCTCAAAGCAGGCCTTGTGTGTGACCCCAGATGGTGCAGCTATTTTACAGTTTGTGAGGAGAAGGTGTGCACACGCACACGTACACGTACACATGTTTGTTTTCTTTGGCCTTTTGCAGCCAGAAATTGCAAATGCAAAAACCGTTCTCTTTGTTTGAAAGGGGTAGGGAGGTGGGAAGGGAAGAATCATGCCATTTCAGAAGTTAGTTTGTATATATTATTGTAATCTTGTAATTGTTATCAAAATCCTCTACCAGTCCTATTTAACAGAAATTGTATATTGTAATTTAAAATAATTATATAACTATTTGAAAGAAGAATGCAGACATCCAATGTTTATTCCTGTTTTTTTCAATAGCACATACAGCATTTTACAAAGGGTTGCATCTGCTAGGAGCTGATTAAGAGAAACTAAAATGTGCACTGTTGGCGTTAAATATACCTATAGGAATAAGGTTGAGAAGGGTTAATCCTTCTCTTTCGCTTTTGTGTTTTTGTTTGCCATGGTTATTCTCTGGCAAGGTCTTTGTACATTTGGGAATTTTTACAAGAAACTAATGTTATTACCTGGGAGCACATCTGGCCTCCTGTGGTTTATCCTTTAATTGCAATGTAAAAGTAAATAGTTACAAAGCAGTATTTTTCTTGACAAATGGCATATGTTTTCCATGTCTATGCATGTCTTTAAATCAGTTTATACACAAAAGTTATTTTATTTTTTAGTTGGACTATGTTTCCCCAGTGCAGCTCCGCCTGACCAGACATTTCCTTCCCCTGCCCCGGGTTATTCTGTATGATTAAAATAAGAATACTATTTTTGGAAATACGCAACTCCTTTTCAGAGATCAGGAGGGATTTATGTAGCAGCTATTTTTACTGCAAAAGTAATTCACTGGAAAAAAAAATGTAATTTGTAAGAAAGTTTTATTTTTATCTCAGCTCCATGTAAAGTTACACATATTGTAACAGAGCTGAAGGTTCCAGGGTGGGGGCAGGGGACCTTTATTAAACCTCTTGAACATAAATGAAACATGGCTTGTTCCATCATTTTCACCTGTCGTGTATTGGACTATTTGAATAACAACAACAACAAAAATTTGTCATCAAATCAACTCCAACTCACGTTTGTGTGTCACAGTAGATCTGTTGTTTAGAAGTAGATTGCCAGGCCTCTCTTCCATGGCATCTCTGTGTGGAGTTAAACTTTCAACCTGTGGGTTAACATCTAAGCATATTAACCCCTCTGGATAACATACTGCTCCTTTTCGCTGAGGTTCCACAGTAGCATCGTTTTCTTATGTTTTGGGATGCAGACCAGCTAGAGGAAAAGAGAGAGTAAGAAATTGTGAACAAGAATACACTAAAATAGTGCATTTGAAGAAAATGTTTTGATTGCAGTGAAGTCATTTCTGTTTGTTTCAGAGGAGCTCTAGGGTCAAGGCATGTGTTCTTGACCTTTCATAAGTGATTGTATGTAGTTGGTTTCAAAGTCATCATAGTTGGGATTGGACAGACAATTTATATCTCTGTGCCATGGTTTTCCCATCTCTAAAGAATTTTCCATGTATTGAGACCATGTGATGGGGTGATAGGGCAAGTTGGAAAGAGCAAAGCCAAAACTGGGGGAGACACCACTTAAATGCCCACAAAAGACAACTTCCAGCATTTTTAAGCACCAGGATATTTTTCTCAACTTGGCAGTCTGTTTATAACCTGAACCTGCATAGAGCTAGGAACATTTTGCAACTGAAAGAAATCTTATCCATCAGCTTATTATATGTTGGGCTGAGCCACATGAAGTTGCTATTAGTCAACCTTTTTTAATCTCCAAAATCAGCAATCTTGTATCATTCAACCTAATAATTACAGAAAATAAGGAGCATTATAAACCTTTTGGTGGGGTAATAAGTATCTTTCTTACAAAAAAATTGTGATTTGGCCTTTTCTTTTTCAAATAACATTTTGTTTGTATAAACTCCTTGAAATATTTTTCATTCTCCTCCAGTGTGGAGGAGATAGTCTGAGGATAGAAGTTCAGATCCAACTCAGCAACTTTCAGTCATCAAGAGTCAAATCTCCAGTAAACTTATTTCACACCTACGTGCACCACTTGTATGCCAGCTTGTATAGTGGCCATTTACATATTGCTGTGATGCTGGAAGCTATGCTATTAGTATTTGAAACACCAGCAGAGTCACATGATTTCTAGACTTCTAAGATTAGGAAGAAGGGCCTGGTAATCTGAAAATTAGCCAATGAAAATAACGGATCATAGCAGAATATTCAATATAATACTGGAAGATGAGCTGCCTAGACTGAAAGGCAGTCAAAATACACAGTGGCCTCAGTAATAGACTTGAGCATATCAGTAACCATGAAGATGGCACAGGACTGGGCAAGATTTTTGTTTTTTTTGTACATGGAGTTGATTCAGTGGTAACAACATCCAAATTACATAGTAAATCCAAGACTATAAGCTTTATAGAGCAGACTGCCACAGTCTTTTGCACTGAGCAACTGGAGGGTTCAAGCCATCAACCTTTTGGTTAGCAGCCAAGCATTTAACCACTGAGCCACCAGAAATCCTTAGAAAGGTGTTAGTATGCTGGAATACACCATGATGAGAGTATTTACACAATGGAAATCAGCAAATGCTACAAACCAAGGCTTCTTTTCTCCAGGAAGCTGGTGGCTAAATATTTAGCAGCACATTATTGATTACATCTAGCAATGTTTACCGTATTAGAAATAAAACAAAATTTAAAATACTTAAAAATACTAATCTAGTATGTGCACATGCTGACTTAACATTTTTGCTTACAAAAAAAATTAACAAAAATATGAGAACCATTGTTTTGCCATTTTGCAAATCTCTTTACAGCTGTTAAGAGGATTGGATTCTTCGATCCATTATGGTATGTTATTTTAATTTAATATATGAAGAGTACCCAACCTTAGATGTGTGATTGGAACAGAGGAATGTTCAGTAGCTGTTTCAGATAATTGAGAAGGCTTGGTGGTACAGTAGCTAAAGCAGTTGGCTGCTAACCAAAAGTTGGAGAGTTCAAATCCACCAGTTCCCCCACAGTGACAGTCTGCTTCCTTTAATGATTTACAGCCTTGGGAACCCTATAGGACGTGTCTGCTCTCTTCTGTGTGGTTACTATGAGTCACAAGTCAACTTGATGGCAGTGGGTTTGGTTTTTTGGTTTTCAAATAATTGTTGATAATCTTTAACCTACACAAAAACTGACACATGGTAGATTCTAAAAAGTTAATTACAAGTGGAATGTGAAACCATATTAATGAACCTTCATATGGTTACATTAAATTCCATTGGTTTGTCTTGTACTTGGAACTGTTTACTCATGCAGGGTCTTGTAACATTATTCATTGGTCATTTGGAAACTATTGGTTCAGAAACCTACATTTTAGTATATAATATCAAGCAATCACATTTGTTAATATCAATCCCATCAGATTCACAGTGGCAGGTACAAATTTTCTAAACTTCCAATTTTTACTTTAAAGTTCATTTTGTCACTGGCAACAAATGAGTTGAAGGTGACAGGCTCGTTTCATTAATTGAATATTTACCAAGTATCCAAATCTGAATAATCATTATTTGTCCATCAGCTGTTCTTTAAAGTAAAAGTGGTATTCCATAAAGTGGTCAGTTTAGCTTGTAACTCAAACACAACTGCATTTCCTCTAACAGTCATCACCCTTGAGTATGCAGCAGTACTTTATGTTTACTTTCATTTTATTACATAGAAATGAAAATGCATATACTTCATTATTAATAAAATTAATCATCTTTACTACTTCATCAAGAATATTTTAGTTGAAATTGATATTTTTATCCTTTTAGTGTGTAGCAGTGAGGAATACCATGACTGACAGTGCAGCATGGTACCACTGACTTGTGATTTTGCACCTTAGTGTGAATGATCACACAGTAAATAAGACAAACAATGCTTAGTGTTACTGTAATATTTCCAACCTTCAGGATGCCGCTAGAGGAGTCTCAGGTACCCTTAAGAATCTGTGAGCCACACTTTGAGAACTACTGTTTCACAAATGGGGAAGGCTTACTCAGAACAGAAGAGGTATAACTGAATAGAGCAGGGAAATTAGAAAAAAAGAAAACACTGCCATTGAATTTCTGACTCTTAACACCCTATAGAACAGAGCAGAACTGTTCCACAGAGTTTCCAAGGAGCGCCTGGTGAATTTGCACTGACATTTTGGTTAGCAGCCATAGCACTTAGCCACTGCATCACCACGGTTTCTGAGAAGGTAGATAGGGAGGGAAAATTTTCCTTCCTTTTCTCTAATCCAATACATGTGTTTCCAGTCTTATCCTTTAATGGCAATTTAAGAATAAAGTATTCTCTACTTAAAGCAAAAGAATTTTCTAATGTTCTATATAACAAAAATAAGGATCAGTCATGGGTAAAACAGATACTATGAAAGCCCTTTTTCTATTGTCCTTCACTGTGTCTCCTTTTCCACATTCATTCTAAATCAAAACCTTTAAAAAAAATTAGATAAAAGAGGGAAAATCCAAAACCCAAAGCCACTGCCACTGAGTCATTTCTGACTCATAGCAACCCTATAGATCAGGATAGTACTGCCCCATAGAGTTTCTACAGAGTGGCTGGTAGATTTGAAATGCTGACCTTTTGGTGGGCAGATGTAGCGCTTAACCACTGTGCTACTAGGGTTTGCTGAAGAGGGAAGGAAAGGGAAATTAAATATTTGGAGAAAATAATTTTACTTAACCTACTCAAAACTGACATCATGAAGAGATAAGATAGGAGGACTGCCAATTAAATTTGCAAACTCATCCCAGAAAAAGTATTGCATGCGTCATTGCTGAGGTCACCTGCAAAGTATTCTCCTTGGGGAGCTATGCACTGACAATAGCACCCAGTCCACCTTTCAAAGCAATTTTGGAAATCTTTCTGGAATGGCCTTCAGAACTGTCACTGTATTACCCTTGATGTCCTGAATGTCATCAAAATGTCTTCCTTTCAATATTTCCTTTTTCTTCAGGTAAAGAAAACAATCATTGGGGGCCACATCAGGTGAGTAGGGAGGGTATTCCAATACAGTTATTTGTTTACTGGCTACAAACTCTCTCACAGGCTATACAATTAAGTTTGCAAACTTGCCACCATGCCGCCATGCACAATGGCCATTCCAAAAAGAGTTCCAAAATTGCTTTGAAGAGTGGACTAGGCCCTGGCATCAGTGCATAGCTTCCCAAGGGGAGTACTTTGAAAGTGACCGTAATGATATTCAACAATGAGGTATGTAGCACTTAGAACAACCAAGTTCATAGATTTAAGGTGCAGATCTTGGGTCATCTGGCCTGTTTCCAGCCTTCCCACATAATGCAGAAGAAGCACAATCCCATTGCCTTCAGGCCTACCCTGTGACTTAGCTGTCTCTGTCTGCAGACCTTCTCATCTTCCTTTTCAGATGGAAAGGACCTGAAAATCGCAGATGATTCACATTCACAATAATGATTTAGTGCCTGATGGGACTGCTGGGCTGGATGTGTTTGACACGGGCAGCATGACAGCAGGAGGATATGGAGAGAGACCTGGAGGGTGGGGACAGGGACAACAAACTGTTTCATCATCTTTCTTTGATACATTAAACAATTTGGCGGTAGGTAGGGTGTACTGTGCTTTGGAGCCAAATCTTGGATCATCACCCTCACCCGGTTCCCTCATGCACTAGTGTGAGGCCTTTGTTATGGCACTTAATCACTCCATGTCTCAATTTTCCCTCCATAAAGTGGGATCATTGGGTGACTCTGGTTGAGCGAATCTGTAGTCAGTGTAAAGATTGTGTGAAGCCAGCACCCTGGTTCACCACCTCCACCAGCTGTTGTCAAGACAATACTGACTCCCGGTGACCCCATATACACATCATTTAAGGCAGGGTAGAACACTCCAGCAAGTTGTGCTCTGCCAGGGGCTTTGCAAAGAAAATATGGCTCTTTTATGTCACATCTCCATTTTCAATAGGAGAAACCTAGGTACAGAGCTCAACAATAAAAGCCAGTACTTATTAAGTCAAACCCCTCCGCCAAAAACATACCAAACACATTGCTGTTAATCTAGCTCTAAATGATCCTGTAGGACAGAGTAGAACTGACCCACTAGGTTTCCAAGGAGCAGCTGGTGGATTTGAACTGCTGACCTTTTGGTTAGCAGCCAATCCTTTAGTCACTGTGCCACTATTAAGTGAACCAGGACTCAAACCCAGTTCTTCTGTGTCCTTATGCTGTTCTCTTGCCATGATAGACATGCAGTGCTTGGTTTAAGTCATTATAAACACTACCGAGGGGATCCCTCCTCCTGGACGTGAAGAAAATTTGAAACACTTACTGATAAAGATCAAGTACCACAGCCTTCAGTATGGATTGCACCTCAACATCAAGAAAAGTAAAAATCCCCACAACTGGACCAGTAAGCAACATCATCATAAATGGAGAAAGGAGTAAGGTTGTCAAGGATTTGATTTTACTCGAGTCTACAACCAACACCCATACAAGGAGCAGTCAAGAAACCAAGACACATTGCATTGGGAAAATGGGCTGCAAAGGATCTCTTTAAAGTATTCAAAAGTAAAGACGTCATCTCGAAGACTGAAGTGCACCTGACCCAAGCCATCACATCATATGCATGCAATGTCACATTATATGCATGCATCAATCACATCATATGCATGCAACAGCTGGACAATGAGCAAAGAAGCCAAGAAGAATTGATGCCCTTGAATTGTGGTGTTGGAGAAGAACGTTGAATGTACCATGGACTGCCAAAAGAACAAACAGATCTGTTGTGGAAGAAGTAGAGTCAGAGTGCTCCTTGGAAGCAAAGACAGTGAGACTGCATTTTACATACTTTGGGCATGTTGTCAGGAAGGTTCAGTCCCTAGAGAAGGACATCTTGCTTGGTAGAGAGGAGGGTCAGCGAAAAAAGGAAGACCCTCAACAAAATGGACTGACACAGTGGCCACAATAATAGGCTTAAGCATAAAAATGATTGTGGACATGGTGCAAAACCAGGCAGTGTTTCCTTCTATTATGCACAGGGTCACTGTGAGTCAGAACTGACTTGATGGCACTTAACAACAACAACAGGGGATCCCTCGAGATTCTAGCTCCTCCTCCCATAAAACATAGTCCATGGTCCTTGGCTTAAATTATACAAAAACTTCCTACCCAGTGAGCATACACCACCAGCATATAGCAACTAGCAGCAGCTAGTTTGATTTGACCCGATTAGAAAATCCATAATCTGGGCCAGATACTAATCTGTCTGTTTTGTGGGAGCAAAACAGAAGGATGAGACCTGAGTAGTAAAGGAGGGAAAACCCTTATTGTGCAATTCTTTTGGAACTGCCAGGCAGGGTTTATGTAAGTAGAGTTCGACACGGAATCTAAGATTAGGGGAAAGACCATATTGATCATAGCTAGTGGGGTGACAGCTTTGGAACTGGAGTCGACATGGCCTTTGTCCATGTGCTATGAGTAACTGTCCCTTCCACCTCCCAAAGTCATGTTTAGATGGCAGAAGATCCCAGAATTGCCAAATCTGACCCTGCCAGTTGTTCAAGTGTCTATGGCATCATACTTTCCAAACACGTAACCACAGCTCAGGCTACTCATGCGTGTTTGCATGGCATGAGATCAGCAATGCTGATTCATGTGCTGATCCTGGGTCCTGTGACCCAGAGGAAAACTTGGGCCAGAGGGTTAAGATGAGAGGCTGTTTGGAGGGCAGAGCAGGGAGGTGGAAGAGGAGAACAAAGGGGAAATAAAAGATGATCTCTTAAGCAAAAAAGATTGTTAACTGGCTGTGGTACATCTCCATGTAAAGCCCAGAGAAACATCTAGACATTTCCCCAAGACTGGGAGTTAAAAGAGGTTATTTTAATTCACAGTGCAAATTTTTGTAACATCTGCAAAGCCCATTTTCATCTGTTCTGTCATTTACCCTTTGCTGTGACCCTGGAAGGAGCCCTGGTGGTGTAGTGGTTAAAGAGCTTGATTGTCACCAGAAAGGTCAACATTTCAAACCCACCAGCCAATCTATGAGAGAAAGGTGTGGCAACCTACTTATATAAAAATTACAGCCTTGAAAACCCTATGGGACTGTTCTGCTCTGTCCTAAACCAAAACCAAACTTATTGGAGTTGATTCTGACTCACATAGTACAAAGCAGAACTTCCCCATAGAGTTTCCAAGGAGTGGCTGGTGGATTTGGACTATTGACCTTTTGGTTGGTAGTCATAGCTCACCATAACTCTTAACGACTTCTATGAGTTGGAATCCCCTCAGTGGCAATAGGTTTGGATTTTTAGTGACCCTGGGAAGTTTTATTACGCCTGTTTTACAGATGTGGAAACTGAGGGTTGGAGAGGTTAAAACTCCATACTTAAACTAGAGGTACTTATTCTGCCCTATCAGTAGTCCCTGGTCCATCCATGAGTGAAGTATGGGCTTTCTCAGCCGTCTGGAACCCACGCCCTCAGCATCAGCTGAGCAGCTGGGTGTCATCTCACACTCTGCCACCCTTCTACCTCCTCTGTACTGAGGTAACCATCAACAGGGCCAGAGGTCATCTTTGCCTTCTCACACCTGTGGATGAAGCTAGTCATCAATTATTTTAAGGATTAACATCAAGTTTAAAATTCGTGAGTCCTCAGCAATCAGATTTATGCTTTTCATCAAATTTGCATGACCCTGGAGCTTCCATTTTCTTATGTTATGTCTCAGCCCTAGAACAAATCATCCCAACAATGCTTATAAAAGACTTGTTGACTTTTGTTCATTTGTTTTCTCCTTCACCCACCCAGTCTTTCACTTACAAGCACTTGTTAAGTGTCAGTCACTGGGATGATGATGACTAAAAGTCAACCATGCCTTCTGGAGATGTACTCTAGTGAAGGAACCCAAGAGGCACTATGGCATTCTACCTGGAGTGAGAGTCCTGGGTCCCAGCACCTCAACAGCATTTACAACTACAGTCAAAATAAGTGATGTCTCCTGGTTGCCATACGTTAGCAGAGGCAAGTGTTCAGCTGTGCCAGACACTGGGCTAGGTGTGATAGGAAATCCACATTTGTTCAAAAATATGTCTGTAAAATCAGCTCTGCAGTTGAGATTACTGGGGCCATTGGAACAGACACGTGTACACACACTGACACGCACATGCACCCTTCGCTTGGCTTACATTGATCTTCTCTGCTCCTCTTCCTTTTGGTAACCATCTCTTGTGCCTTCTTATCCAAAACTAAATAAATTAACTCCAGCAGAAGTGGCCCCAGGTGCCCCCACTCATACAACATTCACAACAACCTATCAGAGAGGCCCATCTTAAGGAATGACATTTAGGTTCAAGACGCGCCTGCTGTGTCTGTTGGCCTATTCCAGGAACTTACGGAGTAGAACAATATCCTAGACAGTCTTTGGGTGGCCACAGGGTCATCAGCTGTCGAGGACTCTGAGGAGATTAGACAAGTGACTGCCTGAGGCAGAAGTCCAACCATTTTCTTTGTCTGGGGTCTTTCCTTTGGGATTCTGCAGGCCACTGTGGGGATAGAGTAAATTCCTCAACCTCTCTATCCCCTCGGCATTTTCCACAGTAATACTGGGACAGATTTGCTGCCATGAGTCAGAATCTACCACACGGGAACTGCTTAAGAATTCCTGGGCGGTACAAATAGTTAACATACTCGCTGCTAGGCAAAAGGTTAGAGGCTTGTGTTTACCCAGAAGCACCTCAGAAGAAAGTCCTGGCAATATATTCCAAAAACATAGCGACAGAAAACGCTACAGAGCACAACTCTACTCTGACACCAAGAGCCAGAGCTAACTTGTTGGCAACTGGTTTTGTACTAATTTAGAGCTAATGCATGTCAAGTGCTTAGCACGGAGCTTGTCATGTTGTTGATACATATATAAATATTTGTAGTCAGGCAGGTGCATATATTCTACCAAAGAAAACCCAAAGTCTCTACTTTCCATGTCTGGACCCAGGTGAGGGGGTTGGGAATACAAACCTGTGGAGATAAATTTGTAGTAGTCATCTGACCCCTTAGTATTTTCCAGTGAACACTATGCTTCTTTAGTAGGTTCACCTTCTTAGTCTCCAAACATCTTCCCAAAGGTGACCTATTCTAATCAGATGGTCCACCCTAAACCATACACACACACACACACACACACACACACACACACACACACGGCTTTCCTTTATTTTATTGGAAAAGGAGAGTGCAAGGGGCCTTTTGCATCTTCCCTCACCAATCTTCAGAGTGGTCAACACGATTACTCTTCTTCCATTCCATGCCAAGGGAGACATTGTCCCACCTTATCTGAGGATAGCACTTCTTCCCTCAATCTCTTCTCTTGTCTTTTCTCAGGGACATTGCAGCCTAGATTATCCCCTCTCTCATCTGACCTTTATCTCCTCTCCACTAGATCACTCTTATCATCCCTCAGAATCTTACAGCTAATAACAAAACAAGAAGAAAGCACACAAAACTTCCGTTGTCCTAACATCCCTTTCTAGCACCACCCTACCCTTCTGTTCTGCTTCTGAGTTGAGCTTCTCATGGATATTGATGGCAGCTTTGCCATGTCGTTGGCCCCATTTACTTTCCAAGGAGCCTTGGTGGTGCAGTGGTTAAATGCTTGTCTACTGAGAGCCCTTCCTGACATATCCTTGTTCCTCATCCTCTACATCTAGTCCATCACTTTAGCCCACAGATCACGCCTTCCAACTCCTATTCATGATTTCCAGATTGTGTGATTGTCTACCATTTTGTCATCTGACACAATTTTCCTGTGTGTTGTAAATCCTACCTCTAGGATGTTAATGAGGTGGGGTTAGCAGCAGCAGTTACGTTGACAAGGCTGGACTCCATCTACAAGATTAGATTGTGTCTTAAATCCATTTTTTTTGAGATCTAAAAGAGGGAAACAAGCAGAGCGACATGGAAACCTCGTCCTACCAAGAAAGCAGCACCAGGAGCAGATTGCGTTCTTTGGACCCGAGATTCCTGTGCAAAGAATCATCTAGAACAGAAGAAGATTGATGAAAAGAAACTTCCAACAGAACCAAAAGGGAGTGAAAGCATCCCTCTGGAGTTTGCACCCTGAATTTGGACTTCTACCCTCCTAAACTATGACAGAAGAGAATTCACTTTGTTAAAGACATCCACTTGCAGTATTTCTGTTTATAGCAGCACTAGATAACTAAGATGGTGATTATACATTCTTGAGGGCCAAGTACAAAACCATCTGAGATTTGAAACGGTCCTAGTAAAAACCGAATGTCAGATCAACATAAGATTGAATGTGCACAGGTTAAAGTTAAACCCCTTCCAATTTATCATGGAACCAAAAGAGACTTAAGAATCTTTTCACAAGAGGTCAATTGTAATGCAAAGTTGATATGATGCAATGTTCATGTAAATTATAGATAGGTGATTCATCTGTTTGACTCTGATTCAAGGGTGCTATCATAGTGAAGTAAGACATTAAGTCTCCAGGTAAGTATGAAGTTGCTATGTCAGGCAAAGGACTACTGGGAAGACAGTGCGGCTAGAAAGACAAGGCAACAGTGAGCATATGCTTTCTGAGGCCCCATCTAAGAGATTGCAACTCAGTCACTTTTGAGTAGGGTCTAGGCAAGTGTGAAAATTATTTCATGATTCTGATGTGTGGCAAAGCTTGGAAACCACTTCAATGGGGTATGAACTCTAGACTTGAATGATGAAGGGATATGCCTCTTCTGATTCAACACGCAGGTCACTTCACTCCTTGTGTCTTGGGACCTCCATGGTTTAAGATATCATCACCTTGTCCTTCCATTTCCAGTCTCTGTCCTCCCCCATCCTGTAGTCTGCTGGTGACCTGCAGGGAGTTGGCAACAAATAAGTTCCTTCCTTTTAGCTTTCACTGGATGCAGCCACTGGGGAGGTCCAGAGAAGACTAGAGGGTGGGAGTTTGAGGCTAATGTATTAAATAGTCTGGACCTTCCAATTAAGGTTGCTGTGAGTTGGCTCTGTCCTTGGTTTAAGGTCATGTTTCTTTTACGGGTCTGACTCTGTATGACTATCTTTCTTGAGATTCTGCTAACCATCCTTTCCCCTCTCTCTTCAGACCTGGTGTGGTAGCCCCAGGCTACTGCCTGGATTACTTTCCTATTGCTGCTGTAACAAAGTACCACAAACATTAGTGCTGTTAGCTGCCAACAAGTCTCCAGACTCATGTTGGCTGCTCCATGCACAACAGGATAAAACCATTGTGATCCATTGGCTGAGTTTCCAAAAATAGATCACCAGATCTTTCTTCTTAGTCTATCACAGTCTGGAAGTTTGGATGTAATTTGTCCAGCATCATAGCAACACAACGGCTTCCAATGACAGACAAGTGGTAACTGCACATGAGACACACTGGCCAGGAATAGAACTCAAGTCTCCTACATGAAATGTGAGAATTTTACCACT
Source organism: Heterohyrax brucei (assembly GCA_028571685.1). Lineage (NCBI taxonomy): Eukaryota > Metazoa > Chordata > Mammalia > Hyracoidea > Procaviidae > Heterohyrax > Heterohyrax brucei. Next base: position 37,787,606 of record CM053157.1, on the reverse strand, counting down.
GAAACATCACTGCTCCCCAACCCCCACCCGAACAAACACAGTGGCCTAAAATAACACAAATATATTATTATCCAGTTCTGGAGATCAAAGGTTCAAAATCATTCTCACTGGGTTAAAGTCAGGGTGCTACCAGGGCTGCTTCCTTCTGGTGGCTCCTTCCACCTTCCCAGCTTCTGGAGACCGTTCACATCCCGTGGCTCATTGCACCTGCCTCCATCTTCAAAGCCAGAAGCAGAGCATCTTCCAATCTCTTCTTATTTCCTGACCTCTGCTTCCGTTATCTCCTTCTCTGCCTCTGACTCACTTGCCTCTTCTTATAAAGGTCTTGTGATTACATTGAATACCTCCCCCCCTCCAGGTAGTCCTGGACAATCTCACTGTCTCAAGGTCTTTAGTCAATGCCAATTTAATATATATGTATACGATGGGCAGAAAAACCCAAAACCAAACTCATTCCCTTCAAGTCAGTTCTGACTCATAACAACCCTATAGGACATTGCAGAACTGATCTCACAGAGTTTCCCAAGAGCACCTTGTGGATTCTGCCAACTTACTGGTTAATAGCCACAGCTCTTAACCATTATGGCACCAGGGTTTCCTGGCAGGCAGAAGAGCCTCTTAAATATGTCCATGCCCTAATCTCTTAGACTTCTGAATATGTTCCGCTTCATGATAACTGTATGTGTTGTTGGTGTTGTTAGTTGCTGTCAACTTGGTTCTGACTCACAGGGACCTAGCACGAAGCACTGCTCAGTACCACACCATTCTCATAATCACCATTTACGCTCAAGCTCATTGTTGCAGCTGCTGTGTCAATTCATTTTGTTAAGGATCTTCCACTTTTTCACCGACCCTGTACTTTAACAAATGTGATGGCCTTCTCCGGCGACTGATCTCTGCTGAAAACATGTCCAAAGTATGTAGAATGAAGTCTCACCATCCTGGCTTCTAAAGAGCATTTTGGCTGTACCTCTTCCAAGACAGGTTTGTTCTTCTGGCATTGCGTGGTATGTTCAATCCTCTCAGCAACATAGTAATTCAAAGAGATCAGTTCTTTGGTCTTCTTTATTCACTGTCCAGCTTTCACACATGTGAGGAGACTGAAAATATTATGACTTGGGTCAAGTGCATTTCAGTCCTTATACAGAGTTGTACAGCCCTTTCATATGTAACATTTTATTGTGATAATTTTTCCATATGAGTAAAAAGACTTCAAAACCACACTTTTTGATAGCTACATATTTTTCTACAATCTATAATGCCAAGACCTTAGTTTTCATAGCACTTTTAAAAATGTGAGGTTTGATTTACATACAGTGAAGTTGTTGTTGTTAGGTCCCACTGAGTCAGTTCTGACTTACAGTGACCCTATGTACAACAGAACAAAACACTGCTCACTCTTGAGCCATGTCCACAAATGTTTTTATGCTTAAGCCCATTGTAGTAGGCATTGTATCACATCATCTCATCAAGGGTCTTCCTCTTTTTTGCTGACCCTCCACTCTACCAAGCACAATGTCTTTCTCCAGGGACTGATCCTTCCTAACAATATGCCCAAACTATGTAGGATACAGTCTCTCCATCTTTGCTTCCAAGGAGCACTCTGGATGTACTTCTTCCAGAACAGATCTGTTGGTTCTGTAGGCAGCCCATAATACATTCAACATTCTTCTTCAAAAGCACAGTTCAAAGGCATCAGTTCTCCTTCTGTCTTCCTTGTTCATTGAAAACCTCATGTGGCAATTCTAACCTATCACATGCTGTTGCTATGAGTCACAATTGACTTGATGGCAGCTATTGCACATGTATATGACGCGGTAAAAATACCATGTCTTAGGTCAGGCACATTTTAGTCTTCAAGGTAACATCTTTGCTTCTGAATACTTTAAAGAGATCCTTTGCAGCAGATTTTCCCAATGCTTCTTTTGATTCCTTGACTGCTGCTTCCACAGGTCTTGATAGTGTACCTAAGTAAAATGAAATCCTTCATAACCGCAATCCTGTCTCCATTTATCATGATGTTGCTTACTGGTCCAGGTGTGAGGATTTTTGTGTTTTGATGTTGAGGTGCAGTCCATATCGAAGGCTGTGGTCCTTGATATTCATTACTAAGTGTTTCAAATCTTCTTGACTTCCAGAACGTAAGCCGGTGTCATTGGAGTAACACAAGTTGTTGATGAGTCTTCCTCCAATCCTGATGCTTTGTTCTTCTTCATATAATTCAGCTTTTCAGATTATTTCCTTGTCATACAGATTGCAAATGTATGTTAAAAGGATACAATCCTGATGCACACCTTTCCTGACTGTAAACCATGCAGTGTTCCCTTGTTCTGTTCACATGACTGCCTCTTGATCCATGTACAGATTCTTTAAGAGCACAGTTAAGTGTTCTGGAATTCCCATTTTACACAATGTTAACCATAATTTATTATGACCAACACAGTTGAATGCTTTTGCATAGTCAATGAAACACAGGTAAACATCTTTCTGGTATTCTCTGCTTTCAGCTAAGACCCATCTGACACAGACAATGATATCCCTGATTCCACATCCTCTTCTGAATCCAGCTTGAATTTCTGGCAGTTCCTTGTCAATATACTGTTGTAGTCACTGTTGAATGGTCTTGAGTACATAGAACTTAAGTGTTCAGTCTGACTAATTCAGACAAATGCATAACCAAAATGTTAGTGGTTGAAATTCCTCCAACAGCTATTTGGGAGAAACACTGAGTGATCTCCTCCTTTAAAGCCTTGAAAACCTCATGTGGCAATTCTAACCTATCACATGCTGTTGCTATGAGTCAGAATTGACTTGATGGCAGCTATTGACAACAGTGTAACCCGCACCTCTGTTAATACAGAGAATATTGTCAGCACCCTAGAAAGATACTTCCATGTCTCTTCTTTGTCAGTTTTTATCATCCCAGAGACAGCTCCTGTTCTTATTTTCATCTCCATAAGTTAGAATGTCATATATGGAGTCATACTCTATGTTGTTTTTGGTGTATTTGCTTCTTGCACTCTATGCTTTTGTTCTTTGTTTCTATTATTTGCAGTGCCAAGATCTGACATGTACTAATCTATATTTTCTTCTAGAATTTGTGTTGTTTTACTTTAACACTTAATTATCATTTATTAAATACATTTTATGTGCTGGGCATCATGTTATTATTCTATAGACATTGAAGCACGAATTTTTGCAATAATACTAGGAATTGATAACTTCTCATTGAATCGTTCACTACTTGTCTGTCAGCTTGTCATACAGTGCTGGTTTGTTCATCGCTGTGATGCTGGTAGCTATGCCAGCAGTATTTCAAACACAGCGGGGTCACCCATGGTGAACCAGGTTTTAGCAGAGCTTTCAGAGTAAGACTAGGGAGAAAGACTTGACAATTTACTTCTGTAAATTTGCAAACAAAAATTCTGTGGATCACAACACAGTATTGTTGGATACAGTACTGGAAGATGAGTGCCCTAGGTTGGAAGGCATTCAAAATATATAGTGGACAAAACAACGACTGAAGTGTACCAACAGTTAGGAAGATGGTTCAGGACCAGGCAATGCTTTCTTCTCTTGCACATGGGGTCATCATGAATCCTCTCACGGAGTTGGTATTCTAGTTAAGGATTCAGCTGATACAGGTAGAATCCACTCGCTATGTCTATATCATGTGACTACAAATCTTTAATGAGAAAATAAAAACAAAGTGGGTGTGTTAGGTAGAATAACGTCCCCTAAAAGATAACCATGTCCTAATTCATGAGACATGTGAATGCTACCCTTTACAGCCAAAAGAAATGAAGAAGAAAAACACCGTAACAGTGTGATTGAGTTAGAATCTTAAACTGAGAGATTATTGTGGATTATATGTGTGGGCCCTAAATGCAATTGGAGGATGGCAACTTGTATTCTACTCTGAGCTCTGGCACTAACCCATCTGTTACTCCATCTTTTGGTGCCACAACTTTTATATCTGTAAAATGGGTATGTCTCCTGTGACCCAGTTAGTTTGGCACAGATTAAACCTCACTGCCCACTCCTACAGGAGCACACATCCATACATCTTTTCCTTGTAACACCCACCTTCGGTGTTCACTCACCCCACAGTCCTCCTCCCACTCCCCTGCAGCCACTCTCAAGGCCAAATCAAATGTTTCCTAAAGCCTTGTATTTTCTTGCTTAGAGAAAAATCCTTTCTTTGGGGACACAGGCCCACTCAGTTTGACTGCTGAGTCAAGTGACTGAGCAACCGTAGGTTCAATGCACTCTGTTCAAGGTTTCCGTGTGCCCAAGGCCTTCTTCTTGCTCCTTGTCCGACCCCAGCACCAGGCTGTCCCAGCTTTCCCCTAATTGCCTTCCTCATCTCTCTAATGCATCCCCTTCTTCTTGTCCTGGCTTCCCATTTACTCATTCAATGAATATCTACTGAAGAGGTCTGAGGAGGTACCAGCATATAACATTAAGTGAAAAAAAGGAAAGGATTTCTGCTCCAAGGTGGCCTACAGCACTGTACGGGAGACACAGATTAGTTCCCTTACTGAGTAAGGGAACATGTTTGCATTACAGACGATGGTCTGCAGGACAGGATTACATTTATGTGGAATCACAGGACACAACAAATTGACCTAGACTGTGGGCCAGGGAAAGCTTCCTGAAGAAGTTTAACTTGGGTGAAGATAAGAAGACTGAAATGGCATTAGTATAGCAGAAGACATGCAAGTTCAAAGGCCCTGTGACAGCAGGGAGTAAGGCCTCCTTAAGAAGCTAACAAGCCTGGCAAGTGGATGGTGTACAGAAAGTGAGGAAGCAGAGTGGTGCAAGAAGAAGCTGGAAAGGTAGGTAGTACTGTGGTAACAAGGTTGACCTTTAGGCAAAGTTTAGACAGAGAGAGGACTTTGTTTCTACTTTGAAAAGATTATTCAGGTTCCTAAGATGAGGCTACATTGAAGGAGGCAATGAGCAAGTAGAGAAACCACCTACTGCAGGAGAACCACCAGGAGATGACAGCAGCTACAGCAACAAAAAAGCTAAAAATCCGATAGGTAACACTTAGCAGAAAAAAACCTACAAGGCTCTTTGCTGCCCTGGATTTGGAAAATGAGAGAAATAGAACAAGGGTAATTCTGACTACTGGTTTGAGCAACAGTGTGGTTGGCAGCGCCAGTCACAACAGTTGAGGACATTAGGACAGAGGCTCTATGAAGTTTGGGGCATCTGTCTTGAAACTGTTGAGTGCCTTCAAGAAGACTTTGAGGTGTCTGAACAGAGATATTGAGTTAGCTGAATTTATGGACCTAGAAGATCCTTGGAGAAGTTCAAACTAAAAATGCCAGTTTGATTATTTTTGCATTAATGTGATCATCCCCCATTTTTCTGTCAGTTTGTCATACTGTGAGAGCTTGTGTGTTGCTATAATGCTGGAAGTATGTCACTGTTATTCAGATATTTGCAGGGTCACCTGTGGTAGACAGGTTTCAGCTTAGCTTCCAGACTAAGAGAGACTACGAAGAATGTCCCAGTAGTGTACTTCTGAGAAGAATTGCCAGCAAAAACCTTTTGAATAGTAATGGAACATTGTCAGATATAGTGCAGGAAAATAAGCCCTTCAGGTTGGAAGGCACTCAAAAGACAACTGGGGAAAAGTTACCTCCTCAAAGTAGAGTTGATCTTAATGCTGTGAATGGAGTAAAGCCTCTGGGACCTTCACCCACTGATGTGGCACAACTCAAAATGAGAAGAATCAGCTGCAAACATTCATTAACAACCAGAATATGGAGTGTATGAAGAATGAATCTAGGAAAATTAGGAATCGTCAAAAATGAAATGGAACAGAAAGCATCAATATCCTAGACAATAGTGAGCTGAAGTGGACCATCTGAGAATGAAAACTTGAAGAGAGATGGTGTTGCATTCATCAACTACAAGAACGTTGAAGTACTATGTTGTCAGTGATAGGATAATATCCATACATCTTCAAGGAAGGCCAGTTAATACAACTATTATTCAAATTTACACACCAACCACTAAGTCCAAAGATGAAGAGATTGGATATTTTTACCAGCTTTTGCAGTCCAAAATTGATTGAACATGAAATCAGAGCACATTGATAATTACCACTAATTGGAATGCAAAATTGGAAACAAAGAAGAAGGATCAGTAGTTAGAAAACTCAGCCTTGGTAATAGAAATGATGTCAAAGATTGCATGATAAAATTTTGCAAGACCAATGACTTCTTCATTGCAAATACATTTTTTCACCAACACAAATGGTGACTATACACACGGACGTCACTAGCTGGAATACAGAGGAATCAAATCGACTACTTCTGTGGGAAAAAGACACTGGAAAAGCCCAATATCAGCAGTCAAACTAAGACCAGATATGCTGACTGCAGCACGTAACATCAACTGCTTATAGGCAAGTTCAAATTAAAATTGAAGAAAATTAGAACAAACCTAAGACAGCCAAATTACAACCTTGAGTATATTGCACCTGAGTTTAGAGACAATGTCAAGAACAGATTTGATGTGTTGAACACTAATGACTAAAGGCCAGATGAACTGTGGAATGACATCAAAGACATCATCCATGAAGAGAGCAAGAGGTCATTAAAAAGAAAGGGAAGAGAAAAAACACCAAATTGGGTGTTTGAAGAGATTCTTAAATTTGCTCTCAAATGTCAAACAGCTAAAACAAAAGGAAGGAATGACAAACTAAAAGAACTGAACAAGAGATTTCAAAGGACAGTTCAAGAAGACAAAATACAGTATTATAATGACATATGAAAAGAACTAGGAGTAGAAAACCAAAAGGGAAGAACACGCTCTACATTTCTCAAGTTGAAAGAACTGAAGAAAAAAATTCAAGCCTCAAGTTGCAACAGCAAAGGATTCTACCAGCCAAGCCAAGTGTCATCGAGTTGGATCCAACTCATGGCAACCCTAGGGTTCAGGGGTAGGAAAATATTAAATGACTCAGAAAGTGCCAAAAGAAGATAGAAGGAACACACAGTCATTATACCAAAAAGAACTAGTTGATATTCAACCATTTCAAGAGGCAATACATGATCAGTAACCTATGGTACTGAACAAAGAAGTTAAAGCCACATTGAAAGCATCAGTGAATAACAGGGTTCCAGGAATTGATGGAATATCAATAAGATATTTCAACAAATGGATGCAATGTTGGAAGTGCTCGTGTGTCTACGCCAAGAAATTTGGAGGACAGCTACCTGGCCAACTGACTGGAAGAGACTCATATTTTTGCCCATTCTCAAGAAAGGTGATCCAACTGAATGTTGAAATTACAAAACAATATTATTAATATTGCATACAATTAAAATTTTGTTAAAGATCATTCAAAAGTGACTGCAATCGTATATTGACAGGGAACTTCCAGAAATTCAAGCTGGATTCAGAGAAGATGTGAAACCAAGGATATCATTGTTGATGCCAGATGGATCTTGGCTGTAAGCAGAGAATACCAGAAAGATGTTTATCTGTATTTTGTTGGCTGTACAAAGGCATTTGGCTGTGTGGATTGTAACAAATTATGGGTAACCTTTCGGAGAATGACAATTCCAGAACATTTAATTGTGCTTATGAGGAATCCGTATATGGATCTAGAGACAGTCATGTGAACAAAACAAGGGGGCATTGCATGATTTAAATTAACCAAATAATCTGAGAAGCAGGACTACATGAAGAATAAAGCATCAGGTTTGGAGGAAACCTCATTAGCAACTTGCATTGTGCAGATGGCACAATCCTGCTTGCTGGAAGTGAAGAGGATTCAAAACACTTACTGATGAAGATGAAAGACCACAGCCTACAGTATGGATTGCATCTCAACACTTAGAAAAATTTGAGGTTGTCAAGGATTTCATTTTACTTAGGTCCACAATCAATGCCCCCAGAAGCAGCAGTGAAGAAATCAAAAGATGCATTGCACTTGGAAAATTTGCTGCAAAGACCTCTTTTATTAAAAAGTAAAGATGTCACCTTGAAGACTAAGGTGCACCTGACCCAAGTCATGGTATTTTCAATTGCGTCATATGCAGGTGAGGCCTGGATAACGAACAAGGAAGACAGGAGAAGAACTGATGCCTTTAAATTGTGGTGTTGGAGAATATTGAATGTACCATGGACTGCCAATAGAGAGATCTGTTCTGGAAGAATTACAACCAGAGTGCTGCTTGGAAGCAAAGATGATGAGACTGCACCTTGCATACTTTGGACATGTTGTCAGGAAGGATAAGTCCCTGGAGAAGGACACCATGCTTGGTAGAGTGGAGGGTCCGTGCAAAAGAGGAAGACCCTAAATAAGATGTGTTGATGCAGTGGCTGCAACGACGAGTTTAAGCATAAAAACGATTGTGGATGTGGCTCAAGACCGGGCAGTGTTTCATTCTGCCGTGCATCAGGTTGCTATGAGTCAGAATCAACTTCACAGCACCTAACAGCAACAACAACAACAAAGTGATAAGTTGCTAGAGATTGCTGACCACAGCCTTATAGTGGAATCAGAACTAACCAACTAAAGAGCTGACCCCATAAGCCTATAGCCATGGCCCTTGCTCCCTACATAGGGAGAAAAGATCTCTTCAAGGAGTTTCATAGGAAAGCTTGGTCTTGGTCATCATCCAGTCTTCAGAAATGAGGGCATTCCTGCCATACCTCTGCAGGCTGCATGAGGTTGCCTCCTAGCACTGCTTTGGCTGTGGAATGTGGTCTTTCTGCATCCCTCTTGCTTGACAAGTCTCATAAAGCCAAATTCAGGGACCATAGCCATGACGCATAAGGAATGATTACCATCACTAAATTCTGGAAACACCCACAGAGCACAAGCCCTTTCTGAAACACAGATAGGGGCAGGGCTGGTGCCCAGGATTAATTATATGCTACTATCAATAACAATGTGATCCTTAAACACCATTCAGAAATGACTTATCAGGCAGCCCATGTTCTTAGCTCCTGAAAGTCATTCACTTACTTATTAGTTTATTCAACAAGTGGTTATTGAGCAAGGTGCCACAAGAAAAAATCACTGTCTACCATGTTAGTCATCCAGTGCTGCTAATACACAGAAATACCACAAGTGGGTGGCTGTAACAAACAGAAGTTTATTCCCTCACAGACTAGGAGACTAGAAATCTAAATTCAGGGTGCCAGCTTTCTTTGTCAGCTTTGAGGAAGGAGGTCCTTTTTGTCAATATTTACCTAGTCTAGGGGTTTCTCATGGTAAGGACTGTGGGTCCAAAAGGCATGCTCCCTCTCGATTCTTCATTCATGGTAGTAAGAGATCTCCTGTCTCTCTGCTTGCTTCTCTCTTCTGTATCTCAAAAGAGATTGAATCAAGATTCGGCCTAATCTCATAGATTGAGTGCTGCCTCAATAACAATACTGCCACTAATCCCACTTCATTAACATTTTAGAAGTAGGATTTGTAACACATAAGAAAAACACATCAAATGACAAAATTGTGGACAATCATACAATTCTGGAATCATGGCCTGGTCAAGTTGATGCATGTTTTGCAGGAAGAGACAATTCAACCCATAGTATCCACTAAATTAGGACTGTATAACGTTCATACACGGTAATACATAATGAGAAACAGACATCCTAGTAGGGGAAAGGAAATGTTATAGGTCTCTGGAATCAACTTCTATCTCAGGGTTCCCAGATCTTGAATGTCATGCTGTTGTTAGCAGCTGCTAAGTCATCCCCAGCTCACGGCAATTGTATGCTCAACAGAAACAAATGTTGCCCAGTCCTCTGTCAACCTCATGACCAGTTATTGATCAGACCATTGTTATCCACAGGATTTTCACCAACTGATAGTCAGAAGTAGATCACCAGCCCTTTCTTGCAAGTTTGTCTTAGTCTGAAGGGTGTACTGAAACTTGCTCAGCAGCACAGCACTCAAGCCTACACTGACAGACAAGAGAGGTGTGTTGGCTGAGAATTTAACCTGGGTTTCCCACATGAAAGGGGAAATTCTACCACTGAACTACCACTATCCCCTCCAATGACCTTAGTGCCTGTTTTAGCCACCTGGTACTGCACTAACAGAAAATACCATGAGTGGAAGGCTTTATGAAGAGAAAATTTATTGACACAGTTTGGTGTCAATTCACAAATCCATTTGTGAATTATAAGCCCATTCGGTAAAAGAATTTATCACAGTCCACTAGTCCGAGTCCAAATCCAGTGAGAGCATGTTGGCATAGGAACCTCAGGTCCAAAGGACGTGTTCCGCTCTCGGTGGCTCTGCTCTGTGCTGCTTCTTGGTGGTATGAGGTTTCCAATTCTCTGTGCTCAGTCCTCTCCCTTGTATCTCACAGCTGGTAACTTGAATCCTCCTCACCAGCACAACTGCCTCCCATTCTCTATCATCAATATCACAGAGGCGGGATTCACAACACATGGGAGAAATTGCACCATATTAGGACTCAGCCAAATCAAATCAACACACACATTTTTGGGAGACACAATTCAATCTATGACACAGTCCCACATTAATCCTCTTTAACATAACCTGATCTATTAACCACAGGTAGAGATTAGAATTTACAGTATAGGAAAACCACAAAATGGAGAATTATAAAATATTGGGAGTCATGGCCCACCCAAGCTGTTACACACATTTTTGGGGGGGACACAATTCAATCTGTGAAACAAGTCTTGATTAAGGTGAGGATACCATCCACCTTTTCCAAACACACAGGCTAAAGGAATGGTCTCCAGTCTCTCTCCCCACACCTGGGCAAGTGACTTCATTAGTTAACCAAGCCAAGAGCATTTAGCCCCTTATTGCCACGGGGGTTTGACGATGTGATCAGCAGAACAGCTGCTCCTGAGTGCCAGGACAAGGGGGAAGTCAGGGCCTGGACCGAGACGAGAACTCAGTGGACAGGATACCAGGGGTTTGCTGGCCACCTGGGCTTGGGCCAGAACCCCAGCTGCCAGGAACTGGATGTGCCCAGAAAGGATGGTCTGAGCTCTGCAGCCTCCCACCAGCTGTCCCCCACTTTCTACAAGCCCTCCTACCTCTCTCATTAACCCTGAACCTTGGTTCCCAGAGGCATTTAAATACAAGGACAACCTCCTCAAGGTGGAGGAAACTCTCTAAGAAAAAATGTGCTTTTGTCTTCATCCAGTTTAGAGCAATAAGCCCTGATTACTGACGGTGTTAATGACGGCAATGCCTGCTGTTCCCTGTGACTCTTTCACTTGCTGTTCTAGTCAATTCATATCAGCCGTTTGGCCTAATCCTCATCAGTGGGTCCTGGCATACTGAAATACAAATACACTAAGTGACTTGCTCAACATCCCAAAGCCAGGAAGGGGTGGAGGCAGAAGTCCAGACCAGCTGTCTGGTTCCCTAGTTTCCACTAACCCACACTGTATCAGGTCTAGAGGAAAGGGGAGAGGGAGAGGACAAAAAGAAAAAAAACACAGTCCCCACTCTCAAGAATCCCAATTTCCCAGCAGAAAGCCAAGGACATGTACACATACATGCATACAAATGCAGCCATGCACACACAGTCAACAAGAACCCACAGAAGTGTACAGACACCCTTGCACACATGCACATGACACTGTTCAAAGGTGACCCTACAGCTGGATCAGCACCCTGTGCAGGAAGGGGACTATGGAAGCCAAGTAAGTGGAGAAGTTTTGAGAAGATCACAGTACGTGAACCTGAGTCTATTCTGAAGAAGGGAACAGGTAGGTGGGCATCTCTGGCTGGGTAAAGAGAAAAGAGGAAGGACCAGATTCCATTTAAGCAGCAGTGAAAAGGAAGACTGGCAGGCACCTTACAGATAATCAAATTTCAACTAGGGCACATTCAGAGTGTCTGATAAAGATTACACAATAATATACGAAAACTGCCAATTAAGTTAGCAAACTCATCCTAGAAAAAAATGCTACATACCTTACTGCTGAATAACACTATGGTCTGCTTCAAAGTACTCCCCTTGGGAAGCTGCACACTGATGCCAGTGCCTAGTCCACCCTTCAAAGCAGCTTGGGAATTCTTTTCCTGCAACGGCCATCAGAGCTGTTATTATGTTACCATTGATGTCCTCAATGTCATCAAAATGTCTTCTGTTCAATATTTTCTTTATCTTCAGGAAAAGAAAAAAGTCAATGGGGGCCAGATTAGGAGAGCAGGGAGGATGTTCTAACATAGTACTGGCTAAAAATTTCCTCACAGATTACCACTCTGTTAAGTTCACAAACTTGCCAACCATGCCACCATGCACGATGACCATTCCAGAAAGATTTCCAAAATTGCTTTGAAGGGTGGACTAAGCCCTGGCATCAGTTCACAGCTTCCCAAGTGAAGTACTTCATAGGTGACCATAGTGATATTCAGCGATGAGATGTGTAGCACTTAGAACAGTTAAGTTCGCAGACTTCACTGTCAGAACTTGTATGCTTGTTTTAAGAAATCAAACTGAAAACATGAAAAAGCAAAAGACAGTAAAGAAAGGAGATGGAAGGAATGATTGCTCTCCATTGCTTTTTCAAAGTCCACTCCCCAGAAGAGGGTTGAAGGAGAGATTGCCTTTCCAGAAAGTTCTGGAGTCTTCTTTCTAGATGCTGTTTTGTACCTTGCTTTTTCACTCAGCAAAGCATCCTGAACCTCTTTATGGGTCAATAGTTTCTACCCTATTTCTCTTTTTAGGACTGATTTGGGTTTCTAAGTAGTGTTGTAATTTCTTCAATCTGTTTTTGATCCTTTTTAGATACCAACCAGTTGTAGCTGGAGAGTTCAGTTCAGCTGTGTTGATGCGGGTGAACCTTACTGGAGGGATCACTTAAGATTAAAGTTTCCACTCACTGGAGGGATCACTGTTGCCCCATCCTGCTGACTCTAGGTCTCAGGTGGCTCTTAGGTCCCTAGTGCTCTACCTTGGATCTCCCTAGTGTCACAGCTCCAGGAGCCATGCTGTCACAGCCCAGCTCCACTTCGGTGTCCAGTGTCAGCCCAAGAGATCTTGGATGGGTGAAGGGTTGATGACTCTCTCATGAAAGACTGAGACATCAAGGGTCAAGGAATAAGCTCCTTCCCCAGTGTAGTAGGGAGAATTAGTCATGAATGGAGACCTGAGATCCCTCTACATAAAAGACTGTGCTCAGCACTGCCAGGGTGGCCTCAGAGGGCCTGCAACCCAAAGTCATCAAAATGGCAGTGTGCCCAGGGCTGGCTAGATAACTCATTTTGGCTTGGCATGATTTTGACCATCTGCAGTTGCTACTCTGTGTCACAAAGTTTGCTTCAATACTATGCCAGTGGAGTATTCAGAAGGACTTGTGAGCTTGTGAGGGTAGTCTTCCTCACGGTCAGACTTTTATCCCAGCTCTTATTTAACGTGTCCTGAAAGCCAAGCAACAAGTACTTGGAAGTGGCTCATTTTGCCATGGAGTCATCCACGCAGCCTGCCCCCCACCCCTCAGCCATGCCCAGTGGAGTCTTTAGGTTGGTCTGAGGAGGGATGGTGAGTATCTTCCCTCCTGGCTGTCCCTGAAGCCACATATAGATATCCGCTTTCCTGGCTCTGGAGCAGGAGACCACCACTAATGACCACTGGCCAAGAGCTGGCTCCCAAGACAGGACATAGGAGCTGTGATAGCGACACAAACCGAGAACCCGACACCCACAGATGCTTGCAGTCTATCAGGATAAGCAAGAGGACAACAGGAGCAGCTGGTGAAAGGAAAAATGGGAAACATTCATGATTACAGCAGCACACGCAGCGGAACTGGCCCACCGCCCACCAGGCTGACAGGGAACAGGAGCTCTCAGAGAGCCTTCCTCTTCCTTCATGTTCCAGCTTCTCCCTTTAAGGGAGAGCCCATGAGCCAAAGGGAACACACGGGCAGACACACACAGAAGTCCTCGTGGAAACAGCGTATTAAAATACTAAAACAGGGAGACTGTAAGTAAGGAAGCACGGGAGTCCCTGGGTTCTGAAAACGGCAATGACTGCGAAGTGAAATGGAGGAAGTTCAAGTCCACTCATTAAAAAATCCTGCGGCACAGCCCTCCTCTGACATACTTAAAGTTGCCGTGAGTCAAAGCTGACTGAAAGCAGATGGTTGGAAGATGCACAAAGTGTAGGGCCACTGAAATTAAAGGACTTGAAGATGTTTCCCTGATCTCTCCCTGATAGGTGGGTTTTCAAATGTGGCCCCCTATCAAAGAAGGCATCCAGTGAAGTAACTGGGAAAAATGGTTGGCAGACTCATGTTCCGCAGGCAGTATCAGTGCTTCTTTGGAAGCAAAAGGCATGGCGTTTGCAAACAGTGAGCTTGTATAGGCAACTTTATTGTGTCTCCTCCTCTGGAGCCAGCAGCAAACCTTTCTCTCTGTCACCTGTATCTGTTTTAAAAATCTCTTTTACATGTCTCTCCTCTCTTCCCCTCTTCCTGTCCTTGTATCTCCCCTTGTCTCTTTTTCTCTCACTAACAGCTTGGGTTCTTTTCTCACTCCACACTGTAGGTCCTTTTTCTCTTCTTTCAGATCATTTCATCCTTCTCACTCACCACCATCTTCTAGCCCTGAGGTTGCACCTAAATGTAGTGTAACTAACTGCAGGCTGGAGACCCAAGAGAACCGGCAGGAGGGATGCTCGCCAGAAATGACCACCTGTGGACTTTAAGTAGGGAGCCCAGCTGGGGTCTGCTCCCAGCTACTTTTCATATGTGCCTTGGCACCTGTCACTGATAATGTGGCCAGTATTTATAAGCTTCAGTTGGCAGGCGTAGACCATTAAGCCAAACCAGATCTAGTGCTATCGAGTTGCTTATGACTCACAGTAACACTATAGGACAGAGTAGAACTGCCCCATAGAGTTTCCAAAGTGCACCTTGTAGACTTCAGCTGCCTACCTTTGGGTTAGCAGCCATCGCACTTAACAACTATGTTACCATCAGGATTCCATAAAGGTGGGGTTGCTGTTGCTAGCTGCCAGTCAGCTAGCTCCAGTTTATGATGACCCCTGTGCAAAAGAATGAAACACTGCCCAGCCCTGCATCGTGTTCACCATCCACTCAAATCCTTAGTTACAGTTATGGTGTCTTTTGAGTGCCCTCAACCAAGAGGGCTCATCCTTCAGCAATACGTAGGATAATATCCTGTTGTGCTCCAAGAGGTTTTCATTGGCTAATTTCAGAAATAGATTTCCAGGTCTTTCTTTCTAACTCATCTTAGTCTGGAAGCTCTGTTGAAACCAGTTCAGTATCTTAGCAGCATGTAAGTCTCTGTGGAAAAACAGGTGATGGCTGTGTATGAGGTGCACTGGCTAGGAATTGAACCCTGGTCTCCCTTGTGGAAGATAAAAATTCTACCACCAAACCACCATTGCCCCTTCCAACAAACTTGTTGTTGTTAGGTGTCATGTAGTTGATTTCAAGTCATAAAACCTCAATGTGACAGAGTAGCACTGCTGGAAAGGCTTTCCTATACAGTAATCTTTACAGTAGCAGACTATCAAGTCTTTTCTCCTGAGGAACCACTGGTGAGTTCAAACCACTGATCTTTTGGTTGGCAGTGGGGAGCTTAATCAATGACCTTACAAAAACCAAAACCAAACTCATTGCTGTCAAGTTAATTCTGACTTATGGCAACTCTTATAGTGCAGAGTAGCACTGTCCCATAGGGTTTCCAGGGAACAGCTGGTGGATTCAGACTGCTGATGTTTTGGTTAGCAGCTGTAACTCTTAATCACTGCACCACCAGGGCACAAACCAAAAGCAAAACCCATGCTATTAAGTCAATTCCAACGCATCGTGACCCTGTAGAACAGAACAGAACTGCCCCATAGGGTTTTCAAGGAGCACATGGTGAATTTGAACTGCTGATTTCTTAGCTGACAGCCATAGAACTTACCTGATAAGTCACCAGGGTCTCCTTAGAACCTGCTAAAACTGCTACTTACCATGACTGGATAGCAGTATTTGAAATACTGGTAGCACACCTTCCAACATTATAGCAACAGGATTGCCACCACAGTAAGATCCACTGACACACGAGTAGTGGAAAAATGACATAAGTGGTGAAAATCGTGGGTGGCATCCTCTCTCCATGCCTAGGTATTCCCAGCACATAAGCAACACTTGGCACATAGAAGACCTCTGGATGTATTGGTGAGCTGGGCTGTATTAAACAGAGCCAGAAGATGTTTTAAAAATATTTTATTGTGCTTTAGGTGAGAGTTTACAATACAAATCAATTTGCCATATAAAACCCTGCACACACACCACTGTGCAACTCTAATTACTCCCTCACCCCCATGACAGCACACCTCTACTTTCCACTCTGTACTTCCTGTATCCATTCAATCAACTCCTGTCCCCCTCCACCCTCTCATCTCACCTCTAGAGAGGTGCTATGTATGTTTAAGCCAAGAAGCACACTCTTCACCAGCATCACTCTATGTCTTACAGTCCGGTTCAAACTTTATCCGAAGAGTTGGCTTCAGTACTGGTTTCAGCTCTGTGCCAACAGAGTATGGTGGCCACATTCTCAGGGGACCTTCCAGTCTGATACATCATTAAGTGTGGTCTTTTATTAGTGTTCTAGTTCTGCATACTCATAGAAAATATTTTTAAAGAAAAAAATGCCCCATAAGTTTGTGTACAAATTCAATTCAAACTGAAGATTTCAAGCCTTTTACTTCTTTTATTTTATTTTAATATCTCCCTTATCACACACTGAAATCTTGGTTCTTAACGATGTTATCATAATCAATTACTTGTTTTTATTCTTAACAGTTTCAAAGTAACAATACTAATTGTTATTAACAATATAATGACTGGATGTTGTTTAAGATTTTTTGAGCTTGTTCCCTCATGATATATCCTATTCATGCATATGAAGTCCAATAATTGTGCTCTGTCTCTCTCTCTGTCTCTCTCTCTCTTTGTAAATCATGCTTTAGTTGACAGTGTGTGGAGCAAATAAGTTTCTGATTCAAAAATCTATACACAACTTTTTCATGATATTGGCTGCAATCCCTTCATTGTGTCAGCATTCTTCCTCCTCCCCTTTCTATCCTAGGTTCCCTGGTTCCACTTGTCTAGTTTCCTCACCTCTCCTGCCTTCTTCATCTTTGTTTGAGGGCAGATAGTAACATTAGATCTCATGTCTTCATTGATCTAAGAAGCATGTTCCTCTTGCGTGTTTTTCTTTGTTTTACGAGCATGCCTAATTTGGGGCTGAAAGGTGAGCTTTGAGAGTAGTTTCAGTTCTGAGTTAGAAGTGTGTCTGAGAGCCTTAGTCTCAGAGATTCCTCCAGGCTCTGTCTGGCTGGTAAGCGGGATCTTCTTGTGTGAATTTAATCTTTTGTTCTGCATTTCTTCTCCTGCTCTTTCTGGGATCCTCTGTTGTAATCCCAGTCACAGTGGTCAGTAGTGGTAGCCAGACACTGCCTAGTTCTTCTGATCTTGGGTTGTGTAGGCTGTGGTGCATGTGGCCCATTAGCCTCTTGTGCCAATTACTCCCTTGAATCTTTAGTTTGTTTTCATGCTCTTTTGCTCTGGACTAGAGGAAACAATAGCTGCATCATAGATGGTTGCTTGCAAGTTTTTAATACCATGTTGTACCGATTGACTTAGATGTCCCCCAAGATGATGGTCTTTTGCCTTCAAGCCTTGTAACTTCCATGAAGTGTTCAGTTATGTTGAAGAGACTTCCCTGAATGTGCCACTTATATGCTCTATTATCTTATTAATATATGAGGAATACCTACAGTCATGTGGAAACCCTGATGGCACAGTGGTTAAGAGCTAACCCAAAGGTCAGTAGTTCGAATTCATGAGGTACTCCTTGGAATCTCTGTGGGACATTTCCGTTCTGTCCTATTGGTTTGCTATGAGTTGGATTTGACTTGACAGTAACGGGTTTTGGGTTTTACAGTCATGTATTTGGAAATTTCCACAACTGAACTCATATCTGCTGGTAGGTGTGCTCCCTTCACCCCTCCTTCAACTCTTCATGTATCTATCTGTGTATCCACTTGTTAGGTTGTTGCTGTTGTTACAGATTGTCTGCACTATAGTAGTTTTCATGACACCTCCCACCAAAAAACAAAAGAAACTGAAACCCATTGCTGTCAATTCCAATAGAGTAGAACTCCCCCATACAGCTTCCATAGAGCAGCTGGTAGATTCCAACCACTGACCTTTACCTTAGCAGTCAAGCTCTTAGCCACTGTATTTCCAGTATTCCTGTCAGTATGCTCTCTGCCTTCGTCACGTTGTGCTGACTTGTCTCATATTGTGTATTGCCTTTTCCCTTACCTATTTTAACACGTATCTACTATCTGTTCGGTAATTTTCCATCTCCTTCCCTCCTCCCCATATTGTTCTCATGAAGAATCCATACATGGACCAAGAGGCAGTTGTGTGAAGAGAACAAGGGGACTCTGCAAAGTTTGAAGTCAGGATGGTGTGAGTCAGGGCTGTATTTGTTCACCACACTTTTTCATCCTGTACGCCAAGCAAAATAATCCAAGAAGCTGGACTACATGAAGAAGAATGAGACATCAAGACTGGAGGAAGACTCATTAACAACCTGTGTTATGTAGATGACACGCCCTTGCTTGCTGGAGGTGAAAAGGATTTGAAACACTAATAAGGATCAAAGATCACAGCCTTCAGCATGAGTTGCACCTCAACATCAAGAAAACAAAAATCCTCACTAGACCAGCAAGCAACATCATGATAAATGGAGAAAAGAATGAGGTTGTCAAGGATTTCATTTTACATGGTTCTGCAACCAACACTCATGGAAACAGTAGTCAAGAAATCAAAACTCACTTTGCATTGAGAAAATCTACTGCAAAAGACCTCTTTAAAATGTTGAAAAGTAAAGACTTCACTTTGAAGACTAAGGTGCATCTGATCCAATCCATGGTGTCTTCACTGGCATCATACTCATGCAAAATCTGGGCAATGAATGAGGAAGACAGAAGAACTGACACTTTGAATTGAGGTGTTCAAGAAGAATATTGAACATACCATGGACTGCCAAAAGAACAAGCAGATCTGTTTTGGAAGAGGTACAGCCAGAGTACTCCTTGGATGCAAGGACAGTGAAACTGGGTCTTACATACTTTGGACATGTTGTCAGAAAGAATCAGTCCCTGGAAAAGGACATCATACGAGGTAAAAGTAGCAGGTCAGCAAAAAAGAGGAAGACCTTCACCAAGACATGTTGACACAGCTGGCTGCAACAATGGACTTAAGCATAAAAACAACTGTGGGCATAGCACAGAACCAGGCAGTGCTTCGTTCTGTTGTTCGTAGACTCACTAAGTGTTGGAAATGACTCAGTGGCACCCAGCAACAGCAACAACTTCCTCCCATCCCTGGTAAGAATCAAAGAGGTTTTCTCTGTCTGTTAATAGTCTGTTGTTACTTTGTAATGGTAGTCTCACACAATATTTGCCCTTTTGCATTTGACTTACTTCACTCAGCATAATATCATTCAGATTCATCTATATTGTTTCTCAGATTCATCATTATTCTTTATCATTGTGCAGTATTCCATTTGTGTGTGTGTGTGTACCACAGTTTGTTAATCCATTTGTTAATTTTGCTTCTACATTTTTGCTACTGTGAATAATGCTGCAATGAACATGGGTATGAATACATCTATTTGTGTCATGGCTCTCATTTCTTTAGAGTATATACTTAGGAGTAGGGCTGTTGGAGCATATGGTATTTGTATTTCTACCTTTTTGAGGAAGCACCATACTGTTTGCCATAGTGGGATGCATCATTTCACAGAGTTCCAGTCTCCCGTAATCCTACCAACATTTGTTATTTCCTTTTCTTCTTCTTCTTCTTTCTTTTTCCTGTTAGTGTCAGTTGTGTCAGAGGGGTGCATGGTGCTATCTCACTGTAGTTTTGATTTGTATCTCTAATTCATAACCACGTCAAATGCTATTGGCCACAATTTTGCTGGGAATTTTTGCATCTGTATTCATGAGAGATAGCAGTCTGTGGTTTTCATGTCATTTTTTATTTTTTTGATATCTTATTTTGCTTTAAGTGAGAGTTAAAGATCCAAGTCAGTCTGATACATAAAACCCCACACCCACACCACTATGCAGCTCTGGCTGCCCTCTACTCTTTGACAACATGCTATTTTGCACCCTGTATTTCCTGTATCCATTGAGCCAATTCCTGTCCCCCTCCACCTTCTCATCTCGCCTCTGGACAGGGGATGCTCAGACAGTCTCATGTATACATTTCAGCCAAGAAGCATGTTCTTCACCAGCGTCACTCTGTATTATAGTCCAGTCCAATCTTTGTCTAAAGAGTTGGCTTCAGTACTAGTTTCAGCTCTGGGCTAACAGACAGTCTGGAGGCCATGTCCTCAGGGGACCTTCTCTGATGGAACATCAGGTCTTGTCTTTTAACAGAGTTATAACTATCTGCATTCATTTTTCTCCTGCTACTTCAGTAAATCCAAAGTGCTGTGTTACCTGTCAGGGCAGTCCTCAGTGATGCCCGGGCACCATCTAGTTCTTCTGGTTTCGTGCTGATAAAACCTCTGGATTATACAGCCCCTTTGGTCTCTTGGGCTCATAATTTCCTCATGTCTTTGATGTCCTTCACCTTCCTCTGTTCCAGGTGGATTGGGACCAATTGATGTTATTTAATGGCCACTTGTTGGCTTTTAAGACCCCCAATGCCACTCAGCAAAGTGGGATGAGGAACATTTCCTTAAAAAAATCTTAATTACGTGAATTGACCTAGGTGTCCCTGAAACCGTTGTCCCCAGATCCCTGTCTCTAATACTCTGTCCCTCAAAATGTTGGGTTATATTTAGGAAACCTTTTAGCTTCTGGTATAGTCCAGCTGTGCTAACCTCCCTACTACTGTGTGCTATCACTCCCTTCACCTAACTCAATTCCTATCTACTATTCAGTCTATAAACACTCATCTCTCTCCCCTGTCTTGTAACTGTAAAAGTTTTCTTCTTCTGTGCTTAAGCCTTTTCTTCAGTCCTTGTAATAGTGATCTCATACACTATTTGTCATTCTGCAACTAATTTTGTCCAGCTTAATGTATTTCAGATGACTCCACGTTGTGAGACATTCCCAAGATCATCACTGTTCTTTATCATTGTTTAGTATTCCATTGTGTGAAGACACCATAGTTTGCTTATCCATTCATCTGTTGTTGGCCACCTAGGTTGATACCATCTTTTTGCCATTGTGGACAGTGTTGAAACAAACATTGATGTGCATGTGTCTATTTGTGTGATAGCCCTTATTTCTCTAGGATAAATTCCAAGAAGTGCATTTGCTGGATAATATGGTATTTCTATTCCTAGCTTTTTAAAGAAAGTACCAAATGGAAAGTGATTGCACAATTTTACATTTCCACCAGCAGTGTGGAAAAGTTCCAGTTTCTTCACAACTTCTCCAACATTTATTATTTTGTATTCTTTGGATTAATGTTAACCTTCTTGGGATAGATAGTATCTTACTATAATTTTGCTTTGGATTTGTCTCATGGCTAATGATCATAAGCATTTCCTCACATATCTACTAGTGTCCTGGATGTCTTCTTTGGTGAAGTGCTTGTTCATATCCTTTGCTCATTTTTTAATTGGGTTATTTGTCTTTTTCTTGTTAGGGCTTTGCAAATACTTTGTAGATTATGTAGATTAGATGCTGATCAGATTTGTGGTGGTCAAAATTTTTTCCATTCTAGTCCTTGTACTGTTTTGGTGGAGTCTTTGGGTGAGTATAAATGATTCCTAGGAATTTCTGGTTATTTATTTTATCTTCTGATGTTTGTGCACTGTTAGTAATATTTTATAGTCTGTTTATGTCATGTATTAGTGCTTCCATTGTTGTCACTATTTTTTCCTCCGTGATCTTTATTGTTTTAGATTTTAAATTCAGGCTTTTGATCCATTTTGAGTTAGTTTTTGTGCAAGGTGTAAGATATAGGTCTTGTTTCACTTTTTGGCTTATGGATATTCAGTTATGCCAACACACTTTATTAAAGAGACTGTCTTTTCCCCAGTTTATGGACTTTGAGACTGTCAAACATAAGCTGCTTAAAGGTGGATGATGTTATATCGAGATTCTCAATTCTGTTGCACTGGTCTATGTATCTGTTTTTGTGTCAGTACCAGGCTGTTTTGACTCCTGTGACAGTGTAATCATTTCTGAAGTCAGGTAGTGTGAGATCTCCCACTTTGTTCTTCTGTGAAGCTTTACTTATACAAGGCTTCTTCCCTTTCTATATGAAGTTGATGATTGGTTTCTCCATCTCATTAAAAAATAGCTTTGGAATTTGTCTTGGTATTGCCTTGTATCTTTGGGTGGAATAGACGTTTTCACAATGCTAAACCTCACTATCCATGAGCAAAGTATGTTTCTCCAATATGTGGGTTTGTTTTGGTTTCTTGCAGTAGTGATTTATGGTTTCTTTGTATAGGTCTTTAATGTCTCCAGTTAGCTTTATTCCAAAGTATTTTATCTTCTCTGGGCTACTGTAAATGGTATTTACTTGGTGATTTCCTCTTTTCATGGTCCCATTGTTGGCGTAAAGAAATCCAAACAGTTTATGTATGTTTACCTCAGATACTTTAACTGAACTCTTCTGTTACTTCCAGTAGTTCTTTTTTGTGGATTCTTTAAAGTTTTGTGTGTATGAGATCATATCATCTGCAAATAAACATACTTTTACTTCTTCCTTACCAATATGGTTGCCTTTTGTTTCTTTGTCTTGCCTATTGCTCTAGCTAGAACCTCAAGCACAATGGTGAATAAAGTGGTGATACTGGGTATCCTTCTTTGGTTTCCATGCTCAAGGAGAGTGCTTTCAGACTCTCTCCATTTAGGATGATGTTGGATTTTGGCTTTGCATAGATATCTGATACAATGTTGGGGAATTTCCCTTCTATTCTTATTTTGCTGGGAGTTTTTAACATGAATGGGTTTTAGACTTTGTCAGATGCCTTTTCTGCATCAATTGATAAAATCAAATGGTTTGTGTCTTTTGTTTGATTTATGTGGTTAATTACATTAACTGTTTTTCTAACACCAACCTATCATTGCATCCCTGATATGAATTCCACTTGGTCACAGTGAATTAGTTTTTGGACACGTTGAATTCTGTTGGCTAGAATTTTGTTGAGGATTTTTGCATCTAAGTTCATGAGAAATATTGTTCTGTAATTTTCCTTTTTGTGCTACCTTTACCTATTTTTGGTATCAGGGTTATGCGACTTCATAGAATGAATTTAAGAGTAGGAGGTTTGACAATTAAGTTCACAAACTCATCTGAGAAAAAAATATACCTCATTGCTGAATAGCACCATAGTCGCCTTTGAAGTACTCCCCTTGGGAAGCTATGCACCCGTGCCTGCACCTAGTCTACCCTTCAAAGCAGTTTTGGAAATCTTTTTTCTGGGATAGCCACCAGAGCTGTCACTGGATTACCCTTGATGTCCTGAATTTCATCAAAATGTCTTCCTTTCAACATTTCCTTTATCTTCAGCTAAAGGAAAGTCATGGGAGGCGCAAATCAAGGGAGTAGTGTGTTCTGATACAGTTATTTGTTTACTAGCTAAAAACTGCCTCACAGACAGTACTGTGTGAGCAGGTACATTGTTGGGATGCAAGAGCACTAAGTTGATGGCAAAAAGTTCAGGTTTTCTTCATGTAACTTCTTCACACAGCATTTTCAGCCCTTCCAAATAGTAAACTTGGTTAATTGCTTGTCCATTTAGTACACGTTCATAATGAAAAATCCCTCTAATATCAAAAAAGTTAGCAACATCATTTTGATCATTGATTTGGACTGGTGGAATTTTTTGGTTGTGGACAATTGGCTTACTTCCATTACGCACTTTGACTCTTTGTTTCAGGGTTGTATTGGTGTATCCATTTTTTATCATTAGTGATAACATGGCCCCAAACATCATATTGCCTTGTCAAAACATCTTGCCAATTTTTGACTCTGCTTTGCTTTTGCTTATTGGTGATTCTCCTTTGGGACCATTTTTGCACACACGTTTCTCCCTCCAAGATTTTCAGTTAAGATTTTCGTAACTCTATCTATGTTTACTTGATCTGTTTTGCTTTTCACTGTCAGCCAATGGTTTTGATGCAGAATTTGATCAATTTTTGCAATGTTTTCATCAGTTCTGCTCATTACTGGCTGTCCTGACCTGTCTTCATCATTGACACTTTCTCTCCCCTCAGAAAAACATTGAATCCATTTGAATGCTGCCATTTTCTTCATGGCATTATCACCATAAACTCATACTAACATGTCCCTGATTTCACTTCCACTCCTGCCAAGTTCAACAAGAAATTTAATGTTTGTTCATTGCTCTAAATCAAGCTCCAACATTCTTGTGGCAGCACACAAAAACATACTATAACAATAATTAATGCCACTCAGCAAGACAGCACCACATGTTGATACAAACACAGCTGTGAGACACTAATATACCAAGGTTATGAAACCACACCAAGTTGTTTGTACAGTGCTGCCAGAGTAAGCACACTGTGGCAAGTTCATGAATATAATTGTCACACCTCATGTCCATTCTTTTCTGTGTTCTGAAATAACTAGTAATAGTGGTGTTAACTCTTCTCTCAAAGTTTGGTAGAATTATCCAGTGAAGCCATCAGAAACACGGCTGGTTTTGGTTGTGAGCTTTTAAATTTGTTTTTCGATCTCCTCTTTTGTGATGAGTTTATTTAATTGTTCCGTTTCTGTGATTTTGTTGTGGGTTTCTAGAAATTTGTCCATTTTCTCTAGGATTTCAAATTTATTACAGTACATTTTTTCATAGTATTGCATTACCATTCATCTAATTTCAGTCGCATCTGTTGTGATACCACCCATTTCATTCCTTATTTGAATTATTTCCTTCTTCGGTTTCTCTTTTCTCGGTTTGTTTGGTGGTTTATCACTTCTGTTGATCTTTTCAAAAGATCAAAAGCTTTGGGTCTTGTTAACTCTTTCAATAATTTTTCTATTCTCTAATTCATTTAGTTCTGCTCTACTTTTCGTTATTTGCTTTCTTCTGGTGCATGAAGGGTTCTTTTGCTTCTCTGTTTCCACATGTTTATGTTGTAGGGTTAATCCTTTGATTTGGGCCCCTTCTTCTTTTGGATATGTGCATTTATTGAGGTAAATTGACCTCTGAGCACTGTTTTTGCTGTGTCCCAAAAGTTCTGGTATTATGTGTTTTCATTTTCATTGGTTCTGTGAATTTCTTTATTCTATCCTTGATTTCTTCTATAACCCAGTCATTTTCGAGCATGGTGTTGCTTAGTTTCCATGTTTTCTATTTTTTATTTTTCTTTCTTCTGTTACTGATTTCTACTTTTATGGCTTTATGGTCCAAAAAGATGTTTTGTAATATTTCAATACTTTGAATTTTGTTGAGGATTGCTTTGTGGACTAATATGTGGAGAATGTTCCATGTCCAAGTAGACTGGTCATGTGTACTAGTCTGCTTATTGCTGCTTTTGAAGCTCTAATGTCCTGTCACTCGACATGGGAGCACAAGAGTCTGTTTCCTTTCCTTGTACGGATTCAACTCAGGTTTCCAGGTAGTCAGTCACCAAGTGTGTGTTTCAGGCTCTTGCCTACTGTCCTAGATGGGCTGGAGTGATTGCTGTCAGCACAGGTATTTAGCTGCAGGTGTTGAGAAAGTCAGTCTTTGAGTGTTTTTGAGGATGGCATATCCCTTTACATCTTGAATCTGTGCAAAGGAACATTTTGTGCTATAAATTTTCAGCTCAAGGGAGTCAGCAGATTTTTTTTTTTTTTTGCTTTCCCCTCCCCCATTTTTGCTAAATTGTTCCTTCTCTGATTCAGTGCAGGCTTAAAGAGTCCTACTACTGGCTCAGTTAATGATGTGAGACTCCAGAGCTAGGCACAGTGCAGAGAAAGGAGGAAGACTCACTGGAAGAAGGAAGACAAATCTATGCCGAGGAAAAAGTTTAGACCCATATGCAATAGGTTACACATTAATATTTAGCTTCTATGATTTTGTATTGTTCCTCATTGTTTCTGGGGGCATAATGGATTCTCCACCCAGTTTCACCTCCTGGGGAGGACACCCTCCTACCATGACACTCAGCTTACCATGCTGGCTGCTGTCATTTTCTAGCACATTGGGTCTGTCGAATCCTACTCTCCCTTCCCTGTTGTTCAGTCTAATTTGTCAGCTGTCTGATATACTGGGCTCCTAGGATGTTGTATATAATGAATTAATTTTTCTTTTGGGTCTTTGTTGTTAGAGGGGTCAGAGGAAGTGCTACTCTGCCATCTTGGACACACCTTTATTTCTTTATGTCTGTCTTTGTTTCTTTCTTCTTTTCTCCCTCCTCCCCTCCCTCCCTTTGTCCCTTCTTTCCTTCTTTCTGCTTTTCTTTCTCTCTTTTCTGTTTTTTTGGCAGTATCTTTTGGTTTGGTATCAAGGTCATTTTGTAAAAGTCTGCAGTGAAGCCATCTGATCAGGCTTTTCTTTCTATTCAGAATTTGTTTTTTTTTTTTTATGACCCCTTCAATTTCTGCTTTTGTTATGGGTCTGTTCAATTTTCCTACTACAGTTTGTGCTAGTTTAAGTAGATGGTGTGGAACTGTAAGTTCCTGCTCCACTGTAAAGGGAGTTTCCCTGGAGTGTGGCTTACCCCACCCTTAATCCTTTCATCCTGCAAGAGATAAAAGGAAAGGAAAGCTGGCAGATACTTGAGAATCTCACACCACCAAGAAAGTAGCACTAGAAGACCAGCATGTCCTTTAGACCTGAGGTTCCTATGCCAGGATGCTCCCTGGACAAAGGCTGATGCAATTTTGGACTTTCCTAAAGAACCGACTAGGGGGAAAACCTTTCCCTGGGGCAGACATTCTGAATTTGGACTTGTAGCTACTGGACTGTGTAAGAATAAATCTTCCTTTGTTAAAGCCATCCACTCTGTGATATTTCTGTTAGAGCAGCACTAGCTGACTAAAACAACTGTGAAATTGAGAACATGAGTTCATTTGTTTTCAAATGACAATGGCAGAATAGGCAAGCACGTGTTAAACATTTCCATTACAAATGGGAGAAATTGCAGGGAATGAAGGCATCTAACAGGCACCAAGCATATTAACAGGACTCATTACATTAGCACTCAAGGTTTGAAAATAATCTTCCATTCTCTGAGAGACCAGACTCTAAGTATTGGCCACCCTCTGTGGATTCTGAATGGAAGCCCATTCACCCGGTGCTACAGGTCCACCTTCTAGGCCTGCTGGGACCACAACTCTGCTCCCCTGGCTTCAAGCACATCATTTTCCTAGTCTATCTGTGTGGCAACTCCACCCTTAGAAACATCAGAGACCATGGCTCCACCCTTAGAACCCCCTGAGATCACGGTCATACCTTTTAAGGTAGAAGCAGTTCAGCTTCTCATGTTCCTTGTCTCTTCAACTTCTTTTCCCTGTGGCCTCGTGGTTTGGGCCTCATGCCTGCATCTGCCCTGTTGGGGTAGGTGTTCCAAAGCTCTGCGGCTACACCAATTTAAGGGCCTGGAGGCACCCCTCTGTACCAGGAAGCCTCCTGCACACAAGCACTCAGTTTTCTCACTCCGTAGGTCTTCTCCAGTGCTGTCTCGCACTGGTCTGGTTTTCCTGCTGCCTGTCTTCAGCTGTTGCTGCTGGTCCTCTGTTGCTTGTTTATTATGATCTGCATCTTTCTCAGTATTAACAGTTCTCCTCAGTTTCTTCTGAGACTCCCATTCATTTACAGTTTCAAAACTGCTTCTGCACTTTAGGTATCTGTTAGGAGAGCACCCTACTCCCAGTACCAGGTTCTGTCTTAGTCAGTTAGTGCTGCTATAACAGAGAAGCACCAGGAGGTAGTGATGGGAGCTGAGCACATCCTTTGGAAAGGAATGGGGTTCCTTCCCCTCAGAGGCTTCCAGTCCAGAGGAAGATTGACAACAAAGACCTTCCTCCACAGCCATCTGAGAAAGCTTTCCCCTGGAGCTGACACCCTGAATTTGAACTTTTAGCCTCCTGGAGTGTGACAAAATAAAATTTCTCTTGTTAAAGCCACCCACTTGTAGTATCTCTGTTATAGTAGCAATAAACGACTAAGACATAATGCCACCCATCTAAAATCTTATTTGGCCTATGTGCGTCTTCTCCTGTTTTCTTTTTGTCAGTTTGGCCAATGGTTTATCAATTGTAGTAATCCTTTGAAAAACCAGTTTTCAGTCTTGTTGATTCTATTATTTTTCTGTTAGGTGTTTCATTTATTTCTGCCCTAATTTTTATTATTTCAAATCTTTTAGAGACTGTGGGACACATGGCTTTCTTCCTAATTGTTTTAAGTGTAGGTTTAACATTTTGATTTCTGTCTTTCCTTCTTGATATGTGTGTTTATTGATATAAATTGATCTCTGAGAACCTCTTTTGCTGTATTCCAACCATTTTAGTTTGCTGTAGTTTTGTCTCAACTGATTCTAGGAATTTGTTAATTCCCTTTTTTGATTTCTTCTATTACCCAATGTTTTTCAAGGAAAATATTATGTAGTGTCCATTTATTTGATTTTGTCCTGTTATTTATTTCTACTTTTATAGAATTGTAATAGTGAAATGCTTTATATTATTATAATTTCTTTTATTAAGGCTTGCTTTGTGACTCAAATGTGGTATATTATGCAGTATGATTCATAAGCATTGGATAAGAATGTGTACTTTTCCATCATTGGTGACATGATCTATATATGTCTATGAGACCAAATTGGTATTTAGATCTGTATCTTTGCTGAGCTTTTTCTAGCTGTTTTGTCCTCACAGACAAGTGGTATGTCAAAATTTCTTGGTATTATTGTGGAAGCATCTGTCTTGTCAGTGCTGTTAATTTGTTTTATAAATTTTGGAGCTGTGTCATTGGATGTGTTTATGCATTACAGTTATGTCCTTTTGGTGGAATGACTAATCGTTATCTAATGTTCTACTTTATCTTTTATAGCAGATTTTACTTTAAAGTCTATTTTATCAGAGATTACTATTGATATTCTTTTTTGGTTGCTGTTTGCTTGATAAATTTTTTTTCATCCCTTACATTTTAGTTTATTTATAGCTTTTTGACTGAGTTGTATCCTTGCAGATAACATATCGACAACTCATTCTTTTTTTTAAATCTATTCTACCATACTCTATCTCTTTACTGCTGCCTTTAGAATATTTGTTTTTAGTCTGATTATTGATACATATGAGTTTATTGCTGTCACTTTCTATGCTTTTTTTTTGTGGAGGGGATTGACAGTTTCTTAATTGCACTAATTTTCCTTGCTCAATTTTTTTTATTTTTTATTGTGGGTCACCTTTTCATTTCCTTCACCATTTTTGGTTTTGTGTGCACTGGATCTTTATGACTTTCTTCTGCTACTTCAATGTGTAGAGTTGTTAACTGTCTTTGTGGTTACCCTACAATTTATCTTCTTAAGTTTAATTCAGTGATCTCTTTCCTGTTTAAAAATTATTGTGATTAAGTGAAAGTATACAATCAGAATCAATTTTGCATGCCTGCCTATCTACAGCTCTTCTGCTCTCTTTACCCTGTGACAACACACTCCTCCTTTTCATTTTATAGTTGTCATATCCTCTTAACAAGCTCCTGTCCCTCCTCCCCAACCTTTTTTCCTATATAGAAAGAGACCAGTAGGATAGCCTCCTGTAAATGCATAGAACCATATGCATTGTACCATATGGTCACATTGTGTCCCTTAGTCTAGTCCATTTTTGTCTGAAGAGTTGACCTCCATAGTGTTTTCTAGACAGGGGCAGCAGCAGGTCTAGGGGCCATGCTCTCAGCAGATCCCCTAGGTCATCATACCATCAGTTGTGGTCTTTTATTACAGTTCTTAGGCTGTACCCCTGATTTTCTTGTGTTGTCACAGGGACTCTACATTGTGTGCCTGATCATAACTATCTTTGGTGGTGGCCAGGCACCATCTGGTTCTTCTGGTCACATATTGATACATGTGATACATGGGTCCTTCTGTTTCCTGGGCTCTTTTATCCTCATTTCTTTGTTGTTCTCCAGCTGAGTTGGGACCGTTTGGATACCAGACACCACTCACCAATATGAGGTGCAAAAGACTCTCTTAGCTATGAACTAATTATGTAAATTCATCTATATGTCCTCTGAGAGCATGGTCCCCAGACCCAGGCCCTGCTACTCCATCCTTGCAATACTGGGTCAAGGTTAGAAGAGTTTTCAGTTTGGGGTGAAGTCCAGTTTAGTTGATCTATTTTGTACTGTGTGCTGCCACTGCTTTCACCTAACCAAATTTCTATCAACTATCTAATCTATGTTCAGCTCTCATTCTCCTCTTCCCGCCCTTGTAGTCATCAGAGTCTTTTCTTCTGTATGTAAGTCTATTTTTAAGTCCTTATAGCAGGCATTTCATGCAATATTTGTCCTTTTGCCTCTGACTGATTTCACTCAGCATAATGTCTACCAATTGAATCCATATTGTGAGATGTTTCCTGAAATCATCATTGTTTTTTATCATTGCATAGTGTGCCACTGAGTATACGTGCCATAGTTTGTTTATCCACTCATCTGTTGATGGGCATTTAGATTGATTCTGTCTTTTTGCTATTATGGACTGTGCTGCAGTAAACATTCACGTGCGTGGGTCTCTTCATGTGATAGCCTTTGTTTCTGTAGGATAAATTCGAAACAGTGGATTACTGGGTCAAATGGTGTATCTATTTCTGGCATTTTAAGGAAGCTCCAAATTGCTTTCCAAAGTGGTTGTACCATTTTGCAATCCTACCAGCAGTGTAGGAGAGTTCCGATCTCTCCACAGCCTCTCCAGCATTTGCTGCTTTGTGGTTTTGGATTATGTCTCATTGTAGTTTTGGTTTGGATTTCTTTCACAGCTAATGATGATGAGTATTTCTTCATGTGCTTTTGGCTGCCTGCATGTCCCCTTTGGTGAAAAGTCTGCCCATCTCCTTTGCCCATCACTTAATTGAGTTATTTTCATTTTTGTTGTTGATATTTTGCAATACCTTGTAGATCGTGAAGATCAGACATCAGTCCAACATGTAGTTGTCAGATATTTTTTCCCATTCTGTAGGTGGTCTTGTGGTAAAATCTTCAGAAGAGCTAAAGTGTTTGAGTCTTAGTAGTTCCCATTTATCTATTCTCTGTTCAGTTGACTGTGCTTAATTAAATTTTGAAGCCTGTCTAAGCTATGTATTAGAACTTTCATTGTTGATCTATTTTTTTTCTTGCATGATCTTTATCACTTTAGATGTAATATTTAGGTCTTTGATCCATTTTCAGTTAGTTTTTTCTGTAAGGTGTGAGATTTGGGTCTTGTTTCAGTTTTTTGCAAATGGATGTCCAATTTTGCCAGCACCGTTTGTTGAAGAGACTGTTTTTTGCCCCAGTTTACAATCTTAGGGCCTTTGTCAAATATCAACTGTTCATAAGAGGATGGTGGCATCTGTGGGGTCTTAGCTCTGTTCCATTGATCTATATGTCTCTTTTTGTACCAGTACCAGGCTGCTTTGACTACTATGGCAGTGTAATAGGTTCTAAGATCAGGTAGTGTGAGGGTTCCCAGTGTGTTCCTGTTCTTCAGTGGTGCTTTACTTATCCGTGGATTCGTCACTTTCCAAGCAATGTTGGTGATTTGTTTCTCCACCTCATTGAAAAATGACACTGGAGTTTGTACTCGGATTGTGTTGTATATGTAGATTTCTTTAGGTAAAACAGACATTTTCATGACGTTAAGTCTTCCTATCCACGAGCAGGGTAGGCTTCTCCATTTATGTAAGTCTCTTTCAGTTTCTTGTGGTACAGTATTGTAGTTCTTTCTGTACAGTTCTCTTCTCCAGTTAGATTTATCCCTAGGTATTTTATCTTCTTGGAGGCTATGGTAAATGATATTGATTTGGTACCTTCTTCTTTGATGATCTCTTTGTTGGTGTAAATAAATCTTATTGATTTACTTACGTGTATCTTATATCCTGATACTTTGTTGAACTTCTCTGTTAGTTCCAGTAGTTTACTTATGGATACTTTATGGTTCTCTGCATATACAATCATATCATATGCAAATAGGGGATTTTTACTTCTTCCTTGCTGATGCAGATGCCCTTTATTTCTTTGTCTTGTCTAATTGCCCTAGCCAGAACTTCTAGTACAATGCTGAATAGAAGTGATGAGAGTGAGCATCCTTGTCTCGTTCCCATTCTTAAGGGGAATTCTTTCAGTAACTCTCCATTTAGGATAACAGTAGGCTTTGTACAGACACTACTTATTGCATTGATGAGTTTTCTCTCTCTTCCTGTTTTGCTAAGAGTTGTTAGCACAAATGTGTATTGGACTTTGTTGAATGCCTTTTCTGCATCAATTGACAAGATGAAGTGATTATCTTCTTTTGTGCTACTTATGTAGTTGATCACATTAATTGTTTTTCTGATGTTGAACCAGCTTTGTATCCCTGGTATGAATCTAATTTGGTCATGATGAACAATTTTTTTGATATGTTGTTGAATTCTATTGGCAAAGATTTTGTTTAAGATTTTTGCATCTAGGTTCATGAGTGATATTAGTCAGTAATTTTCTTTTTGTGTGTGATCTTTCTCTGGCTTTGGTATCAGGATTATGCGGGCTTCATAAAATGAATTAGGGAGCATTTCATCTCTTTGTATGCTGTGAAATGGTCTCAGTAGTATTGGGTTTAACTCTCTTCTAAAAGTTCAGTAGAATTCTCCAGTGAAGCCATCTGTGTCAAGACTTTTTATGATTGGTAGTTTTTTGATGCCTTTTCCAATCTCTTCCTTTGTGATGATTTTGTTAAGATATTCTACTTCTCCTTGTGATAATTTTGACAGATGATATGAATCTAGAAATTTGTCCACTTCTTCTAGATTTTCAAATTTGTCACAGTACAGTCTTTCATAGTATTCTGCTTTGATACTTTTGATTTCAGTTGGATCTGTTGTGACTTCTCCCGTTTCATTTCTTATTTGGGTTATTTGTTTCCCATCCTGTTTTTCTTTTGTAAGTTTAGCCAGTGGCTTATCAATTTTATAGGTCTTTTCAAAAAACCAGCTGTTGGCTTTGTTAATTTTTTCAATTGTTCTTCTATTCTCTAATTCATTTAGTTCTGCTCTAATCTTTATTATCTGTTTTCTTCTGGTGAATGGGGGGGTTTCCTCTCTTGTTCTCTTTCTACTTGTTCAAGCTGTAGGGTTAATTCTCTAGTTTGGGCCCTTTCTTCATTAAAGATGTGTGCATTGATAGAGATAAATTGACCTCTGAGCATTGCTCTTGCTGCATCCCATAGATTCTGGTAATGCGTGTTTTCATTCTCATTTGATTCCATAAATTTATTTATTTCCTCTTTGGTTTCTTCTATAACCACGGATTTTTGAGCAAGGCATTGTTCAGTTTTCATGAGTTCAAATTTCTGTCTATGATTTTTTCTGCTGTTGATTTCAACTTTTGTGGCTTTTTTTCCCCCCCAGAAAACATACTTTGCAATAATTCAGTGGTTTGGATTTTGTTGAGACTTGCTTTATATCCTAACACATAGTCTATTCTGGAAAATGTTGTGTGTGCATTGGAGAAGAAGGTGTTCTTGTCTGTTGATGGCTTAGATGTTCTGTGTATATCAATAAGGTCTAGTTGGTTGATTGTTGCAATAAGATCTTCTGTATCTTTACTGAGTTTTCTTCTGGATTATCTGTCCAATACTGAAAGGGGAGTGTTGAGGTCTCCAACTGTTATTGTGAAGTAATCTATCTCATTTTTCAATGTTGTCAGTGTTTGCTCAATGTATTTAGATGCTCTGCTATTGGGTGCATAAATATTTAATATTTTTGTGTCCTGCTTATGTATTGAAACTTTAAGCAAAAGCGATCATCCTTATCCATGATGGTGGATCTTACATTAAAGTCTATTTTATCCGATATCAGTATTGCCACTCCTGCTCTTCTTTGTATGTTGTTGGCTTTGTATATATTTTTCAATTCTTTGATTTTCAGTTTGTTCATATCTTTGAGTCTTAGGCATATTTCTGTAAGCAACATGTATATGGGTCATGTCTTTTGATTCATGATATCACTCATTGTCTCTTTATTGGAGCATTCAGTCTGTTTACATTCAGTGTAAGTATTGATAGCTGTATGTTTTGTGCTTCCATTTTGATGCAGTTATTTTGTGTTGTTGTTTTCTATGTTTTTCTTAATATTCTGTTCTGCATGATTCTTCTTCATGGGTTGACTTTTCATCATTTTCGGTGTTAGTTTTGTGTTTGTTGAGACTCCTGAATTATGCTTCTTGTTTTGATATGTCACACTGTTACTTTGCTTTGCAGCTACTCCTAAGATCCCCGTTATTATTATAAGTTTAAACCAGACTTTAACTTCTAGATATCTTTTGAATTTCTTCTGCATCTGAAAGGGTTATATCTATTGTAATATGTCCCTCTTTTTAGTGTGGCAATGTCATATTTTTTGTGTTATGATCACTGGTTTCCTTCTTTTAATAATGTAGTTTTGATTCAGCTTTTTGACTTCCCTAAGTGAATAGGATTCTGGATGCTATATCCTGCATTGCCTGCTTAAGTATACACTTAATGCTTTTGTTTTTCTAAGCAAAGAGCTTCTTTCAGTATTTCTTGTAGTTTTGGTTTGGTTTCTACAAAGTCTCTAAGCTTCTTTAATCTGAAAATTTCTTAGTTTCACTGTCATATTTGAGAGACAATTTTGCAAGATATATAATTCTTGCTTGGACATTTTTCTACTTCAAGGCTTTGAACGTTTCATCCCATTGCTTTCTTGCCAAAATCATCTCTGTGGAGAAGTCAGACAAAAGCCTACAGGACTTCCCTCTGAATGCTAGCTTTTCCTTGAGCCTCACTGTCTTTAAGAGCATCTGTTTATGTGTCATTCTACTAAGCTTGATTATAATACATCTTGGTGTCTTTCTTTTGAGGTCTAGTTTTTCTGGTGTTCAAAACACATCTTAGGTACCTATATTTTCTTCTCTCGTAATTTCAGGGAAGTTTTCTGTCAGTAACTCTACAGCAATTCCCTGTATTTTCAACTATCCCTCCTTGTTCAGGAACTCCAGTTATTCATAGATTGTCTTATTTGAGTTCCACATGTTTCTTAATGCTTCTTCCCTTTTCTTATTTCTTTTCTCGGATTTCTCCTCATAAATGCTGATATCAGTTGCTCTATCCTCAGGGTCACTATGTCTGCCTGCCATCTCCTCATTTTCGCTCTTTTGGCTTTGGATTGAATTGTCTAATACTGTAATTTTGTTACTGATCTGGTGGCTTTCAGATCATTAATGTCCCATCAGTTCAAATAGCTTACTTATTTTTTTATTTTGTTCTGCTACATTTCATCTAATCTCTAGGAAGGTTCTTTATAATATAATTCTTTTGTACTTGACCTCTGATATTTTCAGAAAAGCTTCTTCATCAAGGAAATGTTTTGATTCTTTATTTTGGGAGTTTTCCAGAGCTATAGTGGATGGCTTCTGTAATGGTTTGCTATAGTTTGTTGTCTGCATGCCATCTAGAAGCTGTTTGATTTCTCTGGTGTTACCCCAACAGGAGCTAAGTGGGGAGTTGGTCACCAGCCATCATATGTACACTAGCGACTGGTCCCAAGTGGACTCTCTGGAGTGACAGTCTCTACCTCTTGGCTGGCAAAGATGGTGCCCTACTTATGGAGTTACTGGGGGGCCATCAGCTGACCCTATGATGTGGGTCAGTGAAGGGTCGAGCAAAAGCTGCTGGGCCTCTCAGCAGTCAGATATCCAGGTTTTATTTACAAGAATACTTTATTTCTAAGCATGCAGCTGTCCAGCTGCTGCCCCAAACAGTCAACCTCTCAGGTGTGGCAGGCCCCGTCTTCCTGCTAACAACAAAAGCACCTAATAGGCTGTTCCAAGATGCTATGATGTGGTGAAGACTGGGAGAGGTTAAGGCCTTCGAGCAGTCCCCTGCCAGGCCTCACTTGTGAATCTAGATACAAATTGCTTCAAATGCTGCTTTTCTGCTGGAAAAGCACTTGCCAGACAGGCTGCTCCTCTGCCTGAGAATTAGCCTCTGCAAAGGCCCCCAGCTGTGTGACTCTGCCTCCCAGCTGACCAAGATGGTGTCCTGGCTGATCTGCCCTTCCTGCAATGAAACAGCAAACAGTCTATGGCACAGCTCAGAAAAGAGAAGGTGGAGGGGCAGCGGTGCTCTCATTCAGCAGCCAGGCTCTCAACATGTGGCTATCCCATGGACCGTCTCTCTGCTGTGCCATACACTGCTTACTAAGCACCGCAGTTCAGTATGTTTGCCAGGTCATGCCCAGTCCCTGCCTCCTGAATAACAAAGAAGGCATCAGTACCTGAAGTTCTCTGATACAGTGAGTCAGCAGGAGGGCTATTCAGTGGCCATTAGCTCATCTTTGAGAGGGGTAGTTTAGTCCATTACTGGTACCTAATCAAATCTGACAATACTATGCCAGGTCCTAGGGCTCTCTGGGTGTCCACTGTTCCATTCAGTTATCATTCCAGGCCTTAGTTCTCAAAGGGAATTGAGAAGACATGTGCCTAATCCACCAACTTGACCCTGCTTAATGTAGTGACTTATTTCTTGACAACACCTTGACTTTCCATCCACATGGACATTCTAAATTTACACTCTTTATTCCCCCAAATGTTTTAAAGTGGTCTTCAGTTACAGATTGACATCTCTGGTTCCCTGTTTTCTATTTTTTGGTTTTATTTTACTTTTGCTGAGACCTTCTTTTTTAATGTTGAGAGTTACTAGATTATTGTTATTTTCTGTTTTACTTATTTTGGGGGGCGTCTTTGGTGCATTGGTGCAAGGGTATATTATGGTGCATGTGACTCCAACATCAAGTTCACTAATAAATATCTAGTGAACTTTTACAACAGTTTTGAAACTGTCCTAGATGCTTTGGATACAGTAATGGGGGGTGAGGGGAGGCTGGGCAAAGCTTTAATTCTCACAGAATTTCCACTGTAGTGAGGACAATAACAGGTAATAAACTAAGAACTCACCTTCTGGAACCAGAGGAACTCAGGCTGACTACACAGATGTTAAGAGTTCTGTAACACCACAGGAAGCTTTTGAGCTATGTGAGTGTGGGGATTGGGCATGTGGTATGATGTGTTCTACATAGATCACTGACTGAAGACTGAAGACAGAATTGATTATGGGGTGGAGGCTGCAGTGTTGATGAAAGGCCTTACAGTGGTCTGTTTGAGAGGACTAGGGCTTGGGCTTGGGTGATGGTGTCGGAGATTGAGAAGCAAGAACCAGTTGGGACTGTGGTTATGTTAGGAGGTGGGGGATGGGACAGAGAAGACGAATGAACCTACCACATTTTCTAAGAATCCCATCTATTGTTTGTCACTACTTTAAAAAGCCTTGGTAAAATCTTCACAAGAGAAGGCTGAAGAAACCCCAGCAATACTGTAGATTCATTATTCCCAGAGAAATCTCACTTTTTAATAGAATAAAATGTGGTTGAAGGTTCCTGGGTTTTGAACTAAGTGGGTTTGGTTTCTACAATACCTGAAGATATGCATGAGCAAGAGCAAGCATGCTTATCTGTCATGTGCTCCCTCAAGGGAGACACAGGTGCTGAGTGAGGATTTCCAAGTATGATGCATTTACAACATGTGTGGAGTCAGTATAGTGCTAAAAATTGGGTGTACCCATATGAATAACACAATCAGCCCCTAGATTGCACAGTCTGTGGAGGAGAACGACTCATGAGCTAGAAATGGTTATTATTGTAGTGTGGGTAGTCCTTTTGGCACTGTGCCTGCTCTGTAACCTCCCCCGGGGGGAGGCTGGGCCTGTGATGGGAAACAGAGGGCAGAGAAGCAGATATCTGGAAGGTGGCCCCTTAAGCTGAACATTTAAGGATAAATTCCCTGTAATGATTTTCAAACTTCAAGGTACATGTGAATCACCTGGAGATACTGCTACAATACAGCCTCTGATTCGCTAGGTCATGGGTGGAGCCTGAGACTCTGCATTGCTCTCAGGTGAGGCCTATGCTTAGTCCACGTTTTAAATAGCAAGGGTGGTTATTAAGTGTGTGTATGGGGTGGGGGTATAAGTTAAAGAGGCAGACTCCACACAAGCAAACTGCAAGAGTTCAGGAAGCCTGACCTGGGAGTTTTGGAGAGGCAGGCTGTGTAATTAGTTCTAGATCACAGAACTGAAGCAGGGAGGGTGGCAACAAGATACAGAACTCAGATATAAAACTAGGAGGCTGCAGCTCCTAGTCATCCTTTCAAACCCTTCTATGTCTACCACTGGTGCAAATCTTGCGCTAAGAGCACTGCATGTTTTTAGAGGAGTGCAGTAAGCCATATACCTGAGGTTACCCTTGAAGAAGTCAATCACTGAGCACTCATTCTGCCTGGTCAATACTCAGGAGCAGCTTTGCAAGAAACAAACCTCTTTTAAAATGACTAGCCTGACCTAACAGTTTCACTCCTGTCCAGAAGAACTGAAAGTGATTTGGTTACCCCTATACCAGTATTCATTACAACATGATTCACAACAGCCAAAAGGTAGAAACAACCCAACTGTCCATCAAGAAATGAACAGACAAACAAAATGCTGTATACTATACAATGAAATATTATTGTCATTGTGTACTGGCAAGTTGATTCCAACTCACAGTGCTCCCGTGTGACAGAACAGAACTGTTTCACCCAGTTTTCTGGGCTGTAATTGTCACAAAAGTAGATTGCTAGGTCTTTCTTCCATGGAGCCACTGGGTGGGATTAAACTGTTAACTCACCAGTTAGCAGCCAAGAGCTTAACCATTCAGGCCACCGTGGCTCCTCAATGTACTCTTACTCGGTCATAAAGAAAAATGAAGTTGTGATATATGTCAGTAAGTGGATAAATCTTGAAAACATTATGATAAGTGAACTAAGTCAGACATGAAGGGATGAGTATTATCTGGTCTCATTCATATGAATTATCTAGGATAGACAAATGCATTCTGAGACAAAGTTTACTGGTGGTTACCAGAAGCAGGTGGGAAGGGGAAAAGGGGAGATATTATTTAGGGAGTACTGAGTTTGCGTGATGATAAAATTTGAAACTTGGGTGGGTAATGGTTGCACAATATGGTGACTATAATTGTCACTGAATTATATGCATAAAAATAATTGAAATGGAAAATATTTTGTTATGAATATTTTACCACAGCAATTCCTTTTCTAAAGAGACTAGTCTGTTCATTAGGAAGTTTATGTGTCGCGCAAGTAGAACATCTGACTTTTACTTGTTCGTGCACTTTCCTGGACTCACTAAATATAAGCGCACCTTATTTCTAAGTATTTAGTGCTGAATGTATACCATGTTTTTTTATCATCTACCCATTTCTGTCCAGTTGATTCCAAATCATGGCCACTCCATGTGTTACAGAATGGAACTGCTCCATACGATTTTCTTGTCTGTAATCTTTACGGAAACAGATTGCCAGGCTTCTCTTCTGTGATGTCACTGGGTGGACTTGAACAACCAACCTTTAGGTTAGTAGCTGAGAGTAAACTGCTTGCACCACCAAGCTTTTACCGTTTAGGTATTACATAATACGCATTCACTCTGTCCACCTCAACTGATGTTTTAGAAATATGTATGTTTAAACTGTGGTCTTATAAAAGGTCACAAAATTTATGTGCTTTCTCATTTTAATCTGTTAGAATTCCCAGTTGAACCCTGACCACTACTGCAGGGACACGTTTCAAGAAAAGATGCTGAAAAGACTGCCTGCCTTTTTTTAAGGGTCATGCATTTGTTAGACTTTTATTTCATTCATTCATTTCTTTTACTCATTCAGTCAACAGATATTTATTAAGCACCTTCTATGTGTCATAAGCCAGGCAGATTTTGGAAATACAAGTGTGAATTTGCCTGAGGGGTGGGCAGTGCAAGCTGGAGGACGATGGAGGCCACTGGCCACAGTTCATCTCTGGTTTGGTTTGCAGTGAGCTGAGGAAGGAATTCCCTTCAGTACAGCAGAGTCAAGGAAACTTGTAATTACAGTGTTTATTAGGACCAATTACAGAGCCAAAAGAATCACATAGTTAAAGCAACAATGAAATAAAAAAAGAATTAAGCAAAAACCACAGATTAAAAAGCTATGCATTAGCCTGGCTATTACAAGACCCACGAGACAGAAGTTACATGATTGAAATCTCTGACTCAAGACTTGAGACTGCCTAGCGTTTTTCTCAGGGAGAGACTGAGTAAATCTTCCCTCCTCTTAAGACTTCTTCTTCCTCTTCCTGCATTAGTGCACACTCAAAGAGACAGCTCTGCAGAGCTGAAAGAGTATAGGATTTTGAGTGAATCAGACCTAGCTCAGCCACCCAGTACCTCTATGAATTGGACAAATCACTTAACCCAAGGATCCTCAGTTTACTCATCTGTAAAACAAGAATAATAGTGCTTATTTTGCAGGGTTGCTGTATAAGAGAAAAATAATATTTGTATGTGTCTAGCTCAGGAGTCTTAGTAGCACAGTGGTTAAGAGCTTGGCTACTGATCAGAAGTTAAGCAGTTTGAATAAACCAGCCACTCTTGTGAGGCAGTTCTACTCTGTTCTGTAGATTCACTTGAGTCACAATCAGCTCCATCCCAAAGGGTTTGGTTTATGGTTTATGTTTAGCACAGACGGATAGGTAGTAGAATTTTCTCCACCCATTCAGGAGACCTGGATTCAGTTTCCAGCCAACACATCTCATGGGCAGCTACCATCTATCAGCTAGTGGAGGTTTATGTGTTGCTCCAGTGCTGAACAGGTTTCGGAGGAGCTCCTGGACTAAGATGAACTCAGAAGAAAGGCCGAAGGATCTACTTCCAAAAATCACCAATAAAAACCCGTAAATGGTTCAATTCCGTTGTGAATGGGGTCACCATGAGTCAGGGTTTGATTTGATAGCAGCTAAACAACAAAAGTACGTAAGTTCTCAGAGAAGTGTAGCTGTCAGCCAGCACCAGACTAAGCATGAGACAAAAAGGGCAATGACACAGATTCTGTTTTTATTTTGCTGTTTTATTCACCACAGATGTTTTGGGACTCACTGTTCTTTATTGTGTAGTATTCTATAGTGTGCATTTACCACATATTGCTTATCTATTCATAGCTTGATGGACACTTGTTTCCATCTTTTTGCTATTATTGTAAATAGTGCTGTGATGACCATAGGTGTGTATGTGCATCTTCCTGTCTTTTCTGTTAGATCTCTAGGGTACATCAAGAAGTGAAATTGTTGTATCATAAGGTAACTGTATTCATAATTTTAAAGAAGTCATCATATTGTTTTCCATAGCAGTTGTACCATTTTGCATTTTCAGTAGCTGCAGATAAGGGTTCTAATCTTCCCAAATCCACATCAGCATTTTTTGTTTTCTGTTTTTTTGATCATTGCCATTTTAGCAGGGATGAAATGGGATCTTACTGTATCTCTCTAATGGTTAATGACTTCGAAAATTTTTTCATGTATTTGTTGTCTACTTCAATGTCCTCTTTGGTGAAGTGTGTTCATCTCCTTAGCACATTTTTAATTGAGTTGCCTTTTGTTCTTGAGTTGTTATGGTTTTATACACATTTTGGAAATTAGACCCTTATCATATGTATCATTCCAAGATCTTTTCCCAGTCTGTAGGCTCCCCTGTCACTCTTTTGATAGTCTTTTGATGAGCTTAAATACTTATTTTTTATGGTTTCAGTGATCTAATTTGTTTTCTGCTGTTCAT
Source organism: Heterohyrax brucei (assembly GCA_028571685.1). NCBI lineage: Eukaryota > Metazoa > Chordata > Mammalia > Hyracoidea > Procaviidae > Heterohyrax > Heterohyrax brucei. Next base: position 37,745,745 of record CM053157.1, on the reverse strand, counting down.
ACACTTGTACTTGTGTTTGATAACCTATCTTTACAAAAAATTAGGTCTCATTGTTTTGTCCCTATGTTTTCTTTCATGAATTTTATAGTTTTAGGTTTCACATTTAGGTCTTTGATCCTTTTTGAGTTAGATTTTTGATATGGTACAAGATATAGATCCTGTTAGAACTTGAGTCTTAAAAGAATGAAGGAGGGCATGAGCTTATGGACTCTAAGATCATTTGTATACGAACCAAGGGCAGCTGCACAAGTGGAGAGACATATGTATGGAGGAACTTGGTGGATGTCCTTTGGCCTGGAAGAATGCTCAGGGGAGGTGATGCGACAGATGCAAAGGACAACTGCACTCACTCTGAGGAGAGGGAAGCAGGAAGCCAGTTTGCTAGAGCTTGGGCAGTCTCCAAAGCATGACACAAGGAACCTAGGCTTTCTGGAACATTCTAGTCTGAGCACATGCTTTCATCCCAAATCGACAAAGAAAAATCCACAAATCATTGAGAAACAACCTAAATCTTTAGGCATACAATGCAGCTGACTTCAACTCTGTGCTTTTATTCCTTCTTTGGCACTGAAAAAACATAACCACAAACCAAACCATTTGTCTTCATGTCTATTCTAACTCTTGTCAATGCCATGGGTGCAAGAGTAGAACCATACTCCATAGGATTTTCAAGGTTCTGATTTTTTAGGAACAGATCATCAGGTATGTCTTTCAAGGTGCCTCTGAGTTTATCTGAACCACCAGTGTTTCACTTAGTAGTTGAGCGTTTAACTGTTTGCACTACCCAGGACTCTTTCTACCAGTATGGTGGATATTAGTAACAGAAGTTGCATTGTAGGATGATGAGAAGGTGGAATGAAGTAGTACTTGCATGTGCTTAGGATAATGGTAAGATCTCAGTGTCATCTAGAGATGGTGTTATTCCAGAGAATGTGGTGATGTTCACATCACCCCACCAACATAATTTAAATTTCCATGGATACACATGTTCCACCTCTCCAAGATTCCACTTTCTCCACAGCTGCCTCCCTTACTACATCATGTCACATCCTGTCCCCAGCACCACCTTCCACCCAGGCATTGCTCTCATGTGCAGCCATTTGATTTGGGAGTTTTATTTTACTTATTAATTATTATTATTACTTTGTTTTCCCTTGTCTCCAGAGCAAACTTGCAAAGGCCTAGTAGCAAAGTATACCAAGAAAAGTTTCTCTGTCCTTGGGAAGCAAGGATCAAGGTGATTAAGTTTTCTTTATGTGTTAATGTCTGTGTTGTTTTCTTCTGTAACTCACCTGAAGAAAATGTTGGGTTCCGTGAGGTTGTTGTTGCCAGTTGTTGTTGAGTAGATCCCCAAATCATGGCAACGTGGCCTTCGGAACATAACCATGTCAATAAGTGAGATGTGTACTGCTTCCTTCTCTGAGTCTTGGGTTTCCTTCTTTCTCTTTTGTTAAGATGGGTAGAGACCAACAGTTGTATTTTAGATGGCTACTCACAAGTTTTTAGGATCCCTGACACTTTTAACTTCTCACTGTTGTGATCCACAGGGTTTTCCTGGGCTGCTTTACTGAAGCAGATCTCCAGATCTTTCTCATCCATCTTAGATGGGAAGTTCTGCTGAAATTTGTCCAGCATCATCACAATACAAAAGCTTCCACTGAAACAACCTAAGTGCCCATCAACAGATGAATGGATAAACAAATTACAGTTCATAAAACAAAAGAATACTATGCAATGTTAAAGAACAATGACAAACCCATGAACTATCTCATAAAATGGATGAATCTGGAGGCATTGTGCTGAGTGGGACAAGTCAGTCACAAAAAGACAAGTGTTGTACAAGACCAGTATTATAAAAACTCAAGAAAATGTTTACACACGGAAGAAAAAAAAAAGATTTTGGATGGTTACAATGGAAGGGAGTGGTGGGTAGGGGAAATCACTAATAGATAGTAGACAGATGTTAACTTTGGTGAGGGAAAAGACGACACAAAATACAGGGGAAGTTGGCACAAGTTGACCAAAGCATAGGTGTGGAAGCTTCCTAGATACATCCAAACACCTTGAGGGACAGAGTTACTGGGGATGAGGGCTGGGGAATTATGATATCAGGGGATATCTAGAACAACTGGCATGACATCCTACTTTGGTGAGTAGTGCCTGGGATCTTAAAAGCTTGTAGACAGCCATCTAAGATACATCTACTCATTCCATTGCATCCAGAGCAAAGGAGAATGAAGAAAATCAAAGACACAAGAAAAATATTAGTCCAAAGAACTAATGAACCACAGTCTCTGCCAGCCTGAACCTGGCCATCACCACTGACCACTCTGACAGGAACCATAACTGAGGGTCCAGGAGAGAGACGAAGAAAACTGTTGAACAAAATTCAGGTTTACCAAAACATATCAGACTTATTGGTCTGGCAGAGATTGGAGGAAGCCTTCAGACTATGGCTCCAGAACACCATGCTAACTCAGAACTGAAGCCGCTCCTGAAGTATATACCTTTCAGCCAAAGATCAGAAAGGTTTGTAAAATAAACAATAATGCATAGAGGAAAAATGATTTTTAGTTCAATCAAGTATATGATACCAAATGAGCCACACCTGCACAGAAGCAAAGAAGAGAAAGTAGGAAGAGACAGGATAACTGGATGAATGGATATGGGAAACCTGGGGTGGAAAGGGGGAGACTGCTGACACGTTATGGGAATTGCAAACAATTTGCGTATAAATTTTTGAATGAGAAACTAATTTGTACTATAAAATTTCACCTAAAGTACAATAAAATTTAAAAAAGCCTCCACCAACCAATGGGTGGCTGCATATGAAGAGCATCAGCTGGGATCAAACCAGCATCACCTGGATGAAAGGTGAGGATTCTACCGTTGAACCTCCACTGCCTCCCGGTCTCCTGGGGAGGGTAAAGGAATTCTGTTACACTATGGGCTGCCTTCTGAGTGGTCTTGGAGAGATCTGGGACACCATTCAGCTGCTCAGAGACAGGTCAAATCAGAAGAGCTCAACACAGTGGATGCCTCCTAGAGAAAGATGCTGAGATGTAGATTCAGGGAAGGCTACTCCCCAGGTGCCAGCTGGCCATGGCATGATGAGCCCAGGAGGTCTGGTAACATTATCTAAGTGGGAGGGTCTGGTACCAGGCTCCTCTCTGATTGATCATTTGGGAGGAATCTGTCTTCTGTAGGAGTCCCTGAATGGTACAAACAGTAATACACTTGGTGGCTAACTGAAAGGAGATTCAAGTTCACCCAGAGGAACCTCAAAAGAAAAGTCTGGTTTTCTACTTTCAAAAAGTTAGCCATTGAAAACCCTGTGGAACACGGTTCTATTCGGACATATGTAGGGTCATCATGAGTCAGAATGAGCCAGTGGCAACTAGTTTAATTCATGAGTTTAAAAGAACTTCTCATGTAGGATCCACAGGAGACACTGAGGAACAGAAGGGACTGTATCTTCCTATGACTCTTCTTATGGAAGGTCTGACACATGGCTGTGGCACCAAAGGGCCCCTCAGGGTAAGCTCTTCTAAGGAGAAGCTTGCTCCCCTGTTACTCACAGCTTGTGGGTCTGTCCTACCCAGTCTACACGGTAGTATGGGGGCCTGTGGGCTGATCTTAAACTCATCTACTCTGCTCATTGTGCAGCCCTCACAAGGGAAACGTACAGTAGGCCGTTGGTTATACTTGCAGGATTGAAAATGACTTTTTGGGTAGTGATGCAAATGTCCAGTGCTGTCCTGACCCATCTGTTTATGTGGGAGTATTACAGGGTGTGTGGTCCATGAAGCAGCTGTCGTACCATCAGGGTTACTTTTATCCCACGCTTTTCAGTAGGAGGATTAATGACTGATTCTCTCCTGCTTCCCTTTCCTAGTTAATCCAGAGTCATAAAGTGCCTTAATGTGAGGCCACATGCACCCCAGACAGTGGGTAAGTCTATGTAAGGATAGCCTCTGCCAAGCCCACTGACATGGGTCCACCCCAGAATGAGCTCAGATCTGAGCATCGTTCTGAGTGGTGCCCCTGTAAAGGTCTCATCTCCTCTTTCCCTTTGGCTATCCGAGGGGCCAAGTTGTTGTCCAGTGATTTCTGGAACTCCACTCTGTAGAGTCCCTCATTCCCAGGCTGCCGACCCAGAAACCATGCCTTGTCTTCTGAGCTGGTGCCAAGTGCTTTGTCATCAACCCTCTATCCTCAGACAGCATTGAAATCAAAGGATAGGGCCACACACTCAGGGCAGAGTGTTGGTGCACGGTCACAGCAACCTATTATTAAGAACAGGACGCCAAGGGTGTTATTTTGCAGCTGCTTGCAACTGGAAGACAGCACGGTTTTATTTTCAGGGCCATTCATCGTTTACGAAAGGATGTTTGGAAGAAGAACTTGTTATGTATCATTTCCAAGCTGTTCAAATGAAGATGCCAGGAAAGAGCGGGAGAAATGGAGCAGGAAGTTTTTTTTTTTTTTGTAAGGACAGTGTTGCCAGGGAAACTCAAGTTGTTGTAGAGCTCAGGGGTAGGAACATAAGTTAGGAAACTCTGGACTTCCTTTCAACAGATTAGATATAAAAGATGGTACCCTGCCTCTGACACCCACATGTCAATCAATCCCATGTGACTGGAGCTAATATACGAGAAGGGGACACAGACATCCTGGTACTGAAAGCTGTGAGGAGAAAGACTGCCACGCTGGTTCACAGATGGATTTTATTAGGTAGTTGTTATGGGTTGTCCTATATCTCATAACAGTGTATGGGATACAATGTATGGGATAACAATGACCTGTATCCCCCAAAGCGATATATTGAAGTCCTAACCTTCAGTACCTATGAATGCAGCCTAATCAGGAAATAGGGTCTTTGAAGATGTTACCGGCTAACATGATGTCGTGCTGGAGTAGAGCGAATCCTAATTCTGTAAGACTTGTTAAAAGAGGAGAAGAGACACACAGATGAAGAGAAATCAAGGGACGATGGTCACGTGAAGACGGAGGCAGAAACTGGAGTGATAAACAAAGAACACCTGTGATCACCAGAAGCTGGAAGAGACAAGAAAAGATTCTTCAGATGGAGCATGGAGCCTTCAGAGAAGGCCTGACCCTGCTGACGTCTTGACTTCAGTCTTCCAGCCTCCAGAACGGGGAAAGGATAAACTCCAGTTTAACTGTGCTAAGCCACCCAGTCTGTGGTGTTTTATTATGGCTGGACTAGGAAACTAACACGGCACTCATAAATCGATGGCACCAGTCTATGATGCTGGGTCCTTTCTCTGCTGTCAGCTGCAGTCATTTCGTATAGAAGAAGGGCTAAAGTTTCAGAGTAAAGAGCCGTTGGAGAACAAGGAGCAGGCTTCAACAGCAATACCCAAGACCACATAAGACCTTGAAAACAATTCTCTCCCCTAAGCCCATGAGCAGCAGCTTGGGAAACATGTGTGGCCCTAAGTCACGTGTGTTTCCTATTTATTGAGTGCCACTGAGCACCAGTCCATTCTCTCTGTTCCATACCCTTCTTCCCTGGTGATTGTGCTGGGTTCCCATTTTATAACTGAGAAAACAGAAGACCAAACTTATACAATTCAAGACACCAGATTAGGGTTTGAACTTATGAACACTATGCCTCTTCCTTTTCTTAAATTTGCCTATATTCTGTCTCTGTTCACCTCCCCTCTTATTCTTTCTCCTGGCTCCTTTTTCTGTCTCTTTCCTTTCCCACCTCCTTTTCTCCTTTTTCCTCATTATCTCCTCCTCCCATTTCCAGTTTAATCCATCAGCATTTAACCCAATCCCACATATATTGACACTCTGAGGGAAATAGGCAAATCGAGATGCAAGAATATTCTCCATAACCCTGGGAGCATTCACATATGCTTACTAAATTACATGAAAGTCTTTGTGCTGTTTTTCACTGACATATTGGATGAAGTGAATATTATATTCATCTCTCTTTGGTTGGTTTTCATATCCATAGAACTTTTAATCAATATTTCAACTGAACCTCACTAATGCTCAGCTCAGGGAGAGAGACTGCTGCTGAGGATGGGGTAGGGAAGAGGAGGGTCAGGAAAGTATGAGAAAAGTAAGAAAAGAAAGAGAAGCAAAAAGGAGAGCTGGGGAGGGGAGAGAGCAAGAAGAGAAAGGAAGGAGAGGGCAAGGGAAGTTGGGGAGGGCAAAGGAGGGAGAGGACAGAAAGAGAAAGGGTAAAATGCAGAGCCATCTTGGATGAGAAATGTCTCCAGAATTGTTGAGTCCCTGAGTAGTGCAATTAGTTAAACCACAAAGTCACATTCACAGATACCAGTGATTAAGATGTCAACATATCTTTTAGGGGGAGGGACACACTTCAATCCCTTATGGAAAACAGGGAGAAGTGGGGAGAAACTAGCTGGGATTTAAAATTTCCCAGTGACAACTCCTAAATAGGCATGATTGCATTCTTTGAGATCAGCCACAATGACACCATCACATCAAATCCCATCAGTGAAGGGCCATTGGATATAAGTGACAAGAGGAACTTTGAAGACACAATTTGGTTGAAATCCTTATGCATCCTAGACTCGTTTTACACAGGAGCAAACTGAGGTCAGAGAAGTAACATGCCTTGTCCGGTGAGTAGTGGCCGGTCTTGAAGCAGGACACAGCTGTTCTCACTGTGCCCTAGTGCCCTCAGCTTGCTGCCTTCTGCGTTTGGGTCAGGTAGCCACACTCCAACCTTGTCTCTTGGGAGGCATCCTTACTTTTTTGTTCCATGGGTCCCTTTGGAAGTCCAGTGAAGGCTATAGACCCCTTCTCAGAATAACATTTTTAAATGCATAAAATAACATTCACAGGATGACAAATGATACAAATTATATTGAAATGCATATTGAATCATAATTTTGAAAAAGCAGTATATGTACTTCTTCATGTTAATGTGTTACATAACAAAATGTCAACTCAAAATGAATTTAGAAGTAGTGATGAGCATAAGCAGAATTTTGAGATCCTGTGCCAACAGTAACATGGTCTAAAATACCTGTGAGATTTGATGGGCGATAAAATCACAGGTGTTGCTGAGGCTGCTGTAATTTGCCACCTTCATTCAGTAAAGGAAGAGAATGTTAAATTTCAGTTGGTGAAAACAAAGATACAATTTTTGCCCATCCCAGTTCATTCATGAACCCAGAAGAGTTCCTTCTCTTTGTTCTACAGCAACCCCCAAGCCTCCAGCAGCAGGGGACAGGGGAATGGAAAAAACTTTCACCTTGTTCTAAGCTGCAAATCACACGGGAAGGTTCAGCTGTCAAAGAGGAATTCTGCCATTTTCCTCTCTTTCTGTTGTTCTATAAAACAAGGCTAAGTGACAAGCATTTCAGAGGAGGTAATTTTCTCTCAAGCACTCTCTTTATTTACCTGAATATTAAATTCAGAGATACTGTAGTCTCTCAAAGGGAACTCGTGGGTGGAACATTTTTTTAAATGTCAAATCTGAAATGAATCTGCAGAACACAAGTCTGCATTAGGCAACAGCAGCCTGTCCTCAGGGCTAAATGCAAAGGTACAGACAAAGCCCTTTATTGTCATTGTTTGCATAACATTTTCATGTTTGCAGAGTTGGGAGGTTGTCAAATTTTGAGGGTATTTTTGAGGCTGTTTTGTTCTTTCCTGCGGTCACATTTATTCCTCCTCCATCTTCTGCTGACGGTTCTGTCAAGCCCTCACCAGGTCCTCAAAGAATATATCCCGTCTAGGAGGCTAGTCCCAACATCTGGTGGTAGAAACCTGCTGTTGGAACTGTCCTGTTCTCTGCCCCCTCCTTTGATCTTCTGAACCTTTTGTCCTCAACCCAGGAAAGCAGCCAACCCCATGACTTCTACAGTGTGGAAATGAGACCCCCGTGGCTCTAGGCACAGTCTTCTTTCTTAGACTAATTCAGATACGAATCGAGAGGAGACATACATCTCTCCTTCTGAAGCCATAAACACCAAAAGTTTTGTAATACTGGAGCACCATTAATGATCTTGTTACAGAGAAAGCATTAGACTCAAAAACTGAAAGAGACAGAATCCCGATGACATTCTGTGAGCCCAGATCCAGCTCTTCCTAAGTCCTAGATTCTAGACTCTTAAATTCCCTGAGTAATGAGTTTCCTGTGCGACTTAAGCCAGTCTGAGTTGGTCACTGCTACTTACAAGTCAAAGAATCTTGATGATTATGTTTCATCATAATGCTATCTAGGATTAAAACTCTGTCTTTAATAGAATGTTCTGTCCAGAGTTTCAGAATCCATCAGAAAAAAGTAAGGTAACTCACAGGTTCAGGTGGCTACAGCTGGGCTCACGTCGTACAAATACAAAATCAGGATAATCATCCTCTGTTTATAAGTTTACAAGGAATTCTTACATCCATTATTCTCCTTGGACATCACTCCATTTTCCATTGCCATAGTGTTTTTCCCTGTGAGGCTGTAGAGGAATGAAATTCTTCACACCTTTCTTTTGAACTGTTGAGGAGTTAACTATGTCCCCCCAAAAGACGTGCAGAAGTCCTAACCTCTGGATCTGTGGAAATGACATTGTTTGGAAATAGGGATTTGGAGACGTTAACAGGTCAAATCAACATGAGGTCATACTTGAGTAAAGTCCTGATTCAATATGAGTGATATCCTTGTAAGAGATAAGAGACACAGCGACACAGTCAGACAAAGATGACAGGGTAAAGCTCTACCAGTCAAGGAATGCTGGGAGAGGTGCATGGATCAGGTTCTCTCAGACAGCCTCGAAAGGACTCAGTATGGCCAACACCTTGATCTCCGGCTCTCAGCCTCTAGAATTGTGAGACAATAGATTTCTGTTTTTATAAGCCACCCGGTTTGTGGTAGTTCATTACTAGAAACCTAAGAAATGGAGACATAAACCTTCCCCAGACACACATCAGGGACAGTCAGTTGTAAACTCAGGTCCATGCCAGGCTCCTCCCAGAAGTGGGTCCACAGTCACCTGGCAGCAGGCAGTTCTCAGCTTTTGTGTAGTCAGGGAGCATTCCCCCATCCTTGTAAACTTCTGGGAAGATGCTTGTCACTTCCCCAGGAAGCAGGAATGTTGGGAGAAGCAAGACCTAGGTCTTTCCATCCCCAATAACGATGATGATAAGGCACTTTCTGGAATTCTCACTGAGTAGCTTGGATTCTCCTGGACCTTACAAAACTGCAACCTGATGCCATGCCTTTTCTTCAGCATTCCCAAGAGCTGAGGCTGTGAAGCGGACTGAACAAATACCTACCCAAGAAACCCTCGTTGCTTCTTGCTTCTCTGCACAACTGAGAGGGAACAGGCATAATCCGATGTGCGTTGCAATCCTTTGGTAAAAGGAGTTTCTTTATGTGGCCTTTTACCTTGATTCTTTGGAAAAACAGCTTGAGAATTTTTTTTCCTCTATGCCTCAAGAAATTATCTTTGCCCTGTTTTTTCTACTCCAGAGAATTTGCTGCTTTTTTCTAGGCTGATTGATATTTGCTGTATAAACTGTAAACAAGTTGATAGCTCAATATGTTTTTGTTTGGCCCTGGGCTGCAGCCTGCCTGGTCTATTTTATCTAGTCTTGACCAATCCCTGCAAGGTGCATAAAATGTTGAATCAACATATTATATATAGACTATGCAAATGAAGTGACAATGGATTATGCAAATGAAGTGGCTATGGTCCACCAAGAGGACTGATCAGTTTGCTGTCCTGCTGGGAAGACAAAGCCTTGAAATTAACGAGTTTGCTTATATAAAAAAACAAACCCACTGCCATCAAGTCGGGTCCAACTCATAGCAACCCTACAGGTCGGAGTTGAACTGCCCCATAGTGTTTCCCAGGAGTTGCCTGGCAGATTTGAACTGCTGACTTTTCAGTTAGCAGACATAGCACTTAACTGACTATGCTACCAGGGTTTCCTTGCTTATATATTCAGGTCTGTTTTGTCCTGTAGGGTCGCTGTAAGTTGGAATCAACTCTACAGCAGTGGATTTATTTGTTTGTTTTGCTTATGTATGCAGATAAGCCTGCAGAGGCTTCAGAAGGAAGAAGGAAACAAAAACGAGAAAAGGCATGAGAGAGCCTAGAAGAGTAAGTGCGGGGATGAGGCATCTCCAAAAAGAGCAGTAACGTGGATCAAAGGCTGTATCCTTGAAGACAGAGAGAGATCCTGAAGGAGTCCTGGAGCAGAACTGGCTGCAACAGGCTCAGAAGAGTTTCTGCAGCAGGAACTATAATGAGGATGTTAACCTGATGCTAGAAATGTGGCTAAGACAGCTGAACAAAACTGCTGCACTGGTTATCAGCTGGGAAGGTTAGCACTGATGAGGTTAAAAATGGACTGGCCCATTTTGAGGAGGCTGAGAGAAGGCCTATCCTGAGGCGGCTGAGGAGGGGCCTACATGGCCGAGAAGGGGCATGCACAGCAGAGACAAGGGTCTGCTTGCTTGCATGGCCAAGAGATACTAAGAGAGCTGTCCACCACTGAAAGGAGGGATGTGCTGTCTGCTTCGGGAAACCTTCCAGATTTATCTACATGTAAATAGCCTATTGACCCTGATCCCAAATTGTACTCCATTATTTCCTTAATAAACAGTTTAACTCTGAGTATAGTCTGTGAGTTTTTCATGGTCATTGCAAGGAATTACCTAACCTAGCAGAGAGATATTTCTGAACTCTACCTCATAAGGATCAGTTTTGGGCTAATGGTGATTCTCTTTCCTCTTCCTGAAGTTAGAGGACTTCAGACCCTACTAGAAGTTTTCAGACCCCCACATTAGACCATACCAGAAGCTGTTTGCAGTACCTGGGTTATGTAATGCAACAGTCAGTGGACTCTTAAGTCATCATGAGCATTGTTTCTTTACCATTTCATCTCACACCAGCTCCTCATCATTGTCTTTTACAAATACTCATTGATGTCAGGTCATGATTATTTCCAATGATGGCCAATTTGGAGCTGGCTTTATAATCAAATATTCTCTACTGTTCCCACTGCTGATAAACCTTCAAGTCTGAATCACAAAGTGGAGCACGAATGAAACCTAATAGATTAGCACTGGTATAAAACTGAGGCTACCGGGCAATTCTGTCCACTATGTCTCCTAAATAGCTAATTTCAGGCACCAGGCAGAATCTTGAGGAGGAAAGTGAAAACTCTTCTCAATCAATCACTATTAGATTCTCAGAATAAGATGACAAAAATCAGGCAGCTCTTACTCCCTTTATTAAAATATGTGAAAAAAGATTGGAGATGAAAGATACATATTTTTGCTTCTGGGAAAAAACAATGCCACGTTACAGCAATGAACTCACTGGAGGAGACCAAAGGGAAAGGTGCTTGTGGAACCTGAAATGCACAAGAGTTCTCATGATAAAAGTCCACTGGTGGCACAAATGGTTAAGCACTTGGTTACTAGCCGAAAAGTTGGCAGGTTGAGCCCCTCCAGAGGCTCTTGGGAAGAAAGGCCTAGTTACCCACTTCCAAGAGATCACAGCCTTTGAAAATCCTGTGGAGCAGCTCTACTGTGCACACGCAAAGTTATCTTGAGTCAGAACTGACTCAACAACTAGTTTGTCTTGGTGTAAGAGTTTCCATGATTCCCCAAGGTTAGGCTACACCATTCTGCCCAAATATCCTGACAGAGAAAGGCCTTTGGGAGCTCCTAGGAGTCCTTTTCAAAGAAAAATTTCCACCCAAGTACTCAGGTTCCATAACAATAATAAGGACAGTTAATTCTTTTCCTTTTCTTTTTCCTGATTGTACTTTAGATGAAGGTTTACAGAGCAAATCAGTTTCTCATTAAACAATTAACATATGTGCAGTTTCGTGGCATTGGTTGCCAACCCCATAACATGTCAATGCTCTCCCCTTCTCAACACTAGGTTCCCCATTACCAGCTTGTCTGTCTCCTCCTGCCTTCTAGTTCTTGTCCTTTAGCTGGTGTGCTCATTTAGTCTGGTTTTGTTTCATGGGCCTGTCTAATCTTTGGCTGAAGCATAAACCTCAGGAGTGATTTCATTGCTGAGCTACAGAGGTGATCAGGGACCATACTGTCAGAGTTTCTCTAGTCCCCGTCAGACAAGTCAGTCCGGTATTTCTTCTTCTTCTTTTTTTGTGAGTTAGAATTTTGTTCTACATGTTTCTCCAGCTCTATGCAGGGCCCTCCACTGTGCTGTCAGAGCAATTTCCGGTGGTAGCTGTGCTAAACTCAGTCTGGTGGAGGCTGTGGTAGCTGTGGTCCTGAGTCCTTCGGACGAATCTCTCCTTTATGTCTTTGGTTTTCTTCGTTTTCCCCTACCCCACATGCAGTGAGACCAGGGGAGTATCTTAGATGGTCATTCACAAGTTTTTAAGACGCCAGACACTGCTTACCAAAGTAGAATATAGAACATTTTCTTTACAAACCTTGATGCCAATTGAGCTAGATATTCCTGGAGACCACGGTCTCTGCAGTCCTTGTCCCAGTAACTTGGTCCTTCAGTGAGTTTGGATATGTCTCTGGAGTTTCCGTGACCTTACTTGGGACAAGTTTGTCTGGCTTCCCAGCATTGTGTTCTGTCTTATCCCTCTCCAAAGGTACCACTCATCTGTTGTCTATTTAGAGTTTTTCCCTCCTGACACCCTCCTACCTCATAATGATAAAAAATCTTTTTGTGTGTAAACCTCTTCATCAGTTTTTATAGTAGTAGTCACATATAATACTTATCCTATGGTGATGGATTTGTTTCATTCTGCACAATGCCCTCCAGTTTCATCTATGTTTTGCAGATTTATCATTGTTCTTTCATCACTGCATAGTATTCCACTGTGTGTGTGTACCATGGTTTGTTTATCCATTAATCTGGTGATGAGTACTTAGTAGAATGGCTGGATCACATGATATCTCCGTTTCTAGCATTTTAAGGAAGTGCCATGTCATTTTCCAAAATGATTGTGCCATTTTGCGTTTCCACCTGCAGGGCCTAAGAGTTCCAGTCTCCATGGAGAGTCTCCAAACATTTGTTATTTTCTGTTGTTTTGAGTCATCCCAGTAACGCTGGGGTGTGATGGTATCTTAATGTGGTTTTGACGTACATTTCTCTAATGGTTAATGATTGTGACCATATCCTCACGAGTTCCTTAGCCACTTGAATGTCTTCTTTGGTGAAGGGTTGTTTATATCCTTTGCCTGTTTTTTAGTCGAATTATTTGTCTTTTTGTTGTAGTGGTTTTGGATTTTTTTGTAGATTTGAGAGATTAGACCTTTGCCAAATTTGTCAGATCCAATTATTTTCCCCAGTCTGCAGGTTCTCTTTTCACTCTTTCAGTGAATTTTTTGGTGAGTATACTTGTTTAATTTTTACAAGATTCCAGTTGCCTAACTTCTAGTCTTTGTGTGTTGTTGTGGTTTGTATCCAGTTAATGCCATGTATTAGGGCCTCTAATGTTGACTCTAGATTTTCTTCTGTGATCTTCAGAGTTTTGGGCTTTACATATAGGGCACTGATCCATTTTGAATTAGTTTTTTTGTACGTGGTGTAGGATATGATTTCTGTTTCTCTTTTTTGGAGATGGACATCCAATTTTGCCAACAAATTCATTGGAAAGCCTGTCTTTTCCCCATCTGATGTAATCTGGATGCTTGTTGAAGATCAGGTGGCTGTAGGTGGATGAATGTACATCTGGCTTGTCGATCCTGTTCCATTGGTCAATGTATCTGTCCTTGCACCAGTACCAGGCTGTTTTGAATACTATCGCTGTAAAGTGGTTTCTAGGGTCAGGTAGTACAAGTCCTACTACTTTATTTTTTTTCTTCAGTAGTGTTTTACTTGTTCCAGACCTTTTCCTTTTCTGTATACAGTTATTAGTTTTCCATCTCTTTAAAGAATTCTATTGGTATTTGAATTGGGATTGCACTGTATTTATAGACTGCCCTGAGTAGAATCAACATTTTCACTGTGTTAAGTCCACCTATCCATGATCATGGTATGTCTTTCCATTTATGTAGATCTCTTTTGGTTTCTTGAAGCAGTATTTTGTAGCTTTCTTAGTATAGGAGAGGACATTTAATTCTTAAAGATTCCTGACATCAACTGGCATAAAAGTCCAACTAGGACTTTTGCCTTGTCACCAAAAACCAATCCTACAGAAATGTGAGTAAATTTTTATATCTTGAATCATGTTCTACAGGGTCCCCTTTCAACAGGCCATATGCACTGCTACAACAAGACAATGAGGCATCTTCTTCACTCCTGGGACTCACACAGGCAATGAATCCTCCTTGAAGGGCAGGCCATTCCTAACTCCCATACCAGAGCTATGAGGAACCTCTGCTGTTTGTCCAGCTGGTACCTTACTGGACTCCAAACTATAAGATGAGGGAGAAAGGCTGTTGGCCAGCCACTTCTCCCTGTGTAAAGCAATGTATTAAGCCAGAAATACTCTGAACTCATGGAGGGAGGAATAGGACCCTGTGAGAGCTGAAAGGTCCATGGTAGACATGAGACTAATCATAATAGAAATCTTCATCCTTTTTATCACTAATTGATTCAGAACCTTTGCCTTCTGGAATATTTTTCCCTGAGGTTCATCAGTATGTAAGCACAGGCAGGTCACACTGCCCACTTAAAAATAATAGATGTTAGATTTGCATTCAATACTTGGCGCCACATAAGTACAGTTATATATACGCATTTCAGATCTTTGAAGCTGGAATCTATCCAGCCTAAACTTACTATCAAACAAAATTTCATATACATCTGCTATTTACTCCAAATACTTTTAAGAAGTAATTAGAAAAACAACATACTCATAACAATAAAGGCCCTTCTGTAGGATATTTGGGAACCTTGACAGAGTAGTGGTTAAGCACTATGTCTGCTGACCAAAAGGTCAACAGTTTGAATCTGCCAGGCACTCCTTGGAAACCCTGTAGGGCAGTCTACTCTGTTTTATAAGGTTGCTATGAGTTGGAATTGATTTGACAGCACTGGGTTTGTTTTTTTGTTGTTGTTTGTTTCTTTTTGTTTTTTGGTAACCTTCTAGAGAATGTCCTAGGATTGGCACAATTTTATCACAAAGCCAACCAATGACGTTGTTTTCATACTGAACCTGAGTATAGTACTGCAAGACACTTGATTAAAAAAAAAAAAATTATATGTGGTGTGCTCTGCTAATGAAGACAGGAAGGCATGCCTGTTTTACAAGACTGGCAGAAATAAAAAGGTTATGATGAAATGCAAATTTGCATTATCTGTCACTACAGTTTTATTCTGAGAAATGCTGCTTTATTGGGATGAGTGCAGAGGTTTGTAGATTTTCTCTAACTGACTTGACTTCTGCACAGTGACCTGCTTGTCTTGATTATGAGTGCTGAAGGGGCTTTAAACAAAACTCACCAGTGAAAGGCATTTACATACCTGCTGTGGTCATAAAGTTTATGTGACAACTTGGCTGGGTCATGATTCTCATCAGTTTGGCAATTATGATGCAGTTTAGTGGTTGTATAATGATGTAACCATCTCCATAATGACAGCTGGTACAATGTGATCACCTCCATAATGGGATCTGCTATGACAGCCTACCAACTGAAAGGAAATTTCCTTGGAAGTGTGAGGCGCATACAATACAGGTGGACTTTCTGGCAAGGCTGGTGGGCTTTTGCTCACTATGGATCCTTCAGCTGGTTCCCGTACATCCAACCTCTGGTTCTTTGGAATTGAGCTAGCAGCTTACCTGCCTATTTGAGGTTCCTCCACCTCCAAAGTCTGTGAGCCAGCGGCCTTCCATCCTATGTGGCTGTCTTGGGATTTTCCTGGCCTTCTGAACTTTTGAACCAGATGTCTGTTATCTGACCTGTCAGTCCTGAATTTCCTAGACCCTGTAGTTATGGGAGTCAGGAGAGGCCTCCAGCCTGACCCACAGACTTTGGACTTTCCACCCCCCACAACTTCATGAGCTACTTTCTTGATATAAATCTCTCTCTCCTGTCTCTCTCAGTCCACCTATGTACATACAAATGCTGCACTGGTTTTGCTTCTCCAGAACACTCAGCCTAGGACACCTGCCAGTCAGTGCACTGCATTAACTATGCACCTAGTGTGAGCATGTATGCAGTGCTAATGGGGAAATATCAGGAGACCCACGGTGTGGTTCCAGCTCTGCACAATCTTGTGATCTAATTGAACACAGAAACTCAGCAGGGGTAAAACAACTAAAAAATAGCTGAGTGCTGCACCATGAATATTCTGAGAGCAGTAGACAATCTAAGTCACCAATAGTAAATAGAAAGCTTACTTTGGGGGCAATGGTGGTTCAGTGGTAGAATCCTCATGTTGTTATGTTGCAGAATAAGTTTCGGCAGAGCTTTCAGACTAACATAGGCTAGGAAAAAAGGTCTGGAGATCTAATTCTGAAAATCATTCAGTGGGAGCTCTGTGGGTCACAGCAGCCTGGTCACCAGCTGATCCTGGGGCACCACTGGGTGGCATTCTGTTCTGTTGAGCACTGGGTCACTGTGAGTCAGGGAAGACTCGGTGACAGCTAGAAGCAACAACAATCTTGCTTTGGAAACCCCCAAAGCAGCTGCAGTTGCTCTTCTTTGTTCACGTCTGTGATTCTGCATCCTCCAACACCCTGTACGTAATATGATGCCGAGTGAGTGGTGTGTGAGAGGGCGGTGTTGCATTCATGTCTGATGTCTGCTCCAGCTCCTTGTGGTAGAGGCAGAGCAGACCCTCTGTAGTAGAGGCAGAGCATCCATAGACAACAGAGGGAAGAATAGGCATGACTGTGTTCCAATAAAACTTTATTTATAAACATAGGCTTTGGTGGGGGGTGGGGCATGGATTTGACTTTCATGGCTTGAATCATTTGTTGCTGTCAGAGAATCCCTGGTACCTTTCTAAAATTGGTAAAGCCACAATAGCTTGTTTCCTTTACAGATACTCTAATCACACACAGGTGTATCAAAATACAGGAAGTTCTGCATATCTCTGACAATCTGACTGCAGACTGCCGACAACCTTCGCTTTCCACTTCACCGAATCCCAAACATGTAGCTCCTTAGAACTATAGGAAAGCTGTTCTCAGTCCCTAAATATGGGATTTATCAACCTTTTTATTGTTTATCCTTATGTAACTAGCAACATCATTTCTGAAAAAAGAAATCCTACTATTGAATGAATCTACTTATGTTATTTTTCCCAGCAGCTATCCTGCTTCTTTATGCATGCTCTCATTTCAGGCCAAGCTTTGTTTATGGGAAGTTTGGGTAAACAAGTTCTTATGAGTAATTAGTATCCAATTAAGCCAAAGGGTTTCATGTTTATGTGAGTCAAGGCCTCTTTTTCCAAACTCTGAGAAAAATTAAGTAGGGTAGGCCTCTGTTTACAAAGCAAAGTTCAATACTGAGGGCCGTGGGCACTTTATGAGTTGTTTGTAGTAGCTGGAAGTCTAGGTAATGTTTTCAGCATTTTTTGTTGTCTCTTACTGATAGTGCTTTCCCAGAAATCTAGGACCTTTCTCTTTACATCCTTCTTGTATGAGTTTCCACTGCTCACCAGCCTCACTAAGAAACGTCATCCACACACAGAAGGAAATTTATGCTATCACACTCTGGATAAAAATTTCACTATTTTGTTCTGTCACCAGCTCTATTTCAAATGACTAATCTGGAAAGAGAATCTTTCTACTGAGAAGCATTATGACTTATTTATTTTCCCAACTTTGCATTGTATTTTTTAAATAAACAGAAAAGATGAAAGAAGGATACTACAAACATGCATAGACGACCACTTAGTTTCAACAATTCTTAACATTTTGATGGACCATTTGAACATCAGTTATACTTCATTTCTAAATATTCCTGCATGCATCTCCTAAGAAGAAAGAAGTCTCCTACATAGCCAAAAGTGACATTTTCATGAATAATTTATCTATTGCATTAAGTTGTTGAAGTTATTGGAATAAAGTTGTTCAAAATGTTTCCTTATTATCCTGTTAAAGTCTATAGGGTCTATTATGATGCCCCTCTTTTGTTTCTGACATATTTATTTCATTTCTGACATTTTGTTTCTTTTTCCTTTGTTTTGGACAACTCTAGTTAGAGGTTTATCAATTTTATTGATTTTTTTCCTTTGAAAGAACTAGCTGTGGGTTTTTATTTATTTTCAGTTTTCTATTTCATTGATTTTTACCATGCTTATCATTTCCTTGTTTTGGGTTTAGTTTGCTTTTTGTTTTTTCTTTCCTCACATCTCAATGTGCAAGTTTATATAACTTTTTAGCTGAATCCCACAAATTTTTGTAGGTTTTTTTTTTTCTTAAGTATTTTTAAATCCCTTTGTGATTTCTTCCTTGACCCATGGACTATTTAGAAACCTGTTACTTAATTTCTAATGTTTGAGGGTTTTAAAGAAATTTTTCTTTTTCTGAGTTTTTATTTAATTCTCTTATGAACAGAACACACACTTTGTATGATTTCAAGCCTTTCAAATTTATCGAGGCTTGTTCTATGGCCCAATACATGGTCTACCTTAATGAATGTTCTATGTGCCTTTCAAAATAATGGGTAATTTGTTGGTGTTGGGTAGATATTTTTACATCAATTAAGTTAAATTGAATAAAATTATTCCAGTCATAAATATCTTTACTGACTTTGTCTGTTTAAGTTCTGTCCATTTTTTGCTTCGCTTACTGTATGTGTACAGTTAAGATTATTTTTGTGGTGAATCAACTCTTTTGTCAATGTCCTTTCTTCTCAGTAACAGTTCTTTTTACTGAAGTCCTACCCTATCAAAGCACAATGTCCTTCTCCAGGGACTAGTTCCTCTTGATAACATGTGCAAAGTATGTGAGACAAAGTCTTCTTGTCCTTACTTCTAGTAGAAGGAAAATTCTAGCTATACTTCTTCCAACACAAATTTTTCTTTGGCAGTCCATGACTGTGATAGTTAGGATTGTGTGTCAACTTGGCTGGGTCAAGATTCTCAGTGTTTATATGTGATTACTCCCATGAGTACGTCTGCTGTGAGTACCCAGTTAGCTAAAGGGGAATTTCCTTGGAGGTGTGGCCTTCACTGTTACATAAGCAGATGCTCCAGCCTTTGGCTTGCTGTGCATCTGGCAGCTGCCCCCTATTCATCTGACCTCTGGTTCTTGGGACTTGAGCTATCAGCTTATCTGCAGATTTTGGAATTCTTGGATCTACACAGCCTGAGAGTGTGAGCTCTGCTCTTTGACCTGCCAGTCTTGGGTTAGTCAGCCCCTGCAGCTACGTGAATCAAGAAAAGCCTTCATCCTGATTCACAGACTAGGGACATTCCAACCTCTACAATTATTTAGTGAGCAGTTTCCTTGATGTAAATCTCTATATAGATTTTGGTTTGGTTTGGTTTTGTATACACTTACATGCTTTACTGGTTTTAGTCAATAGAGTACCCAGCTAAAGACAGTGACATAGTCAGTACTCTCCACCAACACCATAATTTAAAGACATCAATTCTTCTTTGCTTTTTCTTATTCATTGTCCAGCTTTTCCATGCATGCAAGATGATTGAAAATACCACACCTTAGACCTTAATGTAATATCTTTAAAAAAAACACACACACATACACACTTTAAAGAGGTCTTTTGCAGCACACTTGCCCAATGCAGTATGTCTCTTGATTTCTTGACTGCTGCTTCTGTGAGTTTGATTGTGGTTCCAAGAAAAATTAGATCTTTGACAACTTCAGTATCTTCTTCCTTTATCATGATATTGCTTATTGATGCAATTGTAAAGATTTTTATTTTATGTTGAGGTGTAATCCATACTGAAAGCTGTAGTCTTTGATCTTCATTAGTAAGTGCTTTAAGTGCTCTTCACTTTCAGCAGAAAAGGTTGTGTTGCCTGCGTATTGTAGGCTATTAATGAGTCTTCCTTTAATCCTGATACAATATTCTTCTTCATATAGTACTGCTTCTTGGATTATTTCTGCAGCATACAGATTGAATAAGTATGGTGAAAGGATATAACCCTGAACACGTACTGTCCGACTTTAAACCACTCAACATCCCCTTGTTCTGTTTGAATGACAGCCTTTTTGTTTATATACAGGTTCCTCACAGGGGCAATTAAAAGTTCTGAAATTCCCATTCTTTGCAGTGTTATACATAATTAGTTATGGCCCATGTTGAATGAATGCTTTTGCATCATCAATAAAACACAGGTAATCATCTTTCTGGTATTCTCTGCTTTCAGCTAGGATCCATCTGGCATCAGCAATGATATCCCTCATTTCACATCCTCTTCTGAATCCAGCTTGAATCTCTGGCAGTTCCCTGTCGATGTACTGCTGAAACCACTTTTTGTTTTTAATTGTGCTTTAGGTGAAAGTTTAAGTTTTGTTTCCCATAAAAATTTATATACATGGTGTTATGTGACCTTAGTTGCAATCCCTAGAACATGATATCACATTCTGTCTTTCCACCCCACTTTTCCTGTGTCCATTCAATCAGCTCCTCTCCCTTCTTGCCATCTCAAAACCAGAAGAACTATGTGGTGCTCAGCTACCACCACTGATGCCTCTGATAGCTATCACAATACAGGGTCCCAGCCAGTGAGGGAGAAAAATACAGATCAAAATTCAAATTCACAAAAGAAAACAAGGCTTACTGGTCTGATGAGACTGGAAGAAACCTGAAACTATGAAGCCTGGACACCCTACTAACTCAGAACTGTAAGTACCCCTAAAGTCTACCATTCTGCCAAAGATTAGACAGGCTTATAAAACAAACAACATGTGAGGAATGTGCTTCTTAGTTCAGTCAGTGTAGAAAACCAAGTAGGCAACACACCCAAGCACAGAGAAGACAGAAAGGGATAGAAAAATTGACAAATGGCACGGGAAACCATGGCACAAAGGGAAAGAGAGAGAGCGCTGACACATCACCAGAAATGCAACCAATGTCACACAACAATTTGTGTGTAAATTTTTTATGAGAAATTAATGTACACTGTAAACTGTCACCTAAAGCATAATAAACTTTTAAATTTTATTTTTATTGTGATTAAGTGAAATTTTACGGTCCAAGTTAACTTGCCATACAAAACCCAAACACACACCTCTACACAGCTCTATCTGCTCTGCTTACCCTGTGACAGCACACTCCTCCTTTTCCACCTCTACTTCTGTTATAGGTAAGGTGTGATGTCCCTATATGTTCTAAATCCTACCCCTATGATGTTAATGAGGGAGGATGGGTACCGGTTGAGGTAATAAGGGAGGACTCTATCTATAAGAACACATTGTACTTTGAGGCAGTCTCTTTAGATATAAAGGAAAGGGATGCAAGCAGAGAGTTGGGGACCTCATACCATCAGGAAAGAAGCAGTACTAGGAGCAGAGCACGTCCTTTGGACTCAGGGTCCCTTGTGGCTCAGAAGCTCCTAGCCCAGGGGAAGATTGACGACAAGGACCTTACTCCAAAGCCAATAGAGAAAGACTTCCCTCGGAACTGATGCCCTACTGGACTGCGACAAAATAAATTTCTCTTTTTAAAGCCATCTACTTGTGCTATTTCTGTTAAAGCAGTACAAGATGACTAAGACATATGGTAACACTATGTTTAACTTGAGAACTGTCTTACTGTTTATCAAGGCAGCTACACTATTTCACATTTCCAACAGCAATGAATGAAGCTTCTGATTTCTCCACGTCTTTGCCTATACTTTCCTCTTTTACCTTAGGAATTTTGGTGGATGTGAAGAGGTATCTCATTATGGTTTAAATTGCATTTCCTAAAAGAAAAAGGACATTGAGCATGTTTTCATGTGCTGAATGGCTCTTTGCATATCTTCTTTGTATAAACTTTAATTAAAATTCTTTATCCATTTTACATTTAGTTGTTGGTACATTGTTGAACTGTAAGTGTTCTTTATATATTCTGGATAAAATATCCTATCAGATTTGTGATTCACAAATATTTTCTCCCAGTCTATGAGCTGTCTTTTAGCTTTCTTGATGATGTCCTTTTAAACCAAAAGGTGGCTAATTTTGATGACATCCAGTTATCTGTTTTTTCTTTTCTCAGTCATGTTTTAACGCTGTGTCTAGAAAACCTTCGCCTAATCCGAGTTCTCGAAGATTTACTCATACATTTCTTTTAAGAATTTTGTAATTTTGGCCCTTACATTTATGTCTGTGATCCGTATTCAGTTAGTTTTATGCATGGTGTCATGTGAGTTTCCTTAATGTTCATGTGGATATCCACTTGCTCCAGCCCCACTTATTGAAAAGTTCTGAAGCACTGTTTTGGGTTTTGGTTTGCAATTTTAAAAAAATTTTTTATTGTACTTTAGATGAAAGTTTGCAGAGCAAATTAGTTTCTCATAAACAATTAGTACATATATCGTTTTGTGAAATTGATTGCCAACCCCACGACATGTCAACACTCTTCCCTTCTTGACTTTGTGTTCTCCGTTACCAGCTTTCCTCTCTTCTCATGCTTTTTTGTCCTTGCCTCTGGGCTGGTGTGCTCATTTAGTCTTGTTTTATTTTATGGGCCTGTCTTACCTTTGGCTGAAGGGTAAACTTCAGGATTGACTTCACTGCTGAGCTATAGGGGTGTCCAGGGGCCATACTTTTGGAGTTTCTCTAGTCTCTGTCAGACCAGTAAGTCTTGTTTGTATGTATGTATGTGAGTTAGAATTTTGTTCTACATTTTTCTCCAGCTCTGCTCAGGGCCCTCTGTTATAGTACCTGTCAGAGTGGTTATGACGGTAGTCATGCTGGATTCAGTCTGGTGGAAGCTGTGGTACTTATGATCTTTTAGTTCTTTGGACTAATCTTTTCCTTGCATGTTTGGTTTTCCTTGTTCTGCCTTGCTCCAGATGAGATGAGAACAGTGCTCACAAGCTTTTAAAAGTCACCAGATACTACTCACTAAAGGCGAATGTAGAACATTTTCTTTACAAAGTATGCTATGCCAATTGTCATGGATTGAACTGTGAATATCCAAAAATATGTGTAGCAATTTGGAAAGGCCTTGATTCCTAGTGTTTTGTGATGTTCCTCCAAGTTATAAATCCTGCCTCTATGATGTTAATGAGGGAGGATAGGTGGTGATTGAGTTAGTAAGACAGGACTCAATCTATATTAAGAGTGTATTGTATCTTGAGGCAATCTCTTGGGATAGTAAGGAAAGGGAAGCAAGCAGAGAGTGAGGACCCTCATACCGGAAGGAAAGAAGCAGTACTGGGAGCAGAATGCGTCCTTTGGACACAGGGTCCCTGCATATCAGGAGTTCCCATTCCAGGGGAAGATTGATGACAATAACCTTCCTTCAGAGACATAAAACAAAGTCTTTCCCTGGAGCTGATGCTGAATTTGGCCTGTCACCTACTTTTCTGCGAGAAAACAAAATTCTCTTTTCAAAGCCATCCACTTGTGGTATTTCCCTTATAGCAGCACTAGACATCAGGATGTTCCTCAAGAATGAGGATGGTCCCCCCAGCCTCAACCCAGTAATCTGTTCTTTTATGGAATTTGGATGTGTCTACGGAAATTCCAAGTCATGTGACACTTTCGTCAAGAAAATATCCCTTCTGGTATATAAATGAATAACTCTCAAAAGTTTGTAAAACCATAGGATATCAACCTTTAGAAACCTGCATAGAGGTAATTTAGTCTGAATTTCAGACAGGCCAGTTGCTTTCCCAGTGCCACTTCTCAACAAATTCTGCTCACAGATAATGCATCCAGGACCTCTACTAACCTGGAAATTATACAACTGACCAAAATTGCCTTCTTCGTTTTCTACCTGCATATTTATGTTTCCTCTCAGAAACTTCAGTTCTCAAAAACCAGTCAGTATAGAAGACTCTGTTGTGGAAGTTTGTGAGGCACTTTTAGGGAAAAATTTACTTTGAGAAAATAAAATTCTGGGGTGGGGGAGGGTGAGATGTGGACACGAGATACTCTAGCATTGATGCATCAATGGGTTGTGATGTTTTATATTCTTGTTTGGTACAGAGTCCCAATGAATCAGTGGTATGGTAGAATATGCTGATCCAATTTGTAAAGTAACCTTGATGAAGGCCTTCTAGACCAGGAGATTGTGGGAAGAAGTATTCCATCCACGACTACATTTGCTTAGCATAACAGGTTCTCTGATTGATTCCCTCCGCTGCCATTCCTGCATGGTGTTAGCAAGGTGCCCAGTATAACAGATGTTAAGAAGGTAAAAACTGAGAGGCAGGGCCAAGATGGCAGAGTAGTCATATGCTTCCTCTGGCCCCTTTAACAACAAAACCCCAAAAATTCCGTTATATGTGACATTCTGTGAGCCCAGAACATCAATGGGAAGTTGAAAAACTTACTAACAATGGGGAAGAGAGAGTAGTATTCACCAGAACTGGCCTGCTGGGAAATTGCTGAGGCCAGCATGGTAAGCCAAGCACACTGGTTGGAGGGCATCCTTCCTAGCAGGAGAAGCTGACCATAAAATCTACTCATGCCTATGAAACCAGTGAGGAACAGTGCGAGATCATCAAATGTTAGGTCCTTGCATGTAACCTGTTTCACATGTCTAAATCTTTCCCTTGGGTTAGACCTCCCTCCTTTTTCTGCACTGCAATTGGCTCTGGAGTTTGACACTGTTGATAGAGCTAGAAGTGGGACTCCTTAAGCCAACACTGAGCAATTCTCCAAGACTCGGAGAGGAAACAACTTAACAAACAGTTGGAAAAGGGAAAGAAAAAAAATCTGCTAACTCCCCTGAGCCAGAATTTCAGGGCAGAAATTTTTCCTTTACCTACATTCAGACATAAGGAGACACACCATTTTCACAGATACTCATGAATGACTGTTAGCCCCTGTCTTTCATAGCAGCTGCAGCCAGATATCTATGCCTACCCACCCCATCTAGGTCAGTAGATGAGCACCTGAACCACGTATTTGGTTATTGACTATCTGGACACCTGAGCTGAATCCATAAAAGAAAAGTAAATGGACTCACAGATTTCCATCTCTAATAACAGTTACAACCCCCTGGAATAGGGTATCATAACTTGAAAGGTACCAATAACCAAAGTAGCAGCCTGTTTTGACATTTCAGATCAAAACAAAACAAGAAGCTAGAACACAGTAAGCAAACATAAAATAAATAAAGTGGACGACATACTGAGGGGTTGGAGACAGTCTTCTGTATCAAATCACTTAAAAAGGCAGACCACAATGACTTCACAAAGCTCCCAAAACAAAGGTTCAAATTTTCCAAAGGCAGAGAACTTTCTGGAATTATCAGAAGTAGAGTGAAAAATATTAATACTAACAGATCAGGAAGGAGATGAGGCAAACTGCCACACAGCATAATGAGAAATTGAACAGGCTGCCAGAAAGCATAGAGCAGCAAGAATTAGAAATTCAGAACATCAATGAAAGAATTAGACAGCTCAATAGAAAACCAAAGGAGCAGAACTGAGCCAGTGGAAGTTGAAGCTGGTGAAACTGACACTAAAACAGGTAACATTAATATATGTGAGGAAAAATCAGATAAAAGAATTTAAAAAATCAAGAAACTCTAAGAATTATGTGAGACTCTATCAAGAAAAATAATCTATAAGTGACTGGAGCACCAGAATCAGAGGGATAACAGAAGTCCACAGAGAGAATTGTTGAAGATGTGTTGACAGAAAACTTCCCAGATATCATGAAAGATGAGAAGATAACTACCAAAGATGCTCATCAAAGTCCACATAAGGTAGATCCTAAAACAAAGGCACCAAGACACATTGTAACCAAACTTGCCAAAACTAAAGATAAGGAGACAATTTTAAAAGTAGTTATGTATAAACAAAACATAACTTACAAAAGAATCAATAAGACTAAGCTAGGATTACTTAGCAGAAACCATTGAGGCAAGACAATGGCAGTATATATACAGACCCTAGAATGAAAATAATTGCCAGCCAAGAATTACATATCCATCAAAACTGTCCCTTAAATGTAATGGTGAAATTAGTGTATTTCTAAATAAACAGTAATTTAGGGAATTTCCAAAAACTAAACCAAAATTACAAGAAATACTAGAGGGAGTCCTTTGAGTAGAAAACCAATAATGTTGGGTAACAACCCAAGACTAGAGCAGAGAACAGAACAACTGGTATAAACTTAAACAGTTGAATCACGAAAATAAATCAAATAGGGAAACAGAGATGTCATTACGTAAACATAAGGAAAAAGAGAGACTTAAGAGAAAAACTAGTCATAGATCTTTCATGTGGAGAGGAAGTCAAGGCAATATAAAAAAAGGAGGGATTTAAATTTAGAAAAATAGGAGTAAATATTAAGGTAACCACCAAGGAAACTATGAATCTTATGCATCAAAATAAAACACAAACATGAAGTCTCAGCAAACACAAAGCCACCAACAAAGAAAAAGATGAAAAAAAGAAAAAAACCACTGAGGAAAGAAGATTCAGGACAGAAAATTAAGTGGAACAAAGGAGTTGTCTATAACACACAAAATGACAGCCCTAAACTCATATTTATCAATAGTCACGCTGAATGCAAATGGATTAAATGCACCAATAAAGAGATGGAAAGTAGTAAATTGTATTAAAAAAAAATATGACCTATCTGTGTACTACCTGCAGGAGACAGATCCTAGACTCAAAGATTTGAACAAACTGAAACTCAAACGATGCACAAAAATTTTTCAAGCCAACAATATTCGAAAAAGAGCAGAAGTGGCAATATTAATCTCTGATAAAATAGACTTTAAGGTAAAATCCACCACACTGGATAAGGAAGGACATTCTATACTGATTAAAGGATTGTCATAGACTGCATTGTGTCCCCCCCAAAATATGTGTACCCATATGGCTGGGCCATGATTCCCAGTATCTTGTGATTGTCCTCCATTTTGTGATTTTCCTGCACTGTATGTTAAAGCATCAGGGTGGGACTGTAAATCCATTCACAGGATTACCTCCCTGATCCATTCTAAAGGGAGTTTCCTGGAGTATGGCTTGCCCCACCCTTAATCCTTTCATCATAAAAGAGATAAAAGGAAAGGGAAGCAAGCAAGCAGAGAACTGGGAACCTCACACCATCAAGAAAGTAGCAGCAGGAGAAGAGCACATCTTCTGACCTAAGGTTCCTGTGCCAAGATGCTCCCTGGACAAAGAATGATGCAATACCAGACTTTCCTCCAGAACTGACAAGGCGGAAAGCCTTCTCCTGGAGCAGATACCCTGAATTTGGACTTATAGCCTACCGCACTGAGTTGGAATAAACTTTCCTTTGTTAAAGCCATCCAGTCTGTGGTATTTCTGTTATAGCAGCCCTAGCTGACTAAAACAAGGATCAATACTCCAGAAGGACATAATCGTATTACATGTCTACACATTCAACAGCAAGTCTCCAAAATACATAAAACAAACATTAACTGCATTAAAACAGAAATAGGTCCAAACAGTACTAAGAGATCTCAATACACCACTCTCAATGAAATATAGAACATCTAGATAAAAGTTCAGTAAAGATACAGAATACCTAAATATCATAATCAACCAACTTGACCTTAAAGTCGTATACAGAACACCTTACCCAACAACAACTAAGTATACCTTATTTTCTAGTACACGTGGAACATTCTCCAGAACTGACCACATATTAGGCCAAAAGTCAATCCTTAACAAAACTCAAAGTACTGAAATCTTACAAGGAATCTTTTCAGACAATAAAGCCCTAAAAGTAGAAATCAGTAACAGAAAAAAGAAGGACAAAAATCAAATGCATGGAAACTGAACAACACCTTGCTTGAAAACAACTGGGTTATAGAAGAAATTAAGGATGAAATAAAGAAATTCATAGTATCAAATGAGAATCAAAATACAACTTACCAGAATCTTTGGAACACAACAAAAGCAGTACCCATAAGTACCAATTTATCTCAATAAATGCACATATCCAGAAAGAAGGAAGGGTCCAAATCTAAGAATTACAATTTGGACAATTAGAAAGAGAGCAGCAAAAGAACTCCTACTGCATCAGAAGAAAGCAAATAATAAAAATTTTAGCAGAAGTAAATGAATTCGAGAATGGAAAAATGAGAGAGTTAACAAAACCAAGAACTGGTTATTAAAGAAGCTCTACAAAATCCATAAACCACTGGACAAACTGACAAAAAAAAAAAGACAAGAAGCAAACAACTCAAATAAGAAATGAGATGGCTAATATCACAACGGACACAATTAAAATTTTTAAAAAATCATAACAAAATATTATGAAAAATTGTACTATAATAAATTTGAAAACAGAGGAAATGACCAAATTTCTAGAAACACACTACCTACCAAAACTCACACAAAGAGGACTAGAATGACACTATAAACTCATCACAAAAGAGAAGACTGAAAAAGTAATTTAAAAAATTCCCAACTGCAAAAACCTTGGCAGCGATGGCTTCACTGAAGAATTCTACTAAATTTTTAAAGAAGAGTTAACACCACTATTATTAAAGGTATTTCAGAGCACAGAAAAAGGTAGCATATTCCCAAATTCATTCTACTAACTCAGCATAACCACGATACCAAAACAAGGTAAAGACAGCACAAAAAAGGAAAATTACAAACCAATGTCTCTCATGAACTTAGGTGCAAGAATCCTGAACAAAATACTATCCAGCAGAATTCAACAGCATATCAAAAGAATAATTCACTATGATCAAGTGGGATTCATACTAGTGATGCAAGGATAGTTCAACATTAGAAAAACAATTAATGTAATCAACTACATAAATAAAACAAAAAAACCACTTTATCAACTGATGTAGAAAAGGCTTTTGACAAAATCCAACACGTATTTGTGATAAAAACTCTCAGCAAAAGAAGAATGGAAGAGAAATTCCTCAACGTAAGAGGAAACTATGTAAAGCTGATAGACGGTATCACCCTAAATGAAGAGAGTTGCAGCATTCCCCTTGAGAAGGACAGCCAGACAAAGATGCCCAATGCCACCATTTTTATTCAACTGTGTGCTGGAGGTTCTAGCCAGAGCAATCAGGCAAGATAAAGATATACAGGTCATCCAAATTGATAAGGAAGAAGCAAAAGTATCTCTGTTTGTAGGTGATATGATCTTATACACAGCAAACTCCAGAAAATGCATACACATACAAATAAACTACTGAAATCGATAGAAGACTTCAGCAAAGTATCAAGATACAAGATAAACTTACAAAAAAGTTGGATTCTTTTACACCATCAAAGAGGCCATCAAACAAGAAATTACCAAATCATTACCATTTACAATCACCCCCAAGAAGATAAAATACCTAGGGAAAAAAACTAATCAGAGATGTAAAAGACTTATACAAAGAAAACTACAAGAGTCTACTCCAAGAAACCAAAAGAGACCTACATAAGTGGAGATAAGAATGCTCACATATAGAAAAGATTAACATTATAAAAATGTCTGTTTTACCCAAAGCAGTCTATAGATACAATGCAATCTCAATACAAATTCCAATGGCATTTTTTAATGAGATGGAGACACAAATCATCATCTTGATATAGAAAAGGAAGAAGCCATGGATAAGTAGAACTTCACTGAAGAAGAACAAAGTAGAAGGCCTCACACTAGCTGACTTCAAAACCTTTTACACTGCCACAGTATACAAAACAGCCTGGTACTGAAACAAAAGCAAATATATAGACTAACAGAACAGAATTGAGAATCCAGATAAAACACCATCCACCTGTGAGCAGCTAATATTTGACAAAGGTCCAAAGTCCCTAAACTGGAGAAAACACATTCTCCTTAATAAATGGTGTTGGCATAACTGGATAACCATCTGCAAAAAAATGAAACATGGCCCGTATCTCGTATCATGCCCAAAACTAACTCAAAATGGATCAGATACCTAAATATAAAATCTAAAACAATAAAGATTACAAAGAAAAGTAGTCTGCCATAAACAGACTATAAAATACTACAAACAATGCATGAACACTGGAAGAGAAAATAGATAACCAGGAGCTCCTAAAAGTCAAACAGTTATAGTCATCCAAAGACTTAACCAAAAGAGTAAAAAGACTACCAAGAGGCTGAGAAAAAATTTGGGGCTACCACTAATCCAGAGTCTAATCTCCATAATCCACAGGTACTGCAAAACCTTAACAAGGAAAAGAGAAATAACCCGATTAAACAATAGGTAAAGGATATGAATAGGCACTTAACCAAAGAAGACATCTTGGACACTTATAGATACGTAAGGAAAAGCTCATGATCATTAACTATTATAGAAATACAAATAAAAACTGTAATGAGATACCACTTTACCCCAATGAGGTTGGCATTAACCCAAAAAACACAAAATAGTAAATGTAGGTGAGGTTATGTAGACACTGGAACTCTTCTACATTGCTGGTGGAAATGTAAAATGGTATGATCACTTAGGAAATCGATTTGGTGCTTTCTTAAAAAGCTAGAAATACATATACCGTATAATCCAGAAATCCCACTTCTTGGAATATGTGCTAGGGAAATAAAGACTGTCACATGAACAGATATGTGCACACCAGTGTTAATTGTAGCACTGTCCTTTGACAACAAAAAGAAGGGAATCAACCTAGGTGCCCAGCAGCGGGTGAATGGATAAACAGTATTATGGATTGAACTATGTACCCCCCAAAATGTGTGTAGCCATTTGGCCGGGCCATGATCCTCAATATTTTATGATTGTCCTCCATTTTGTGATTTTCCTATGCTGTATGTTGGAAGATTAGGGTGGGGCTATAAATCCCTTCATAAGATCACCTCTCTGCTTCACTGTAAATGAGGTTTCCCCAGAGTGTGGGTTGCACCATCTTTTAGTCTTTTGTCCTACGGGAAATGAAAAAAGAGAGGGTAGCAAGCAGAGAATTGGAAGCCTCACACCGTCAAGAAAGCAGCACCAGGAGTAGAGTGCATCCTTCAGGCCTGAAGTTCCTGCAACAAGATGCTCACTGGACAAAGACTAATGCATCATGAGGACTTTCTCTAGAGCCAACAAGGGGGAAAGCGTTCTCCGGGAGCGGACATCCTGAATTTGGACTTTGTAGCCTACTGGATTGTGTCAGAATAAACTTTTTTTTGTTAAAGCCATCCACTTCGTGGTATTTCTGTTAGAGCAGTATTAGTTGACTAAAACATGAAGTATGGTGTATTCATACAATAGAAAACTACGTAATGATAAAGAACAATGATGATGTTAGGAAACATCTCGTAACATGGAGTCATCTGGAAGACATTATGCTGAGTGAAATTAGTCAGTTGCAAAAGGACAAATAGTGTATGAGATCACTATTACAAGGACTGAAGAAAACGTTTAAGCACAGAAAAAAATAATCTTTGATGGTTACAAGGGTCGGGAGGGAGAGAGGGGGTACTCATACGTTAGATAGTAGCTAGAAATTGATTCAGGTGAAGAGAGTGACAGCACGTGGTAGAAGGGAGGTTACCACAGCTGGACTTTACCGAAAGCTAAGAGGCTTCCTAAATACAACCCAATATATTGAAGGACAGAGTAGCAGGGTCGGGGGTCTGGAGGCCATGCTCTCAGGAGACATCTAAGTAAATCTGCTGAACTAAGTTTTTTTTTTAATTGTGGTTAAGTGAAAGTATACAATCTAAATTACTTTTGAATGCCTATTTATCCGCTGCTTCTTCCACTCTCCTTGCCTGGTGATGGCACACTCCTCCTTTTCATCTTATTTTTGTAAAATCTTCTTTTTTAAAAAACTTTTAGTTTAATATTTTTGTTTTATTTTATTTTTTCCAGTGGTGTGTTTATTAAACAAAAGCTCATGACAGATTTTCACAACAGAAACAACTATCTAATCTATGATCAGCCCTCACCCCCCTCCCTGTCCTTGTAGCTGTCAAAGAGTCTCTTTCTACTGTATGTAAGTCTATTTTTAAGTCCTCAAAGCAGAAGTCTCATATGGTATTTGTCCTTTTGCCACTGACTGACTTCACTCAGCATAATGTCTTCTAATTGAAACCAGGTTATGAGATGTTTTCTAAAATTCTCACTTTTTTTTTTATCATTTCATAGTGCTCCATTGAGTATATGCATCATAGTTTGTTTATCCGTTCATCTGTTGATGGGCATCTAGGTTGATTCCATCTTTTTGTTGTTGTGGACTGTGCTGCAGTAAACATTCATGTGAGTGTGTCTATGTGACAGCCTTTGTTTCTGTAGGATAAATTCTAAGCAGGGGAATGACTGGATCAAATGGTAAATCTATTTCCAGATTTTTAAGAAAGTGTCAAATTGCTTTCCAAAGAGGTTGCGCTATTTTCAATCCTACCAACTGTGTAGGAGAGTTCAGTCTCTCCATAGCCTCTCTAGCATTTGTTGTTTTGTGTTTTTCGGACCATGGCCAATCTTGTTGAGGTGAAATGACATTTCATTGTAGATTTGATTTGGAATTCTCTGATAGCTAACGATTATGAGCATTTCCTCATGTATCTTTTGGATGCCTGGATGTCTGCTCTAGTGAAGTGTCTGTCCGTCTCCTCTGCCCATCTCTTAATTGGATTGTTTGCCTTTTTCTTGTTGATATTTTGCAGTACCATGTAGATTATGGATATCCGGCAACAGCCCAACATGTAGTTGCTGAATATTTTTTCCCATTCTGTAGGTGGTCTTTTAACTCTTTTGATAAAGTCTTTGGATGAGCAAAAGTGTTTGATTCTTAGTAGCTCTCATTTATCTATTTTCTGTTGACCATGCTTTACTTGTCAGACTTTGAAGTCTGTTTAAGCTGTGTTTTAGAACTTCATCATTCACTCTATTTTTCCTTGCATAGTCTTTATCATTTTAGGTTTGATATTTAGGTCTTTGATCCATTTTGAGTTACTTTTTGTGTAAGGAGGGAGCTAAGGGTGGTGTTTCAGTTTTTGCAGATAGATATTCATTTTTTCCAGCACCATTTGTTAAAGAGACTGTTTTTACCCCAGTTTACAATCTTAGGTACTTTATCGCATATCAACTGTTTGTAAGAGGATGGTGACATTTCTGGGGTCTCAACTCTGTTCCATTAGTCTATATGTCTCTTTTTGTATCAGTGCCAGGCTGTTTAGACTACTGTGGCAGTGTAATAGTTTCTAAGGTCAGGTAGTGTGAGGCCTCCCACTGTGTTCCTCTTCTTCAGTGATGCTTTGTATATCTGTGATTTCTTCCTTTTCCAAACAAAGCTGGTGACTTGTTTATCCATCTCACTAAAAAATGACAATGAAATTTGTGTTGGGATTGTGTTGTATATGTAGATTGCTTTGGGTAGAATAGACATTTTCACGATACTAAGTCTTCCTATCAAGGACCAGAGTGAGCTTCTCCACCTAAGTAAGTCTTATTTAGTTTCTTGCAGTAATGTCTTGTAATTCTTTCTGTATAGGTCTCATTTCTCTGGTTAGATTTATTCCTAGATATTTTATCTTCTTGGGGGCTATATTAAATGGTATTGATTTGGTGATTTCTTCTTTGATTATCTCTTAGTTGATATAAAAGAATCCTACTGATTTACTTATGTTTATCTTATATCCTGATACTTTGCTGAACTCCTGTGTTAGTTCCAACAGTTTACTTATGGATTCCTTAGGATTCTATGCATATATGATCATATCATCTGCAAATAAGGAGATTTTTATTTCTTCTTTGCCTATATGGATGCCTTTTACTTCTTTGTCTTGTCTAATTGCTCTGGCTAGAACCTCTAGTACAATATTGAATAAAAGTGGTGACAGTGGGCATCCTTGTCTAGTTCCCATTCTCCAGGGGAATTCTTTCAGTCTCCATTCAGACTGATACAGGCAATTGGCTTTACCTAGATGCTCCTTATTGTGTTATGGAATTTCTCTTCTATTCTTATTTTGCTGAGAGTTTTTGGCATGAATGAGTGTTGGACTTACTCAAATGCTTTTTCTGCATCACTTGACAAAATCAAGTGATTCTTACCCTTTGTGCTGTTTATGTGGTTGATCCTGTTGATTGTTTCTCTGATGCTGAACCAGCTCTGCATCCCTGTCGTTTATGTAGATTTCTTTGACATGAATCCAACTTGGTCATGATGAATTATTTTTTTGATATGTTGTTGAATTCTATGGTTAGGATTTTGTTGGAGTTTTTTGCATCTAGGTTCATGAATAATATTGGTCTGTAACTTTCTGTTTTTGTAAGCTCTTTCTCTGGCTTTGGTATCAGGGTTATCTGGCTTCATAGAAAGAGTTTGGAAGTATTCCACTGCTTTCTGTGCTGTGAAATAGTCTCAGTAGTATTGGAGTTAACTAAGTTTTTTAAAGAAAATGTTCTGCATCCCACTTTGTTGAGTGGTACTGTGGGTCTTAGAAACTAGTAAGCAACCATCTAAACAGCATCAATTTGTGCCAATTCATCTGGAGCAGAGGAGAATGAAGAGCATCAAAAACTTGAAGAAAATATACACCTAGGAGACTGAAGGGGCCATATGATCTAGAGAGTTCATTCATCAGCATGAAACCAGAATGATTAGATCATGCCTGGCTACCAGCAATGGCTCCCTTGACAGAGAATACAATGTAGAGTCCCTGAAATAGTAAGAGAAAAATGGGTGTGCAGAAGTAGAACTCTATTAAAAGGCCAGACCTGATGATCCCCTAAGGACATGGTTCCCTGGACTTTCTGTTACCCAGAGCTGAATCCAGTACTAAAACCAACTCTTCAGACAAAGATTGGTCTGTACTGTAAGATATAGAGTGATTCTTCGGACAAAGATTGGTCTGTACTATAAGGTATAGAGTGATTCTTCAGACAAAGATTGGCCTGTACTATAAGATACAGAGTGGTACTTGCAAAAAGTATGCTCTTTGGCTTAAATATATACACATGAGGCTGTCTGAGCAGCTCCCATCCAGTGGCAAGACTTGAGAGTGGACAGGAACAGGAGTTGGTTGAATACATATTGGAAGTACAGGGTGGAAAGTAGTAGTGTACTGTCACAGGGTGGGGACAGCAGCTACAGTTGTATAGTCATGCAGGTATGGGATTTTATATGTCAAATTTGCTTGGATTGTAAACCTTCCCTTAAAGCACAATAGAATATTTATATATATATATATATATTAAAAGAAAAGGCAAGAAAGAAAATAAAAAGCTCTCTTATTAGATCCAGGATTCCTGATGTGGCTTTAATCCAGTCAAACAGCTGAACTGTATGAGTCTAAAAGGAAGATATGGCCATGCACAGCGAGAGTGGAGTCCTTTATAAACAATGGTGATCCATACATTGGTTCTTCTAAGGTAACTCAAGAAATGTCTGAAATCTAGTTCCTACCAACCTAGGCAGTGAGCAGTAGGTGATGGAAACTGGGATTTTCACCAGAAAAATTTCGTATGTGCCTTGGTGTTTCACTTAGTTGCTGTTGTTTCTGATTGTGTACCAATTAGGTTTTGTGTCCCTGGGTGTCCCTGAGATTCTGTAAGCTTCTGAATACCATGTGATATGTTATTTTCTTCTTGAAATAACTAAAGTGTATTCTCCTGTGTGCCACTGTGAACCTTGACCAATATAATCAGCCATTTCACTAACAGTGATTAAGAGTTACTGACACATTTTCTGTAGGTCATCTTAAAGTCTAGATAATTGTTCTTGGATGAGTTAATCTAAAGGAGAAAAATGAATATGGTGACAACTGGTGTAAGAGATTCAAAAAAAAAGTTGAAAGAAACAACAGCCCTGAAGACTTAGAGGAAGATAGAGACTTCTAAAAATGATATACTATAAAAACCAAAAACAAATTATTTCAGAAACGTTTTTCCATTCTTGATAGATACAGGAAGACAGGATTTCAATGAGAAAAAAACAAACTAAAATCTAAGGGCAGGCTGTGATAAAAGAGAAAAAAATGATGAAAATTAAAAATAGAAACATGAATCAAAGGTCATAAGCCAAAGAGATAAACAGGTTCAGTGAGATAAAGAAGAACCTTGGAAACTAAAACTGCAGTAAGATAAATACACTGTTTACAGCAGATAAAGAACACAATTTCAGATTTGATGAAATGTGATGTATGGTTCACTAAAAGTGTAAAGTAGATAAACTCAGGAAAAATTTAAATTTAAATAAAAAATAGAAGTGAATGAATGCAGAAATGAGAAAATATTTTAAAAAAAAACTTCTGACAAGTACAATTAAGAAAAAATGAACAGAAAAGAAATGAGAAATCTCAAGGAAAAACAGAATCAGAGGGGTAAACTTATAGAGCAAAAAGAGTTTCAAGACATGTATCAGCTGATTGTATGCATGGACTTGTTTAGATTTAGACCTAAATTGTCAAAAAGCATAACTGGGAAAATGCAAATCCTAAATCGATATTTGATGATCTTAAGAAGTTATTGGTAGTGTTTTAAGTAGGTAATGATGTTTTCATTATTTTTTAGACTATATTTTAAAGCTATATTCTGAAATATTAACAAATAAAATTATGATTGGGTTTATTCAAAACAATGGGCTGAGGAGCCACTGAGGAAGTGAATAGGATGTAGATAGAATGCAATTGCTGTCCATGAGTGGATTGGTATTGAAGCTAAAGGATGCCAACACTTTACAGTGTACTAGTCTCTCTACTTTTGTATAATAAACAGTTTAAAATATTAAACTGAAGAGAGCAAAAGTGATAAAAGTTTATAATATACAATCCGACTTAACGGCACTTGGCTCGGCTTGGCATATAATTACATAATTAAAAATCTCAAAGGGGCATTTTTCTAGGCTTATTATCAAAGCTGACAAAAGAAGAAATTTATAATGTGACAGGATTTAGATTACTAACCATGGAAGAAATTAAAAATATAATCAAGGTATTTCCACACTTTGTTTCTAATATTTAAGGAATTAGGTTATGTCAACTATTCCAGGGTTTGAAAAAAAATTGTTTTGAAATTTTTTGAAAAATTGTTTGGAAACAAATTGTCTCATGGAGTTAGTGTAACCCTGAATTTGGAGGGGGGGGAACCGTATAAGCCAGCCTCCATTAAAAGTATATGTATGAAAAATCCCAGAGACTGTTAAAAGATGGTGGAGTAGACACATGCCTCCTCATTTCCTTCTGAGAACTAAGGTTAAAATTATAAAAGAAAAACAGCAGAAGATACAAATAACCTGAATAAAAAATGAGATGGGAGTTGTTACAACAGACCCAGCTGAAATCAAAAATATCATAACAGAATACTATGAAAGTCTTTACTCTAACAGGTTGGAAAACCTAGAGGAAATGGACAAATTTCTAGAATCATATCTCTCACCAAGATTATCACAAGGAGAAGTAAATCTACTTAATAAATCTATCACAAAGGAAGAGATTGAAAAAGTCATAAAAAATCCACCAACAAAAAAAAGTCCTGGCCCAGGTGGCTTCACCACAGAATTCTACCAAACTTTTAGAGAAGTGTTAACTCTGATACTATTGAGGCTTTTTCACACTATAGAAGGGGATGGAATATTCCCAAATTCATTCTATGAAGCCAACATAACCCTGATACCAAAGCCAGGGAAAGATCCCACACAAAAAGAAAATTACAGACCAATATCACTCATGAACCTAGATGCAAAAATCTTCAACAAAATTCTAGCCAGTAGAATTCAGCATCATATAAAATAAATAATTCATCCTGATCAAGTTGGTTTCATTCCATGGATGGTTCAACATCAGAAAAACAATTAATGTAATCACCCACATTAATACCACAAAAGATAAGAATCACCTGATTTTGTCAATTGATTCAGAAAAAGTATTTGACAAAGTTTAACACCCATTCACACTTAAAACTCTCAGAAGAATTGGAATAGAGAGGAAATTCCTCAGTGTAATCAGTAGTATCTACTGAAAGCCAACTGCTTTCATCATTCTGAATGGCGAAAGACTGAAAGAATTCAGGAACTAGACAGGTATGCCCACTCTCACCACTTCTAGTCAACATTGTGCTAGAAGTTCTATCCAGAGCAGTTAGACAAGACAAAGCAATAAAGGGCATCCATATCAGCAAAGAAGAAGTAAAAATCTCCCTCTTTGCAGATGATATGATTGTTTATACAGAGAATCCAAAGGAATCCATAAGTAAATTATTGGAACTAATAGAGGAGTTTAGTAAAATAATGGATACAAGATAAACATAAGTAAATAGGTAGGATTCCTTTATACCGACAGTGAGATTATTAAAGAAGAAATCATGAAATCAATTCCATTTACTATAGCCCCCAAGAAGATAAAATACCTAGGAATAAATCTAGCTAGAGAAATAAGAGATCTTTACAAAGTGAACTACAAGACCTTACTACAAGAAACTAAGAGAGACTTACATAAATGGAGCAATCTACCCTGTTCATGGACAGGAAGACTCAACATTGTGAAAATGTCTGTTTCACCCAAAGCAATCTACTTATATAATGAAATCCCAATGCAAATTCCAGCAACATTTTTTAATGAGATGGAGAAACAAATCATCAACTTCGTTTGGAAAGTGAAGAAACCTCGGATAAGTAAAGCACTATTGAAGAGGTCATACTGGGAGGCCTCTCACTACCTGACTTTAGAACTTATTACACTGCCACAGTAGTAAAAACAGCCTGGTACTGCTACAAAAAGAGACATATAGACCAACAGAGCGGAGTTGAGATTCCAGAGATGCCACCATCCTCCTATGAACAGCTGATATTTGGCAAAGGCCCCAAGATTTTAAACCAGGGTAAGAATGGTCTCTTTAACAAATGATGCTGGCAAAATTGGATATCCATCTGCAATAAATTGAAACAAGACCCATGTCTCACACCTTATACAAAAACCAACTCAAATTGGATAAAACACCTAAATATGAGATCTAAAATGATAAAGCTCATCCAAGATAAAATGGGATCAACAATGGAAGTTTTAATACACAACGTAGACAGACTTCAAAACCTGACAAACAAAGCACAATCAACAGAGGAGAAAATAAATAAATGGGAACTACTAAGAATCAAATACTTTTGCTTGTCCAAAGACTTCATCAAAAGAATTAAAGGATCACCTACAGAATGGGAAAAAATATTTCTACCAGAAAAGCAGTAGATTATACAGTGTCGCCTAAGGCTGGGCCCTGTCAGCAGAGGCCAATAGGACAGTAGCATTGCTGTATTTTGAACTGGTTCGTATCATCTGGGGTTGGATATAGAAGTGCTTACTTTGCCAGTTGGGAAGAGGGACCACTACACCTGAAAACCTGACTGACTTGGGAAGTGATCAGATATCTTTTGTTTTACATTTTAAGACAGCGTAGAGAAACTTTGGCTGGCCTGGCTAGAGCAACATCTGCAGTCCATCCTCACAGTATCTCTCCCAGCCTCTACTTACTCATATGAAACCCAAAAAGCAAGAAACACTTGTGGCAAACAATAAATCTCCCATGGCTTCAGAAGGCTCCCAAACAAAACAAACAACGAGTTTTCTGGATGAAGAAATTTTCCTGAAATCATCAGAAGATGTATACAAAAATATTGTATACAGAGTGCTTCTAGACCTTATACAAAATGCAGCACAACAAAATGAAAAATTAAGCAAGCTGTTCAATCTGATGGAACACCAGTACTCTGAAATCCAACAGATCAAGAACAAAATCAAAGGCATAGAAACTTCCATTCAAAGCCAAGAAAACAGAATGCAACAAATGGAAAAAAGAATTTTTGACATGGAAGACGGAACTACTGACACCAGCATCTATGAGCAGAAATCAGAAAAAAAAGAAGAAACATTAAGAAGTATGAGGGACTCTATTAAGAGAAACTACCTTCGATTCATTGGAGTCCCTGAACAGGATGAAATACCTGAGAACACAGAAAACATTGTCGCTGAGCTGCTGACAAAAAAATTCCCAGAAATCACGAAGGAAGAGAATATAGATATCCCAGATGCGTATCATACACCACCCAATATAGATCTCAAAAGAAAGACTCCAAGACATATTATAGTCAAGCTTAACAAAATGAAACATAAGCAGCAACTCTTAAAGGCAGCAAGACTCAAAGCAAAGCTAACATTCAGAGGGAAACCCTGTAGGCTTTCATCAGATTTCTCAGCAGAAACCATGCTGGCGTGGAGACAGTGGCATGACACCTTCAAAGCCTTGAAGGAGAAGAACTTCCAACCAAGAATTATATATCCTGCAAAATTATCTTTTGAATATGAAAATGAAATTAAGACATTCCCAGATAAACAGAAACTCAAAGACTGTAAAACCCAAACCAAAACTACAAGAAGTAGTGAAAGAAGTTCTTGGCTTTGGCTTAGAAGAACAAAACCACTAACTTTATGTTTTAGAATGACACATCATCCAGAATTCTATTCAGTTAGGGAATGCTCCAAATTCAATCACAGTTTTAATACTGAAAGAAACAATCCAGTGACTACCATGAAAACTATGGTGCCATCATATTAAAAACAGGGATGTACTACAGTCATTATAGTCCTTCCAAATGGAGAGGAAATTGACAAGACTGTAGTAATTAAAATTGGGTTTATATGTAGTTTATTGAGGGGGATCTTAGGGGCAGCCATAAAGCACAACAAAGATGCAACATACCGTATCAAAAAATGTAACACAAGAATCTCAACAACTACAAAACAAGCTCTGAAAAAGGTGAAAATCAACTCACGAAAAAGAATGTCACAGAACAGACTAATGAGAACAACAGAGAAAACATCAACACAAAAATAAACATATCACAATGGCAGCATTGAACACACACCTATCAATAATTACACTGAATTTGAATGGACTGAATGCTCCAGTAAAGAGACATCGAGGGACTTCTTGGATCAAAAGACATGACCCATCCATATGTTGTCTACAAGAAACTCACTTGAGACTTAAAGATAGGAACAAACTGAAAATTAAAGGATGGAAGAATATATATATATATGAAGCTAACAATGAACAAAGAAGAACAGGTGTGGCAATTCTAATCTCAGACAAGATCAATTTTAATGTAGAATTCACCATCGTGGACAAAGATGGACACTATTTATTGCTGAAAGGTTCAGTACACAAGCAAGACTTAACTATATTAAATATTTATGCACCTAATACCAGAGCACCTAAATACATTGAAGAAACACTGACTACACTCAAAAAAGGGTTAGATCACTCCACAATAATAGTGGGAGACTTCAACACTCCACTCTCAGTACTAGACAGATCATCTAGAAAAAAGCTCAGTAAAGATACAGAAGACCTCATTGCCACAATTAACCAACTAAACCTCATCGATATATACAGAACTTTCTACCCATCAGCGGACAACTACACCTTACTACAAGAA
This sequence comes from Heterohyrax brucei, assembly GCA_028571685.1. Lineage (NCBI taxonomy): Eukaryota > Metazoa > Chordata > Mammalia > Hyracoidea > Procaviidae > Heterohyrax > Heterohyrax brucei. The sequence goes on along the minus strand of CM053157.1, from coordinate 37,704,382 downwards.
ACTAAGAAAGACTTACATAAATGGAGAAACCTACCCTGCTCATGGATAGGAAGACTTAACGTTGTGAAAACGCCTATTTTACCCAAAGCAATCTACTTATATAATGCAATCCCAATACAAGTTCCAGTTACATTTTTTAATGAGATAGAGAAACAAATCACCAATTTTTTTTGGAAAGGGAAGAAACCTTGGATAAGTAAAGTACTACTAAAGAAGAAGAACACATTGGGAGGCCTCTCATTACCCAACTTCAGAACGTATTACACTGCCACAGTGGTCAAAACAGCCTGGTACTGGTACAAGAACAGACAGATTGATCAATGGAACAGAATCAAGACCCCAGAGATGACACCATCTGCCTACGAACAGTTGATATTCAACAAAGGCCCTAAGACATTAAACTGGGGTAAAAAGAATCTCTTCAATAAACAGTGCCAGCAAAATTGGATATCTATCCGCAATAAGTTCAAACAAGATCCATATCTTGCACCTTATACAAAAACCAACTCAAACTGGGTAAAAGACCTAAATATCAAATCAAAAACTATAAAGCTCATCCAAGAAAAAGTAGAAATAACAATGGAATTTTTAATACACAATGTAGACAGACTTCAAACTGTCAAACAAACCACAATCAACAGAAAATAGATAAATGCGAACAATTAAGGATCAAACACTTTTGCTCATCCAAAGACTTTATCACAAAAGTTAAAAGGCCACCTACAGAATGGGAAAAATATTTGGCAACTCTACGTCAGACTCTTGATCTCCATAATCTATAAGGTACTACAAAATATCAATAAGAAGAAGATAAATCATCCAATTAAGCAATGGCCAAAGGAGATGGACAGACATTTCTCTAAAGAGGAGATCCAGGCAGCCAAAAAACACATGTGGACATGTTCATGATCTTTAGTTATTAAAGAAATTCAAATCAAAACTACAGTGAGCTACCATCTCACCCCAACAAGGTTGGCCATGATCCACAAAACACAAAACAACAACTGCTGGAGAGGCTGTGGAGAAAGTAGAAAACTCTCCTACACTGTTGGGGTTGCAAAATGGTCCAGCCTCTTTGGAAAGCAATCTGGTGCTTCCTTTAAAAAATGGATGTAGATATACCATTTGACCCAGTAATTCCACTATTTGGAATATATTCTACAGAATCAAGGCCATTCACACCAACGGATACATGCACAAGAATGTTTATCGCAGCCAGTCCACAATAGCAAAAAGATAGAATCAACCCAGATGCCCAACAACAGAGGAATGGATAGATAAACTATGGTATATATACTCAGTGGAGCACTATCCAATGATAAAGAACAATGATGATTCCAGGAAACATCTCCTAACCTGGTTTCAACTGGAAGACATTATGGTGAATGAAAGTAGTCAGCGACAAAAGTATAAATACTGTATGAGACTCCTACGATAAGAACTCTAAAACAGAGTTATGAATAGAAGGAAAGATTCTTTGACAGCTGCAAGGGTGGGGAGGGATGGGGTGTGAGGAGTGAGGGTTTAGATTAGATAGTTGGTAGAAATTTGGTTGGGTGAAACTGGTGACAGCACACATTAGTAACAAGAACAATATTAAGTGGACTTCAACGTAACTTGAGTACTCCTCCCATCTTAACCCAATAATGCAAGGACAGAGTAGCTGGGGCAGGGGGCAGGGGACCATGCTCTTAGGTGAAATCAAGGCCTATTGGCACAACTAGTATTTTTCTAAGAAGGCTCTCTGCACCTCACATTGGTGAGTGGTGTCTGGGGTCTTAAAAGCTGCCAAGCTGCCACCCAAGGGCATAGCAAATGGTCCCAACTCAGCATGAGCAGATGCTCACCAAAGACCAAGATAACAACCCAGAAGACAGAGACCCACATGAGTGGGTGCCTACATTGACTTGGGACCGGAAGAACTGGATGGTGCCCAGAAACCACTAGTGATAGCCACGATGGAGCTCACAAAGTTGAGTCTTACTGGCAACACAAGAATAAAAAGGGGTGCATCCTGAGACCTTCACTAAAAGACCACAATTGATGGTCCAGGGGCTTTGGGGTTCCCCTGGCAGCATGGCCCCTGGCCCTGATGCAGCCCTTGCCCATGGATCATAAAGAAAGTCCACTCTTCAGACAGCAAGGGATTGGACTTGGTGACACAGAGTGACTATATATTGGGTGCACTTTATGGTTCTATTCATCTATAGTATATCATCCTGCTGACCTCTGACTGGAGGAAGGAGAGTGGGTGGAGAGGAGGGGAAAGGAGGCTATTGGGAGGATGAGACATGTACGGAGCAGAGAGGAATAGTGTGCTGTCGCCAGATAGGTAGAACAGTGGAAGCTGCATGTAGGTAGTCATGCAAATTTATATGGGAATGTACATTTTCACTCGGTCATAAGAAAAAAAAGAAAAAAAAAGAAACAACATGTAATGGAATGTTATGCAGCCATCAAAAATCTGAAACAGTGTGTGAAAATCACTCTGGGAAACACCAAACAAAAAAAAAACGACGGCACTTAGCTTTTAGCTATCATAGTATAGTTGCTAGGATTCTGTTTGATAGACTAGTGATTATTTATAGTTCCACAGGGGGCAAAAAAAAAAAAAAAAAAAGAATGCAAGTAAACCTAGGAAAATTTAATGGTTACTTTGTAAGATGAATTTTCAGATAATCTTTATTTCCTGTTTACATTTATGCTATATTATCTACAGTTAGAAAGTACTACTTTTGAGAGCTGAAAATAAAATTTTAAGTTTATTGAATTGACCTGAGTTTAAAACCAATCAGCTTAAAAATAATTCAGTGACTATGCATAACCTTCGCAGTCCAAGATTATGATTCTCCGAAGCTAGCTAGAGTTAAAAAATTTTTTCTAAACTGTGGGGTAACATCCAGAAGCAAAGAACTCGGGATGAAGTTCAAATGGGCCAGAGTAGAAACGTGTCTCTGGCTTTCCTGAGCTGGCCAGGCTGTCTAGAAGCTAATTTAAGAATGTGAAGATGACATCATCGCAGGTGTTCTTTCTAAGTAGGACATAAATTTATTTACAATGCTTCCGGCTGATAAAACTGAAACAGAGACAAAATTTAAACAGCCTCTGATACTCTTTTGTCAATATTCACCATCTTCCCTTCAAATAAAGGTATTCATATGCCTTCTTTTAGGATCTTAGATTCTGGTTCTTGGCTAAGAAGTATCTCATAAACTTCAGTTGAGGAGAAAACCAAGATGATAATACAAAATGTTCTGATTTTTTACTATAAATATTTTAACTTCCACCTATTGTGAAAACTTCAGATCTTCTCTGTCTTATAAAAATTAAATACAAAGTTTATTATAGTGTCTGTACTCAAGTATTATAGGCCAAGTTGACAAAGTATTTGGAAATAAATGCCACAAATGTTTTTAAAAGGTTGACATACTCGAACAAAAGCAAAAAATTAAATTGAAAAAAAATCTGTTGAGTCAGGTCCAATTCACAGTGACCCTACTGAAGAGTGATGAAACCTGAAAACAGAAAAGAGGTACTGTCAATCAAAAATAAAACAGTAACACTTGACTGAACTATTTTAATAAAATCAACATACTGTGCTGTTGTACAGACAGAAGTTTATTGCTTTAGTCTGATAATCTAATAAATATTTATCAAGTATCTAGTATTTACAAAGATTTGTGATAGGCACTGCTGAGAGAACTGATAAGATATCTCAAGGAGTCTACAGTGTACTAAGAGGGAAAACGCAAATACAGGGGAACCAGCTAGAATCCCTATAAAGTAACACAAAAAAGCAAATAACCTAATTTTAGAAAAGAGCAAAAGTCTTGAACAGACATTTCGGAAAAGAAGATATATGAATGGCCAGTAAGTACATTAAAAGTAGCTCAACATCATTACTCATCCAAGATCTGGAAATTAAAACTCCATCAAGATATCATTTTACACCCACTAAAATGGATAAAATAAAAACGACTGACAGCGCCAACTGTTGGCCAGAATGTAGATCAATTGGAATGCTCGTCCATTGCCAGAACAGAGTAAAATGGTACAACTATACAGGAAATTCCTTTGGCAGTTCCTGTAAAGTTCAACATGCATCTAACTTTTCACCCAGCAATTCCACTTCTAGGTTTTTACCCAAGAGAACTGAAAATAAGTGTTCAGAGAAAGATTTATCTAAGCACCTTTATCCACAATAGTAAAAATTTGAGAAGTGTCCATCAATAGGAGAACGGTTAGCAACTAGAGCACTACTCACAAGTTACTAACATATGTAACAACATGGGAACATCTTAGAGAAATTACATTGAATGGCAGAAGCCATGCACACAAAGAATATGCATTGGAATAACCCATTTGTCTAAAACTACAGAATAGGCAAAAGACATTATGTTTGATAGAGTCTCAGCGAAAACGAGGGAGACCCTCAACGAGATGGATTGACACAAGAGCCAAGGCAATGAACTCAAACATACCAGTGGTCATGAAGAGGCACAGAATCAGGTAATGCTTGTTCTCTCAAACATAAAGTCACCACAAGTTGGAACAAACTCAATGGCAACTAACGACAATGACAATCTGTGGTGATATATTAAAAGTCAGGGTTGTGCATATGGAACAACAGTTGAATGGAAGTGGCACAAGGAAATTTTCTGGGGTGGTGGGTATGTTCTAGACCTTGACTGGGGTGATAGTCAAACAGGTGCACAACTGTCCAAACTAAACACTTAAGAGCTGTGCACTTCATGGTACGTACTTATACTTCATTTAAGAAGAAGGCAATAGGCTCAAAGATGGTAATACAGAAATGCCAGACATCCGGTTTGTGAGTTTGCAGCATGAGAGCTACAAACTCCCTTAAATCTGTAAATACCTGTTCAGAATGTAGAGCAATGGGAACATCACCTGTAACATGCTCATACTCTGTTATGAGAGGCAGTCCGGAGCAAGCACTGGGTGGACAAGAGGACACAGCAGGGGCTAGAGTCTGGGTGGAAAAAGGCTGCGACCCACCTGAGCAGTGCTTGAGATGCAAACTTGTGCTTGAGAAAAATTATTATTCACTATATGCCACAAACCTCTACAGTGACATGCAAAGGCTTAAAAGGGGAAATTCTAAATTGAAAAATGTAATTACTGTGTGAGACAGAACATTAGAAATATAAGAAGAAAACAATGTTTAAAATGACAGCATAATCTCACCTTCTGGAGAGTAAAAAATGCATTAACTAAGAGAGTGTGTGTCACTGATTCATTGTTTCTCACATAGTCTGGTCTCATCCAAAAGTAATGAAAGTTAATTTGGTTCTATAATATGAATTGAATGCATGGAAAACCCCTACTGTATGCTGTTGCTATTAGGATACATCCCTCAGGAGGCTTTTTTAAAAAGCAAAATGTACCTGGTTATTCAATGTATTTCTTTCAAGATAACTTATTGCAATGCCAGCCAACTGCAGTAAGTCATAAAAACAAAAGTAAAACATGCCTTAAAAGAGTTTTCTTATGTTAGGTAGTAACAGATGTTAGTAAATCTGCATGTGTTTGCAACATTGGTCTTCAGCCTTTTCCCTGCCCCAAAGCATGTGAGGAACAAAACACGACTTGCTTCATCAGGAATGACACCTTTATAAGGTTGACCAGCTGCAATCAAATTGATTCCAACTCATGGCAACCCCGGGTAAGTCAGAACTGTCCTCCATAGGGTTTTCAGTGGCTGTAACCTTTTAGAAACTTACTGCCAGACCTTTCTCCCTAGGCACCTCAGAGTGAGTACCAACTGCCAGCCTTTCAGCTAGAAGTCCAGTGTTCAGCTGTTTGAGGACCGAGGAACTCCCTCCATAAGGTGATGGTGTTCAAAAAGGGGAAGTGGTGTGAAGATGTTCTGGAGAGGGTGTGATGTATAATTCTACTGCTTTACTTTGAGAATCACTGATTGAACAGAGAATTAAACTGATCCAACAACAACATGTGGATGATGTTTTTTTGCTCAGGCCCAACACCTTGGGGCCATCCTTGATTCCTCCCTTTCTCTGCAAGGTTCTAAGTTGTCAGAGTCTACAGCAACAGGCTCAAACATCCGTACTATTGTGAGGATGGCACAGGATAAAGCGTTGTCTCATTCTGTTACATATAGGGTTGCTATGACTCAGAACTGTCTCGACAGCACACAACAGCAACGTGTGGTCTGGTCCTGTGACTTCTCTGGTCACAGCCACGCTGGCCTATGCGCGTTTCTTGAACTCATCAGATTTTTCTGCCTGAGGACCTTTGCAGTGGCTGTTTTATCTGCATTAACAAGCTTCCCCAGACACCCAAATGACAATTCCTTCACCACTTGCAAGCCTTTTCACAAAGTTCATCAGAGTGAGGTCTACCCTGACCATTCCACTAAAAATTTAACCTGTCCTCGTACTGACTGGTGAGCTCTGTGCTCTCCTCCACAGCCTACACTTTCTTTCCTTTCGGTGACTTCATCATCTTTGACATACTGTATGATTTTCTTATTTTGTTATATTTATTATTATTGTATTATCTTGTAGTGTATTCATCTATTATACTATTATCTTATTTCATCCATTGCTTGTTGCCTGCCTTCCCCTGCTACAATGTAAGCGCCCCATGGCAGGGTCTCTATGCTATTCACTAACATCTTCCAAGAATCTAGGACCCTGTCGGTCACATAGTACCCCAAACCAAACCCACTCCTGTTGAGTAGATTCCAATCCATAGTCACCCTATAGGACAGAGTGGAACTGCCCCATAGAGTTTCTAAGGAGCACCTGGTAGATTCAGACAGAAAATGTAGCACTTCACACTATGCCACCAAGGTTTCCATCAGATAGATGGGGCTCAATAAATAGTTATGAAATGAATATATGTGTATTTTTATGCTCCTCTTGATAGGTAGGTAGGTAGTTAGGTGAATGGATGGATGGACAGATGGAAAGATGGATGGACAGATGGCAGATGGATAGGTAGACGACAGAGGACAGATAGCCACTCTTGACTTACAGTAAAATTATGCACAACAAAACCAGAAGCTGCTCTGTCCTATCATCTCCACAAGTGCTAATATGTTTGAGTCCAGAGGTGCAGCTACTATGCCACTGCATCTCACTAAGCATCTCTCTCCCCCTTTCTGACCCACTAATTCACCAAACACAATGTCTTCCTTGAGCCATTGATTCCTCTTGACAATGTGTTCAAAGCAAGCAAGACAGACAATGTTCAGCTGTGACCATAACATTTTCATTGGCTGATTTTCAGAAGTAGGTTGCTAGACCTTTCTTATCTATTTTAGTCTGAAAAGCTCTGTTGAAACCTGTCCACCAAAGGTGACCCTGCTGGTATTTGAAATACCGGTGGCACAGCTGCCAGCGTCACAGCAACATGCAAGGCACCACAGTACAACAGATGGACAGGTAGGTGCTACACGCCACTGTAGCTAACTTAAATGATGAATATAATATTACAGTTGTAGACATTTCCCATCTCTTCTTTCCACCAACCTGACTTGTGTAATGTTTTAAGGAACACTTTGAGTATCAAAGACTAGATTTGTGGGTTGAATGGTCTGGCAAGGGAATCCATATTAGACAAATATAGGGTAAGTATAAGGAAAAACAACTAGAATAAGGAAAATATAACACACAAACACAATTGCTTTTGAACTGACTCTGACTACTAAAGAATAGAACTGCCCCTATAGGTTTCCAAGGAGTGTCTCATAGATTCAAACTGCCTGCTTTTTGATTAGCAGTCAAATGTTTAACCACTGTACCACCAGGTCTCCAAGGGAAGTATGGTATAGGGAAACTACAGGGAAAAGTGTAGGGAAAACAACTTCGAAAGCAGTTCTTGACCCCACGTGTCCTTTTCCTGTGAGATCTGTGAATAGTATTTCTATACAAAGAGCAAAGTCGCCAGGCCTGGTCTATTATCTCCTTCTCCCTCTACTTCCCGTGCTCCAGTGTAGCACTTAACTGTCTAACAAAGAAAGAAAATAGAAGCAACAACAACAACAAAAAGTAGATCTAGGGATTAGATTTTTATCTATCTAGAAAGTCAAGGACAACTTTATTGGAAAATAAGTTTGTCATGTGTGGTAGATAAAATGGTTTGCCTCATTTGATAGTAAAGAAAGGATTCATGAATCGGGCTTTTATGATTTATTTAAGGAGCTATCTGAAAATAGGGACACAGGAAAAGGACAATCTAATGTACTCCTGGTCCCTTGGGGGATAAAGATGAGAGGTTCTTCGGGACAGAAATGGCTCTGACTTCCCTGTCATCTTGTTGTCCCACAGCAGCAGTCATTCTTGGATCTTCACCATAGTGCTCCCTATGAGAATGGACTCTATGTCACAGATTGAATTGTTTCCCCCAAAAAATCTGTGCAGCAATTTAGCTGGGCTGTAATTCCTGGTATTGTGTGACATTCTCTGCATTGTAAATCCTGCCTCTGTGATTTTAATGAGAGTGGATGGGCAACAGTTGTGTTGGTGGGGCAGGACTCAGTGTGTAAGATTCTTTTTTGTCTTGAGGCCATCTCTTATGATATAAAGGAAAGCAGCGAGCAGAGAGATTTGGGGAACTTGTATCACCAAGAAGCAGTGCCAGAAGATAAGCACATCCTTTGGAAAGGACCAGAGTCCCTGGACCTCAGAAGCTTCCAATCCAGGGGAAGATTGAGGACAATTACTTTCCTCTAATGCCAGCAGAGAAAGCCTTCCCTGGAGCTGACACCCTGAATTTGGACTTTTAGCCTACTGGACTGTGACAAAATAAAATTTCTCTTTTTAAAGCCATCTACTTGTGATATTTCTGTGAAAGCATCACTAGCTGACTAAGACACCCTATTACCAATTGCTCTTCTATCTAGGTGTCTCCTTGCCTGACTCCAGCAATGTCTCAGGAAGACAGAATGCAGGCATTCTTGCTAACATGTGTGGTCCCTGCTGGAATGTTTTACCTCAGGGCCCTTCATGCATCATCACTCAGCCCACAAACGGATTGCCCTTGGCTTGAGAAAGACCCTCAGTCAAACTTGGTCTCTCCAAGAATGGGAATTATGTATGGGACATGGACACCCTTGATGACGAACAATTGAGGAGTGACTCCTTTACCTCAGCTGTGGTCTATGGCAGGTGTATGTCATGGAATCAGCACAGTCAACCTGCTATGTGGGCTAGAGTGGTCTCTTCTGTGTTTGACCATAGCTATGACCAACTCTCCATTGAGTCATTTATCTCAGGACCCCTGGGGAAGGGCAAGCTCACCAAATGACCCCAAACACCCAGGGCCCAGATACCAATTCCACCTCAGAACACGTTCCCTCTGCTCCCCTCTTCCCAACGGTCCAACTCTTCAGTCCTTCATTTGAGGAGGGTGTTGACAGCTTATTATGGGAGGACATTACCACAAAGCAGCTCTTTGAGTTTCCTGTAACTCTTCAGATTCCAGACTAAGGCATCCAGGACAAACTCAAATTTGCATTTCTAGAAATTCCAGAATGGACTGTGATAGGCTTCAAAAATAATTTTGGAAAGCCACATAGTCTTGGCAGCACACTTAACATCCCCCCAGGGTTCCCCGTAAAGAATGCGGGAGGGTAGCACAGTGCAAGGAATGCACAAGAAAGATTCTCCAGTCAGCATGAAGCCCAGAAAGTTCCAATGCAAAAGGGTCACAAAAGGTTTTTTTTAAAAAAACTGCTGCCATTGAGTCAATTCCAACTCACTGTAATCCCATGTGTCAGAGCAGAACTGTTCCATCAGGTTTCTAAGGAGATGCTGGTGGATTCAAACTGCTTACCTTTTTGTTTAGCAGCCTGAGCTCTTACCCACTGTGCCACCAGTAGCCTTTCAGGGCTACATCTGCAAGCATTTTACTGTGAGCACATTATAGGCACTGTGCTCTGATGATATACTGTACTGATATACAGAAAACAAGCTTCTGGCTTTGGCCACCTTGCATTTCGCATGACAGAATAATAAGAATGGACAGGATCACTTGGCATTTACTTTGTTTTCAATAAATATTTGCTGAGTGCCTACTGTGTACAAAGCTCAGTGGTTAAGAGCAGGCCTGATCCTGTTTGTGTTTTCATTTCAGTCCATCAGCTCCGTTCTTAACTTGCTGGAAGCTGCAAGGAATTTAGTGCTTGCGGACAGGCCACCACAAGCCCCATGGAGTTGGCTGAGGCCCTGCTTCACTGCTTCCCCTTCCAAGAATAAAAATAGGGGTTGCTCCATTACAATGCATGCAGGAGATTAAGAGATCTAGGCCAGCACAGAGCAGAGATAAGTGGCCTATGTTAGCGAGGATCCACGTCAGTTCCAGGATTTGGGTGCCTCTGAGACAACCCATCCTGATGAGACTTGTCCTGGCTGTGCCCTCCCAAGTCCTGTTATATTCAAGAGCAGGAGGAAGTAGTGGCACCAAGAGAAGCCTTCCAACCAGGCACCCTTGTCATGTGGTTTTCTATCTGTATGCTTTTTCGCTGGTAATTTCCAGGTAAAACAAATTTTTCATATATTTTTAAAAGACAGACACCACTTATCACAAATGCCAGCAATAATCAAATCACTCTCTCAAATCTTTAGATGAATTTTTACATTTCCCCATTCCTTTAAGGGGATCAAATTAGATCATTTCTCAGCTTTGACGTGGACTTCTTTCTTTCCCACAGACTCAATGGGTATGACCTGGAAATCGGTGGAATGCTGGTGTGAGTGGTGGCGCCTTCCTTCTACTTAAAACCCTCTGGACCGAGCAGATCAGGGGCTTCCCCATCCCTCACTGAGAACCTGGCATTTTTTGAATGAGTAATGAATGATTTTTGTACGTGCTGAGATGAATCCAAATAGGGAAGGACATCTCCAGGGAAACAGAGGTAAGAGTGGGAGGAACCATCACCCTCCTGTTTCTTCCCTTCTCTGCGTTCCCAAACTGAGGGTCTAGGAGTAGATATTTGAACCAGTTTTGCTTTCACAGAGGCAAGAAAAATGGCTCAGAAGATGGAAAAGTATCAAAAGCCCTTCACGTCTAAGCTGTTTCCAGTCTTCTCATTTCCACTATTACAGAATGTGCTGGGCTCCCTGGGTAGTATAAATGTCTATTGCTTCCAACCAAAAGGTTGGAGGTTCAAGTTCATTCAGAGACATCTCAGAAGAAACACCAAAACTCAAACTCATTGCCATCGAGTGTATTCTGACTCATAGCAACCCAATAGGAAAGTAGGAACTGCCCCATAGAGTTTCCAAGGAGTGCCTCGTGAATTCAAACTGCCAGTCTTTTGGTTAGCAGCCATAGCATTTAACATTACGCCACCAGCGTTTCTTCTCAGAAGAAAGGCCTGAAAAATCAGCCACAGAAAACTCTACGGAGTATAGTTCTACTCTAACAGAGTCACCTGGTATGGTTTGGTCTTTTGTTTGGGAAGGCATTGATGATAGCTTATTCTAGGAGTTCTCCGACTTTCTAAGGCAGAGCTTCCCTTTGAAGTCGTGCTATTTTCCTTTCCATTTCCATGGAGATTGATTTTATGGATCAAGACTTGAGTATATCAACTGCTTCTAGAGTGCAGGTTGCTCTCATATAAAATGCAGGGATACTATCTGCCCGTGAGTGCTGTTGGGAAGATATCTGGACACAGCTGGGGGGACCATGCCCAAAGGCCTGGCATACTCTAGGGACCCAATTAATGTGGGTTCACTTTTTCATAAGAAAAAGGGAAAGATGTACCCACTTCATAGAAAAGTATAAGCCATCACAGGAGACACAGAAGATCTGATTCTGTTGTCCACCTCCTGCCCAAGCCACCATCTTTGCCCGTATTGTGCTCCTTTGTATTTTTCTTCCTTGCCCTCAAAATCTAAGCAGTTGCAAAGTCCTGTTGATGTGTGTTTTAAGGGGTCTCACAGTTGGACCTCTCCTATCTACACTCTCTAGTCAAAGCTTCATTCTCCTGGCACCTCTCCAGTCTCTCTCCTTTTATGAATTTCCTTGAGCCCTAGACACTTGCTGTCAATAATGGTATTCTCTGGGACTTCCTCACCTGCAAGGTAGCTCGCTCCAGTCTTCCCAAGCTTCTCAGTGTATCTTCCTTTACGCTTCGATGACTTTTCATTGCATATGTATGTACATTTCTAACTCTCTTCCATGTCTGTTGACATTTGAAGACCAAGGACCACATCTAACTACCTCTGTATCATTTCCCCAACTGCTGTTAGTTGTTACTGAGTCAGCCCCTGACTCATGGTGACCTCGCCTACAACAGAATGAAACGCTGCCTAATTCTGTGTTATCCCCATGATAGACCGCAGGTAGACCATTGGGATCTATAGGATTCTGAATGGCTGATTTTCTTCCTAATTGGTTTTAGTCTGGTTGCTTCACTGAAACGTGCTCAGCATCACAGCCACATGCAAGCCTCCAGTGACAAAGAGCAATGACTGCAGAGAAGATATATTGCCTGGGGATAGAGTTCATATTTCTTGCATGGCTACTGAAGGATAAAATGTGAACTCAGCTTTCAAGGACACTGAATGAGTGAGTAACCTTGTTTACCCGAGACAGAGCTGACCAGTAAAGGAAGATCTTGCCTTTGGGGCATAAAGAAGAGAATTGAGGAAGGACACCTGAGGAAACACTAGAAGCAATTTCCAGCTGAGTTGTACTGTATCCCTTTACGGAGTCTGAAGGTGGGTGGCTAATGACTGATGGAATGTGGTCTACCTATGTGGCAGCTCTCATTCCCCTGAGAAACCACCCAAGAACATAAACACCCACTCCACCCTGCCTTGCTTGGAGAAGAGGTCTCTGCTCCAAAGAGTCAGCTGGTGTCTCCCAGTGGGCATATCGTCAGGTCATTGAGGTGCCAAGTTTGCTGAAGTCAAACTGCAGGTGGGACGAAGCAGAGGGCTGGATGTGTGCAGTGCAAGGTGCCCACCTAGAACTAGCTCCTGTCTCAGGGCCTTGGTAGTAGATGGACACCCAGCTTTCTGTCCAGCTGAGACCGTCAGTACAGCTGAGTGGAAATGCAGGGAAGGAACAGCCAAGCCAGGGGGCCTTCCAAGCAAGGAGAGTCTGTTACTGCATCATGTTTCAAAGTATCAGGCAAACTAAGCAATAGAAAACCCCGCCTAAGAGGCAGAAAGAAGGTAAAGGACAGAGGTGCTGAATTACCCGCCTGTACAGGGAGGAAGTTGAAGATTTTTCTAATAGCAGCTTTGTCTTCCATGTTGCCCACCACTAGTGGAAGGATGTGTTTCCTTCCAAGAGCTGAGCACAGAGGGGAGTAGCTAGTGTGGATGTTACAACTTGGTGGCAGCTAAGGAAGGTCTTCCAGGATGGGACGGGGGGTGTGGGGTGGAGGGGCAACACATGTAAAGGACAAACCCAGCCCTGGAGCCTGTCCTCTACATAGGGTGACACGCTTACACCCTCAGACAATTTACCTGGCCTCTTAACCAGCAACCATGTGGGAACATGAGACAAACCACACACTTCTTGGTGGTTTTTTCAGGTTTAGAGGAGCCAACCACCGTACTGCTGTGCTTTAGGAAGACACTGATTCTGGGACCAGAGGATGTGATGTCTAGTTTCCTCTCTATCCCTTGTTATCCACCTGCCCTTTGGCAACTCTCTGAGCCTCAGTTTCTCCATCTGCAACATGGAGATGATGCTACTTGTCCTCCTAACTCACAGGGCTGTTCCCATTGCTGTTAAGCTGATCCCAACCCATAGTGACTTTGTAGGACAAGGTAGAATGCCCCATAGGGCTTCCAAACAGCAGCTGATGGATTCTGACTCTTGTCCTTTTTGTTAGCAGCTGAACTCATAGGCACTGCGGCACCAGGACTCTTTCCCAGGAAGGAAGGATTCAAATTGGGTAATAAACTTGAAAATGATTTGTCAAGTCAAAGGTACTTAGAAGAGAGAAAATAATAATGATAATAATAATCTGGAATAAAAAAATATTAATTATAATTTACATAATTTGTATTATGAATTATCACTATAACTATTACTCTCTTTCACTCTGAGTGGACAGCTTGATCTTTGCTTCAGGGAAATGGTCTTAAATAAAAAACAATCATCTGTTATAGAAATCTTAAGTCCATTGTCATCAATTTGATTTTGATCCATAGCATGCTTACAGGACCAAATAGACCTGTCCTATAGGGCTTCCAACGAGCAACTGGTGGGTTCAAACTGCTGACCTGAAATGAAGGTTTGGGGAACTTCCATCAGAAGGGAGGAAGAGCACCATCAGCCTTTGACTGGATCATAGGTAACCCAATAACGAGCGGTACCTTAGAACTCCACCAGGCCTGCCCTTCAAAGTCCTGGGGGCACGGGGGCAGGAACAGCACCCACCTTACATAAACCCTCCATCACTGCTCACTAAAGATGATGATATGGACAACAGGGCCTGAGCACTCAGCAGGCACGTTCCTTCCACTAAGGGTTCTGTGTACTTTATCACACAAAACAGTCTGAGAAATAGATCACAGAGGCTGACCGATCTCTCCTCAACCCACAAGAGCCTGAGTTTCAAAAGTATATGGCTTTCCCTGGGAATCCCTGGGTCCCTGGGTCCCTGAGTAGTATAAACAACTAAAGTACTCCGCAGTGAATCAAAAGGTTGTGATTGAGGATATAAAATCGAAATCATTGTTCCCTGTCTTTGAGCGTAGAGAATATGACCCAGCTGGGCTCATGAGGACTCACAGGGACATATTAACTGGGCCCTGAGGTGTAAAGACAATAGATAGGATAATCTTGGAAAATATCTTTTAGGGAAAGTTTCACGTAACCAGAATACTCAAGACTTTCCAGTCTTACTTTTTCTATTAGCACTTCTAAAACCTAAAAACCAAACCCATTGTTGTCAGATCAACACCGACTCATAACAACTCTATAGGACAGAGTAGAACTGCCCCATAGAGTTTCCAAGAAGCACCTGGTGGATTTGAACTGCCAATCTTTTGGTTAGCAGCTGTAGCACTTAACCACTATGCCATCAGCATTTCCAAAACCAAACCCATTGCCACTAAGTCAATTCAAACTCAGTGACCCTACAGGATTGAGCAGAACTGCCCCATAGGGTTCCCAAGGAGCGGCTAGTGGATTTGAACTGCTGATCTTTCGGTTAACAGCAAAGCACTTAACCACTTTAGTGAACAGAATTTGTTGGACTAATGAAGACGCTCGTAACTGTCATTACAGAAAGCTGTACCGGTGATTATTAAGAAAGATAATTCGACACTCGCGGTTTCTAGCCAATCTGTGAAAAGGTGAAGCTTTGAATAGTTATGTTCAGCTGTAATTTTAATATATATTGATGGTCCTCTAATGTTCCTTGGACTCAGGCAGCCATGGCTGTGGCAGCATGCTTGTCAGTTTTCCCATTCTTGCCTAGTCTATAATATTCCACGGGCTTGGACATACATGGCTCTAGCAACCTGCTTGTCCACTTCCTACTTTTGCCATTTTGAAGATATGCTAAATAAAACTTTCTTTCTGTTTTACTAAACCGTGTGATGTTTTCCCCATATGACAACTAATGGTACAAGTTTACCCAGATGTGTCTTACTTTTTCAGGGATCTACAACCGAAAAGTCAGCCATCGAAAATGCTATGGAGCACAGTCCAACTCTTTTTTTTTTAAGAGCTTCTCCCCAGTCTCACAGCCAAAAACCAGGAGGTCTAGAATCCAGGAGCCCTGACACTTGAAGCTGTGCTGTCGTCACCCACTAAGGAATCTATGAAATAATGCTATCATTGATCAAGAGAGGACTATGAAGCTCTAATGTTGCTGCTGTACTGCAGGGCAAGTTGAAGCTGAAGAAGAATGGATTCTCTTAGTTCATCTTGGAAGCGAGCTGTCTGAAGACCAGCTCCTATTCCAAGGCCAAGATCCTTCTGAAGAAGAAAAGTGCCTTTTTAAGGTACAGCCTAGTCACACAGCCATCTGGGTTATCCCAGGCTTTTCCCTACCATCAGGTGATTTGTCCAACAGGCAGCTAATCTTCCTGTTCATGGACTCTCCCTTTCTTGGCCTACATGCTGCTTGAGTGACATGTTTGGTGCTGTAAATGAGGGTGTCACTGTGTATTCTCTGGTCTTACTGGAAGTGCAGCTGTTAAAAAACAACCTAGTAAATAGGCAGCTGGCGAGTATGTGTCAGCAGTAGTCCTGCCCCAGGGCTGCCGCGTCAGCAAGGGCGCGGCTGGCCTCTCAACCAAACCCTTTCCAAAGCAGCTGCTGCACTCATTCTGCAGCTTCCATCACATCCTCAGGGAAATGACCCACACTTGACATTGGGACCTGAAGGGCCTGTGCAGAAAAAAATGAAACAGAATGTGGGTGAAAATGCAGATCACTGAGTTCCTAAATTGAAATCATAGAGTCCCTGTGTGGTGCAAATGCCTGCTACCCAAAAGGTAGGAGGTTCAAGTCCACCCAGAGGCACCTTGGAAGAAAGGCCTGGTGATCTCCTTCTGAAACATCAGCCATGAAAATCTGATGGAGGACAGTTTTATTCTGACACACATGAGGTCACTATGAGTTGGCATCTGCTTCATAGCAACTGGTTGGCTGTATGATCCCTCTGGCCTGTTACTTTGTTTTTTAAGTTCAGGGTATCTTTTTGCACTAAGCACTTTGTAATATGTGATTTCTGCTCTCCAAGTGGTTGAGCTCCAGCTACCCTCTGTAGCTTTAGTCCCAAGGACCAGGTAGCCATAGGCCTTACCCATAAACCCATTGCCGTTGAGTTGTTTCCGACTCAAAGCAGCCCTATAGGACAGAGTAGAAACTGCCCCATGGAGGTTCCAAGGACCACCTGGTGGGATTTGAACTGTTAATGTTTGGTTAGCAGTCATAGCTCTTAATCATTATGCTACCAGGGTTTCCAAAGGGCTTCTAGAAGGAACAAAAATGAATCTTTTCTGTGGGTCCTGCACATGCAACGGTCCTGAAGCAAGCTGTCCTTTCTCTGACTGAATCCCCTTCAAGATTTCTGTTATATTCGTCTGTCATGGCAGGGAGGAACTTGATGTCTTGTGTCACCCCTCCCTGGTTCACCCGTGGCTTTGGTCTTTGAAAAACTGCAGGGTTAGGATTCAAGCCCTTTGAACATTGTCCTCTACAGAGCCAGATTTAGGCTTTGGATACACTGTTTGGCCACTTATAACCCTAGTGTCATGAGGACCTATAAACAGTGACTACTGACATAGACAGTTCCACAGACCATCTGCAGTTAGGAGCAAGGCAGTTCCAAACCCAGTCACATACTTGGCTTGCTCAAGCATGGCCAGGGCAACTCGGAAATTACCAATTGTGCTGAAGGCTATGGTTTTCAGGTCTGGCACTGGGAAGCAGTCTTCAATCTCTC
This sequence comes from Heterohyrax brucei, assembly GCA_028571685.1. Lineage (NCBI taxonomy): Eukaryota > Metazoa > Chordata > Mammalia > Hyracoidea > Procaviidae > Heterohyrax > Heterohyrax brucei. The sequence goes on along the minus strand of CM053157.1, from coordinate 37,686,969 downwards.
TTCCTGACTCTCAAAAGTCTTAGGGCACAAAAGACAACCCTGTCATTTGGCCTGTTAGGTTCCAGGCAGAGCCCAACCCTTGTGCCTGATCTCTCATCAAGGTTGGTGTTTCGGGAAGAAACCAGCTTTCAAAGTGACTTCAAATTGCTGTGAATCACCCGACGTGATTCAGATGAGAGTTTATGCAGGTTTATAGATAACAGGTTGTCTCAGATTAACCTGTGATTGCCCCAGAAGGTCATTTACTTCTGGGAGTGTCAGGTAAGAATAACATATTTGCATGTGAAGTCAAAACCTCCCACTCTTGGCCATTCCTGGCCATTTTCGACTGGCAGGACCCAATAAAGGCAGCTCTTGCTTCAGTACTCTGCCGTAGTCCTCTCCTGCCCCGCCTCTCCCCTCATCATGTCTAAACTGGCCCATTAAATCTCACCGGTGGGAGGGGTCCCCTAGATCATGACGTGGTCCCCACAGTACCGCTCCTATTGAGGACGTGCCTGCGTCTGTGTAGCTCCCCAGGACTTGTCCCCATTCTCTCATGTATTTTTCTCTTAACTGTGGTTAATATATAGGAATAAAAATTTTGCCAGTTTAGTAATCTTCATGTGAACAGTTCAGTGACATTAAATATATTTATCGTGTTGTTCGACCATCACCATTAACCATTCCAGAATTTTTCTATCAGCCTTAATTCAAGTGACTTTTCTGTCACACACTCTTCTTTGCCTTGGGTAACAATCTACCAGCCACCTCAAAATTCTGGCCAAACTCCAGGTCTGCTTGGTGGAAGGCACACTTGTTTCTCATGGAATCATCTTCACATATATGAAGAGCCCTTTCAAGCCTTCCACCCTTCAAATGAAAACTCTTCTGAACTGATAACAGTTTTGGGCAAAATCCTGCCTGTTCTCCTTTGCCCTATTCTTCTTGGGCCCCTCAGAATGCAGCAGCCACAAGTTACACAGGTGCCACCTCCTTTGTTTCAGCCACTATACTCCAATAAATACAATCTGAAACCACTGAGCAATCTGGATGGCTCATCCCAATGGTGACTCATGAATTCTAGAATCAACAGAAAGCCTGAACCTTTTATACACATGCACAGTTGGACCATATTCTCCCTTTCCCCCAAAACAAACCTGTTGCCTTTGCATTCATTTCAGCTCATGGTGTCACCACATGTTATAGAACTGTTCCACAGGATTTCGTTGGCTGTAATTTTGTATGTGGATGTACTTTAGTTTAAAGTTTAAACAGCTCAAGTTGATTTCTCATACAAATATATGTATATACACTTTGTTACATGACATTAGTTGAAATCCCTATAATGTGACAGCACACTCCCCCTTTCCACCTTAGATATCTTGTGTCCATCCAACTAGTTCTTGTCTCTTCCTGCCTTCTCATCCTGCCTCTGGACAGGAGCTTCCCATTTGGTCACATATATCTGCTTGAACTAAAATCACAATCTTCACAAGTGCTATTTTATGTTTCATAGTCCAGTCTAATCCTTGCCTGAAGAGTGGGATTGGGAATAGTTTTAGTTTGGGATTAACAGAGGGTCCAGGGCCCGTGGCTTTGGGCTTCCTCCAGTCTCCATTGGACTATTAAATCTGGTCTTTTTACATAAATCTGAGTTTTGCTCCACACTTTTCTCCTGCTCCATCAGAGACTCTCTGCTGTGTACCCTGTCAGGGAAGTCCCTGGTGGTAGCTGGGCATCATCTAGTTCTTCTGGTCTCAGGCTGTTAAGTTTTGGGCTTATGTAGTCCTTTTGTCTCTTGGTCTAATATTTTCCCTGTGTCTTTGATATTCTTCGTCTTCTTTGCTCCAAGTAGACTGGGACTAACTGACATACCCTAGATGGCTGTCATAAGTTTTTAAAATTCCGGATGCTACTTATCAAAGTCAGAATGTAGAACAGTTTCTTAATAAACTTTGTTATAGCAATTGATCTAGATGTCCCTAAAATGGATGCAGTCTTTACAGAAGCAGATTGTCAGGTCTTTTCTTCAGCAATGCCACTGAATGAGTTCCAGTTGCCACCCTTCAGGTTAGTTGTTTTATTAAATGTTGTCCTGTCTGAGTCGGATCCGACTCGACGGCACTTGGCTTGGCTGTTGCCTCTAACTCATAGCAACACCAATGTATAACAGAACGAGACTTGGCCCAGCTCTGTTACCATTCTCACAAATGTTGCTATGTTCGAGTCCTTAGTTACAGACACTGTGTCGATCCATCTCACTGAAAAGCCAAGGCCACTGTTGTCAAGTCAATTCTGACCCCTAGATCAAAGTAGTACTGATCCACAGAGTTTCCAAGGAGTGCCTGATGGACTTGAACTGCCAATGTTTTGGTTAGCAGGTGTAGCCCTTAACCACTGTGTCACCAGAGTTTCTGTCTCATTGAAGGCCTCCCTCTTTTTCATTGACCCTTTACTTTATCAAGCCTGATGTCCTTCTCCAGGGACTAGTCCCTCCTGAGAACATGTCCAAAGTCCAGGAGACGAAGTCTCACCATCCTCACTTCCAAGGAGCACTGTGGCTATATTTCTTTCAAAACAGACTTGTTCATTCTTCTAGCATTTCACAAAATATTCAATATTTTTCATAAACACCACAGTTTGAAAGCATTAATTTTTCTTTGGTCTTTCTTTTTCATTGTCATTGTATGAGGTAGTTGAAAATACCATGAACGGGGTCAGGGTTATCTTAGTCCTCAAGGTGACATCTTTGCTTTTTAATACTTTAAAGAGACCAATACCTTAAGGAGATCAGAGAGTTTAGGCTAATTGCTGTTGGTGGCAGTTGCCATCTGGTCAATTCCAACTCATGGTGACCCCAGCTAGTACAGAATATACTTGCTCCACAGGGTTTTCAAGGCTTGAACATTTGGAAGCAGATTGCCAGACCTTGCTTCAGAGGTGCTTCTAGACGGGCTTGAGCTACTAGCCTTTCAGTGAGTAGTCCAACACAAACTGCTAATGCTACCTAAGGACCTATGTCTCCCTAAGCCAGTAGCTACTTGTTCAGTTCGGGAACTAAATGCCCCAGACTTTAATTTGGTTCATCTTTCCATCCTAATCATTCAACACCTCTACTGTCCTCCCAGGTCTCCTGTAGGGTGGTTCAGACAATTGTTCAAAAAAAGGTGTTCAGTTATGAATTCCCTTAACCCAGTTAGTCCTTGGCTTGTTTTTATCTATCTTTTAAGAAAGGAGTAATTCTACACTGCTTCTTAATTGCTGCACTGAGATATCTTAAAGTGTTATAACCATAAAAGAATTGAGATGCCATCTGGTTCAAACTCTTCATTTCACAGATGAAGAAACAGCGGCCAGGGGAAGTGAACAGTTGGGTAAAATAGTACATAGTTGCCTGGTCTGTCCTGCCTCCCCAGACATTCCAACACCCAAGGTGCTCTACAAAGAGACAATCTACTGGAAGATTCCAAACTTTGACAATAGAAGCCCTGCCCCTGTAAAGGAAGGACTAGGCCAAGGGCATTTAAAAACCACTGTGGTTCATCCACTGACTAGTGAATAAACAAACTGTGGTACACACATAATGGAGTCTCATTTAGTCTTAAAAAAATGAAGCATTACCATAAGGACCAATCTTGAAGGAAAGAAAACCAAACCGGTAGCTGCTGAGTCGATTTCAATGCATAGCAACTCCATAGGACAGAGTAGAGCTGACAGGAGTACCTGGTTCATTTGAACTGCTGACCTTTTGATTAGCAGCCACATCACTTAACCACTAGGCTACCACAAAAGATCATACACTGAATAACCCTATTTCTGTGAATTGTCCAAAGTAGGTGTTACTGATTGAGTTGTGTCCCCTCAAAAAACCCTATACCTATGGCTGTAATCCTTTTGGGGAATAGGATTTTCTTTGTTATGTTAATGAGACCATAGCACTGTAGGGTGTGTTCGAAACCTAAACACTTCCAAGATATAACAAGAGCAGGTTAGCTACAAAAGCAAGCAAACACTGATGAGGAAGAGATAGACATCACATGAAGACCCCCAAAGAATGCTGAAAAGAATGCTAGAAAAGCTGAGCCAAGGATTTTCCTTCAGAGTGGACAAAAAGAGCCTTCCTCTAGAGTCATCACGCTGAATTCAGACTTTTAGCCTCCTCAATTTTGAGGAAACAAATTTCTCTTCGTTAAGTCCCCTTGATTGTGATATTTTTGTCGCAATAACACTAGCAAGCTAAGACAACAGGCAAATCTGTAAAGACAGAAAATAGATTAATGGCTTCCTGGAGTCAGTGTGAAAACCCTGGTGGCATACGGGTTAAGTGCTATGTCTACTGACCAAAAGGTCAGCAGTTCAAATCTACCAGGCAGTCTTGGAAACTTTATGGGGGCACTTCTACTCCATCCTATAGTCACTACAAATTGGAATCAGCTTGATAGCAGTGGATTTTGTTTTGTTTCGGAGTTAGAGGTAGGGGAAATGAGAAATGACTGCTAATGGGTCTGGAATTTCATTCTGGGCTGATGAAAATATTCTAGAATGTTAGACAGGGGGGAAGATTACATGCCACTGGGTGGTGCAAAAAGTTAACATGCTCAACTGCTAACCAAAAAGTTGGAGGTTCAAGTTCACCCAGAGGTGTCTCAGAAGAAAGCCCTGATGGCCTAATTCTGAAAAAAATCAGCCAGTGAAAATCCTATGGAGCACAGTTTTACTCTGAATGAGTTGGAGTCAACCTCACAACACCTGGTTGGTTAAATACTTGCACAAGTTTGTGAACATACTGAAAAACCACTGAATTATACACTTTAAAGTCCAAAAATTGTGATATGTGAATTGTATCTTTAAAAAAAAAAAAAAAAGCTACAATAGGTCTTTCCTGTTGTGAGTAGTGAAGAGGGAAGGAAATGCTGAGGAGTGAAGACTCGGGATTCAGCCGTGTCCTCCAACCAAGCCTCCATCGCTCCGGCCAGAAGGTTTCAGCTCGCACGTAGAAGCCCATTCTGCAGCCTGGGCTTAGCAGAAGTGCCCCCCTGGCTACCTTCCTGGGCATTCCCACTTCCGTCTGTGTATCTGTCTCCTGCCCTGTCTCCACCTGGAGATCCTTTGCCCCCTTGTGCCTGTAGTTTAGAAACACTCTGCTGTTTTCACAGGCCCTGGGGAATCAGACTTCCACTGGCTGCTGTGCCAAAGAAGGAAATAGGGAATGGGAGCAATGCTTTGTTGTAGCTCCTCAAAACCAGCTTTGTGTTTGTGTTACGTTTAAGCAATAAGGTCTTGTTCTGTAGAAGCCTGCTCCCACTGTCCTTGGTCCCTTAATACATAAAGTGGTATGAGCCTTCATCTCAGCAAGGTTTCATTCATCAGAATCCGGGTTGCGGCTGCTTACTGCAGAATCATTATTTTGATAGCAGGGAACAGTCACCGTGGGGGTCAAACCACCCACATGCTGGACAAGAGGAGAAGGCCACAGACCAGCCCTTGCCACAGACCAGCCTGGCTTTTTTCTGGGGACCTGAGGGAGCCCTGAGAAAGGTTTGCAGAAATCAGGAAGAAGAAGAGAAGTAGCGATTCGAGGCTATTTCCAAAATTGAAATTTAAAAATCCCTGTCAGCTGGAAACATTCTTTTCTTTTTGGCTTGACTGATCCCTGAGTGGGCGGGCACAGTAATTGGCAGCCCGCCTCAGAGCGTAGGTGTTGTTCTTAGAACAAAAGTTCAGGGCTGCAGATGAGCCACATCACCTACAGTGAGAACTTTGTCCCCTAGCTTACAAATGATTTATTTCCTCCCCCAGGACAACTCTAACTATTGTGTTCCAGCCCAGGTGTACACACACACACAATACACACAATACACACACACATACACACACACTCCCATACACACACACATACACACACACTCCCACTTGGATTCATCCCACAGGAATGAGAGGAGCTATTTAACTGACTCAAGGCCATTGCCGAGGCCGAGTGCCATCGAGGGAAGAGAAAATATGAACGTCTACACTCTCTCCCAGAAAGACCAGAACACAAGGTATTGTCGTTATCAGCATAATGAGAATCAGCTTTTATGGAGTGCTCTGTATCTTCAAAGAACTTCACAAACATGAACTAATTAAGGCACCCCACTCTTTGTAAGGTAGGCGGAGAAGCATTTTTCTCCCCATGTGATGAAGGAGAGATGGATGTCTCGCCCAAAGCCTCAGTGCAAGTTCAAGATGATGTGATAGCTCTGGCTGGCTGATGCAGGTGAAATGAATGATGAATCCTCTCCTTTATTCAGGGATAGAGATCAGATAAGGTCACAAGTGCAGGGGCAGCTCTCTAAGAGCTAAAGAGTTAAAGAAAGGAGAAAAGAGGGTATAGGGTGGCTTGTGGCGTCCTATCATCACACAGGCACAGTCCATCGACCTCTTGCCTGCCACCTGGGTAAGCTGAATGGAATGGAAAGAGCCTCTGAGAGCTACAGGGGAAGATGGGTTCAAAACCCCCAGTGTCAGGGGCAGTGCAGCTGGCCTCCTCCATCAGCCTTTCCTTCAGCTAGCAAAGCTAAGTCTCCAAAAGGAACATGTTGTTGCTAGGTGCCAGCAGGTTGGCTCTGACTCACGAGGATCTTGGGTATAACAGAGTGAAACATTATCCAGCTGTGTGTCATCTTCACTGTTGCTGGTATGCTTCGAGTCTACTGTTGTGACTACTGTGTCAGTCCATCTCAGTGAGTGGTTCCCTCGTTTTGGGGGACTCTATACTAACCATGATGTCTTTTTCTAACGATTCATCTTTCCTGATGACATATAAAAGAAAATGGGACAAAGTCTGGCCATCCTTGCTTATAAAGCACATTCCAGTTGTGTTTCTTCTAAAACTGATTTCTTCCTTCATGCATATTCAGTTTTCTTCAGAAACACTACAATTCAAATGCTTCCAACTTTCACATGTATATGAAGCAATTAAAAAGATCACAGCTTGGGTTAAATGCACTTTACTCCTCAAAGTGGGATCTTTACTTCTTCAGACTTTAAGGTCTTTTGCAGCAGATTTGCCCAATGCAGTATACTTAGATTTCTTAACTGCTGCATTCAAGGACCCTGATCGTTGACTCAAGTCGAATGAAATCATTGACAACTTCCGTTCCTTCTTCATTTATCAAGATGTTGTTGATTGTTAGCTGTGAGGACTTGTATTTTCTTTACCAAAGACTTTATAGATAGCAACAGAGAATTGCATAGACTTGATTTGTTCACTTTTCATTTATAGTAGTCATTCATTTTTCCAGTATCAACACACCTCATTCTAAAGCAAGATCTTTCTAAAGCATCAAAACTTTCTGTATCAGAAAGGTCATCCCGTAAACAACATTACCAACAGAGAGATTACACTTATGCCAATGCAACAATAAAGAGAAAAATTTTCTCAAATAAATGAGCTTCAAAGACTTATATTTCCATAATTTTTTTGTAGAAGACGCCTTCTGAGCTAGCCTTTTGAGACCCACCTACCCTCACATCCACTCCCCTATTTAGAAGCAGCCATTTCTCCTCTCCCAAAAGGAGTCATATACATCATGGCTTGGCTTCAGAAGTCTCATCTCTGGAACTGAGAAGTCTTGCATAGTTCATTTACAGGGTTTGTGGGAAAAGGGCATCACTGGATATGGACCACTTTCTATGATCCTATCGCTTGTTACATCCCTACAATTTGGAGGAAATTTAAAAGGGGAACAGTCCAAACATACGTCCACACAATAACCAGCATACAGATGTTTATATGCTCTGCCAATTGAATTCACGAACTCATCCTAGAAAAAGTGCCTCATACCTCATTGGTGCATATCACTATGGTCACTTTTGAAGTACTTCCCTTCGGAAGCTATGCACCTATGCCAGCACCTAGTTCACCCTTCAAAGGAATTTTGGAGCCCTTTTTCTGGATTGGCCATCAGCTGTCATCCTATTGCTTTTGATGTGCTGAATGCCATCAAAATGTCTTCCTTTCTATACTTATTTTCTGAAAAAGAAAAAAGTCACTGGGGGCCAGATCAGGTGAGTAGGGAGAGTGTTCCCATACAGTCATTTGTTTACTGGCTAAAAACTCCCTCATAGACAACTACACAATTAAGTTCACAAACTTGCCCCTATGTGTACCCAGAATTCCAGAAAGAGTTCCGAAATTGCTCTGTAGGTAGACTAGATGCTGGCATCAGTGCATAGCTTCCTACAGGGAGTATTTCAAAGCTGACCACAGTGATATTCAGCAATGACATATGCAGCACTTAGAACAATTAAGTTTGTGGACTTAATTTTCAGACCGTGCATAGCAGCTTCATTCCTAAATGCTAAGAATTGGAAACAACTAAGACGTCTTTCAAAAGGTGGCTGGATAAACAAACTGTGGTACATCTACACAGTGGAGTAGTAGTACTCAATGCCAAAAAAGAAAAAAAACAAAGAGCTGCCAAGACACAGGGAAAACTGAAATGAGTACTACTAAGTGAAAAAGTCAGCCTGAAAAAGCTACACATTGTATAATTCCAACCGAATGACATTCTGGGACAGGCAAAACTATAGAAACAAGGAAAAACCAGTAGTTGACGGGGGTGGTGGAGAGAAGAGATAGAGAAGTATAGGGTACTTTTAGGGCCATGAAACTATTCTGTATGATACGCTGATAGTTAGCATATGACATTAGGCATTTGTGAAAACCCACTGGACTATATAACACTAAGAGTGAAGCCCAGTGAAAATCCTGGACTTGAATTAATAATAATGTACCCATAGTGATTCATCAGCTCTGGTGAATGCACTACAGGAATGCAAGATGTTACTGCTAGGGGTGTGTAAGGGGGAGAGGAGGTATGCGGGAACTCTGTACTTTCTGTACAATTTTTCTGTAAATCTAAATTGTCTCTAAAGAATAAAGTCTATTTAAAATCTTCTAAAATAGAGGAGATGTCTAAGCCAAGGCCAAAAGCAATATAAACTAGACAGGCTTCTTTACTCACAGATTGTGCTAGCTGGCTGTCTTATGTCTTGATGATTATTTTAGCATGTAATATAAATTGTAGAGAAATACACTCACTTGTTTTCTTTCTAGAAATCCAAAGCCAGAAAGAAGTTCAGCAGAAGAAACTAGATACATTTATAGATCAATTGTAGATAATGAGAATTATCCAGAACTTCATCCTCACCTCTTTATTGGAAATCTTACATATTTTCAATTTTTAAACTATGATTTTAACTGAAACACAGTTAAAATAGTGGTGCCATGTTTAAGTATTCAGCGTCTACCAGCAGCTCCTTGGAAACACTGTGGGGCAATTCTACTGTCATGAGTTGAAAGAGTATGGGGCAATTCTAGAGTCACCATGAGTTGAAATCAACTTGATAGCAACAGCTTTTGGGTTTTTATTGGTACTTGCAGAACTACACATGAACTTACCAGAAATACGCCATTTTCAAGGACATAGTTTGATAAACCCAAGAACCAACCTTGTTGCCATTGAATTCATTCTGACTCACAGCGACCCTATAGGGCAGAGTAGTACTGCCTCATCGAGTTATTAAGGAGTGGCTGGTGGATTTGAACCTTGCCCTTTTGGCTAGCAATCAAGATCTTAACCACTGAGCCACCAAGCCTCCATGGTTTGTCTGTATCAAAACCATGTAGGCTTTGGAGGACTCTACTGGGGCAGCGCAAAAACATATTCTGTACCACCAGGTCAGCTACCATCCATGTTAGCAGGTGTGTGCTGAGTATTATAAATCTTTGGAATCCGGCTATAGTATAAACAGCTCATGAGTTTGAATTCTGCCTCTGCCATAGACAAGCTTAAAGACCTCCCGAACCCACTGATGTTGAGTCCATTCCCCCCCACAAGACCTGAGGCAGCTTGATTAACCTCTTTATACTTCGTTTTCTCACTCTAAACAGATGAGGAGTCCTGGTGGTACAGTGCTTAAAATGCCTGACTGTTAACTGAAAGGTCAGCACTTCAAAATGACCAGTGGCTCTGCAGCAGAAAGGTGTGGCAGTCTGCTTCCCCAGAGACTAAGAGCCGTGGAAAGCCTACAGGCTGGCTACGGTTGGAACTGGCTTGATGGCAGTGACTGGAACAGCTAACAGTCACAGTACTTCCCTTTCTCATCAGGATTCAGATGTATGCAAAATACTGCAGCACAGAAGGCACTTCTCTTTGCCCCTGGATTATTGTCCCCCAGAATACATTTTATGCACCTTAGAGAAACCAAGTGATGATTTGGTTAGCTTCTTTACCGGAGCTAAGTAAATCAGATGCTTGTGAAGTCATTGAAATTCTCATGTTTGTTTTCCAGCTCTTTTTGTTAGAAATAAGAGTGTTAGGGAAGAGAAATAAAAGGAGGAAGAAAAGAAGAGGAGGAGGGAAAAGGCAAGACCAGAGGGGGAGAGGGAGGAAAAGAGAGAGAGGAGGCAAGCAGGAGAAGGAGGGAACAAGACAGAGGTTGCAGAAGCAAGAATACCAATCTTCCAAAGTGAGAAAAGGCAAGCTACATGTTCACAAGTTCTCAAAAGTCCTTGAACTACTGATCAATGTGATCTAGGTAATTTCTGAAGCAAATGAACACGTGAATAAACAATGAAAGAAGACAACACCTGTTACTCATATAAAAAGTAAACGCAACTTGTTTAACATGCGCTAAATATGCCCATCCTGCCAGGGGACTTGAAACCCAACCAAAATCAGTCAGGGATTATAGGGTCATCACCTTCTTTACAATACTTCTCTTTCCCTGTGGCATCTCTCTCCAGTTTTTTTTTCAACCCATTCTGAATTTTTTTATAAAAGAGGGAGCCCTTCAAGGAGCTGATCTGACCCAGTGGCTCCAGCAATAGGCTCAAGCATGAGGATGATTGTGAAGACAGTGCAGGATCAGGCACTGTTTTGTTCTGTTGTACATAGGTTCACTAAGAGTCGGAACCAAATGGACAGCACCTAGCAACAACAACTTCAAAATCAGAAATTAAAATATTGAAAACTACATCATATCCAAAAATGTCCTTAGCTGGTGCCACCCCCAAGAGTATCCTAAGTTGCTCAAAGGGTGATAGCACCAGTTAGATCCCTAAGTTATCCTGATGTCAGCACCAAGGCAGAAAACCAAGCTGGCAGAACTTTCCAGAAGACCTCAGTGAGTTCAAGACTTAAATCAAGATCTCCAACAGAAAAGCTAAAAGCAAACAAACAAACCAAAAACAAAAAAGATTTTTGTTTTACTCCCAAGCTCAAAGAACCTTTGTCAAAGCAAAAATCAAAGCTCTCCCGCCAGCTCCAGCTTGTTAGGTTTAATCATAAACTGCTGTTATCAGATGCTTTGTTTGTAATTCCATTGAAGAAAAAAGGTGCAGAAAAGATCCTTTTGTTCTTTAGAGATTAGTTTCAAAGCAGGCCTCAAGGTCAGCTCTGGAGATGGCTTTTGACAGAAGTTACCAGCAGAAAATAAAGTGCACTCATTGGATTTCATGAAGTTCGCCAGAATGCTTGGACATGGAAGTGGTGCTGAAATCTTAATGTGGCCAAAAGGCGAACCCACAGCAATTTTCTATAGCAGATAGAAAAGGGGACAGGTTTTGGTGCTTTGACTCCCCTGGGAATTCCTGCCCCCAGTGGTCTAGAGGCCAAGCTGGCATTACAGATTGGGGAATGGGTACTAGGCAAAGGGATAGGGAAGTAAAAAAAGAGATGTATTTATTATTTGGTCCCTGTCAAATCAATAATACTCTGTTAATTGTTTACTATGTACAGGAGCACTGGAAGTGTAGTAGTTAAAGTGGTCACCTGCTAAGTAAAAAGTCTGTTCATTCAAAACCACCAGCAGTTCTGCGGGAGAACAACATGGCAATCCACTCCCATAGAGAATTACAGCCTTGGAAAACCTGTGAGGTCTTTATGAGTCAAGACTGCTCCACAGCAGTGTGTTTTTTTGTTTGTTTGGTTTTGTATAAGACCCTACATTAAACAGCTGAATCTAAGTGTCGAATTGAAGTTTTCCGTTGAGTGTTCTGAGGACACTGGTTTCAAGGAGATGCTCTTGACAGGAGAGTCTGATGGTCAAATATATTTAGAAAATATATCATACTTTATTGGTCTCCTGGAGATTCCCAATACTCCTTAAATATTGGATAAATCTTGCAATAAATATACATAGTTACCTTTGGTAAACTCAGTATTTCCTAAGTTGATTTGCTTACCAAATGTATTAGATCAGGAGAAAAGAGGGAGTTAATGAGCTGGAGTTGACTTTGGCTTTGGCTTTGGCTTTGGCTTTGGCTTTTAATGTTGCTTGGAGCACATTCAGCAAACGAAGACATAGAAATGGAAGCCACCAAAATACATTAGTGGAGAAATGGAGTTCTGGAGGACTTGATTCTCCACAGCATTTTTGGTTGTGTAGCCACAGGGCTTCATTATTCTCAATGAGAAGGCACGAGGCATGGGTAAAGATGAGCCAATGGGAAAATTCAGCAATGGCTTTACAAATAAGGGATTTCCATACAGCAGAGAATTATTCAGCCATAAAGAGAAATGAAACACTGATTAATGCTACAACACAGATGAAAACTAAAAACATTAAATGTTAGGTGAAACAGTCACTGTGAGTCAGAATCAACTTGATGGCAATAGGTTTGGTTTTGAGTTTTTTTAGGTGAGAGAAGCCAGTCACAAATAGTGACATATTATGTGATTCCATTTATAGGCAACGTACAGAGCAGACAAATCTATAGAGACAGAAAGCAGCTTGCACAGGGATAGCTTAGGGCTACGGTACCAGGAAAGTAGGTGAGTAACAGCCAAATGTATAGGATTTTTTTTTCAAGGGTGTGATAATGCTCTAAAATTTACTCTAGTGGTGACTGCACATGTCTGTGGAAATAGTAAGAGCAACTGAGTTGTATACTTAAAAGGGTGAACTGTATGGTATGTGCATTATAGCTCAATGCTGTTGTATGTTGCAAGGGAGTCAATTCCAGTGCACGATGACCTTGCGTGTAATAGAACAAAATTTGCATCTTCCTGATGGTTGGTATGTTTGAGTATGCTATTGCCTTATGTAACCACTGGATAGCAATAGAACATATCTCAGTAAAACTGTTTCAGAAGGGAAGAGAATCCCAAGACAACGTCCAGGACTCTTCAAGGGAGGGCTGAGTTCAAACCCACACTGAGGGGAAGGTAGGGAGAGGTGGGAGCTGCAGAGACAAGAGAGTGCAAACCCCAACACCGTAGTCAGCTCCACCTCACACAGTGGCACGAGAGACACAACTCGGCTGCACGTGACCTGAGCTCCAAATCTAAGTTTGCTCTCAACTTTGGCACAGAAATTACTTGGTGGTATGAAGGATTAAGTGTAAAGCTAGTAACTCAAAGACTGGTTCGTATTCACCCAGAGGTACCTTGGAAGAAAGACCTGGCAATTTGCTTCCAAAAGGTTACAACTGTGAAAACTCTATGGAGCAGATCTGCTTGCATACATGGAGTCACCATGTATGCAACTCTACATCAACTGGTGGTGGTAGTGGTAGTGGTACAATTTGGCAAGAGAATTAGGAATTGAAAGTCAGTAAAACCACCTCAGTACTACCAGCTGGGATTTGTTTTGAAAAATGATAGGGCTTTTACAAATCTTTCAGACCCTTTCATTTCTTTTCTCACACTACCCTTCTCCATGACTCCTCACTGCTGTCCTCAAAGGCTGTGGTTTCTAAAATCAAATAGAAAGTATACACAGCTGGGAAGGCCTAGCAGAGGGCTGCCATTGTGAAGGTTTGCTTTCAGATCTGCGACTCCAAGGATCTGCTTTCTCGCTGCTTGTTTTTGGAGCTTCGTAAGACAAATCTCAAAGAAGAGAAAACTCCTGTTTAAAACCAATTCCTTTCAGAATCCAAGAAATGACTCAGAAAGGCTGCTCTGGCATTCTTACACCCTGTTGAGTTAATACAATTAGATTCATGAATTCTATTTTTGAAATGTAGCAATTATACCCTGAAGGTTCTTCCAGAACAAAAAAGAAAAAATTTTGATGGAATGTGATAGTCCTATTTACATATTTAGTATTATCTAAATAGGTGTTATTTGCCCACTTGCTTATCTCTCTCATCAACTACTCTGCTACTGAATTAAATAAGTTGGGCAAATTCTTCAGTAAATTTGCTTATAGTCTTGTCCATGTATGAAATAGTGTTAGAAAAAGTTTTTGTTTCTCTGGGAGCAGACTTTGAGCAATACCTGCACCAGGAGGCTTTCTTCTGCTTGTTTATGACCTTACCAAGGCTGCTACTAGAGAAATAACCAAGTATTTGTTCTTCAAAGCTAGCTTGTGGCAAGACCCAAGTCCTACTTCATCGTAAAACTGGCCATGTTCCAACTGAGCTAGGTGGCTTTTTTGTTGATTTTTTTTTTAAGTCATGTAGAGAAAAATCTTGGTGGAGAACAGGTGCAACCTTGTTCCCTGGGGAAAATGTCTCAACTGTAGAAATTTGATGGCTTCTGAGATTTGATTTAAGTTGTTGTAGTCAGTTTATAAGTTAACATGCAACCCCTTTGTTCTAGCAGGATCAACAGCCAGTGGCGGAGTAGTCAAAGACATATGGCCTCTATTCAGCCATAAAATTAACCCTAATCTAGAGACATCTTCTTTTGAACTGTGCGGCAAACTAAGTTCCGAAGAAGGGTTTTCTTTGTTAGATAATTTTCGATAACTCCTTCAAAGCAATAGTGCTTGCAATTAAAAGATTAATGTGTGCCCACTGAAGAACAACAGAGTGGGCTCACTGACCACTGCAGGCCTCAAAAGTAGGATTGTGTTGTTTGAGATTTAAGTAAAAAAGTAAAGTGGCACGAATAAATACCTGTTGAGTACTTCATTTTTGAAAGTCTCTAACACCACTACAGATGTGATAAATGCTCACACTTTGTACATTTTTGTATTTTCCCTCCAAGGTGTCTCACAAACTTCAAAATTACCTATTTAAAAATATAGCCTCGTCCATGACCTGTTACAACCTGCCAAAAATGTTTTTTGTTGTTGTTGTTAGCTGCCACTAAGCAGGCCCTCAATTCATGGCGACCCCAAGCACAGCAAAACAAACGGCTGCCCGGTCCTGGGTCATCCCTGTAATTGGTTGTAGACTGAAGCATTGTGATCCGTAAAGGATTTGATTTTCAGAAGCAGATCACCAGGCCTTTCCACCTAGTCTGTCTTAGTCCGGAAGCTCTGCCGAAACCAGCTGAACGTCAGAGTAACACACAAGCCCCCTCTGACACACAGATGGTAGCTGTGTGTGAGGTACACTGGCCAGGAATCCAACCCAAGTTTCCCACATGGAAGGTGAGAATTCTAGCACTGAAGCACCACTGCCCCGTTCCAAAAGCAATCCCTGTATAATTGCATTAATTAGGGATTTTTCCGGAACATTTTATTAGTTGTATTTAAATAGCTACAGGGCTTAGTTTGGGTTCTCTAAAGGAATAAAACCAGTGAGACAGACATCATTTTTCTCTGCTTTTCAGGTAGATCACTGGTTCTCAATCAGGGGAAATTGTTTCCACGGGGGACAATGGCCATACTGGAGACATTTTTAGTTGTCACAACCAGAGAGGCACAGTGCACAGGGCGGCCCCCCAACAGGGAATGATCCCATCCAAAATGCCAGTCATACTGAGGCTGAGACACATGCGTTACGTACGTGAAACCGAAAACTGTCCCAGGGAGTATTCTAGAGAGGATTTTGTTCCAGAATCAAATACCCTCAGATAACACTCATTTGGCTCCCTTCAAAATTAAGTAACTCCCTGTTTTGTCATGCACTGTGGAAAAAATGAGTTTCTATTTCAGCCTGGGATGGGTTATCAGTCTTTGGGGCGGATTTTTTGGCAGAGAGTCTGATGCATCATGAACAGCTAAGTGTGGTTTGCTCTGAATCAGGAGAAAAAGCTCCAGAAAGGGCCAAAATCACAAACATGGACAGACAGACCACCCTGAACTCCACAGTTACTCAGAGCTTCTGAAAGCGAACACACTCAGCTGGCTGACTCTCTCATGGGACTTGACCACAGGCAAGATTTAAAGTTGTCAGGACTTCCTGAACTCACGTGCACTCACATTTTTCCCCTTTTATGTAGGCTTTATTTCCTAAAGCAATTTTATATTTCCATAAAAATTATGCACAGAGTGTAGACAGTTCCTGTACATCACCTCCACAACCCAGCACTCTACTCCTGTTAACATCTTATGTGTTTTCACTTATGAATTTTCCCCCATTACCAAACTTGTGACTGTTTAATCAATTTCAGGGTAGAACTGTCCCATAGGGTTTCCAAAATGGTAAATCGTTTCTGTACATATATGAACATTTTATTGCAGTTCAGGAAAGTTTACAGAGTAAATTAACTTCCCATTCAACAGTTTAGACACAGCTTGTTATGTGATATTGGTTGCAAACCCCTAAACATGTCGGTACTCTCCCCTCTTCCTGCCTCGATTCCCCAGGTCCATTTGCACGGCTTTCCTGCTTCTGCTGTCCTTCCGAACTTTACTTTGGGGCAAACGCTACTCTTTCGGTATCACATAGTGGATTGTTCTGAGGTGTACATTCCTCACTGGTGTCACTGTTTATTTTATAGATCTGTCTATTTCATGGCCACAACATGATCTCTGAGATTGATTTCAGTTCCAAGTTTGCAGGATGTCTAAAAGCCATAGTCTCAGAGGTACCACTAGTCTCTATAAGACTGGTAAGTCAGTCCAGTTTTATTCATGAATTTGAATTTTGCGCTGCATTCGCTCCTGCTCTGTCCTTGATCGACTATCGTGGTCCCAGTCAGAGACGATGGCAGTGGTGGACAGGCACAATCTAGTTCTTCTGATCTCGGGGTAGTGGTTCATGTGGGGCACTAGGCCTTTGGACGAACTGTTTCCTTGAGTCTCTGGACTGATGGGAAGAGACCGATTGTCACGTTAAAGCTGTAAACCCTTACAGAAGCAGGGCACCACATCTTTTTCCCAAGAAGCAGCTGGTGGTTTTGAACCCAGACATGTTAGTTATCTGCTGAGTACTTAACCACTGTGTCACCAGGGCCTCAATACCCAGTAAGGTGCGGTCTATGGTTTGTGCTCAACCACTAAACTGATTGGCCCTGAACCAGCTGCACATCCACTGGTCTGCTCAAGTCCATTGTTGCCGCCCTTGTGTAATTTTAGTGCCTTCCAACCTCATCTTCCTGCACTATGTTGGTCAATATTCTGTCACAATCCATAAAGTTTTTGTTGGCTATTTTTCAGAAGTAAATCATCAGGTCTTTCTTTCTAGTCTGCCTAAGTCTGGAAGCTCCACTGAAACTTGTCTGAAGTGGGTGATCCCACTGGTATTTGAAATACTAGTCGCATAGTCTCCAGCATCATAGCAATACACAGGCTGCCCTAGTATAAAAAACCGACAGACAGGTAGTGGACGATAAACATGATGGCTTTAAAAAAACAGTCTTAGTTAAGTCCCACCACTGCTAACCACAAGGTCGGCAGTTCAAATCCACCAGGCACTCCTTGAATACTCTGGGGGTCAGTTCTACCCTGGCCCCTAGGGTCGCCATGAGTCGGATCCGACTCGACGGCACTTGGTTTGGCTAGCTTTCTAGGACTCCATAAAAAATACTGCAAAGTGGGAGGGTTATGAGAACAGAAAACTATGTCTCAGTTCTGGAGGCTAGAAGGTCAAAGAAGGGTATTGGCTATGTCAATTCCTTCTGAGAACTCTGAGGAACAATCTGTTCTATGCCAGTCTCCCAGCAGGTGGACTCTCCTGGCACTCCTTGGCTTGCAGCTGCATCTGCCTCTGTCATCACAGAGCCAGTGACCATCTGTTCTCCTGTTTTATAAGATACCACTCAAATGGGATTAGGATCCACCCTGTTCTAGCTTAAAAGTCATAATAATTATAATTATGAAAAAGCCAAACTCATTGCCATGGAGTGGATTCCTATTTGTAGTGACCCTGTAGAACAGAGTAGAAGTTCCCCATAGAGTTTCCAAGGCTATAATCTTCATGATTGCAGAGTGCCACATCTTTCTGCTGAAGAGCAGATGGTGGGTTCCAGTCACTGACCTTTCAATTAGCAGCAGTTTAACCACTGTGCAACCAGGTTTTTTTCTCCATCTGAAAAGACCCTATTGCCAAAGAAGGTCACAGATACTAAGGGTTAGTAGCCCCCACTTGTCTGTCTGTTTGTCTTCCTGTGGGAGTCTGTGTGTTGCTGTCATGCTGGAAGCTATAGCACTGGTATTCAGATACCAGCAGGGTCACTTGTGGTGGATAGGGTTCAGCTGAGCTTCCAGATAAAAACAGATTAGGAACAAGAACCCAGCAGTCTACATCTGAAAAGAACTGGCCAGTGAAAAACTTATAAATAGCAGCAGAACGCTGTCAGACATAGTACAGAAAATAGGCCTCCCTGGGTTGGAAGGCAGTCACAAGATGACTGGGGAAGTTCTGCTTCCTCAAAGGACAGTTAACCTTAATGACATGGATAGAGACAAGCTTGCTGGACCTTCGTTTGCTGATGTGTCATGACTCAAAATTAGAAGAAACAGCTGAAACATCTATTAATAATGGGAAAATGGAATGTTCTAAGTGAGAATCTAGGAAAACTGGAAATCATCAAAATGATACGCAACAAATAAACACTAATATCCTAAGTGCTGGTGAGCTGAAACAGACTGGTATTGACCTTTTTGAATAAACAGAAGGTCTTTTATACTAGGAATAAAAACTTGAAGAGGAATGGTGTTGCATTCATCATCAAAAAGAACATTTCAAGATCTATCCTGAAGTACAGAGCTGTCAGAGATAGGATAATACCCATATTTCAAAAGGAAAGCCCATTAATATGACTATTAGTCAAGTTGAAAATCCAACTACTAAGACAAAAGATGAAGAAATTTAAGATTTTTACCAGCTTCTGCAGATTGAAATCGATTGAACATGCAATCAGGACACATTGATAACTACTGGCGATTGCAATGCAAAAGACAGAAACAGAAAGAAGGTACAGCAGTTGGAAAACACAGTGTTGGTGATAGAAATGATGCTGGAGATCATAGGATAGAAGACCAACGACTTCTTCATTCCAAGTACCGTGTTTCACCAACATAAACAGTGACTATACACATGGACTTTGCCAGATGGAATACACAGGAATATTGAATATACCACTTTAAAAAAAGAAAAAAAGCCCACTGCCATGGGCTGCCAAAATAACAAACAGATCTGTTCTGGAAGAAGTAGAACCAGAGTGCTCCTTGGAAACAGGGGTGATGAGACTGAGCTTTACATGTTCTGGACAGGTTATCAGGAAGGATCAATCGCCAGAGAAGGAGATCATGCTTAGTAAAGTAGTGGATCAGCAACAAAAAAGGAAGACCCTCAACGAGATGGATTCCCACAGTGGCTACAACAGTGGACTTAAGCATAAAAACTATTGTGGGCATGGCACGGGACTGGACAGTATTTCACTCTCTTGTGTACAGGGTCATTATGAGTCGGAACCAACTTGATGGTACCTAACAACAACAAGAGATGTAATTTCAATATACACTTCGGATGGATGCAATTCAATCCATAAAAAGCACCAATTTTTGTCTTATGGTCTGGAGGTCAGAAGTCTAAATTGAGTCTTCTGGGGCTAAAATCAAAGCGATGGCAGGACTAGCTCCTTCTGGACGCTCCAGGGAAGACTTCCTTCCCTGCCTCTTCCAGTTTCAATTCACTGTCAGTATTTTTTGGCTTATGGCTGTATCATTCAAGTCTTTGCTCTGGTATCCTACTGCTTTTTACACTGAATGATCTTCTCACTCATAGAAACACCCTTGTGACTATGCTCGGTCAACCTGGATAATCCAGAATAGTCTTATCTTGCTTCCTTCTGCAAAATTCTCTTGCCACTTAATGAAACATTCTTAAATACCAGGAATTAAGAACTAGACTCTTGAGGAGAGGTCATTACTCAGCGTAGCACACTCCCTGAGGCAGAAGTGTCCTGTGAGGCTACTTTATAGGCCATGGGTCAGCCTAAGAGCAGGTTCCATCAGTAGCTACCAGAGTGGCCGACTCATGGGCCACAGCATAAATTGGGAGCCTATGGACCAAAAGGCTCTCCAAGAAACAAGGGGATATTAGAACTTCTGTTGCTTTTACACGGTCTTTCAGAATATTTTCCAAGTGGCATTTATATTTTTAGAGACAGCCAAAAGAGCTTTGAATTAAAGTGATAGATTTCAAGTGGTGAAATTTGATAAGGATTATACATTGAGACAGCAGTTACCCATCTTATTGACAGAAAACAATAGGCAGTGTTAATTTAGTTAAACATTTGAAAATCACTGAGGCCAGAATCAATCATCCTTCTGAAGCTGTACGATATATTACTATGAGAAGTGAGGTCACTCACTGCTCTGTCACTTTACCTGCAATGTAGCAGAAAGCTATTTATAGAGCGTATGTGGAGATTTGGATTAGCTACTCTTCTTCCTTTCCCCATCCAACGTATTCCACCATGGCAATTTTTAAAAGAAATGACTCCCAAATAGTCACAGATAATTTGAACACTAACAAACACGTCATTAAACATATACGACTTCCTTCCAGAACATTTCGTCCAGACACAGAAACAGTTAAGGCATTTATTTTCAGACCACCCTCATTAGTGCTCCCACTCACCCCTCATTTTTTTAAATTGCCTTTAGAAAAAAAAAAAAAAAGAGTCATAAAGATCTAAGTTGTTTCTACTCGTTTTTCTTTTGACAATTAAACAAAGCTGAATATGCAATTGCTGGCTCCAGAGAAACCACATAAGTCTTTATTTTGTCTATTTTTGGAAGCCCTGAGAAACTGCTCTGCCTCTTAAGGGTCTAGAAGGTCAGTTGATTGCACTGAGTGAAGCTGCTCTTTTGGAGAGCAAATGCTTTCCAGGAAACATTGCCACGGACAGAGCCTGCGGTTCGCTTGCTTGCTCTGTAGGGATGGCTGCGCTTATACAGCCAGCATCATTCAGAGCCGCCAGAAATCCACTGCTATCAGTTCAGTCTTGCCTCATGGCTACCTCATGTGTTACAGACTAGAACTGCTTAACAAAATTTCTTCTTGGCTGGCAGCACAATGCATAATATGCTTACCTGCTAATTAAAAAACTGGTATTTCAAACTTTCTAGCTGCTCCACAAGAGAAAAACGTGACAGTCTGTTTTAATAAAACTTCAGCCTAGAACTCTGCTGTGCCGTACAGGGTTGCTACCAGTTGAAATAGACTCAATGGCAATGAGTTTTAGAATCTTCATAGAGACAGACCACAGGTCTTTCTTTCATGGTACTGCTGGGTGAGTTCAAACCAACTATATCTAGCTTAGTACAAACCCAATGAGACTGAATTGATTCTAACTCCTAGAAACCCTAACAGAAAGAGTAGAACTGTCCCATGTGGTATCCAAGGAGCAGGTGGTGGATTTGAACTGCCAGCTTTTTGGTTAGCAGCCAAACACTTAACTACTGTGCCACCACATTGAACATAAATCATCTATGCCACCCAGGGACCAGCCACCGTTTATATCTACCAGTAAACCAGTTGCTGCCAAGTTATTCTGATTCATGGTAACTGTTTCAGTCATCTAGTGTTGCTTTAATAGAAATACCACAAAGTGGATGGCTTTAACACAGGAAAGTTTATTCTTACACAGTCTGGTAGGCTACAAATCCGATTGAGGGTGTCCACTCCAGAGGAAGGCTTTCCCTGTGTCAGCTCTGGGACAATGTCCTTGTGGTTACATCAGTCTTTGGTTGAGGAACATCCTGGAGCAGGAACCTCAGGTCCGAAGGATGTGCTCTACTCCCAGTGCTGCTGTCTAGGTGGTGTGAGGTTCCCAACTCTCTGCTTGCTTCCTTTTCTTTTTATCCCTTGTAGGATAAAAAGTGGTACAAGAAACACTCCAGGGAAATCCCAGTGGAGCAGGAGGTAACCTTAGGAAGGGATTTACAGTCCCATCCTAATCTTCTCTAACATAATCCACTCTGTTAACCACAGGCTGAGATGAGGATCTACAGCATAAGAAAATCACAAAATGAAGGGCAATCACAGAATACAGGGAATCCTGGCCCAGCCAAATCAATCCATGACAGTGACCCATGTGTACAGAGTAGAAGGGTGCTCCAGAGGATGTTGGTGGCGGTGTCTTTATGGAAGCTCATTACCAGCCCTTTATCTGAGGGGACTCTGAGTAGGTTCAAACCATGAACATGTTCGTTAGTATCAAGCACTTAACCATTTGTGCCACCCAGGAACTCCCATCATTCATTGCACTGCTAGTTAAATGCCATATTAGGCCATAAAATGTCCCTTTTGACCACTTTAACTCAAATGCTGAGATCTAGCTCTGTTCCTAATATATCTATGCTGTTTCTCACTGCTACTTTCGAAGTTTCAAAAACCTGATTTAAGCTGCAAAGTTGAAAAAGGGAACCACCAAGGACCTCTGGATTTGACTAGCTCTGAGAGAGAAAAACAGTGACACTCACTTTCCCCAGTATTCTCCATACCGCACCCCACCCCAACATCCCAGTTCTCTTGAAGAGCAGAATGGAGCACACTAAAGGATACAATGCAGAAACAAAATCATATAATACAAGTTGTCTGAGACAGGCCAACTAAGGAAGGAAAAATGGATTTTTAGTGGCATCTCATACGGGCCAGTAGATCAGTGATAGAACTCTCACCTTCCAAGTGGGAGACCTGGGTTCAGTTCCAGCCAATTACCCTTGTGTACTGCCACCACTCTTCTATTAGTTGAGGCTTGCATGCTGCTGAGATGCTGAAAAAGTATCAGAAGAGGTTCTAGCTTAAGGCAGACCAGGAAGAAAAGCCTGACAAGTTGCTTCTGAAAAATCAGCCAATGAAAACTCTCTGGATCGTAACGATCTGATCCAAAACAGATCACGGGGATGGTACAGGACTGAGTAGCATTTGATTCTGTCGTGAAGGTGGTTGCTATGATTGGGAGCATATTTGATAGAAGCTAATAACAATAACAACAACAAAGCTTGTAAGACTGCCAGCTGAGAGAGTTACATAGAATATCTCTGTCCATCTTCTCTACCTCTCCTGGCATTTTGAGGTGAGAGAAGCAGTCCCCCTTTCTACAGATCCAGTGTGTCTGATCTGGGACCTTAGCTGAGGTCTCTTTGCTCTAAAGATCACACATAAATTCTTTCCACGGCCTTGTTTTGTATTCAGAGTCTCTCCCGGGCCAACGGTTAAAAATCAGCCAGGCGTGATGTCTAGCAGTGGTTCTCAACACTCACCAAGCGTCCAAATCGTCTGGCAGGATTTCCAGCCAACACAGCATCACTAACAGAAACACCACACCATCCCTCCACTGACAGAGAAGAGAGTACGAGAAGAAATATGAGAGGAAGTCGCTATGAGCTAGCCCAGCACAGGTAGGCCATCTTGGACTCCTGCGGGATATCAACAGGCAGGGAGAATGGGAAAGCAGATTCACAGAAATCTCAGCAGCAAAGAACATAGAAACCAGCGAGAGATGGTTTCCGACCCTACCACTCCCCATCTTCTCCCTGTTGCTCTACCTCTGACACTTCCTGAGGCTGTGAGGGTTCAGCCAGGGGGACGTGCAGCCTCCATGTGCTTGGATTTGCCCCATCCACACTGAAGATCAGCAGAGTCAGAGAATGTGAAGGCACCTTCGGAGGCCCCTGCCGGACACAGATCACCTGATAACCCGCAATATACTCTTCCGTAACCCCATTTTTCCCACCTCCCTCGGCTTCCTCAAATTCTCGCCCACTGCAGTCTCTCAGCCAAGTGGAAACCCCTTGGGTCACAACTGCTCGGATTTGTCCCTTCTCTGCTTACCCTCCACTGGATCCCTGAGTGATATTTGTCTGTAGCTGATGTTGGGTGTTGTTTTTTTCAGTTTCTTTTGGTTCTTCTGTGCCTCCCATCACCTCCTACTCCTTTCTCTCAAACACCTGGTTCAGTGTGCCTTCTGTAGCTTTCCTGAAAGGCTGTGAAGCAACTAATTAACTGGGGAACCATTCCCCTGATCTGTGATACCAGGTTAGTGGAATCCTTGGGGCTTTTTATTTTATTTTGACTTCTGTTTTGTTTTGCTTTTTTTATCTGTTTGTTTGTTTTTTCTTTTCACAGTTTGAGAGACCTTTCTAGCCAGGCTCTATGCATGGCTCAGGGCCCACGTCCCTGGAGGCATGTCTTCCTTCCTTCCTTTTTTCCTTCCTGTCTCTCTTCATTTCCCCGGTTCTTTTCTCTCTATACTTACCTTCTTTTCCTATCTCCTGAAAACCTGACACTGTGTGGCATCTATACCCCTTCTGGTCAGGCTACACCACACAGCCTGAGAGATGCTTCTTCCCTCTGCAGCAGTACTGGTGGCACCCCTGGGGACCTTTCCTTTTTTCCTGTCTTTCATAAATTTTCAGCTGTTTCTTTCCTCTCTCTTTTTTAGAAATCTTTTTGTTTCCATTTCTTTTTTTCTCATCTGTCTGCTGCACTGGTAAGCTCTCTTAGCATTCCCTTCATTTGTTTGATTTTAGCTCCTGCTTGTCTCCCCACTGCCCTTACCCATATGAATTTTAGTGACACATGCCATAACTTCCCAGCTCCTTCCTGCAGACATGCACATGTATTGAACATCACACCCCTGAGCAGCACAGGTACAGCACACTGGATCCTGCCCAGCAGTGATTCCTGGCCTACTCTCTTAGGCCTACTACATGCCGCAGACTACCCATCCCAGCCCCTTCCCTTTCAGGTAGACCTGACTGTGCAACCAGCTCTGCACGTTGGACAAGGAGATGTAAAACACTGTGACTGCAGATGAGCAAACAACTAAGAATGCACAGCCTGCCTACTCTGACATAACTGAATAAAATTAAAAAGCAGGATGAAATGGACAGATCTTCAATCAACAAACAAATAAAATAACTATTGAATGACTCAAAGACAGAAGACAACACAAAATGAAAAAAAAGGCAGAACAGGATGGTTCCAGTAGATGTCCAAAAAGAAACACCAGATGACTTTCCAGTAGACGAAAAGGCACTAGAATTTCCTGGCAGGGAACTCAAATCTCTAATGTTCAGAACTATCCAAGAGTTGAAGAAAAAGCAGATAAAAATAACAAAAAATAGACAAACTTGCAGAAGAACTCATGAAAATAATACGAAAACAAAATGCAAAATAAATTCACAATTAGAAATCATACAAAAACAATGCTTAGAAATCCAAAAGATAAACAACAAGATTTCAAAAATGGACAGTGTCATAGAAGGGCTGAGGTGCAGTGAAATATAAAAAAAAAAAAACACTTAGATACAACCTTGAGGAAAAAAGTCAGAAAAGACAATGAAAAAAATGAAGGAACCCTGATGGTGATGCGGGGTACCATCAAAAGCATAAGCTTATGAGTGACTATTAAGTTCCAGAACAAGGAGAGAAAATGGCAAACGCAGAATGGGATCATTGAAGAAGTGCTGACAGGAAGCTGGCCTAACAGCATGAAAGACAAAATCTAACTAGCCAAGAAGCTGAACAAACCCAATATAGGGTAGACTCTAAAAAGGAATTACTAGGGCATATCATAATCACACTTGCTAAAATCAATGACAAGAAATTCTGACAGTAGGTCAAGAAAAACAAAAAGTCACGTGCAGAGGAGAAACAGTAAGGCTAAGCTCTGATTATTCACGAGAAACCGTGAAGGCAAGAAGGCAAAGCGATGATGTATTCAAAAAACTTGAACAAAAAAACCAAAATGCCAACAAAAAATAATATATCCTGCAATTCTCTCATTTAAATGTGATGGGGAAGTTAGGACATTTCCAGATAAATAGAAATTAAGGGAATATGTAAAAAGCCAAATCAGACTTACAGGAATCATTAAAGAGACTCTTTTGGTCTGAGAATAAACAACAGCAGACCACAGCATGAATCTAGGACACATGATTGTAGCAGTCAGACACTAGCCTAGGAAATGAACTATCAAAGACTATCCAAAGCTAAAAGAATTACAACAGGAAACCAGAGATATTAATCTGTAAATGACAATAGCATCAAAACAACAAAAGAGAGTAGGCTTAGAACTTTCTAGTGGAATGGTATGCAAGACAGCGCTAAGTAATAATACTCTGGTTCAAACCTACAAAGAATGGCAAATCTCAAGGTAACAACAAAAAAAGTTAATAAATCTGCTCATCAAAACAAAGATGAAAAGCAAAGTCTCAATAAAAAAAACAAACTTTACAAAAACAAAAGAAATGAAAAACAAATTCATAAACCTAAGGGAATTCAGCACAGGAGAGAAAGGGAAGAAATAAAATATCAGCATCACCAAAACAACAACAACAAAAAACAGTACAAAATGATAGCAATAAACTCCCACGTATCAATAATTACACTGACCATAGATGGCATAAATGTACCCATAAAGAAACAAAGAGTAAAAGAATGGATTAAAAATCATCATCATAATAATAATAATAAACAGATTCATCAATACGTTATTTACAAAAGACATATCTTAAAAACAAAGATGCTTGGTAGCAGCACAACGCTAGATAAACTGACCAGTGAAACAGAATTGAGAACCTAGATGTAAAACCATGAAAAACCATCCACCTATGGTTACCTGATCTTCAACAAGGGTCTAAAGTCCACCAAGTGGAGAAAAGACAGTCTTTTTAAAAAATGGTGCTGGCAAAGCTGGATGTGGTCTCATAACATGAAGGAAACAGGAGGGCATAATGCTGAGTGAAGTCAATCATAAAAGAAAAAATATTGTATAAGACCACTACTATAAAAACTCAGAAAAAGGTTTACATGTAAAGAGAAACAATATTTGAAGGTCACCAGGGAGAGGAGATGGGGAAGGAAAAACACTAAACAGATGGTAGATAAAGCAGTAACTTGATGAAGCATGGGACAGTACATACTGCTAGTGAAGCCAGCACAACTGGAAGATGACAAGGTCATAGTAGCTCCACAGCTACATCTAGCCCCCCAACCCCCGGGACTCAATTTCTGGGCTGAGGGCTGTGGTAAATGTGAACTCAGGGAACATCCAGCTTAATTGGCATAATATAGTTTATAAAGAAAGTAAGTAGAATGTGGAGTCTTAAAAGCCTGTGAATGACCCTCTAGGGTAGTCTACTGATCTTACCCTTTTGGGAGCAGGTCAGAATGAAGAAAGCTAAAGAAACTTGGGAAAGATTAATCCAAAGGTCTATGGACCACATCTACAAAGACCTTTAGCAAACTGAATCCAGTATAACTAAACAGTGCCCCACTACCACCACTGACTGTTCTAACAGAGGGTCCCAGACAGAGCTGCAGAGAAATGTAGAAGAAAAGTCTAACTCATAAGTAAAGGCCAGGCTTGCAGACCTGACAGAACTTGAGAATATGGCCCTGAGACACTTTTTCAGTTCTGTAATGAAGTCACTCCAGAAGTTCATCCTTCAGCCCAAGATTGCACAGGCCCATTAAAAAAACAGAGAGAGAGAGAGAGACTAAAGGGGCATGCCAGCTCAGGGCAACAATTAAAAGGCAGAAGGAGACAGGGAAGCTACTAATAGGGAACCAGTATAGAGAAGGGAGAATGTTGACCTGTCTGGGTTGTTAACCAATGTCAC
This sequence comes from Heterohyrax brucei, assembly GCA_028571685.1. Classification (NCBI taxonomy): domain Eukaryota; kingdom Metazoa; phylum Chordata; class Mammalia; order Hyracoidea; family Procaviidae; genus Heterohyrax; species Heterohyrax brucei. The sequence goes on along the minus strand of CM053157.1, from coordinate 37,659,240 downwards.
AAAACAATATATGAGGCATGACAATTAAGTTCATGAACTCATCCTAGAAAAAGTGCTACATACCTCATTGCTGAATGCCACCAAGGTCACCTTCGAAGTACTCCCGAAGTATTCTGTTAGAAGTTATGCACTGACTCCACCATCTAGTCCACTCTTCAAAGCAATTTTGGAACTTTTTCAGGAATGGCCACCAGAGCTGTTGTCATATTATTACCCCCAATGCCCTGGGTGTCATCCAAATGTCTTCCTTAATCTTTGGGTAAAGAAAAAAAGTCATTGGGGGCCAGATCAGATGAATAGGGAGGGTGTTCCAAGATAGTTATTTGTTTACTGGCTAAAAACTCCCTCACAGACAGCGGCATGTGAGCTGGTGCATTGTCGTGATGCAAAAGCCGTGAGTTGTTGGTGAACACTTCCAAATAGTAAACTGAGTTAACTGTTTATCCACTTGGTACAAATTCATAATGAAAAATCCCTCCTATATCAAAAACGTTTAGCAACATTGTTTTGACTCTTGATTTGGACTGACAGAACTTTTTTGGTTATGGAGAGTTGGCTGACTTCCATTGTGCACTTTGACACTTTCTTTCAGTGTCGTATTGGTACATCTATGCTCATCACCAGTGATAGCATGGCCCCAAACATGGTCTTGCCTCTCCAAAAGGTTCTGGCAAACTTTGACTCTCCTTTGTTTTCTGTTCCTTGGTGAGCTCCTTTGAGATTGTTTTTGCACACATCTGTCTCATGCCAAGATTTTCAGTTAAGATTTTCCTGTTTCTCTCTCGATGTTTACTTCATCTGTTACGCTTCTCACAGTTAGCCAGCAGATTTGATGAACAACCTGACAAATTTTTCCAGTATTTTTGTCAGTTCTGCTCGTTACTGGTCACCCTGACATCTCTTCATTAGGGATGCTTTCTCTCCCCTCAGAAAAACGTTGAATCCTTCTGTACACTGCCGTTTTCTTCATAGCATTATCCCCATAAATTCAGACTAACATGTCCCCAATTTCACTCCCACTCTTGCCAAGTTTAATAAGAAATTTAACGTTTGTTTATTGCTCTAATTAAAGTCCCGATGTTCTCTCAATGGCAAACAAATACACACAACAGTAATGAACACTACTCAGCAAGATACCACCACACATTGACAAGAACATATGTGTAACACACTGAAATACCAAGAATATGAAACCTTGCTGAGTTGTTTGTGCAGTGCTGCCAACGTAAGCCCACAGTGGCAAGTTTATGAACTTAATTGTCAGACCTTATATGTGCTAACCGTTTAATGAGAAACTAGTTTGGTCTGTAAACTTTCATCCAAAGTACAATAATTACAACTTTTTTAAAAAGTATGTTAAAAAAAAAAAAAAAAAGAATCACCTGGCAGACCTGTTAAAACCCCTAGTGCTGAATTCATCCCTGAGAGCTTCTGGTCCAGCAGATCTGAGTGGGACTGAGAATCTGCATTGCTGGCCCATTCTCCAGGTGATGCTGCTGCTGCTGGGTCAGGTTCCACAGTTGAGAATCGTTGGTTTATATGAACATGGGATGTCGGTGTGTGTTGAGTTGGAGTCCCCCCAAAGAAATGTTGAAGTCCTAACCCCTGATACCTGTGACTGTGACTCTGTTTGAAATTAGGATCTTTAAAGATGTTATCAGTGAACTTGCGGTCACACTGAAGTAGGGTGGATCCTAAGCCATCTGAGACACAGACATAGGGAAGACATCCATGTGAAGACACATGTACAAGCCAGCAACATCCTGGGTCTATCAGAAATTGGAAAAGACAAGGAAGCAACTTCCTCCAGAACCTTCAGAGAGAGCACACGGCCCTGTCAATGCACTGGATTTGGACTTCCGGTCTGAAGAACCACAAGACAATAAATGTCCGTTGCTATGAGCCACTCGCTTTATGGTGCTTCATTAAAGCAGCCCTAGAGAACTAACACAGAGGATAGCAGCTATGGGCCAGGTTCTAGTTCTAAGCCCTCGTGTGACAGAGGAACTGTGAGGAGATTTAGGACTCCAGACTCTCTCCTCTCCCTTCACCCAACCTCTTTCTTCTCTCGTCATTCCTTGGCAGATGCCCTGCCCTGGCATGACCTCGGATTCTAGCCAGCATCCCTCTCTGAATCTCCTCCGCTGTCCCCACTCTCGGATAGCTCATGTGCTCCATCTTTCCTTAGGTAGTAATCCATTCATGTTTTAAGGCCTCCCTGAACTTTTTTCACATCAACTCATACATACCCATGGAGATGTTATTTGTTTTCTTGCCCTTCTCTCTCTCTTCATTTTGTCATTACTGTGTTATAACAAGTTTGCGTGTCTGTTTCTCCACTGGATAATAAGTTCCATGAGGAAAGGAACTCTATCTTTTCTCCCTTATCTCACCAGCGCTTGATGTAGCTGCCGCTGTGTTGGCCCCTGATTTATAGTGGCCCCATGCACAATGGAACATCCCCACAAGTAGTTTCAGATCAGAGTATTGTGAACCATAGGGTTTTCACTGGCCAATTTTTTGAAGTAGATTGCCAGGCCTTTCTTGCTAGTCTGTCTTGGTCTAGATGCTCTGCTGAAACCAGTTTTGCAACATAGCAACACACAAGCTTTCAGTGACAGACAGGTAGTAGCTATGTATGAATCCCCCAAACCTGTGGGTGTTACTTTCTGAGATCTGACAACTGAGTCCATGAGCTTAATTGTTCTAAATGCTACATACCTCTTCGTGAGTATCACTGTGCTGACCTTCAGAGTACACCATTTGTGAAGCTAAACACTGATGCCAGCTCCTAGCCCACGCTTCATAGTAATTTTGAAACTTTCTGGAATAGCCGTTATGCCCAGTGGCAAGTTCATGAACTTAATTGTGTAGTTGTCCGTGAGGAAGTTTTGAGCCAGTAAACAAATAACTGTACTGGAACATGTTCCCTACTCACCTGATCTGGCTCCCAGTGACTTTTTTATTTACCCACAGATAAAGGAAATATTGAAAGGAAGACATTTGAATGACATTCAGGACATCAAAGGTAATATGACAACAGCTCTGATAGCCATTCTAGAAAATGAGCTCCAAAACTGCTTTGAGGGGTGGACTAGGTGCTGGTGCCAGTGCATAGCTTACCAAGGAGAGTACTTCAAAGGTTACAGTAGAGATATTTAGCAATGAAGCATGTAGCACTTTTTCCAGGATGAGTTCACAAACTTATTCGGCTGTCCTCCCATGGGGTTAAAGAGACTTAGTAATGTGATTATGTTAAGGAGTTTGAGAAGGTGAAATTATTCTGGATTATCTGAATGAACCCTAAATGCAATTGTAATTGTCTTTATAAGGGCACAGAGGGATATTTGACAGAAACAGGATAGAAGGAGGCAATATGACCACTGAAGCAAAATGCTGCACTGCTAGCTTTTAAGATGAAGGAAGGGGAAGCCAGTGAAAGCAAGGACTGCCAGCAGTCACCAGAAGCTGGAAGAGGCAGGGAAAGATTCTCCCTTGGAGTCTCTGTAGGGAGTGCAGCCCTCTGACATTCTGATTTTGGCTGAGTGAAGTTGATTTTGAACTTACAACCTCCAGGATTGTAAGAGAGTAAACTTCTATTGTCTCAAACCACTGAAGTTTGTGTTTAATTGCTACGGCAGCCAGAGGAAACCAATACACTAGGAAAAGGTTTTATACCCAAGCAATCTGATCTCAGAAGCTGTATAGTTCATATTTTTTACCACGTATATAAACCTTCAAGACATTACACCTAGTGAAATAAGTCAGAATATTTTATGGTCTCACCTGCACTAAATATCTAGAAAAAGTAAATACATAGACATGAAGCAAGACTAGTCATTATCGTGGTCTGGGGGAAGAAGAGAAGAGCAATACAGGGGGGAAAAATGTAAAACTCCAGGAACAGTGGATACTGTTTGGGACCCAGCTATAAGGGAGTTCTGTCCTCAAGCACACAGGCTTCTTCTGTCTCTATTTTCTGGCCCACCCTGAGTCGCCAGCCCCCAAACAAAAACACAGTGTAGTGAGGTACAGCTTTGTTGCTGTTGGTATTTGCTGAGTTGGTTCCAAATCAAATGGTAACCATTAGCTCCAACTCATGGGAACCTTAGATATAAAAGAATGAAACATCACCAGTCTTTCATTGTCTTCACTGCCATTGAGTCAATTCCAACTCATAGCAACCCTACAGGACAGAGTAGAACTGCCCCACAGAGTTTCCAACACTGGAATCTTTACTGAAGCAGACTGTCACATTTTTTCTCCTGCAAAGTGGCTGACGGATTCAAAATGCTGACGTTTTCAGTAGTGGCCAAACATTTTAACCACTGTCCCAACAGGGTACCTCACTGTGTTATAGAATACCACAGTGCTCAATGTCTATTAGAAGGCATTTTGAAGGTATTTTGCACAGTACAAGTCAAAACGAAGACCAGTGAAATGCAGTGCCATTCACCAGTAGGGAGTGTCACCCAGGACATACTGGGCTTCCAAGGGGTTGGTGTGAGGGAGAAATGAGGGAACCTATCAAAACTGTGGTGCAAGGTGCTAGCTAGGTGCGCAAGCATGTAGGAAGGTAAGCTCCTTTTTCACCTACTCAGTGGGATGGATTTCGTCTCAAAGGAAAAAGTAGTGTTGCATCACGAGGCCATTAAACGGTATTCTGTAAATCATATTTCTTTAAAAGCCCAGCTAAAACCTTTGATCTGCTTTTTCTGTCCCCCTGGCACCCAATTAAAGGAACAGCTTCAGAAACTAGTCCTCCACACTTGCTTAGGACACATTACCCTCCATTGATGGTCATACCCAACAACTGTGGAAACTGGAATCACTTCCTGCAATACTACAGAAACATGGGTTAGACACAGGTCATTCCCGAAAGGTTGGACACACATCTCTGTCTGTCTCTCTATCTCTCTCCTTTTCCTTGCTCTTGGTCTCTTTTTCTGCTTGTCTCTGTCTTTCTCTCCTTTCTCTCTGGCTGTTTTTCCCCTATAGTAGGTCACAGAAATGGATTTTCAAGCTCTCTGACAATGTGTGGATCATAACAAATTATGAATAACATTGAGATGACTGGGTATTCCAGAGCCCTTAATTGTGCTGATGAGGAAACTGTACATAGATCAAGAGGCACTTGTTCCAACAGAGTAAGGGGAGACTGTATGGTTCAAAGTCAAGAAAGGTGTGAATTAGGATTGTATCCTTTCACCTACCTATTCAGTCAGTTCACTGAGCAAACAATCTGAGAAGCTGGACTAAAAGAAGAAAAATGGGGCATCAGAGTTAAAGGAAGACTGATCAACAACCTGTGAAATGCAGATAACGCAACCTTGTATGCTGAAAGCAAAGAGCACTTACTGATGAAAATCAAAGACCACAGCCTTCAGTATGGATTACACTTCAACATGAAGAAAACCAAAATCCTCACAACTGGACCAATAAGCAACGTCATGGTAAACAGGAACAGACTGAATTTGTCAAAGATTTCATTTTACTTAGATCCACAATCAACATCCATAGAAACAGCAGACAAGAAATCAAATGATGTGCTCTACTGGGCAAGTCTGCTGCAAAAAAAAAAACACTTTAAAGTTAGTAAAGACGTCTCCTTGAGGACTAAAGTGCACCTGACCCAAGCCACAACATTTACAATTACCTCATATGTTTGCAAAAGCTATACAATGAATAAAGAAGACTGAAAGAGAACTGACATTTGTAAATGACGGCATTGGCAAAGAATATTGAATGTATCAGTACTGTCAAAAAAAATAAATAAATAACAAATCTGTCTTGGAAGAAGTACAGCCAGAATGTCACTTGAAAGTAAGGATGGTAAGACTGTATGACACATATTTGGGAGATGTTAGCAGGAAGGATCAGTCCCTGGAGAAGGACATCATGTTTGTAAATGGTTTGAGGAAGGCCCTCAATGAGATGGCTGGATACAGTGACTGCAACAACGAGTTCAGTGTAACAACATTCTGAAGATGGCGGAGGACCTAGCAGTGTTTTTTTCTGTTGTACATGGAGTCGCTATGAGTCAGAGCTGACTTTAAAGTGCCTAACAGCAACAGTACTTGAATACTGGTATTTAGATCAGTATATTAGTTTAGTAGTTTTTTGTGTAATCTTGGGAGTTCTCTATGTATAGGATCATATCATCTGCAAAAAGTGATATTTTTATTCTTCCTTTCCAATTTGGATGCCCTTTATTTCTTTCTTTGGCTTCAACAAAGAAATTTTTTTTTCCACAGTCCAGTAGGCTAGAATTCCAAATTCATAGCACTGGCTCCAAGATAAAGCTTTCTCTCTGTTAACTCAGGAGGAAGGTCCTTGTCTTCAGTCTTCTATTGGTCTGCAAGCATCTCAGCACAGGAACCTCAGGTCCAAAGGAAGCACTCTGCTCCTGGCGCTACTTTCTTGGTAGTTTGGGGTCCCTGTGTCTCTCTGCTTGCTTCTCCTTTTTGTCTCTCAAAAGAGATTGTCTTAAGACCCTATTGGGTTTTGTGACCTCATCAAGATAACTGTCCCTTATACATCTTACTAGAAACCCTAGTGATGTAGTACTAGAGCTGCTAACCAAAAGGCTGGCAGTTTGAATCCATCAGGCACTCCTTGGAAACTCTGTGGGGCAATTCTACTCCATCCTATGTGGTCACTATGGGTTGGAATTGACTTCACAGCAGTGGGTTAATACACCTTATTTGAATCAGAGTGATGTCTTTTACAACATATAGGAAAATCCTGTCAAATGGTGGACAGTCATAAAATACTAGAACTCTTGGCCCAGTTAAATTGCTACACACGTATTTTGGAAAGACATAATTCAATCCATGACAATGATATAAGGAACAATCCACCAAAAACATTCAATGAGTAAGCTTCCTACATCTAACAACACAGCTTTGGGTGCAGAGATATTTATTAGTGTTATCTCTTCTCGGTGGATTGTCCCTTTAATCGTTATATATCTTTCTTGTCGTTCATAGTTGATTTTGCCTTGAAGTCTATTTTATTTGAGATTAATATTGCCACTCCTGCTGTTTCTCAGGCAGTTTGCTTGATACATTGTTTCCATCCTTTGATTTTTTTTTTCTTTAATATGACTGAGTGAAAATGTACATTCCCATATAAATTTACATGCCCACCTACATGCAGCTTCCACCACTCTCCCTGTCCGGTGACAGCACACTCTTCCTCTCTGCTCCCTACATGTCTCATCCTCCCAACAGTCTCCTTTCCCCTCCTCTCCACCCACTTTCCTTCCTCCAGCCAGAGGTCAGCAGGATGATATCCTATAAATGTATGGAGCCGTAAAGTGCATCCAATACATGATCACTCTGCATCACTAAGTCCAATCCATTCGTGTCCAAAGAGTGGATCTTCGTTACGATTTATGGGCAAGGGCAGCATCAGGGCCAGAAAAACAGACTTGTGTATAGAAGAAAAGACTCTTTGACAGCTGCAAGGGAGGGGAAGGAGGGAGGGCGAGGGGGGGAAGCTTTAGATTAGATAGTTGGTAGAAATCTGGTTGGGTGAAATCAGTGATAGCACACATTAGAAACAAGAACAATATTAACTGGACTTCAGCGTAACTTGAATACTCCTTCCATCTTAACCCAGTATTGCAAGAATAGAGTAGCTAGGTCAGGGGGCAGGGGACTATGCTCTTAGGCAAAATCAGGGCCAGTTGGCACAACTAGCGTTTTGCTAAGAGGGCTCTCTGCACCCCACATTGGTGAGTGACGTCTGGGGTCTTGAAAGCTGCCAAGCTGCCATCTGAAGGCACAGCAAATGGTCCCAACCCAGCAGTAACAGATGCTCACCGAGGACCAAAATGACACAGGGTAAAGACATCCTTTCATTTTTAATATATTTTTGTCTTTGTGTCTAAGGTTTGTCTCTTGTAGTCAACGTATTGATAGGTTGTGTTTTCTTATTCATTCTGCCACTCTATGTTACTTTACAGATGTGTTTAAGCCATTTGCACTCCATATGATCATTGATAGGTATGAGTTTATTGCTGTCATGTTGTGTCCTTTTTTAATGGTGGTGACTGTTTCTTTGTCCCTCCAACTATACTGCACTTCATTCCTTCAGTTTCTGATTTCCTTCTTTTCTTTCTTTATACAGGTTTTGTGTTTGCTGAAACCTTATATTTCTGTTCCTCTTCTTCTTTTTTAATGAGTAAGTTTGTTAACTTTCTTTGTGGTTATCTTTAAATTTCCTCTTATCTTCCTAAGTGTCAACCAGTCTTTTATTACTTGATATTGCCTTGACTTGCTTTCCATCTGAAAATTCTATACTTGTACCATATATTCCCCCTTTCATTGTTTTGACATTGTCATAATTTAAAGACTGATTTCTCTGCTTCCTTGTTTTAAGATGGCACTTGGCTTGGTAGCTTTCTTTTATAAGCAATGCCTTTAATATTTCTTGTAAGTTTGATTTGGTTTTCAACAATTCCCTTAATTTCTGTTTATTTGGAAATGTACTATTTTTGCCATTGTATTTTAGAGTGTTAAAGGGCATATTATTCTTGATTGGCAGTTTTCTTACTTCAAAGTTCTATATATATCATCCCATTGCCTTCTGGCCTGCCTAGTTTCTGCCAAGTAATCAGAGCTTAGTCTTATTTTTTTCCTCTCCCTAAGTGACTTTTACTTTTCATTGAGCTGCTGTCAAAATTCTTTTTTTGTTCTTTGGTTTTGGCAAGTGTGCTTATGGCATGTCTTGTTAACTTTATTTTGTTTATCCTACAAGGGGTATGTTGAGCATCTTGAAGGGTCAGCTTTTCTTCTTTCATGACATTTGGAAAGTTTTCCCCCAACAAATTCTCAACATTTTCTCCATGTTTTCTGTTTTCTCCCCTAGTTTGAACTCCTATTATGCACAGGGAAACTCTGGTGGTGTAGTGGTTAATTGCTGCCTGTTGATCAAAAGATTGGCAGTTCAAATCCACCAGGCCCTCCTGAAAAACTCTACATGGCAGTTCTACTTGGACATATAGGGTTGCTATGACTTGGAATCAAATTGATAACAGTGAATTTATCATAAACAGATTTTTGCTCTTGATTGCATCACACACGATTCTTAGGTTTTCTTCACATCTCTCTCTGATTTTTCCACAAAGTGGCATCCATGGATTTGTCTTTAATCTTGCTGATTCTGTCTTCCATTGTTTCCAGTTTGTTACTAAAACCTTCTGTTGAGCTGTCCATTTTTGAAATTTTGTTGTTCTTTTGGATTTCTATTTGTTGTTTTTGAATGATTTCTGTTTTCTGGTGGTTGCAGTTTTTTTCCTGACATTTTCTTTTTGTATTGTTTTTCTTAATTCTTCTGTTGCTTTGTCTTTTCCTTTATTTTGACTATGTTTTCATTGGTTTTGCTTGTAGTTTCCATGATGTTGTCTACTTTTTCCTTGGTTTTGTCTGTGTTCTCCTTGATGTCTTTCCTAATCTCTTAAACTTGTTGCCGTAAAGTTATTCTATTCTGACTCTGTTACCCTACAGGACATAGTAGAACTGCCCCGTAGAGTTTCCAAGGTGTATTCAAACTGCCAACATTTTGGTTAGCAGCCATAACACTTCAACATTATGCCACCAGTGTTTCCAATCTCTTAGGGAGCCCTAAATATTAGTCTTTTGGAATTCCATATCAGGTTGTCCCACTGTGTTTTCTCCTACCAGAAGTTTATCTGATTCTTTGCTTTAGTCAGTTGCTAAAACCACTTTTTCCTACCTTTTTATGTGTTTTGATATTGTCTGCTGTCTGTAAGACATTAAGGTATTATTTTCTTTCTTTATTGGTTACATGCATGTTTGTTTCATTCTACTCCTTTGTTTTGATTTGGTATGTCAGGGCAGGCAGGCCAGACATACTTTGCCGCTTGCTTGTCTGGGGGCATGATAGTTCTCACAACCTTGTTTTGATCAGTAAATAAGGCAGGACAGCAGCAGGCAGTGCAAGCTCACCTCCCTCTACACTAGATTGGCGAGGTGGCTGGGAATGGCCTGGGAAGACACTGTCTAAGACACACTGGTTTTACTAGTTATGCTAAACTACTGTTTGGTTTTAAGATTTCAGGGGATATTTTTGATTGAAGTTTAAACACTATCTGAGGGAAATATTTTCAGGGGTTCATTCATCCTCTGTAGCTCCAGAAAGCCTGCAGTCAAAGACAATTTTTCCCCCCTTTGGTCAGTATTTTTCTATGCAGTGTTTGATCAAAATGTTCAGTAAAAGTAGTCAGATATCATCCAGTTCTTCTAGTCTCACGGCAAGGTAAGTAATTGTTCATGGAGGCAATTAGCCACACATTCCATATTCTCCTCTTATTCTTAATTCTTTCCTTTCTCTTGTTGTTCTAGGCAAATAGAATCAATTACTTTGCCTGGATTGGTCACTTGCAAACTTATAAAACCCAGATGCTATGCAACAAACTATGAGATAGAACAGAAACATCAAACATACCATTAAGCCAGTTAAGTGGGATGTCCCAGGAAACCATGACTTTCAACCTCCAAACCAAGGAGCTAAATACCATGAGGTGTTTGTTTGTACATAAGCAGCCTCAATAGCTACTCCTTTTTTTGGTCATTGTTGTAAATGTATGTATCTCACAACTTTCGACAACTCAATCTTTTACAGATGGACTATTTATTAAGAACAATTACAATAATCAGCTGTACAATATTAGCCTTAATCAGTGCAATTTTTCCATCACCATTAATCCCCTTTGCCCCCTTCCTCATGGCTCTGATAATTACCAGTAAATTTTGGTCTTTGTACTCGCCTTTTTTTTTTTTTATGTAAGCAAGGTCACATAATATTCATCCTATTGTAGTTGGCTTATTTTTCTCAGCATAACATTTTCAGCTACACCTATAATGTAGCAGGTACCAAGGCTTCATTTCTCCTACTGGCTGACTAGTGTTGCATGAATTTACCTAATTTTGTTTATCTAGTCATCTGCTAATGAGCACCCAGGTTATTTCTACTTTTTGGCTATTGTAAAATATACTGCAACGAACAGTGGTGTATAAGTCTCTTTTGAGTCTCTGCTTTCAAGTCTTTTGGGTATATACCTAGGAGTGGAATTACTGGGTCACATAGTAGTTCTATTTTTAGTTTTTTTAAGGAACTGCCACACTGTTTTGGACAACAGCTATATACCATTTTGCATTCCCACCAGCAATGGATAGTTTCCAATTTCCTCACCTTTTCAGCAACACTTTTTATTTTATTTTATTAAATCTTATTCATCTTCATAAGAGTGAAATTGTTTCTCACTGTGGTTTTAATGTTCACCTCTCTGAAGGCTAATGATGCTGAGCCATTTGTGTGTTATCTTTGGTGAAATGTCTGTTTAAATCTTCCCCACATTTTGTGATTGGGTTATTTGTCATGCCCCAGACCTCAGTTCTTTATCTGAAAACTGATGGCAGCCTTGTTGACAGAGGAGGAAAACATCAAGGCGTACTGTGGACTGGATGCAGCATTCACTTTTTGCCTGCTCTTGTCATCTCTCTCAAAGCCAACCTCAGAGTAGAGTAGGAGCTGGGAAAGAGAGGTGGAAGCAAATCTCACTGGAAGCAAATCTGCCCAAAGACAAATTTGTCTTTTTCTGAAGTGGCTTTATCTGTCTCTCTGTTTCTGTATGTTGTTCTGTCACTCTGTTAGAATCTCTCTCTGTGTCTCTGTCTCTCTCTGACAGATTCTATTTAAATTTGTTGCAACAAACAGATGCTGTGCTCAAGTAGATGGCTTTTTAAAGCCCCAGAGGACTTTAGAGAAAAAGCTTTATTCAGACCACAAGCCTGAACAACATCTTCTTATTGGCTACAGGTATGATTTCCACAGCAACACACCTTGCTACTGCCTGCCTAATCCCAATGTTCTGCATTCAGCATCCCTGTCATTCCACCTCCGTGACAACACAAATGATTAAAGTAATTAACTCAGGTTTGGTAGAGGGCTCTGAGTCATTGTTGCCAGAGACAAAGGATTGGAAACTGCTATTTGGCCAAATGGTCAGTCTTTCATGGGGCACTAGTGGATGGATTCTGGCTGTGGCCTCACATCTTAGGACCATATAGTAATTCTAAGGAGACAACTTCAAGCTGCCTTCTTTGCCTTCCACGGGCATGGCCTTCCCTTTATCAACCTGAGACCCATTTATTTCAGTGTAAGTAAAGTCCTTGAAAAAAACACTGACTCACTGTTAGCCTCCCCAAGTAGAGTACAAGGAGGTCATCAGTGGTACTAAGGGTTACCACACTTGGCTACCAACCCAAAGGTTGGAGGTTCAAGTTCACCCAGAGGCACTGCAGAATAATGGTCTGGAGATCTATTTCCAAAAAAATCAGCCACTGAAAACCTTACAAAGCACAGTTGTCTGACACATGTGGAGTTGCCAAGGGTTGGAGTCAATGGCAACTTGTACTGGTACTAGGTAGGAAGAGTACAATCTGTAGTTCTTTTAGACTAGGGTGTTGCAATGCTGCAAAGACAGTGATAAACAGGTCAATGGAGACCCTATCTTCCTGGACTTAACATCCCAGAAAGAGGAGAAGAAAAGAGAGGAAGAGGGAGGGGAGGATAGATAACGGAAAGGAGAGAAGGGGCAAAGGAAAAGAAACAGATCAGGTCAAGTAGATAGGGGCTCTGACATTGGATCCACAGACTCAAAAGAGTAAAATTTTCATCTTTCTTTTCACTAACTTCTAAGAGAAACTTATTGTTGCCTTCTAATCAGAAAGTAAGCAACAGCCCACACAGCATGTTAGCAATTCTTGTGATGCTGACAATAGAAATCACAGATAAGTTTATATTGTTTGTGTTACTAGGGGTCATCAAGTTCATTTTGACTCATAATGACACCATGCTACCGAGAACTGCCCCGTGGGTTTTCTAGGAGTAGATGACCATGTGTTTTCCCATGGAGTCACCAGGTAAGTTCAAAGCATCAGCCTTTAGCTTAGCAGCTGAACCTTACATTTGTTGCTGTTGCCTGAAAACAGCTATGATCCTCATCACCACTTTGCAAACACAGAGGTTATCAGCAGGTTTGTGTATATGTCCCTATGTAATCCACTTGATTTCTTGTCTTTGCCATTGTATTTTAACATGATTGGTTTCCTTTATAATCCCGTATGTTTCATTTCATACATTTAAAAACCTTATTCCAAGACCATAGAAGGAACTCATGAGCACAGATGGCTCAGGACCACTGGAGAAGAGACTGTAACATTACTGATGCTGTCCACTGCTGTCAGTGTTGTTTCCTATCAATGGAGTTGTTGGCACCTCATTAAGAAGGATGTATGTGTACATATCAAATAGTAGGTTTTCTTTGACTGCTTTTCAGGAGTAGATTGCCAGGCCTTACTTCCTAGTCTATCTTAGTCTGGAAGCTCCCCTGGAATCTATTCATCTTGAATGATCCTGCTGGCATTTAAAATACTGGTGGTGGAGCTTCCAGTATCACAGCAACATTCAAGCCACCACAGTACAATAAAATGACAGACAGGTGGTGAATATTGTCCAACACAGTGCTAGAAAATGAGCCCCTAAGTTGGAAGTCAGTCCAAACACACAGTGGGTACAGCCATGGACTGGAACATACCAGTAATTATGAAAATCATCCAGAACTAGCCAGCATTTCATTTTGTTGTACACAAGGTCACTCCAAGAGTCAGAGTTTAGTTGAAGGCAACTAACAATATGCACATATACATGTACTCCTGTGTGTGTGTCTGTCTGTCTGTGTCTGTTTTAGTGTGTACAGAGAACAATATTTTATTTGCAAAGAAAATCAAGAATTTCAAGTTATTCACCTTTAGTTCTGACCATTCTAGTCTTCAAAACTGATGTACATGCAACACATGGAAGTGAGTGCTGATAAAATTGACCTATGCTTTCTAGTGGGGAATATATATTTAAAGAGATGAAGACCACAGGCATGGGTGATAAGAACACGAAACTCACTACACACCACAGAAACCATTACACTTATTTATAATCTAGTTCTGTTTCAGTTAATTCTTTTAGGAGGGCTGACAATTAAATTCATGAACTCATCCAAGAAAAAGTGCCACCAGTGCCTAGTACACCCTTCAAAGCAATTTTGGAAGTCTCTCTGGAATGGCCACCAAAGCTGTCGTTGTATTATCCTTGATGTCCTGAATGTCATCGAAATGTCTTCCTTTCAATATTTCTTTATTTTCTGGTAAAGAAAAAAGACATTGGGGGCCATATCAGGTGAGTAGGGAGGGTGTTCCAATACAGCTATTTGTTTACTGGCTAAAAACTCCCTCACAGGCAACTACACAATTAAATTTGTGAATTTGCCTCTATGCCACTGCGCACAGTGGCCATTCTGGAAAGATTTCCAAAATTGCTTTGAAGCATGGACTGGGCACTGGTATCAGTGCATGGCTTCCCAAGTGGAGTACTCTGAAGGTGACTATAGTGATATTCAGCAATGAGGCATGTAGCATTTAAAATAACTAAGTTCACTGACTTAATGGTTAGACTTCATACTTCCCAATATAAATTGAGATAAATGAAGGCCCAGAACTAATGCTAGAGGCTTAATATATACTATTTCATTTAAATGTGATTTATTTTGCTTAATGAGAACTCAAGTAGTATTTGTCATATGCCAGGCAATATGCTAAGTGTTTCAAAAGAATTACCTTATCTACCAACTGCCATTGAATCCGTTCCAACTAATATGAACCTTACAGGATAGAGTAGAATGGCCCCATAGAGCTTCCAAGGAGTATATGGTGGATTCAAACTGATGACTTTTTGATTAGCAGTGGTAGCACTTCCCACTATACCACAAGGATTTCCTTAACTTACCTAGTTCTCACAAAAGTACTATGAGGTAGATACTGTGATTGCCCTTAATTTACACATAAAGAACTGAAGCATGGGGCATGTCATAGACTTTTTCCCCAGAAAGACTGAAGTCTTAAACCCTGTATCTATGAACATAACCTTGTTTGGAAATAAGGTCTTTGACGATGTTATAAGTTAGGTCAACATGAAGTGATACGGGAGTAGGGAGGGTCCTAACCCCATCTGAGTACTTGTCCTATAAAAAGGAAAAGAGACACAGAGTCAAAGAGACACGGAGGAAAGATGCCATGTAAAGATAGAGTCAGGTATTGGAATAATGTGTCCGTAAACCAAGAAAAGATAAGGATTTCTGGCTGTCACAGAAGACAGAAGAAAGGCTTTGAATGGACTCTCCCTCAGAGCCTCAGAAAAAATCAGTACAACTAATATCCTGATTTTGAACTTCTGGCTTCTAGACCTGTGAGACAATAAGTTCCTATCAAGTTAAACCACCCATTTCAAAGTACTTTGTTACCATAGCCCTAGGAACCTAATATAGGAAGTAGAATAACTAAATGCCTAAATAACTAAATCCCTAAAACTAAATAACAAAATTCCTCTGAAAAGTGATTGGTAGAGACATTTGAACCTGCACACCTGGGCTCCACAGTCCATAAGTTTATCCACTACAATACTCTGGGCTCTCTATTTTTAACTGTCATTGAGCCGGTCATGGCAATCTCACGTGCGAAGGAACGAGATGCTGCCCAGTCCTGCATCATCCCCACAATAGGCTGTGGATCATGCCATTGTGATCCTTTGGGGTTTTTTTTGGTTGATTTTTTTTTAAGTAGATCACCAGGCCTTTCTTCCTAGTCTATCTTAGTCTGTAACTGTTAAAACCTGTTCAGCATCATAGTCATACACAAGCCTCCAAGAACGGATGGCTGGTGGCTGCACATGATGTATTTTGGCCAGGAACTGAACCTGGGCCTCTTGCATAGAAGGCAAAAATTCCACCACTGAATCACCACTGCCTTAGGCTCTCTTGAAAGTTTTGCTTAATGCTGCTAACTATCCCAAGTTTTCACACAGCCAATGTGTGGTAGGATTCAAACCCAAATCTGTGTGAATTATGGCATAAATTCTATCATGCCTTTCACCCAAATCATTGATCAGGTGGAGAATCTAGACATCAAAGGGTTATAGGAGTTTGTTAAGATCACACTTTGGGCCACTTAGGAAATCCTCCTGCCTCTGTCAGTGTAGCTCTCCACCCACCCAGTAATGGGAGGACATGAAGTGTTCCAAGTCTGGAAGGAAACACATATTTTTTCTGTCTTTGCTTGCTTATTTTTCACCCTTCAAAGGAAATCTCTGATGCAGATGCCAAGTTAACATCAGATAAAATTGCAAGAGCAGCATCTAATCAGATATCTATACTTGAATAGCTACTTAATAGACACCTGCCCGGACAGGTCCCTCATTTAGAAACAAGACTGCTACTCAGCATTATACTACACTTGGTAGTTCTGAGTGCTGTGTTACAACCAGGGAATCCACCTGCACAGCCCCATGGATTTTACCTAGATGGAACCTTCATTCTGGTGATAGAAAAATCAGAAATGCAGAGGCTAAGTGGCTTGCCCCAGCTCAACGTAACAATGGCAGGAGCTGAATTTTTTTCGTATTGTACCTCTGAATATTGGTAAAGTAATTCGACTACTGTAACTACTATTAATAGTAGTTCTGAAGAATAGTAATCCTGATAGCAGCAGCTAACACTTTCTATGTGCTTAAATTATCCTTTTCTTTTCTTTTATTGTGATTAAGTGAAAGCATACACTCCAAATTAATGTTGCACATCCACTTTTCTACAGCAATTTCTGCTCTCCTTCTCTGGTGACAGCACATACCTCCTTTTCATTCTATATTTGTCACATTCTCTTAACAAGCCCCCTCTTCACCTCCTCCTCTCCCATCTAGAAAGAAACCAGTAGTGTAGCATCCTATAGATGCATGCAACCATCAAGTACACACACCATATGGTCACATTTTGTCTTTGAGTCCAGTCCATTTTCCCAAAAAGTTGACCACAGTAGTGTTTTAAGGTCATGAGCAGCAGCAGGTCTAGGGGCCATGCTGCCAAGAGAACCCACAGGCCATTGGACCATTAATTGTGGTCTTTCAGTAAAGTTCTTGAGGGGCACCCCTCTTTGTCTTGTGTTGCCACAGGAACTCAACTTTGTGTGCCCCATCATGACTGTCTTTGTTGGTGGCCAAACCAGATCTGGTTCTTCTGGTCACATGTTGATCCAGTCTCCCATTCACATGGGTCCTTCTGTCTCCTGAGCTCTTTTTTCCTGGTGTCTTTGTTGTTCTCAGCGATCATCTGTTCCAGATGAGTTGGGACCATTTGCTGTACCTCAAATGGCAGTTTGCTAGCTTTTAAGGCCTCAGGTACCACTCACCAATATGGGATGCAGAAGACTTTCTTAACAATAGGCTAGTTATGCCAGTTGAACACGATGTCCCCAAGAGCATGGTCTCCAGATCCTGCCCCTACTAGTCTGTCCTTGCCATATTCAGTTGAGATTGGAAGAGCTTTCAGTTTATAGTGAAATCCAGTTAAGTTGATCTACTTTTGACTGCATGCTGTCACTGCTTTCACCTAACCAAAGTTCTATCAACTACCTAATCTATGACCAACCCTTGTTCTGCCTCCCCACCCTTGCAGCCATCAAAGAGTCTTTTCTTATACAATATTTGTCCTTTTGCTGCTGACTGATTTTACTCAGCATGTCTTCCAACCAAACCAGGTTATGAGATGCTTCCTAAAATTATCATTGTTCTTTATCATTCCATAGTGTTCCATTGAGAATATGTATAATAGTTTGTTTATCTATTCTTCTGTTGATGGCATCTAGATTGATTTCATCTTTTTGCTATTGTGGACAGTGCTGCAATAAATATTTGTGAGCATGTATCTGCTCGTGTGACCACCTTAATTTCTGTAGGATATATTAGGATTACTGGGTCAAATGGAATATCTATTTCCAGATATAAGGAAGTGCCAGATTGCTTTCCAATGAAGTTGTACTGTTTGTAATCCCGCTAGCAGTGTAGGAGAGTTCCAGTCATTGCAGTTTTGATTTGGATTTCTCTTATACCTAATGATTGTGAGCATTTCCTTACGTGCTTTGGCTGCCTGGATGCCCGTCTCCTTTGCCTATCACTTAAGTGGGTTATTTACCTTTTTATTGTTGCTATTTTGCAATACTTTGTAGATCATAGAGATCCAACATTAGTCCAACATGTAGTTGCCAAATATTTTTTCCCAATCTGTAGGTGGTCTTATAACTCTTTTGATAAAATCTTTGGAAGAGCTAAAAAGTGTTTGATTCTTAGTAGTTCCCATTTATCTATTTTCTCTTCTGTTGATTGTACTTCATCAGATTTTGAAGTCTGTCTAAGCTGTGTATTAGAACTTCCATTGTTGACCTATTTTTTTTCTTGCATGATCTTTAGGTCCTTGATCCATTAGTTAGTTTGTATGTAAGGTGCGACACACAGGTTTTGCTTCAGTTTTTTGCAGATGGATATCCAATTTTGCCAACACCATTTGTTAATGAGACTGTTTTTACCCTGTTTACAATCTTAGGGACTTTGTCAAATATCAACTGTTCATAAGAGAATAGTGGCTTCTCTGGAGTTTCAACTCTGTTGCATTGGTCTATGTGTCTCTTTTTGTACCAGTACCAGGGTGTTTTGACTACTGTGGCAGTGTAATAGGTTCTAAGGTTGGGTAGTGTGAGGCTTCCCATTGTGTTCCTCTTCTTCAGTAGTGCTTTAATTATCCGGAGTTTCTTCCCTTTCCAAACACAGTTGGGGATTTGCTTTCCCATGTCATTAAAAAATGTCACTGGAGTTTGTATTGAGATTGCATTGTATATGTAGATCACATTGGGTAAAATAGGCATTTTCCTAATGTTAAGTTTTCCTACCCATGAGCAGGATAGGTTTCTCCATTTGTGTAAGTCTCTTGGTTTCTTAAAGTAAAGTCTTGTAACTCTTTCTGTGTAGGTCTCTTATTTCTCTGATTAAATTTATTCCTAGGTATTTTCTCTTCTTGGGAGCTATAGTTAACAGTACTGATTTGGTGATTTCTTGTTTGATGATCTCTTTGTTGGTATAAAGAAATCCTACAGATTTATTTATGTTTATCTTTTATCCTAATGCTTTGCTGAACTTTTCTATTAGTTTGGATTCCTATGGATTCCTTAGGGTTCTCTGCATATATAATCATATCATCTGCAAATAGGGAGATTTTCACTTATTCTTTGCCTATGAAGATGCCCTTTATTTCTTTGTCTTGTCTAATAGCTCTGGCTAGAACTTAATTGTGCAATGTTTCCTAGAATGATGACAGTGGGCATGCTTGTTTACTTCCTGTTCTCAAGGGAAATTCTTTCAGTCTCTCTCCATTCAGGATGATGTAGGTGGTTGGCTTTGCCTAGATGCCCCTTATTATGTTGAAGAACTTCCCCTCTACTCTTTTTTTGCTGAAAGTTTTTAGCATGAATTAGAGTTGGACTTTGTCAAGTGCCTTTTCTGCATCAATTGACAAAATCAGGTGATTCTTATCCTTTGTGCTATTTACATGGTTGATCACATTCATTATTTTTCTGATGCTGAACCAACCTTGCATCCCAGGTATGAATCCAACTTGGTCATAATGAATTATTTTTTTGATGTGTTACTAAATTCTATTGGGTGGAATTTTGTTGAAGATTTTTGTATCTACGTTCATGACTGATATTAGTCTGTAATTTTCCTTTTTGTAGCATCTTTCCCTGTCTTTAGTGTCAGGGTTATGCTTGCTTTATAGTATGAATTTGGGAGGATTCCATCCCTTTCTATGCTGTGAAATAGCCGTAGTTGTATTGGAGGTAATTTTTCTCTGAAAGTTTGGTAGAATATTCTGGTGAAGCCATCAGGACTTTTTTTGGTTGGTAATTCTTTGGTGACTTTTTCAATCTCTTCCTTTGCGATGGGTTTATTTAGGTGTTCTATTTCTCCTTGTCATAATTTTGGTAGGTAATGTGAATCTAGAAATCTGTCCATTTCCTCTAGGCTTTCAAATCTTATAGAGTACAGTCTTTCTTAGTGTTCCGTTATGACACTTTTGATCTCGGTTGGGTCTGTTGTGACATCTGCCATCTCATTTCTTATTTGGGTTATTTGTCTTGTCTCCTGTTTTACTTTTGTAAGTTTTGCCAGTGGTTTATCAATTTTGTTGAGCTTTTCAAGGAATCAGCTTTGTGTTTTTTTAATGTTTTCAATGGTTCTTCTATTCTCCAATTCATTTAGTTTTGCTCTAATCTTTATTATCTGTTTTCTTCTGGTGCCTGAGGGATTCCTCTGTTGCCCTCTTGCCACTTGTTCAAGCTGTAGAGTTAAATCTTTAGTTTGGGCCCTTCTTTCATTACAGATGTGTGCATTTGTAGAGATAAACTGATCTCTGAGCACCAATGTTTCTGTATCCCATATGTTCTGGTAGGATGTGTTTTCATGCTCATTTGATTCCATAAATGTCTTCATTTCATCCTTGATTTCTTCTATAACCCATGGATTTTTGAACCAGGTGTCATTCAGTTTCCATGATTTCAAATTTCTACCTGTATTTTTCCTGCTATTGATTTCAACTTTTATGGCTTTATGGTCCAAGAAGACGCTTTGCAATAAACCAATGGTTTGGATTTTGTTGAGACTTGCTTATGTCCTAACACATGGTCTGTTCTGGAGACTGTTCCATGTGCACTGGAGAAGGAGGTGTATTTATTTGTTGATGGATCAAAAGTTCCATATGTGTCTATGAGATGCAGTTGGTTGACTGTCACAATAAGATCTGTATCTTTACTGGTTTTTTTTCTGGATGATCTATTACCGAAAGTGGAGTGTTGAAGCCTCCAACTATTATTGTGGAATGATCTATCTCATTTTTCAATATTGTCAGTGTTTGTCATATGTATTTAGATGCTCTGGTATTAGATGCATAAATATTCAATATTGTTTTGTCTTTCTTATGTATTGAACCTTTAAGCAGTAGTGACCATCCTCATCCACAATGGTGGATTTTACACTAAAATTTATTTTATCTGAGATTAGTACTGGCACTCCTGCTCTTCTTTGTGTGTTGTTTGCTTGGTATATATTTTTCCATCCTTTAGCTGTCAGTTTCTTCTTATCTTTGAGTCTAAGGTATGTTATTTGCAAGCAACATATAGACGGATCATTTCTTTTGATCCAGGATGTCACTCAATGTCTCTTCATTGGATCATTCGATCTATTTACATTTAGTGTAGTTATTGATAGATATGTATTCAGTGCTGTCATTTTGATGCATTTATTTTTGTGTTGCTAATGTTTTCTGTGTTGTTCTTAATATTCTGTTCTGGGTCATTCTTCTTTATAGGTTGACTTTTCATTTTTCAGTGTCTGTTTTGTGTTTGTTGAGACTCCTGTATTATGTTTCTTGTTTCGATATGTTGCATTGTTATTTTGCTTTGTGGCTACCCCTATGCTACCCCTATACTTCCTCTTACTGTTCTAAGTTTAAACTAGACTTTAACTTCTGTATATCTTTTTAATTTCCTCTCCTTCTATAAGATTATATCTAGTGTAATATATCCTTTTCTTTAGTATGATGATGTCATAGTTTTCATGTTAAGATCACTGGTTCCCTTCTTTTAATATTGTGCTTTGATTGAGCTTTGTGACTTTCCTAACTGAGTAGGATTCTGGATGCTGTGTCCTTCATTGTCTCCTTAAGTATACACTTATGTTTCTCTTTTTCTAAGCAAAGTGCTTCTTTCAGTATTTCTTGTAGTTTAGGTTTTGTTTTTACAAAGTCCTTAAGCATCTGTTTATCTGTGAATGTCTTAATTTCACCATCATATTTGAGAGACAATTTTGCAATATATATAATTCTTGCTTGGAAGCTTTTGTCTTTCAGAGCTTCCAATGTGTCATCCCACTGCTTTCTTGCCAGCATCATTTATTCCAGGAAACCAGATGAAAGCCTACAGGGCTTCCCTCTGAATGTTAGCTCTGCTTTAAGCTTTGCTGTCTTTAAGTTCCTCTGTTTATGTTTCATATTATTATACTTGATTATAATATGTATTGGTGTCTTTCTTTTGTGGTCTAGTTTTTGTAGCATTCGGTATGTCTTGAATATCTATGTTCTCGTCTTTCATAATTTCAGGGAAGTTTTATGTCAATGACTCTACAAGACTCTCTGTATTTTCATCTATCCCTCCATATTCAGGAACTCTAGTTATTTGTAGATTATTCCTCTTAATAGAGTCCCACATGTTTCTTAATGCTTCTTCATTTTTCTTATTTCGTTTTTCTGATTTTTCATCATAAATGGTGGTGTCAGTTGCTCTGTCTTCAAGATCTTTAACTGGCTTTCTTTGTTTCAATTTTGCTCTTTTGGTTTGAGATTGAACTGCCTAATTCTGTAATTTTGTTATTGACCTGCTGGATTTAAGACTGTTGGTGTTCCATCATTTTAAATAGCTTACTTAATTTTTCATTTTGTTCTGCTGCATTTTGTTTAATCTCTAGGAGGGCTCTGTACATAATTCTTTTGTATTCAACCTCATATACTTTTAGAAAGGCTTCTTCATCTGGGAAATTTTTTGATTCTTTATTTTTGGCATTTTCCAGAGCCATAGTAGAGTGCTTCTTTAAATGGTTAGCTATTGACTCTTGTCCGTGCACTGTCTAGAAGCTGTTCAGTTTCTCTGGTGTTACCTCAACAGGAGCTGAGGTGTAGTTCTAAGAGGGGAGCTGGTCACCAGCTGTCTCTGTGTATTCTAATAACTGGCCCCAGGTGGACTCTCTGCCATGGCAGGCTCTGCCACCTGGCTGGCAGAGACAGCGTCCTACTTATGGAGTCATCAGGGTTCATCAGCTGACGTTATGATGTGGATCAGTGAAGGGTGGAAGAGATGCTGCCAGCTGCTGGGCAGTCAGTTCTCCAGCTGGCCTTATTTTAAAGAGGTATTTCACTACTGAGCAAGGAGCTGTCCAGCAGCAGCCAAAATCAGTCAGGCCCTCAAGTGCGGCAGGCTCCACCTCCAGCTAGCAACAAAAGCACCTCACAGGTCTTCCCCAGATCCTATGATGTATTTCAAAGTAGGGAGGGGATAGAGCCTTCCTGCCATCCATTGCCAGGCCCTACTCGTATCTCTAGTTATGACTGTCCTAAGCACAGATTTTCTTCTGGAGAAGCACTTTGCAGACAGCCCCTGCTTCTTGGCTTGGATATTAGCCCCAGCTAAAGCCTCCAGGTGGGTGACTCTAGCTGCTAGCTGGCCAACACAGTGTCCTGCCTGAGCTGCCCTTCCTGCTGTGACTCAGTAGAATCTATGATGCAGCTCAGAAAAGAGAGCGTGGAGGAGCAGTGTTACCTTCAGTCAGCAGCCAGGCTCTCAGTATGTGACCATCCCACGCACAGTCTCCCTTCTGTGCTATACACTGTTTACTTAAGCACTAGAGTTCAGTGTATTAGTCGGCTGACACCCAGCCTCCACCTTCCAGATAACAAAAGATGTCAGTACCTGCAGTCCTCCCAAATGACGAGTAAGCAGAAGCAGGACTCAGCATTGCTCTGCCTTACCTTTGAGAGGGGTAATTACCCTGTCACTTGTACCTAGTTGAATCTGGCAACACTATGCCAGATCCAAGGGCTCCCTGAATGTCCATACTGCTCCATTCAGTTATCATTCCAGGCCTCAGTTCTCAGAGGGAATTGAGGAGACATGTGTCTAGTCTGCCATCTTGACCCCACCAAAGTATCCTATCTTAAACACATTATCCTTATTATAATCAAACTTGCCAAAACCAAAGATAAGGAGAGAATTTTAAGAGCAGCTAGACATAAATGAAAACTCATCCACAAAGGAGATTCATTGAGTGAGCTTGGACTACTCAGCACAAACCATACCAGCAAGAAGGCAATATAAAACCTTGAAGGAAAAAACATGTGTCATCCAAGAATTATATAACCAGCACAACTATCTCTCAAGTATTATGATGATGATGATGATGATGATGATGATGATGATGAAATTAAGACATTTCTAGATAAAGAGAAGTTTAGGGAATTTATAAAAGTTAAACCAAAATTAAATATATTATCCTCTTCAATCCTCACAATAACTCTATGAGGTATGTTCTATTCATTCTTTTACATATTTTAAAATTCCCTATATCCCCCCAACTTTCACTCCCTGACCTTCTTTTGTCTTGATAAATTTACCTATTCTAGATATAAGTGGTGTTATGGCTGAACTGTGTCCTCCCAAAATATGTCAACTTGGCTAATCCATGATTCCCACTCTTGTTTTATTGCCCACCATTTCATCATCTGATGTGATTTTCCTGGGTGTTACATATCCTGCCTCTATGATATTGATGAGGTTAAAATTAGAGGCAATTATATAAATGGGGCAGAACTGAATCTATAAGATTAAGCTGTATTTTAATACAATCTCTTTTGAGATATAAAAGAAGAATCAAGCAGAGAGACATGGGGAACTTTCTGCCTCCGAGAAAGCAGCACCAGGATCAGAGCTTGCCCTTTGAACCTGAGGTTCCTATGCAGAGAAACTCCTAAACAAAGGAAGATTGATAACAAGAACATACCCCAGAGTAGACAAGGAAAGTCTTCTCCTGGATCTGACACCCTGAATTTGGACTGTGATCAGACTGGAAACTCTGGTTGCATAGTGGTTAAATGCTATGTCTGCTAACCAAAAGATCAGGAGCTCAAATCTGCCAGGCCCTCTTTGGAAACTCTATGGGGCAATTCTACTCTGTCCTCTAGGATCTCAAAGAGTCAGAATTGACTCAACATCAGTGAGTATTGGATTGTGAGAGAATAAGTTTCTATTTGTTAAAGCTATCCACTTGTGATATTTCTTACAGTCATACTAGATGACTAAGTAGGATCACACACATGATATTGGAAAAGAATATTGAATACACTATGGACTGCCAGAAGAAAAAAAAAAGTCAGCCTTAGAGGATGTTACGTACAAGCTGCTCATTAGAAGTGAGGATAGGCAGACTTTTCCTTGCTTACTTTGGACACATCACCAGGAAAGATGAATAGCTGTAAAAGGACACTATATATGGTAAAGGAAAGGGTCTGCAAAAAAAGAGAGAAACTGTCAGTGAGATAGACTGACACAGTAGCTGCAACAAAAGACTCAAACATATCAACAATTATGAGAATGGGTCAGGCCCAGGAAACTTTTCTGTTACAAATGAGCTTGCCATGCATTGGAGCCTACGGGATGGCAACTAACAACAACAGGATCATACAATAATTGTGGTTTTGTATCTGGCTTATTTTTCCTTCACATCATGCCTTCAAGGTTTATCCCAGTGGTGGCATGTATTGGAACTTCATTTACCTTTATGACGGTATAAAACTTTTCTGCCTGTTTTGAATGTATTTGTCTTTGGTTTGTTTTTCTCATTGTTGAGTTATAAGAGTTCTTTTTATAATCTAAATACAAATCCTTTCTCATATAGATGCATTGCAAATATTTTCTCCCAAGCCATCGCTTGCTTTTTTGCTTTCTTATAAATGTCTTTTGAAAAACAGAAATTTTATATTCTTGAAGTCCAATTTACCAAGTTTTTCTTCTGTAATTTTAGAATCTTTGTATATACCAAAGTCATGAAGATTTTCTTCTGTGTTTTCTTTTGCCTATTTTATCATGTGAGCTTTTATGTCTAGGTCTAAGATTCATTTTAATTGGAGTTTTTATCTTGGCTTGGCTTAAGGGAAAAAGTCCACCTTTCCTCCGTATGGCTATCTAGTTATTCCGTGGGCCCCTGTCGGAAATATTCTCTTTTCTTCATTGAAAGGTCTTGACAAGTTTGTCTAAAATTATTTGTCCAGAAGTATGTTGGTTTAGTCCTAGTCTCTGTTCTTTTTATAAATTTAAATGTTGTCTTTAAACCAAGATTTCTTTAGTACTATAACTTTATAGCAAGTGTTGAAAACTGTCCAACTTTTGCAAAATTATTTTGATTCTGCTAGGTCCTCTATGTATTCATATACATTTTGGAAAGTATTTGCCAACTTCTACAAAAAGTACTCAGGATTATAATGATTATCTGGATCAATCTGGAGATAATGGCCATCTTAACAATCTTGAGTGCTCCAATTAACACACATGGTATAGCTCCCCATTTAGTTAGGTCTTCTTTGCAGTAGTGTAGTGTTCTGTATAACAGGTTGTCTTTATGCTTTATTAAATTTACCCTCAAATATTCCACGTTTCCACATGGTATAGTAAGTGGCACAGTTTTAAGTTACACTTTGCAGTTGTTTGTTGCTAATATACACCTGCTTTTTTATGTTGACCTTATATTCCATAACTTTGCTAAATTTACTTTTTAATTCTAGTTAAATTTTCTACATTCACAATTTATCATACATGAATAAAGACAGTTTTGCCTCTTCCTACACAAACCGTGTGACTTTTCTTTTTCCACTTGCTTTGCACTGGCTAAGATCTCCTGTACAGTGTTGAATAGAAGTGGTAATAGAGTACATGCATGCTTCATTCCTGATCTTCTGGAGAAAGAATTCAGTTTTTCACCATTAAGTATGATGTTAGCTGTGATTTCTTTTTGTAGATGCTTTTTAATCTAATAGAGGATATTCCCCTCTATTCAGTTTACTGTTTGTTTTTTAATTATGAATGAATATTGAATTTTTGCCACTTTGTATTCACTATATCTGTAGAGATACTTGTATGGCTTTTCTTCTTTATTCTGCTAATATAGTGAGTTGTGTTGATTTTTGAATGTCAAATCATTTTAGAACAAACCTCATGGAGTCATGATGTATGATCCTTTTCAAATATTGCTGCATTTGGATAGCTAGTATATATCTTCAAAAGCAATTTTGGCTCTGTCTTATGAGACACATTTACCTGTAATTTTCTGCTATTTGTAGTGTATTTATCCAGTTTCAGCAATAGAGTAACACTAGCCTAATAGAATGAGTTGAAATTGTTCCGTCCTCCTCCTTCTTTTCTAGTAGAAGCACTTAAAGTTAGACATTTACTCTAAGTACTACTTTAGCTGCCTCCCTTAGATTTTCTTTGAGTTTTGTGAGCTTTTGCTTCATGGATCCTGAAACTGTCATTGGATATATTTAATAAACATATTTCTTGATTAATTGACTCCTTTATCATTTGGAAATATCCCTCTCTATTGCTGATCATGCCTTCTGTGGTAAGGTTTCTTTTGCCTGGTATTAATATCATCACCAGCTTTGTAATTGGTAGTGTGTACCTGGCATATACATAATTTTCCATCTTTTTATTTTGTCTTATCTGTGCTTCTATATATGAAGTGTGTTTCTGGTGGCTGCAGGTACTTGAGTCTTGCTTTTATTTATTTTTTTTAATCCCACATGACCATCTCTACCATGTTGAACTATTTACACTTACAGTAATTATTGGCATGATCTGATTTAAATCTACCTTTTTCTTGTTTTCTATTTGTACTATCTGTTCTTTGTTCCTTTTTTTCCTCTTTACTGTTTTCTTTTAGATTAGTTGAGTATTTTTAGGATTTCTTTATATTTCTACTATTGGCTTATTAATTATCTCTCTGTTTTATACTTGTTTTATTACTTATTTGCCATTTTTCGTGCTCTTCATTTTATGAGACTTCATGTTGCCATAGCTATCCTTCCTCTTCCACTTGAACAGTGTTCTTAAACACTTCTTAGCAGGTCTCAAGGCTATTAATTCTGTCACCTTTTTTATCTGAAAAATCTTGCTTTTGTCTTCATTTCTATAGAATATTTTCACTGAATATACAATTCTAAATTGACGGATGTTTGTTTTGCTTTTGTATAGCAACTTAGTGATATCATTCCATTTTTCTTTCTAGCTTAATTGCTTCAGACAAGAAGTTTATGAAATTTATTTTTATTACTCTGTTCATTATGTGTATTCTTTTACTCATTGCTAAGATTTTGTCTTTGTCACTGATTTTTAAGCATTTGTTGCAGTCTTTTTTAAAAATATTTATCCATCTTTGGATTCGTCGAATTTCTTGGATTCTGTGATTTGTAGTTTTCATCAAATTTGGAGAAGTTTGCTATTAAATCTTCAGACATTTATTCTGCCGTGTGCTTATCCTTCTGGGATGCCAATTACATGTATGTAGACACTTGATGTGATCCTACAAGTCACAAGATGCTTATTAATTTTTCAGTATTTTTTCTCCCTGATTCAGTTCAGATAGTTTCTTACTGTGCGTTCAAACTCACAGATCTTTGGCAATGCTATTAATCTTACTCAGTAAAGTTCTTATTTCAGATAATGCATATTTCATCCCTAGAAGCTCTATGTGGTTCTTTTCTAAAAATATGTATCTTTCATTTGTCTTCTCCCTATATTCATGTTTTCCTTTACATCCTTGAATACATTCATCTGTTTAATGTCTTCGTGAGCTGATTGCATTGTCTCTCTCTTTTCTGATTCTGAGTTTATCGATTTTTTTTCCACTGGTAATGGGTAATAGTTTCCTGCTATGTTGCATATCTAATCATTTTGATCGGATTATGGATGTCATGCATATTATATTGTTGAGTCCTCTATGTCATTGTGTTACTTTAAGGCTGTTGGACTTTCTTTTCGCAGGCAGTTATATATAAGTTCAATCTTAAAGAGTCTCTTTTTTTTTTATAGCTTTCTTAAGGTCCATCTAGTGTGGCCTTTACTTCTTAGCTAATTTAGTCATGCAAGCTAGGCATAAACCCTTTAGAGTCTTCACTAAATGCCTCAAGTGTTCAACAAAGGCTCTCCACTTTGGCTAGTCAGTCTTTGTGCACCACTGAGCCCTGTATGAGCTGCAATAGCTCTTTGGTGTACAGCTCTCTGTGTTTAGTCTGTGTTTGGTTTCACAGAGGTTCATCCTATGCATGGATGGATAATGTTCAACTAATTCAAGGCATTTCCTATGCAGGTTTTTTGCTCTCTCATAACACAAATATTCTCTCGTACTCAGTCCCCCAAATTCCAGCCACCTCAGATGGCTTAGGACCTGATTTCTGTCTCATCTGATCAGAGCTCCATGATCTTCTTAAGATTCTCTCCCAGGACTGTGATCTGGAAAGTGCTATTAGGTGGAAAGCGATCATAAGTGTTCTTTTGCTTGTTTCTCTTTACACAGTATTCACATTGCTGAGCTGTCTACTGCCTAGAGTCTGACAACAGGTGGCTTGCAGAGTGTGCCTGCTTCTCTAGTTGTTTATGGAAGGAAGCATGAGTTCAAACTCAGTTACTTGATTCTGCCATGTCGCCATTTTTAATTCTCACCATCCACTGTGTGAGATTAAACTGAGTAGTATATATTACCCCTATTTGAGAGGTAAAAATTTCACTAGTATATTTTGTTTAGAAGAGGTCCCAAAGAACCAACCATCTACCCTTCAGGCTGATCAGTGTGAAGAAAGTTAATGTATGAGGCTGACAATTATGTTCATGAACTTGTACCACAAACTCATTTTGACAGCACTGTACAAACAACTCAGTAAAGTTTTATAAACTCAGTATATCAGTGTTTCACAACTGTGTTCATGTCAAGGTGTGACAGTGTCTTGCTGAGTGGTGTTCATTATTATTGTTGCTTGCTTTTGTGTGACATCATGAGAATGCCAGAGCTTGAATTACAGCAATGAGTAAACATTAAATTTCTTGTTAAACTTGTCAAGTGTAGAAGTGAAATCAGGGACATGTTAGTCCAAGTTTACAGGGATAATGCCATAAAGAAAATGGCAGTGTGCAAATGGACTAAACACTTTTTCTGAGGGGACAGAAAGCATCACTGATGAAGGGAGATCAGGCTGGCCAGTAACAAGTGGAATGGACAAAAATACTGCAAAAATTTGTCAAATTGTGCATCAAAACTGTCAACTGATGATGAGAAACATAGTAGACTAGGTAAACATCGATAGAGAAACAGGAAAATCTTAACTGAAAATGTTAGCATGAGAAAGATGTACAAAAATGGTCCTGAAGGAGCTCACTGATGAACAAAAGCAAAAGAGAGTCAAAATTTGCCAAGACCTTTTAGAGAGGCAAGACAATGTTTTGGGCCATGTTATCACTGGCCAGTAAACATGAATGTACCATCACAACCCTGGAACAAAGCATCAAAGTGCACAATGGAAGTCAGCCAATTCTCCACAACCAGAAAACTTCCACCAATCCAAATTAAGAGTCAAAATGATGTTGCTAACCTTTTTTGATATCACAGGCATTGTTCATTATGAATTTGAACAACTGGACAGTCAACTAAGTTTACTACTAGGAAGTACTGGAAAGGCTGCATGAAAAAGTTAGACAAAAATTACCTGAACTTTTCACCAACAACTCATGGCTCTATTGTCACAACAATTCATCAGTTCTCACAGCACTGTGTGTGAGGGAGTTTTTAGCCAGTAAACAAACAACTGTATTGGAATACCCTCACTACTCACCTGATCTGCCCCCAGTGACATTTTTCTTTACCTGAAGATAAAGAAAATGTTGAAAGGAACATTTCAATGACATTCAGGACACCAAGGGTAATATGACAACAACTCTCAGAAAAAGAGTTCCAAAATTGCTTTGAAGGGTGGACAAGGCACTGTCATTGGTGCACAGCTTCCTAAGGGGAATACTCTAAATGTGACCATAGTGATATTCAGCAATGAGTTCTGTAGCACATTTTATAGGATGAGTTCGTGAACATAACTGTCAGACCTCATATCTAATGCCTATAGCTGGGATCTGTGCCTTGCAACTCTCAAATATGTTTTGGTTTGTTTTCTTGTCTATTCTTACAGGTATGTTGTAGGTGTGGGTCTTATTTAAACAATAGTGAGGATAGCTTGGATTTGGTGAAGGTCATAGTCTTAGGTCTACAGGGCAAAAATAAGACTCCTTGTACAATTACCCAGCTCAATCCAGGCCATGTTTACTGAGCATTTATAATTTGCTGTTTTCTGGAGAGGTTGAGAAGGCATGTCAATGCCATTAGAAGGCAATTCTTCAATTACCTAAATAAGTACAAATTTTTCACTAAGCACTTGTGCAATAGTCTGATTGAAATAGGAACAAAAAATCAGTGCAGTCCTAGTCTCCGTTCACGGCTCCCCACTCCTAATCATGCCTGTCCCTTTATCAGTCTTGTTGCTGTGAAAACATCTGCTCTACTTTCTTTTATAAATGATGCAGCTTGTTTTATTCAGCTAGTGCTGCCATAACAGAAATACCACAGAGTGGATGGCTTTAACAAAGGAAGATTTTATTTTTACTCAGTCTGGTAGGCTGCAAGTCCAAATTCAGGATGTCTGCTCCAGGGGAAGGCTTTCCCCCTTGTCGGTATTGCATCTTGGGAGCACCTTGGCACAGGAACCTCAAGTCTGAAGGACGTGCTTTTCTCCCAGTGCTGCTTTCTTGATGGTATGAGGTTCCCAATTCTCTGCTTGTTTGTTTCCCTTTCCTTTTATCTCTTGTGGGAAGAAAGGATTAAGGGTGAGGCAAGTCATACTCCAGGGAAACTCCCTTTACAGTGGAGTAGGGAGCTGATCCTATGAAGGCATTTATAATCCCACCCTAATCCTTTAACATACGGGATAGGAAAATCACAAAATGCAAGACAATCATAGAATACAGGGAATCATGACCCAGCCACATGGCTACACTTTTTTGGGGGGAAGCACAATTCAATCCACGACACAGCTTGTGTTCCCAGAGTGCCTCTCATCATCTGTGTTTCATTACTTCCATTCTCAGCCCAATGCCTTTTCTAGTACCTTCAGTCTACCCAAATCTCTCCATCTTGAATTCTCTTTTTTCTTTATTTCCAGCTCTCCTTTCCTGTTAGGCCATTTCCATTGCTGGTTCCTCCACATACCTTGGAACTTGGCTCTTCGTTTCAATTCTGAGTTTCCCTCAGTATTCTTTCCTTCCCTTTTATTCATAAACTGAAATGACTTATTTTCAATAAAGATAAAACTTTTGTTTTGTGGACCTCATATGAGATTACATTCACTCTTTCCTTTTGGCCTCCTATGGCTCTCCCTAAAGCACATTTTAACTAGAGTCCTCAAGCTTGTTCTTTTTTCATCCTTTTCAAACACAGAAAGCAATGAAAGTTACATGGGGTTCCTCTGGGAGAGAAAAGCCTTACAGAGGAATATTTTGATTTTGAGTATGGAACACTTACGCTTAACTCTGTTTCTACTATTTTTAGTGTGTGCCCTCAATAGGCAATCACATCTCTCTGGACTTAAGTTTCCTAATAATAAAATCTGGGCTAATAGTAGTCCCTACCTGCTAAAGTTGTAAGAGGAACCCTCATCACCTGGCCTGTAGCTTTAATGTATTAAATATTCACTGTTTTTAATTGGGTAGTCAACTGGTCCAATAAACAACATCATGATAAATGGCAAATGAATTGCAGTTGTCATTGATTTCAATCTACTCAGTTCAACAATCAGCAACCATGGAAGCAAAAGAAATGAAACAAGGTATTGTGTTGGGAAAATCTAAGCAAAAGACCACTTCCAAGTTTTAAAAGGCAAAAATTCCATTTTGACGGCTAGGGTATATCTAACACAAGTCCATGATCTTTTCGATCACCACATATGCATGCAAAAGTTGGATCATCAAAAAAGGAAGATAGAAGAATTGATGTGTACAAGCTGTGGTGTTGGCAAAAAAAATACTGAGATTCTGTTAACTGCCAGGAAACCCTGATGGTATAGTGGTTAAGTGCTGCAGCCGCTACCTGAAGGGTTGGCAATTTGAACCCGCCAGGTGCTCTTTGGAAACTCTGTGAGGTGTTTCTACTCTTTCCTATAGAGCTGCTATAAGTCGGAGTCAACTGGCAATGAGTTTGGGGTTTTATGGGTGAACTGACAAAAGAACAAATCAGTCTTAGAAGAAATACAACTAGAATATTCTTTGAACACAAGAATGGCAAGACTTTCACTTACTTTCGGCACATTGTCAGGAGGGACCAGTAGCTAGAAAATAACATCATTTTGATAGAGTTTGGTGAAAATAAGGGAAGCCCTCAGTGAGATCGATTGGAAAAATAACCACAACAATAACCTCAAACATACCGATGATTATGAAGATGATATAGGATCAGGGAACACTTTGTTTTGTTACACAGTAGATCTCCATGAGTTGGAACTGACTCTATGACAGCAACAACAACATAATTAATGAAAATCAATGTGAATAACTGGCTAAGACAATCATTCCCTAACAATCCCACCTCAAAATTCATCTTTTGAAAGTCTCACACTCAAGTAAATAAAACCACATTATTTATTTCATAACTGTGGTTGACACTGCATGATTCAAAGCCAGAAAAGGTGTGTTTCAGGGTTGTATCCTTTCACCATACCTTTCGATCAGTATGCCAAGCAAATACTCCAGGAAATTAGGCTATATTAAGGAGAATGAAGTATCAGGATTGGAAGATGACTCATTAAAAATCTGTGTTATACAAATGACACAACCTTGCTTGCTGGTTTGAAGAGGATTTGAAACACGTACTGATGATTATCAAAGACCACAGCCTTCTGTATGGATTACACCTCAACATCAAGAAAACAAAAATGATCACAACTAGACCAGTGAGCAACAATGTAATAAATGGAGAAAGGATTGAAGTTGTCAAGAATTTTATTTTACTTGGTTCCACAATCAATGCACACAGAAGCAGCAGTCAAGAAATCAAAAGATGCATTGCACTGGGAAAATCTTCTGCAAAGGACCTCTTTAAAGTATTGAAAAGATGTCTCCTGGAAGACTAATGTGAGCCTGACCCAAGTTGTGGTATTTTCAATCACATTATATGCATGCAAAACTTGGAAGTGAATAAGGAAGACAGAAGATAATTGACACCTTTGAGTTGTGGTGTTGGAGAAGAATGTTGAACATGCCATGGACTGCCAAAAGAACAAATAGACCTGTTGTGAAGGAAGTACCACCAGAGTGTTCCTTGGAAGGGGAGATAGCAAGATTGCGTCTTACATATTTTTGACATGTTGTCAGGAGGGATCATTCCCTGGAAAAGGACATCATGCTTGGTAGAGCGGAGGATCAGCAAAAAAGAGGAAGACCCCCAACAAGATGGACTGACACAGTCGCTGCCACAATGTGCTTAAGTATAAAGATGATTGTAGACAAGGAGCAAGACCAGGCACTGCTGTGCACAGAGTCGCTATAAGTTGAAACTGGCTCTACAGCACCTAACAACAAGAACGTGATAGAGAGGATGGCTCTCCAAAGACATCCACGTCCTAATTCTCAAAACCTGGAAATACATTGTGTTACATCCAAAGGGGTCTTTTTAGACATCATCAAGTTTCAAAACTTGAATTGAGAAGTTTATGCTGAATCATCCACTTGAGTCTAAGCCAATTACATGAACCCTTAAATGTAGAGAACTTTCCAGCCAGAAGAAGAAGAAGGGCATGGCAGGAGAAGGCAGAGATTTCAAGCATAAGGCAGATTCAAAATGTACTTGCTGTCTCTGGAATATAGAAACCATATGTAAGGAATAGACAGAGGCCTCTATGAGCTAAAGGTGGCTCGTTGCCAACAGTCAGCAAGAAAACAGGAATTTCCATCCCCCAAATAGAGAGAACCTCCTCCAGGACTTCATTTAAATGTCACTTCTCAGTAAGACCTACCTTGACTCCTTTTATCACTCTTCAAGCAGGTCTCTGTTTTATTTTTCTCATTAGATAGTATTTATCACCATTTAACATATTTACTTATTTTATTTATTGTCTGTTTTTCCTATTAGATCAGGAGTTCTCTACAGAGTGATTTTACCCCTGAGGGAACATTAGGCAATGTCTGAAGACATTTTGTCACAACGCGGGGTATTTCTGGCCTCTGCAAGGGTAGAGGCCAGAAATGCTGCTCACCATCCTACAACAGACTCCCATAATGAAGAATTAACTGGCCCCAAATGTCAATAATGTCACTGTTAAGAACCCCTAACCTAAACTATAAATGCCATGAGATCGGAATTTTTTTCCTAACTGCTATGTCCCAAGCATAGAACAGAGTTTGACACATAGCAGGTGCTCAATGAATATGGGTTGACTGAATGAAAATACAGATTATCCTTCTAGTAATCTTTTAATAATATTGGTAAGTACTTATCCATCTGTTATTGACTGGTCAATAGTTTCCCATTACTATCTCCCTCTTTCCAAAGTTTGGAAAACTGGGAACCACTCTCAGCTTTCCCTTTTCTGCTTCTCCTGTGGAGACCAGAGTCTTTTCATTGTTGGTCATGGCTTCCCAATCTAGTTTCCATTCTTATCCAGTCACCTCTGTCCTCCTAGTCTGGGAATCTGCTATGGATGATGGTAGGATTCCATTGTCCTAGCTACTGGAAGTAGAGGAGAGAAAACCAGGCTGGGCGCTTTCTCTCTCTTCCAAAGAGAACCATTTACTTACTTTCTTTATGACTTACCCATTGATTACCTGGGGCTGCCATAAATAATTAGCAAAAACTGAATGGCTTAAAACAATAGAAACCTATTGCTTTGCAATTCTGTGTGCCAGAAGTCTGAAATCAAGGTATTAGCAGTGCCATGCTGTCTTTGAAGTTTCTAGAGAAGAGTGTGTTCAATATCTTTCTTTTAGTTTCTGGTGTTACCACAACCCTTGGCATTCCTTAGCTTGTACATATATTATTCTAATCTCTGCTTTCCTTATTCCATTGCGTTTATTCTGTCTCTCTGTCTCTTCTCCTATAAGGACATTAGTTGTTGGAGTAGGGCTCACCCTAATCCACTACGACCTTGTCTTAACTACTCATATCTGCAAAGAACTTATTTCCAAGTAAGCCTACATTCAAAGGCTTTGAACAGGACATAAATTTGGAGGGAACAATATTCAACCCAGTACACCCAACTTTCACTAACATTCAATAATCTGAGAATGAAAAGAATCAGATGGAAAAAAAATCAACTGACAGTGGGAAATCAGCATCAACAATTTATTCATGGAGGGCTTGTGGTGCCCAAGGTTGGCTTAGCACCATTTACACAAGCTGCTTTAACAAAGCAATGAATGGAACAGTCACTGTAAACAAAGCCAGACTAACTGGGTGCCTGCTGAGCTAAAAACCACAGGGGAGAAAAAAGAAGAGACTTACGTGATGGTTCTCAAATAAGACAGTCTCTCAGAACCTAAAGTCCTGAAAGAAATCTTCCTACTTAGTCATTAATTGGTATGTTATCATCACCATATGCCAAGGATTAATTAGATAATTCTCATGTATTTCCGGTGAGTGAAAGTAATTCACTCAGTGTGCCGGGTAGAGCCCCAGCCTTGGCCCCCTTTGTCATGCCATCATCACAGCACAGTAGGCTGAGTGTCACTAACCGGGTCCCTGTCTGCGTGCCGGGAGGGTGGAGAGGTGCTACAGACAGCCTCATCTC
This sequence comes from Heterohyrax brucei, assembly GCA_028571685.1. NCBI lineage: Eukaryota > Metazoa > Chordata > Mammalia > Hyracoidea > Procaviidae > Heterohyrax > Heterohyrax brucei. The sequence goes on along the minus strand of CM053157.1, from coordinate 37,622,816 downwards.
TCCCTTCCAAAGCAAACTCCTGAAACTTTCATGGCCAAACAGTACAAACTTCTATCACGCAGACCAGTTTTCATCTCCCACTTCTTGTGCATAGATTTTCTTAGAAAATAGATTTGTCCTATTAAAAAACACTTTGCTGTCTTATTCTCCTGTTCTAAGCTTGATGTTTCAAACCTCCTGGCCTTTCAAATAGGATGCTATAGGTAATTTTAACATCACTAATTGGATCTGTTGAAGAGACTTATTTTAAACTACTGTGATTTAACTCTTAGTCACAGCATTTTGTTATGTTGTCATTTAAATATATGTATATACATACATACATATGTGTATATATCTAGACCTTATTCTCTGTGAATAAAAAAGTAAATCATAAAGTTTGACCAGTTTCTATAACCCAGATGTTTTACAAACAAAGCAACTGTACTCTGGTACATACAGAGAGATTCCCGGATGGCACAAATGGTTTGTGCTCAGCTGGCATCATATATCTAGTGCTGTTATTACAGAAATACCGCAAATGGATGGCTTTAACAAACAGAAACTTATTCTCTCAGTTTAGAAGGCTAGAAGTCTGAGTTCAGGACACCAGCTCCAGAGGAATGCTTTGTTTCTCTGTCAGCATTGGATAACATCTCACTCTTCAATGTTTCCTGGTCTAAGTGCTTCTCAGTGCAGAGACCTTTGGTCCAAAGGATGTGCTCTGTTTCTGACTCATCTTGTTTGGTGATTGAGGTGTGATGGATCACTTTTGTGTGGTCTTTCTCACCATGGTTTTGTAACTCTCACTCAAGTAATTATGTGAGACTGTACATATAGAGACTGTACATATAGAGTACTCGTGGCCCATCAAGGGAGTTAGACAGTTTTGTCATCTTGGTGGCCTTGAAATGAGCCATCCCAGAGGCAGGAAGGAGAGGGTCTTACCACTATCAAGGAAGAAAAGTCAGGAGCGGAATCCATTCATCCATTGGACCCAGACTCCCTACACTGAATAGCTCCTGGAACCAGGAAACAGACACAGTGAAAGGGAGCTATTACACCAAACACAGTGAGAAGTGGTGGCAGAGAAATGGCAACATGAGAGAATGGCAGGAGATGGTGCAGTGGGATTCCTGGCCACAGAGCAAGAAAGTTGAATGCCTTGGGGCTGGTGACTTGTTTGCAAAGTAGAGTGCCTCGGGGCATTTACTGACATAGTTAAAAGAGCTTTGTAACACTTGCTGGAGCCTGGCAGAGGCCAAGGGGTCAAAGACTGGTGTACATGTGGGCATGGCTGAGAGGAGGCTATCCTGATGGGAGAATTGTACTCTGAGCATTCCTGAAACTCACTTGTGACCCACTACTGCAGTAGTAAACCCCAAATCAGAAGTGTTGTCTGTGAGATCTGTGTAAATTATCAAACCCAGCAGAGAAGTAGAGAGTGCAGTGGGACTGGATGGATGGTTAGTGTCAGAATTGGTCAAAATGGGAAAGAGAGGAACCAAGTCTGACCTCTGCCTCTTAAGAAGCAGCTTTGGACGGTTGATCTTGATCCTTCCTTCTTGTGAAGTTAGAGGAGATCAAACTACCGTCATGGAGTTTTTACAGTGGGTAGCAAGGTTCCCTCTCCTTTCTGTTCAATTCTGTCTTTTATATTTCAAAAGTGATTGACTCAAGATACAACTTAATCTTGTCAGTTCAGTCCTGCCCTATTAACATAACTCCCTCTAATCCTGTATTATTACCACTGTAGAGATTAGGATTTACAACACGTAGCATTATCACAACAGATCACAGAATGGTGGACAACCAGTCAATACTGGGAATTATGACCTAGCTAAGTTGACACATGTTTTGGCGGGACACAGTTCAGTCCACAGCGTTCTACCCTTCAGCCCCCCAAATTCATGTCCTTGCCACATGTAAAACATATTTACCCCATCATATCATCCCAAAAGTCTTGAGTCAACTCCAAGTCCAAATTCCAAAATTCTCTTTTCATCTGGGAAATTTAGAATATGAAGTACAGTGGTGGAACATGCACAAGATAAATATTTCCATTACAGATGGGAGAAACTGGAGGGAAAGAAGAGATAACAGCCACCGAACAAGTCAGTAGAACACATTACATTAACTTTTGAGCCTTGAAAATAGTTCTCTATTCTCTGAGATTGTTTTAGTCAATGGCTCTGCCCTGCATTCTTTGAGTGTTGTCTATGCTTCAGATCCTGGGTGGAGGCCCCTAGACCCTTGGCTTCAGCTCAGCTCTCCAGGCCCACTGGGATACATTGTTCCCTCCCACTTGGGATGTCCCATTCTCCTAGTCAGTGTTTGTGGCAACACTGTGCTCTTGGCTCTGCCAGTCCCCATTTATCTGCCCCTTGGGCATGGCAGTCCCACTTCATCAGCTTTGGACAGCAGGTCTGACCTCATTCCACTGGCACTTGTGAAAGGTAGCCCCACACTCTGGAACCAAGCTGGGGAAGACCTGAGTTTCTGAAATTTAGGAGGCCATGGCCCCACCCTTTGACATCACATAGGTTGTGGCCCTATCTTTCCCAGGCAGTTCTACTTCCTGTGTTCCTTGTCTCTTCTGTTTCTGCTTCCTGTTTCTTTGGCCTTTCAGCCCCTCAGGCCTCTTGGGCCAGCCTGGTGTCTGACCTTCTTGGGCAAGCATTTCAAAGCTCTTTAGCATACCAATAAATGCCTAGAGACACCCATTCTGCCGGTAAATCTTGGCTAGAAGGCACTCAGGCTTCTCAGCCTGCTCAGTGGTCAGCAAGCCTGGCTCTACTCCTCCAGGAAGGTAATCAGCTCTCTTGCTCTGTGGATTGGCTCCTGTGTCCTCTTGCACTGCTCTTCTGGTTCTGCTTGTTGCCATTTCTCTAATGATGATTCTTGTCATCCATGTCACCCCTGTTGTAAAAGCTGTCCTTGCTTCATTCTGAACCCTCACCAGAATTGTCTTTGATGTCTGTAATTTCACCCACAGTCTCCTCAAAGCTATCTAGGCTTTCACTATTGCCAAGCCAGCCAACTATTAGGTACTTAAAAACTCTTCCAGTCTCTAGCCCTTATTCAATTTCAAGACCACTTTCGTGTTGTAGCTATCTGTTAGTAACATTCCACTCTCCTGGTACTACATTCTGTCTTAGTCATCTAGTGTTGCTGAAACAGAACTACCAGAGTGGATGAGTTTAACAAACAGATTGTTATACTCTCATAGTTTAGGAGGCTGGAAGTCCAAGTCTGGGTCTCCAGCTCCAGGAAAAAGCCTTCCATCTCTTTTGGCTCTGAGAGAAGGTTCTTGTTATCAATCTTCCACTGGTCTAGGAGCTTCTTAGCACAGAGACCCCAAGTCCAAAGGACGAACTTCACTCCTGGATCTTCTTGCTTGGGGGCAATGAGGTCCTTGGTCCTCTCAAAGGAGAGAAGTCGACTCAAGATACAACCTAACCCTGTAGAGTCAGCCCTGCTTTGTTGCCAAACCAAAAGTAAGTTTGTTTTGCCTGTCACTGCAGCCAAACTCAGAGATGCAGAAAGGTTCAAGTGGTACTTTATTAACAGATAAGCATGTGAATCTGGGGAACAATGACAATGGTTTCTCCAAGACTGTTATACCTGCTTTACAATTTCAGCAAGTTTATAGATGGGTTACAAAGGGATTTGCAGCTGGAAAATGTCAAAGCTTGTCACAGGCTAAAACAGGGAGTCACAAGATTCCTTTACATTTCATCAAACAATGTTAATTGCACAACATATCATTACCTTCCTGATGGTTTGAAATAATTGCTTTACTATCCCAGAGACGGGGAAAGAATGTAAGTCTGTTGATCCAGTTCAGGACAGTGACAAGATAGAGAATGGAATGTAATTTAGCAATCTATATTACCTTCATCCACTAACATTCCTGACTCTTAATCACCAATTTGTTTGTTTTATCGTGAATTAAGAACAATTTTACAGTCTACGTTGCCATGTAACACCCACAACTTTCACCTCTATTTTATTCTGGCTTCCTCCACTCCCTCACATGACAGCATGCTTCCCCTTGTGTTCAGAACTTCCTGTGACCTCTTGATAAACGTCTAGCCCTCCTCACACAATCAACTTGGCTCCAGCAAAGTATCCCTCACACAACCCCATGTGCATTTTTAAAGGTTTGTTCACCTCCTGTATCACTATGTTTTGTGTGATCCAGGTCAATCTTTGTCTGGGGAGCTGGCTCTGGTGCTGGATGCCGTTTGGGATTAGAGAGTCTGAGGACCATGCTCCCTGGGTGCCCTCTGTTCTTAAGGACCACTGGGTGTGGCCTTTTGGTAGAGTTCTAGCTGCCCCCTACTCCATCACCTGCTGTGTCTGGAGCTCTGTTCTGTGTACCCTATGCAGAGTGTCATTAGTGGTAGCCAGACACCATCTGGTTCTTCTGGTCCCATGCTGAAGCAGGCTGTGGCTCATGTGGCCCCTTCCATCTGGTGGGCTCATATTTTTCTCCTGTCCTCAATGTCCTCCATTTGCCCCAGGTCCAGGTGGACTGGGACCATTTGGTGCTATTTAGATGGCAGCTTGCTAGCTTTTAAGACCCCAGTCACCACTCACCCAGGTTTTATGTGGAATGGTATCTTGAGAGAGGGAGAGAGAAAAACCTCAGGTATGCCAATCAATCGGGATGTCCCCCTGAAAGCATGGCTCCCAGACCCAGAACCCATTTCTCTGTTCTTCCAAAGAAGTGATCAATTTGGTTTGGGGACAGTTAGGGGACAATTTGGTTTTGAAGCTGGGTAGTTGTGGATACCCAACTTCTAGTTCATGTTGTCACATCCTAATCACTATCTAATTTGTAAAAACTCTCTCTCCCTCCCTGAACCCTACCCCCACCACCTTGTAACCATCAAATATTAACTTCTACTGTGCTTAAATAGTTAGTTGCATCCTTATAATAATGCTCTCATACAAAAGTCGTCCTTTTGTGTCTGGCTAATTTCACTCAGCATAATTTCCTCTAAATGGTCCCATGCTGACAGGTATTTCTCTAAACCATCATTGTTTCTCATCATTGCATAGTATTCCATTGTATGAATATACGACAGTTTGTTCAATCAGTCGTCTGTTGATGGGCCTCTAGGTTGTTTCCAAATTTTTGCTATTGTGGAGAGAGCTGCAATAAACATTGGCATGCAAGTGTCTGTTTGAATGGTATTCATTATTTCTTTGAGATATATTCCAAGGAGTGGGCTTGCTGGGTCATACGGTATTACTATTTCTAGTTTTTTAAGAAAGTGTGATATTGATTTCCATAGTGGTTGAACCATTGTACAGTCCCACCAACGGTGAAGAAGAGTTCCAGTGTCTCCATATCCTCTCCAGTATTTATTATTCTGTGTTTTTTGGATTATTGCCGTCTTTGTTGGAGTGAGATGGTGTCTAATTTTGGTATTGATTTGGATTTCTCTGATGGCTAGCGATTGTGAACATTTCCTCACATGTCTGTTGGCAACCTGTGTGGCTTTTTTGGTGAGGTGCCTGTTCATGTCATTTGCTCATTTTTTAATCAGGTTGTTTGTCTTTTTCTTGTTGAGGTTTTTCAGTATCTTGTAGATTAAAGATATTAGGCAGTGGTCAGAAGCATGGTAGGAAACTATTCGTTCCCACTCTGTAGGTAGTCTTTTTACTCTTGATGAAGGCTTTGGATGAGCATGTTTAATTTTTAAGAGTTCTCAAATATCTATTTTTATTTCTGATGACCAAAGGTTATTGGTGATTTTTGGTAGACTGTTGATGCCATGAATTAGCACTTCCATCATTTTTCCAACTTTTCCTTCCAAAAATTTTATTGTTTTAGCTTTTCTACTTAGGTCTTTGATCCACTTTGAATTAGTTTTTGTTCGTGGTGTGAGAGAAGGGCCTTGTTTCATTTTTTTGCAGGTGGATATCCAATTATGCCAACACCATTTGTTGGAGAGACTGTCTTTACCTCAATTCACTGTCTTTGGGTCTTCATCAAATATCAGCTGTTCATAAGTGGGTTAAGTTATATTTGGATTTTTGATTCTGTTTCATTGGTCTATGCATATGTTTTTGTGCCTATATCAGGCTGTCTTGTCTACTGTGGCAACGTAGTAGGTTTTAAGGTCAGGAAGGGTGAGGCCTCCCATTTTGTTCCTCTTTTTTAGTAATAATTTACTTATCTGTGGCTTCCTTTCCATATGAAGTTGATGATTTGTTTATCCATCTCATTCAAAAATGTCACTGGAAGTTGAATTGGGATTGCATTGTAATGTATAGATTGCTTTGGGTAATGTAGACGTTTTCAGAGTGTTAAGTCTTCCTATCCACGAGCAAGCTAGATTTCTCCACTTTCGTAAGTCATTTTTCGTTTCTTCCAGTAAGGACTTGTAGTTTTCTTTGCATAGGTCTTTTACATGTCTGAGTTATCTCCAGAGATCTTATTGTCTTGGGGTCTATATTAAGTGGTAATGATCTAGTGATTTCCTCTTTCATTGTCTCTTGGTTGGTGTAAAGGAATCCTGCTGATTTATGTATGTTTATCTGGTATCCTGATACTTTGCCAAAGTCTTCTATTAGATCGAGTAGTATTTTGGTGGATTCTTCAGGGTTTTCTGTGTATAAAATTATATCATTCACAAATAGTGATACTTTGACTTCTTCTTTGCCAGTTTAGAGGCCCTTATTTTTTTTATAATGTCTAATTATTCTGGCTAGGACTTCCAGAACAATGCTGAACAGAAGTGGTGACAATGGGCACCCTTGTCTAGTACCTGTTCTTAACAGAAATGTTTTCAACTTCTCTCCATTAAGTATGATATCAGCTGTTGGCTTAGTGTAGATGGCCTTTAGTATGTTGAGGAATTTCCCTTCTATTCCTATTTTGCTGAGAGTTTTTAACACCAATCAATGTTGGACTTTATCAAATGCCATTTTTCCAACTACTGATAGAATCAGGTTGTTCTTGTCTTCTATTTTATGTGGTTGATTACATTAATTGTTTTCCTTTTGTTGAAACATCCCTGCATCCCTAGTATGAATCCTACTAGGTTGTGATCAACTAGTGTTTTGATGCACTGTTCAATTCTGTTAGCTAGGATTTTGTTAAGGATTTTTGCATCTAAATGTATGAGATATTGGTCTGTAATTTTCATTTTTTGTGCTATCTTTACCTGGTTTTCTTACCAGGGTTGTACTAGCTTCATAGAATGAATTTTGGAGTATACCATCCTTTTCTATGCTCTGGAATACCTTTAGAAGTAGTGGTGTTAACTCTTCTCTGAACATTTGATAGAATTCTGCAATGAAGCCATCTGGGCCAGGGCTCTTTTCAGATGGAAGTTTTTTAATTACTTTTTCAATATCTTCTTTTGTAATAGGTTTGTTTAGTTGTTTTATCTCTGATTTTACTACTTTAGGAAGGTGATATTTTTCCAGAAAATTGTCCATTTCTCCTAGGTTTTCAAGTTTAGTAGAATATAATTTTTCATAGTATTCTTGTACGATTCTTTTAATTTCAGCAGAGTCCTTTGTGATATCCCCCATCTCATTTCTAATTCAGATTGTTTGTTTCTTCCATTTTTCTTTTGCCAGTTTGGCCAGTGGCTTATTAATTTTGTTGATCTTTTCAAAAAACCAACTCTTGGACTTGTCTACTCTTTCAATCATTTTTCTATTTTCTGTTTCATTTACTTCTGCTTTAATTTTAATGATTTGCTTCCTTCTGGAGTCAGATAGATTCTTTTGCTGACATCTTTCTAGTTGTTCAAGTTGATGAGTTGATTCTTTGATTTGTGCCCTTTCTTTGTTTTGGATGTGAGCGTTTATTGAGATGAATTGACCTCTGAGCACTTCTTTTGCTGTGTCCCATAGATTTTTGGTAGGATGTGTCTTCATTCTCATTTGACTCTATAAAATTCTTTACTGCATTCTTGATTTTTTCTTTTACCCAGTAGTTCTTGAGCAAAATGTTATTCAATCACCATGTTTTTTTTTTTATTTAATTTGCATCTTTTTACTGTTATTGATTTCTGGTTTTACAGCTTGTGGTCTGAGAAGCTTTGTATTATTTCAATATTTTGAATTTTGTTGAGTATTGCTCTGTGACCTAATGTTGTCAGTTCTGGAGAACGTTCCATGAGTATTGGAAAAGAAGGTATACTTGGCTTCAGTTGGATGAAGTGTTCCAAATATGTCAGTAAGGTCAAATTGGTTGATTGTGGCATTTATATCCTCTATTTGTTTACTAAGCTTTTTTCAAGATGTTCTGTCCTTTACTGAGAGTAGTGTGTTGCAGTCTCCTACTGTTATTGTGGAGTTGCCTGTTTCTCTTTTCAGTGCAAATAGTGTTTGTTTTATGTATTTTGGAGCACTGTCCTTGAGTGTGTAGATATGTAGTGTTGTTATGTCTTCCTGTTGACTTGAGTCCTTGACCATTAGATACTTACCCTCTTTATCTCATATGGTGGATTTAACTTTAAAGTCTATTTTGTCAGAGATTAGTATTGCCACTCCTGCTCTTTTTAGAATGTTATTAGCCTGATATATTTTTTCCTAGTCTTTGAGTTATAGTTTGTATATTTGAGTCTAATATGTGTCTCCTGTAAGCAGCATATAGATGGGTCATGTGTTTTGATCCACTCTGCTATTCTCCTTCTCTTAATTGGTGCATGTTGTCCATTTACATTCAGGGTGATTATTGATAAATATGATGTTAGTGTTGTCATTTTGATGACTTTTTGGGGGGGTGTTGTGGACAGTTCCTCTGTTACATACCATTTTCTGTGCTGAGTCTTCTTTCTTCACATTTCTTTTTGTGGCTTTCAGTGTTTGTTTTCTTGAAATTGTGATTTTGTATGTTGTTTTTCAACACATAGAATTACAGGTTTCTTTTGCAGTTACTCCCTTAGCCCCTTTTATGAATCCAAAAGTAGTCCAAACTTCAGTGTATGTGTTTCTCCTTGTCTTCTTCCACATCTAGAAGGTCTATGTATACCTTTCTTAGTCATATAATACAGTTGTCAATTATATCCTGAGATCTCTGAACTTATATTTTTTGTGCTTTGGTTTTGTTTTTCATTTTTAGATCTCCTTTCCCGATGCTATCTAGATACTCTTTCAAGTGGTGAGTATTCAAGTATATAATCAATGCTATTGATTTTCTAATCTAAGATCTTCCTCTAATATTTCTTGCAGTTTTGGTTTGGTTCTTATAAATCCTCTAAATTTCTGTTTATCTGTGAAAGTCTTAATTTAGTCTTCATATTTGAGAGACAGTTTTGCAGGATACATTATACTTGGTTGACAGATTTTTTCCTTCAGGGCTTTGTATGTTATCTTGCTGTCTTCCGGCCAGCATTGTTTCAGCTGAGCAATCTGTGCTTAATCTCAATAATTTTCTTTTATAGGTTATTTTTTGCTTATTTTTGGCTGCCCTCAGTAGTCTCTCCTTGTCTCTAGTTTTATTGAATTTGATAATGATATGCCTTGGTGTATTTTGGGGGGGATCTATCTTGAGTGGGGTTCGATGAGCAACCTGAATGGAGATCTTCTCATCTTTCACAATGTCAGGGAAGTTCTCTGTCAGGAGATCTTCACCTATTCACTTTGTATTTTCAGCTATCCCATCTTGTTCTGCTACTCTAGTCATACAAATACTGTTTTTCTTAATAGAATTGCACATCACCCTTAGCAATTCTTCACTCTTATCAAGTCTTTTATATGATTTTTCTTTGTGTACACTGATGTCATTTGCTTTGTCTTCAAGCACATTGATTCTGTCTTCCATGTCCTTAGTCCTGCTCTTTTGACTTTCTACTGAGTTGTCAAGCACAGAGATTTTATTCTTAATCTGTTGAATTTCAGATTCTTGCTGCTCAAGCATTTCTTGCAGCTTATTTAACTTTTCAGTGTGTTCTGCTGTATTTTACCTAATATCTCTCATGATAGCTTGCACAGCTGTGTACATCAAACTTTTGTATTCTGTCTCTGATAGTTATAGAAACTGTTCTTCATCTGAGAAATCCATTGATACTTTATTTTGGGAGTTTTCAGAAGCCATTGTAGTCTTCTTCTTCAGGTGTTTAGAGATTGATTGTTGTCTCTGAATCATCCAGAAGTTGTTGCAGTGAAGGAGACTTAATAGTTTGGTTGGCATGACTGGCATCTCTCTGTTGGAGCCAGGCTGTAGATTCTCCATGCAGTCTGATTATTTTCTGTTGCTTGCTCTTGCTGTCCTGCACTGATATGCTGTGGCTGTTGCTGGCACAGCTCCTAGTTGGGGAAGTCACACCTGCTTTCACTGCAGCACCACCACTTCTGCCTTTGGGCTGGTGGAGGGGGTCACTTGTTCAGGTGCTGCACTTTTGCAGTCACTCCAAGGTGGGAGGGACTCAAGTGCTGCTGCTACAGCTGCCTCTGGTTTGGGCAGATCCCTCATGAAGCCTCAGACTCAGACTCAGGTATAGGGACAGGAAGTGGTCACTGGCTCGTACCTTCTTCTCCATGCTGCTGTTTCTGTTGTCTTTGGGTTGGGTGGAGATCTCTGGTAGCATCATCCAATGACTACCCAGCCACTGGGGCAATCACTCCACTTTCTCTTGTTCCCCTGAGCCCAAGCCTCCCAGGTACACTCAACCCCAATGGCTATCTAGCCACTGGGGTAATCACCTAACTCTTCTAGAGTTACCTGAGCCCAGGCCTCTCTAGTGCAGCTGACTCCAGTGGCTGCCTAGCTGCCACGGTGGTTACATCCCTTTACCCAGGTCACCTGAGCCCAGCCCACCCTAGTGCACATGGTACAATGATTGCCTAGCCACTGGGGTGATCACTCCCTCTAGGTCACCTGAGCCCAAGGTTCCCTGATGCATTTGGCTGTGATGGCTGTCTAGACACTGGAGCAATCAGTTCACTCTTCCAGGGTCACCTGAGCACAGACCTCCTGGTGTACTTGGCTCCAATGGCTGCCTACCCACTGGAGTGATCACTCCCCTCCTCCAGGGTCATGAACCCAAGCTTCCTAGGCAGACTTAGCTCCAGTGGCTGCTCAGTCACTGGGGTGATTGCCTGACTTCTCTAGGGTCACCTGAGCTCAGACCTTCCTGGCATACCCGGTTACAATGGCTACTTAGCTGCCAGGACAATCACTCCCCCTCCCACGGGTCACCTGAGCCCATTTCTCCCTGGTACACGTGGCTCCAATGGCTGTCTAGCCACTGGGGCAGTCTCTCCCCTCCTCCTGGTTCACTTGAGCCAAAGCCTTTCCAGTGCATGCAGAACCAATGGCTGCCTAACCACTGTCACTCACTACTCTCTCCCCACGGTTGCTGGAGCTCAGACCTCTCTGGCTCCATGCAGCTACAATGGCTGCCCAGCTGTTGAAGGGATCACTCCAGGCCTGCCCAGTTGCCTGAGCCCAAGCTTCACGGCCCATGTGGCTCCAATCCTATCCCAGCCATGGGTGTGCTCTCTCTCAGCTGCCCTCACCCCTAGGATGTGGGATCCCAGAGCTTCCTGGCCCACAATCTCCAAAGCCATTCCCAGGTCTGCCAGCAGCAAGGCCATTCACTCCACCCACCCACCCCCCAGGTCCCATGAACTCCTGCTCTGTAGCCATGGGGAGTCTGGACACGGATTTCCCAGTCCTACACAGGACTAATGCCTGCTGTGAGGAGCACACTTGCATGCTCCCTCCAGCTCTACCCACTCCTGCCCTATGGCCCTGGGACCCCTGGCCTCCTGTTCATGTGCCCTCTGCTCTGTCTCCCTGCTTCTTCAGTTGAAGCCTCCCAGTCCCTTGCCACTCTGAGTCAATACCTAGCCACCTGGCCAGTGGGGCTGGTGGGGCACTGACCGAAGGCTGGCCTTGTCTCAGAGTGTTCTAACCTGTGTGAGGGTCTTCAGTTCTGGGCTATGGGCTGTGGCTGCGATGCTCAGGCTGGGGCAGGTCTCTTTAGTCAAATTCAAGGTTGCTCCAGCTCTTGTTTCTCGGCTCTGGCTTGTTGCTAAGATTCACTGGAGGCAGGTTTTCTCCCCACCTGGATTGCCTTCAGTTCATGGAGAATCTCTGCCCGGGCCCTGTTGTTCTGTCCAAGGTGATTCAGGGCTCCTAAGAGCTTCCTTTCACTCTCTCTGTACTTAGGGTTCTCTAAGCAAAGTTTAGTCCTCCTAGATTGCTGTATTTGGTGGATTTCGTTAATTTTGAGGTTCTTAGTTGTTTGAAGAATGTGTTGTTACTCCATCATCTTGGCTCTGCCCCTCTTAGTCACCAATTTCTTATCTATGAAATAGGTTTTAAACAAAAACAGCTACTTTAATTTATCCTATTAATTCTAGGATAGAACCTCAAATTTTGGGCTAACTCTCTACAGCATGTAATAAAATTAGTTGTGAGGCAGGGTGCACACTGCATACAGCAACAAATAATCCATAAATAATGATGATTCTGATTACTGTTATTAGTATGTACAGCCAACCTAGCTTGGGGAGCCATGAGAATAATTTCTCAAGTTCTGACCCAAAGAAGCCTTCCTGTCGTTTAATGTTATTCACAATATATTTTATGGTTTTTAATTTCATCTCTATCAGTTGGGAACTATCAGACAAGTTAAAGCAACATATCCCCTTAAGGTCTTCAAATCCATGATTATTTCTGAGGAGTAGGTAGTCTACAGCTGCCCAGTTTTTCAGAACTGCCTCTCTAATTTGTTCTAACTCAGTGCTTAAAGCACTTGTGGCCTGTGAGGTAGCACTAAAGGCCTTAACCATGGCACATGTTAGCCTATTAAATTCAATATTTAAACCTATCACTATGGCAGGAATGAGAAAAAGGGAAAAGGCCAGAGATCTCCACCCAACCATACTTAACAGATGTATGTCACTATGGAGATCTTCGAGAAGGTTAATCTCTCTTATAGTTCAGGCATGGTTAGGTAGGATGTCCTTAACCTGGGGCAGGAATCCAGTGAGCCTTCCCAAGGAGCAAAGTCCCCTTATAGCTTTGGTGGGAACATATGAAAAGGCCCAATTTTCACACAGCAAGAACTATCCTTCAGGTAACTTAATGTGTCTATTAGCGTGGAACACTATTATACATCTGTTACAATTGAGGATGAGGTTATTAAGATCATAACATAAGGAAGGGCACCCTGCAAATTTGATGCAGTTTTCACTAGGAATGATAGCCTAAATCTGGATCAAAAACATCTCATGAATCAAACCATTAAATTATTAGACAGACAAAACCCTTAACCAGACCCAATAAACATTTCCAGAAAACCTTTATGGCATATTCCTTGAAGAACAAAAATAGACTCACTCATTAGGCTTATATAATATACATATGTGTGTGTATGTATACATATATATGTATTCTTGTTGCTTGAAAAGCAAACAGCATATAAATCTACATTATACCAGATATCTATTAACTCAGCTACTCCAAAGTCCAGGGTTGAAATATTATTTAAACATTCCAGGTCTTCAACTCCTAAAGTTTCATCAGCTGGCTTTCAGAAACTACTAAGTCTCTGTTTAACTAGCCAGTTACTGATATACACAGAATTTTAAATCTCATTAGGGCTGAAACACCCCTCTAGCCCAGTTCAGATATGTTTCAGAGTTGCCCTTCAGTGAAGAGAACTTGTTTGTAGTCTTTAAGATTTGGAAACTAGTTTCAACTGGAAGACATTATGTTGAGTGAAAGTAGTCAGTGACAAAGGGACAAATACTGTATGAGACCTCTACTATAAGATCTCAAAAACAGACTTGTGTATAGAAGAAAAGAATCTTTGACAGCTGCAAGGAGGGGAGGGAGGGAAGGTGTGGGGGGAGGGTTTAGTTTAGATAGTTACTAGAAATCTAGCTGGGAGAAAGCGGTGATAGCACACATTAGAAACAAGAACAACCTTAAGTGGACTTCAGCATAACTTGAGTACTCCTTCCATCTTAACTCAATACTGCAAGGATAGAGTAGCTGGGGCGGGGGGGGGGTGGGGGACCATGCTCTTAGGCGAATTCCAGGCCAATTGGCATAACTAGCATTTTGTTAAGAGAGCTCTCTGCACCCCACATTAGTGAGTGGTGTCTGGGGTCTTAAAAGCTGCCAAGCTGCCATCTGAGGACACAGCAAATGGTCCCAACTCAGCAGGAATGGATGCTCACCGAGGACCAAAATGACATGTGGTAAAGACAACCGAGAAGACAGAGAGACCCACAAGAGTTGGTGCCTACATCGACTTGGGACCAGAAGAACCGGATGGTGCCCGGCCACCACCAGTGATAGCCACGATGGAGCTCACAGAGAGGGGTCTCACTGGCAACACAAGAATAAAAAGGGGTGCATCATGAGATCTCCACTAAAAGACCTCAATTGATGGTCCAGCAGTTTTGGGGTTCCTCTGAGAGCATGGCCCCCGGCCCTGATGCTGCCCTTTCCCATAAATTATAACAAAGCTCCACTCTTTGGACAGGAATGAATTGGACTTGGCAATGCACAGTGACCATATATTGGAAGCACTTTATGGTTCTATACATCTATAGGATATCATCTTGCTGACCTCTGGCTGGAGGAAGGGGAGTGGATGGAGAGGAGGGGAAAGGAGGCTGCTGGGAGGATGAGACATGTATGGAGCAGAGAGAAATAGTGTGCAGTCACTGGACAGGGAGAGCAGTGGAAGCTGCATATAGGTGGGCATGTAAATTTATACGTGAATGTACATTTTCACTCAGTTATGTTAAATAAAAATTTAAAAAAAACATTTGGAACCTCCCAATTTCTTATAATCAAAGTAAAGTACCAATTCTTATCTGTTTTTTATCTTTAAAAGGTCTCCACTCAATTATAAAGGCATTTTAAAAAGCCTCCCTGGAGGCATGACTTTGGAGGCTGACCCTGCCCTGCCCTCTACTTCCTTCTGGAGGGCAAAGGTCATCAATTTCCCTTCTATGGTTCTGGAATTCCTTTTCTTTAAGACAAAGCTACCTCTTTGACCAAGGGCTGTAAAGTTAGTTTGGGTTTTTTTTTCAGCCCCATGAGCGTATGTTTGGATCCACTTGAAATTCAGCTTTCTTACCTATTTTAGCTCAAACAAGACTCTCTCCCACCCCTGATTAGGAGGACCTGAGCATGAAAGACCTTTTCTGACCTGCCAAATAAGTTTGTCTCAAAGAATTAAAACAAGAAATGTCTTAAAATTAGGTACATTGACAATAAAACATCAGACACTTAACATACAAAGACTGTTTTACAAAAACAGAGATGATGAATAAGACACACTGGGGGAAAACAACAACAACAATAATGCTGAGGTTAAATTGGCCAAATGTGTGGCCAAGGCCAAACTTGTGAATTACTGCACAGACATTTATTACTCAGTCTACAAGAATCAGGCACTTTTACAAAAAATTACAAATCTGGATCCCTATAAAAAGCTTGTGTAAGTATAACGATGAAAAAGATGTTTCTAAAACCTCACAAAGGCAAATACAAAACCACACTATAAATGCATTTATCTTATCAAACACACACAGGAGGCCTCACTTCTTCACACACATACAGCTTCACTTTGCTGGACACACACATAACCTGTTCCTTTCTTAATTATAGTGAGCTTAGCAAGCTCTTTTCTGATTTTTTACAAAAGAGCTCTAATTACAGGATAGTAAAATAATTTTATGGATCCATTCAATGGCTAACTTTCTCTGGAGTCTTGCTAGTACATTGGCTAGATCATATTACAGTAAAACTTGATTTGATCTTTAGTCACAGGTGGGTACTCATACTGAAACCAGACAGACAGAATCTGGCCCAATGGGCTTCCCTTAGTAACAGAGCACACTTATTACAGAGTATAAAGATACAGAGAAAGCTTTCTTAGTTGGGATGGACATTGTTTTCTTAACAAACAGACGGAAGTTTGAACCCTGATGAGAATCTGGGTTCTTTGCACACAACCAGAATAAGGCACGTGAACATTTTTAGATTCATGGAATGACAGTGGCGCAGATGAGCAGCCTTCAAAGGCTCCCAGAGAAAGGTTCTTGGCAGTGCTACTAAGAGCATTCATAAGCCACAACTTTGATCCCGTCTGTTCAGGTAGACAAGGACCTCTCCAAACAACTTCCCTCTGCCCCTGGATGATCCAAGGGAGAAAGACAGAAGGGAAAGGAGGCTGAGGAATTCACCTTCTGTCTTACCTGGGAAGAGAGGTCCAAGGGAATGGGGGTGTTTTTCTTGGACCAGTATATTTCTCAGTTTGCATAGAGTTTGTCTTGCAGAAGGCAAACACTTTCCTCGTCTAAGCTGTGTACTCTCTTATCCTGTCACAGGAGTCTTCTAGTGGCAGGTGCCCTATTCGTTCTTAAATGCCTGACTCATGCCCCCAAATATTTTTATGGACCTTATCCTCAGCCTTTAAACAGAACAGATAGAGACCCTCATCTGTCCAAGCCATAGTTACTGGGGCAACATGAGAAACCAGGCTTTTGGACATCACCATAGAATGGTCAGAATTCCTGAGTTACTCCACCAGTCATCTGCCTGTTCACTGAGGGGTTTTAGAAGCACAGCAAGAAACTGGAAGAGAGAGAAGTCAGCAAAACTTACCAGAGAGGTCTCTAAAGTCCTGCTGCAGTCACCAGAAATGTTGCCAAATCGAAAGCAAGTTCATTCCACCTGTAACTGCAGCCAAACTCAGAAATGGGGAAAAGTCCAAGCAATGTTTTATTCACAGATAAGCATGCAAATCAGGAGACACTGAGAAGACTATTCTGCTTAGGTTATAATTTCAGCTGCTTTTGTAGCTAGTTTTACAAGGGGATTTGCATCTGGAAAATGTCAAATCTTGTCACAGGATAAAACAGGGAGTCACAACATTCCGTTACATCTTACCAAACAATGTAAATCACCCAAAATGTCTTCATCTCCCTGAAAGTTAGAAATAATTGATTTACTACCCCAGAGACAGGGAAAGGAATGTAGGTCTGTTGATCCAGTTTAGGACAGTGATAAGACAGAGAATGGGATGCAGTTTAGCAATTCAGGTGAACTTCATACACTAATAGTCTCATTAACATAACTGCCACCGATTCTGTCTCATTAACATCACAAAGATTAGAATTTACAGCACAGAGGATAATCACATCATATCACAAATGGTAGACAACCACTCAATACTTAACCATGGCCTAACACTTGGCTAACCAAGTTGACACAAATTTAGGGAGGTTGCAATTCAGTTCATAATAGCTGGTAACCTAAAGCTTAGTGGCTTCAACCCACCATGGTTTGATCTACTTCTCTAAAGATATGGCCAAGAACGCCTTATGGAACAGTTCTGCTCTGTAATACCCATGTTTGCCATGAGTTAGAGTTGGTGCAGCAGTAGGAGACAACACAATGGAGAGAAAGGGAGAGAGGATGTCGGTAGCCCTGGACCAGGAATAAAAAATTCTAGGTTTACATTCCAATTCTTCCACCTACTGGCTCTGTCTATACAAAAGTCTTCAGAGTCTTTGAGACTCTTTATTTCTGTGTATGAGGTAGCCTCTGCAAAGGCTAGGAAATGACTTATCATAAGGAAAATCCAGGTAATGCTGAGATGAGGCAGTGATGAGCACTGTGCACTGAGTCCCCTTGCAGGCCCATGTACACAAGGCAGAGGAAGTAGCTGGCCAGGAATGTGCTGGGTGCAGACCAGGAACCAGGCACCACCCAGGCCTCATGAATCTATGCCATCCTCCTGCGGGAGAAAAGATCAGAGAGTGATTGGAAGGGGCTGCAGGTGAAAAAATCATTTGAAATCAAAGAGTGCTTGAAATCTTGGAATCATTCGGTAGCTTGGCTAGTTACTGGGTTCATCTGTTAACCAAAAGTTTGATGACTGGACTCAGAGTCACCTTGGAAGAAAGGCTTGGCAAGCTACTTTTGAAAGATTAGCCACTGAAAGGCCTGCATAGCAAAGTTTTGTTCATGGGTCACCTTGAGTTGGAATCAACCTAATGGTGTTACCATAAAACATGGGTTTAGGCCAGCAGCCTAAACTAAGCCAATACTAAGACAGGGGTAAAGTAAATGCCCAAGAGGTTTATTTGCAAGCTGACATGCAAGGGGACACGGGGAATCAGGTCCTCAGAGCTTGTATGACTTCTTCAGGCAAACTCAGGGTTTTTAATCGATAGCTAGGGGTAAACATGTGGGCAGTTGGAGGCATTCTGGTGAGGAGATACACATCGGGAACTGGGTGGTGGTCGACTGGGTGGAGGTCCACTGGCTGAAGGTCAACTGGGTGCAAGTGGTGCCTCCACTTAATTGATGATTCTAAGGGAAATGCTGTAAAGATTCTTAATCCAGTGGCTACTATAAGTTAATGTGTGATTTCTGGGGCCAAGTAATGTTAGCAAGTCAGGAATTTTAAGAAAAACAGATAAAGAATTGGAGTTAGTCTTAACCACCTATTTCAGTGGCAGCTGGTAGTGATAATTATTCATCAAAAGTCTCCCAAGTACAAGACATTGTCCTTGGTTTGACATACCATGGAATCATTTTTTAAGCTGCAGTATAATAATCTCATATTTATTGTGAAAATTTAATGAATATGGAGCAATTCAGGATATAGCAAAGAATTCTAGCCAGGAAAATGATCAAATGTTAGTGATAACTGAGGGGAAGGAAAAAAAAACAACTTTAGATTTATAATCCAAGTAATGTCAGTAGTTTTTAATCAGCTCATTGTTCCCCAGAAACTCACCATGACTCATAAGGTTTATTTAGCTTAGAATCTCACAAACTTTTCTTTTGACTTTTGTGTTTTCCTTCACACACTCAAGTACTACCAGTCACCACTGAGTCAACTCCAACTCGTGGTAACCCTATGTGTGTCAGGGGAGAACTGTGCTCTGTAAGGCATTCAGTGGCTGGGTTTTTACAAGTAGATTGCTGGATCTTTTTTTCCAAGGCACCTCTGGGTGGACTCAATCTGCCAACCTTTCAATTAATAGCTGAGCATATTAATCATTTGCACCACCTAGGCAATCCACACTGAAGAACCATTTGAGTTAAACCAAAATACAAACAAACCCATTGCCATAGAGTTGATGCCAACTCATAACGACCCTGTAGGTCAGAGTAGAACTTACCATTGTGTTTTCAAGAAGCACCTGGTGGATTTAAACCGCCAACCTTTTGGTTAGCAGCTGTAGCACTTAACCGCTATGCCACTGGGGCTTCCATTTAAGTTAAAGAATGCGCACCATGTGTCTCAGCGCTATCATTTCTGGATCAAGTAACGAGAATAGATTGGCCAAAATAATAGCCTTGAACTACAAGGGGAGGGGGAGAAGAAAAATAAAACTTCTGAAAACAAGTTTCCATATGTTTACCTTAGAACTAACCTAGACTCCACCTTGAAGTGTAAATATACAGACTGTTCCTTGTATATATTGGCATTGTTTTAAAAAAAACCTTTTGTAAACCAGCACATTGCAGTCAGTTGATTCAGACTCATAAACACACCCTATTAAACTTTAATTGCCTCTTTTATCATTTACTCAAATAACATATGAAAGGGCATTCATCACAGAAGTCTAGCATTTTGTTCTGGCTCATTGGTAAGAAATGTATTGCTCAATGCCCACTGCCATCCAGGTTGACGGGGCATGCAGAGTACATTGGTGGAAAGGATTAACTTCACATTTAAAGTCAATCCAGAAACATCAATTAGTGCAAGACTTCTATTTGTAAGTCCATGTACAGAGATTTTCCAGTTTCCTGGGAAATGCTTGTTTAAGCTAAACCTAAGTAAGCAACAGAAATCTTGGTGGTGTAGTGGTTAAGTGTTACATCTGCTAAACAAAGCCTGCTGACTGAGATCTAGAGTACTCTGTCCTCAAAAGTCAGTGGGCTCAACACTGTAGACAATGCGTAGAAAACTAGGCACCATGTAGTCAATTCCCACAGAAGTTACAGAATTTGTGGCTGGAAAAAGGTACAGAGAGATGAGCTCACCTGATTATTATGAAACTGTTTTACAAAGTGAAATCTTATGTATAACCATAGGGCCAGGGCAGGTAAGACCACTCTCTGACCCCTGTGAGGGTGTGTGGGGTCCTCAACAGTATTCCTGAGGCCCCGCAGAAGAAAGATTGAAATGCTTGGGTTTAGCACAGTATGCCCATTTCCTTCGTCTCCTTTTTGTTTTATTGAAGTAATAGCACACATAACATAAAACTGACCATTTTCATGAGTGCAGTTCAGTGGTATTGAGTACATTCTCAGTATTGTGCAACCATCACTTCTACCTAGTTTCAAAACGTTTTCATCACCTGAAATAACCCCTGTACCTGCTCAGCAGTTGTCTCCATCCCCCTCGCCCTAGCACCTGACAACCACCAGTTTGCTTTCTGTCTCTGTGGGTTTACCTCTTCCGGATATTTCATGTAAATGGAATCATACAAAGCATGTCATTTTGTTTCCGGTTTCTTTCACTTCACAAAATGTTTTCAAGGCTCATCCACACTGTAAAGTGTACCAGTACCCCATCCCTTTTTATGGCTGAATAATATTCCATTGTGTTTGTATACGTGTGTGTGTATACGTGTGTGTGTGTATGTGTATAAACCAAGAAATAAAACAAAACCCCATGCTATAGAGTCAGTTACAACTCACAGCAATCCTGTAAGACAGAGTAGAACTGCCCCATAGACTTTCCAAGGAGTGGCTGGTGAATTCGAACTGCCAACCTTTTGATTAGCAGACATAGCACTTAACCATTGTGCCCCCAGGGTTTCCATGTGTATATATGCTTGTGTGTGAATTGTGGTGCTGGAGAATGCTGACTGTGTCATGAACTGCCAAAAGAACAAACAAATATGTCTTGGAAGAAGTATGACCAGACTGCTCTTTAGAATCAAGGGTAGTGAGACTGCTTATTATATACCTTGGACATGTTGTCAGGGGAGATCAGCCCCTGGAAAAGGGCGTTGTGCTAGGTAAAGTAGAAGGTCAGTGAAAAAGAGTAAGACTCTCAGTGAGAAGGCTTGACAGCGATGGCTGCTGTCATTGTTATGGGCTCAAGCGCAACAACTATGGGCATGGCACAGGACCAGGCAGTTTTGAGCTGCTGTATATAGGGTCTCTATGAGTCAGCACCAACGTGCCAGCACTTAACAACAACAACAACATGAGTACACTATATATACACATGTATATATATAAAACCCATTGCCATCAAGTTGATTCTGACTCATCGTGACCTGATAGGACAGGATAGAACTGCCCCCACAGGGTTTCCAAGGACTGGCTGACAATTTTGAAGCGCTGACTTCTGGTTAACAGACAAACTCTTAAGCATTGCACCACCAGGGCTCCATACACATTCATATATATATACATATATGTGTATCCGCTCAGTTGGTAAACAAAAGATTGACCAAACCTGTTACCACTGAGTTGATTCCATCTCATGATGACCTCATGTGTTACAGAGTGGAACCGCTCCATAGGTTTTTCTTGGCTGTAGTCTTTACTAAAGCAGATTACCAGGTTTTTCTTTTGTGCCACAGCTGGATGGGTTTGAACCACCAACCCTTAAGTTTGTAGTCACTGCAAACCGTTTGAGCCACCCACCATATCCCTCTAAATGTTAGTCTTATAGTCATCTAATCTAGCCTCATGTGGCATGGCATTCATCCATTTTTGCTTCATAGTTACTTGGACTACTCACGTGACTATAAGAAATTTGAGGACAGAAGCTTAGCAAGTCTTTGTGATGGACAAGCTTTCTGGGTTGAAGCCAGTAATGTCAGTTGGGCCACCTCACCAGACCTGTTAGCAACCATCTGGGAACAGCAGTGTCCGAGACACAACCAGTAACGTCCAAGGCGGCCATAGAAATGAGGCAGTAACTGCGCAATCCCTCATGCAACAACACTGAAGGGAGGCCACTGTGACTTCCAGAACTTTTCTAAACAAAACACTTTATCACCTGCTGGTGATGTTCACAGCATCAAAATTACCACAAACAGAGACCTAACAAGCCTTGTAACACCATCTTGCCCCACTTTCAGGTGTGAACGATGGGCGGCAGAATCCTGGTCCATGAGAATATCTAAGGAGGTAAGTGAACGTCCCTCTCTCCACCTTTCCATAGGAAATGCCCATTGGGGGAAACTTCTAATTAATCAATGGCCTCATTCTTGTTATAGGACCTAACTCAAACAATCACTTGAATCTCAGTTTATGTAATTGCTACAAATAATCTTTTATAGAAATTGTTACTAGGAAGTTCTCTTGGATCTTTGGAATGAAAATAAAAGCACGAATTAAAAAATAACAATTATTCATCCCCGTGATTTCTATTCTCCAATTAGATCTTCATTAGACTTGACGAAGGAGCTGCTAATCCAAGGAAAGTCTAAAGACTCAGATTTTTTAAAAATGGAAAAGCTAATAAGCCTAATTCCTGCTACCTTTTTGTACTTTTTTCAGAACTATAGATTTAGAAAAAGCACTGTCTTTCAGTATCAAAACGTTTACAAAAAAATGTTCAATCATCTTCCATATCAAATACAGAAGGCAAATCCATTGATCACATGGACCCAGTCTCTTCTTCACTAGTATGAACAAAGTTTCCATTCTTTCAACCACAAAAAAAAGCATGAGTTTGTTTGAAACAAGTATGCTGAGATATTAATCTACCACCCACCTGCTGGTTTATCATACTACCGCGATGCCAGAACCTATACCACCAGGATCACCCTTGGTGGACAAGTTTCGGTGGACCTTCCGGATTAAGACAGTCTGGGAAGAAAGTTCTGCAGTTTATTTCCAAAAATTAACCAGTGATAATCCTAAGGATCACAACAGTCTGATTTGCAACCCATCATGGGGATGGTACAGGACTGAGAAGCGTGTCGTTTCATTGCCCATGGGGTCACCACATTTGGGGTTGAGTCAATGGCAGCTACCAACCCATGCCAGGCCCAGTGAAAGCAGGAGTAGTTGGTCTGAGATGAGCACTTATCCAGCTAGATGGTGCTCACCTGGGTAAGCGTGCAAACCTCTAGGCCCACCCCACGGGATTCTGATCTTTGTCAGACAGAGCAGGCTTTCGGCATTGACCCCTCCAGTCCTACTCCCTCCCTACACTACTGCCAAGGGAATATTAATGGCTCAGCCAGGAGTGAGAACAATGATGTAGCTGGATTTGGGTACATGACAAACAGGGCTCTTCCTGTGTCCTGAGCAACAAAGACAGAATCAGGGCAAACACTGTTATTTTCTTAATTGTGGTGAAAACACACACAGCAGAACACTTGTCAGCACAACAATGTCTGTCAAGGTTAGACAGGGAACCTGATCTCTGCCACCATGTACTAACATATTTTACTCCAGAATCTAACATTTTCTAGAGATAACAAAGGTTATGGTTTGCTTTACAGAACACACACAGTATTGATGAGGTTGCCAGGGGAACCTGATCTACCACATATCAACAGTTCTCCCTAGCAGTTTGTAATGCAGATGTGGGTTCTTCCTGACAGTTGTAATGCAAATAGAACAGTTCCTCCTGGTGGTTGTAAGGTGGCTATGGGGGTCTTAGGCCCGATCAGAAGCCAAGTTACTACCTCCCCCTCCCATCTATGACATCACCCCCTGCTTTTGCCTATAAAAAGCATCCCCAAAATCTATGTGTTCTTTTTCCACTCATGGAGACTGACCTGTACCCTCTTTGGAATGTGCTTTCCCTTAATAAACGTTTCCGTCATTTACTACTAAAAACGATGCATCCTCATGTGCTTTAGGGAACAGGGACCCCAGTTTGCCATCACTCGATCTCCGGAACCCGAGGTCACTCAGGGTCTAATCAGCTGCATGACCTCAAAAATGTCCACATTTAAAACTCAAATGACATTGACTATATTTTTTCCTGTTGTGCCACTGCCAGCACCCTCCTTTTCCAACACATCCTACTGTCATTAACATAATTCCTACCGACAAAAACTTCCCTTTATCACCTCCTTTCCACCTCTGGTAATCATTAATAAGCTTAGTTTTCATACATTTGCTTATTTCATGTAAATGAGATCATAGAGCATCTGTCCTTTTGAAATTGATTCATTTTGTTCAGAATAATGTATTCAGGATTCATCTACGTCTTGTTCACTCCTCTGTCTGTTGCTGAGCATTTCAGTTGTTTTTACCTTTAGCCACTGTTAAAACTGTAGCAATGAACATTATTTACAGGTTTTTATTTACATCCCTGCTTTGACTTCTTCTGGGTGTATACCTAGGATTAGAATTGTTGGGTAATATAGTGTGCTCGCATTTTTAAGGAGCTTCTAAGCTATTTTCCACAGTAGCTATTTTGTATTTCATTTTATGTTTCTACCAACAGTAGACAAGTGTCCTGCTTTCTCCACAATCTCATGAACACCTGTTGTTTTTTGTTGTGCATCGTTTTATCACAGTCGTTCTAGTAGGAGTGAGGTTATGCCTCACTGAGGTTTTAGTTTGCATCTTCCTAATGGCTAAAGACGTTGAACATCTTTTCATGTACTTGTTGGCCATTTGAGTATCCTCTCTTGTGAACTGTCTGTTGAGGTCCTTTGCCCATGTTTTGATTGGGTTGTTTGTCTTTTTGTTGTCAAGTTGACATTATTTTTATATGAATGTCTTCTTGAGTTCTCTGATCACTTACCATGTGTCTAGACACTTTAATCTAAATTTTTTCCAGTCTTGAGAGAAACCTTACATGGCATGTCACCACCATTCCACAGGTAAGAAAATGAGGCTGAAGACCTTAAATAACTTGTCCACACAAGTGAAGAAGAAGGCTCCAAACCCAGGTGGTCTGCTTCCCACCCGTGCTTTCTCCACTGTTCCACACTTTCTTTTGTTTTTAGCCTTGAGACAAACAATGACTGTTTACTGAACCACTTGCTTAGTCCTTTTCCTCCTTTCATGCCCAGTGGGTAAGGTGTTCCTAGGAGGAAACTGGTTACACACAGGTGTCCTCTTACTAGAGTCTCACGTATATAACACCTGCCAGGACCAGTAACACCTGCCAGGACCTGGTCGTTGCAGTGACTGGGCTTGCATGGTAATCTGTTTGGTTAGCAGGTAAAGAGGTCAAGGTGCCTTGTGCTTCTCCAAGACCCGGCTTATGTGCAGCACATGGTGTCTGCCACAGCAGAACATGGCCCCAGGGGATATCTGGAGGCTGCTGTGCAAATTGCTCTGAAGCTGTTAAGTTCTACCAGCTTTTTAAAATTGTGGTGGCACAATGAGCACCCTGACAAGGAACACAACACAGATCTTAATGGAGCAGGAGAAAAGTGGGATGCAGAACTTAAATTCTAGTGAAAAACAAAAACAAAAAAACAGACTTAGCGGTCAGACAGACAGGAAAGGACATGCACCTGGACTCTGTACTAGCCCAGAAGCCAACTATTCAGACAAAGATTAGACTGAAATATAAGACATACAATGATACTCAGGAATACAGTGCTTCTTGGCTCAAGCAGACACATGGATGAGCAGCTCCTACTTCGGAGGGGAGATGAGAAGGCCAAAAGGGACAGGAGCTGGTGGAACAGACGTGGTAAATCTGGAATGTAAAGGAGGAGTGTGCTGTCACGTTATAGTAAAGCAACTAGGGTTAAATAACAATGTGTGTATAAATTTTTGTACAAGAAACTAAAACTATAAACTTTTACTTAAAGCACAATCATCTTTTTTTACTGTAGTGGGAAAAGCAGGGCTTTGTGGTTCATATCGCATTGTACCACTTATTAGCATGCACAGTTTCTGCTAGTGACTCCTTCTCTCCAGGCCTCAATTTCTCAGTTTTTTCATCTTTAAGCACAGATTGTAATGCCTGTCTTCCTGAGCTCTTATCAGTTTTATGCTGGTAAGAAGGGTTTAGCACCTAAGACGATGCCTGACACCCACTGCCCTATGCACACCTGGGTTTCCTGCTCTGTATTCTTCTATTTCCTGGGGAGCACATGTTTTTAATTTATTGACATTTTGTTGTTGTTAGTTGCCACTGACTTGGCTCTGACTTGTGGCAATTGTTACCCTACTCTACATCATCCCCAGGATCTTTAGCATGTTTGAGTCCATCAGACATTCCTTGGTTAATTTTCAGAAGTAGATCACCAAGCATTTCTTCCTAGTTCAGCTGGAAAATCTGCTGAAACCTGATCAGCATCATAACAAGACACAATCCTCCACTGACAGAAAACTGGTGGCAGTGCATGTGGTGCCTTGGCTGGGAATTGAAACTGGCAAGATGACTGAAGTACACTTAATCCAAGTGCACTGAAGTGAATTTGATTTAACTTAATTTAAAATGTTTCTTGCCTATAAACAGTTTGTCATGTTTGGCATACTGTGGGGGCTTCTGTGTTTCTGTGAGGCTGGAAGCTATGTCACTGGTATTCGAATACCAGAGGGATCACCAGTAGTGGACAGGTTTCAGCTAAGCTTCCAGACTAAGATATACTAGGCAGATGGATCTGACGATTTACTTCTGAAAAGAACTAGCCAGTGAAAATCTTATTGACAGCAGCCTAACACTGTCTGATACAATGCTGGAAGACGAGCCCCCCAGGCTGGAAGGCACACAAAATACGACTGGGGAGGAGCTGCTCCCTGAAGGTAGAGTGAAGTGGATAAAGTCAAGCTTTTGACACCTTCAGTTGCTGATGTGGCAGTACTCGAAAAAGAAGAAACAACTGCAAACATCCATTAATAATCAGAACCTCAAATATATGTAGTATGAATGTAGGAATATTGAAAATAATCAAAAATGAAGTGGAACAAATAAACATCAGTACCCTAGGTATTAGTGAGCCGCAATGGATGAGTATTGGCCATTTTGAACCAGACAATCTTATGGCCTATTGTGCTGGGAATGACAACTCTAAGAGTAATGATACTGAATTCATTGTCCAAAACATTTCAAGATTTATCTGAAGTACAATGGTGTCAGTGATAGAACAATATCCATGTATCTACAACAAAGATCAGTTAATACAACTATTGTTCAAATTTACACACCAACCACTAAGGCAAAAGATGAATAAATTGAAGATTTTTTCCAACTTTTGCAGTCTGAGAATCAACCAAATATGCAATCAGGATGCACTGGTAATTATTGGTGATTGGAATGGAGAAGTTGGAAACAAAGAGGAAGGATCAGTAGTTGGAAAATGTGGCCTTGGTGATAGAAATGAGATCACATGACAGATTTTGCAAGACCAGTGACTTCTTCATTGCAAATACTCTTTTTCATCAAAAAAAAGGGGTGACCCTACATATGGACCTAGCCAGATGGGACATACAGGAATCAAATGAATTACATCTGTGGAAAGAGATGATGGAAAATGTCAATATCATCAGTCAGAACAAGGCAAACTGCTGATTAGAGCATTAACTGCTCTTGTGTAAGTTCAAGTTGAATCTGAAGAAAATTAGAATATGTCCAAGAGAGTCTGAGCACATCTCACCTGAATTTAGAGACCACTTCAAAAATAGATTTGATGTTTGAACAGTAATGATTGAAGATTAGATGAGTTGTGAAATGAAATCAAGGACATGACACACGAGCAAAGCAAGAGATTATTAGAAAGACAGGGGCAAAAAAAAAGACTAAAATGATTATCAGAAGAGACCCTAACATTTACTCTTGAGTATCACGTAGCTAAAGCAAAGGAAGAAATGATGAACTGTAAGAACCTACTAGAAGATTTCAAAGGGTAGCCCATGAAGAGAATGATGACCTGCGCAAAGATCTGCAGACAGAAAACCTGAAGAAAAGAACATGCTTAACGTTTCTCGACCTGCAGCAACTGAAGAAAAAAAAATCAAGCCTCCAGTTGCTATACTGAAGGATTCTACGGGGAAAATATTAGACAACACAGGAAGCATCCAAAGAAGATGGAAGGAGTATACAGAGTCACTATACCACAAACAATCAGTAAATGTTCAATGATTTCAGGAAGCAATATATGATCAGGAAACAACAGTTATGAAAGAAGACATTCAAGCCCCACTGAAGGCATTTTGCAAGAAACAGGCCCCTGGAACTGATGGAATACAACTGAGATGTTGCAACAAACAGATACAACACTGGAAGTGCTCATTGTCTTCGCCAAGAAATTTGGAAGATGACTACCTTGCTGACTAAGAAAGGTGATCCAGCCAAATACGGAAATTACCAAACCATATCATTAATATCCCATGTAAGCAAAATTGTGCAAAGATAACTCAAAAATGGCTGAAGCAGTACATCCACAGAGAGATACCAGAAATTCAAGCTGGATTTAGAAGAGGATATAGAACCAGGGATATCATTGCTGAAGTCAGATGGAGTCTGGCTCAAAGCGGAACACCAGAAAGATGTTTACCTGTATTTTATTGACTATGCTAAGGCATTTGACTGCGTGGACCTCATAACAAATCATGTATAACATTGCAGAGAATGGAAATTCCAGAACACTTAATTGTGCTTATGAAGAATCTTCATAGGGATTAAGAGGGAGTCATGCAAACAGAAAAAGGGGACACTGCATGGTTTAAAGTCAGGAAAGGTGTGAGTCAGAGTTATATCTTTTCACTGCATCTATCCAATCTGTATGCCCAGCAAATAATCCAAGAAGCTGGACTACATGAAGCACTTGGCATCAGGATTGGAAGAAGACTCATTAACAATCTGCGTGATGCAGATGACACAACCTTACTTGCTGTAAGTAAAGAGAACTTGAATTACTTACTGTTGAAGATGAAAGACCATAGCCTTCAAGATGAGTTACACTAAACATCAAGATACCAAAATCCTCACAACTGGACCAACAAGCAACATCATGATAGATGGAGAAAAGCCTGAGGTTATTAAGGATTTCTTTTTACCTGGCTCCTCAATCAAAACCCACGGAAGCAGCAGTTAAGAAATCAGAAGACACATTGTACTGGGCAAATCAGCTGCAAAAGATCTCTGTAAAGTGTTAAAAAGCAAAAATGTTACCTTGAGGACTAAAGTGTGCCTAACCCTAGCCATGGTGTTTTTAATCACCTTATATGTACGGGAAAGCTGGACAATGAACAAGGAAGACTAGAGAGGAACTGACTACTTTGAATTGTGGTGTTGGTAATGAATATTGAATATACATACCATGGACTGCCAAAAGAGCAAACAACTGTGTTTTGAAAGAAGTACAACCAGAATGGTCCCAAGAAGTAAGGATGGCAAGACTACGTCTCACATACTTTGGATATGTTATCAGGAGAGATCAGTCCCCGTACAAGGACATCATGCTTGGAATGGGAGAGAGTCACAAAAAAGAGGATTGACACAGCAGCTGCAACAATGGGCTCAAGCACAGAAGCAACTGTGAGGATGACACAGAACGCAGTGGTGTTTCATTCTCTTGTGCGTGGGGTCACTATTAGTTGAAACTTACTTGACAGCACCTGACAACAGCAACAGCAAACAGAGCCAGCTTCACATGTCCCTGTGCAGTAGCACAGAATCCTACAAGGCACCAACCCTGAAGGACCTTTCCATCAAAGGGCTGTTGGCTTAATTCTCAGCGTTAGACATTCTGAATTTTCAACTTTTTTTTTTAATCAAAATATACACATTTTAATTTTGCATTGCGTCTCGTAAATTTTGAATGTGCTGATGCCTACAACAGTCAGATCCTGTTGTAGGACCAGAGAAGACAGAGGTGAGAAGCTTGGTGTCTGTGTCTGGAAAACCCATACGTGTGGATTGCTGATAGCAAAGCCAGCACCCTGACAGGATTTCTTGGCCCACCACCCAACCATGTGAACAAAGGGGCAGGGCCTGAAACTGCTTGCAGAGGGGAGAGGAGAAGCCTTGGACATGGAATTACTCCAGGGAAGGAATATGCCACGCTGGATACAAACAAGCTGGTGACTGCTAATAAGTAATCATCACAACGAGAAACAATGACCCAAAACATAGGCTTACAATAGGCTTACAATAGGATAAACTAGTGTGTACACTGCAGGCTATACCAAGAAGCAGAGGATCCCAGAGTTGTAAGCTCCCTGCTCGGCCCTGTGCTAACTTGACTTCCTGGCATTCGTGGGATATCCACCAATGTGAAGACAGTATTTCCAGTTCCTGCAGCTGCCAGTCTAAATAAGACATAGCTGGAAACTTCAACCATCAATAGCTACTATTCAATGAAGCCTTCCTTCCCACCAGGCAAAGCACTCAGTGCTTTACATAAGCATTGCAATAGATCTCTCTCTATAAAGTAGCCTGCTAGGCAAACAGCTCTCTCAAGCAGGGAAGTAGAACAAATAAGTAGAGAGTTCTTTATAAACAATGTACTGTCAGTGTGTTGAATAAAAGTATTTGCCTTTGTCCTTCATCTGAAGCCTACCTGCTTAACAAACCAGATGTCTGGTTTATTAGAAGCATGCTTTTAAAAAGGTAACCAGAGACACTATTGTTGTTGTTAGGTGCCATTTTGTTGGTTTCTATATACAACAGAACAAAATACTGCCGGGTCATGCACCATCCTCAGAATCACTGTTACATCTGAGCCCAGTGCTGCATCCACTGTGTCGAATCCATTTTGTTAAGGGTCTTCCTCATTTTTCCATGTCCAAGTAAACTCTAGTTTACCAAGTATGATGTCCTTCTCCAGGGATTGGTCCCTCATGTCCAAGTTAGTGAGACAAAGCTTTGTCATCACCATTTCTAAGGAGTCTTCTAATTATACTTCTTCCGAGATAGATCTGTTTGTTCTCCTGGCAGTTCATACCAAAACAAAACTCATAGTAAGTCTATAGGACAGAGTGGAACTGCCCCATAGAGTTTCCAGGGAGCACCTGGCAAGTTCAAAGAGCTGACCTTTTGGTTAACAGCCACAGCGCTCAACCACTCTACCACCAGCATTCAGTATATTCAATATTCTTCACCAACACCATAATTATAATGCATCAATTCTTCCTTGGTCTTCCTTATTCATTGTCCAGGTTTTGCATGCATATGAGGAAATTGTAAACACCATAGCTCGGGTCGGGTATACCTTAGTCCTTAAGATGACATCTTTGCTTTTTAACACTTTAAAGAGATCTTCACAACAGATTTGCCCAATGCAATATGTCTTTTTGTTTCTTAACCACTGATTTTATAGGCTTTGATTGTGGATTCAAATAAAATGAAGCTTTTGAGAACTTCAGTATTGTCTGCATTTACCATGATGTTGCTTATCTATCCTGTTGTGGGGACTTTTGTTTTCTTGATATTAAGATACAATCCGTAGTTGAAGGCTGTGGTCTTTGATCTTTATCAGTAAGTGTTTCACATACTCTTCACTTTCAGTGAACAAGGTTGTGTCCTCTGCATATTGCAAATTGTTAATGAGTCTTCTGCCAATCTTGATGCCATGTTCTTCTTCATATAGTCTAGCTTCTCAGATTATTTTCTCAGCATACAGACTGAATAAGTACGATGAAAGTACACAACCCTGACGTACGTATTTGCTGGTTTTAAACCACACAGTACCCCCTTGTTCCATTGTAAATGCAGCCTCTTTTGGTCTATGTATATGTTCCTTATGAGGACTATTGTGTTCTAGCATTCTCATTCTTCAAATTGTTGTCCACAATTTGTTATGATCCACATAGTCAACTACCACTGCATAATCAGTAAAACACAGGCAAACATCTTTCTGGTGTTTTCTGCTTTCTGCCAGGATCCATCTAACATCAGCAGTGATGTCCCTTATTCTACATCCTCTTCTAACCCCAGCTTGAATTTCTGGCAGTTCCCCATTGGGAACTACTTGCATGTGCTATTAATGATATTGTTTAATACTTTCCACATTTTGTTAGATCACCTTTCTTTGGAAAGAATGCAAATACAGATCTTTTCTAGTCAACTGGCCAGATAGCTGGCTTTCAAATTTCTTGGCATAGATGAGTATGCTTCCAGCGTTCTATCCATTTATTGAAACCTTTCAGCTGATACACCATCACTTCCTGGAGTCTTGCTTTTCATCAGTGTTTTCAGTGCAGCTTGGACTTCTTCCTTCAGCATCATCAGATCATTGTCATATACTGCCTCCTGAAATGGGTGAACATTGTCCAATTCTTTTTGAAACGGTAACCCTCTCATTTGTTCCATCTTCTTTTGATGCTTCTAGGTCATTGAATGTTTTGCCCATAGAATCCTTCAGTGTTGCAATTTGAGGCTTGAATTCTTTATTCAGAAACTATACTCTGAATAACAAACTAAACAAGACTACTGCTGGTGGTCTGTGCCAGAAGTGACACTGCTTTTAACAGGAATGAATTTGAGGACAGGGCAAACTGACAATGAATAATCTCAGGCAAGAGGTTGTAAACATCCCATTTTGGAGCTTCTCAATTAAATTTCTGTGCCTGGTAGCTGGAGGGCTATGGTGCTAACCCTCAGCTTGTGGATGTTTTTGTACACCAGGCATCCCTGGTGTCCCATAACAAAATACAGCTCTTGACTTTGTCCTACCTTCTTTTTCTTTTTTTGATGGAAATCTACTGCCTTCTTAAGCTACTACGTGGAAGATCAGGTGGCAGTGCCATGTTGAGAGCTGGCAAAGTATTCAGTTCTCACAGTGCTTTCAAAGGAACCAGCTTCTCATCATTAAAAAAAAAAAATCCTGTGGGTGATGGAGCAAGAATAGTGGGTAGAGAAAATCATGAGGCCCCTAAGCAGATGACTCATTTCAGATGGAAATGACAAAGCTGTTTCTGAACAGATGAGTTAACAGGACACTTAGCAAATGCTGTTCTTCAGCCATTCATTCACTCAGCAAATATTTCCCAAGGGCTTCCTGAGTGCAAGATCCTGTTCTAGGTACCGGAGAAGCAGCATCAAAACACGAAAATGAAGACAGAAACTCTGCTTTTCTTGGGGCTCAAAATCTGTGGAGAAGACAGAGAGCCAACCATTAAGAGAACCACATTACACAGTGGCAAGGGTGCCGAAAGAGGGGAGGGGCGAGGTTAGGGAGCTGTTGCAATTCCAAAAGGGGGCAGCATTAATGGAAGGGTGATATTGCAGTTAACAGCTAAAAAGGTAGGGGGAACCACGTGACTATCAGGGGTGAGAGTGTTCCTTTTGGACAAAGGCCCAGATAGGGTTAGGAGCAGCTTGGAGCCTTGGAAAGAGGCCAATGTAGTTGAAGCCAAGCTAGCAAGGGTGGACAAGGCAGGGGTGAGGCTGGACTCCAGGCTATGGAGGTCTATGCCTACTTGAGTATGCTGGCTTTTACTCTGAGTGACATAGGAGCCACCTACTGGGTCACGGCAAGTTCAAATAGACTCTACAGTAGCAGTGGGTTTGGTTTTTTGTGGGGTGGGAGTTGTGCAGAGGAAGCCCTTAATCAGACTTGCTTTTTTCCAGGCTCACTCAGGCTGCTATGTTGAGCAAGGTGGAAGGGGAGTAGGGATGCTAAAGAGAGGCCACTAGAGTCTCTGGGGCACAGGGCCATGGGTAGAACAAAGTTAGAGGATAGTTGTCTGTTAATAGGAATACTACTGACAGAGGGATGTTTAAGATGACTTCAGAGCACACACGACTTTTGACGCCCTCCGACGTTAGGAGTCTCATCATCCACTCTCCTGGGTCAGCCTACTGGCAGCAGAGGTCATGTCTGCCTCTGTGGTTGGTGCTGCCAGGTACCGTCAAGTCCTGAGAGCTGTGGCAATGTCATTTCCGGCAGCCCTGGGATTAGGTTATTATCTGTGTTTGCCAGAAGAAAGAGCATTTGGATGGAGGATTCAAATAATCAGAAACACAAGCCGTAGATCACATGATGGCCTCTTCCTCATGGGCTGGCCACTCACGCGTGGCTGAGTCCTGTGTCTGCCGGCCATGCTGAAGAGTGGTTTCCCCTTCCTCCCAGGTGGAAGGATGGTAAGTGAAACTGCTGCCTGTAACCTGATTCTTGTTGGCTCTTAACAGACAGGGCGATTTTTAGATGATGATTAGGAATGTGTAAACTCTTCAGGGGGTTACTTGCAGGGCTTATCAGAATAAAAATAGAAAATGAAACAGTTCAAAATGGGCATCAAAATGGGGAAATGGTTTCCTTCCTCACCATCAAACTTTAAGACACGGAAATACTTCTTTTTAACAACATGAGAGACAGAAGGGTATTTGTTCCTAAGCAACCACCGCAACAGGCGCTGCTTGAGGTAACCCAGGTGATGGTTAACCTGGGTTTTGTATCTCTCCCCTCAGCCGTTTCACAATTAACAGAACAAAATTCAATGCCGCATTTCTGAAGATGTAGCTTTGTAGGACTGGAGTTATTTCAGGCAGGACTCATGCTGAGACAGGCAGGAGAAAGTGCCTCGGTAGAAGCCCTGGCAGGTAGCCAGCAGTTTTAACCGTGGCACCCCAACCCAGACAGCCTTAAGACAAAGGGCGCCGAGTGGTAGAGCATCTGTACTACGCGTCTGCACCCAGGGGAGCCCACCCGCCATGGCAGAATGGAAGTTGTGTTTCATTTAACATTTTTTCCTTGACTTGCATATTGTAGAGTCTGTGTTCCAATTACTAGTGAATATTAGTAACTTTCTTTTCATTTTGAATCCCACACATCAGTAAAAAGGCGTTATTCCATCTGGGTCATTAGGGCTGACACTTTTTTTTCTTTTCAGTTCAAGTATACACACCCAAGTATCTTCTGACCTGAGGGGTCATCTTTCAGCACTGTATCAACCAGTCTTCTGCTACTATATGTAAGGTACCCATTGGCTACTTTTAGGTCACCAGACCTTTCTTCCTGGTCTGTCCTAATCTAGAAGCACCACTGAAACCTGTCCACCATGGCTGCCCATGTTGGTGTTTAAAAGGCCTTTGGCCGTGTGTCCAGCGTCACAGCAACAGGCAAGCCTCTGCGGTAGGACCAATGGCAGACAAGTGGCAGCGAGTAAACGGACTCATATAATATTTGCCTGTTCAGTCTGGTTTCTTCTGCTTAGCATAATGTTTTCAAAGTTCATCTATGTCGCAACATGTATCAACTTCTTTACTTTTTATGGCTGGGTAACTTTCCATTGTGTGGCTGGTTAACAGTCCACATTTTGTTTACCCATTCCTCCGTTGGCATACACTTGGATTATTTCTGTATTTTGGCTGTTGTGAATAATGCTGCTATAAACACTGATACGTTTATCTAAGTCCCCGTTTTCAGTCATTTGGGGCATATACCCACGGGGTGGAATTGCTGGGTCATATGGTAGCTCTATGTACGTCTGTCTGAGGCACTGTGGTTACTGTTGTTAGGTATCGTCACGGTGGTTCCAGTGCAGAGTAACACTGTGTACATTAGAACAAAACACTGCCAAGACCTGCACAATCATTATCATGGCTATGTTTGAGCCTGTTGTTGCAGCCACTGTGTCAGTCACCTTATTGAAGATCTTTCAGTTTGACACTGACTCTCTGTCTTACCAGTCCATCTCCAGGGATTGATCCCTCCTGAGAACATGTCCAAAGCATGTGAAATGAAGTTTCACCACCCTTGCTTGTAAGAACCATTCTGGCCATCCTTCTTCCAAAACAGATTTGTTCATTCTTCTGGCAGTCCACGGGATCTTCAGTATTTTCACCAGCAGTATAATTCTAATGCATCAGTTCTTTGGTCTTCCTCATTCATTGTCCAGCTTTCACATGCATATGAGGTAGTTGAAAATACCACATTTTTGGTTAGTTGCACCTTAGTCCTTACAGTGATGTAATTGCTTAACACTGTAATGAGGTCTTTTACAGCAGGTTTGCCCTAAGCAATATGTTGCTTGATTTCTTGACTGCTGCTCCCATGGCTGTTGATTATGGATCCAAATAAAATGAAACCTTTGACATCACCAATCTTTTCTCCATCTATCATAGTGTTACTTATTGATTCATTTGTGAGGATTTTCATTTTCCTTAGGTTGTATGTAATCCATCCTGAAAGCTGTGGTCTTTGATCTTCATCAGTAAGTACTTCAAGTCTTCTTCACTTTCTGCTAGCAAGGTTGTGTCATCTGCATATCATGAGTTGTTAATGACACTTCCTGCAATCCTGATGCAGTATTCATCACACAGTACAACATCTCACATTATTTGCTCAGCATGCAGTGGGTATCCCCCTTCTTCTGTTTGAATAACTGCCTTTTGGTCTATGTACAGGTTCCTCATGTGCAAAAATGAGTGTTCTAGAGTGCTATATTTTGCTGAATTACCCATAATTTGTTCTAATCTACACAGTCAAATACCTTTGAATAGTCAATAAAACACAGGTAAACATCTTTCTGTTATTCTCTGCTTTTACCCAAGACCCATCTGACATCAGCAGCGATATCCCAGGTGCCATTCCCTCTACTAAATTCAGTTTGACTTTCTGGCAGTTCCCTTTAGACATACTGCTGCAACCGTTTTAGAATTACCTTCAGCAAAGTTTTACTTACATGTGACCTCAGTGATATTGTTCCAGAACTTCCATCAGTTCTTGATCATATACTACCTTCTGAAATCATTGAACTTCTATCAATTCTTTTAGTGTTGTGACTCTGTGTATTCTTTTCATCTTCTTTTGATGCTTCTTACGTTATTCAATATTTTCCTGTAAAGGCCCTTGAATATTGCAAGTGGAACCTTGAATTTTGTCTTCAGTTCTTTGATCTTGAAAAACACCAAGTGTGTTGTTCTTCTCTTTGTTTTTTATCTTCAGGTCTTTGGACATGTCATTGTAATATTTTGTCTTCTTGAATCGCCATTTGAAATCTTCTGTTCAGCTCTTTTGCTTCATCATTTCTTCCTTTGGATTTAGCTATTTGACATTCAAGAGCAAGAGCAAGAGCACGTTTCAGAGTCTCTTGTAACATCCACTTTGGTCTTTTATTTTTTTTCTCATACATCTTTTCATTACTTTCTTTATGTAAGAGGTCTGACAATTAAGTCCATGGACTTAGTTCTAAATGCTGTATACCTCGTTGCTGAGTCTCACTGTGGTCAACTTCAAAGTAGTCCCCTTGAGAAGCTATGTACCGATGCCAGCACCTAGTCCACCCTTCAGAGCAACTTTGGAACTCTTTCTGGAATGGCCATTGTACATGATGTCAAGGTGGGAAGTTCACGAACTTAACTGTATAGTTGTCTGTGAGGGAGTTTTTAGCCAGTAAATAAATAACTGTGTTGGAACACCCTCCCCATTCACCTGATCTGGTTCCTAGTGACTTTTTGTATTTACCCAACAGTAAAGGAAATATTGAAAGGAAGACATTTTCATGACATTCAGGACATCAAGGGTAATACAACGACAGCTCTGATGGCCATTCCAGAAACAGCTGGTCTTCATTGCAGGAGTATGGATAGTATCCTATCACTAATAGCATTTTATTTAAGGATAGATGTTGAAAATTTTTTAACAATGAATGTGATGCCAATCTCTTCAATGTGTCATTCCTTGCATAGTAGATCACTTGATTCTCTGATTCAAAATGACTAATACAAGTCTTCAGCTCTCTAATGCCTAAGATATTAATTTTCAAGTGTTTCATTTTTGATGTCTTCCAGGTTTTCATGATTCTTACTTTGTACATTCCATACCCTAATTATCCGTGGATATTTTCAACTATTTCTTCTCATTTTGAGCCATTCCACATCAGCAAGTGAAGGTCTCAAAAACTTTAATTCATCCACCTCATGAAAGTTAACTCTACTGTCAGGAGATAGCTCTTTCCCAATCATGTTTTGAATGCTTCCAATCTGAGGGCTTATCTTCTGGCACTGTATCAGGCAACGTTTTGCTGCTTTTTATAAGGTTTTCATTGGTTTTTTTTTTAATTTTTTATTTAACATAACTGAGTGAAAATGTACATTCCCATATAAATTTACATACCCACCTATATGCAGCTTCCACTGCTCTCCCTGCCCAGTGACAACACACTATTCCTCTCTGCTCCATACATGTCTTGTTCTCCCAAAAGTCCCTTTTTTCCCTCCTCTCTACCCACTCTCTTTCCTCCAGCCAGAGGTCAGCAGGATGACATCCTATAGATGTATAGAACCATAAAGTGCATCCAATATATGGTCACTGCATCTCCAAGTCCAATCCATTCCTGTCCGAAGTGTGGATCTTCGTTATGATTTATGGGCAAGGGCAGCATCAGGGCGAGGGGCCATGCTCCCAGGGGAACCCCGAAACCACTGGACCATCAATTGAGGTCTTTTAGTGGAGATTTCAGGGTGCACCCCTTTTTATTCTTGTGCTACCCGTGAGACTCAACATAGTGAGCTCCATCATGGCTATCACTGGCGGTGGCTGGGCAC
This sequence comes from Heterohyrax brucei, assembly GCA_028571685.1. NCBI lineage: Eukaryota > Metazoa > Chordata > Mammalia > Hyracoidea > Procaviidae > Heterohyrax > Heterohyrax brucei. The sequence continues at coordinate 37,584,480 of CM053157.1, read as the reverse complement.
CATCTGGTTCTTCCAGTCCCAAGTTCATGTAGGCACCCACTGATGTGGGTCTCTTTGTCTTCTGGGTTGTCTTTCCCCCATGTCATTTTGGTCCTTGGTGAGCATCCGCTCCTGCTGAGTTGGGACCACTTGCTGTGCCCTCGGATGGCAGCTTGGCAGCTTTTAAGACCCCAGACACCACTCACCAACGTGGGGTGCAGACAGCCCTCTTAGCAAAATGCTAGTTGTGCCAATTGGCCTCGCTTCCACCTAAGAGCATGGTCTTCTGCCCCCTGCCACAGCTACTCTATCCTTGCAATATTGGGTTAAGATGGAAGGAGTACTCATGTTATGTTTAAGTCCACTTAATATTGTTCTTGTTTCTAATGTGTGCTGTCACCGATTTCACCGAACCAGATACCTAGCAACTATCTAATCTAAACCCTCCCCTCATCCCTCCCTCCCTTCCCTCCCTTGCAGCTGTCAAAGAGTCTTTTCTTCTATACACAAGTCTGTTTTTGAGATCTTATCATAGAGGTCTCATACAATATTTGTCCTTTTGTCGCTGACTTTCACTCAACATAATGTCTTCCAGTTGAAACCAGGTCATGAGATGTTTCCTGAAGTCATCGTTGTTCTTTATCATTGCATAGTGCTCCATTGAGTATATATACCATAGTTTACGTATCCATTCTTCTGTTGTTGGGCATCTGGGCTGATTCCATCTTTTTGCTATCGTGGACTGTGCTGCAATAAACATTCTGGTGCATGTGTCCATTGCTGTGAAAGGCCTTGATTCTGTAGGATACATTCCAAGTAGTGGAATTACTGGGTCAAATGGTATATCAATATCCATTTTTTTAAGGAAGCACCAGATTGCTTTCCAAAGAGGCTGGACCATTTTGCAACCCCACCAACAGTGTAGGAAGGTTCCACTTTCTCCACAGCCTCTCCAGCATTTGTTGTTTTGTGTTTTCTGGATCATGGCCAACCTTGTTGGGGTGAGATGGTATCTCATTGTAGTTTTGATTTGAATTTCTTTAATAACTAAAGATCGTGAACATGTCCGGATGTGTTTTTTGGCTGCCTGGATCTCTTCTTTAGTGCAATGTCTATCCATCTCCTTTGCCCATCGCTTAATTGGATGATTTATCTTCTTCTTGTTGATATTTTGTAGTATCTTATAGATTATGGAAATCAGGCGTCAGTCTGACATAGAGTTTCCAAATCTTTTTTCCCATTGTGTAGGTGTTCTTTTAATTCTATTAATAAAGTCTTCACATGAGCAAAAGTGTTTAATTCTTAATAGATCTCATTTACCTATTTTCTCTTCTGATGATTGTGGTTTGTTTGACAGATTTGGAGTCTGTCCATATTGTGTATTAAAACTTCCATTGTTGTTCCTACCTTTACTTGGATGAGCTTTATTGTTTTAGGTTTGATATTTAGGTCTTTTATCCAGTTGGAGTTGGTTGTTGTATAAGGTGTAAGATACGGATCTTAATTCAGTTTCTCACAGATGGATATCCAATTTGCCAGCACCATTTCTTGAAGATACTGTTTTCACCCCAGTTTAATGTCTTAGGGCCTTTGTCGAATATCAGTTGTTCGTAGGCAGATGGTGTCATCTCTGGGGTCTCAGTTCTGTTCCACTGATCCATCTGTCTGTTCTTATACCAGTACCAGGCTGTTTTGACCACTGTGATAGTGTAATACGTTCTAAAGTCAGGTAATGAGAGCCCTCCCAGTGTGTTCTTCTTCTTTAGTAGTACCTTGCTTAACCAGGACTTCCCTTTCCAAACAAAATTGGTGATTTGTTTCTCCATCTCATTAAAAAAATGTTGCTGGAACTTGTATTGGGATTGCATTATATAAGTAGATTGCTTTGGGTAAAATAGACATTTTCACAATGTTAAGTCTTCCTATTCACGAGCAGGGTAGGTTTTTCCATTTATCTAAGTCTGTCTTAGTTTCTTGTAGTAAGGGCTTGTATTTCTCTTTGTAAAGGTCTGTTGTTTCTCTGGTTAGATTAATTCCTAGGTACTTTATCTTCTTAGGGGCTATCACAAATGGTATAGATTTGATAATTTCCTCCTTAACAGTCTCGTTGTTGGTATGAAGGAATCCTACTGATTTACTTATGTTTATCTTGTATCCTGAGACTTTGCTGAACTCTTCTGTCAGTTTGAGTAGTTTACTTATAGACTCCTTGGGATTCTCTGTATATACAATCATATCATCTGCAAACAGGGAGATTTTAACTTCCTCTTTGCCAATGAAGATGCCCTTTATTTCTTGGTCTTGTCTAATTGCTCTGGCTAAAACTTCTAGCACAATGTTGAATAGAAGAGGTGAGAGTGGGCATCCTTGTCTAGTTCCTGATCTCAAGGGAAAGTCTTTCAGTCTCTCTCCATTCAGGATGACGTGGGCAATTGGCTTAGTATAAATGGCCCTTATTGTGTTGAGGAATTTGCCATCTATGCCCATTTTGCTACGAGTTTTTAGCATGAATGGGTGTTGGACTTTATCAAATGCCTTTTCTGCATCAATGGACAAAATCAGGTGATCCTTGTCTTTTGTGTTATTTATGTGGTTAATCACATTAATTGTTTTCCTGATGTTGAACCAGCCTTGCATCCCTGGTATGAATCCCACTTGGTCATGATGGATTATTTTCTTGATATATTGTTGTATTCTATTGGCAAGAATTTCGTTGAAGATTTTTGCATCTAGATTCATGAGTGATATCGGTCTGTAGTTCTCTGTCTTTGTTGGATCTTTCCCTGGCTTAGGTATCAGGGTTATGCTGGCTTCATAGAATGAGTTTGGGAGTACTCCATCCCTTTCTATACTGTGAAATAGTCTCAATAGTATTGGGGTTAACTCTTCTCTAAATCCTTGGTAGAATTCTTCAGTGAAGCCATCTGGATCCGGACTTTTTTTGGTTGGCAGTGTTTTGATGACCTTTTCAATCTCTTCCTTTGTAATGGATTTATTAAGTTGTTCTGCTTCACGTTGTGATAATTTATGTAGGTGGTATGAGTCAAAGAATTGGTCCATTTCCCCTAGGTTTTCAAATTTGTTAGAGTACAGTCTTTCATAGTATTCTGTTATGATATTTTTTATTTCTGTTGCATCTATGGTGACAACCCCCCTCTCATGTTTAATTTGGGTTATCTGTTTCCTTTCCTGCTTTTCTTTGGTAAGTTTAGCCAGTGGTTTGTCAATTTTGTTGATTTTCTCAGAAAACAAGCTTTTGGTCTTTTCAATTTTTTCAATTTTCTTTTCTATTCTCTACTTCATTTAGCTCTGCTCTAATCCTTATGATCTCATTTCTTCTGGTGCCTGAGGGGTTCCTCTGTTGTTCTCTTTCTACTTGTTCAAGCTGCAGGGTTAGTTCCTTGATTTGGTTTCTTTCTTCCTTCCAGATGTGTGCATTTATGGAGATTAACAGACCTCTGAGCACTGCTTTGGCTGTATCCTATAGGTTCTGGTAGGAAGTGTTTTCGTTCTCATTGGAATCCATGAATTTCTTTAATTCATCTTTGATTTCCTCTATAACCCATGTTTTTTTGAGCAAGATGTTGTTCAGTTTCCAAGAGTTCCACTTTCTATCTATGTTTTTTCTGCTATTGATTTCAACTTTGATGGCTTTATGATCTGAGAAGATGCTTTGCAGTAATTCAATGGTAGGGATTTTGTTGAGCATTGCATTATGGCCTATCACATCGTCAATTCTGGAAAATGTTCCATGTGCACTGGAGAAAAAGGTGTAGTTGTCTGCTGATGGGTGTAAAGTTCTGTATATATCAATGAGGTTTAGTTGGTTAATTGTGACAATGAGGTCTTCTGTATCTTTACTGAGTTTTTTCCTAGATGATCTGTCTAGTATTGAGAGTGGAGTGTTGAAGTCTCCCACTATTATAGTGGAGTCATCTAACTCTCTTTTGAGCGTAGTCAGTGCTTCTTCGACGTATTTAGGTGCTCTGATATTAGGTGCATAAATATTTAATATAATTAAGTCTTGCTTCTGTACTGAACCTTTCAGCAATAAATAGTGTCCATCTTTGTCCACAATGGTGGATTTGACATTAAAATTGATTTTGTCTGAGGTTAGAATTGCCACCCCCGCTCTTCTTTGTTCATTGTTAGCTTGATATATTTTCTTCCAACTTTTAATTTTCAGTTTATTCCTATCTTTAGGTCTCAAGTGAGTTTCTTGTAGACAACATATGGATGGGTCATGTCTTTTGATCCAAGATGTCACTCAATGTCTCTTTACTGGAGCATTTAGCCCATTGACATTCAGTGTAATTATTGATAGGTATGTGTTCACTGCTGCCATTGTGATGTGTTTATTTTTATGTTAATGTTTTCTCTGTTGTTCTTATTAGTCTGTTCTGGGACGTCCTTTTTTGTGAGTTGATTTTTCACCTTATTCAGAGCTGGTTTTGTGGTTGTTGAGACTCCTGTGTTACATTTCTTGAAATGATATGATACATCTTTGTTGTGCTTTACAGCTGTCCCTATGATCCCCCTTAATAAACTATATATAAACCCAATTTTAATTACTACCAGTCTTGTCATCTTCCTCTCCATCTGGAAGGACTATACCAACTGTAGTACATCCCTCTTTGTATTATGATGACACCGTAGTTTTCATGATGATCACTGGATTGCTTCTTTTCTTATCAAAGCTGTGATTGGCTTTGGAGCCTTCCCTAACTGAGTAGTTTTGAGTAGTAAAGTCATTCTAAAATATAAAGTTAGTGGTTTTGTTCTTCTAAGCCAGAGCCAAGAACTTCTTTCAATATTTCTTGTAATTTTGGTTTGGTTTTTACAAAGTCTCTGAGTTTCTATTTATCTGGGAATGTCTTCATTTCATTTTTGTATTTGAAGGATAATTTTGAAGCTTATATAATTCTTGGTTGGAAGTTCTTCTCCTTCAAGGCTTGGAATGTGTCATGCCACTGTCTCCATGCCAGCATGGTTTCTGCTGAGAAATCTGAAGAGAGCCTACAGGGTTTCCCTCTGAATGTTAGCTTTGCTTTGAGTCTTGCTGCCTTTAAGAGTTGCTGCTTATGTTTCATTTTGTTGAGCTTGATTATAATATGTCTTGGAGTCTTTCTTTTGAGATGTATACTGGGTGGCATACGATATGCATATGAGATGTCTATATTCTCTTCCTTCACTATTTCTGGGAAGTTTTCTGTCAGCAGCTCAGCAAGGATACTCTCTGTGTTCTCAGATGTCTCACCCTGTTCAGGGACTCCAATTAATCGAAGGTTGTTCCTCTTAATAGAGTCCCACATGCTTCTTAATGTTTCTTCATTTTTCTTGTTTCTTTTTTCTGACTTCTGCTCATAGATGCTGGCCTCAGTAGCTCTGTCTTCCAAGTCAGAAATTCTTTTTTCTATTTGTTCCATTCTGTTTTCTTAGCTTTGCATTGAAGTTTCTATGTCTTTGATTTTGTTCTTGATCTGTTGGATTTCAGAGTACTGGTGTTCCATCAGATCGAACATCTTGCTTAATTTTTCATTTTGTTCTCCTGCATTTTGTCTAAGGTCTAGAAGGGCTCTGTATATAATCATTTTGTATTCACTTTCTGATGCTTTCATAAAAGTTTCTTCATCTGGAAAACTCCTTGGTTGTTTTGTTTGGGAGCCTTCTGAAGCCATAGCTGATTTCTTGTGTGCCACAAGTGTCTGTTGCTTTTTGGGACTCATGTGAGTATGTAGAGGTTGGAAGAGATACTGTGAGGATGGACTGCAGATGTTTCTGTAGGCTGTCTTAAAATGTAAAGCAAAAGATATCTGACCACTTCACAAGTCAGTTAGGTTTTCAGGTGTAGAGGTCCCTCTTCTCAACTGGCAAAGTAAGCACCTCTATATCCAACCTCAGATGATACAAACTAGTTCAGAATACAGCAATGCTACTGCCCTGTTGGCCTCCACTGACAGGGCCTAGCCTTAGATGACACTGCATAGAGTACTGCTTTCCTGATAAAAAAAAGCACTCTGCTGTGGGCAGGCTCTGGCTCCCAAGCTAAGAATTAGGTCCAGCTGCAGCCACTGTATCCAAGATGGTGCCCTCCACACAGGCAGCAGATAGAAGAGCTAAAGGTGCCAAGAGGTAGTGATTCCTCTGATTCTGTTGCAGGGCCCGCAGTGTAGGTGGCACTGGGTAAATTACTGCTTTTCTGTCGGAGAAGCACTGTCCTGTTTGCAGGCACTGGCTCCCAGGCTAAGAATGAGGTCCTGCTAGAATCTCCGTATCCAACATGCCTTCCTGCACACTGACTGTGAAACTCCATACAAACGCCGCTGAGGCAGATATAAAACGCCAGGCTCAAAGTGGCTACATTAACAGAGTCCCAAGCCTGGCTCTCAAAATGTGGGAATCTCACCTGCCTGTCCCCCCAGCAGCGTGTCTGAGTCTAGCCACTAGGCAAGACCCTGCTCCGCCTGCCGGCCAAGACAGAGGAAAGAAAAAGTCAAAATGGTGCGTTTACGTTCAGTCCGTGAGAGCCGGGGCTAGCCAGGAGCAGGAGTCAGCATAAGACATGAGGTTTTTCGCTCAGCAGTATGAAGTCCAAAGTAACAGCTCTGTGCCATGTTGTGGGGCTGATTAGGTGACCAGAAGGCTCCGTTTGATTATCAATTCAGGTCTTGGTTTCCAGAGGGATATAAGGAGACATGCGCTTAGTCCTCCATCTTGACTCTGCCCCTCATTGCCTTTTTATTCAGAACTAGATCACCAGGTCTTTCTTCCTAGTCTTTCTTAGTCTGGAAACTCTGCTGAAACCAGTGCACCATGTGAGACCCCATTAGTATTTGAAATACCTGTTCCATAATTTCCAGCATCACAGCAATATACAAGCCACCACAGTACAACAAATTGACAGATGAATGGTGAACAACATAGAGGTTAGGATTTACAGCACATGTTTTATTCAACCCATGGCAGGCAGTCACAGGAAAGTAATAGCATCCTCTTGGTCATCTTCAAAATGGTTAACACAGGCTCTGATCAGATAAGACTAAGGTAGAGATCATCTGGTATGGAGAAGCCATCTAAGGCTCCACTGCCCAGACCAATTAAAATGAAATCTCCAGGGGAGGTCCAGACTTCCATGTTTTTTAAAGCTCCCCATGTGAGTGGAATATGCAGCCATCGTGGAGACCTCTGTGCCCAGTTAACCAGATGACATCACCTCTCCCACCAGAGTGCATCAGCCTCTGTCCCCTTTAGAGAGCATCCTTGGGGACTGAAAGTGAAAACAGACTCCAAATAGCAATGGTAAATAACATTTCTCAATTGAGAAAGCGCTTTGTTTCTCTCTGAGGAGCAAGTAGGTGATACGATTCTCCCTATGTTAAGGAAGCTAAGGCTGAGAGTTTAAATGTTTCATTCGAGGTCACTGAGCCTCTTTTTTTTTTAATACTACCAAAGAGGTTTTATTGTATTTTGTAAAACAAAATTTATTATCTGTAAAATCAGGGGCCATGTCTTTCAGGGTCCCTCCAACACTCAGGAAGAGTATTAAGTCCTGTCTTTTTACTAGAATTTGAGTTCTGCACCCTGCATTTTTTCTGCTCCATCAGGGACCGTTTTGTTCCCTGTCATTGGTGGTAGTCACAAACCATCTAATTCTTCTGGTCTCAAGTGATGGAATCCTCTGATTTATGTGGCCCTTTCTATCTCTTGGGCTAATATTTTCCCTGTGTCTTTGGTGCCCACATTCTCCTTTGCTCCAGGTGGGTTGAGACCAACTGATGTGTGTTAGATGGTCATTCATGAGCTTTTAAGACCATAGATGCCACTCACCAAAGTGGAATGCAGAATATTTTCTTAATAAACTTCATTATGCCAATTGACCTAAATGTACCCTGAAACCATGGTCCCCATACCCCTAACCTTGATACTCTGCCCCCCAAAGTGTTTGGCTATATTCAGGGAGCTTCTTAGCTTTTGAGTTAGTCCAGTTGTGCTGATTTCTCCTTTATTATACATGGTCCTTCTCTTCACCTAAAATAATTCTTGTCTACAATCTATTTAGAGAATACCCTTCTTCCTCTATCCTCTCCTTCCCAAATCAAATAACTTTTTCTTCTTTCCTGAATTCTTATAATATTGGTCTCACACAATATTTCTTCTTTTGTAATTGAATAATTTCACTCAGCATAACACCTTCCAGATTCATTCATGTTGTGAGATTAGTGGATTCATTGTTTTTTATCATTGTGTAGTATTCCATTGTGTGTGTATACCATACTTTGTTTAGCCATTCATTTGTTAATGGGCACCTAGGTTGTTTCCATCTTTTTGCTGTTGTGAATGGTGCTGCAGTGAACATGGATGTGCGTATATTCATTTGTGTGGTAGCTCTTATTGCTCTACGATATATACCAAGAAGTGGGATTACTGAATCATAAGATATTTCTATTATTAGCTTTTTAAAGAAGCACCAATCAATTTCCAAACTGCTTATACCATTTTACATTCCTACAAGCAGTATGCAAATGTTACAGTCCCTCCATAGCCTCTCCAACATTTATCACTTTGTGTTTCTTGGATTAATGCTAGCCTTTTTGTGGCTAGATGGTATCTCATGGTAGTTTTGATTTGCATTTCTCTAATGGCTAATGATTCTCAGCATTTCTTCATGCATCTATTAGCCACCAGAATGTTTTATCTGATGAAGTGCCTGTTCATATCCTTTGCCCATTTTTTAACTGGGGTGTTGTCCTTTTGCTGTTGAGGTTTTGCAATATTCTGTAGATATTAGGTATTAGACCCTGATCAGATTTGTCATAGCCAAAATTTCTTTCTTAATCTGTAGGGTGTCTTTATATTCTTTTGGTGAAGTCCTTTGATGAGTGTGTTCGATTTTTAAGAGCTCCTAGTTACCATCTTTCTCTTCTGGTGTTTGTACAGTGTTAGTTATGATTTGTATTCTGTTTATGCCATAGATTAGGGCTCCTGATACTGTTCTTATTTTTTCATCCATGATTTTGATTGCTTTAGATTTTTTATTTAGGTCTCTGACATATTTTCAGTTAGTTTTTGTGCACAGTGTGAAGTATTGGGCTTGTTTCCTTTTCTGTGAAGATGGATGTCTAGTTATGCCAGCACCATTTGTAAAAAAGACTGGGCCTTTGTCAAATATCTGTTGCTCATAGGTGGATGAATTTACATCTGGATTCTCAATTCCATTCCGTTGCTTTATGTATCTGTTGTTGTACGAGTACCAGGATATTTTGACACAGTGATATAGTAAGTTCTAGTCAGATAATATAAGGTCTCTCTCTTTGTTCTTCTTCAGCTATGGTTTGCTCATCCAGGGCCTCTTTCTTTCCTATGAAGCTGCTGATTTGTTTCTCTATCTCATTAAAAAATGCTGCTGGATTTTGAATCAAAATTACATTGTATGTATAAGTTGCTTTGGGTATAATTGACATTTTCACAATGTTGACTTATCCGTGAGAAAGTATGTTTTTCCACTTATGTAGGTCTCTAGTTTCTTACAACAGTGTCTTCTAGTTTTCTTCCTATAGGCCTTTTACATTTCTGGTTATATATACATTCTTACATATTTTATGTTTTTATGAGCTATTGTAAATGCTATTGGCTTGGTGGTTTCCCTTTAGAAGTTCTCTTTCTTGGTATAGAGGAATCCAATTTATTTTTTTTATTTTTTTTGTATCCTGATACACTGCAGAAATTTTCTATTAATTACAATAGTTTTGTTGTGGATTCTTTGGGACTTTCTATGTATAAGATCAAATCATCTGCAAACAGAGATATTTTTACTTTTTCCTTGCCAATTTGGACGCCCTTTGCTTCTTTTACTAGTCTAATTGCTCTGGATAGGACCTGCAGCACCATGTTGAATAAGAGCGGGGACAAAGTACATCTTTTCTAATTCCCATTCTCAAGTGGAAAGCTTTCAGACTCTTTCCATTTAGGATGATGTTGGCTGTTGGTTTTGTATAATTTGCCTTTATTGCGTTGAGGAATTTCTCTTCTGGTCCTATTTTGCTGAGAGTTTTTATCATGAATGTTTCCCAGCATCTATCTGAGCTAACAGTTTTGTTTCAGCCTGTGAATGTGGTAGTCAGAGTGTGGAAGAGGAAATCAGAGCTATTCCAAGTGTGAAAAGGGTTCCATTTGCCATTGCTGGCCTTGAAGAGGAGAGTGTTATGGCACCACAAACTAGGAAGAGGCAGTAGTATGTAGATGCCGAGAACAGCCCCATCAATAGTCAGCACGAAAATGAGTGCCTTAGCTCCACACTCATGTGGAACTGAATTCTGCCAATAATCTGAATGAGTCAGGACATACACTCTTCCAGAGTCTCTACTCTGCAAATTCCCTAATTTTTGGCCTGAGAGACCCAGATAGCACCAGCTAAGTCATTCTGTGTCTAAACTTGTGACCTATAGGACTTCAAGTTAGTAAATTAGTGTTATTTTGAGTTGCCAAATTTGTGAGGAAATCTGCTGCAAAAAAGTCTTTAAAATGTTAAAAAGCAGGCATCACTTTGATGACTTAACTGCACTTGAACCAAGCCAGGGTCCTTTCTATCACTTCATATGTATTCAAAAGCTGCACAATGAAAAGGGAAAATTAAAGAATAATTGACACACTGGGATAGTGATGTGGGCAAAGAATTTTGCATATATTTGGGCTTCCAGAGGAATGAACCAGTCAGCCCTATAAGCAATAAGTCTCAAGGATGATGAGACTTCAACTCACTTATTTGGACACATCATTAGGAAAGACTAGTAGTTTAAAAAAATAAAAATAAAGGACATTTTGTTTGGTAAAGTAGGGGGTTGGTGAGAATGAGAGAAATACTCAGTGAGATGGGTTGATACAACAGCCACAACAATGAGCTCAAACATACGAATGATCATGAAGATAGCACGGGACTAGGCAGCATTTCAATCTGTTACATGTAAGGTCACCGTGAGTCAGAACTGACTCAATGGCAACTAACAACAAATTTGAATTAGTTTATTAAATCAGCAATAGGAAACTCATACAGTTAAGACACCATGTGAGTGTCCAACAGGGGGATTTATTGTACAGGATCAGGGAAGGCTACCTTGAACTTTTGCCCTAAAAGTGAAACAGGAGGTAGTGAAGAAAGCTCCAGCAGAGACTGAGCCAGGGGTGTTAACACAGAACTAATGGCACTGTGTTTAAAAGATGTCACTTTAAGAGCTAAGGTGTGCCTGACTCAAGCCATGGTGGTTCCAATAGCCTCATATGCATACAAAAGCTAAACAATGAATAAAGAAGATCAAAGAAGAACAGATGCCTTTGAATTATGGTATTGGTGAAAAATATTGAACACAACATGGACTGCCAGAAGAACAAACAAATCTGTCTTGAAAGAAGTAGAGCCAGAATGGTTCTTAGAAGCAAGGATGACAAGACTTCATCTCACATACTTTGGACCTGTTATCATAAGGGACCAGTCCCTGGAGAAGGACACCACGCTTGGTAGAGTCAGTGAAAAAGAGGAAGACATCAAGAAAGGACAGAAACAGTGGCTGCCAACAATGGGACTGTGCATAACAAGGATTGTGCAGATGGTGCATGACTGGGCAGCATTTCATTCTGTTGTACATCAGGCTGTTAGGAGTCAGAGTGGACTCGACCATACATAACAACAATGTCCAACAATGGCATCCCCAGATGAAGAGAAGCTTTCAGTTGTTCTGAAGAGCAGAGAACAGAAAAACTAAAGATTCAGAGCAAGATAGTCACCTCAACTCAATTCGCAGGCAGTTGTTTTTTACAAGCTCTGCAAATGCTTTTGCAGTCCAGCCATGCAGACAGAGGCAGGAGACGCATCTTCCTTGGTGTGTGTGTCTTAACTGTAGGAACTAGGAAACACCGTGAATGACAGCTCCTAAGCCGCCGAGCAGTAACATGGTGAAAGGCCGTTAGCCATGGGCAAACAGTACTTTACTGCAGGATTCTGCTTTCCTGGAGAATTTCCAGTAGAGGCTAAGGCATGATGCCAACTAAGAATCTCTCAACACCAACAAAGAACCCTCAAGAAAGCCATATTATTCCAGTTTCTTTCCAAATGAAATTTAAGCCAGCCCTAAAGCCTGTTCCAAAACATGTTATTCAGATTCCAATGACATTAAGCAAACTGGCAACTCTTAAAATACCTGGACTAGCTGACTAGAGTTGTATGCATTTTATGTACCGCTAATCATGCATAATCCACGTAAAACCTAAACTGGCTCTGGAAAGGCTTTGCCAAGAAACCTGGTTCATGGGCCAGAATGCAGCCCATTGGCCACAGTCAGTGAGGATGGCCAACTCATATGAAAACAGAAGGAAATGCCTCTACTAGCTCATGTCTGTGAAATTGATGTGGAGCAATCAAAGAGTCCAGCACGGGAAGACCAAGAACAAAGTATCTTATCAACTGAAAAGCACATTATTCCTTATACACCAAAGTTCATTGAAACAATACAATAGTCAAATGGTGAAGACAATCCTATCATCAATCAACAGATAAACTGATAAACAAAAGGTCTATCCATAACAATAAAATATTATCCATCCATAAAGAGAAATAAAGTTCTGATACATGCTACCACACATACCAACCTTGATAACATCATGCTAAGTGAAAGTTAGTCAGATATAAAAGGACAAATACTGTATGACCCCACATATATAGCATATTTAGAGTAGGCAATTGTATAGGGGACAGTGATGGTTCAGTGGTAGAATTCTCATCTTCCACATAGGAGACCCGAGGGTGATTCCTGGCTAGTACACCTCACGTAGCGCCGTCAGTAGAAGCATAAGGATTGCTATGATTCTGAGCAGCTTTCAGTGGAGCTTTCAGGCTGAGGCAGACCAGGAAGTAAGGCCTGGAGATCTACTTCTAAAGATTAGCCAGTGAAAACCCTATGGATCACAAAGGTCTGTGGTACCAAGTCACCAGGTGCTGTTTCTCTACAGCAGTTAACAAAAACATAGAGATAAAAGTTTATTAGTGGTTTTCAAGGACTAGGTTAAGGGGGAAGGAGCAGTTATTGCTTAAACAGTATAGAGTTTTTGTTTATGGTGATAAAACTTTTGGAAATGAATAGTGATGGTGGTTAAGCAACATGAATATAATTAATGTCATCGAACTGTACACTTAAAAATGACTAACATGGAAAACCTTTTGTTACATGTGTTTTACTACAGAAAATTTTTTTTTAAGAGTGATTTATCTGAGGGAGCAAATAAACAACTTGAAGCAAGAATACAAATTGTGAGGATGTTAGCATTTTGTTGCAACTTTGGAGGGAAGACCAACCCTCTCAATGTACCTGAAACTTATACAACGAAATCTAGAAAATATTTAAACATTTTTAGCTGTGAAATATGTTTGAATGAGCTCTTTTTCTAAAACTAATCTAAACTAATCTTCATTAATTTTGCTAGCCACATATGACTAGCCTTTCTCAATGAAGGTTAAAACTCATGTACCATCAACACTATTCCATCCCCAAAACCAAGTTTAAGCTGCTGTTTCTTGTTACTGCGACAAGAACTTTTCCAACACCATTCACCTGTTGTTATACTCCATTTCCCCTCCTCCATGAATGCCACAAATACAGTTGGAGTTTGGCTGCAAACACAACACATGAGGCACACAGGTCTCCCTGTGGGCCCTTTGACCCAGTGACTCTCTCTCTGTCCTGATTCCCAGTGGTCAGCTCCTTCTGCTCTACTGGAGTTCAGCAACCATTCTATCTTCCTCCCAGGTGCCTTCCTACTGCCAGTGCTGGGGAAACTGGAAACCACAGCTCTTTGCAGCTAGGATGCCAGGAGGAATGCAGGTTCTACCCATGAAATTGATTTGCAGGAGACTCAGAGGGTGCAAGTGTACATTAGCTGTCTTGTTGCTGGGAGGCACAATCATGAAGGTGTCACAGGTCCCATAGAAGCTTCTAACTGTACTCTGTGAACACCAAGAGGCAGTTGCTAGGGAACAGATGGTGACCCGGCCTCCCAAGGTCCACCGTCTAGCTTTGTGGGTGTCGAGAGGCACATCTGACAGCAACCATGGGCACTTTCAGATCCAGATACAGCCTGTGAGGTGACCTCAGGTCAGCGGTCCCACACTTTCCAGACTGAGACTATGGGCAGAGCTCCCAGCAGGCCTTTCAATGTTGTTTTGGGAGTCGTTCCAAGAGACCTAACCCTTACAAGATTTTGAAAGCATCCTTTTGCCTGTGTTAAGTCCTCTTGTGTCTAAAATTGCCAGAATGGGTGCAACTGAACACTGACGGCATTTCATTTAGGCAACAATATTACTTAGCTCCAAGACCATCCCTGACAGATCAGAGGTACAATTCCCGCACTAGTGGCTCCTGTTAAGTTTTGTTTCTGGTGTGCTCCTCAGTAACTGCGTTATTTCCTGTGGTTGCCATAACAAAGTACCACACGACTGGTTGGCTTCAAACAACAGAAAAGTGTTTTCTCACAGTTTGGGAAGCTAGAAGTCCAAAATCAAGATGCAAGTGAGGTCGGTTCTTCGCAGGATCCCTGAGGAGAATCTGCTTTGTGCCTTTCTCCCAGGTCCTGATGTTGCCAGCAATCCTTGGCATTCCTTGGCATGTAGACCCATCCCTCCAATCTCTGCTTCTAGCTTCACGTGGTGTTCTTCCCGTGTTCTGTCTTTGCTGTCTCCTCTGTTTATAAGAATACCAGTCACAGTGGGTTATTGCCTCCTCTACTCTAGTATGCCCTCACGTTAACCTAATGACACTGGCAAATACATTATTTCCAAACAAGGTCACAGGCACCGAAGATCAGAATTTCAACGTATCTTTTGGGGAGACACAATTTAGCCCATAACAGTGTTAAAGTGGATGATATCTAGTTGTTTGTATGTTTATTTTCTGAACTGTGACCTCTGTGAGGGCAATGATCTTGTCTGCCTTATTCCCACTCATCCCTGCCCCCTACACATGCCCTTCCCTGAACTTAGAAATAGGGCTTGGCCCACAGTAGACAAATGTTGGGTATTTATGGAAGGAGAGAGAAAGAGAAAGATGTTCTAGATTTAACCTTTTCCTTAAGAAACTTCCAAAGACCTTTTAACAACACTTGAAATATTTGAAAATTTGAGGTACACAGATTATATTCTTAAATGAATTACATTTAAGAAAATGCTGTGGATGCTTTCTTTGCTCTCGAGTATTCTGTTTTCTGTCTCAAATAAGAAACTTATAGCTTCAACACAGTAAGATAGCTCACTTCTGTCGGGAAAAAAAATGGCTATAGGAAGAACAGTGCTGCTCTAAAGAATAATCTGTGTGATAAGGGTAAAACCAAACTTCTCCTTCTGTTCTTGAAACCCTGACTGTGGTCATTTGCTGGAACAATTACATACACACTTCTTTCTGTCTCACCCCTCATGGTAGCCCTATTCATGTGACAAACTGAGGGCCTTGGCTTGAAATAATATGTTTTTATTAAAAATATAATTTTGGCTTTCTAAAGGATATTCTTAGCCACTCTAAGGTACCTCTTTTTGTAAATAAAGTTTTATTGGAACATAACCAAGCCTGTTGTCTACATGATGTCTATGGTTGCCTTCCAGAGTTGAGTAGCTGGTGCAAAACTGTAGCCAGCAAAGTCTAAAATATTTATTGTCTGATTCTTTAAGGAAACATTTGTCCAATGCCTGCTTTAAACAAAGTCCCAGGGGGCAAATGGCAAAATGGTCTCTTGGCCTACCTACAGAATCTGTAGGGGGTTATGGATATTAGTTGTCATGAAGTCAATTTCAACTCACAGTATTAAAGAGTGGAATGGATCCATGTGGTTTTCTTGGCCACAGTAGTAACAGAAACAAATCACCAGGTGGTTAGCAGTACTGGTGAGTGGGTTTGAACCTCCAGTCTTTAAGTTAGCTGTTATTGCTGATGCCTTCAAGTTGGTTCCAAATCATAGTAACCCTACACATCACAGAACAAAACATTGCCTGGTCCTACGCCATCCTCATAATCCTTGTTTGCTTGAGCCCTTTTTTGTAACCACTATGTCATTCTATCTTGTTAAGGGTTTTCCTCTTTTTCACCAGCCCTCTATTTTACCACGTATGATGTGCTTCTCCGGGGACTGGTCCTTCCTGATAACATATCTGAAGTATGTAAGATGCAATGTCTCCTTCCTTGCTTCTAAGGAGCATTCTGGTTTTACTTCTTCAGAGACAGATTTGTTTGCTCTTTTGGCATTCCATTGTATATTCAATATTCTCCAACATCATGATTCCAGTTCTTATTCAATGTTCTTTATTCATTGTCTAGCTTTCACATGCATAGAAGGCAACTGAAAACAAGGCTTGGGTTAGGCATACCTTAGTCTTCTTTGCTCTTCAATGCTTTAAAAAGAGATCTTTTGCAGCAGGTTTGCCCAGTGCAACGCATCTTTTGATTTCTTGACTACTACTTCCATGAGTGTTGATTGCAGATTCAAGTAAAAATGAAATCCTTGACAACTTAAATATTATCTCCATTTATCCTAACATTTCTTGAGGATTTTTATTTTCTTCATGTTGTGGTGTAATCCACACTGAAGGCTGTGGTCTTTTACCTTCTTAAGTAAAGTGCTTCAAGTCCTGTTCACCTTCAGCAAGCAAGATTGCATCATCTGAGTATCACAGGTTGCTAATGAGTCTTCCTCCAATCCTGATGTCATGTTCTTCTTCATATTGTCCAGGTTCTTGGATTATTTGGTCACCATACAGATTGAGTATATACAGTAAAAGGGTACAGCCCTGATGCACACCTTTCCTGACATTAAACCATGCAGGATCCTCTTGATCTGTTTGAATGACTGCCTCCTTTAGTCTGTGTGCAGAATTCCCATTCTTCTCAATGTTAGCTGTAATTTGTTATGATTCACATAGTCCAATGTCTTTGCATAGTCAATTAAAACACAAGTAAACATCTTTCTGGTATTCTCTACTTTCACCAGGATCCATCTGACATCAGCAATGATATCCCTTATTTCACAGTCTCTTCTAAATTTGGCTTTAATTTTTGTCAGTTTCCCTGTTGATACAGTCTTTTCAATGATCCTCAGCAAAATTTTGCTTGCATTTGATGTTAACGATACTATTCAAAAATTTACACACTCAAGTAGTTCACCTTTCTTGGGAATAGACATAGAGATCTCTTCTAGTCTGTTGGCCAGGCAGCTATTTTTAGGATATCATCCTGCTGACCTCTGGCTGGAGGAAGGGGAGTGGGTGGAGAGGAGGGGAAAGGAGGCTGTTGGGAGGATGAGACATGTATGGAGCAGAGAGGAATAGTGTGCAGTCACCGGACAGGGAGAGCAGTGGAAGCTGCATATAGGTGGGCATGTAAATTTATACGAGAATGTACATTTTTACTCAGTCATAATAAAAAAAGAAAATTTCTCAGCATGGACAAGTGAGAACATCCAGTGCTGCATTCATTTACTAAAATATCTCAAATGGTTGTAGCCTTGTTTTTTGCCAGTGCTTGGGTACAGCTTCTGTTTCTTCCTTTGGTATACAATTGGTTTCTTATACACTACTTCCTGAAACAGTTCTTTTTGGTAGCGTCTGTGTATTCCTTTCATCTTCTTTTAATGCTTCATGAGCTGTTTATGTTTTCCCCATAGACTCTTTCAATATTGCAATTTGAAGCTTGAATTTTTTTCTTCAGTTCTTTCAGTTTGAGAAATATTCAGTGTGTTCTTCCCTTTTGGTTTTCTACTCTAAGTTTTTGCACATGTAATGCTTCACTTTGTCTTGTAAAGGCACCCTTCTAAATCTTCTACTCAGCTCTTACTTCACTGTTTCTTCTATTAGCTTTAGCTATTCTACATTCAAGGGCAATTTCAGAGTCTCTTATGAGATCCATTTTAGTCTTCCTTGTCTTTTCAATGACCTCTTGCTTTCTTCATGTCTGATGTCTTTGGTGTCATTACACAACTCATCTGGTCCATTTGTCATCAGTGTTCAGAGTGTCAAATCTATTCTTAAGATAGTCTCTAGATTCAGGTGGAACGTACTCAAGGACCTACTCTTATATGAGCAACTGGTAGTCTGCTCCACAGTCAGCACCTAGCCTTGTCCTGACTGATGATATTGAGCTTTCCTGTTGTCTCTTCCCATAAATGTAGTCGATTTGATTCCTATATATTCCATCTGGCAAGGTCCACATGTATAGTCACAGTTTTTGTTGATGAAAAATGATATTTGCAATGAAAAAGTCATTGGTCTTGCAAAATTCTGTCATGCAATCTCTGGCATCACCTCCATTGCCAAAGCCGTATTTTCATCTCCCAATCCTTCTCCTTTGTTTCCAACTTTCACTTTCCAATCACCAGCAATTATCAGTGCCTCTTGATGTTATGTTTGATCAATCTGAGACTGCAGAAATTGGTTAAAATCTTAGATTTCTTCATTTTTGGCCTTTGTGATTGATGCATTAATTTGAATAATAGTCATATTAACTGGTCTGCCTTGCAGGCATATAGATATTGTCCTATCACTGACAGCATTGTACTCGAAGATAGATCTAGAAATGTTCTTTTTGACAATGAATGCAATACCATTCCTCTTTAAAATGTCATTCACAGCGTAGTAGACCATGTGATTGTCTGATTCAAAATGGCCAATACTCATCCATTCAGCTCACTAACACCCAGGATATTGATAGAGATATTCCATTTCATATATGGTAATATCCAGTTTTTCTTGATCATACTTCATGCATTGTATATTCTGATTATTAATGAATCCACCTGTTTCTTCTCATTTTGAGTCATGTCACCTCATTAAGGTCAACTCTACTTTGAGGAGGTAGCTCTTTCCCAGTCATATTTTAAGTACCTTCCAAACTGAGGGTCTTGTCTTCCAGCACTGTATCAGACAATGTTCTGCTGCTATCTATTCATAAAGTTTTCATTGGCTAATTCTCTTCAGAAGTAGATATATAGATCATTCTTCTTCCTAGTCTGTCTTAATCTAGAAGCTCAGCTGAAACCTGTCCCCTGTGAATGACCCTGCTGTTATCCAAATACTGGTGACATAGCTTCCAACATCATAGCAACATGCAAGCCCCTACAGTATGAAAAACTGACAGATGTGTGGGGCTAGCAGTCAAATGTAAATCAGTTGCACTACCTAAAACCTTCATCTGTGGGGTGGGTGGAAGTTAATTGTGCTCACAGGTATTCCGTTTTTATTTCCTTTCCAGGACTGATGGGAGATCATACATCCCAGCTCCATGTGATTAGCTCCATCCAGTGAAAAGCAACCAGAAGCAGTACAAGAAGTTGCCAAGTCCAAATTCAATACCTTTGTGCTATTAGTCTGTTTCTTCCCATGCAATGGCAACCAGCAACATTCTAGAAAGTGGAGCTGTGGGCCTGAATGGTAACAGCATAATAGAGCCTCTACCCAGATCTCCACCACTTCTGGCCAAAAGCAGGCTTGCACTAAGCAAGAAATAAATTTTGGTGTATTATGCCACTGAGATTTGGGGATTGCTTGTTACAACATCATATGTCTAATATAGCCTAATATAGTGGTCTTTTTTGGAAAGCTTAAAGGGTATACTTAACTAAGAAGTTTTGAGACTTGAGGTCAGCAGGATGATATCCTTTACCTATAGAAAAAAGGAGGTCTTGCTGCTAAGGAAAAGTGAAGAGTTTGCTGCTAACGAAAAGTCAGTAGTTTGATCCCATCAGGTCCTTCTTAGAAACTCTATGGGCAGTCCTGCTCTATCCTACTGGGTCCCTGTAAGTCAGAATCAACTTGAGCCGTAATAGGAAAAAAAAACACAACTAAAATCAACACTTCTTTTCTATAGCAAAGATGGAAAAGTACCTCTAAGAATATTAAAGATTCCCCAGATGTTACACTTTGCTGCAGGCCACTGGGCTGATAAGAACACATGTGTGCATACTTATTGTACTACAAGGAGCCCTGTTGGTACAAGAGATCACTAACTGAAAGCATGGCAATCTGCTTCCATAAAGGTTAAAAAAAACAGAAAGAAAACACCGCAGTCAGGTTGATTTTGACTCATAGTGACCCTATAAGACAGAGTAGAACTGTCCCATTGAGTTTCCAAGGAGTGCCTGGTGCATTTGAACTGCTGACCTTTTTGGCAGACATAGCACTTAACCACTAAACCACCAAGGTTAACCTCCAAGGAAACCATGTGGAAGAGTTTGACTGTTATATCAGATCGCTGTGAGTCAGAACCAACCAGGCAGTACATAACAATACCTAATAATGATATTAACATCAACAACAACTTTGAGAACATTTAAAATATGCCAGACACTGTGGCAAATGCTTTCCAAGGATTATTTAATGTGAGCAATCCCCTATGAGGTAGGTATTGCTCTGATTTACATTTTATGGATTAGGAACTTGAAAGCTAAAAGAGGGTAACTGGTCTGTTCAACAGCACACAGCTATCAAGTGATAGATTGCTTTGTGGAGGACAGAGAAAAGTCAGAAAATACAGGATTTAGGGGGCATTGCTTCACAATGTATCTTTGCAGGGGAAGTAGCTGAGAGGCACAAGGGTGGGTGTCTGGGTGGATGGGCCTTTCCATGGGCTTCGGAAGAGAAATGGCCATCTCCAAATGTCCAGTCAAAGAAAGGCTTGTTGTTGCTGTCGTTGTTGTTGTTAACTGCCATCAAGTCATCTTCCAAGTCGTGGCTGCCCAGTGCACAACAGAATAGAACACTGCACAGTCCTACACTGGCCCCCATACAACCAGTTCTCATTGGACCGTTGTGATCCATAGGTTTTCACTGACAGATTTTTGGAAGTAGATCACCGTGCTTTTCTTCCTAGCCCAACTTAGTCTGGAAGTTTCAACGAAACCTGTTCAGTATCAGCAATGTGGGGTCTGAAGGCTTAACTCCTACCTTCATTTAACTTAATTTCCATCAAAGTCAGCCTTTGAAATAATGAAAACAATATTTCATTTATATTTTATTTTCCTAGCCTTTTGAAAATGTGGCTAAAAGCATGCTGGTAACTTCATTAATCTGAAGCGGGACATCTGAGTGAGAACTTGCCAAGTGATATGTAAACAGGACCTCCTCTTCCCATCAGATGTTATCCCCAATCCTCTCTCTCCTTTAGGGACATTCCAGAGCCTGCATTTATATAAACCTACATGCCTAAGAGGACACCCAGTAATTGAACCCAGGCATTGGAGGTGGGGGTAGGGGGCCAGCCCCCTAGTAATGAGGAACCCAGCACTTTTCCTACAGAGAAGCATACTGCAGTTTTCTTGGGTAGGATTCACCTCTGGGATCTGATTTCACAACTGCCTTTCATGTGGCACACATTTATCTTTCAGTTTTTGGTGACTGGTTTGTTTTTGCAATTTGGGGAGGAAGCTGATGACATTTCCCTGATCAGAACTTGTATACAAAATCACCACCCTGGGAGAACAGATGAAGACACTTACGATACCTTTCCTTCTGAGTCAAATGACAGTGTTTCGCCTGACTTCAGATGAAAACCAAGAAGCAAGAGTTATGGTTACTTATTGTACCTTAAAGCTTTGTAGCTTGGATCTGGCCAGTTTGGAGGCTATTCCTAGCACTCTGGTCTGTGTTTTGTGATTTTCAAATTGTCTGCCTGAGTATTGGACTGATCACAACAATGTCCCTAGGCCTCATGATGGCCCAGCGAATTGATGCCACTGGAAACTGAGGCCAGGTACACAGCAGAGAACATTTTAGAGGCACTGAGGTTTCTTCAAGACCTGTGGGCCCTGAAAAGACCCAGAGCTACCTCTTTCTTGCCAGCTTGCATTTGGCCATGTCTGAAGATGTTTTGGAAGAATCTTGGTAGTACGGTGGTTATGTGGTTAAGGGCTGTTTGAACCTATCAGCCACTCCACAGGAGAAAGGTGTGGCAGCCTAGCCTGAAAACCCTATGGAACAGTTCTACTCTGTACTACAGGGTCACTGTGTTTTATAATAAGGACAGCAGATTTACATTTGGAGAAATTTTGGGCTATCACAAATTAGGGGGCACAGAGAGAGACTAGGGATGCCGCTAAATATGCACAATGTATGGGACAACGACCCCCCACCCCATGAGTCGGATCCGACTCGACGGCACTTGGCTTAACCAAGAATTATCTGGCCCAAAACATTAATAGTGCCAAGGCTGAGAGCCCCTTTTAAAGTTTAGTATATTTAATAAGAAATCAGAGCTATGGTTGATTCTGTAATTTGAACCTGCTACGACAGTCAACCTCCCGTTTCCACACCCACTGTAATTACACAGGCAAAATGAACGAGCAGTTAAGTCTCCCCATAAAACTAGTCCTTTAAATGTTGTGGTTTATCAGCCTTGGACTGGAGGATGGGTTGTAGAGGAGAAGTCTGGCTTCACAGAAGCCAAGTGGGGCTACCTCCCCAAAGGAGATGCCAGGGGAGAGCACAGGGCGAGTGCACTTGGGCCCAGCCCTCTAGTTTCCACTTCTTCTGCAGAGAAGACAGTCTCCAAGATTACAGCAAATTGCTTTCCCAAGCATAAAGTAACTTTAGGGAGAAAACAAGTAAGGCTGAGTTGGCGATTTAAACATTCCCAACACAGTAAACCCGGCATTATCTTATTTCGGCAAAACCCGGTGACGTGAGCTAGAGCCACAGTTACTCACTCTTTTGGCTGAAGAGCAGACTGAGGTTTAGAGAGGTCCAGTCACCTATATGAGGACGTACAGTCAATAAACAACAAGCCACAGACTGAGACCTACTTTCTGGGCCAATAACAGCACATGTACCTACTTTGAAATTGTTGTTGCTGTTGTTTGCAGTCATTGAGTTGTCTCTGACGCACAATGACCCTATATTCAACAGAATGAAACATTGCCAGGTCTTGTACCATCCTCACGATCACTACTGTGCTTGAGTCCCTTGTGGTATGGCCACTGTGTATTTTCGGTGCCTTCCAACCTAGGGGGCTCATTTTCCAGCACTATACCGGGTAGTATTCTGATGCAATGCATAGAGTTTTCACTGGATAATTTTCTCCGACTCGACAGCACTTGGCTTGGCAGTCTATCTCAGTTTCCAAATCTAAGGGGGGGAGAAAGATAGCTCCTACTCATCTGTTCTGGACCCCTGCCATCTCCCAGAGGCAAAATCAAGTTCTTGTATTGACTTGAATACTAGGCATTTTCACAGAGCAGGCTTTGTTTCAAGTCAGCCTTGACCAGATGACCTTGATTCGTAGACGAGGATGGCAAGGCAAAGCCTTTGAATAGTCTTTACTAAACAGGATATGTGTCCAGACCTGGAGGTTCACAGTTAACACCAGTGATGGATGAGGTCATCAAGGAGTCCGCTTTGTCTGAACAAAAAAGGTCACATCAATTTCAGAATCATTTTTTCTTCTCAATCATGTACAGTGAGGTCCTTTTATGTCTCTCTCAGATCATTGTATAAATAAATAATAGATTAGAGCTTCGATCCTGCATTTTTGTGGCATTTATTCTCTCCCAGTTTCTAATCCATTGGTCTCAACAGTTTCACTACAATGTCTTCCTGGTTTTTACAAAGCAGAATTAGGATCAGTTCAAGTTTATTTTCAAGTGGAAATGTAGAAGCAGTGGTAAACATAAGGATTCCAGTTTACTCAAGGGATGTTGTTGTTTAGCATGTAAATAGGCTAACTGCTTCTACGCCTATTCTTTGAGTGCTTGTATATGGAGATTACCTATGATCTCCACCCTGATCCCCTATCAGGATATCCACACATCAGCCACAGCTCAGAGTGCTCTGACTTTAACACCCTTACAGAGACCCTACCATGTGCCGGGGCCTGGGCTGAAGAAGCACGAAGCTGGTGAAATGAACAGAGGTCAGGTGCAGTTCACCTGGTAGAGACCTCAGCAAGCATTTACCTTACAAAAGTGAATTTGGCCAAAAGGTCAAGTATATCTGCACGGATTTAAATCTCAGCTTTTCCACTAAGAAAAGTGAGCTCTTGGGCATGGTATTTAGCTGAAAGGTACCTCATTTTCCACTTCTGTCCAAAGGAAAAATACCAAGTGTTTTAGTCAGCTAGGGCTGCTCTAACAGAAATACCACAGAGTGGATGGCTTTAACAAAGAAAGATTTATTCTTACACAGTCCGGTAGGTTGCAAGTCCATATTCAGGGTGTCCGCTCCAGGGAAAGACTTTCCCCTTGACGGCTCTGGAGGAAAGTCCGGTATTGCATCAGTCATTGTCCAGGGAGTGTCCTAACGCAAGAACCTCTGGTCTGAACGACGACGCGCTCTGCTCCCGGTGCTGCTTGCTTGATGGTAGCGAGGTTCTCAAATTGTCCTTGGTTCTTTTTCCTTTTATTCCTTGCAAGCTAAAAGCATTAAGGGTGGGGCAAGCCAGGGAAACTTCCAGGGAAACTTCCTCCATAGCAGGAATTCACAGCCCCACCCTAATCCTTTAACATACAGGTTAGCAAAACCACACAATGGAGGACATTTCCAAGATACTGGGAACCATATCCCAGCCACATGGCTGCACACATTTTTGGGGGGACACAATTCAAACCATGACACCAAGCCTGCTCCTAGGGTAATCATGAGGGTTAAGTGGGTCAATGTACATAAAAGACACAGAGCAGCACTGATACAGGAGAAGTAGCTATTACTGTTTAGGTTCACCATAACCCTGCAAGAGGACATTTGTAGCCATTTCTCACAGTGGGGGAAGCTGAGGCCTGGAAAACATATGTGACTTGCTGAAGGTCACACAGTTGGGAAATGGCAGATTCATATAACCCTAAAGCCAGACTTGCATCCCCAAGATTTCAACCAGCCCATATCAGCACCAGGGAGACTGACTGGAGGCGATGGATACCATGTGTTCAGTGCTTTGCTTTTCATGCTTTAGACCCATCATAACAGTGTTTTTATGGCAACTCTAACTTACCTGAATGTAGATCTGACAGTCGCATCTAGTGGACATGACAACATTGCCAAATGGCCAAATTGATTTTTTGGCTGATAGTAAAAGCCTGAAGCATAAGACTCCAGAACATCACTGTATACCAAGTGGTAGGCATGCAACAAAATGCATAACACAGTTGGTGGACTTGTGTGAAAGGCCTCTGCTTCAAAACCTAGGACTCCATAACTGTTTAATTCTCCACTGTTATCTCACAATAGAAGGTGAAGTCAGAGCCCGTGAGGAGAAAACCCAAATGTGGCTGCTGATCAATTTGTCGTGTGTCTGATTTTGTCACTGAACCTAAATTCCACCATCATTGCCAAGCTGCTAATTGGTCAAATATGGTCAGGGGCAACAAGCTCTGATATCAGAAGATAGGGAAAGAGGTCACTAAGGCAAAACCAATATCCCTTCCTCCAGTGGTAGACAACTGGCTTCACTGTAGCAGCCATACCCAACTGCCCTCCCCTCCAGCTGGATCCTTTTGCCCCATGCCCCAACAGCACTCTTTCTGCACCCCATATGCCACCAATCTCTGTCTTCGAATACCGTCTTTGTTGGTGGCCTGTTCTTATCTTAGCTGCTGAGGGAGTAAGCGACCTGAGTAAGCGTATCCTGGTGATAAACGCTGAGTGATGGAAGGAAGGAAGGATGAACTGTTCTGGCATCTGTCTGCTAAAACAGTAAAAGGTCATTGCTTTAGTTAGGCTTCCGTCACCAGCCTCCTTTCCTTCCTTCAACACAAGCAAGCTGACTTCCTCTGAGTCCTGACCTCACACAAAGAAAGTGCAGCAGGCCTTTTGGTGGTGGTGTTAACTCGGACATTGTGCTGCAGGGAGAAGAATCCAGAAAGGAACCAGAGGGTTAGGGGAATCCAGACCTGGCCAATCTCAGGCAGTGTGTGAAACAGGGTGGCATCTTCCTCGGAACAGCAAGATCAACCTCACCAGAGGGGTGGGCTGCAGAATCACTTCTGTTCTCACATAGCTGCTTCCACGCCCCTCTGCAGCACTCCAGCCTCAGCTTATGACCTGCCTCTAGGCTCCCATTCTGCCTATTCCAAGATTTAGCCTCACCTTCTGATACCTGCCCATGCACCACCTCCATTAAAGCCTTGGTTGATGCTGGGAACCCATATAGATTGTCCTTTTCCTTTTCCTCCCTACCTTTCTGACATCTTCTGTTGACTTTGTTAATCAAGGTGTTCCTGACCTAAGCCATGGTCTTTTCAATCACCACTTATGCAATAGTTGGACAATGAAAAAGGAAGACAGAAAAAGAATTGACGGATTCAAATTGCAGTATTAGCAGAGAATATTGAATAAGCTGTGGTCTCCCAGGACAATGAAGACATCAATCTTAGAAGAAATACAACCACCACATTCCTTAGAAGCAAATGGCAAGATTTCTGCTCACTGAATTTGTGCAAAGGAAAGACTAGTTGCTAGAAAAACACATCATGTTTGGTGAAGAGTCAGCAAAAATGAGGGAAACTCTCCAGAAGGATCTACACAGCGGCTGCAACAATGGATTTAAACACACCAACAATCACAAAGATGGAGTAGAACTGAAGAACATTTTATCGTTATGCATAAGGTTGCCATGAGCTGGAACTGACTTCGCAGCAACTGAAAACAACAACAAAGGCTATTTCCACTAACAAAGTCTTCCCTGACACATCGGCTGGAATATCTAAGGCCTTAGCTTCTCGTATCACTTGGTACATAGGGTCCTTCACTCACTGACATTATTCATTGAACACTGTCTCCCCTACTGGGTTCAAGACATCTCAAGCACAAAATGTGGGTTTGGTCATCTTTCTTTCCCTGAGAAGGGTACTTAGCAGATGGTGATCCTATAGATAACCTATATTGTATGAATTTCTAGAAAGGCATTGTCTTTGACATTTCCAGAATATATTTTAAGGAAGTGACTGTCTTTGTTTGAGACTGTCTCCAGCCTGGGGTGGAAATCAAGAACCTGAGGAGGTCAGCCAGTGTAAAAGAGCTAAGTAACTAAATTGAAGCCCTGGGAAGCATGTTTTGATCTGGGAAAGAGAAAAGGGCAAAGAAGAAAGGCAGAAGGCGGAAGACAGGCAAATCTCACAGAGGAAGGCCAGAGCTGAGAGCTGGAGAAAGGGCCCATCAAGGATTTTCTAAGCACGAACATGTTTCTTCCCCAAATCATTGGTGTCACTGCAGTACGGATGCTCCATCTCCCAGAGCCATTGTCCAAATCTGCACAAGCACAATGCTTTGTGTAAGTGGATTTCTGATGGAATGTCTGAAACTCCATGTGTGTTTTGGCATAGTGAAAAATGAGGATTGAAGATGGAGATGATAAAAATGTTCCCTAAATAGAACCAAAGCAGCTGAAGCACGAATTCAGAGAACTGGACTTTCCGGGACCTGTAGAGTGGGTTAGACTCAGCCTAGGGCTGAAGGAGCCAAGTTACTGTACGGTTGGTGTTTGTGGTACAGACAAATGAATAAATAGGTGCAACACTGTAGAAGTTATCATTCAGAGAAAGCCTAGGGGTATAAGGTATGGGTTCTATTAGTGATGTAAGGATCAGACCTCCCTCTCTCTCATTTCTGTTTTTTCTGTCCTGGAACCAAGGTTCTGAGAGGCGTGTACCCTCAGTTCCCATCTATAAATTGTCTAGCCAAAGTTCCTCCAGTAATCCCATTAGCCAACGCAAGGGAGAAACCTAAAAAATCCATGCACCCACCCACCCCCACCCACCCCACCTCACCCCCCCACCAAATACATCATACAACATCACTGTAACTGCCAGGAGACATCCCAAGGGATTTCATGGAAACTCTGCAAATGCAAAACAAATCTGAACAAAGCTCTTCTGCTAAAGGCCAAGATGCTGAAGTAAGTTGTAATGAAACAGCAGTCATTTTCCTTGGAAAAACAAAGAGTCAGATGACATACAGCTTTTAAAGGAAAGTTACTGAACTCTTTCAAACAGTTTAAACAACAGTGCTCGATGGATTACAAGCCATCACTGTACCTGCAGGTGCACACCAGGTTCAGACATCTGATTCCCGTTACCAGGCCCTGACAGGACCAGCAGGCCCAAGTTAGACATAGCCATTCTTACTGCTGTTTTCAAAGCCCCTGCAATTCATTGCTGGTGTTATATTTCATGTTTAGATTGTCTGTCTTTCTTTGTTCTTTAAAAAAAGCAACAAACCAATGCCAGCAAACCAAGTATTCTTAAGGATCATGAAATTACTGAGTGTTAACATTGGTAGGTGGCTCAGAAATCCAGATCGCAATTCCTCTATTTTTTGGAAAAGATAACTGAGGCCTGGGAAAGGGAAGTGAGTGACTATCACCCTTTGGGCCTCAAAACAAAGGATTCTGAAACAAGGAAGTGATAGCCCTTAGCAATGAGCCAGATTCCAGAGCTTACACAAAATGTTGTTCTTGGTTGCCATCGAGTCAACTTCTACCCTGTGTACAACAAAAGAAAGCATTGCCCTGTCCTGTGCCATCTTCACAACTGCTGTCATGCTCGAGTCCATTGTTGTGACCACTGTATATTTTGAGTACCTTCCCCTGGTGGTGTACTTGTTAAGAGCTCAGCTGCTAACCAAAATGTTAGTAGTTCAGATCCATCTGCCACTCCTTGGAAACCCTGTGGTGTAGTTCTATTCTGTCCTACAGGGTTGTTGTAAGTCAGAGTCCACTTGATCACAATGGGGCTGGTTTGTTTTCAGTTCCAACCTAGGGGGCCTACCTTCCAGAACTGTATTAGACAATATTTTGCTGTAACCATAGTACTTTCAGTGGCTTATTTTCAGAAGTAAATCACCAAGCCTTTCTTCTTAGACTGTCTTAGGCTAAAAGCTCTGTTAAAATCTGTTCGTCTTAAGTGACCCTACTAGTATTTAAAACACCAGTCACACAGAGTTGACCACTGTAGCGACCTCACCTACTACAGTACAACAAACTGACAGGCAGGTAGTGGTGAGACTAAATCCATAAACCCAATGCTGCCGAGCAAATACTGGCTTATAGGACAGAGTGAAACTGTCCAATAGGGTTTCCAAGGCCTTAGTCGGTGTAAAAGCAGGCTGCCACATCTTTCCTCTACAGAGCAGCTGGAGGGTTCAAACTGCCAACCTTTCAGTTAACAGCTGATCTTTTAACTACTCTGCCATGACAGCTCCTTATACTGCCTCCCAATTTTAGCGTAGTGACAGCAACAACCACTGTTCACATGATTTTTCTAGTTTTTGAAGAGCTTTCAAATGGAGTCTCATGAGATTTTCATGATATACATATATTAATCTTTGTTTTACATGATAAGAAACCAAGACTTAGAGTGAGTAAATGATTTATTTGTACAAGATCCCAAGGCTTGGAGCTTACAACAGTTCAACTAAGCCATTTATTCATTCTGTGAGTACAAGTACTACTGCTAATTAACAACAGGACAACAGACATGAGCCATAACTATTTGGGGCAAGCTGGATTGGGCCAGCCTGCCTGTCACTGTAAACCCATTCTGCCACTCCCATTTGGCCTTTGGGTCCTCAGTCACATCCTCTGTTGGATTAAAAACCAAAGCCAAAACAGTTGATGTCCAGTAGATTGTACCAAACAAGAAAAGAAAAGAAAATTGGTTGAGATTTAACTATTTCAGGAAGTAACATATGATCAGGAACCAATAGTACTGAAGGAAGAAGTCCAACCTGCACTGAAAGTATTGGCAAAAAATAAAGCTCTGGGAAATGACAGAATACCAGCTGAAGTATTTCAATAAATGGACACAGCACTAGAAGTACTCACTTGTCCATGTCAAGAAATTTGGAAGAAGCTACTTGGCCAACTGACTGGAAGAGATACATATTTATGTCTATTTCCAGGTAAGATAATCCAACTAAATGCAGACATTATTGAACAATATCACATTCAACCAAAATTTTGCTGAAGATCATTCAAAACAGTTGCAGCAGTATGTTCACAGAGAACTGCCAGAAATTTAACCTGGATTCAGAAGAGAATATAGAACCAGGGTATCATAGCTGCTGTCAGATGGATCCTAATGAAAGCAGAGGGTACCAGAAAGATGTTTGCCTACATTATATTCACCATGCTAAGGCATTTGACCATGTGTATCATAACGAATTATGGATAACATTAAGAAGAATAGGAATTCCGGAACACTTAATTGTGCTCATGAGGAACTTGTGCATAGACGAAGAGGCAGTAATTGGAACAGAACAAGTGGATACTGCATGGTTTAAAGTCAGGAAAGGTGTGAGTCAGGGTTGTATCTTTTCACCATATATATTGAAGTTGTATGCTGAAAAAATAATCTGAGGAGTTGGACTATATGAAGAAGAACACAGCATCAGGATTGCAGGAAGACTCATCGATAAACCTGTGATATTCAGATGACACAACTTTGCTTGCTGAAAGTGAACAGGACTTGAAGCCCTTACTAATGAAGACCAGCAACTACAGCCTTCAGTGTGAATTACATGTTGACATAAAGAAAACAAAAATCCTCACAAATGGACCAATAAGCAACATTTTGATAAGTGGAGAAAAGATTGAAGTCATCAAGGATTGCATTTCACATGAATTCACAATTAGCACCCATGGAAGCAGCAACCAGGAAATGAAAAGACACATTACAATGGGAAAATCTGCTGCAAAAGTTCTCTCCCTTTGAGGACTAAAGCGTGCCTGACCCAAGCTGTGGCATTTTCAATCACTTAATACCCCTGTGAAAGTTGGACAATGACTAAGGAAGACCAAAGAAGAATTGACGCCTTGGAATTCTGGTGCTGGAGAAGAATATTGAATATATCACGGACTGTCAAAAGAATAAACAAATCTGTCTTGGAGGAAGTACACCCGGAAGGCTCCTTACGAGTAAGGACTGGGAGACAGCCTCTCAGACACTTTAGTCATGTTGTCGGCAGAGATCAGGCCCTGGAGAAGGACATAAAGCTTATCAAAATAGAGTGTCAGTGAAAGAGAAGAACACTCCCAACAATATGGATTGATACAGCAGCTGCAATAACGGCCTCAAGCATAGCAACCCCTGTGAGGACAGTGCAGGACTGGGCCGTGTTGCATACACTGTCCCTATGAGTCAGAACAAATTCAACAGCACCTGACAACAGTGTCAGCAAGAGAGGCCCAGAGCCCTCTCCCAGGGCTGCCCGGCTCAGTCCTCTGATCTCTTTTGATGAAGGAAACATCACAGCTACCAAAAGATTCCACTGGTACCAAAGCCAAACTAGACAAGGTGAGGGACAAAAGCCAAAAGCAAGACCATCTATATGATTGATAGCAAGCTTTTTTGCAAAAAAAAAAAAACCCACAACTTTCCTCTGTATCTACAATGAGCAAAAGTGACCTCACAGCCTTCATTCCAGTGAGTCAATAGGTTTACAAGCTCTCAAAGTA
This sequence comes from Heterohyrax brucei, assembly GCA_028571685.1. Classification (NCBI taxonomy): domain Eukaryota; kingdom Metazoa; phylum Chordata; class Mammalia; order Hyracoidea; family Procaviidae; genus Heterohyrax; species Heterohyrax brucei. The sequence goes on along the minus strand of CM053157.1, from coordinate 37,553,047 downwards.
AATTTCATCAATATTAAGATATAATTATCTTTTTAAGAGATATTTCACTGCTAGGATGTCAGGCTCAGTCAGAGCCATGCACCCAGTGCCGTCTACCCACCCAGCGCAGGCCAGCTACAGGGCTTCAGGAGATCCTTTCACAAACCTTACAACCAGCTTTTTAGTCTCTCCCGACATCCTCTTCCAGCCAGTGTTGCTCTGTGTCCTTCACTTTGGCAATCAACCACGACAACATTTCACTCTTCAAAGAAGTCTTCGTATACTCCAGGGTGTATCTCTTCTACCACCCCAGCAAATCTCTTGAATATTTGCAGATCCCTAAAGTACTGAAACTGTGCAGGAAGAATAGAAAGAAAGAAGAATCTAGAAGTAAATGCCAGATTTGTTCCCATTCATTCTGAGGGGCCAGAGCAGAACTTCTTTCTACACGTGAAGACAAGGTGAATTGTCAGGGGACAGTGTTACCTGCTGAGCTGGAAGAACATCTAGCCAGGGCCAGCCTCTGGAGCCAGTTTGGGTTTTGGACAGATATGCCTTGTCCCTGGAAGGGTCTGTTCACTGTTCATGTGTCTAGAGGTTGGAAAGATGTTCCTGGACCACGTAGCTCCTGCATTCCACAGAGAGTAACCCTTCCCACCCCAGGCTGCGATGGGAATTTGGCAGGTTTGATGCCAAAGGGCCTGAAACTCACAGGCCCTTGCCTCTAGTCCCCCAAAAGTCCATGAGAAAAAGGGCACCAGTTACTAATAAAGATTCCGCTGTAAATATCGTCCTTCTAGTTAACCTGAACATGCCAGATGCTCCCAGAGTCTTAGCACATGGAAAGCAGCTTTCGTTACTTACAACAAGAACGAACTAGCATACAACAGGCAAGAAGTCCCATCTCATCCCATCCCCAACCCTTTACCTGCTCAAAAGCTGTCTGGGTGGAGATGAAAAACTTCTCTACCCACACTGCTATGCCTGGTAGATGGGGAACCAAAGGGACAGTTGCATGACTCACTGGTCCCTCTGGCTTCTGGAAGCTGTCTCAGTGGAGACAGACAACACTTTCATGCATGTTGCTACATGGCATCATAGGTGAGGGACACAAAAGGGGGCCTACTTCCTGCGTGGTTCCCAGGACAAGTATGCTTAGGGAGGCTGAAGGCCACTGCCACATGTGCTGTCCACTAGCACCATGGCTGAGGGGACCCCAAGAGTGCCCAGACATTTTCACACCCCAAAGCCTAGACTGCGTACTACAGAGACACACATCAGGTCTCAGGGGTTGATGGAGTGGTCTTGCCCTATTCTTTCTGGGACCTGTAGCCTATGTGATAAGTTTGGCCCTCCCAGTTCACTTGCGTATATTTAAGTGTTGCTTGGCTGTTTTATGAAACAAAGCCATTTGACTGCACAGGCTATTTTCAGACACCAGAGACAAAAGGCCAAACCTAGCTCTTTGTCCCACAAGCTGGCTCACCTTGGGGGCTTGTACATGTTCACTGGCCTCCTCACCTGCCCTTGCCTCTAGCCCCCATGGCACCTGCTCCCAACTTGTTGGCATTTCAGTCAATAAATCCCAGTGTACTTCCCTGCTGCCTCCCTTTCATAGAAATTTCCAGTACTACTAGGAGCAGGAGGGTTCACTTACAGTAAAGAACCTGCAGCACCCACCTCCCTCCAACCAGGGACAGGCTGTGAGTGTCCCTTGGTCCATCCCCACATTTCCAGGAAAACCACAGTGAGGCCTTTCAGCTCCTCCATTGTACATGAGTCCAGTGCTGGACAGTGAAAGATGTCCCCAGTCTCCCAAGTTCCCCAGCCCTTCACAGCCTGACCTCTTCCCTGGAAAGATCAGATGCTGTTGTAGTTTGGTTTTGCTTGGTTCTCCAGGGGCACCAGCAGTGTGTGATGTGATATAAATCCCAAAATAACTTCTTTGTGACAAAGTCACCCTGGGGGCTCAAAAAGGAAACCAAGGTGCAAGTAGCGTCAATAAGTCATCTCAGCCACCCAGCTGACCTGGGGTACCTTGTGCTTCTAGGGCCTTCATGGCTGTCTAGCTGGACACCATCAGTCCTTGAATCCTGTGGCTCATGTGCTTGCCTCTGGGTGAGTCTGGGCCTCAGTTGCATGCCTTCTGAGTTTCCCCAGCTGTGAGTGAGAACATGGGACTGTTTGCAACGCTGGTCTAAGCTTCAGTGGGACTGTAACAGCCCCAACTTTGCTGCATATGACACAGGACAGGTATTCCAAAAAGCTAGGTAATAGAGTTCTGACATAACCCAGGCAGATGGGCTAGGTTAGAGGAGCTTCAGTTGCTCCAGTTCTCCTGGTTTCCACACTACGTCAGACCTTTAGACTCTAACTCAGGTGCTGTGCTGGACTGACTTGTGTCCTCCAGGTCCTAACCCCTGATACTTTGAATGTAGCCTTGTTTGGGTTAACAGAGTTTTTGCAGATGTGATCAGTCTAAGATCTCTAGGTGAGATTATACTGGAATTTGGGGTGAACCTTAAATTCAGTGACTGAAGTTCTCAAAAGAAGAAGGAAGGACACAGAAGGAAGGAGGCCATGCACAGACAGAGGCAGGGATTGAAGCCAAGGAGCGCCAAGAATTGCCCATGACCATCAGAAACTGAAAGATACAAGGAGGCATCCTCTCCTAGAGCCTGCAGAGGAAGCGTGATCCTGCCAGCACCCTGATTTTTGACTCTGCCCTCTAAAACTGTGAGGAATTAATTTTTGTTGTTCGAAATCACCGGATTGTAATAGCCTGTTACAGCAGCCCTAGGAAACCTGTGCAGGTGTCCTTAGTTTACCTCACTGAAAACCAGGCTTCCTCACTTGCCGTCTTGCTTCCTGGGAACATTATTTAGGGTGGAGCGCACCCCACCCAGCTAGATTTCAATCCACACAAAAAGAAACAAAGCGTTCAACTTGATTTGACTCCTTGAAAGGAATTAAACAACCCAAAGACCTTGGGGAAGACAGGATGGAATTCTGAAAAGGCATGACTGCTGGGACCTGGGCACAAGCCTAGTTGGGGAAAAAAGGATCAACGTGTCCCCAGAGCCACCGTGGCCATGGGACTTCAAAGAAGGGAAAGCAGTACGTCCCTCCTCACTCTCTACAGATTCAAACACAGAATACAAATTTTTAAGCTGGCTTGGAGGTCAGCAAGTCCCTGAAATTGGATGGGAAAGAAACTGTCCCATTTCTGTTTTCACTGATCTTTAACTGTATATTTGCATTTCCTTCCATTTAGAATGTAGGAAATAGGGTACCTGGTGCTGGCAGAGATCATGAATCTCAAAATCACTCATGCATTCCTATGGCATCGCAATCATTGCAGGTATTTCAGATCTCTTTCACACTCAACCCTACTTTGAAATTAGGATAATTACTAGACACACCACTCAATCTTGTTTTTAGTGCATTAATAAGGATGCGCTTGTGTTACCCCGTCAATGTTGTTGTTAGCTGCCATGAAGTCACCTCCAGCTCATGAAGACCTTATGTATAACACATGGAAATGTTGGACATGATCACAGATACATTTGAGTCCACTGTTATGGCCCTTGTGTCAACCCATCACCGACCCTCTACCAAACAGTTTGCTTTTTTCTAGTGATTGGTCTTTCCTGATAATGTATCCAAAGTGAACAAGCTGAAGTTCACCATCTTCACCTCTAAGAAATGTCCTGGTTGTATTTCTTCTTCTAATTTGTTCATTTTTCAGCAGTACACGGTGCATTGAGTATTCTTCACCAATATCACAATTCAAATGCATCAATTCATCTTCTGTCTTCCTTTTTTCATTGTCCAGCTTTCACATGCTGGTGTTAGTTGCTGTTGATTCAGTTCTAACTCAAGTAAACCCTGTGCCATAGAACTGTGATCCACAGAGTTTTCAAAGCTGTGACCTTTCAGAAGCAGATCACCAGGTCTTTCTTCCAAGGCACTTCTAAGTAAGTTCAAACTGACAACCTTTTGGCTAATACTCAAGTGTTTAACTGTTTGTACCACCCAAGGACACCGTAACTTGCACATAATTCTGTTTCTGTGACTATTTTGTTAACCATATATCAACACAGTGATTTCCTTTGTAATCTTATTTTATTGCGTGCACGTAAAAACTTCATTATGATAATGGATCTGTAGACTTCACTAGGCTGTCAAAGGGGTTTCTAGAACCAAACAGGTTAAGAATTCATCCCTTAACCATTAGAAACCTACACAAGTGCTGTCAGGTATTAACCAAGACAAGCTGTATGTGGCTGGGAGTTTGAAAAGATGAACAGTCACAGTCTACCTTCCTGCGGAGCTAAATCAAGCAAATAGATTTTTCTCCATCTCTGTAAACCAATACAATTAATAAATAGCCAATTATCTTCATCAAATTGGCACCTGTAGGCCACCTTGAAGGGAATAGCCATATTCATCTTAATGAATTGTTTTATTATGACGTTGTTCTGTTTCCAGGAATCAGATGATATTTTTTGTGGTTTGGCATGGAGAATTTTGCTCTGACTTTGCTAGCAACTGCCAACATCTGCAAATTATTATGCATTTAAAAAAAAAAAAATCCCACCCCTCAAGCTGTACTGCCAGCATCTCTGGCTGGATCAGTTTGTCTTTTGTTGGGCTATCAAGCAAATTCTGGGACCTGGAGGAGGCCATCAGACAGGACATCAGACATCCTACTAAGGCCTGGAAACATTTGTAAATAAAGCTAAGAGTGTGTTATGCATGTACCATCAATCCTGGTGGCATACTGATTAAGTGCTATGACTGCTAACCAAAAAGGTCAGTGTTTGAAATCCACCAGGCACTCCTTGGAAATTCTATGGGGCAGTTCTCCTCTGTCCTATTGGGCTGCCATTAGTCTAACTCAACTCAATGACAGTAGGTTTGGATTGAGTTGTGCCCCCTCCCCCTACAAGAGGTATGTTAAAGTCCTAACCTGCATACCTGTGAACATTGTCCTGTTTGGAAACAGGGTCATTAAAGACATTAAGATCAATTAAGTTAACACAAGGTCACAGTGCTATAGGGTGGATTCTAGTCCTCTCTGAGTGATGTCGTTGTAAAAGAGACAAGACACAGAGATGACAGTGGGGTGACGACCTTTGTGAAGACATTCCTACAAGCTCAGAAACACCCAGGACCAGCGGAAACTGAAAGAGGCAAAAAGGATCTTCCCCTAGAGCCTTGAGAAGGAGCAGGGCCCTGCCTGTCCCCTGAATCTCAGTTCTTACAAGCCACTCACTTTGTAACACATTGTCACCACAGCCCTAGCAAGCACATACAATGTCAGACAGTCTTTTTGCTCACAATTCTCACTTTAGTCACCGTCTGTTTGGGGCGGGGGTGAGGGGGAACACACAGAACTAGCACAGCCAAAACTAAAAAGTCTCAGCTTTTCCATCAATATCAAGAAACTTAGTCCTCAGACTCATTGGAGTCCAAGGCCTCCAAGATGAGTGCACAGACTCTACATCTGAGTGCTTGTTTCTAAATGAAGACGTTGAGGTTCTGGCCAAGACGTCCTACTGAGGTCACAGCAGACAGCTCAAACTGTCTGAAAGGCCCAGGCTTCAAGCTCAAAAACTTGGCAGCAGCAAGAACCTCACCCAAGGATTCACCCCTTGCTCATTCCAGCAGCTGGTTCTGGTGATTGACTTAGAACAGCTGGCAGATGTTTATCTGGGAGGTCAGGCTTGCCCAACATCTTAAGGTAGGAAGGCCTCACGATCCCAGACAGTGCGAACTTCCTGGTGGGTGGTGCCAGTTAGCTGGAACTGCATCACGTGTCCTTTAATTACGAGGAAGATTGCGTTAGAACTCCACGTGACAAACAGCGTCACTGCTCCAAGTGACTCCGTGGTTATTCCTCTGTTGATTTTTCTCATGTTTTTGTGTGCTGTCGAGTTGGTTCTGACTTACGGTGACCTCATGTGACACAGTAGAAGTCCCATGGAGTTTTCTAGGCCATAATCCTTATAGAAACAGATCTTTGGGTCTCTCCGTCAGAGCCACTGGGCAAGTTGAAATCACTAACCTTTCAGTTAGCAGCCGAAAGCTAAACCATTGCAATTACCAGGACTCCTTAAACTAATCTAAGTTCATAAAGGTTCATTAAGAAGAGCAGAAGCGGACGTATGCTATGTGTAACTGAATAAAAAGTGTTGAATGTCTGTTCATGCGCAAACAGGTATGAGTGAGGACCACACCATTTAAATTAAAGGAAATGGAGTACTCAGAAGTGTTTCCAGTGAAACTAGACACATGGCAAAGCATCATATCACCATGAACCCAATTACAATAAACTTGAGCCCTGGCAGTTCAGTAATTAAGTACTTGGTTGCTTAAGGAATGATTGGTAATTCAAACCCACCAGCCACTCTGCAGCAAAAAAAGGCTTGGTAATCTGTTCCCACAAAGATTACAGTGTAGGAAATCCATGGTGCCGTTTTACTCTGTCATAAAAGGTCATTATGAGTTGGAATCAACCCAACAACAAACAAAAACGGATGGGTGATATAAAATGATAAGAATGGAAGGCACAGGAGCAATTCCAGGAAGACTTCCTGGAAGAGGTGAGCCCAAGTGGTTGGAAAAAGGAGCCAAATCAAAGGGGCAAGAATCCAAACCACAACAGAGCCCTGTGACACCAAGGATTTGCACACACTGTTGTTGTTATGTGCCATCAAGTAGGGTCCTACCTGATGGCAACCCCATCCATAGTGAAATGAAATGCTACCTGGTCCTACACACTCCACACGATCAGTTGCAGATCAAACCATACTGATCTATAAGATTTTCATTGGCTGCTTTTCAGAACTAGGTCACAAGGCCCTTCTTCCTTGTGTATCTTAGTGTAGAAGCTCCACTGAAACCTGTTCACCATCACAGCAACACACAAGCCTCCACTGACAGATGAACAGTGGCTACACATGAGGTACACTAACTGGAAATGAACATGAGTTTTCTGCATGGAAGGTGAGAACTCTACCACTGAATCACCAATGCCACCTCATTCCTGGATATCATGGCCAAATCATAGATTTGTAGAAAAACGCCAAACCAGATCCAGTGCTGTTGAGTTCATTCCAACTCACAGTCAACTTATAGGACAGAGTAGAACTTTCCCATAGAGTTTCCAAGGAACACCTGTGGATTTGAACTGCTGACCTTTTAGTTAGCAGACATAGCACTTAACTACTATACCACCAAGGTTTCCGCTTTGCCCATAGCAGACAATTAACAACCATGTGTTTCTGACTTAAGAACTCTGACCCCAAACTCATCACCTCTGTTACTTGTGAGTAAGCCAAATGCTACAGAGTTAATTGCTCGTCTGGTTGTACAGTGGTTAAATGACCAGCTGCTAACAAAAAGGCTGGCAGTTCAAATCCACCCAATGCTCCTTGGAGACTTGATGAGGCAGTTCTATGTTCTATAGGGTCTCTCTGAGTTAGAATCAACTCAAGGGCAACAGGCTCGGTTTTTTGGTATAGTGGTAGAGATTCACCTAAGTAGTGGATACCATACCTGCTTCAAAAAAAAAGCATATGTTAGATCCCATTAATGTTTTATATTTTCTGAAAATACAACAACAGATGGAGTGGGAGGTGGAGTGGAATACATGTCAGCTCCAATCAGGAAAAGCGTTTGAGAAAGCTACATTTCCTAAGAGGGTGGAGGTGTTTCCTTACCTGGAGGTATCTTTGGCATCTTGAGTCCTCCTGATCTGGTTTCCTAGCTGACAGTATTTCAAGCAATTATTTTAATTTGAGACTTCACAGTGACAATAAAAAAGATTGCATGAGCATGATCTTACACTGGGGAATGCATTATATGGGTGTAATAAATAATCTAACATAATCTTATCTACTGTGCAATGTAGAATTTGACTGGCCTTTGTCCTAGGTTCCTGGGAGATAATTAACTTCTTAACTCTTGGAATTTCCCCAGTGATTCATGGTGGGCCCCTAGATAACTTATGTTAACAAGATGACTCAAGTTGGGGACTGGCCATGCCGAAAAAACCAACCATGTGATTAAAACTTTGGAGCTTTGAGTCTTATGACATCATCAGCCTGACCTCCAGGGAAGGCAGGGGGCTGGAGATTGAGTTCAATCATGTGGGCAATGAGTCAATCAATCATACCCATGTAATGAAATCCCAATAAAAACTCTGAACACAGGAGCTTGGGTGAGCCTTTCTGATTGACAATATGCTGCCTATTTTCACACACCCGGGTGTCAGGAGTGTGGCATGTCTTGACCCCACAGGGACAGGACAACAGAAGCTTTGTGTTTAGGACCCTCCTAGACCTGGCTGTGTGTATTGCTCTGTTTGGCTGGTTCTAATTTGTATCCTTTTAATGTGAAACCATAAGCATAAGCATAGCACTTTCAATGAGTTCCATGAGCCGTTACCATGAATTACCGAACCCAAAGGGATAGTGGGAACTCCTGAATTTGTAGCCAACTAGTTAGAAGTAAGAGTGACCTGGGGACCCCTGAGCTTGTGGCTGGTGTCCTGAGGAGGGTAGAGGGAATCTCCTGAATTTGGAGCTATCTGATCAAAGATGAAAGTAGCCCTGTGAACTCTAGAATTTACAGCTGGTATCTGAAGTCTTGGGAAGGCCTGGCAATCTGGAGGACCATGCCCTTAATCTGTGAAGCTTGGTGCAACATTGGGTAGTTGGTGCCAGAAGCTGTTTGCGTCTACACACACACACAGTCAAGTTAGGTCTGTCTGGTGTCACCTAGCCTGGGTTGGTCATGGTAAATAGCTCCCTTTCAGGTCTGGCTGGATCCTCTGCTCACTGCTGGGCTCTGGATTAGCTTGTCCTGAAGAACCTTCTCTTGTGTATTCTAATGTGTGTATTCTACCCCCTCCACTTGGTGTTAGGATAGCTTCTTCCTTGAATTCAGTACTTCACATTGCTTGCAGAGCACTCTCAGTCTTTCAGCCTGCAGTCAAATAAAGGTCCTTGACCTGCACTGTCTTCCTTATCTGTGTGTATATGTGTCTGCTGGCTTATACAAACAGTTAAGCACCCAGATGTTAACTGAAAGCTTGGTGGTTTGAGTCGACCCAGAGGCACCTCAGAAGATAGGCCTGGCAATCTGCTTTGCAAAACATCAGCCATGGAAAACTCTACAGAGCACAACTGTAATCTGTATCCATGGCATCGTGCAAAACTGGTGTGAAGTAGCATGTGATCTTCTCTAACTTCACGGGGGGGAGAAAAATAAAGATCAGTAGCTCAAAGACGATTCTTATGAGACGGAAGTCAGACATGCCTACTCTGTCCACCATCTTTCCCAATTCTGTCACCAATTTTCCTTCTATGGCATTCTCTACTTACTTCTCTGCTGAGTTCGATAATTCATTGTAATGGTCACACAGAGCTTGCAGACTGTACTCACAGTTAAGCTTTACGAGGGAGCTAACAGGTTACAGTTTAGGCTTAGGAGTACTCAGGATACAGCTCTTCTATCAGGACAGTTCTTTTCAGCTGTGCTGCAGGCACACCTCTCTCTGGGCCCTTGGCTTCTGCCCTGTTTGCTCTTTTATCTCCTCCAATAAGTACCCCAAGTCATGCCACTCCATTAGCAAGCCTCCTGCTCAAGAGTGCTCAGCATTTTTGCTCCATGGGCAGTCTCTTCTGCTGCCATTTCTCTGCTTTTGCTTTTGCCATCTTCCATATTACATTCTCTGTCTCCCTGTCTCTCTGTCTCTGTCTCTCTCTTTCCTAGCCCCCTGGTTACAGGAGCTTTTCTGTTCAGCCACCCTGGGCCCAAAAGATACACTCCACTTCTGGTACTTGTTTCTTGGTGAAGGTTCCTTGATCCTGAATGTAGGGGACCGTCTAGACATAATTTGTCACTTTGTACACCAGACCTCAGCTGACAGCAGAGTCAGTGTGTTGACAAGGGTGAAGGGAGCCATGCAAATTCCCTCTACTTATTTTCTGCAAGGCGGGCACACACCATTAACCCCATCCACCTAGGAAATACATTGATCGATGGAATCAGGTTTCTACAGAGAATTTCACCTCCACTTCCAATTGTCCACACAGAAACTCCTTTTCCAGTTTGACTATGCTATACGACAACAAAAAAGCATGTGTGTGCATGTGTTTTCATCATGCATGCACATACACTGTGTGAAAGAACGTAGGCACCTGTGTGTGTTTTGTGTGAGTACACACATGCGTGTGCATATATGTGCACGTGTGTGTGTGAGTGGGTGTGTTCATGAAAAGCAGTTTGTCAAGAATTATTCAGAGGCCTAGGAAGAAATGCGGCTTTGAGAGTCTCAGAGAATGTGCACAGCTTTGTGGATGACAGAATTCCTTGGTCAGAATGAAACCAGAAGCCTGGAACTCTGCCTACTCAGCCTGCCCTTAACTTGAATGACTGGGTTATGCAAAGCACATCGTACTATATTTGTTTATTTTCTTTTCCATCTACAAAGAAGGAGAACAAGTATGAAACCCAAAAGACTTCTTGCTACCAGAACAAGAGAGTCATTGGAATTGACCAAAGTCAGTGAAATGCTTTGAAGATTAATGAGCCCATATAAATGTTAATTTGTTATGAGTTTTCTCCTTGGACATTAAACAGAGCACAGAATTCTCGCATATAAAACACAGCATGGAGTCAGTCGCTGGTTATAATTAATGTCTATAAAGTCCCCTTTATCAGGCTCAATCAAAGCCATTGCAAAAGGGGTGATAAGGAGTTATTCCAGTGCCATTTCTTCTAGAGCATAAGCGAGACTGTGCCTCAGTATGTTCATCTGGAACCATCACTGCACAGGAAACAGAAACTCCAGGGTAAAGAATTAATGAGTCCCTTAAACAGGGGAGATCAACGGAGCTCCTTCTGGAGAACTGAGAGTCCCCTCAGGGAACCAGGCAACAAAATGCCTTCTTTGCACTTTGAACTACACTTGCTTGCTGTTTCTCCACCCGCTTTAATGAGGAGGGGGCCCCAGGTTGCTTTGTGATCACAGCCCTCTTGAAGAGAGGACACAAGAGCTGGAAAATCCCACCTCCCTTCAAAGGTTTCTTACAAGAACATACCTCACACTCCTTAAGAATGAAAGAGGTCAATCAACTTCAAAAATCCTCACTGGAAAATGAAAATTACACCTAAATCAACAGGAGTCTCTATATACATTAGTTTCACAAACATACGTGTCTTCATTCAATCTTTTCCCACAAATTGCACTCTAATAGTCACCTATGGCCTGTAGTCACAGACTTTCCAGAATCGTCTCATACTTGGTCTATGTCAGAATATAGCCAGCTTGGAGGAAAGTAGGTGGGTAAACAGAGAGAAAAATTGAGTACCGGTAACAATAATTAAGAAGGATAGTGATGATTGTATTTAAACTTTAAAGTGTTGCAGGTGAAGTTTACATACCTATAGAGGTATGTGAGGCATTGGTGGTTCACTAGAAAGTTCTTAGCTTCTGTGCCGGAGATGGAAACCCTGGTAGTGTAGTGGTTAGGTCTACGGCTGCTAACCAAAAGGTTGGCAGTCCCAGTCTACTAGGTACTCCTTGGAAACTCTAGGGGTCAGTCCTACTCTGACCTGTAGGGTCGCTATGAGTCAGAATTGACTTGACAGCATTGGGGTTTGGGGGTATGCAGGAGATCTAGCTTTGATTCCTAGCCAACACACCTCTTACCCACCTGTGTGTGAAGGTTTGCATGTTGCTATGTTGCTAAAGAGGTTTCAGCAGAGCTTCTAGACTAAGACACATCACAGAAATAGGCCTGGCAATCTACCTCCCCATAACCACCCAGTGAAAACCTTATGGAGCACAATGGTCCAATCTGCCACTAACCACAGGGATGGCATGGGACCAGGCAGTGCTTTGTCCTATTGCTTGGGGCCACTATGAGTCAGGGGCCAACTGGGTAGGACCTAACAAAAACATTTCAGACCATGTGGTAATTCCTCAGTTTTCTCTGCCCTTAAGGATGCTGTTCCCTTTGATTAGTCTCTGTGTCCCAGCACGAGGCTCAGGGCCTGGCACTCAGTAAGTAGGCGAGTTCATTGATTCAGCAGCTGACTGTGATGTCCAGGTGCTGGGGGCAGACCAGACTGGCCTGGGTCCTGCAAAGCTGACACCATGCAGGGTTATCCAGCCTGGGCTCGAATTCACAAGCTCTGAGCGTCCCACTCAGGAATGTTCAAGATTGTGAGGGCCAGTAGTGAGAGAAGGTCCCCCAGGAGTCACAGATAGCCGTGACCTCAGGGGACATCTTAGTTTCCCAGTTCTGCTGTAATAGAAATACCACAGTTGGGTAACCTGGACAAACAGGAATTTGTTGTACCTAAGTTTAGGAAGTCAGCAAAGACTGAGTTCAGGGTGTGACTCTGGAGAGAGGTCTTTCTTTGTCTACTGCGTCATCTAGTCACTATGGCAGTCCTTTGTGGTCTTGGCTTATAGGTGTATCTGTCATGTGTCTACCTGTATATGACATTTGTGTATGTCTATTTGTATATGTTTATCTGTATATGGCACCTATGTGGTGTGTCTGCATCTAATCTGCTTTTTATAACTTGGTTATGGCCTAATTAATGTAAGAAAAGAAACCCTATTTTGTTTTTTTGTTTGTTTTTCAAGCAGAATCACATCCACAGGTATAGAGGCCAGGGCTCAAAATAGTTTTGGGGGAACACAATGCAATCCATAACAGGGTGCCACAAGGAAGCCCCTAGCTGAAGAGAAAAGGCCGTTCTCATAGAAGGAATGTCACTTGTGCGGGCACAGAGATGACAGAGAAGTCCCAGCAGTTGGAATGGATTAAAGATGATTATGGGGCAGGACTAGGGGACAGAGGGAAGGACAAGGTTAGATGAGCTGGTTGTTGTTGTCATTGCTTCTGCTGTTAGTTGCCATCTAGTCAGTTCCATCTCGTGGTGACCATGTATGTGCAGGGTAGAGCTGTTTCATAAGGTTTCAATGGCTGTAACCTTTTGGAAGATTATCAGGTCTGTCTTCTGAGGCATTTAAGGGTGGATCTGAACCAGAGGTATTTCGACCGGGAGTTGAATGCTTAACCCTTTGAGCCACTGTCTTAGTCGTCTAGTACTGCGACAATAGGAATACCACAAGTGGATGGCTTTAAAAAGAGAAAATTTATTTTATCCCACTCCAGTGGGCTCAAAGTACAAATTCAGGGTGCCAGCTCTAGGGAAAGGCTTTCTCTGTTGGCTCTGGAGGAAGGTCCTCATCATGCCTCTTCTCCTGGACTGGGAGGTTTTGAAGCACAGGGACCCGAGTCCTTTCCAAAAGGACACGCTCTGCTCCCAGCACTACTCCTCGGTGGTAAGGTCCCCAACTGTTTCTGCTAGCTTCTTTCTTTTGTATCTAAAGAGATTGCCTCAAGGTACAGTGTAATTCTGCACAACTAGTCCTTTTCCACCACCACAGCTGCCACACATTCTCCCTCATTAATATCACAGAGACAGGGTTCACAGCATGCAGGAACATCACAGAACACCAGAAATCGTTGCCTAGTCAAACTGCTGCACATATTTTTGAGGGGACACAATTCAATCCACGACAGCCACCCAAGGATTCCTTAGATGGTCTGTAAAAGTCTGCAGGGGCATGGTCATGAGGGCACTTTGCAAGCCAGGTTAAAGGTTGGAGAAAATATTGAGGAGGAGGAGTGACGGAGGAGGGCAGTATCCGGGGATTCCTGTTGGCTGTGAGCCCCTTGGAGACTGAACCTACCACTCCGCTGGTCAGTGGTGTCAGTACATGGTGTTCTGACCCTATAGATGTCTACATATAAGAAAAGTTGGGGTTTCCACAATTCTCATTAAGTCTTTCCATGGCCTTTCATCAACACAAGCCTCAAAGCACCTCTTTCCACATCAGAACCGATCTTCTGGTGAGGCTGCTGCTGGAACAACTCCAGGTTTATGCCACGCACCATGAAGCCAATCTCCGAGACAGGAGGTAGGGTAAGGGTAACCGAAGGTTTATTGCACACTGGTACACAAGCGACAGAGGGGAATGGGCTTTCTCCAAAGCCTGCCTGTCAACCACCTACGAGAAAGGGTTTTTGAAGTGTTCTTGAGGCCAGGAAAATACGCTGTGGAGTTTATGACTTTCTGTTGATGTACCCTAGAAAGGGGTCTGGTAGTCTCATCCCGATCTTCCATCCAGGTTGTATGGCTATTCACTGGGTCTGTACGCACTACCCGGCATCATCTTGTCTTGCAGGTAGCCTATATGGATGTGGCAAGGGGGGGGAACATTTATCATTTCTCAATGCTGTGGCAGTTTATTATGACATGGGAAGTGATCTTTGGGGCACTCTTGAATGTACAGGCTTCTCTTTAAGCATACTTCCTGGAAAGGAAGCTCAGCCTTTCTTCAAGATGGCTGTGCTTGCGTCAAGGCAGTGCCTTGCAGACTTCCAGTTTCAAGTTTCTACGGTGGTGCAGGGGTCCTACATAGGGCCACTGGCTACTTGACATTGACCCTCATTTGACTCATGGTAAGCCCATCTTCACGCTCTCATTGCAAGGGAGCAAGTGTGTGTGAAAGCTGGACAGTGAGAAAGGATGTTGGGCCCATGAGGATGAAGACAAATAGCTGGGCCATGGGAGGAGCTTTTACCACTGGGGTAACCCACCAGGTGGCACTGAGTTGATTCAGATTCTTGGAGAGTCTATACGTGTCAGAATAAAGCTCTTCTCCATAAAGTTTTCAATGACTGATTTTCCAAAGTTTTTCAGGCCTTTCTTCTGAGGCACCCCCGAGTGAACTCAAACATCCTGTTTCAGTCACTAGCTAAACATGTTAACTGCTGGTACCACCCAAGGACTCACCAGTGACAACAGCAAACAACAAATAAAGATCACAGTGCAGTGTGCTTGACATAAAAAATATCAATGGCTTTTTGGAGAGGGGAAAAAATACCACATAATGGAGTGTCCTTGGTTGTCATAAATAGCTCAGTCATTGGTGGAACAACTCATTCCTAACCATGGGAGTAGACAAGGATAACATGAAGCTTTCAAACAAAAGGAGGAAAAGGCCAAGATATAAGGTTTAGAAATTCAGCCAACAAGCAAGAGGAAATAACCATTTCCGAACTTCTCCTGAGTGTTCACGTTCCCCATGATCCATAAAAACTCAAGTCTGCACACACCTTCTGTATTCTTTGTTGCCCTTGTCAGGTCAGGGGTGCAGTGTACAGAGTTTTGTATTTTTGGATGGCATCACTCATGCATTTATATTGAAAACAGTGTATTGTGCATATTCACAAAAGCAATGGTTGACTTTAAGGAACTTTTAAAAAGCTATTGAGTGGTATAAACGTATCAAATAAGATGCTAAGGATTATTTGGAATTCTTGCATGAGGCTTAAGAGATGAGCTATATCATTCTATAATAAAATCATCCTGCAAAAACACTAAAACAAAATTAGCTGGATGCTGTGTGTGTTAAGAGAGGTGCTGCTGTTGACTGAATAAATCAATCAATCACAGGGACTCAATAAGTATTTGCTAAATTATTGAATGACTGAATGAATGAGATTTGGGGACAGGATTTATATGTTCAAATTCTCCGAGCAAAGAACTTTCATCATCAGTTGCCTAATTTATTGATATCATTCTGCAGAACATTCTGCATTTTCTTCTTATTTTCTTTTATGAAGTTTCTAGCTAATAAAATAAAACATGCATCTATGCAAATAATACTTGGCAGCCTGCCACTGTGCTTACCTCTTTGTCGTTCTTTCTCATCCTAATCTCTTGGCCTCCACCTGCTCCCCAACCATGCCCGTGGCCACTACAGGCTCACACTACCCAGCCAGTGTACCACAACGTGGCTTCAATCTGCATACACCTTTTACTTTTTTCAAAACCACTGCCATCAAGTCAGTTCTGAATCACATCAACCCTATAGGTCAGAGTAGTACTGTCCCGTAGAGTTTCCAAGGAACTCCTGGAGGATTTGAACTACCAGCCTTTTGGTTATCAAGTGTAGCACTTAACCAATATGATGATAGGTATTCCACCTTTTTCAAAAAGCTTTTTAATTAAGTTCTTTTATTTTACTCCACTAACCCTATGAGGCAAAACATGTATTCTCACACACACACATGCACAAACACAAACACAGAAATACACACAATGCACACCATACTCACGCACATGCACAATCTTTCACAAGCACAGTCACACATATAAATACACTCTATATACCACACTCACAATCACGCATCCCATCCAGGGACCCTGAAGCCCTCCCCTCTGACACACACACACACACAAACACTCACAGAAACACACACAATGCACACCATACTCATGCACATGCACACTTTCACAAGCACATTCACACATACAAATGCATTCACATACCACACTCACAATCACACATCCCATCCAAGGACCCTGAAGCCCTCCCCTCTGTGAGGGAAAATGCTTGGTCTAAGGCTGCACCCATGACTATCAATGTCTGAACTGGCTCAATATTTCCTCCCCAGTCCAGACTCTTCTGTTCCACACCAGTCCTAATCCTCCCTATACCAGAGGTTGCTTATTTGGACAGCATACACAACAAATAGAGAGAGACCCCATCCCTGAGGGCAGAAACTGTGTGTTTTGCATGAGGAAAACATCCTCAAAAGGCTTCCTAGGAAATGCGATATGCTTATGCAAAGAATTCTCTGATGCTCATTCTGGATAACTCTGGGCATATTCTTTTGTTTCCTTTTTGTCCCAGAAAATAATCCCAGATGACTTAGTCATCACAATTGCCAAAAGTAGTAACTGTTACCATTGCCACCAAGTTGACTCCAACTCATGGTGACTTCATGTACGTCAATACAGCTGTGCTCTAGAAGGCTCTAAATAGCTGACACTTCAGAAGTAAATTTCTTCTGAGGTGCCAAGGTGCCACTGAGTGGACTTGAACCACTAACCTTTTGCTTAGCAGTGGTGTATATTAACTATTAGCACCACGCAGAGACATCCACAAATGCCAAAACTCTAGCAGTTGATAGAATTGGTTCATGCTGTCCTGTGTGACAAGGAAGGATAACCGACTAGAACATTACACATACGTGTTGTGCCTCTCCCACGTCACCCCCTACAACACACACACCCCATTATGTGTCTGAGCGACCAACCCTTTCAGTTCCCTGGGTTCCTCAAACACCAATCTCCCACAGCATTCCCTGAAAGCCTGACTTTGGATGACCCACTCTCACCCAGCACAAGCGAAGTAAGTGAAGAGTTGACTTTCAGAATCTCTAACCCCAAACCTAACCTTAGCCCCAGCTCTGCAAGAGCAGTTCGTTAGAGAATGGAATCCAGAGTATCCCTTAGCAGACTGAGGGCAAGGCTTTGCCCTGTCTGTGTGGAAGGAGAGGCTTATATGGTGTCCAGTGGCCAGGAGAGGCATGAGGGAGAGGGAAGCACCACGGATGATTCTGGAGGCCCTGACTCCAGAGACTAGTTGGATCCCAGGGCTACTCACCAAAGTAAGGAATGAGGAGAAAGCCCAGGGAGTACAACTTGGAGTTTAGAAGTGAACAGCGGAGAAGAAACCAGCGAAGAATATAAAAAGGTGGTATTTGGAAGCTTTTCTTTCATTCAGTGATCGTTTGCTGGTGTTATTTACCTTGTATGTACCACACACAATTCTAGGCTCAGGTGCTTTTAGGGAATTTACATGGTAGGAAGGTTTCAGAGAGACAGACAAAAGACAAAAACCAAACCAAACCCACTGTCATCAAACTGATTCTGACTCACAGCCACCCTATAGGTCAGAGTAGAACTGCCCCCTAGAGTTTCCAAGGAGCACCTGGCAGATTTGAGCTACTGACCTTTCGGTTAGCAGACATAGCACTTAACCACTACAATACCAGGGTTTCTGAAAAAAGACAAGATAACCAAAGTGCGTTTTACAACCAGTGTTGTGATAAACACTAAAGAGAAAGATGAAGCAAAGGTGGGAAAGAAAGTTTTGGAAGTGTGTATTCATTTCTTAGGACTGTCACCACAAAGTACCACCAAGTGAGTGGTTTGTAACAGCAGAAAGGTATTGTCTCACAGTTACGGAGGATATAAGTTCAGATTCAAGGTGTTGACAGGACCATGTTTTCTCTGAAGGCTCTAGGGAAAGATCTTTCCTTGCCTCTTCCTAGCTTCCAGAGGTTCCTGGAAATCCTCAGCATTCCTGGACTTGTATACACATCACTCCAATCTCACCTCCGTCTTCACATGGTAGCTGTCCCTTGGTGTCTGCCTGTCTCTTCTTATGAGGGCACCAGTTATATGAATTAAGATCTGCCTTACTCCAGTATCACCTACCCTACTCTTGTGTGACCTCATGTTAATTTAACTGATATTTTCAAAGACCGTACTTCCAAACAAGGTCATGTTCACAGGTACCACGAGTTATGATTTCAAAATATCTTTTCAGGGAGCACACTTCAACCAGGAACAGAGTGGTTGCAGATGTACATATGGTGATGGCTGGGTCCCTTCTTTTTTCTCTGCAGATTCATTTCTGGCTCTGTTCTTTGGCCTAGGACACTAGCCCGTGTGAAACGCACCAATGGCTCCTTCCCTCCCAGCATCCATTGATCCCACACAGGGAAGGGGTACATCAAAAGATCAGAAAGTGGGAGGAAAGTAGCCAGTATTTACAGCCCTTTCCCCTCCCTGCTGGGTTGCTGTGGGTTGACTTAGCACTCTACAAAAGCCTGTAGTGCCTGCCAGCAGACCCACCCCTCCTTCCAGCTGTCTCACCTGGCTCTGGTAATGGACACTAGTCCCCACTGTAGCCCTTCTGACCGAGTTAGCAAGGGTTCCCAGTATCACTAATCTTGAGGTGCTGCGCTATCTTACACCCTGCCGACAGCTCTGTAAAACACCAACCAACCAATCAACTAACACAGTGCTTTCAAGTCAATGCTGACTCACAGTGACCCTACAGGACAGAGTGGAACTGTCCCATAGAGTTTTCAAGGACCCCCACTGGATTTGAACTGCCAACCTTTTGGTTAACAGCCATGGCACTTAACCACTATGCTGTTAGGTTTCCCCTGTGTACAGTAGCCCCTCTTTATCAAAATCTCCTCTAATTACTACTGTTCATTATTCATCTGACCACAGAATCAAGGAAAAATGGTGTCCCAGAAAACAAGAGAAGCCCAAGAAGGCAGTGTGATTTATGTTGAGAGCTGCAGAGAAAGTCAACTTGCAAAGAGAGTATAAATATAGAAGACCCAGCACCAGAGCAACTGCAGGGGTTGAGGGCAGTGGAAGGTGAGTTGTTCATAAAAACAAAAGGAACATTTCTTGTTATGGAGAAGCAGAGGCAAATTTCATACTCAGAAAGCACAACCAGTAACCTTATCTATACTTCAGTCCACAGTCAATGCGTGAATACCTGTGGATGTGAAACACTCACAGTGCCCCATTCCCCCCCACAGTATGTTTGTGTGTGTGTGTGTGTGCTTGTGTATGTGTGTGTGTGTATAAATAAATAAACTATCATTTGGGGCCTTTGATTTGGGGTTTTGGTTAATTGGTAGTGATGTCTATCTCTCAGTACTTCCAAACCGAACCAAACTCACTGCCATTGAGTTTATTCCACCTCATAGTGATCCTATAGGTACTTAGAGCTAAACAACAATGCTAAGCTAGCTTTGAAGATTAAGTCTTATTTATTTAAGCTACACCTCTCCAAAGAGAGGTCTTATATTAACCCTTAAATTATGAGTCCATTTCTGTTTGTGTTATTTTGGTGATAAGGTAATAGAAGATTTCTTTTTTTTTTTTTTTTAATGTCCTCTTTAAACGTGCTTTAGTCCTTTTAAACACTATAGAATTTTTTCCCAAATCTTCCTGATGACAGCATTAACGTCTACTGGCTAAATGAACCAAAAGACTGGAGGTTTTCTTTAAAACAGTTCTCAAAGTTGAGAGGCTTATGATAAACACTGTCTGGCACACCCCTGCCTTGGCTGCTCTGCCCTGATAGCCACAACCATATACTGAAGGTGAATCCTTGGATGTTACAAACAGTTAATGTACTTGGCTGCTAACTGAAAGGTAGGGATTTGAATTCATCCAGAGGCACCTTGAAGGGAAGGCCTGCTGATCTTCTTCTGAAAATCAACTAGTAAAAGCCCTGGTTCTCCTCTCACATACACGGATTCACCATGAGTCAGAATCAACTTGATGGGACTAGTACCAGTTATACTTCAGGGGCCTTTTATTAGGCCTAATGCAATCTTCCTGTTTGCTGTAGTTTCAAGAAGGGATGTTGGGTTAAACAAGTCACAATTTTCTGAAATATACCTGGTGTAACAATACTAGGTCAAACTATTAAGTGTGTGAACTTGCCACCATGCACTTATATTGGCTGTACTGTACAAACAACTCAGTAAGGTTTCATAGCTTTGGTATATCAGTGTCTCACAGCTGTGTTCATATAGAAGTGTGGTGGTGTCTTGCTGAATGGCATTCAGTATCATTGATATGTGTTTTCATGTGCTGTCACAAGAATGTTGGAGCTTGAATTAGAGCAATGAACAAACGTTAAATTCTTCTTAAACTCAGCAAGAGTGGAAGTGAAACTAGGGACATCTTAGTCCAAGCTTATGGGAATAATGGCATGAAGAAATGGCAATGTATAAATGGATTAAACATTTTTCTGAGAGGAGAGAAAGCATCACTGATGAAGAGAGGTCAGAGTAGCCAGTAATGAGTAGAACTAATGAAAATATTGCAAAAATCTGCCTATTGTGTATCAAAATTGTTAGCTGACTATGAGAAGCATAGAAGACTAAGCAAACATTGATAGAGAAACAGTTAGGAAAATCATAATTGAAAATCTTGGCATGAGAAAGGTGTGTGCAAGAATGGTCCCAAAGGAGTTCACCAACGAACAGAAGCAAAGGAGAGTTGAAGTTTGCCAAGACCTTTTGGAAAGGCAAGATGGTGTTTTAGGCCATGTTATCAATGGTGATGAAACATGAGTGTACCAATATGATCCTGAAAGGAAGCATCAAAGTGAACAATGGAAGTCAGCCAATTCTCCAAGACCAAAATGTTCCATCAGTCCAAATCAGAGTCAAAATGATTTTGCTAACCTTTTTTGATATCAGAGAGATTGTTCATTATGAATTTGTACCAAATGGACAAACAACTGACCAAGTTTACTATTTAGAAGTGCTGAAAAGGCTGTATGAAAAAGTTACAAGGTCTGACAGGTAAGTTTGCAAACTCACCCCTGAAAAAGTGCTACAAACCTCTTTGCTCAATATCTCTATGGTCACCTTCAAAGTACTCCCCTTGAGAAGCTATACACGGATGTCTGCATCTAGTCTACCCTTCAAAGCAATTTTGGAACTCTTTCTGTAGCGGCCATCAGAGCTGTGATCATATTACCCTTGATACCCAGAATGTCACAAAAATGTCTTCATTTCAATATTTCCTTCATCTTCAAGTAAAGATAAAAGCCACTGTGAGCCAGAACAGATGAGCAGGGAGGATGTTCCAGTACAGTTATTTGTTTACTGGCTAAAAACTCCCTCACAGACAGTGCTATGTGTGCTGGTACATTGTCCTGATGCAAGTGCCATGAGTTGTTCTCCAAAAATTCAGGCCATTTTTGTCTTGTACACTGATCAGGACTGACATCTTTTGCTGGATCCAAAGCAAGGGGAATGGGATGCAGAGAGGGACTTAAAATTTCTAGACTAGGAAGAGGCTCTCTAGGAGGCTTTATGGTGCGGATTAGGCTACAAGTAGTCGCCTCTAACCTGTTAAATCTGTTACCATCAAGTTGATTCCAACGCACAATGACCCCACAGGACAGAGTCGAACTGCCTTGCAGTGTTTTCAAAGCTGTAAACTTTACAAGAACAGACTGTCACATCTTCTTCCTATAGCACAGCTGGTGGGTTTGAACCTCTGACCTTTCAGTTAGCAGCCAAGGACTTTAATTACCGCGCCACCACTAGCCTCCTGTTATGCCACCAGAGCTCTTAATCATCTCTGCAGGCTTGTAATTTCTCTATCTGATAACAACAACCTGAAACTCATACTGCAGATGGAGACATCTGTGGGCCAGGTCTCTCCTGTGACATCTTCTAGGTCCTTCCCTGTCTGCTGGCCCAACCCACAGGCAAAGAGGCTCTGCCAACACTGAGCGTGCTGCCAGACACCAGGGGGCCTGGGGGTGGGCACCCCCTCTGTTTTTCCCTTGCTGTTTCTGGAGGAATGGAGAAGGTGGAGGCAAGTACAAGGTACCTAGATGCTGGAGAGGACACCAAAGGAAGGAGGGCAGAGGAAGTTGTCACTAGGGAGGAAATCCTCTTTTTTTTTTTTTATTTAACATAACTGAGTAAAAATGTACATTCACATGTAAATTTACATGCCCCCCATATGCAGCTTCCACTGCTCTCCCTGTCTGGTGACTGCACACTATTCCTCTCTGCTCCATACATGTCTCATCCTCCCAACAGCCTCCTTTCCCCTCCTCTCCATCCACTCCCCTTCCTCCAGCCAGAGGTCAGCAAGATAATATCCTGTAGATGTGTAGAATCATAAAGTGCTTCCAACATATGGTTACTCTGCATTGCCAAGTCCATTCCATTCCTGTCCAAAGAGTGGATCTTTGTTATAATTTATGGGAATGGGCAGCATCAGGGCCGGGGGCCATGCTCTCAGAGGAACCCCAAAACCGCTGGACCATCAGTTGAGGTCTTTTAGTGGAGATCTCATGATGCACCTCTTTTTATTCTTGTGTTGCCAGTGAGGCTCCTCTCTGTGAGCTCCGTCATGGCTATCACTGGTGGTGGCTGGGCAGCATCCGGTTCTTCCGGTCCCAGGTCGATGTAGGCACCCACTCTTGTGGGTCTCTCTGTCTTCTCGGTTGTCTTTACCGCATGCCATTTTGGCCCTCGGTGAGCATCCGTTCCTGCTGAGTTGGGACCATTTGCTGTGTCCTCGGATGGCAGCTTGGCAGCTTTTAAGACCCCAGATGCCACTCACCAATGTGGGGTGCAGAGAGCTCTCTTAGCAAAACGCTAGTTGTGCCAATTGGCCTGGAATTCGCCTAAGAGCATGGTCCCCCGCCCCCCCGCCCCAGCTACTCTATCGTTGCAGTATTGAGTTAAGATGGAAGGAGTACTCAAGTTATGCTGAAGTCCACTTAATGTTGTTCTTGTTCCTAATGTGTGCTGTCACTGCTTTCTCCCAACTAGATTTCTAGTAACTACCTAAACTAAACCCTCCCCCTTTGCCCTCCCTCCCTCCCTCCCCTCCCTTGCAGCTGTCAAAGAGTCTTCTTCTATACACAAGTCTGTTTTTGAGATCTTATCGTAGAGGTCTCATACAGTATTTGTCCTTTTGTCACTGACTACTCTCACTCAACATAATGTCTTCCAGTTGAAACCAGGTTAGGAGATGTTTCCTGCAATCGTTGTTATTCTTTATCATTGCGTAGTGCTCCATTGAGTATATGTACCACAGTTTACCTATCCATTCTTCTATTGTTGGGCATCTAGGTTGATTCCACCTTTTTGCTATTGTGGACTGTGCCGCGATAAACATTCTGGTGCATGTGTCCGTTGGTGTGAAAGGCCTTGAATCTGTAGGATATATTCCAAGTAGTGGAATTACTGGATCAAATGGTATATCAATATGCATTTTTTTAAGGAAGCACCAGATTGCCTTCCAAAGAGGCTGGACCATTTTGCAACCCCACCAACAGTGTAGGAGGGTTCCACTTTCTCCACAGCCTCTCCAGCATTTGTTGTTTTGTGTTTTCTGGATCATGGCCAATCTTGTTGGGGTGAGATGGTATCTCATTGTTGTCTTGATTTGAATTTCTTTAATAGCTAAAGATCGTGAACATGTCCGCGTGTGTTTTTTGGCTGCCTGGATCTCCTCTTTAGTGAAGTATCTCTCCATCTCCTTTGCCCATTGCTTAATTGGATGGTTTATCTTCTTCTTATTGATATTTTGTAGTATCTTATAGATTATGGAGATCAGGCGTCGATCTGACATAGAGTTGCCAAATATTTTTTCCCACTCTGTGGGTGTTCTTTTAATTCTATTAATAAAGTCTTTGGATGAGCAAAAGTGTTTGATTCTTAATAGTTCCCATTTATCTACTTTCTCTTCTGTTGATTGAGGTTTCTTTGACAGATTTTGGAGTCTGTCCTCATTGTGTATTAAAACTTCCATTGTTGTTCCTACCTTTTCTTGGATGAGCTTTATCGTTTTAGGTTTGATATTTAGGTCTTTTATCCAGTTGGAGTTGGTTTTTGTATAAGGTGTAAGATATGGATCTTGATTCAGTTTATTGCAGATGGATAACCAATTTTGCCAGCACCATTTGTTGAAGATGCTGTTTTTACCCCAGTTTAATGTCTTAGGGCCTTTGTCGAATATCAACTGTTCATAGGCAGATGGTGTCATCTCTGGGGTCTCAATTCTGTTCCATTGATCAGTCTGTCTGTTCTTGTACCAGTACCAGGCTGTTTTGACCACTGTGGCAGTGTAGTATGTTCTAAGGTCGGGTAATGAGAGGCCTCCCAGTGTGTTCTTCTTCTTGAGTAGTACCTTACTTATCCGGGGCTTCTTCCCTTTCCAAACAAAATTGGTGATTTGTTTCTCCATCTCATTAAAAAAATGTCGCTGGAACTTGTATTGGGATTGCATTACATAAATAAATTGCTTTGGGTAAAATAGACATTTTCACAATGTTAAGTCTTCCTATCCATGAGCAGAGTAGGTTTTTCCATTTATCTAAGTCTCTCTTAGTTTCTTGTAGTAAGGGCTTGTATTTCTCTTTGTAAAGGTCTGTTGTTTCTCTGGTTAGATTAATTCCTAGGTACTTTATCTTCTTAGGGGCTATCACAAATGGTATAGATTTGATAATTTCCTCCTTAACAGTCTCGTTGTTGGTATAAAGGAATCCTACTGATTTACTTATGTTTATCTTGTATCCTGAGACTTTGCTGAACTCTTCTATCAGTTTGAGTAACTTACTTATAGATTCCTTGGGGTTCTCTGCATATACAATCATATCATCTACAAACAGGGAGATTTTAACTTCCTCTTTGCCGATGCAGATGCCCTTTATTTGTTGATCTTGTCTAATTGCTCTGGCTAGAACTTCTAGCACAATGTTGAATAGGAGAGGTGAGAGTGGGCATCCTTGTCTAGTTCCTGATCTCAGGGGAAAGTCTTTCAGTCTCTCTCCATTCAGGATGATGTGGGCAATTGGCTTTGTATAAATGGCCCTTATTGTGTTGAGGAATTTGCCGTCTATGCCCATTTTGCTAAGAGTTTTTAGCATGAATGGTGTTGGACTTTATCAAATGCCTTTTCAGCATCAATGGACAAAATCAGGTGATCTTTGTCTTTTGTGCTATTTATGTGGTTAATCACATTAATTGTTTTCCTGATGTTGAACCAGCCTTGCATCCCTGGTATGAATCCCACTTGGTCATGATGGATTATTTTCTTGATATGTTGTTGTATTCTGTTGGCAAGAATTTTGTTGAAGATTTTTGCATCTAAGTTCATGAGTGATATCGGTCTGTAGTTCTCTGTCTTTGTTGGATCTTTCCCGGGCTTAGGTATCAGGGTTATGCTGGCTTCATAGAATGAGTTTGGGAGTACTTCATCCCTTTCTATACTGTGAAATAGTTTCAATAGTATTGGGGATAACTCTTCTCTAAATGCTGGGTAGAATTCTGCCGTGAAGCCATCTGGGCCCGGACTTTTTCGGGTTGGCAGTGTTTTGATGACCTTTTGAATCTCTTCCTTTGTGATGGGTTTATTAAGATGTTCTGCTTCACGTTGTGATAATTTGGGTAGGTGGTATGAGTCAAGGAATTGGTCCATTTCCCCTAGGTTTTCAAATTTGTTAGAATACAGTCTTTCATAGTATTCTGTTACGATGTTTTTGATTTCTGTTGCATCTGTGGTGACAACTCCCTTCTCATTTCTAATTTGGGTTATTTGTTTCCTTTCCTGCTTTTCTTTAGTAAGTTTAGCCAGTGGTTTATCAATTTTGTTGATCTTTTCAAAAAACCAGCTTTTGGTCTTTTCAATTTTTTCCGTTGTTTTTCTATTCTCTAATTCATTTAGCTCTGCTCTAATCTTTATGATCTCATTTCTTCCAGTGCCCGAGGGATTCCTCTGTTGTTCTCTTTCTACTTGTTCAAGCTGTAGAGTTAGTTCCTTGATTTGGTTTCTTTCTTCCTTCCCGATGTGTGCATTTATGGAGATAAACAGACCTCTGAACACTGCTTTGGCTGTATCCCATAGGTTCTGGTAGGAAGTGTTTTCATTCTCATTGGAATCCATGAATTTCTTTAATTGATCCCTGATTTCCTCTATAACCCATGTTTTTTTGAGCAAGATGTTGTTCAGTTTCCAAGAGTTCCACTTTCTATCTCTGTTTTTTCTGCTATTGATTTCAACTTTGATGGCTTTACGATCTGAGAAGATGCTTTGCAATAATTCAATGGTATGGATTTTGTTGAGCATTGCATTATGGCCTATCACGTGGTCAATTCTGGAGAATGTTTCATGTGCACTGAAGAAGGTGTAGTTGTCTGCTGATGGGTGGAAAGTTCTGTATATATCAATGAGGTTTAGTTGGTTAATTGTGTCAGTGAGGTCTTCTGTATCCTTACTGAGCTTTTTTCTAGATGATCTGTCTAGTAATGAGAGTGGAGTGTTAAAGTCTCCCACTATTATTGTGGAGTCATCTAACTCTCTTTTGAGCATAGTCAGTGTTTCTTCGACATATTTAGGTGCTCTGACATTAGGTGCATAAATGTTTAATATAGTTAAGTCTTGCTTGTGTACTGAACCTTTCAGCAGTAAACAGTGTCCATCTTTGTCCACGATGGTGGATTTGACATTAAAGTTGATTTTGTCTGAGATTAGAATTGCCACCCCTGCTCTTCTTTGTTCATTGTTAGCTTGATATATATTCTTCCATCCTTTAATTTTCAGTTTGTTCCTGTCTTTAGGTCTCAAGTGAGTTTCTTGTAGACAACATATGGATGGGTCGTGTCTTTTGATCCAGGATGACACTCGGTGTCTCTTTACTGGAGCATTCAGTCCATTCACATTCAATGTAATTATTGATAAGTATGTGTTCAGTGCTGCCATTGTGATATGTTTATTTTTATGTTGATGTTTTCTCTGTTGTTCTTATTAGTCTGTTCTGAGACACTCTTTTTTGTGAGTTGATTTTTCCCCTTTTTCAGAGCTGGTTTTATAGTTGTTGAGACTCGTGTGTTAGATTTCTTGAAATGGTATGATACATCTTTGTTGTGCTTTACAGCTGCCCCTATTAACCCCCTTAATAAACTATTTATAAACCCAATTTTAATTACTACCAGTCTGGTCATCTTCCTCTCCATCTGGAAGGACTATAACGACTGTAGTACATCCCTCTTTTATTATGATGACACCATAGTTTTCATGATGATCACTGGATTGCTTCTTTCCAAATCAAAGCTGTGATTTACTTTGGAGCCTTCCCTAAATGAGTATTGAGTAGTGTGTCGTTCTAAAATATAAAGTTAGTGGTTTCGTTCTTCTAAGCCAAAGCCAAGAACTTCTTTCAGTATTTCTTGTAGTTTGGGTTTGGTTTTTACAAAGTCTCTGAGTTTCTGTTTATCTGGAAATGTCTTAATTTCATTTTCATGTTTGAAAGACAGTTTTGCAGGATATATAATTCTTGATTGGAAGTTCTCCTTCAAGACTTTGAATGTGTCGTGCCACTGTCTCCGTGGCAGCATGGTTTCTGCTGAGAAATCTGATGACAGCCTACAGGGTTTCCCTCTGAATGTCAGCTTTGCCTTGAGTCTTGTTGCCTTTAAGAGTTGCTGCTTATGTTTCATTTTGTTAAGCTTGATTATAATATGTCTTGGAGTCTTTCTTTTGAGATCTTTATTGGGTGGCGTACGATATGCATCTGAGATGTCTATATTCTCTTCCTTCATGATTTCTGGAAAGTTTTCTTTCAGCAGCTCAGCAACAATACTCTCTGTGTTCTCAGATGTCTCACCCTGTTCAGGGACTCCAATTAATCGAAGGTTGTTCCTCTTAATAGAGTCCCACATGCTTCTTAATGTTTCTTCATTTTTCTTGTTTCTTTTTTCTGATTTCTGCTCATAGACACCGGCATCAGTAGCTCTGTCTTCCAAGTCAGAAATTCTTTTTTCCATTTGTTCCATTCTGTTTTCTTGGGTTTGCATGGAAGCTTCTATGTCTTTGATTTTCTTCTTGATCTGTTGGATTTCAGAGTACTGGTGTTCCATCAGATCAAACAACTTGCTTAATTTTTCATTTTGTTCTGCTGTATTTTGTATAACGTCTAGAAGGGCCCTGTATATAATCAATTTGTATTCACTTCCTGATGCTTTCATAAAAGTTTCTTCATCTGGAAAACTCCTTGGTTGCTTTGTTTGGGAGCCTTCTGAAGCCATGAGTGATTGCTTGTATGCCACAATTGTCTGTTGCTTTTTGGGTCCCATGTGAGTATATAGAGGCTGGAAGAGGTACTGTGAGGATGGATCGCAAATGTTTCTCTAGGCTGTCTTCAAATGTAAAGCAAAAGGTATCTGACCAGTTCACAAGTCAGTTAGGTTTTCGGGTGTAGAGGTCCCTCTTCCCATCTGACAAAGTAAGCGCCACTGTATCCAACCCCAGATGATAACAAACTAGTTCAGAATACAGCACTGCTAGTGCCCTGGTGGCCTCTGCTGACAGGGCCTAGCCTTAGCCAACACTGCGTCGAGTACTGGTTTTGTGATAGAAAAGTGCTCTCTTGTGGGCAGGCTCTGGCTCCCAAGCTAAGAATTAGGTCCAGCTGTGGCCACCGTACCCAAGATGGTGTCCTTCACACAGGCAGGAGACAGGGGGGCTAAAGGTGCCCAGAGGCAGCGATTCCTCTGCTTCTGTTGCAGGGCCCCCAATGTAGGCAGCACTATGCAAAATCACTACTTTTCTGACGGAGAAGCGCTGTCCCATTTGCAGGCGCTGGCTCCCAGGCTAAGAACGAAGTCCCGCTAAAATCCTGGTACCAATATGGTGTCCCACACCCTGACCACGGAGTTCCGCACAAACCCCACTGAGGCAGCTACAAAACGAAAGGCTCAAAGTGTCTAGATTAACAGAGTCCCGAGCCTGGCTCTCAGAATATGGGAATTTCGCCTGCCTATCCCCCCAGCAGCGTGTCTGAATCCAGCCGCAGGGCAAGGCCCAGCTCCGCCCGCCAGCCGAGACCGAGGAAAAAAAAAGTCAAAATGGTGCGTTTACCTTCCGTCCGTGAGAGCCGGGGCCAGCCAGGAGCGGGAGTCAGCGAAAGAGAGGAGGTTTTTCGCTGAATGATATAAAGTCCCAATTAACAGCTCTGTGGCATGTCCTGAGGCTGATTAGGTGCTCAGAAGGCTCTGTTTGATTGTCAATTCAGGTCTTGGTTTCCAGAGGGATAGAAAGAGACGTGTCCTTAGTCCGCCATCTTGACTCCGCCCCCGGAAATCCTCTTTTAAGAAGCCCTGACTGCTGACTCTGTGGCTAGGATACCGTGTTGTAACTGGTAGACTCAACATCTGATGTCGCAGCCCAAACCAGCCTGGTCAGTGCGTGCAAAGACAACAGGACGTAACCGCCCAACAGCTGGCTGACATTGACTCCGGTTCGAGGATAAAGGAACACAAAAATGATAACAACAGGGAAAGGTTACAGTGCCAGTTAAACCAAGATGATCAGATGGGTGGGCAGCTTCCCTTCAGGAATCACTAAAATGTTTCCCAGGCCTTCTCCCTGGCAACCTTCATCTGAAGAACTACTGATGGCATTCATAGCATGTGTGGTGGCAGGGGGGGTGGCAGCAAGAATTCACCGGTCAGCCATGCATTTCTAATCTTGGAGGAGTAAGAAAAACTGGTTTCTCAAGAAGAAAAT
The DNA here is from genome assembly GCA_028571685.1 of Heterohyrax brucei. NCBI lineage: Eukaryota > Metazoa > Chordata > Mammalia > Hyracoidea > Procaviidae > Heterohyrax > Heterohyrax brucei. Next base: position 37,523,029 of record CM053157.1, on the reverse strand, counting down.
CTGGTAGTTACTTTCTGCACATGTGTAATAAATATTTACTGCAGCAGAGAAGTTGTCTCCCAGAAAACCCATTTCAGGGAAGAAGGTACTGAGTCTTGGGAAGGGTAGATAATTCACCCAGAGTCAAAGTTTAAGTAGTTTACCAAAAGTCAGAGGTTAAGCAATATACCCTAGGTCAGAGGTTAAGCAATTTACCCAAGGTCAGGGATCACATCGTGTAACAGCTTTAACAGTCTATAACCTAGATGGGGTCATCCCCCAAGTCTTGTGGGTGTTGTTGGCAGAGATTTGGGAGACTCATGAAGCTATTTGCCTCTTCTGAGATACCAGACTGCATGTTCCATTTTACAGTAGGTTATAGGGCCATGAGTTGACTCCAAGCCTGAATTCATTCCCTCTCCTTCCTCCCCATGCCAGACAACCAGACAACTTGATTTGGGGCTTGGAAGGTAGTAGGATATTTTGGTTAAGAGCTGAGTTCCTATAACCAGACTGCCTATCTCCCTCTTACTGTACCCCTCTCTGCCTCAGTTTTCTCATCTGTAAAATGGAGATAATATCTATATCACAGGAAAAGGGGCCAAAAGAAAAATCTCAAATGAAGACAATCAAGACTGAACCTCCAAGGATTCTGCGAACCAGTGTTAAACAAAATGGAATGTAAGAAAAAACAATTTTAGTGGAGACTCTGGAGACAAAAGCTGCTTTAACTACAACCTCCTACCAGGATTCCTGACTTTTTATGCTACTGGTGTTTCCTCCCAACTAGAAACTAGAAAATATACCAATATTCTAATTTTCATAAAGAAGCTAATGAAACATCTAAACCCAAAGGCAAATGGTGTTACACTATTGAAGTTTACATAATCTGAGGACAAGAGATAGTTAGAATTTGTTGATGATGTCACTGCAACACTAATCTAACCTTTGAGAGCCACAACATGAGCTCACAGCCTGACTCCTGAACTGTGACCCCGAGGACTATGACAGGGAAATGAGCTACAGGGCTAAGCTAACACTGTGGGAATAGAAATAGCAGCAACATTTGTGGAACACTTTTACCTGGGGAAAGAAAAGCAGAAAAAACCTGAGAGGCTACAGGCTAGTAGTCAGAAGAAAGAAAAAAATCTCAGCACAAAAATAATAATTAACAATAACTGCAAAAGAAATGCAAGATATTATCCTAACACCTTGCAGATCCGACTCGACGGCACTTGGCCTGGTCAAATTGCAAACTTTGGGCTGATGAATGCATGAAATTTCAGTAGTTACATGAGAAATTCATGGGCAGTCAATGGAAAGTTCAACATTATTCAGCCTAGTGGTAGGTTCTGCCTTTCCATCTAGCTGCTGTCTAGTTGGCCCCAGTTCATGGCAGCTCCACACACAGAAGAACAAAACGCTGCCAGTCTTGTATCATTCCCATGATGGATTGCAAATCAGACCATGAGATAAGGTTTGCATTGGCAGATTTTCAGCAGTAGATCTCTTCTTACTCTGGAAGCTCTAACGAAACCCCTTCAGCATCACAGCAACTCACAAGCCTCCACTAACAGGTGGGGACAGAACATGAGGTGCATTGACCAGGAACCGAACCCAAGTTTCCTGCACAGCAGGCGAAAATTCTACCTCTGAGCCACCAATGTGCCACCTACTATAAGACTACAATTTTAAGAAAAACATACCGCACACATAGTAAGCCCTCAGTATTACCTGTTTGATTTATATTATTTTAGTCTCAGGATTGTCACTGGCTAGTTTTGTGACTTAATTTCTTTACAACCCCAAATAAAAAACATAAACAAAAAACGTGTTTCAGGTGCCAATGACTGTGGTCAACAATTACCCAACTCTAAGAAAGAAAGACCCAAAGGAAGATCTAACTTCTGTGCTTCCCTCACCATGGAATCCTCATTAAATGGCCATTGGTCTTTAGTTCCACAGTTATTCAATGGACTGATACACTGAAAACCTTGTGTCTCTGCCACATCTCTCAGAATCTTCTCTGTCAAGGTAAGATCTTATAGAGCAAGGAGTCATCTAAAAACTCTATGACTGAGACACAGAGCCATCTAAGGAGCAAGGGTTAGAAGTGAGTGTAATTCCCGTGGGGGGTGGGATGATACGCAATCGTCTTCCGTCTTCATGTCACCAAGGCACATGGCACAATGACTATGATTCAGAATGTGCATGCGTCTGTTCCCTTCTGAGCAGCCTCGGTGCCCTGGGTCACAAATTTGCCCTACTGAGAACAACCTTTTCTAGATGACAACTACTTTAGGGACACTAGCACTGATTTCCAAAGTTTCCTGTTGGCTGCAGGGGTGGCCCAAATGTCACATCTGTTATCAAAGAAACTACACCGTCACCAACGTAAGTAGCTACCACTTCGCAGCACTTTACAGATCATTCAGAGCTCCCAGATGGTTTAAACACTTAACTCACCTGGCTGATAATTCTGATAATTGAAAAGTTAGAAAATCAAGTCCACCCAGAGGAGCCTCAAAAGAAAGGCCTGCCGATCAACTTCCAAAAGATCACAGCCACTGAAAACTCCAGAGAGCATAGTTTTTTGACATCAATGAAGTCACAATGAGTCTGAGTCAATTCAGTGGTAGCTGGTTTTCTCCTATTATCCAGTATTCTCACACCTATATGTACTCATTGTATCCTTCCAGCAGCCTTACTAGGGATGGTGTTTGAGTGTCATGAGTCCATTTCTCAGATAAAGAAAGTGAGATCTACTTAGGTAAGTGAGAGGCAGAGCAGTGAGTCAAGAGAAGTCTTTAACTCTGGCTGGAAATTCCTGGGAAAGTCCTTGTTCAGAACTTGCTGTGCAAGGGCCTCTCCATGGCCTTGGGAGACACCTGCCAGGAGGAGCTTGGGTCTTCTCCAAGTATATCCTTCAGTTTCTTTTGCACAGAGACCCTGGCCTCCTCTACTTCCTCCTGCTCCCTTATCTCTCCAACACAAGCCAGACCAAAAGGAAAATAGCTACCACAACAAACCCAGATTTATAGTCAGCTGAGAACCATGATGACGTTAGCTCTCCTCCTGAAATCCTTTCAGCCCTTGAGGCCTCACTGGCGAGCTGCCCAGCTTCTGCATCAGGAAACCAGAAAGCAGGGAGATAAGACAAGCCGAGGCTGGGACCACTTCCCCGCCATGCGCAGGTATTTCCTTTCATGTTTTCAGACCTACACCTCCCTGGAACAGAAAGGCTCCTCAGCTTAGCAATGCCTTCCAGCTACCTCCTCAGCCACTTTGTCCCCTTAAAACTAGCAGCTGGAAAAGACCACCCAGGGGGAGGGACAGCTAAACAGCATAACAGCAGAATGGAGTGGATCCACTATCACAAAAAAGGGAAGAAAATGGAACTTGGGTTCCCAGCACCCAGCATTCTGCCTTCACCCCAGCCGTTTCTTCAAAATGTCAAGGCAAACAACAAAGACTCTGCATTTATATAACACCCTTCTCCTTACACAGTTCACTGTATCTCACGCATGCTGAGCACTATGTTCCAGCCCCAGGGACTTTGCACATAGTGCTCTTTCCTAGATAACCCAATGGCCCATGTTGTCATTTAATTCCCCTAATCAGATAAAATGCTCCTTACCAGAGAAACCTCCTTGCTTTTGTGAATTGATTCATGGCCCTACAACACCCAGCATGTGTTTTCATCAGCTAGTGCTGCTTTAACAGAGATAACACAAGTGGGCAGCTTTAAAAAGACAAACTTTATTTTATCACAGTCCAGTAGGCAGAAAGTCCAAGTTCAGGATGTCCACTCCAGTAGAAGACTTTCCCTCTTTTGGCTCTGGAAGATGGTCCTTATGTTGCCTGAGTCTTTGATCAAGGAGCATCCTGGTGCAGGAACCTCAGGACTGGAGGATGTGCTCTACTCTCAGGGCTGCTTTCTTCATGGTATGAAGTTCCCAAGTCTCTCTGATGGCTTCTTTTCTTTATATCTCAAGACCACCTCAAGGCACAAAATAACCGTACACACTGAGTCCTGCCCCACCAACAGAATGGGCACCTGTCCACCCTCATTAATATCACAGAGGCAAGAGTTACAACATGGAGGACATCACACCATTACCAGGAATGCTGGCTCAGCCGAACTTCTACACGTATTTTGGGGGAATACAAATAAATCTGTGATAATGTGGTTGCGGCTCTATTCATTTCCTACAAAGACAGATAGCCACATCAAGTAGACTCCAACTCGTGGGAAAGCAACCTTATGTGCAACAGAAAGAAATGTTACCCAGCCCTGTATCTTCCTCATAATCTGGTCTGCTGTGGTGGTTAGTGTGTCAATCCATCTCACCGACAGTCTCTCTCACCCCCACTGGCCCTCCACTTCACCAAACATGGTGCCTTCCTCCAGTAGTTGATACCTTCTGATAGCGTGTCCAAAGCGGGTGAGTTGGACAGTGTTCCATTATGATCAGCCGAGTTTTGAAAATAGATCGCCTTTCTTTCTAGTCTGTCCTAGTCAGAAAGCTCTGCTGAAACCTGTCCAACCTGGGTGACCCTGTTGGCATTTGAAATACTGGTGGCATGCTTCCAGCATCACGGCAACATGCAAACCACCACAGCAGGACAAACTGACAGATGGATATAGATTCTATTTCTCTTAAGAATCCTGACTAATGTATTGGACTTACAGGATTTGTAATGAAATTTCCTCTTTCTCAGCCCAAATTTTCCCACTGATAATATACAGAAAGACGAAGGTAGAAAATTTAGCTTGCTAGGGTTAATTAACCGAGATTTTAGAAGTGAGAATTCCTTGCAAGCTATAGGCTGCATACAACCATTAAAACAAACCAAAAACCCGAAGCTATTGCCCTTAAGTTGATTTTGACTTATAGCCACCCTAGAGGACAGAGTAGGATTGTCCCATAGGATTTCCAAGGGGCAGTTGGTAGATTCAAGCTGCCAACCTTTTTGTTAGCAGCTGTGTTGTTAATCAGTGGACCACTAGGACTTCTCAACCACTTACCTCCCAAACCACATCCACTGCCATCGAGTCAATTCTGATTCATAGCAACCCTGTAGGACAGAGTAGAACTGCCCTATAGCATTTCCAAGGAGAACCTGGTAGATTTGAACTGCCAGCCTTTTTGGTTAGGAGCTGTAGTACTTAACCACTATGCTTCCAGGGTTTTCTCAACTGTTAGTGATCACTACTTATCAGAATTTATCAAGTGATTGTTGAGATATAAGCGACTGATCCAAGAGAGAAGATAATGAAAGCAGATAACAGCTCTCCAAGAGCAAGGTTACTCACAAAAGAAAAGAACAGCAGAACAGAATGGACAACAGATGGTTTGGAAGAAATGTCACATGGTGTGGTCAAAAAGACGCAAGATTCAGATTTGAAGAACAATTTCAAATTTAGAAGAGATGTTGGAAACTGTGATGGTATAGTGGTGAAGTGCTACAGCTCCTAATAAAAATGTCAGCCGTTTAAATCCACCAAGCGCTCCTTAGAAACTCTATGGTGCAGTTCTATTCTGCCTACAGAGTCACTCTGAGTTGGAATTGACTTGACCGCAGAGGGTTTGTTTTGGGGGTTCTTATTTTTCCACTTGTTTTCGTCCCAGAGGTAAGTCTCCCTCTGCCCCACTCCCTGCCTCAAGGCAGAAAGACATTATCTACCACTTCTATTTCCTTACTCCTGCCAGTCTCCCAGTTCCCAAAGAATCAATATATCCTTCAGCAAAATGACACCTAATGAAATAAAAAGAATATTGAGTCAGCCCAAGCAATTGAATGTCCGTAGCACAACTAGCTATACCCATGGGGATTAATTCATTTTTTTCACTTCAAATGTTTCTTTTTTTTAACTGAACTGAGTTTAGAAACTAGCCAGCAGCATGCCAACTACAAGAAAACTCACCCCAGAACTCTGGTTCTTCCCACCATATTTCATTCCAGCTTCTACCTTCCTCTTTCCTCAGCCAAGAACTTTACCAGCCTAATCCAACCTATAGAAGATTCTATATTGCTCAGCAGTACAGTAACAAAGATTTCAAGCCTCATGTTGGAGCAGACCTTTAACAGTATTTCTTATCTAAGGAACAAGGATCAGAGGGGTTGTACATAGTCTATGGCCACTAAACAAGAAAACTCCAAGCAGAAGAGAACTCAAAATTCAAATCTAGTCTTTTACAAGCACTTTCCTACATTCTGTTTCTTTATTATCTTTGAGGGTATGGAGACATTCAGAAATAGTATTTTTTACAATGATATTTCTTACATCGTATTCCCTAGGTTGCATGTTTATAAGGGAAAAAATGCTTCAATTTTATATTTTCACTTCTGTAACACAAATATAAAAATTATTTTATGGTTCAGAAATTCACAGTTGAAAGAGAGAGTCACAGATTAAGACTATTGTTGTACAAATGGGAATCCATTTTTTCCCCTTTGCGTTACTCCAGTTTGGGGAAAAAATTAAGGAGAGTTTTAGGACATAATCTGTAATCTAGTAGTTCTCAAAGTGTGGACTCCAGTTAAGAAACATCAGGATCAGCTTGCTAAAAATGCAAATTCTTAGGCCCTTGACCTGGACCTTCTGAATCAGAAACTCTGGGAGGGAGACTCAGAAATCTGTGTTTTCACAAGCCCTGTAGGTGATGCTGACAGTAGTTACAATCCAATTATTATTCAAACTGTTGTGCTCAAGTCTGGAAATCTAACATACCTCTTCACAGATTTACTAGGACCCAAGGCATTTCTGTGCCTGTTTTCACTTGCTAGCTATCACACTTCGGAATGGGTCCCCTGGGACCAATCACAGAATGCCTCAAATCCTGAGGGGCTTTGACACAACTCCCAATATTGCTGTATGATGTAGTAATTAATATTAACCACCACTCTGCCTGTTCGTCTTCCTTGAAGGGTTCACATGTTGCTGTGCTGCTGGGAGCTATGCCAGCAGTGTGACAAACACCATTCAGGTCACTCATGGAGGATAGGTTTCAGTGGAACTTCCAGAGTAAGACTAACTTAGAAGAAGGATCTGGCAATCTACCACTGAAAAGACTGGCCAGTGAAAACCTTATGAACAGCAGTAGAACACAGACATAGTGGCAGGAGTCGAGCCCCTTAGGTTAGCAGATACTCAAAATATGACTGTGGAAGAACTGCCTCCTCTAAGCGGAGTTGACCTAAGTGATGTGGTTGGAGTCAAGCTTCAGAGACCTTCATTTGCCGATGTGACATAACACCAAATAAGAAGAAATAACTGTCATTAATAGTTAGAACATGGAATGCACAATAGCACAAGACTGGGCATTGTTTTATCTTGGTTGTGCATAGCATCACTATGACTTTGACTCGACAGCACCTAACAACAGACAGCGACTAGTGTTCACTTAGTTTGCATTCACTGAGCACTTACTAAGCACCTGGTACTATATAAATTCATTTAATCCCCCCAAAAGGCTACAGGAAACGCTGGTTGCATAGTAATTAAGTGCTATGTCTGCTAAACAAAAGGTTGGCAGTTCAAATTTGCCAAGCTCTCCTTGGAAACTCTATGGAGCAATTCTACTGTGTCCTATAGGGTTGATATGGGTCAGAATCTACTTAACAGTAGTGGGTTTGACAGCCTTTGAGACAAAGAAATTGTTATTAACCTCATTTCCACAAATGAGACCCAGAGAGGTTAAACAACTTGCCCAAGATTACATAGCTAACTGAAACAAAGTTAGAAGCAGGGCCAGCACTGCCTGATTCCATGCCCACAAGCTTTCTAATCTAAAAGAAGAACTATTATTCATGGATGCTTTCTAGAACAGATGGAAATGTAAAAATGCAAGGGACTTCAGAGGAAAACATTTCACAGATGACAATACTAAGGCCTTGAGCTTGGAGCAATGGCACAAGGTCCCCAACCAGTTAACACGGAGCCAGAACAAATCCTGAGTTCCTGACTTTTAGGCTGGTGTCATTCCCACCCACCGTATCACACTTTTCACCCAGGAAAACAGTAGGGTCCTGATGCCCATTGGGAGGGGGAGCTGGGAGATTTTGGCTCCCTGAGCAGACAATCTACTTCAAAAGGCTTTAGCTTCTCAAAGTGCGAAAACTGACCTAATGTGAATGAAACTAAGTTTGAATTCCAACTAATAGTCATCCAGATAAAGATCTTCTTTGGAATACCATTCATGCTAATGAATCAGCCTTTTCTAAGGAAATAATTACCTTTCCTGCCATAGCACATCAAAGAGAATTCTCATCTGTTTCTGTTTATTGTCTGACCTAGATGGTGAGCTGTAGCAATGAAAAGCCTTCTCTTTTTTCCTTCTTTCTTCCCCCTGCCACTCTGGCACTTTTATTTTCATAGTACCCATCCCTCTAGCTCCTCACCCCCCATCCTGGCACCAGTCTGTACACGTCTTCTGATTTTTACAAATAGTTGAGTTTCTATTTTGTTTCTTAACGGAGCTTTCAAATCCTATTGTCTTTCATCCCTACTCTTGTGTTCCAAGATTCATTTTTGGAGGTGTAACCATACCCATGAGGCAGTGGTGATCCAGTGGCAGAATTCCCTCCTTCCATGCCAGAGCCCTGGGTTCAAGTGTCAGCTGATGCACTTTGCATGCAGCCACCACCACTCATCTGTCAGTAAAGACTTACATGTTACTATGATGCTGAAAATGTTTCAGCAGAACTTCCAGACCAACACAGATGAGAAAGAAAGGCCTAGCAATCTATAGAAAATCAGCCAACCAAAACACTGTGAGTCACAGTGGTTCCAATCTGCAACCAATTATAGGGATGATGTAAGACCAGGCCATGCTTAAAAAAAAATCTTGTTGTATTTTTATGTTCACAATAAGTTTCCCATTCAATAAGTTAAACATAAAGCGTTCCATGACATCAGTTGTATTTCCCTCAATGCGTCAGCACTCTCCACATTTCTACTCTGAGTTTCCTGTTATCTTTCATCCGAATTTTCTACCGCCTTCTTGATTTTGCACTGGGCAATTGTTGTCCTTTTGATTTCATGTGATCGATTGTTCTAAGAAGCACATTCCACTCTGGTGTTGCTGTTTATTTTACAGGCATGTCTACTGCTTGGCTGAAAGGTGGTCTCCAGGGATATCTTCAGTTCCATGTTAAAAGGATGTCTTACAGCCATAGTCTCAGAGGTTCTCCCGGTCTTTGTGAGATCAGTAAATCTTTCCTGTTTTGTGAATACTGGTGGAAAAGACACCTAGTGAGCTATTGAAAATCAGTCAGCAAAAACACGATGAGTCACAATAGCCCCAATCTGCAATCAATCATAGGGATGATGTAAGACCACGACATGCTTTTAAAAAAAATTTTGTTGTAGTTTTAGGTTTGACTTTTTATTCTACATTTTTGTCCCACTGTATGCAGGATCCTCTCATGAGACCCCAGGCCCTAAAATAGCCAATAGCATTAGCTGGGCACCATCTACTTCTTCAGAGGCATGTTGGCTGTGGTTCATACAGCCCATTAGTCCACATCATTAGCCCACAGAGAGAGACCAATAGTTGTATCCTAGATGGCCACTTGCAAGCTTTTAAGGCTCTAGATGCTGCTCACTAAAGTAGGATGCAGAACATTGTCTTTATGACCTATGTTGTGCCAATTGATGTAGATGTCCCCTGAGTCTATGGTCCTTTGCCTTCAATAATAATAAGCTCATTCTACAAGGTATTTGGTTATGTCTAATTTTACATGACTATTCCCCTTGTGTGTTCTATTGTCCTATTAATATACTTACAACAACTACAATTATGTATTACATAGAAATGTCCATAACCAAACGTGTATCTGCACCTTTTTAGCATATCTATATACCTGTGGATCCATTCACAGATCATTGTTTGCTAACACCATTGTTGCAGGATTGTCTATGTTATAGTAATTACTGTTGTTGTTCTTTATTCTTGGGGTCCTCTCAGTGTCTTCCTTTGCTTTGGTCATATTTTGCTAACTTCCCCTGAATACCTCCATTGGTCAAATTTGTGTTCACATCCTTTGACCATTATTTTTGGTTGGATTGTTTATATCTTGCTTGTTACAGTATAGAAGTTTTCTATGATTTTGGAGATTACAACCTTGTCAGGCATGTTGCAGTTATTTTTTTCCCAAGTCTGTAAACTGTCTTTTCACTCTTTTGGAGAAGTCTTTTGATGAGAAAAAGTATTTGGTCTTTAGGTCCAATTTATGTGATTCATTTTCTGTTGTTTATGTATCTTTTAGTTATGTTTGGTATTCTATTTATGTCATATGCTAGGGGCCCTAATAGTGTGCCAAATTTTGTCTTACATGATCTTCATAGTTTCAGGTTTTATATTGAGGTCTTTGATACATTTGAGTTAGTTTGTGATGTGAGATATGAGTCCTGTTTCATTTCTTCACAGATAGATATCCTGTTTTGCCACCACCATTTGTTAAAGAGACTGTCCTTTCTGCTTTTAATGGACCTTGGCTCTTTGTCGAAGGTTAGCTATCCATAGTAGGGTGAATTCATAACTAGGTTCTCAATTCTGTCCCTTTGGTACATGTGCCTGTCATTGCACCAATACCAGGCTGTTTTGACTATGATAGCTATATGGTAGGTTCTAAGAACCAGGCAGTGTTTTCTTACATTGTTCATGGGGTTGCCATGAGTTAGGCACCAACTCAATGACAGCCAAAAGCAACAACTGTTTTTTGTGGCTCTTTCTATTTTATTCAATGAGCTATACCTTTGGATGACTTTATTTACACTACCTCACATGTCAGTTGAGGCTTGCTTGTTACTGTGGTGCTGGTAGCTATGCCTCTGGTGTTTAGGTACCAGCAGAGTCGACCATGGAAGACAGGTTTCAGTTGAGCTTCCAGACTAAGATAGACTAGGTAGAAGGACCCAGCAGTCTACTTCTGAAAACAATTAGCCAGGGAAAAACTTATGAATAGCAGCAGAACACTGTCAGATACAGTGTCAGAAAACGAACCCCCCAGGTTGGAAGTCACTCAGAGGACGACTGGGGAAGAGCTGCCTCATTAAAGTGGAAGCAACTTTAATGCTCTGGGTGGAGTGAAGCCTTCAAGATCTTCATTTGCTGATCTTGCATAATGCAAAATGAAATGAAACAGCTGCAAACATCCGTTAATAATCGGGACATGGGATGTATGAAGCATGAATCTAGGAAAATTGGAAATCATCAAAAATAAAATGGAATGCATAAACATCGATAGCCAAGGCATTAGTGAGCTGAAATGGACTGATATTGGCCATTTTGAATCTGACAATCATGTGGCCTACTATGCTGGGAACAAAAGCTTGAAGAGGAACAGTGTTGCATTCACCATCAAAAAGAACATTTCAAGATTTGTCCTGAAGTAAAATGCTGTAGTGATAGGATAATATTGATATTCCTACAAGGAAGTCCAGTTAATATGACTATTATTCAAATTTACACACAAACCACTAAGGCCAAAGATGAAGAGATTGATGATTTTGACCAGCTTCTGAAGTCTGAAATTGATTGAACATGCAATCAGGATGCACTGATAATTACTGGTAACTGAAATGCAAAAGCTGGAAACAAAGAAGAAGGATCAGTAGTTGCAAAATACAGTCCTGGTGATAGAAACAATGAAGGAGATTACATGACAGAATTTTGCAAGACTAATGACTTCTTCATTGCAAATGCCATTTTAACCAATGCAAACCGTGTCTGTACACATGAGCTTCACCAGATGGATTACACAGGAACCAAACATCTATGGGAAAAGATGATGGAAAAGCTCCATATCGGCAGTCCAAACAAGACGAGGTGCTGACTGTGGCACAGAACATCAGTTGCTCTTATGCAAATTCAAATTGAAACTAAAGAAAATTAAAACAAGTCCACAAGAGCCAAAGTATGACCTTGAGTATATCCCTCCTGGATTTAAAGATCATCTCAAGAACAAATTTGATGTGCTCACCACTTAACAGAGCAATGAACACTAATGACCAAAGACCAGATGAATTGTGAAATGACATCATCCACGAAGAAAGCAAGAGATCATTAAAAAGACAGGAAAGAAAGAAAAGACCAAACTGGATGTCAGAAGAGACTCTGAAACTTGCTCCCAAACATCTAGCTGCTAAAGCAAAAGGAAGGACTGGCAAAGCAAAAGACCTAAACAGAAGATTTCAAAGGACATCTTGAGAAGACAAAATAAAGTTTATAACGACACGTACAAAGAGCTGGAAATAGAAAACTGGAAGAGAAGAACATGTTCTGCATTTCTCAAGCTGAAAGAACTGAAGCAAGAATTCAAGCATTGAGTTGCAATAGCAAAGGATTCCACAGGGAAAATATTAAACAACTCAGAGATCATCAAAAGAAGATGGAAGGAATATACAGAGTCATTATACCAGAAAGAACTGGTCTATGTTCAGCCATTTGAAGAGGTAGCATATGATCAGGAACTGATGGTACTGAAAGAAGAAGTCAAAGCTGCATTGCAGGCATTGGAAAAAAGCAAGGCTCCAGGAATTGATGGAATATCGATGGCAGTATTTCAACAAATGGGTGCAGCACTGAAAGAGCTCACTTGTCTATGCCAAGAAATTTAGAGGACAGCTACCTGGCCAATTGACTGGAAGAGATCCCTATTTATGCCCATTCCAAAGAAAAGTGATCCAAATGAATGCAGAAATTACCCCACAATATCTTTAATATCCCACACAAACAAAATTTTGCTCAAGATTATTCAAAAGGGACTGCAACAGTATATTGATTAAGGAACTGCCAGAAACTCCAGCTGGATTCAGAAGAGGATGTGGCACCAGGGATATCATTGCTGATGTCAGATGGATCTTGGCTGAAAGCAGAGAATACCTGAAAGATGCTTACCTGTGTTTCATTGACTGTGCAAAGGCATTCGACTGTGTGGATCATAACGAATTATGGCTAGCCATGTGTAAAATGGGAACTCCAGAACACTTAATTGTGCTCTTAAGGAATCTGTACATGGATCAAGAGGCAGTCGTGAAAACAGAGCAAGGGGGCACTGCATAACTTCCAATCAGGGAAAGTGTATGTCAGGGTTGTATCCTTTCACCATACCTTTCCATTCTGTATGCTGAGCAAATAAATCAAGAAGCTGGATTATATGAAGAACAGTGCATCAGGATTGGAGGACGACTCATTAACAACCTGCATTATGCAGACGATATCACCTTACTTGCTAGAAGTGAAGATTTGAAACACTTACTAGTGAAGATCCTAGGGGCCAGGGTACCATGAGTCGGATCCTACTCGATGGCACTTGTCTTGGCTTGGCTACTGATAAAGATCAAGGACCACAACCTTTAGTATGGATTGAACCTCAACATCAAGACAACAAAAATGCTCACAACTAGACCAGTAAGCAACTTTGATGGGATTGAGGTTGTCAGGATTTCATTTTACTTGGATCTACAATCAATGCCCATGGAAGCAGCAGTCAAGAAATCAAAAGATGCATTGCACTGGGAAAATCTGCTGCAAAGGATCTCTTTAAGGTATTGAAAAGTAAAGATGTCTCCTGGAAGACTAAAGTGTACCTAATCCAAGCCATGATATTTTCAATCACATCATACACATGCAAAAGCTGGACAATGAACAAAGGAGACAGAAGAAGAACTGATACCTTTGAATTGTGATCTTGGAGAAGAATGTTCAGTGGACCATGGATTGCCAAAATAGCAAACAGTTCTGTTCTGGAAGAAGTATAAACAAAGTGCTCCTTGGAAGCAAAGATAGCAAGACTGCATCTTACATACTGTGGACATGTTGTCAGGAGGGATCAGTCCCTGGGAAAGAACATCATGCTTGGCAGAGTGGAGGATCAGCAAAAAAGAGGAAGATCCTCAACAGGATGGATTGACACAGTGGCTTATGCATAAAAACAATGGTGGACATGCCACAAGACTAGGCAGTGTTTCATTCTGTTGTTCACAGGGTGGCTATGAGTTGGAACTGACTCCATGGAACCTAACAACAACAACATTTATACTACTACTTCTGACTCTTGAATGACTGTTCTCCTTCACATGAAGATAGCATCGTCTTGCATCAGAGTTGTGGTTTTCCAAAACAATTGGTCCTCAGGGGTTGGGCTCCTCTGGTCCTGCTAAGGCGTGGTCTTAAATAGAGCATGTTTACTGTGCATCCTCTGAACGCAAGGCAGGGGCTGCTTCTGTGGAAAATGAAGAATGCCAGGCATCACCCCTGTCCCACAAGAAGCCATACAAACACTCTAGAAGGACCAAATACATATTCACCAAATATTAAATTCTACAGTACAATATGCTCATTGAGAAGTTTCAGTAATTCCTATCCCAGGTGAGTCATGCACAGAACAGTGACAAGTGGTCAGCACATCCACGTATGCAATTAAGTCTTGTCTAAAGTCTGAACAAACACTAGTTACCACTTTCTGATACTATGTGAGTGCTGTTGAGATTGAAGCAACTGAAATTCCTTAAAAGAAATAGCAATTTCTAACACTCTTTGACAACCAGCAAACACCAAAATTAACTTACAGGTCTTCAAAGTGCATTGCGGTTAAAAAGGATCATAATTTTTATATGTACTGTGAGTCCCTGGTCTGGAGTTTAGGGGTGCACAGAGAGAGTTCACCTCAGCAGGGAACTCAGAGAGGACTTTATGGGAAAGGGGTCTCTAATTTGACCTCTCTATGCAGCTTGTAGTGGCTTGAGCAGAGCTTAGAAAAATAGGCAGTTCATAAGAAAGAATGGCATTCCTCTCAGGGAAGATCTGAGAAACGTCTTTGCTCCCTCACCCAGGCAGACAAGCCAGGTCCAATGAAAATATGTTATGGAATTACAAGTCTCACTAGGGACAAACCCCAGTGATGGAGCAACATCCAACTGCTCCACCCTTCATCCCCCTTAAACTGATTCCCCAAAAGGAGAAGAGATTCACTTTGAGGAGTGTCCACTGTGTTTTGGAGACAGAGATTGGAAAAGGAAGTTGAACCACTCAGTGTCAACAAACTGACCTCTTGAAAAATGATAATGTGCTGTGAGTATTAAAATATCTCATATTGCCGTGGAAGAATATTAATCATATAATAAGATGGCATAAATCCTACCACCATCATCCAATATGACAAAGAAAAGATCACAGTACTGAACATTATGATTAAAGATTCTGTAGAAAAACCCTGATCCAAAGACGGAAAATACAGAACAGAATTTCAAATTCTAACGAACTCTAGACTTTCTGGAATTATGGAGACTGGGTGAACCCCCAGAAACTATTCCCCTGAGATAACATTTAAATCTTAAACCAAAATATTCCCTGACATTGTCTTGAAACCAGATAATAGTCTAGTTTAGATAGTAAAAAATTTTGCCTTGAGCATTATGCTCTTTTAAAAGTTATATGGGATTAAACTGATGACAACAACTTGGAAGATTAAGTAGGAACCCTCAGGAGCATTGAATTCATGTTACTGGGGAAGGAACAACTCAGAAAAGGGGGATAAGAATGGTCACACAATTTGAATAGTAGAATCAGTGTCGCTGTATTCTACATGTATAAATGATTGATTGAAGTATGTTTCCTTGTGTGTATTCTCAACAACAGCACAATAATTTTTTTTTATAATTTTTTTAAAGGAGATGAGAGAGAAGCCTCAGATTCGCCCCAAGTAAGAAGGTTCTCTTGAAAATCCAGACCTAGAGGCTTGTGTTCAGGGGTCCTGGGTGGCTACATTGGTAGGGGAAGCCATCCCAAGCCAGCTACCACTCTGTTACTCATGGTGTGTGTCCTCTTTCTCTGCAACAGTTAACGAAACCTGATGCCATATCAGGCACTGATTTTCATCCCAGTCCATGACCTTTGAAGCTGGACCCTCAACCCTAAACTCCATGGCTCACTGAACACTGGTACCCACATCGCCTCCATTACGCTGCTTGACCTCCGCCTCCAACCCTGTATCGAACACTCTGCAAATCCCATCCAGAAAAGTGGGGAGCTGACTTCAATGATATGCCTCAAAACATTTTTGGAACTCCTATTCTGGGAATTGATTTTAGAGTTCGATTTATATGATAATCATTCCAAGCCACACCACTCGAACACGCACACACACACATGCACACATAGAATGTTACACTTTCACATGTTACCATTCTTCTAGTCAGACCTTCCATTTCTAACTCAATCTCATTAGCCTAAGAATATATTTGTAGTAGATAAAAGCCTTTGAGTTTAACAGTTGCACTAAAGGTTAAACAGATACTTATACACTCAATGTTCATCGCAGTGTCATTCACTATAGTGAAAAGGTGGAAACGACCTAGTTTCCATCAATGGATAAACAATACACAAAATGTGGTACACCCATACAATGGAATATTATTCAGCATTAAGGGAAATGAAGTCCTGATCCATGCTCTGATGCAGATGAAGCTTGGAAACATCATGCTGAATGAAATAAGTCACACATAAAAGGATAAATGGTATATATGATCATGCTTACATTAAATATATAAAATAGGCAAATTCATAGAAATGTAAGTTTATTAGTAGATACCAAGAGCTTGAGAAAGAGAAATGGGAGCTACCACTGAAGGGGTACTGAGGTTCTATTTGGGTTGATGGAAAAAGTTTTAGAGATAGTAGTGATGGTTGCATAACATTGTGATTGCAATTAATGCCACCAAATTGCACACTTAAATGATTAAAATGGAAAATTTTGCATATATATACTTTACCAAACCCAAACTCACTGCCATCAAGTTGACTCTGACTCATATGTACCTTCTCATACTGATAAAAGAAAGTCAAAGGAGAGAGAGGGAGGGAGTGACAGAAAGAGCTATGAGGGTGCTCTCCCCACAAGAATACAAAGGAGGGGTGTCGAAAAACAGAATCATCAAGAAATAATCTAGATAGTTCTTCAGAAGAAGCTGTTCATCACTTACAGCAGTAATAAAAGGCAAGCTAAATGGAGTGAGGAGATGAGACAGACAGGAAAGAGGCTCTAAAGGGAGAAACATTTTATAATTAGCATCACTGCTCCAGGTTAATACATTGAAAGGAAGGACACAGTGTTGCCTAGCAGCTGTGAGAGCCACTACGTCATCAGCTATAGCTGGAGTTCAGGCGCAATGTTCTGCCTCAACCCTGCCTCATGAAGACAAGGAGGAAACATATCGGACAGATCAATCTGGGGAGTTAGGAAGAGTGTGGCTTTTCTTCACTATTACGGGATAGACAAAAAAAAATAAAATTGGCGTCAGCTGAGTTTTGACTCGTGGTGACCCCATGTGTAACAGAGTAGAACTGTAATCCAATGGCTGACTTTCAAGTAGGTAGCCAAGCCTTTCTTCCAAGGTCCTCTGGATGGACTCAAATTCTCAACCCTTCAATTAGCAGCCCAACACATCAACGATTTGCACTACCTACTCCTACTTACAGAGTCATTCACATATGTCATTCATTCGGAGGCAGTCCACATGCAGTATGATGGAGAGGGTTTTAGAACATGTGCGGATTTCACATCCCTAAGTGGTGCAAATGATTTGCACATGACTGCTACCCTAAAGCCTGATGGTTCAAATCCACCCAGTAGCACTGTTGAAGACAGATCTGGTGATCTGCTGCTGTTAAAATTACAGCCAAGAAGCACAAGAAAAAGGAAAGCGCTGATTTAGAACTCTATCGAAAGAAGAGAGTTGATGGTTCAACAACCTTTAGGGTCCCCTGAGAACATGGCCCCTGGACTTGCTGTTAGCCCAGACTTGCTGTTAGCCCAGAGCTGAAACCAGTACTGAAGCCAACTCTTCGAAAGCTGGGCTGGTCTATAGGACATGGAGTGATGCAGGTGACGTGTATACTTCATGATTTAATATATATGTGAGGCTGTCTAACTGGTTCCTCTCTAAGGGGTAGAGGAAAGGGAGAAGGGGAAGGGATAGGTGTTGCTTGAGTGGATACTGTAAGTACAGAGTGGAAAGGAAGAGTGTGGTGTCACAGGGTGAGGAGAGCAGACAGAGTTGCACAGATGCAGGTGCTCGTGGTTTTACACGGCAAATTGATTCGATTGTAAACTTTCATTTAACCACAGTAAAAATAAAGTCAAAACATTCAAAACTACCACCAAGAAAACCCTATAGAGCAGTTCTATTCTGTCGCACATGGAGTTGACAGGGTTAGAATTGACTCTATAGCTAGATTCGGCTCAATTTTTTTAATATTGAAAATAAAATAATCTTATTAGGATGCTGAGTTTGGAGAGTTTTAAATTTATTTCTCTAGTGTTAACACTTCACACCTTTAAAAGCCTTTAATAAAAAGGAAAAGATTAACCAGTTCTCTTTGATCTTTTCAGGTGGTGGTAGTATTGGTGCCTTGTCTTCTTAAACAGAGTCTTAAACAAAAAACCCACTGCCACAGAGTCAATTCTGACTCATAGTGATCCCATTGGGTTTCCAAGTCTCCAAATCTCTACTGAAACAGACTGTCACAACTTTCTCCCATACAGCCACTGGTGCTTTCAAACCACTCACGTTTTGGGTAGCAGTCAATTGCTTTAACCACTGCACTATCAGTGCTCCTTAAATGGAGGTGTGGGAGCTCTCATTTCCATGCCTCGCATTGTTACCTGAGCATCCTGGATGACTAGACTTCAAGAAGCAGAAGTATCTGACCCTCATGTGACCTTAGTGAGTCACTCTAAAACATTTTCCAAGAAAATTGAAACTTCCAGCTTGAATATGGCTTGCACTTGATGATTTCCGTTTCTTGGATGCCAATGGAGGAGGTGCCATGCCAGCCTTTAAAAGAAACTATGTGAGCGGCCTCCAGTATGCAAGCAAAGCAGAAGTGAGGCTCTGCCCACAGTTGTGGTTTTTGCTTTTCTGGAACGTTCACTTAGCACATTCTCATCCTTAAGTCATTACATAATATAGTAAGCAGAGTTTACTCAGAAAGTACATAGTGTTTCCAAGCTAGTGAAGTCCAGTGAATGTGGTTGCTGAGTATATTCTTCCCTACAATGAAAATTGTCCGTCTTCTTCAAGTTAAGGTTGCCTACTCAGAACTATTTCTTTTCTCAGTCAGCACTCTGAGGTTTTATGATTATTAGCCAAGAGGAACATCCGTCGGTAAATTACACAAATTCAACATCAGTAAGCTTCTTGTTTCTCTCTAACAAGTTTCTTCACGTAGAGCCCCCAGTTCTTCAAATCTTACTGGATCATATTTTTGGAGACTAATCGGTTTCCTAAACCCAGTGCACTCTCTTTCTTGGGTTATCTAGTACTTCTTTTCTGGATAGCTACAAAAAAAGGTCCTTAAGGATGTACATTTTATTTACTGGCAGAAGCCCATTCAGTGTTCCCAAGACATCGTCTTCCTACACAAAGCTGTCAAAACCAAAACCAAACCCATGGCTGTCAAGTAGGGTCCAACTCATAGTAACTCTATAGGTCAGAGTAGAATTGCCCCATAGAGTTTCCAAGGAGCGCCTGGCAGGTTTGAACTGCCAAGCTTTTGGTTAACTGATATAACACTTGCCCCACTAAGCCACCAGGGTTTCCCACAAAGCAGCAGCTTGATTGAAAGGTTGATAAGAGCAAACAACTGAGCTGGGGCGGGAGTGGTTCAGTTTTCAGATCTGTTGATAGGCAGAGGCTGGAACAAATCATTCACTTTCATTCCTCAGCTTTAAAAAAAAAAAAAAAAAAGGAAAATTACCTGTGGATGACCACCTGGCCTTGCTTAAAGCATTTCATATTTTTGATAAGGGTTTGTCTTCTTTCATGGCCCAAAAGAAAGTGAATACATTATGAGTGATCTCATCCAGTGGAAACACCACTTCCAGGAATGTGACAGGGGAAAACAAAACTCACTATAAGGTGCAGTGAGCTCTCAGGGGAAGGAAGTTTGGTAAATATAGAACAGGGTAGCAGGATCATAAATATGATGATGACTTTCATAACTACTAGGTGACTGCAACCTTAGCATCCAAACAGAGGTAATCATAAGATAAAGGTAGACAAGGAGAGTTTCTCCTTGTACTTATTCCTCTCCCATCAAATCAACTCTCTGTGTAGCTTCTTGACTTCTCAAAGGCTAACTTCACCCAAGATACATATTATAAAGTATTTAAGGAAGATAAGTCTATTAGTTTCAAAATCCTGTCTGTCCATAAGGGTGAGTTGGTACGAAAACATTTTCCAAGGAATGAAACGAATCCACCGGACATGGGCAAGAGTTGACAAACTTCTGTAAAGGGCCAGCTAGAAAATTATTTTAGACAGGACATATGATCTCTGCATGATCATGCGATCTCAGTTCTGATCTTATAGGGCAAAGGCAGGATAGATTATACGTAAGTGAGTGGGTATAGCAGTGTTCCACTAAATATTTATGGACACTGAAATTAAGATCTCATATAATTTTGGTATGTCATTAGATGTTGCTCTCTCCAAATTTTATTTTCAGAGTTTAAAAATGTAAAAACCATTTTTAGCTTGTGAGTCATACATAAAACAGGTCACAATTTGATTTGGCCTGTAGGCCATAGTTTGCTGATGCCACTTGTACAGCTTCTGTATCAGTAACAAAAATACGGTGCCCTGACCTCTAATAATTAATAAGTTTAGTATGTACCATGAAAACCCTGGCAGCATAGCGGTTAACTGCTATAGCTGCCAATCAAAAGGTTGGCTTTTCAGATCTACCAGATGCTCCTTGGAAACTCTAAGGAGCAGCTCTACTCTGTCCTGTAGGGTTGCTGTGAGTTGAAATTGACTTGATGGCAATGGGTTTGGTTTGGGTTTAACATGTACCACAGTACACTCTATTGTGAATATTATATGACATATTCAAAAAAATCAACAAGGTAAGATTGAGAATCACCTCGACTTCTTCCTGAACTCTTCCAGTGGATCATCTTATACACTCCTGGGAGTGTATGCACCCAGTATGGGAATATCTGACCAACGAGAAGAGAGAACACCTGTAAGGTATCAGTGCTCTATTAGTCTACTCTTTCAAGACATAACAAGAGATTAGCCTCTTTCAACAGATGTGTCAATCTGCCTCTGTAAAGATTTACAGCCGTAGAAATCCTGTAACACAGTTCTACTGCATCTTATAAGCTCTCTCACTGTGAGTTAGAATTGACCCAATGGCAATGGGTTTGGTTTTTGGCATAGTAGCCACAACAAAGTACAGGGCATTCAAATCTTAACCTGAGATGTTTTGATAAAATAAAGAAACTTATGTTTGCAAAGTCTAGATCTAAGGTAAGCTTGACGCAAGCCAGGGTCTTCTGAATCACCTTATAGGTATACTGAAGTTGGACAATAAATAAGCAAGACAGAAGAACTCACGCACTCCAACTGTGGTGCTGGTGAAAAATAGTGAATAAACTGTGTAATGCCAGAAGTACGAAAGAATGAATCTTAGAAAAAATACAGCCAGAATACACCTTAGAAGTAAGGGTGGTAAGACTTTATCTTCTTTCCTTTGGACATATCATCAAGAAAGACCAGCACGTTTTGTAAAGTAGAGGGTCAGCAAAATGAGGGAAACCTCAATGAAATAGATTGACATAGTAGCCACAAAAGTGGACTCAATCATACAAGGGCGCACAACAGATAACGCTTTGTTCTATCATATGTAATGTCACCATGAGTCACAGATGACCTGATAGCAACCAGAAATAACAATAGACACGAGAAATGAAGAACTCAGCATTTCAAAAGATTCTGAGTAGAACCATCCCAGAATTACTCAGCTCAAAATCTGAATAAGGGCTTTGGTTTACTTAGAACCAGTAAAACCAGTGCTATGGGGTCAAAATGTCTACCGCCCTATCTTGATGAAGAACAGGGATGTCTAGTTTCCTCCATCTTTCCCCCGCCCCCCTTTATTTCTAGAGAGTGTGAAGCCCCTCTGCTTTCTGTTTCAAAGTCTGACAAAGCCAAGAGGTAAGACTCACCTTGGAATAAGCCATGACTGGGGGATGCTCAAGGAAACAGTCTATGCGAAGTGCATCCTTGCCTGTCTTCTGCAGCCTCACAGGTCCCAGCCTAAATCTGAATCTAAATCTAAATCTAAATCTAAACCTAAATCTGGCAAACCAAAGCCCCCACCAGCACCACCCAGTTACTTCAGAATTAAGGGCTGACTCTCTCTACTGCAAGGAGACCTGGTGGCTCAGCAATTAAGAACTTGGCTGGTAACTGATGGGTCAGTGGTCAGAACCCAGTGGTTAGCCACTCCACAGGAAAACGATGTGGCAGTCTGCTTCTGGAAAGATATACAGCCTTAGAAATCCTATAGGACAGTTCTACTCTGTCCTATAGGGTCTCTCATGATGAGACAGAATTGACTCGATGGCAGCGGGTTTGGTTTGGGGTTTTATAGAACTCTGGGGAGTCCCTGAGTGTTGAAATGATTAAGTGCTCTACTACTAGCCAAGAATGGTTGGCAATTTCAACTTGCCCAGAGGTCACTCGGAAGGAAGACCTGGTAATCTGCTTCTGAGAGATCACAGACTTGAAAACCCTGTGGAGAACAGTTCTACTCTGCACTCGTAGGGTGGCCATGAGTTGAAATTGACTCCATGGCAACTAACAACAACAAAAGAACTTCCAAAGAGCTCAAAGGCAGGAACCATAGCTGATGGACCATTATAGAAACTCGTAGAAATACTAAAAGAGTCAATATTCCTTTGGCCTCTAAAAGGCTTAAAATGGCAATCCTGGTGAATTATCCATGTATTCTAGGAGATTCCAAAAAAAAAAAAAACACTGCTGTTGAGTCGGGAGATTACAATCCGGAAACTGAAGAGAAATGGAGAGCTGGAGAGCAGGCCTATTTTCCCCGAGTAAAGACCCACTGTACTACCACCCCCACCCCAGCATGGCATAGCTGCTTCCCACACTCAGAACCAGCCCCTCCCCCTTTTCCAGCTTCAGCAATTATCAAGGCCAACTTATGATTGGATGTTCTTCCAGCTGATCCTTGTCTGTCCCTCCAGGAAGAAAACCACTGACACACTGAGGCTCCAGCACATCAGCTCATGTGGGACAAAGCCACAGGTCCACTCCCAAACCAATTCCTCTCTGTTGTCCCACGGTGTGCTAAATGCTTGTAATGAGCAAATTATAATAATTAGGGGCAATTGCACAAACCTTTTGACTTAGGTAGTAATCCTTCCCCCTTGAATTTCAGGGCCTTTCCTAAATGTTAATTAAAGGCCACCGCACACACCTGAGGTCAGTGACATCCCATTTTACAGAAAGGAAAAACTAGGGCATGGAATCACAATTTCTTATTTTAATTCATAAGACAAACTTAAACACTTCAACTCATTTCAGCTAGATTCTATATATAAATTTTTGTTTAGTACTTCATGCAGTGGTAGATAGCTATTTAAATTCATAGTTTTGAAGGCATTAGAAATGCTTACTAGAGAATTTTAAATAAAAAATAGCAGCACGTACACTATATAAGGGGTGGTCTCAATTGTTGGTGAGAGTGTGGGTCTGTGTATCTCTTTATCAAGACTACACCATTAAGTTATCAATTCCTGGTAGAATTTGTCTGTCATTTCTAGATTTTATACAAAAAACGTTCCATCTTTTATAACAAAGAAAAAATGTGATTTTTAAAGACTGATGTTGTTAGTTGTTCCTGAGTCAGCTCTGAGTCACAGCAAACCTATGCACAACAGAACAAAACGTTGCCCAGTCCTGTACCAGCTTCGTGGTGACAGTGCCTGAGCCCACTGTTGCAGCCACTGTGAATTCTGAGTGCCTTCCAACCTAGGAGGCTTATCTTCAAGCACTGCATCAAATCCACAGCGTTTCCACAGGCTGATTTTTAGAAGCAGATCTCTAGGCCTTCCTGCTCCATCTGATTTAGTCTGGACGCTCTGCTGCAACCTGTTCACTACAGGTGAACTTGATGGTATTTGAAACACTGGTGACACAGCTTCTGGCATTACAGCAACATCTAAGCCACCACAGTAGGACAAACCGATTGACAGGTAGTGGCCCTGGTGGCAAAGGTTAAGTTCTATGGCTGCCAGCAAGAAGGTAAGCTGTTCAAACCTGCCAGGTGATCCTTGAAAACTCTATGGGGCAGTTCTACTCTGTCTATAGGGTCACTGTGAGTCAGAATCGACTTGATGGCAGTGTTTTTGGTTTTGTTTTTGTCTTTTTTCATTGATTCCCTGACTTATTTCAGGCTCCTTAGTCCTTCCTTTTTAAAGAATTGAGAGCATTTATTTTTTAATCCTCTTCTCAAAGTGAAGCTGTCCCTCAGCTACCTTAATTCCCCTTTGTGAGAATTAGTAAGCGTGACTCCAGGGGTGAGACCTTCACTTACGTGGCTACCTCACTGGAATTCACCTTGAGACACTGGAAACACCCACCAAGGCCTGGAGATGAGGCATGGTGGCCAACCGTGGTTTGGAGCAGACACCCCATGGAAGGGGTTCCAGAGCGTGCCAAGCCTCTGCTCAGATTCCACACAGTGAATTTTGCCAGATGTTCCTTCTCTTCCTTCTCCTGGAAATAAACCTAAGCCCTGTGTGCTTCCCCCTGAGCCCGCTAGGCCATCCAGGTGTTAGGAGAGGGCAGCCCAACACCAAAGGCACAGTAACTGCTTTCGCAGCTCCTCTGGCCAGCCTGGAGGTGTTAGCTGATGGTCGGGAAGCTACTTCCTGCTGTTCTCCCCTGGCCTTTCATTAAAGGGGAGAAGGTTCACACCACCCTGTAAATACCACCCTTGTGCCCTTTAACATCTACATCTAAATGAAAAAGCAACCAGATCTCTTCAGTCAAACCCCAAAGTCCCCATGATGGGCAGTGGGGAAGGGCAATTGCCTACCAAGGTAATCCCACTTCCCAATAGGAAAGCATCAGCTTCTCATCATCTTCTCTAGTTCCATGCCAAGGTTCAAGCCACTTGCAGCTGTCAACCAGCTGTAGGGATGACACGACACCGGGCTTCCCATCCTTGCATAATGCTTCTGAGCACACACTGACTTGGGCTACAACAACGTGGGGAAGTTTTACTGGACTGGGCCCAGAAAAGGGAACAACAGTGAATATTGGGCAAGAGCAGCGGGCTGATTTGTTTCTGGTCCTTGACTCTGCAGGGAACTCTGGTGAGTCTGACCTGCCCCTTGAGGTCCAGGTTATCTACATGTAGCCTGAACTTTATCCTCATTAGAGCGGCAGTTTGCAAGGAATCTTGCACAAAATCTCGTCTTTACTAGGCTGCATGTTAAACAGGCATCCTGTAGGAAGGATACCTTCAGGGCTCTTTGGAGGGAAGGATAGATGGCCAGACAGGTCAGGGAGGAAGAGGAACAAACTGGGGACCACCAGATCTTCCAAGGGAGAAGAGCCACAGCAGCAATGTGACTCCCTCCACAGTTGTCTCATCCTGCCAACACAGCCTGGGTATAAAGGGGGAGACTGTAGGCTAAGCCTTCTGTGACAGATCCCTGAACATAAGCCACAGGGAAGAAGGAAGGGAGAGTGCCTAGGGCCACCAAGCTAGCCCTAGCTGAGGACAGAGCTGACAGGAGGTAGTGATGGGGAAGGCAAGGAAGGAGGCCAGAAGGAAGGCAGACCTGAATCCAAAGGAAGACTTCCTTTTACCTTCTAATTCCTTGCTCAGCATTATTTCCTGAAAACCTCCAAGTGAAAGAGAATGTATGATCTTTGCATTACAAGGTCAATAGCCCAGTTAGGGGGAAACCGGTTGGGTGATTTAAGCAGAAACAACAATTAGAGGATAGTAGAGAGGGGCACCAGTGCATCCTCTTCACCCCTCCTTTCCGCAACAATGGACAAGTCTACAGAACTCAAAATCTTCTCCAAAGAGCCCCTGGGAGTTCCTCAAACCCCTTCCCCATCACCTCCTCCAGCTCCCAGGCCTCAGCTCCTCTTCTAGGTGGTCCAGTTCTTTCTACCATGTGCCACTTCCCTCCAACACAATCTCTCCCCTAAATAAAAACCAAACCCAGAATTGTTGAGTCACCCCTGACTCATGATGACCCAGAGTTGCAGACTAGAATTGCCCCATAGGGCTTTCTTGGCTGTAACCTTTATGTAAGCAGATTACCAAACTTTTCTTTCACATCACCCAGTTCAAGCTTCCAATCTTTTTTGCTTGTAGGTAAGCATAAGCCATTTGTACCACCCAGGGACCTTGAACTGGTGCTATTAGAGGTGGTATTAAAGACTAAATAACCTCCAGCTTAGTTCAAAATTTAGTCCAAGGGTAAAAACAGGATGGGTGGATAAAAAGGAAGTCCTGGTTTTGTGCCACCAAAGAATGCTTGCAGAGACATCAAAGCCATGTACCAGCAGCGCCAGGGCACTGTTGTCACAACATCATAAGCTTTCCCTTGGAAAAGTCATGTAAACACAGTCCCACCAAAGGCAAGTCCAAGGAGAGACAGCCCCCGTAGATGAGGGCTGCTTGGCCAACAGAAGCCACAGTCCATGACAAACTTGATACTCATTTACCTACACCTTCAAGGTTACACTGTCAGGATCGGCAATGGTCTCCAACAACCTGGGAGGCACTGTCAAGTTCAGATGCCCACGTGCTGGTTAACTAAGGCTCGCTGAGCAGCATCTCTGCAGCCCAACCTGAGCACGGAGGGCCCCTGGCCAAGCGCAGGGAAGGAATGTGAAGCCGCCCATGCAGTCACTCCAGCTAGCTGTAACCACTAATCGTGAAGGGTAAAGTCTTCAGAGTTCATTATTCCAAAGAAGACTGTGAGTCAGCCCAGGCTGGATGAATATCAGGGCCTCTGGACCAATGTAGCCCAGTTGGAGGCTTGAACAACAGCAAGGGCACATTAGAGTCTCCAGGTGGTACAAACAGTTAATATGTTTGTCTGATGACTGAGAGGTTGATGGTTTGAGTCCACTCAGAGGAGCCTCAGAAGAAAGTTCTAGAGATATACATCTGAAAAACCAGCCACTGAAAACCCTATGGAAAGAAAAATATGAGCCCAAGAGACAGGAAGGGTCATATAATCCAGAGACTACATTGGCATGAAACCCAAAGAAATAGATGATGCCTCGCCACCACCAATGACTGCCCTGACAGGGAATACATCACAGAGTCCCTGACGCAGCAGGAGAAAAATAAAGGTACAGTACTGAGACTCTACTAAAAAACCAGATTTGATGGTCTGACAGACTGGAGGTTCCCCAGGAGACATTGTTACCATAAAACATGGATCTATGCCACTAGCCACAAAGCCAATACTGAGACAGGGGTCAGGTGGGTAATCGAGAGGTTTATTATACATTAATATACAAGAGAAGGGAGAATCGAGTCCTCAAAGCCTGTCTGTCTTCTTCAGTCAGGCTAAGAGTTTTATTGAGTAGCTAAGGGTAAACATTTAGGTATGTGGGATAGTAATCATGGAAGAATGTGGGCAACTTCTAGAGGGAGTGCAGAGATGGGCATCCAGAGCCCAGTGGGGGTCTATCCAGAGATAGACATCTAAAGCCTGCTATGGCATCCATCTGGAAATAGGCATCTGGAGTCTGGAGGAGTCCTTCCAGAGTCATCCAGTGGTGGTTATCTGGGCAGGGGTTCAGTGACTGGTGCCTCTGCCTGTTTGGCGACTCAAGAGAAACTAAAGCAAACCTCCGTAAAGAATTTGTCTCGTGCCTGGTGCATCTCCTCACCTCTTCGTGGTCTCAGTGTGTTACAAGTTAATGTGTAATTTCCCTGTGACTAGGTAGTGCTAGGAAGCTAGGACTTTAAGAAAAACAGGTGTACATGGAAAGAAATGGAGTAAGTCCTGTTCAGTTCTTTATTTTTTTCATTAATTAATTAATTAATTAATTTTTTATTACGATTGAGTGAAAATGTACATGCCCGTATAAGTTTACATGCCCACCTATATGCAACTTGCACTGTTCTCCCTGCATGGTGACAGCACACTATTCCTCTCTGCTCCATACAAGTCTCATCCTCCCAACTGGAGGAAGGAGAGTGGGTGGAGGGGAAAGGAGACTGTTCAGTTCTTTATACCACTCACTTCCACATGGTCCCTGGACTCTCTGCTACCCCAGGGCTGAAACCAGCACCAAAGCAACTCTTCAGACAAGGATTAGGCTGATAAGACATAAAATGATACTGCCAAAGAGTGTGCTTCTTGACTTAAGTATATCCACAAAGCTAACTGAGTAACTCTCCTGTCTAGAGATGAGATGACTTAGTGAAGGGGAACAGGACCTGGTTGAATGGATGCAGGAAATACAGGGTAGAAAGGAAGAGTGTACTATCACATGGTGGGGAGAGCAGCTAGAGTTGCATAGCAGTGTGTGTGTAAGGTTTTGTATGACAAATTGACTTGGATTGTTAACTTTCACTTAAAGCAAAATAAATTTTTTTTAAAAAAGAAACAATCTGTAGGGAGTTACTCTGACACACGTGTTGCCGTGAGTTGGAGCTGATTGGTGGCACGTGGTTTAATGGACCACTGTTCTAGACACCTGCTGGACCATACCCCCTTACAGGTTGTTTTGTCCTGACTCTCATCCAGGGTCAGCATGAAACAGCAACAAGATCTGAGTTGACATTGTATACTTGAGAGAATGCTAGAATTAGAGTCCTCATAACAAGCTGCCATCGAGCTGAATCGGAATGAGGTGACCCTCTGTGAGTAAGCGGAGGACTGTGCTCCCCAGAGTTTTCAGTGGCCGATATTTGGAAGTAGATCTCCAGACTTTCATCTGAGGAAAATCTAGGTGAACTTGAGCCTCCAACCTTTTGTTTGAACATGTTGACTGTTTTGCCCATCCGGGGACTCCTACTACTTGGGCTCAAAAGAAAGAAAACGCAACAGCTCAAAACTCTGCCCTGCAACATTATAGTACAAAAAACATGTAGAAATGACCTGAAATTCCGCCATCTGGAATTTTTATTTGTTGAGCCATTATCCAGTTACTAAGAATGCTTGTTGAGTCGCTACGTGACAATACAACAAAATCCTTCTAGCTGTGTTTGCTGACACCTATGACTACAACTCTGGAAAGTATGTTCTATGAGAAGAAAGCCTGGTTGGAGAACTGGCTGGCAAGGATGAGGAATGATGAAGAATTTTTCACTTAATCTGCTGATCTTAAATTTCCTTCTATTTGATAGGTTCTTTTTAATTAAAAAGAAGAAAAATGTTATGAATTTGGTTCATCTCTGACACCAGCTATGAGATTTGGAGAAGGCATTTAACATCATCAAAGTTCCATTTTTCTCACTGCAGAATGGGCAGAAGTGTGTGTCCTTTCAGCCTTCTAGAGCCGTGGGAGGCTCACATGAACTGAAAGGACCTAAGAATTGGGAATCTCCAGGACTGCTGTGTGCCCTCTGAGAGAAACCTTCCACATGTGTGTTATTAGAGGGCAGGGGAGTATTTCTGCCACTGTCCTTTTAAATGCTTGAAAGAACTCCATGAACAACACATGTCTCTGGAAATGAAGAAGAGGAAGAGGAGGAGAAAGGAACGGTCACCGCAGCACAGAATAAAAGCGAGGTCAGCCAGTAAGCCTGGGCGTTGTGGCCAGAAACTTCCAAGTTAGGTTCAACATCATGTGGTTTCCCTGCTGTGGGATCAGCGTTATACATTTGATTTGTTCCAAGAATCATCCAGCATTTCTCTATAACAATTTCATTCATTTACGAAGCTGCACAATGTTAGAGAAAGACATTGGTAGTTCAGTGGTCGAAATTCTCACCTTCCGGCACTTGGCTTCGCACGCAGGAGGTTGGAGTGCATGGTGCACAGCTGTCCCCTGTATGTCAGTGGAGGGCTGAACCCAGAGGCTGAAAAGGAGCGGGGGTGGGGAGAGCCCTAAGATTGAGGACCTGAGAGACATTGTTTCAGGGAAAACATGACTTCCACATACTACAAGCCCCAGGTGGCAATGCTGGGGCAGGGCTCTCAGAGGCACCACCATAGGTTTAGTAAACTGTGGGCTATGAATGACTCCTCTTGTCTTGATAACTGGGCTGTAACCAATGGTAAAAGAATTAAGCAGAAGGCCAGAGATGACAATGAAGTAACTTGCATTTGAGCACTCTTCTTTCAGATTGCTAGCCAGATGGCACCTATCACCACTTTGTTTTCCTGGACGGCTGGTGATGACCCATGAGATTTCGAAGTAGATGACCTCCAGCCACTCAACCTCCACTCAGTCAACCGCCAAATTCCCCCCAAATGCCCACATTGTACCCTGACACTTGTCCCTATCTGCACGTGGCCTCTCCCTTTAAAGACCCCGACCTTGCCTGACAACTTCAAACAGGCTCTGAGAATGAAGATGCTTCCTGTCCCCTGTGTTGCTAGCAGCACAGAAATAAACTTTTGATTATCTCACCTCAAGGCTTCTGTCTCAGAGATTGGCTTTAGTGGTAGGTAGCACGAACTCTGGGGTTTTTCCAGCAGCAGATCACATGTTACTATGATGCTGAACAGGTTTCAGCAGGACTTTCAGACTAAGCTAAAGTAGGAAAAAAGTCCTGGTGATCTACTTCCAAATGTCAGCCATTGAAAGCCTATGGATCACAATGATCCAATACACAACTAGTCATGGTGATGGCTCAGGACTAGGTAATCTTTCATTCTGCATTCTGTAGTATCGCCCATGAGTCAGGAGCTGAATTGACAACAGTCAACAGCAACACACTGGGACTCATAGAGCCAGTGGTATCCCCACCCTCTTCACCAACGCATGAATTCATTCATTCCACATTTATCTACCGAATATTCGCTACATGAAGGCATTCCACTGCAGTTAGGAATGGAACAGGGGGCAACAGAGACACAGCCTCTGCTCCCACAAGGCTCCTATAAAAGTAGAAAGACAATCAGGAGGCAGTGGAAGCTCAGAAGGAAAAGCAAGGCAAGGGAAGAGCCCACAACCAGGGAACTTCTCTGGGAAGAGGTGACATTTGGACAAAGACATCATGAAGTGAGAAACCAAGCACTGGTATATTCAGCAGGAAGAAAATTTCATCCAGCAGGGAATAGCAAGCACAAAGGTCAGATGGGAGCAGGGCAGGTGTGTTCAAGCAACAGCAAGGAGGCTAATGTGCCTGGTGGAACAGAGTGAGCAAGGTACAGAAGAGAGAAAAGGGGGCCAGACTATGTAAAACCTTGATAACGAAGGCCAGGACTTTGAGATTTTATTCTAGGAAAGACTAGAAGTCACTGGAGGGTTTTAAGCAAAAGAGGGGTATCTTTAAAAGGATACTTGGCTGCCGTATTGAGAATAGTTAGAGAGGAGGAGTAGAATAAGGCAGAGGGAGGCAGGGAGGCCAGTAGTGAGGCCACTGCAGCATTACAAGGCAACAGTGGCAGCTTCCACTACGGCATAGTGGTGGAGGTGGTGGCCATATTCTGCACAAATGCTAAAGGATTTACTGACTGATTTGATATGTGAGACAGAGTTGTTGAGATTGACTCAGAAAGATTGGTGCAAGGCGCCAGAATAAAGGCTCTTCTATTTAATGAGCTGGGATGGAGATGTTATATTTGGTTAAGACCATGGTAAAGCCTGGTGGATGAGGCTTGAAGCTTCAGATTACGGGGTACAAGCCAGTCTTGGCTCCAGAAGGACTCCTAAGATTTCCCAGAATTGTGAGTCATTTGGGATGCTCTTCTCATCTGGTTTTGTGCAAATGCATGAAAAAGCTGCGGAAAGGAGGAAGCAGTTATAACATCCTGAGAGAATGGCAGGGCTGGTCTGTGCACTGAGAGAGAGGAGGCCATGGTTCCCATCTCTCACAAGCTAAGGCTGGTACAGGGTTGTTTTCCCACCCCTGGAATAAGATGCTAAAGGAGGGAGAGAGGGCTAGAGCTGTTAACATACAAGCGTAATGCCAAGAGCCTGCCCACACCCAGGACTGGCAGGTTTGTAAGGGCTTATTTCAGGGCTCAGTCGGGGAAATAGGGCCAATAGCAATATATTGGGAATGTGGAGTTTGAGGTAAGAATTTGCCTTTATACAGAGTGGGGGACCCTGGGGGAATAGAGTGCTGCAAGGGGATGTTATAGAATGAAATGTAACACCCTGAAATATATACATGAAAATCCAAGCCTCAGTATGAATCCGAACTGACTCAATAGCAACGGGTTTGAGTTTTTTAATGTACACCTAAAAGGAGCCCAGGTGGTATAGTGGTTAAGCACTCAGCTGTTAACTAAAGAAATTGGCAGTTCAAATCCACCAACTACTCCTTGGAATCCCTATGGGGCAGTTCTTCTCTACTCTATAGGGTCACTATGAATTGGAATTGACTCAACAGCAACAGATTTGGTTTGGAAGACATATACAGGTATACATACAAATCTGTAAGGGAGCCTCAGCAGGCCATTGTTACGCTCAGCAGCTCAAATCCACCAACAGTTTTTTGGAACCCCATGGGGCAATTTGACTGTGTCTCACAAGATTGTTGTATCAGAATCGACCTGACAGCAGCAGGTTTTGTTCAGTTTTACACCTGTAGACACAATTTCCTTCTTTGTTATCTTGGCATACCAGAGTGGTGCCAACTGTTCACAGGCTGGACTGCTAAGCAAAAGTCTGGCAGTGTGAGTCCACCCAGAGGTACCTTGGAAGAAAGATCTAGCAACTGCCTTCCAAACAGTCAGCCACTGAAAACCCTAAGTAGTACAGTTTGTTCTGACATACACAGGGGTATCATGAGTCAGAATTGACTAGACAGCCACTAGATTTTTTGTTATTTTAATTAGATCATGCATGAGTAGGATATGTTCTAAATCTGAGTTATAAAAGAGCAGATTAGACAGAGACATGCACAGAGGAAGACAGAAGCCGTGTGAGGATTGCTGCAAGTTAAGAAGAGCCTGCCACCAGGAGTTAACAATAATAACTGCTACCACAACCGAGTGTTCACCGTTAGCCAGGCACTGCACACACAGCACCTCATTTGTCCCCACAGCAGGAAAGACAAGTTTCACTAGTGCTGTTCTACAGAAGACACTGAGTCCTAGAACAACTAAACTATTTATCAAATGTTATACAGCTGAGGATAATGAGATCTAATATGCATGTAGTGCTTATAAGCTTAGACGTCATTCTAAATGGTCTGTGTATACAATCTTACCCATTTTGAAAAACTTTAGGAATTTGGTATTGTACCCATTTTACAGATAAGGAAACTAGGTCACATTGACGGTAAGTGATGGAGTAAGGATTGGAACCCTAGCAGTCTGGCCCCAGAGTCTACACTGCTACCCAGCATCTTGTACTACCACTGAAGCTCTATTAATGCACAGGAAACCCAGCCATAGATCAAGTAACTAATATGGTTACCAGTAGTCTCTAAAGACCTTTAAGGGTCCTCTTCAGACCTAGAAGAAAGAATTCCTCAGGAAGACTTGCTGGCCCACAGGAAAAATCCACATTGGAAAACGAAAGCTTTTTCAAGTGGGGCAGCAGCAGAGTATATAGCACTCCTGTAGTCTGCATCCCTGAGGGAGTTTGGGGTTGGGTGTTTATAGCCTGTCTGTCTACACCCAGGGTGTGGCCAGGAACAACAAATCAGCAATAGGGATATCAATAATTTCCTTTACAGCAGGTGGCTGCATGTCCCTCGGTTGCACAAGCACGCAGACTTCAAGATGGTCCCTACCAACAGGGCTTCTGAGACTGGTAACAGGACTTATTATGGGTTGTCATGCCTGTGTTGTTTCTGGCCCCCTTGGTTCAGTTCCCCAGTCCTGACTATAGCTCTCTGGTGTCCCAGCTGGAAGGACACATAACATTCAACTCTAAATCATTTGTGCACGCATCTGAACGGGGTCTAAACCAGCTTTCCTGAAAAC
This sequence comes from Heterohyrax brucei, assembly GCA_028571685.1. Classification (NCBI taxonomy): domain Eukaryota; kingdom Metazoa; phylum Chordata; class Mammalia; order Hyracoidea; family Procaviidae; genus Heterohyrax; species Heterohyrax brucei. The sequence goes on along the minus strand of CM053157.1, from coordinate 37,489,126 downwards.
AAACTTTAAGGATAATTTAAAGAACTCGTCCTCAAGTGTGGGTAATGAAAGAAGTTGGTTATCGCTCCAGAATATTCCCGAGTATGGTTAGGCTGACCTTTCACATCCCTGTCTCGGCATAACCAAGAACTCAGTAACATGCTGTGGAATAAACTAAAATGATAAAACAGTGGAGATAGAAACAGTGTAGTTTGAGGAAGCCAAGGGCGGGTTTTCGGAGGAGGAGCCAATGAGGGAAAGATGTGAACAGCGGAAAAATGTGACAAAGGGGAGTTTTAATGAGACTCCCATGTTTGTTGGTGTTAGCTGATTAGTCAGTTCCCAAGTCCCGGTGACTCCCTGCACAGTGGAACAAAATGTTGCCTGATCCTGCACTATCCCCATAATGGGTAGCAGGTTAGACCACTGTGACTGATGGGGTTTTCACTGGCTGATTTTGGGGAGCAGTTCACCAGGCCTTTCTTCCTAGTCCTACTTAGTCTGGAAGAGCCACTGGAATCTGTTCAGCACCATAGCAACACAAGTCTCCACTGACAGGTGATGTGCGCACATGAGGCGCATTGGCTAGGAATTATACCCAAGTCTCTAGCACGAAAGGCGTCATGGATTGAACTATACACCGCCCCCCCAAAATGTGTGTGGCCATTTGGCTGGGCTATCATTCCCAGTATCTTATGACTGTCCTCCATTTTGTGATTTTCCTGTGCTATACGTTAAAGATGATTAGGGTGGGACCGTAAATCCCTTCATAAGATCCCCTCCCTGCTCCGTTGTACCACACTCACTGGGTTAGCTTGCACCATCTCTCATCCTTTTATCCTACAAGGGATAAAAGGAAAGGGAAGCAAGCAGAGAATGTGGAATCTCACACCATCGAGAAAGCAGCGCCAGGAGTAGAGCACGTCCGTCAGACCTGAAGTTCCTGTGCCAAGACGCTCCCGGCCAAAGGCTGATGCAGCACAAGGACCTTCCTCCAGAGCCAACAAAGAGGGAAAGCCTTTCCCCTGGAGAGGATGCTCTGATTTCAGACTTAGAGCCTACCGGACTGTGTAAGGAGAAACTTTTCCTTGTTACAGCCATCCGCTTTGTGGTGTTTCTCTTACAGGAGCACTAGTCGAAGGAAACCGAAGGCAAGAACTCTATCACCGCAACACCAATGCCCCCCAAACACCCATATCAGGAACTATAAATGTGAGAGGTAAAGATCTCCGATACTGAGTTCTTCATCTGAGTCAGGCGTGTAATAATCTGGACATTCCTTTCCTCCATCCTCATTAGTGCTGTCACCATTTTATATCTGAGAAAACTGTCATTCAGGGAGACCAAGCCCGAGTTCACCCTGCTCCACTAGGAAGAGGCAGATGCAGGACAGAACTGTCTTTCTGACTCCAAAGGCAGCATCCCTCCCCTCTTCTCTCCTCCCTTACTTGCCTGCTTACAAAGACTTTGTAGCCTTTAACTTCAGACAGGTCAGCACTTGCACACATTGCTAATTCCAAAGAAGTACGTGCCATCCCTGATTATACACGTGGCAGAGCCAAAAGGATAGTTCTAAGAAGCAAGATCCTCACCTCAGGAGCCCACAAGGATGTGCACTGCCAGACTGTGAAGGGAGAGGAAAGGCAAGCCACCTACGGCCAGGTCAGGGACTGCCACAGCCCTGCCTTGGCCAGGGAGTTCCTTCAACAGAGAGGACATGGGCAGAGACTTCCCCTGAGCAAAATGAAGGACGATGACAGGCATTGCCTCCTCTTCCCTAGGCATCTGCCCCACAAGCCAACACCTCTAAATCAATTTTACCGTGCACAGCTCCATCCGTTTCTTTTCTTGAAATCATTGGTGGGGTGCTTCCGAGCTTTGCCCCAGGATGACAGGTTCTGGGATTTGGAGCCATCCTGGGCAGCTGGATAAATTTCCTTGTTTCTATTTCTAGGAGAAAGAAAAGCTGAGGTAAAATGCAGAAATTAGTGTACGAAACAGCATGAAGGGATTCTGAAGAAAACTTTCTAGCCTGGAACAGAATGGATGTGTCTACATGGCAAGGCGGACTCTCAGCTGGTAACTCTGAGTTACAGAGTAGAATTAGGACAGTGCTGGGTGTTACACTGCAGCATAGAGGTGTAATACAGTCACCACTGGGTGGTTTCCAGATAAGGAATCACATCTGGCAGGCTAGACTCCTTTTCTGAGACCCGTTTTAGCGGCGCTGACCTGTACTGCTGTTATTTTGGGCCTGACTGCTTCAATCACGCCTGGATTCAAGGAAACGGAATGGGTCCGTGTAAAGTAGTTCAAGAAGAGTCCGGTGGACTACTAGGCTGGATTATCAGCTGGAACGAAACTTGTTGCTTTTGCAGATGCTAATCACCATACTCTATCTTCATTTCTTTATTAGGTACTGTCAAGTCAGTTTCAACTCATAGTGACCATATGCACAAGAGAACAAAACATCTCAGTTGGTGTCATGAACAAAGCACTTCCTGGTCCTGTGCTATCCTCATAATCATTGCCATGCTTGAGGCAATTGTTGCAGCCACCATGTCAATCCACCTTTTGGGGTGCCTTCCTCTTTTTGTGCTGACCCTCTGAAGACCGTGGTCTTTAATCTTTGTCAGTAAGTGTTTCAAATCCACTTTACTTCCAGCAAAAAGATTGTATCATTTGCAAAACACAAGTTGTTAACAAGTTTTTCTCCAGTTCTGATGTCTCATTCTTCTCCATACCATCCAGCTTCTCAGATTATTTGCTCAGCATACAGATTGAAAGGTAAGAGGATACAGTCCTGATGCATGTATCTTTCCTGGCTTTAAACTTTGCAGTGTCCCCTTGTTCTGTTCACAAGACTGTGTCTAAATCCATGTAGATTCCTCATAAGCATGATTAAGTATTCTGGAATTCCCATTCTCCACAATATTACCCATAATTTGCTATGATTATGATCCACACAGGAAAATTCCTTTGTATAGTCAATGAAATACAAGTAAACATTTTTCTGGTATTCTATCAGCAAAGATCTATCTGATATCAGCAATGGTATCTTCTTCTGAACACACAGCGTTCGGTATAGATTGCCCCTCAACATCAAGAAAACAAAAGTCCTCATAACTGGGCAAATAAGCAACATCATCACAAATGGAGAAAGGTTTGCAGTTGTCAAGGGTTTCAGTTTACTTGTTTCCGTGTCACTGCCCACGGAAGTAACAATCAAGAAACCAAGACCTATTGCATTGGGAAAAATGTGTTGCAAAGGACCTCTTTAAAGTATTGAAAAGTAAAGATGTCACCTTGAAGAGTAAGGTGCTTTTGATCCAAGCCATGGTGTTTTGAATGGCATCATATGCACGTGAAAGCTCAACAAGGAAATGAATAAGGAAGATATAAGAAGAACTGATGCCTTTGAATTGTGGTGTTGAAGAAAAATGTTGAATGTATCCTGGACTGCTGAAAGAACAAACAGATCTGTTCTGGAAAAAGCACAACCAAAGTGTTCCTTGGAAGCAAGAATGGTGAGACTGTATCTTACATACTTTGGACACCTTGTCAGTAAGGATCAATCCCTGGAGAAGGCCATCATGCTTAGTAAAGCAGAGAGTCAGCGAAAAAGAGGAAGACCCTCAAGTGCATGGGCTGAAACAGTGGCTGCAACAGTGGGCTTAAGCAAAAAACCAACTGTGAGCGTGGTGCAGGACCAGGCAGTGTTTTGTTCTGTTGTACATGGGGTTGCTATGAGTCAGAACCAACTCAATGGCACCTAACAATGATAACAACTGCTTTGTCAAAGGTAATGTTTTTCTCAAGGGTTTGGTCTCCCTGATAACATGTCTGTCATGGATTGAATTGGCTAAAAAATGTGCATAGCAATTTGGCTGGGCAGTGATGCCCACTATTGTGTGATTGTCCTCAATTTTGTAGTTTTCCTGTGCTGTAAATCCTAATCTCTGCCTGTGGTTAGTAGACAGAATTACGTTGAAGAGGATTAGGGTGAGATTGTAACACACTTACTAAGGGAGTTACCCTGGAGTGTGGTTTGTACCACCTTTTATCCTTTTATCTTACAGGAGATAAAAGGAAAGGAAGCAAGCAGAAAATTGGGAGCCTCATGCCATCAAGAAAGCAGCATTAGGAGTAGAGCATATGCTTCAGACTTGAAGTTCCCAAGCCAAGACGCCCCCTGATCAAAGACTGATGCAACACAAGGACCTTTCTCCAGAGTTTACAAAGATGGAAATCCTTTCCCCTGGAGCAGACACCCTGAATTCAGATTTCTAGCCTACTGGACTGTGTAAGAAGAAACTTCTCTTGTTAAAGCCACCCACTCATAGCATTTCTGTTAGAGCAGCATTAACTGCCTAAAACAATGTCCAAAGTATGTGAGACAAAGTCTCACTATTCTTGTTTCTAAGGAACATTCTGGATGTACTTCTTCCAAGACAGATTTGTTCGTTCTTCCACCAGCCCATAGTGTATTCAATGTTCTTCACCAACACCATTGTTCAAAGACATCTCTAAGGAGAAGTTCCACTCTGTCCTATGGGGTTGCTATGAGTCAGAATCAACTCAAGAGCAGTGGGTTTGGATTTGCATTTGATTTAGGTTCAAGGGTAATCCACATCAAAGGCTGTGGTCTTTGATCCTCATCAGTAAGCACTTCAATACTCAAGCAAACCAAGTTGTATCATCTTCAGGTCCTGGGCCAAAGCTCCAAAGTATCACACTGACAATTTCTTGTGACAGCTGTGGACTCCCAAGAAAAGAAATTGATGGAGCTTTAAATGACAGGACAAATTTAGAGGTGTTAGTTCCTGAGGCAAACACCCTGGGAGAAGCTGGCGACGCCTGTCATCCTGAACCTTGTAAGTTAGGTTTTTATTAGCTATTTTTCTGTCTGAGAGCTGGTTGTTAAAGAGTATTCCTCTAGTCCTGACACTACATTCTCCTTCATACAGTTCAGCCTTTTGCATTATTTGCTCAACATACAGATTAAATAAGTATGGTGAAAGGATACAACATTGATGCATGCTTTTCCCACTTTAAACCTCTTAGTATCCCCTTGATCCATTTGAATGACTGCTTCTTGATCTATCTACAGATTCCTCATGAGCACCATTAGGTGTTCCGGAGTTCCTATCCTCTGCAATGTCATCCATAATTTATTAAGATCCACATAGTAGAATGCCTTTGCATAGTCAATAACACACAGGTAAACGTCTTTCTTGTATTCTCTGCTTCATTCAAATCCATCTGACATAACAAATGATATCCTTTGTTCTAAATCCTCTTCTGGATCCAGCATGAATTTTTGGCAGTTCCCTGTTGATGTACTGCTACAACCATTTTTTAATTATCCTCAGCAAAATTTTACTTGACAGTGATATTAATGATATTGTCTGATAATCTCCACCTTCTGTTGGATCACGTTTCTTTGGAATTGGCACATACATGGATCTCTTTGAGTCATTTGGACAGTCAGCTGTCTTCCAAATTTCTTGGCAGAGATGTGAGCACCTCCAGTGTTGCATCCATTTGTTGAAATATCTCAGTTGGTGTCATGAATTGCACTATGACCACCCCCCCTAAAAATGTGTGTAGCTGTGTGGCTGGGCTATGATTCTCAATACCTTATGATTATCCTCCATTTTGTGATTTTCCTATGCTGTATGTCAGAGGAATAGGGTAGGACTATAAATCCCTTTATAAGATCACCTCCCTGCTCCACTGTAAAGAGAGTTTTCCTAGAGTATGGCTTGCACCCCCCCTTTATACTTTCATTCTACAAGAGATAAAAGAAAAGAGAAGCAATCAGAGAATTGGGAACCTCATACCATCAAGAAAGCAGCACCAGGAGTAGAGTGCATCCTTCAGACTGTAGGTTCCTGCACCAAGATGTTCCCTGACAAAGACTGATACAACACAAGGACTTTCCTCCAGAGCTGACACCCAGGAAAGCCTTCCCCTGGAGCAGACATTCTGAATTTTGACTTGTAGACTATCAGTGTAAGAATAAACTTTCCTTTGTTAAAGCCTTTCACTTTGTGGTATTTCTGTTAGAGTAGCACTAGACGACCAAAGCAGTTGGTGTTATGGATTGCATCCTGTCCCCCCAAAACACGCATTGATTTGGCTGGGCCATGGTTCCCAGTGTTGAGTGATTTTTCCCATGTGTTGTGAATCCTGCCTCTATGATACTGATGAGGCAGAATGGGAAGCAGTTGTGTTGGCGAGGCAGGACTCAAGCTACAAGGTTGTGGAGTATGAAAGAGAAACAGCAGAAAGAAGTTAGCAGAGAGAGAGAGCGGGGAACGTCACAGCACCAAGACACCAGCGCGTCCTTTTTACTTGAGGTTTCTGCATCTAGGATGCTCTTGTATTGAATTTGGACTCTTAGCCTAAAGGACTGCGATAATTTCTCATACAAATGGGTTTATAATTTACCAGATTGTGACAATAAAATTTCTCTTTGGGAAGCTGTCCACTTGTGGTATTTCTGTTATAGCAGCACCAGATGATTAAAACAGTGATATTCTGTTACTTCGCATGGCCTTGTTTGTCACCATTGCCTTCAGAGCAGCCTGGACTTCTTCCTTCAGTACCATCAATTCTTGATCATATGCTACCTCCTGACATTGCTGAATATCAATCAGTTCTTTTTGTTACAGTGACTCTGCGTACTCCTTCCATCTTCTTTCAATGTTTCCTACGTCATTCAATATTTTGACCATAGAATCCTTCAGTAATATAACTTAAGGCTTGAATTTCTTTTTCAGCTTGAAAAATACCAAGCATATTCTTCCCTTTCGGTTTTTTAACTTCAGGTCCTTGCATATTTCATTATAATGCTTGTTTTTTCAAACTGCTCTTTTAAATCATCATTCAGCTCTTTTACTTCATCATTTCTTCTGTTCCTTTTATATTCTACATTCCAGAGCAAGTTTCTGACTCTCTTCAGACATGTGTCTTGGTCTTTCCGGGTAGTAAGCCATAATATATCAAGTCCAGAGCTGAAAGTCAAATGGGAGCAGAGGTGAAGCCAGATTAGCTCTTGGATTCAAAAACAGCTGATAAAAACCCAAGGTATGACGTTCAGGGAATGGGGCAGGGGAGTGAATAAGTGAAGTACTGGGCCTTTTTACAACAGTGAAACTTCTCCGTATGTTACTGTGATAGTAGAAGCAAGACATTACACACTTGTTGAAACTCAAAACTAGACAACATACAGTGAACCCTCATGTAAACTGTGGGCTTTAATAATAACGTATTAAAATTGATTCATAAATTGTAACAAGTATGCCCAAGAATGCAAATATGAAATGTTAATAATAGGAGAAACTATGCAAAGGGGAGAGAGGATATATGGGAACTCTATACTTTCAGCACTTGGCTTGGCTTATGCTTTCTGCATAATTCTGTAAAATTAAAATTGCTCTACAAAACAAAATCTATTATAAAAAATAATTATGTCTCAAGAATGTTAGTATACATATGAAAAGACTTATAGCCCTTTGCTGTCTGGATTATAGAAAAAGTTTAACTTCTTGTTTATTTATTTTATAATGTTTGAACTTTGTAACAGTTTGTGATCCATTTGAGATAAAGAAAAATGAATCTTGTAAATGCTTTTTATTTTAAAAAAAGACAAAAAGAAAGGTACCTTGGGAGAATTGTCAAACCTCCTATTAAGCCAAAAGCTTAAAGGCATAAAGGTATTTCATCTACAAATTAAATAACATTTAGTTTTTACCTAACTATGAGCTCTGATGGTGTAGTGGTTAAGAGCTACAACTGCTAATCAAAAGGTCAGCAGTTCAAATCCACCAGCTGATCCTTGGAAACTCTATGGCACAATTCTACTCTGTCCTACAGGGTTGCTATGAGTCAACATCAACTCTATAGCAACAGGTTTCTCTTTTTTTGTTTTCTTTTGTTTTTAATGACATTACAGTTTACTAATAAAATAAAGAAGCATACTACAAACAGGCACTGACATGAAGTACTCTTACCAGTTGTTATCAAGCCAATCCCAACTCAGGCCATTCCCATATGGGTCAGAGTAGAAAGGTCCTCTGTAACATTTCCAATGACTGATTTTCATTAGTAGATTGTTAGGCCTTTCTTCCAAAATGTCTCTGAAAATAGAAGAAAAAAACCACTTCAGTCAAGCTGATTCTGACTCATTGGGACCCTGTAGGACAGAGTATAACTGCCCCATGGTTCTCAAGGAGCACCTGGTAGATTTGAACTGCCACCCACTGCAGTACCATTATCATATTGTCATTAGCACCAGCCTTTTGACTAACAGCTGAACACAGTAACCACTTGCACCACGTTTAGAGCCCTAGAAACATGTAATCTAATCATTTCTTTTTGTCTGTTGAAAGAGTCTTTTTTTAGCCTCCTTGATTTAAAGTGGAAACCCTGATAGCGTAGTAGTTAAATGCTACATCTGCTAACCAAAAGGTCAGCAGTTCAAATCTGCCATGTGCTCCTCAGAGATTCTATGGGGCAGTTCTATTCTGACCTATAGGGCTGCTATGAGTCAGAATCGACTTGATGGCACTGGGTGGGGGGTGGTGATTTAAAATAACTAAGTGGATTTAAAATAGTTAAACTTTTCTGTGAACATATTTTCCCTGCAAGATCAAAAAAGAAATCTTTGAAGAGGCAAGGAGTAGGGTAGGAGACTCATGGACTTACTGAGCAACATATGGTAACTTCTAGATTGTTTCTCAGTTAGAACTCATTGTCTGACTTGCTGTTCTAAACTCTGTAGCCAAGCCAGCCAAGTGCTGTTGAGTCAGATCCAAACTCTGTAGAGGAAACTTATTTATACTACTCTTTATGTCTGTACAAGATGCCCTGCGCAGGCTGTACTCCACTTAAGGCAATCTTCCTTCTGAAGAAAGAGAATGCAGGAAAGCAAGCACAGTCTAGTGTAAGACTATCAGGACAAAGGACAGGCTGCCATGAGTGGAGCAGTGCTCCAAACCTGTTGCTGTCAAGTCAGTTCCAACTCAAGGCAACCACATCTGTGTTAGAGGAGAGCTATGCTCCATGAAGTTTTCAATGGCTGATTTTTCAGAAATAGATTGACAGGCCTTTCTTCCAAGATGCCTCTAAGTAGACTTGAGCCTCCAACCTTTTGTTTAGCATGACCCAGGCACTCCAGAGTGGTATTCATTCACACGTAGTCACTGCCAAGTTCCTAAAGCCAGGACTCAGACATGGCTAAAAACCAGTAGTTCCTCCTTTGCTCAGGCCTCCTGGGGGAAAGTGGTGTCATGAATTGAACTGTATCTTCCAAAAATTCATGCATCACTTTGGCTAGGCCATGCATCCCAGTATTGTGCAGGTGTCCAACATTTTGTCATCTAATATGATTTTCTGATGTGTGGAAACCCTACATCTATAATGTTAATGAGATGTATTAAGTAGCAGTTATGCTAACGAGGTAGGACTCTATCTACAAAATTGAATTATGTCTTGAGCAATCTCTTCAGGCACATAAAAGAAAGAAGCTGGCAGAGAGACAGGAGACTTCACACCACCAAGACAGCAGCACCAAGAACAGAGTATATCCTTTGGACCCAGAGTCCCTGCATAGAGAAGCTCATAGTCTAGGGTAAGATTGATGAGAAGGACCTTCCTCCAGAGCCAACAGAGAGAAAGTCTTGCCCTGGAGCTGACACCCTAAATTTGGACTTCTAGCCTCCTAGACCGTGAAAGAATAAATTGTGAAACTTGAGAATAAAGCAAATCTAGCCATACGCTTGTGACATTTCTGTTATAGCCACACTAGGTGACAAAGACAGACAGATATAAACAATTCCCATAAATACGACTCTGTCTGGGCTCCCCCCTCTCAGCCTCCCTCCCCACCCCTACACACGTACCATCACCACTGTCACCTTCAGCTCTCACCTGCATTACCTGAATTATCGCATCCGTCTCCTACTTGGTCTCTCTGTTCTATCCTTGCTAGTCTCTCCCCAAGAGATCTTTCTAAAAAGTAAGCCAGGTAGTAAGGACCCAAATATCCATTGCATGGTCAATAGATAAAGAAAACAAAGCATATCCATAGAGTAGAATATTACTTAGTCATAAAAAGGAATGAAGTTCTGACACATACTACAACATGAATGAACCTTGAAAACATGCTAAGCTAGACACAAAGTAACACTAAAATTTTAGCAGAAAGAAGTCAATATCCTATATTCGTGAAGACATAAGAACAATTAATAATTAGGGTAGCAATGGAGTAGTATCTACTCTGTTGAAAGAAACAGATCTATTTGATGAGGAAGAAGCACAGCTGGTAAGTGTTAGAGCGTGGACACACGTGGATAGGTTGAGTATGGAGTCTTCAGAGAATTTAACCAAGATTAACATGAAACATGACAGAGAATTAAGATTATTTTCAGAATATTTATATGACAGAGCCCCATCCAGATAAAAGGCAGGACAGTGCTTTCCAAACAGATCACAAAACAGCCTCAAAGGCCAGGTTCTGTAGCCAGGGAGCTGTTGGGAATCCAGACATCAGCAGCAGACCTGATTCTAAGTAAAGTACATCAATTGCCTGAGTCATTCCTGGTCTGGCTCATTAGAAATGTCATCTCTTATAGGATTGAGGAAACTTGAGAATAAAGCAAAAACAGACTGCATAGTGTGTAATCCTCATGGTGCTCTGTCTATGAAGAGCAGGTGCTGGGCTGGACTGAGGCAAAGGCTCTCCATGGTGTCTTAGTTAGCTAGCACTGCTGGACACAGATACCAAAGTGGGTGATTTAAAGGCTAGGGATTATCTTACAGTTTGGGGATGTAGGGGCCCAAATTCAGGGCATCAGCAGAACTATCCTGTGTCAACTCCTGGAGAAAAGCCTTCCTTGTCATTTTTAACTTCCGGCAGTCCCAGGCATTTCCAGACGTTCCCTGGCTTCACAAGGTGTCTTCCCCTGTGTATGTGTCTCTGTACCTGCTTTCCTTTTTATAAGACACTACTCAGAAGAAGTGAGGTTTTGAACCCACTCTGCTCTGGTATGACATTAGCATAACAAAAGAAGGCCCTTCTTTATAAACAGAATCACAGTTACGATTACAAAAGTCAGGAAGTAACTTATCTTTTGTGGGGGACAGAATTTAACCCATAACAGTGCCTTTTTAATCATCTCCTCCTCTTCTAGACACCTAGGCCAGTAGAGTCACACGTCACTCAATATCCACAACATGTTCTGTGAGGACATTACCTGATGTGGAGTTTTTGTGAACACTGCATTATGGATGAAGTTTCTTTTAGGCATTGGTTTCCAGAATAAAGAGGTTTCATCCATATTAAAAATTTGCTGGAGTAACTACCCTCTCTCTACAATTCTCTTATCTAACATTTCAACAAATTCTTCTGCCGCCTTTGCATTGGTATTTGCAGGCTCAGCATTCACGCAGTGAAAACTTTTGTGAAATGCTTGAACCACCCAGAGCTAATATTAACCTGTAATCTAGTCCCGCATTTTCTTTAAACATCCCTTTAGCAGTCCTGTCACCAGGCTGAAACAGATTCGCTTTTGTGTTTCATCCTCAGTCCATGTTATTAGCCGTTTTCTCCGTATTTGATGTGTAGCTCCGTTCGACGCTTTCTCCATATTTGACTTGTTACTTGTTACCTTCGGTGAATCCAGTCACTTGACATCTTGGAGAGTTTTTCTTTGTTGTTCAGCATCATTGTGATTGTAAAGGGCGGTATGTCTAAATCCTCTCTGCCCTGTTTTCTGACTGAGATTTCTGAACTTTATGATAACAGTATGGAACCACAAATGAATTTAGCCTCAGTGTGACATTGCCCTACAGACATTACACAGTGCATGACTGTGTATTCCGTACACATTAAACCCATGTCCTAGCTTACATTGTCATCACGCTGCATAGTTCATATTAGATTCATTCTAAATCACATTCCAAAATAATACTTAACTTTCTTCTCTTTCAGAAGACCATAATTTGCTTTCAGTAATTATAAAATTATATAGTCTACCCACAAAATATACAGGATTCTTTTGACACTTTATAAAATATTTATGTGTTAAAATCAATAGTCAAAATATGTTAATGTCATCTGCCAAATTCTGTCCCAACCATATGTATAAGTGTACATTGTAAGTGACTGTTTTGATGATTTCAGCATTTCTGGCACAGATTAATGCAGGCTACTTATAGCCATAGAATCAATTGTGACTCATAGCAACCCTACAGGATCCAGCAGAACTGCCCCATAGGGTTTCCAAGGAGCAGCTGGTAGATTCAAACTGCAGACCTTTTGGCTAGCAGCCAGGTTCTTAACCACTAGACCACCAGGGCTATTCATGTTCAAACATATGCAGATGGAGTTAGCAAAAACATTCAGCAGAATACAGTAAAAAAAAAAAGATAAATACAATATTTTAAAGAAAAAATTCAAGTGAATGTTTAAGGTTTTCTTAAGTGAATGTGTTAAAACCAGAACTGTCTGCACAATTGGTTCTAGCACATCATGACTAAGTAGAAAGTCTAAAACCCAAGGATTCTCACTGGTTTAGTACCCCTCCATTCTCTTGGTACCATCATGCATTATTGCTTATATAGAAGCTTTTAGGAATTGAGTGGTACCCCAAAACATATGTGTTGGGATTCTAGTGCCTAACTGGTGGATATAATGCTGTTTGGAAATAGAATTTTCTTGGTTATGTTAAGAGGCGGTATCAGTGTAAGGTGGTTTTAAATTTGATCACTTCTACATTATAAAAAGAGCAGATTAGACACAGACATGAATGCACAGAAGACAGATGCCGTGTGAGGATCATCTACAAGGCAAGGATGTGAAGAACCCAGGGCTACCAGCAAGGAAGACATCAATATAGATGAGATGCTGATTTGGACTTTCAGACACCAGAGTTGTGAGAAAACAATCTTTTGTTCCTTAAAGCCATCCAATTATGATATTTCTGTTACAGCATCACTAGGTAAGTATGACAAAATTGCTTGTTTTTTAATACAGGTATATCTTGAAAATACAGCAAGTACAGTCCCATACTGTCGCAATAAAGCAAATACAGAAGAAAGCGAGTCACACAAATTTTGGGGGGGGGGTTTCTCAGTATGTTTACATTATAAGTTTACACTGTATATACACTATACATAAACAGTGTGTTTATACTATACTGTGGTTTACTAAGAGGCCTGCTGGTACAGTGGTTAATAGCTTAGCTGCTAACTATAATGTCAACAGTTCAAATCCACCAGTCACTCCTTGGAAACCCTACGGGAAACTTCTATTCTGTCCTATAAGGTCTCTGTAAATTGGAATCCCCTCCACAATAATGAGTTTTTGATAGTCTGTTAAATGTGCGATAGCATTATGTCTTTAAAAAATACAGTCTTTTTGCTGGTGGAGGGTTTTTCTCTATATTGATAGCTGCTGACTGATCTGGGTGGTGGTTGCTGAAGGCTGAGCTGGCTGTGGCAATTTCTTGAAATAAGAAAGGTGCGTTATCCTCAAGAACCCCACTGAAAGACCACAATTGATGGTCCAATGCCCCGGGACTTCCCCTGGAAGCATGGCCCCTAGATCTGCTGCTGCCCCGGATCAGCATTCATCAGTGAGGTCAACTCTTCAGACAGGAATGGATTGGACTTAGGGACATACGGTGACAATATAGTGTGTCCACTTTATGGTTCTATGTATGTACAGGAAGCCTTCTTACTGGCCTCTTACCAGAAGACAGAGGAGAGAGTGGAGAAAAGGTGGTACGAGATTGTTAGCAGGGTATGACATGTATAGAACGGAAAGAAAGAGTGTGCTGTCACTGGGCAAGGAGACCAGAGGGAACTGCAGATAGGCGGGCATGCAAATTTAACTTGGACTGTAAACTGCTTTCATTCAATCACAATTAAAAAAAAAGGGGAGGGTGCATTATCAATGAGCAGTAGTATTTTGAAAGGAATTGTTTTTTCTGAGCAGTAAGTTTCAACAGTAGACTTAAAATGTTCAGAAAACCATCTTGTAAACAAATGAGCTGTCATCCAGACTTCAACTGTTCCATTTATAGAGAACAGGCTGAGTAGAGTTAGCCTAATTTGTAAGGGCACTAGGATTGGGGGAATGATAAACGAGTGTTGCCTTCAACTTAAAGTCATAAATTGCATTAGTCTCTAACAAGAGTCACCCTATCCCTTGAAGCTTTGAAGCCAGGTATTGAGTTCTCCTCCCCAGCTATGAAAATCCTAGATGGCATCCTCTTCCAATACAAGATTGTGTTGTCTACACTGGAAATCCATTGTTTACTGTAGTGGCCTTCATCAGTTATCTTAGCTAGATCATCTGGATGAACTGTTGTACCTTCTACACCAGCACTCAATCCTTCACCTTGCACTTTTATGTTATACAAATGGCTTCTTCCCCTAAACTCCATAAATCAATTTCCACTAGCTTCCTCATGTCTCTCAGCTTTCACAGAGTTGAAGAAGGTTAGGGCCTTGCTCTGGATTAGGTTTTGGCTTAAGGCAATGTTGTGGCTGGTTTGGTCTTCTATCCAGTCCACTATAACTTTCTTCACGTCAGCAACTAGGTCGTTTCACTTACCATTCATGTGTTCACTGTAATAGCACTTTTAGTTTCCTTCAAGGATTTTTCCTCTGTGTTCACAACTTGCCTAACAGGCACAAGAGGCCTAGCCTTCAGCCTGCATCAGCTTTTGACTTGCCTTGTTCACCAAGTTTAATCACTTCTATCTTCTGATTTAAAGCGAGAGACGCACAACTCTTCCTTTCACTCAAACACTTCAAGGTCATTGTAGGGTTATTAATTGGCCTGATTTCAATACTGGGATGTCCTAGGGAGTACAGAGGCCTGAGAAGGGCCTGAGGAAGAGACAGGGGAAACTGCCAGTCAGCGGAGGAGTTAGAACACATACAACATTTGTCAATTAAGTTTACCATCTTATGCGGGTACAGTTCATGACACCCCAAGACAATTACAATAGTAATATCAAAGATCACTAATCACAAATCACCATAGATACAATAATAATGAAAAATCTTGAAATGTTGTGGTAAGTACCAAAATGTGGCACAGAGACACAAAGTGAGGACGTGCTGTTGGAAAAATCACACTGGAAGACTGGCGTGATGCAGGGTAGCCACAGACTTTAAATTCGTAAAACATGCAGTATCGGCAAAGCACAGTAAAATGAGATATGCCTGTGTATCCTCAGTCAAACAGAAATAGAATCCCTCAGTGGAATGTAGCATCACATTTTCAAAACTGCAAACCACTGTCAGATGAAAGAGTAAGTACCCAATATGTCCTTTGAAATTAAACCATTCACACACTCCAAGAAAAACAGAAGGATATTTTCCCTGGTAGCTATATGGATCACACTGAAAAGTTCTACTCCAGTTTAAACCTAAACACAACACTCACCTCTGATGACTAAAGCTGTTTAAATGCTCAAAATTTATAATATAATGACTGTATGGTGCCTGGTTTCGTTTACCTTAGGTGGGGGCTCTGTGTCTCTGGCACCCTCCTCTGCCCCCACTCCTCCTATCCTAACAAACATCTCATTCCATGAAAGATTATGAGCCAATTATTAGAGGTTATTTTATAAAACTACTCCTGAGCAGACAGATTGCCTTTATAGAAAACCAATATATGGGGTGTTTAAAAAATGAAATAAAATTCAAAAAGCACAATCTTCTGTTTAAAATACATTCAACTGGATCAGTTTAATTTCTAAAACTCCAATTACAGTGGAATTCAAGCTTCAGCCACAACAAGGTAAATACCAGATTGCTATAAAAGTTGGGGCCCAGTGAAGAATGAAAATATAGGGCCCTTTTTTCAAAAATGAAGACATTCCAGGCAGCGGCAGCAGAGCAGTAACCCAGGCACAAGGCCCTGAGAGCCTGCACAGGTTGAATACCCATGAAACCAGCTCTGGATAGGTAGACACAAGCCAAAAACCAGGTGCCCTTGGATGATACCAACACCACGTGTGTCAGAGCAGAACTGCGCTCCACAGGCTCTTCGTGGCTGTGTCATTTTGGAAGCACATTGCGAGGACTTTCTTCTGAGTCACTTTTGGATGGGTTTGAACTACCAACCATTTGTTTAGCAGCCAAGTGCTTAGCTGTTTGTACTACCCATGGACTTACCCCTTAGGAGAGGACTGGTTAAGTGCATTATGGGACATCCTTCCAATGGATTACGATGGAGCTGAAATGAATAAGAACTGCACTGTCTATATGTCGAAGGGGAAAAAACTTCCAAGAAAGTATTAAATGAAAGGGAAGAACAAAACATATGTTATGCTATCCTTTGTATAAAAAAAAAAGGCAAGGATGGGTGAACAAGTATTTGCATAATCTTACAGTAATCTTTGATGATAAATACAAAACAGTCTCCTAATAGTGATGAACTATGGACGACCTACATGAGTAACACGCCTGTGGGACAGAGGGTGAAGGGGACCTTCTCCTGTGTATAGACCTCCTTAGACCCCTTGATACCACGTGACATCAAAAGTCAAAACTTAAATATATTTAAAATAATAAAAAAACAAAATAAAATCCAGATGGAACTCAACCCAAATCCTTTTGCACTGAAGCCTTTTCATTTTTCCAGACAGGGAATGGCCCACTGTAAGCCAAGTCACCGCTTCTGGAGTTAATGACTTCTTAGTTCTAACAAACGTCAGACTGAATGAGTGCCTAACTATGATAAATGAAAATGGCACAAACCAAAGTCGCCATGACTTGGCTCAGCAAAGCAGCCCTTTATGGGTCCACATTTCATCTCTTGGACTTGGCTCACAAGAGCAGTGTGGGAGGGAAACATAGAGGCCAAGTATTCAGAAATACTGGATTGCGGGTGGAATTTTAATAGTTTTCTTTGGAAGATTTCACGTGATGTGAACATGCCCTGAGGGGATACTTGCGTATACAAATCCATTAAGCTGAGCCCCCAGGTACCACTAACTGGGCCTGGACAGGAGACAGAGGTGCTGGTAGGTGCTTAGCTGGCTCTTAGGTAGCTGATTGACTATATCTCTGGAGAAGCTCTCAATTAAAAAAAGGTAAAGAAGAGAGTGGCTATTTTAATTTTTTCTTAGGCAAGAATACTTTTGTTTTGTTTTGTTTTGTTTGTCTTTTGTAAATTCAGTGAGAACTGTGAGAGCAGAAACACCAAACTGCCTTGTTTTTCCAAGTCTAGTCTTGAAAGTTTTCTGTCTTTAACAGGGTACACTCTTACTACCTTTCTATCACTCTCCATTAGTGGAAAATATTTAAGTTTTCCTTCTCTGCCTTACACACAGGTTCTGGCTTTCACAGGTTTTATGGTAATATTTTACTGTGTTTTTGGTGAAAGTTAGATTAGATAACACAGACATTGCTAGGTTCTAGCAATGTCTGCTCAGATTGTCTGGTAACATTGGCCACGTTCTTCCCGATGTTCGGCAGAGTCAATAAAAGGAGCACTGATAAAAACTTGAAAGATGCTAATAAACACTAAAACTGCAGCTCCCCTCAGTTTTTCCTGATTCCCAATTTCTAGACTAAGATATGATGAACAATCTCAGGCAGCTTTTAATATCACCACAGCCTCTAGAATAAAATCACCATACAAAATTGTCAGCAAAGTCAATGCTAATTGACTGGTCTGGCCAGGCACCCTGGGTCCCCAGGTTTCTTTCAGGAGGTCTATGATGTCCGAACTTTTTAATTATTAAACAGTGCACCTAAGTCACGTATAGGAAAACTCTCCAGCAGAAAAAATGGAGAACATTGTGGTAAATTTCTACCAGTGAGGAAAACAAGGCACAAGGAAAAAGGATTCTGATGCTGGGTTTTCTGTGTCAACTTGTCTAGGCTGTTGTTCGTTGTTATTAGGTTCCATCAAGCCAATTCCTATCCAGAGCACCTTGATGTAACAAAATAGAACTGCCCTATAGGGTTTTCTTGGCTATGGTCTTTATGAGAGCAAACTGCTAGGTGTTTCTCCTGCAGAGCCACTGGGTGGGTTTCAAACATCAATCTTTCTTCCTGTTAGCAGCCTAGTGCTTAACTGTTGAACCCTGAGGGCTCCTTTCTGGCTAGGCTATGTCCCCCAAAATAACCCATTGCCAATGAGCTAATACTGACTCACAGTAATGCTATAGAAGAGAGCAGGTTTCCAAGGAGCAGGTGGTGGATCTGAATTGCCAGCCTTTGGTTAAAGCAGCCAGGCTGTTGCTGCTGTGCCACCAGGGCTCCTATAATCAAAACAAGCAAACTCAGCGCTGTCAAGTAGCTGGCTCCTAGAGCACCCAGTTCTTGAGTCGAACACTAGTCTAGATGTTGCTAAGCTGCCAACACATAGCACACAAAGGCTTTATCACTTGCCTGATAGATGTAAAATGCTATCAATATGCTTTGTTTGTTAGAGTCTTCTTAAGTGCTTGAGAATCCTTAGCGCTTACCTCTTCTGTGAATTACCTGCTTACATCTGTTGCCTATTTTCCTATTAGAATTCTTTTTTTTCTTATTGATATGCAAGTGTTTACTTTATATGTAGTTGTACATGTACCTTTCTGCAATCTGACACCTTCTCTAGTATTATGAATGTTTTCTCCTGGTGTGGATCTGCTTGTCCACTTTCTCCATGGTTACCATTATGAAACATATTCTTCCTTTTAAAGTAATCAGTTTAATAGGACAGATACATCTAGAAGGACAACTTGGAATGTTGCTTCTCAGCACTCAGATACTTTTTCCTCAGTTCAATAGCAAGCAGGGGTTTCTAACCCCATGATGCTGGTCGTGCCTAGTAAATCTTTTCGTCACTCAGAAGATAGTAGATTGAAGACATTCTTGAAAAGATATCAGGTCCATAAATCAATGAAAGAGGAAAAACAAAATGTGCTCCCAGCTGTGAAAGACATGATCTTTTTCTAATATTTTGATTCTGTCACAGAAAATAAATCACTTTTCTCAGTTCATAACATGCACAAAGAGGTTCTCACCACAGAAAGAGACTCTGAAATATACAAGGTGGGATTTCACACCCATGTGCATTCAGTTCAAGGCTTCAGGGATCTGGGAGTTGGCAGAGCTGTTCATTATGCATGGTGCAGAATGTTGCTCAAGACAGCATTCAGTCCTTGAGTTGTATGCCAGGCAATGAGCTACATACAAGTGTGTATATGACACAGATGGCTTGGAAGGTCAGCAGGTCTATTGCCACTAGTCTGTCTGTTTGTTGCTGTGACACTGGAAGCTGCACCACTGGTATCTCAAACACCAGCAGGGTCAGCCACAGAGTGACTTTGAGTTTCCAAGGAGCACCTGGAGGATTTGAATTCCTTAGGCAATTTATTTAGCAGAGGCAGGACTGATGAAGGATCCAAGGAGACACATGCACAAAGGGCCTGAATGAGCACCAGCACCTCAGAACAAATATTTAGGGATGGGGATAGAATTTATTCTTAAGGACAGGTTTCAGAAGAGCTACCAGATTAAGGCTAGGAAGGGAGTCCTGGGAACCTGCTACCAAAAATTAGCCAGTAAGAACCCTACAGATCACAACTGCCATCAAGTCGATCCCAACTCATAGTGACCCTATAGGACAGAGTAGAACTGCCTTATAGAGTTTCCAGGGAGAACCTGGCAGACTCGAACTGCTAGCCTTTTAGTTAGCAGACTTAACACTTAACCAACATGCCACCAGAGTTTCCCCTAGGTTAAAAGGTACTCAAAATACAGAGTGGTAGCAACAATGGACTCAAGCATGCCAGTGGTGGCAGGGATTGCATTGGACTGGACTTGGGGTCTCCATGAATCAGGGCTAATTTGACAGGAACTAACAACAACAAGGTCTGATGGGGGAGTGAGACCACTAAACAGGTAAAGGAAACACAATAGACTTTGTTCTGTAGCAGCATAAAGTGTGGGAACATTGTAAAAGGCCAACTCCCAGGCAAGAGAGCCAAGGAGCTTTCAGAGAGAAGGGAAGTCTCAGTGAGCTGAGTTTTGAGAAATAAGTGGCAATAAAGAAGATTGGCTATTACAGAGCAAATTGTGTCACCTCCTAGGACTCTCACTACCTGACTTTAGAACCTATAACACTGCCACAGTAGTCAAAACATCCTAGTAATTGTAAAAAAAAAAGACAGATAGATCAATAGAACAGAATTGAGACCCCAGAGATGACACCATCTTCCTATGAACTGTTGAAAATTGACAAAGGCCCTAAGGCATTAAACTAGGGTAAAAACAATCTCTTCAACAAATGGTCCTGGCAAAATTGGATATCCATCTGCAATAAATTGAAACAAGATCCATGTCTTACACCTTATACAAAAACCAACTCAAACTGGATAAAAGACCTAAATATCAAATCTAACATGATAAAGCTCATCCAAGAAAAAGTAGAAACAACAATGGAAGTTTTAATGTACAGCATAGACACATTTCAAAATCTGTCATACAAACCACAAACAACAGAAGAGAAAACAGATAAATGGGAACTGCTAAGAATCAAACACTTTTGCTCATCCAAAGACTTTATTAATAGAATTAAAAGGCCACCTACAGAATGGGGAAAAATATTTGGCAACTATATGTCAGACTGACACCTGATCTCCATAGTCTATAAAGTACTACAAAATATCAATAAGAAAAAGATAAATCATCCAATTAAGCGATGGGCAAATGAGAAAGACAGACACTTCTCTAAAGTGATCTAGGCAGTCAAAAAATACATGCAGACATGCTCACAATCATTAGCTACTAAAGAAATTCACATCAAAACTACAATGAGATACCATCTTACCCCAACAAGTTTGGCCATGATCCAAAAAATGCAAAACAAACAGTGCTGGAGAGGCCATGGAGAAATTGGAACTCTCCTACACTGTTGGTGGTATTGCAAAAGGTACAACCTCTTTGGAAAGCAATTTGGCACTTCTTTAAGAAGCTGGATATAGATATACTATTTCACCCAGTAATTCCACTGCTTGGAATATATCCTACAGAATCAAGGCCATTCATACCAACTGATATATGCACACATATGTTTATCACAGCACAGTCCACAACAGCAAAAAGATGGAATCAACCCAGATGCCCAACAACAGAGGAATGGATAGGTAAACTATGTTATATATACTCAACGGGACACTATGCAATGATTTTAGGGAACATCTCATAACCTGGTTTCAACTGGAGGACATTATGCTGAGTGAAAGTAGTCAATGACAAAAGGACAAATATTGCATGAGACCCCTACAATAAGAACTTAAAAATAGACTCATGCATAAAAGAAAAGACTCTTTGAGGGCTGCAAGGGAGGGGAGGCAAGGGAGGGTAAGGGAGGAAGGGTTTAGATTAGATAGTCAGTAGGAACTTGGTTGGGTGAAATCTGTGACAGCACACACTAGAAAGAAGATCAATATCAACTGGAGTTTAGCACAACATGATTACTCCTCCCGTCTTAACCCAATATTGAAAGGACAGAGCAGCTGGAGTTGGGAGCTGGGGATAGCTCTCAGGGGAAATTGAGGCCAATTGGCACAACTAGCATTTTGTTAAGAGAGCCTTCTGTACCCCACATTGGTGAGTGGCATCTGGGGTCTTAAAAGCTGTGAAGCTGCCATCTGAGGATACAGTAAATGGCCCTAACTCAGCAGGAACAGATGATCACCAAGGACCAAAATGACATGGGGGAAAGAGAATCCAGAAGAAAGAGAGACCCACATGATAGTGGGCGACTATATCAGCTTGTGACTAGAAGAACCGTGTGGTGCCCAGCCACTACCAGTGATAACCATGATGGAGCTCGCAAAGTTGAGTCTCACCGGCAACATAAGAATAAAAAGGGGTGCACCCACGGATCTCCACCAGTAGACTGCATTTGATGGTCCAGGGGCCTCAGAGTTCCCCTGGGAGTATGGCTCTGGCCCTGATGCTGTCCCTGTCCATAAATCATAATGGAGGTCAACTCTTCAGACAGGAATGGATTGAGCTTGGCAACACAGAGTGACCATATTATGTGTGCACTTCATGGTTCTATGCAACTATCGGATGTCGTCCTGCTGACCTCTTACTGGAGGCGGGGGAGTAGATGGAGAGGAGGGGATAGGAGATTGTTAGGAGGATAAGACACGTATGGAGCAGAGAGGAAGAGTGTGCTGTCACCAGGCAGGGAGAGCAGCGGGAGCTGCATATAAGTGAGTATGTAAATTTGTATGGAAACATACATTTTCATTCAATCATAATTTTTAAAAAAATTGTGTCCTCTCCTAAAGATAAACTGATGTCCTAAACCCTGGTACCTGTGAACTTGACCTTCAGTTAGCATGAGGTCATACTGGAAGAGGGTGGATCCTAATCCAGTCTGAGTGGTGTCTCACAAAATTAGAAGAGATGCAGAAAGAAGCGTGATGGCCACATGAAGATACATCAGCAACCTAAGAAGAGTTCCGGGCTGCCAGAATCTGGGATGATGCAGACAGAGGCTTCAGAGAGAACATGGCCTTAGAGACACCCCAGATTCAGATCACTGGTTCCCAGAACTATGAGATAATACTTTTTTATTTTTAAAATCACCGACTTTGGTCTTTTGTGGTAGAAGTCCCAGGAAACTAAGACAGTGCTTAAGACCATAGAACTTGGAATAAACTGTCAAAAGTCCAAAATCAGCTCCTAGTGCTTTTTAGCTCCAAGACCTTAAACAATTTATTTAGCAGACACAGGACTGGTAAAGCATCCAAAGACGCACAGGTACAAAGGGCTTGAATGAGCATCAGCATCTAGCTCACCACTCGGAACAAATATTTGGGGATAGAATCTATTCTTAAGGACAGAGGTGAAACTGCAAATTAAGCATCTTAAGCATTGGGCAGACTCAGAGGGGAGGGGAGGGAGCCAGGTCTGTCAGGCTGTGTGCTGAGTGTCATCAGGGTCATGGGGCTATGGTGATTTGAAGGGCTCATCCTGAGTCCCTTCCAATGGTCCCCACCGACAGTCTCTTCTGGCCCTGTTCTTCGAGATTTCTCCTGCGTTTGTGAGCATCTCACACTTTGTTGTTGTTGTTAGTTGCTGTCAACCTGTCTTCAACTCATGGTGACCTCATGTAAAGCAAAATGAAGCATTGCCCAGCCCTGCACCGTCTTCATGATTGTTGATCTGTTTGAGTCCTTTGCTGTGGCCACTGTGTGTTTTCAGTGCCTTCTAACCTAGAGGACTCATCTTCCAGCACTATGTTGGACAATATTCTGTTGTGATCCATAGCATCTTCATTAGATAACTTTCAGGCCTCTCTTCCTAGTTTGTCTTAGTCTGGAAGCTCTGCTGAAACCTGTCTACCATTTGTAGAGAGAATGATCTGATATTTCCTAGTACCAAAGTCAGAAAACCTCCAAGCAAGGAACTTCCATGTAAACACAGGTCACCAGGTCCCAAAGATGACCCTATGGGAGCATGGGTCCCAAGAACTAAGTCAGTTCTTGTCTGAGAGATTTGCTTACTAGGTGTCAGTCAGGAAGGTGTGCCAAGGATTCCCAGAAGAGAGACTTCGCCTGAAAAACTGCAATAAGGGTCGAAACATGGTAGAAGGGAGGGAAGAAGGCAAACACTTAACTTGTAATTGTTTGCTGTTGTTAGGTGCCGACAAGTTCTTTCTGACCAATAGGTGACCCTATAGGATACCATAGAACTGCCACATAAGATTTCTAAGAAATGGCTGGTGGATTTAAACTGCTGACCTTTTGGTTAGCAGCCAAGCAACCAGGGCTCCAACTGGTGATGAATCCATACATTTTAAGAACAAAGCTAACATACATTATAAGCTAGAATCCAACAGTTCTTGTGAACTCATCCAGACCCTGAGAAAGAGCCCATTTAAACAAACATGCTTCAAGACCAATGCCATATTGGTATCTATATGGAGCCCTGTCAGCACAGTAATTAAGAGCTATGGCTGCTAACCAAAATTTCAGCCGTTCAAATCCACAGCCACTCCTTGACAACCCTATTGGGCAGCTCCACTCTGTCCTATAGAGTCACTATGAGTCAAAATCAACTCAACTGCAATGGGTTTCAGTTTTTCTTTGAGGGGAGAACTTTTAATTATCTAAAAGTAACCTGAAAAGCAGAGGGACCAGCCTTGATTTCCAGCAAGGTCCAAGGAAGAAGAGCTCATCCCTTATAGGGACAACATATAGAAGAGCTATTTGCCATGTAATTTGCAAATCCTGCTTTTTCACAGTAGCAGCTCTAAGACTTCTAGGAAAACCCACACTTGCAAGCAGGAATGGTTGACAAGTTGTTTGGAGGTAACCATGGAAATAGCTCAAGGTGTGGCATTCACAGAATTGGAGCCACTGCTGGACCTAAGAGCTCACAAGTCTAGTTGACTTGGTGTTTGATTCTAGTAGCTTAGATTGATTCAAAAAAAAAAAAAAAAAAAGCATGATTCTTAGCATTATTCTCACAGCACCAAAGTACATGCACACATGGAAGTTCTAGTAAAACACACGGTGCCCAGTTAGACCCGAATTTCAGATAACCAGTGAATATTTTTATTTCTTAATATTAAAAAGAACAGTGCCATCAAGTCGATTCCAACTCATAACAGCCCTGTGGTATAAGGATGTCCCAAATACCGCACAGGACATACTTATATGAAAACATGATTCATTGTTTATCTAAAATTCACATCTATCCATGTGCCTATATCTGTGATAATTTTATTGAGATATTTACATACCTTGCATTTAAAATGTCTATGGTTTTTATAGAGTTGTTTTTATAGAGTTGTTAAAACATTTTGATCACCCTAAAAAAGGTATTGTATACACATCAGCAGCCACTTCTTACCCCCTACCCCAGCCCTTGCCAATCATTAATACACCTTCTGTCCTTACAGATTTCCCTGCTTTGGACACTTTGTATAATTAGAATAATGTGACATATGGATTTTTGTGGCATCTTTCACATATCCTGTTTTCCAGCTTCCATTGTGCTGATTCTCATTTGTTGCCAAATAATTTCCACTATATGGATATAGCATATTGTATTTATCCAGTCATCAGTTGGGAGACATTTGGGTTGTTTCTGCTTTTGTACTATTATGAATAATACTGCTATGAACACTTGTGTGCAAGTTTCTCTGTGGACATATATCTTCATTTCTCTTGGATTCAACTGAGGATTTGAATTATTGGGTCTCATGGTAATTCTGGAAACCCTAGTGCTAAGTGTGATGGCTGCTAGGCTACAGCAGTTCGAATCCACACGCTCTTTGGGAACCCTTTATGTATTCTTCAAAGTATTTCATAGTTACAGTTCTTACAGTTAGGTCTATGATTTATTTTAAGTTAATTTTGGTGTATGGTGTGAGACATGGGGTCCAAGCTCATTCTCTTGATGCGGATATCCAGTTATCCCGGCACCACTTGCTAAAGCATTCTATATCTTCATCTGCAAAATTTGACAACCCTAGTCAGAAGTTTAGCAAATACAACAATAAAGCATGGGGTTCTTTGATCCTCAGCAGTTTAGAGCTGACCTTTTCTAGGAAGGCGCTCATCCTCTTCTTTGCTCTCAACCTGAATTCACATCTTTTTTCAACTCTTGACCTTAAACACCAGGTGGAGTCTCAAGAAGAGAAACCACTAAGCCCAACCTCCAGCAGCATGTGTCCTAAACCCATGCTAACGGTGGTATTGTCGTTAACTTTACAACACTGACATAGTCCTTCTTGCCTCCACCTTCTTTGTTACCATTCAGACTGATTGCTCTACCTCCCATTCTCCATTACCAGTTTGTTTGGAGCTCTAATCTGTTTAAAATTCACAAAACCTCCTTTTTCCCTTAAGAAAACCCCACCTCAAGTCTCTAACATTTCCTTCATTTCAGACTGTGTTCTTTTCCAAGGTGATAACCACCAGAAGGCCTTTCTTTTCTACCTAGCCCTCTGATCAGTGTGGCGGTTGCCCCTCAGGTCTTCACACCTAGCCAGCCACTCTCCTACTGCCATTCAGTTTCCAGAAATCCCCTTCCAGTTGGTAGACCATTGGCCAAATTGCACAGAGGGACAGTTCTGCCTCTGTGACCTTAGGGAAATACTTGTTAGGCTGTGTTCCTATGTGATAATATTGAGACTTCTAGACAGAGCCACTTTCTGTATAAAGATCCAGCCCCAGTGGCATAGGCTGTTCCCTACCTGGCATTCAGCCTAAAGGCCAATGGGCAATTTACTTTAACATTCATACTTGATGTGGCTCATAACTTTCTTCCAAGTTCCTGAAGTTGTTCCCCAGAGCACCTCTGTTGTCTACACAAGATGATTTATTCATTAGCAAGGCTGAATAATGCCTATATACACCCCAGGACTTTCCCACAAAGCCCTGCTGAGGTCTGTCAGATGAGGAGTAATCTCACCTGCAGTTATGAGGTAGAATTAGGTGAATGTCCACAGTGTCTTCAAGTCTCTTGATGCATAACTGGCAAAGATGACTGAATATAACCAAAACTTGGGATGGGGCTGCCAGTGCACTTCCAAATGATTTGGGTTAACAAAAGTCTTGGATCTCTTAATGACCTTCAAATGAAACAAACAATTTATCCCCTTTCTCCATTCAGGATAGTTATGCCTTTGTTTCTCTCTCTCTCTCTCTCTCTATGTGTGTGTGTGTGTCTTTAAATCTACCTTTGCAGTGAAAACCACACCATTAAGGTCTCACTACGTTTATGAATGGAGTACAAGCAGTGCAGTGGTTGAGAGATCACTGCTAACCAAAAAGCCAACAGTTCTAATCCACTATCTGCTCCTAGGAAACTCTCTGGAACTGTTCCTCTCTGTCCCATCGAGTTGCTATGAGTTAGAATGAGCTCAATGGCAACAGGTTTGTTTAGTCTGGGTCAGTTTATTATCACAATTGGACTTTAATCTTGCTCTTTTTGTGAAACGCTTTTCTCTTATTGTTTATATGCACTATCATTATTATTTTGCGGGTTTGGTGAGGAAGCTGATAATTGTCCAAGGTCACATAGCCTATGAGTGGCTGAATTTAGGGAACTTCGAGGAATTACTAAGGGCATTGGTGGCTCAGTGGCACAATTCTTATCTTCCATGCAGCAGACCTGGTTCAATTCCCAGCCAATTCACTTCATGCACAGCTACCGCCCACCTCAGAGGAGTCTTGAGTGTTGCTGTGATGCAAAATAGATTTCAGTACAGCATCCAGACTAAGTAAAAGTGTGAAGAAAGGCCTGACAATCTACCTTCAAATATGAGCCAATAAAAGAATGCTATGGATCACAAAAGTCCAATCTCCAACCAATCCTGGTAGGGCACAAGTCTGGGCAGCATTTCATTCCTCTGTGGATGGAGTCACCATGAATCAGAGCTGACTTAACGGAAGCTAGCAACAGCAAGGAATTACTAGCTCCAGCCTGGACTAAACTTGCAGCAGACTCAGAACTCACCTGCCGGTCCTCAAAGCAGAGCATCAGCTCTCAAAGTCTCCAGGGATTCCACCCTCCTCCAATTTCCCTTTTTTAACCCCCTGCCAACATCAACTGATCTTTGTAAAATGCAGTAATGATCATGTGTCACCCACTTAAAACTCCTCAACAGCTTCCAGAGGGGAATGCTCAGATTCCTTCACCTGAAGTGCAAGATGCTCCACTATTGGTCCTGTATTTCAAGACTCCTCTGCTGCGGATATTGTGACACTCCAGATGCTTCTTGGCCCCGCACGTTTAGTGCTCTGCTGTATCTCCACATGTAGCATGGGCTGTTGGCTTTCCCTGAAACCCTTCCTGGATCTGACTCCTACTACATCTTTAAAACCCACCTTAAGTACCACTATACCTGAGAAACCCCTCAATCCTCTCTATCCTCCAACTCCTCTCTCCCAACCTTAGCCCCCATTTGTCAGATACTAGGTACTCTCCTTCATCCTCCAAAGACCCCATGCATGCGATGCATTGGTTAAGAGCTCACAGCTGAGCTGCTAACCAAAAGTTCAGAAGTTTGAAGCTACCAGTTACTCCTTGGAAACCCTACAGGGCAGCTCTACTCTGCTCTGTAGGGTCACTATGAATAGAAATGGTTTTGGTTAGGTGCTCCATCCTCCACTATTACTGTCTGCATTTCTCTATCTGTCCTGTTCTTTTCACAGGGTGATATAATTACACTTTTATGTTTAATAAGCTGAGATACTGAGAAACCAATTAGGGTCCTATCTTTCATAAAGACATAAGGAGTCAGCAAACTATAGCCCATAGGCCAAATAGTGTGCCTGTTCTTTGTTAATAAAGTTTTATCAAAGTGCAGACATATAAAGTAATTTATGTACTACTGATGACTACGCTCGTGTTAATGATGCTAGAGTAGCTATCTAGATAGTTTTGAAAGCCTGATTTCCTATTTAGTCTTATACTGAAAAATTTGTCAGTGCCTGCTACTGTTAGTTTCTGTCATGTGGGCTCTCACTCATAATGACTTTATGTACAGTGTTGCCAGTCTGGTGCCATCTTCATCTGGGTCCATTGT
Organism: Heterohyrax brucei; assembly: GCA_028571685.1. Classification (NCBI taxonomy): domain Eukaryota; kingdom Metazoa; phylum Chordata; class Mammalia; order Hyracoidea; family Procaviidae; genus Heterohyrax; species Heterohyrax brucei. The sequence goes on along the minus strand of CM053157.1, from coordinate 37,460,562 downwards.
TATGGCTGTTATGTCAATCCATCTCACTGGTGGTTTCCATCACCTTTGTTGACCCTGTATTTTGTCAACCATTGTGACCTTTTCTAGCAGCTGATCTTTCCTGATGGCATGTCCAAAGTCTAAGCGAATGAAAGATCACACCACCCTTGCTTCTAAGGAGAATTCTCGCTGTATTTCTTCTAAGACTTATTTGTTCATGCTTTTGGCACTTCATAATACATTCAGTATTTTTTACCAACTCCACAGTTCAAATGCATCAGTTCTTCTGTCTTTCTTTTCCATTGTCCAGCTTCCACCAGAAGATAATTTTCCTCTTGCCTGTCTCAGGAACAGCAGGCAGAGTAACAGGCTCTTTAGTGCTGGAATACTTTGCCCTGGAGCTTCTAGAACTAACTGTGAAGAGCCTCTAACCTAGGACTTTGTTGGAAGGAATCTGTCCAAGAAGGTGAAAAAGCTTCATGGAAAAGAAAAAGGAACTCCATCCTGGAAGAGGCAGAGTCCTGAATATGAAACATTCCCAATGCTTCTTGAAGTCCATGTCAATGCAGTTTAACTGCTCACTCACTTCTTATGGCTTGTGGCCCTCAAGAGAATTCTTTGGAAAAAAAACTTTTCAGAAGTATAAGATCTCAGTCAAGGACTTTGAGATTCATGGGAATCCACTACGCAAGGGCAAAGCCAATGTTTGTTCCTCCAAGAAAACATCAGTCCACAGAGAATCAAAATAAAAAGGCATAAAGAGTCCGTCCATCAACAGGAACCTAAGTCACCAGGTAGGGAGCACAAGGTTCTGGAGCTGGCTACATCTTTGTAGCCAGAGGATCCATAAACAGGATTGTCTACCTATAAGAAATCTGAGACCTATCATGATAACACCAAGATCCAAACAAAGGGACGTTCAGATATCATTGCTCCCACTGGAAAATGTTCTGCTTTCCAGGCTAGTAAATAACTGCAGTAAAATCTACATAAGTTGGAACCTGTGTAAGGAGGAGACCTGCCAGAGAAGGAAAACTATCCTCTGGGGGTCAGTTCTACTCAGTTCTACCCTAGGGTCGCCATGAGTCAGACCGAACTCTACAGCACTTGGCTAATAGAGAGTAGCAGAAAAGCGGTAAGGCCGCACCCAGCCAAAGGTGGAAAACTTGAAAGATCTAGAAAAACAAGACAGTTCCATTGAGTTCTGCCTCTCATAGGTTTCACTGTACTAATTTTAAGTCAGAACAAGAGCCCCCAGGAACACTTTGGCTGCTTAAAAAAAGTCATTATCTTCAAGTCGATTCTGACTCATGGTGACTCCTTGAATTACAGATTGGAATGGTGTTCCATAGTGTTCTCTTGGCTTTAATCTTCAAAGAAGTAGATTATCAGGCCTTTCTTCCCTGGAGCCGCTGGGTGGTTTGAAATACCCACCCTTAGGTTATTAGCCTAGTGCAAACCTTTGCAGTCACCCAGGGACCTCCCATAAATGCTGCATCAGCAGAGCTATAGCTCTTCACCCACTATGTGAAGTCCAGGATGCACAGACATACACCTGTGCTAAAGGTAGCCCTTGGAAGGAGAGTCCAGCTACCCCAGTGGCTGAAAGACACTCGTCAACACTTTCAACCTAAAACCAAAAATTTGCTGCAATCAAGTTGGTTTGGACTCACAGCAAACCTACGGGACAGAGTAAAACTGTTCCAAAGAGTATCTGAGGCTATAATCTTTATGTAAGCAGGTTGGCACATCTTCCTCCTGCAGAGCAGCTGGTGGGTTTGAACCACTGAGCTTTCAGTTAGTAGCCATCTGCTTAACCACTGTACTCCCAGGACTCCTTTTTTCAGCTTAAGCATATCCTTTTTGGTCTGTCCTTTGGCTTGGCTGGCTTTCTAGGTACCTACCTAGAAATATTTGGGACTATAATTTATAACCCACTCACCTGCAAACGTGCTGTTCCCTAGGAGATCATGCAGCCCCCCAATCTTTCAGCCAACCCAAGAGCAATCTCCCAGGATTCAAATTACTGACAGACACAGGGTTATTTATCACATCAATGCCAACTGTTCTGAACTTTCTTGATGCAAGGGAATCCCACAAATTCACACATTTCTCAATAGAAGAAAAATTATTGCATCTTCCCATCCCCAAGAGAAGCCAGAAACTACACTTGTTTTTCCAAAACACTCGTACCTGAAGACATTCAAAGGATCCAGGGAGGTTTCTCATCAGAGGAATTCAAGACAATGTCAATTTCCAACATGATTGGAGTTGCAATTGCAAATATGACCACTCTGTTATTCAGAAACGTTTTAATTGCCTTGGCTGTTCTTCACCCTTGCTTCCAGTAATTTTATTATTGTTGTTGTTTTGTTAGTAAATGTTTCAGTGTGTTTTCAACAGTTGTCATGGAGAGTTGGCACCACGGAGAACTTCTGGAGAAAAATTACTTCAAAGACTTATGTCCTCAAAATAAAACAAAACAAAGTGTGCAGGAGTAAAAGAAGGGAACTTTGAAGACAAAATTATTTTGATAAGCTAGATAAATTAATTCCTCTCTTTGGCAACTACTTTGATCCCCACCATCTGCCATCACCTACAAATTATTGACTTTTATTACAGTGTTATGATTAGGCGTGATACAAAGCTTAGCAAACTAATGAAGCATAATTAACTCAATCGATAAGTGCTTGAGAAACAGCTGCGAAAAAAAGCATTGATAATTGGGGAAAGGCACCGGGTGACACATCTACACACAAGTGAGAGTATTTGACAGCTCAAAGGCACAGGCTGATTACCAATATCGAGAGATTGTATTTCATAATTCCTAAGCAATTCTAGGTAGAATAGTTACTGAATAACCCACAAATCACTCAAGTACAAACGAGTTCTGAAATGTTGACCGTGTGTTGCTAAGATCAAAGTGTTCTGCATTTTTCACAAATGGAACATATGCATGCATAAGATCATGAACACTCTCTTCCATTTGTAAGCATCAGCTGCTATATTTCATGTCAATCTAAAAATGGCATTCTTTATACATTGAACAAACAGCACTGTGACACCATGCTCTCAAAAAACATGGAATTTATGCTCCAAGACTTCTCAATGCAAGTTAACAAAATTACTGTTCAGAAAGTCCTAGAAAGTGCCTAATTCCAAAAGTCATTTTCTCTTTCCAAAATGATACACTTTGAAAAAAGAAATCTAATAGACTCAACGGCACTTGGCTTTTAATAGAAAGCAAAAGATGAAACTAGGAAAATCATACAATGATGTTTGTGAATCCTGCATCTTTCTTGATGTTATTATCTGCCACTGAGTTGGCCCCTGACTCATGGCAACGCAATAGAACAAAATGCTGCCTGGTCTTGTGCCATCACTGTGATAAGTTACAGATCACAACATTTTGAGCCACAGTTTTTGTCGGCTGGTTTTTCAGCAGTAGATTTCCAGGCCTTTCTTCCTAATGTGTCTTAGTCTGGAAGCTCCACTGAAACCTGTTCAGCATCACAGCAACGAGTAAGCCTCCACCCGCAGACAGGCGGTATCCGCTCATGAGGTGCATTGTCTGGGAATCAAACTCAGATCCCCTGCATGGAAAATGAGAAATCTACCACTGAATTAACCACTACTGCCCTGCACATAGAAACCCTGGCAGCACAGTGATTAAGTGATACAGCTGCTAACCAAAGGGTTGGCAGTTCAAATAAATCAGATGCTTTTTGGAAACTCTATGTCCTGTAGGGTTACTATGAGATAGAATGAATTTAACAGCAATGGATCTTCTTTGTTTTGTTTTTTTTTAATATGGGCCCTGTGCATACTTTCTTAGGCCTTTCTAAATGTTCCGATTATACGCCCATCCACCTACCCGTCTTGGACAGACAAGAGTCGCCTTAGGTTATACATGTTCTTCTTTGGGACCCTTTCACTTTCTTTGCTTCCAATTTTATCGCTGACTGTTCGTGTCTGTTGATTAACCTCAACATGTATTTTGCTTTGATCTTTTTCCTCTCTCCTCTTCTAAGAAGTTACCTGAAGATTTTTCCTTTTTTATATGCTTCTTTTGGAAATTTATGCCATTCGTTTTAAGTCTTACCCAACTTTGGTTTTTTTTCCTTCATTAAGCTCCAAGTTGCACCGGAGAATCATGAGGGACAGGCAATCAGAAGAAGAAAACAATGTTAAAATGGAAGTGAAAAAAGAAAAAGCTAGAATATGTCCACCAAAACAGGCCTCATGCAAGCTTCCTGGATCTTAATCACAGTGATGTGAGACAATTTGGCAAGTCGCAGATATTCTACTGAAGGGAAGAAAATTCTTTTCTCACACTGACAGGAAGGGTTTGGTTTTATTGGGCTAAATAGTACTTGTGTGCTAATTTTAACCTGTCTCTTCCCTACCTGTCCCCAAGCCCTTTGATACAAATTGAAGACTCAGGGTAACAGGGATAGAAAAGATGGCACACTCCATTCTTTCCAGCCTGGACTGGAAAGAATCCCTTCAGAGATTCTCCAGTCTCTCTTCTTAAGGTCCACTAAACCCTCATTCCTTCTTGGGGCAAATACCTAAAATGTGGGAGCCATTTTGAAACTGTAATGGACAGAAGATTCAGAAAGAACAAAGAAGACACAGTCGGTGAGAAACAACAGACGGCTGGTGGCAGCAGTGGCAGCAACAAGAGAACCAGAGGCAGCACTAGAGCCGACCCACGGAACAAGAGAGCTAAGCGCCAGTGCACAGAGCTTTCCTCACAGAGCAGGGCACCTCCAGCACTTAAATCAGTGGAGATGGTCTTACTGACTCGCAGAGTGAGAGAGCTGAGGGCCTGTGTGCAGAACACTTTCCAGCAAGAGTGGGGCACCTCCGGGAATTTGCATAGTGGAGCTACAAAGCTTGAAAAACTTGCCCTGGCAGGGCAGATGTGGACTTGAGGCCCGGGCCATGTGGCTACGGGAAGCAGAAGCTGAAGAGACAAACAGCATGAGAAGCTGAGCTACCTCAGTCTCAAAAGGTATGGCCATGACCTCAGGAGTTTAAAAGGGTGGAGCCAGGGCTTTCTGCATTTTGTCAGAGTAAAATGGCCACTCAGTTGGGCTTAGGGTGCACCTAAAGCTGATGGGGCAGAGTTTCTGTCCAAGTGGCCCTTGAAGGCAAAGTTGTAGCATAGGGCTGGGGGTCTGCACTCAGAATTCAGAGAGTGTGGCCAATACCTAGGATCTGGAGGGCAGGGTCATTATGTAAAATGTTTCAGACAGTGGAAGATTATTTTCAAAGTTTTGAGGGCTAATGTAATGTGTTCTGCTGACTTGCTGGTTGCCTGTTCATGTCTTCTTTCCCTGCAATTTCTCCTATTTGTAACGGAATTTCTAACTTGTGTCTGTTCTACCCCCATAGCTTTGGAAACAGATAACTTGCATTCTAGGTTTCATAGATGTGTAGGAATTTTTGAATTTTGGACTTAGAACTGATATAAAACTTCTATCGTACAGAATGAATGTGATTTTGCTAAGATGAGATGAATGTTTTATATGTTTCAATGATGTGATTTTGGGGGCACCAAAGGTGGGATGTCATGGATCGAACTGTGTCCCCCCAAAAAATAGATGTAGCCATGTGGCTGGACCATGATTCCCTGTATTTTATGATGGTCCTACATTTTGTGATTTTCTTGTGCTGTATGTTAAGGATTAGGGTGGGATTGTAAATCCCTTCACAGGATCACCTCCCTGCTCCACTGTAAAGGCAGTTTCCCTGGCGTGTGTCTTGCCCCACCCTTAATCCTTTCATCCTACAAGAGATAAAAGAAAAGAGAAGCAATCAGATCTCAAGTGACTGGCTTAATACATAGCCTACACTGACAAGGCCCCATTCCCAAAAGGGATTACACCATAGGTGTGTTGTTGTTGTTAAACTCACTGCAGTCAAGTCAGGTCTGACTCACAGCAATCCTATAGGTCAGAGTAGAACTGCCCCATAGAGTTTCCAAGGAGCATCTGGTAGGTTTGAACTGCTGACCTTTTTGTTAGTAGACATAGCACTTAACCCATCAGGGTTTCCGTTGTTGTTGTTAGGTACCATCAAATCCATTTCAACTCATAACCACACTATGTACAACAGAACGAAATGCTGCCCAGTCCTGTGCCATCCTCGTAACCATTGTTATGCTTGAGCCCACTGTTGCAGCCACTGTGTCAGTCTCTCTCTTTGAAGGTCTTTCTGTCTTTCGCTGACCCTCTACCAATCACACTGACCTTCTCCAAGGACTGAGCCCACCTGATCACATGTCCAAAGCATGTAAGTCAAAGTCTTACCATCCTCACTCCTAAGGAGCATTCTGGCTATACCAAAACCCCAAACCAAACCCACTGCCACCAAGTTGATTCTGTCTCATAGCGACCCCATAGGTCAGACTCACAGAACTCTCCCAGAGAGTTTCCAAGGAATGCCTGGCAGATTTGATCTGCTGACCTTAGTGGTAGCACTCAACCACTATGCCACCAGGTTTTCCAAGAATAGAAAACCATTGCCTTTAATTTGGTTCCAACTCATGGCATCCCCACAGGACAGAGTATAAATGCCACATACGAGTACCTCAGGGCTTTGCATTGCCATCTTTTGGGGAAGCAGCAGTAGCTCTTAATCATTACACCAACAGTGTTTTGTACTTCTTCCAAGACAGATTTATTTGTTCTTTTGAGAGTCCATGGCGTATTCAATATTCTTCGTCCACTCTAATTCAAAAACATTAATTCTTCTTTGGGCCTCCTTAGTCATTGCTTAGCTTTTGCATGCATATGACGTGATCGAAAACACCCTGGCTTGGGTCAGACCACCTTAGTCCTTAAAGTGACATCTTTGTTTTTAACATTTTAAAGAGGTCTTTTGTGGCATATTTTCCCAGTGTAATGCATTATTTTATTTCTTGACTGATGCTTCCATGGACGTCGACTGTGGATCCAAGTAAAATGAAATCCTTTACAACTTCAGTCTTTTCTCTGTTTATCACAATGTTATTTATTGCTCCAATTATGAGGATTTTGTTTTCTTTATGTTGAGTCTATAGCTATAGGGGTAAGGATTTAAACACAAAATTTTGGGGGTGCACAATTGAGTCCATAATACTCCCTGAAGCGACATACTCCAAGATATTTCAGGCTTTACGAATCTGAGCTGACTTATGTTCAGATGAATTCTTCTCTCATTTTTGTCTTTCTGTTGGTTTCAAGTGGCCAAATTTCCATAACTAAACAGAGGGTGCAAAAATCCAAGCTCTGTGCTGGAGTAAAACAAGCTGAGTTCTGAGCCCCTCTCTCACTGAGTCCAAGGTAAGCATAGCCTCAGCTCTTGTGGTGCCTGGCAACTGCCCAGGAACCCAAGAGACCACCTCTTTATAAAAGGCCCTGGTAGAGTTGCCAGATAAAATAAAGGGCTCCATGAAATATTTGTGACATACTTATACTGAAAAGTAATCACTGTTTATCTGAAATTCAGTTTTAACTGGATGTCTTGTATTTGCATTTGCTAAATCTGGCAGCTTTTTGGGAGGTTCCTCAGTGAGACCCTGGTGGACAGAGATTTATTCCAAGCCCCGTGTAATAGAGCTTCTACACTCATAAAGTAAAGAAAAGAAGCCCCTATCTTAGTTTACAAAATACGGTCCACAGTACACTCCTTCACAGGGATAGTAATAGGTGATTATAAAGTCCAGATGAAATCATATTAAACAGATCCCTTAATAAGTGACCTCTCTGAGCTATTGCTATGCTAATAGGCATTGTGAATCCCAGAGAGAAAGACAGAACAAAAGAGTACACACGCAGAAGAGTTGGCAGCACTGTCCAAACTTAGTTGTTTTGGATAAGGATTTCTCACATGGCTTGTATTCCAGAAAACAGGCTTTGCGAAGCACTGTTTTTTGTGTTTATGTTTTCTCCTTGAAACATACAGTAGCTAGACTACATAATTCATGAGTTTTCATTCCATCTGTGATGTACTGTTGTTCTATGAAACTAGTGTTGGCTCTGTGTAGTAGGTTGAATGATGTCTCCCCAAAATCTAGACTCTCAGAATGAGAATTTACTTAGATATGTGGTCTTTACAGGTGTAATTAAGGATCTCTAGATTAAATCATTTGGGTTTAGAGTGGGTCCTAAATTTAATCACAGAAGAGGACACAGAGAGACACGCAGGAAAAGATGGCCGTGTAAGACAGAGGCAGAGATTGGAGTGATGCCGCCAGAAGACAAGGAATATCTGGAGCCACCAGAAGCTGGAGTACACAAGTAGGGATTCTTACCTAGGGCTTTGGAAGGATCATAGCCCTGCCTATATTTTGATTTTAAGCTTCTAGCCTCCAGAAGTATGAACAAATATATTTCCATTGTTTAAAGAGACCCAGTTTGTGGCAGTTTGTTAAGGCAGATCTATGAAATGAATACACTCTGCATTAGTTAGGACTGTTTGGTGGCAAGTGACAGAAATGAAATTCTAATCACTGTAGGCAAAAGGAGAATTTATAAGCTAGTGAGAAGTCTCTGGGTGGTATAAATGGTTAAATTCTTAACTACTAGCTGAAAGATTGATGGTTCAAACCCACTCAGAGGCATCTCAGAAGACTGGCCTCCTAGCAATCTGCTTCTGAAAGGTCACAGCCATTGAAAAACCTGATGGAGCAGTTCTGCTGTGCACACATGGGGTTGCCCTTGTGTTGGAATCAACTAGAGGCAACTAACAACAGTAGGCTGGAAAGTTCAAACTGAGGAAAAAGCTGAGATGCAGAAGGCCTGAGAGCCACCCCCAGAACTGCCCTCACCATCCACACCTCGGCTCACCTCTGTTTGTCAGCCCCCTTTTCTCCTGCTGAGACTGTGTCTTCCACACACCAGGGTAACATGGCTACCAGCAGCTTCCACGTTCACATCCCACACAGTGTCCCCATCACAATCGAGTTGCCTTGCATCCCAGGGGAGCTTCCCAGGGGAGGACTGGGACAGGCCTGGTTAAATGAAGGGGCCATTCTTGCAGCCAGAGAACAGACACCAGGGTTAGCAGTCTCCTTTAGAACAGTGTGGCTAGGGCAGGAGAGAGCCAGTCCCCCCAAGAAAGGGCTTGCATTTCCTAAACAAGAGGGCAGAACACTGAGTGACACAATCAAGATATAAGAAAGAATATCCAAAACTAAGCTTCTCTTTGTCACCTTGTGCCAACTACCTAACTAGGACAATGGAGTGAAGATTGTTATCAGTTGCCACTGAGTCAGTTCCAACTTATGGCACCTCTATGGTTGCAGAGTAGAACGACTCCATGAGGTTTTTACTGCTGTGACCTACCAGAAGCAGATGCCCAGGCCAGCCTTTTGCAGTACCGCTAGGTGGGTTTCAGTGGCCAAAGTTTGACTAGCTGTTTGACCATTTAATCATTTGTACCACTCAGAGACTCCTTGGAGTGAAGATAATAGGATCAATTCACCAAAATGAAAAGGGCCCTTATAAATTGTTATTAATCCAAATATAAAGGAAGTATCCTGTCCAGAAGGAGATGGGACTCCCTCTTATGCTTTTTTATTATGCCTTCTCCACTCCTTCTGTACAGAACTTGCCATGTGGTAGGATTAGAGCTAATAATCTGATTCTTTTGCCTATCCACGGGTTCAGGTCAGATACTCAGACATCACCCACACCCCTCTTCCTTCCTCCCTCCCCTGACAATCACCAAGTCTGATCAATTACACTTCTTGGAAAGTTCTGGTCACCCTACCTGTCTCCATCTGTTCCCTCGCTGCCTCAGCCAGGACCTTCATCGACTCCCCCTGCCCCCCCTAGCTCCCACCCAGAAGGTTACCCTGGGCCCTGTCTTCCCATCTTCACCCAGGCTCCACATTGACAGTCAAGCAAGACCCTTCTCGCAATCAGAAATAAAAAAAATCTATGAAAATCACTCTTCATAGCTCATTTGGTCATAGAAACTGACATGAACTCACATGAGGCTATTTCTGGTCTTAATTTACTCCACTTAATGAGATTATATATGTTACTAGAGAAATATCATTATGTTAAAGGGCAGTGCCCCAGACCCTTGTAGAGATACCATAATATGTAAGATATATGCATAGGAGCTCTAGTGGCACAGTAATTAAGAGTTATAGCTGCTGTTTTAGTCAGCTAGTGCTCCTCTAACAGAAATACCAGAGTGGATGGCTTTAATAAAGGAAGATTTATTCTTACATAGTCTGGTAGGCTGCAAGTCCAAATTCAGGATGTCTGCTCCAGGGGAAGGCTTTCCCCCTTGTTGGCTCTGGAGGAAAATCTGGTATTACATCAGTCTTTGCCCAGGGAGCATCTTGGCACAGGAACTCGGGTCTGAAGGACACGCTCTTCTCCCGGTGCTGCTTGCTTGATGGTGTGAGGTTCCCAATTCTCTGCTTCCTTCTCTTTCCTTTTATCTCTTGGAGGATGAATGGATAAAGGATGGGGCAAGCCATACTCCAGGGAAACTGCCTTTACAGTGGAGCAGGGAGGTAATACTATGAAGGGATTTACAGTCCCGCCCTAATCCTTTAACATACAGCACAGGAAAATCAGAAAAAGGAGGACTATCACAGAATACAGGGAATCACAGCCCAGCCACATGGCTACGTCTATTCTGGGGGAGACACAATTCAATCATGACAGCTGCTAACCAAAATGTTGGCATTTGGAATCTACTAGGTAACTACTTGGAAATGCTATGGAACAATTCTACTCTGTCCTATAGGATGTTATGGGATGGAATCAACTCAAAAGCAACAACTTTCGGTTTTGTTTTTTGGTATTAAGGGTACTGGTGGTTGTTTTAGTTATCTAGCGCTACTTTAACAGAAATCCCACAAGTGGATGGCTTTAAAGAGAGAAGCTTTATTTTGTCACAGTCCAGTAAGCTACAAACCCAAATTCAATATGAGAAGTTATCACAGTCCAGTTGAGCTAAGAGTCCAAATTCAATATGAAAGCATCCTGGCACAGGAATCTCAGGTACGAAGGACATGCTTCTGGTCTCAGTGCTGCTTTCCTGGTGGTATGAGGTTCCCAAATCTCAGCCTGTCTCCCTTTTTTTTTATATCCCAAGAGGCAGTCCCAAACCACAATACAATCTCATGCATTAAAGCCTGCCCTACCCTCATTGCCCTCACAGAGGGAGGAATTCCAATATGCAGGAACATCACACAATACCAGGAATTGTGGCCCAGCCAAATTGCCAGATTTGAGAGCAAATGCAATTCAATCCGTGACAGTGATGCAGTGGTAGAATTCTCACCTTCCACACTGGAGACCAGGATTTAATTCCAGGCCATTGCCCCTCATACACATCCACCACCTGTCTGTCGGTGGAGGCTTGTATGTTGCTATGATGATGAATAAGCTTCAGTACAGCTTCCAGACTAAGATGAACTAGGAAGAAACACCTAGTGGTCTACTTCTAAATCAGTCAATGAAAATTCTGTGAAATACAAGGGTCCAAACCACAGGTGATCAGGGGAATGGCTCCGGTCTCAGCAGCATCAGTTTCAATGTGCCTGGGGACTCCGTGAGTGAGAGCTGACTTGAGGGCAGCTAACAACAACAATACGCTGTGTTTTCTAAGATCTAAAATTCTGGATTCCCAAACATAGCTGACCCAAATGGTTCAAATCAAATATTTTGAACCTACATTCCTAAATGGTAAAGCTGATCTCAGAGACCCCCGGTTGCCTGCAGAGACCCATCTGCACCCTCTTCTCATGGCTACAATGTTCTCTACAGGGAGGCCATTGACAATCTCTCTAGGTCCTCCCACATAACTCCAAGCCCACTGGAGCACAGACACCTTTTCCAAAGCGTGGTGTGAGACTCAATAGGATCAAGTCAGCATTCACTGGACAGGGAGGAAGTATTTTACTGCACAGTTGAATATGTGTTTTCACACGTGTGTTTTCACAGGGGTGGTTGTGGTTTAGTGGTCGAATTCTCACCTTCCATGCAGAAGACCCAGATTTGATTCCCAGTAAATCCACTTCGTGCACAGCTGACCCCTGTCAGAGGAGGCTTACACATTGCTATGCTGCTGAACACTTTTCAGCATAGGTTCCAGACTAAGACAGACTAGGAAAAACAGCCTGGCAATCTACTTCTGAAAATCAGTCAGTGAAAACCCTGTGGATCACAACAGAGCTTTGTCTAGACCTCAAGAAATCACAGGGCTTCTGTAGGACCAGCACCATTTCTTTCCACTGTGTGTGTGGTCACCATTAGTGGGAGGCCAACTCGATGCAGCTAACAACATAAAGTGTTTTCACGGTATGCACGCCTGAGAGTAGCTGTTGGACCACGGAGAGTAAGGGGATGTCCTTCACAGAAATAGGGGGACACAGAGAGAGAGGGAGTTTGATGTAACTAGGTCAGTAATTTCTATTATTTACTGACTGATTCATTCACAAATATTTCTTGATGATTCTAGGTACCATGAAGTATTCTAAGCATTTGTACACAGCAGTGATTAAAGATTAAAATCTCTGACCTAAGAATTTCATGTCTTCTAACATCCATGCATGAAACCATGGCGAGGTAGCTTTTCAGCTTAAAAAGAAACTAATGTCTCAGACTCTACAGTTCTTAAAAGGAATATTTCTTAAGACCTATATATAGAAAATTTCAATTTGGGCCATGGTGCCAAATGCTGTGAAAAACCTTAGTAAAAAAATAATAATTTTAAAAACCTCCTCACTGACTTGAAAAGCAACTGAATTCCAAATGAATGTAGTAGAAATTAACTTACCATCCTCTGATTAAATAAAATCTTTTTCCCATTTCTGCAGTCATTTGATTTACCAATTTACAGGTGGATCAGGGTGACAGAGAATGTCCAGTGTCCACATGGGTTATTGTCATGTGTTCTGTTCTTTAAGCACACGGCTAGACCAAATTTCTCTGTTTGCCTTGCAGATAGCTGGACACAAAACTAAGTTCCAGCCAAGAGAATGTGGGCAGAAGGATCACATGCACTTCCAGGTCTAACCCACGGAAATCTTCGTATGAGCCCCCCTCTACGCTGTTCCCCCATCTACCAGCTGAGTAGAGAGGATTCTAAGGCCTACGGGATGGCACCTCTATATGACAGAAGAATTGCTTGAATTCCTTGAATTGCTGTGTGGAGCAGACTTTCCACCATCCAGATTTCCTCCACCAACTGTATCTTCCATGAGTAAGAAACTTATAATGTAATAAGACACAGAAATGTTTTTGTTGTTTGTTGTAGCCTAGACTGACTAATTCAAACAATTGTTGTATATGGATCTCAGAACTGGCACACACAGACATCCACAAGTGAGTACACACTCATAGATAAGTGACACAGAGCTATGCAGATAGAGATGTCGGGGCATACCACCATCTGTTCCTACAGTTAATCTTCTGCCCTCAAATATTGCAAGTCTGTCTAGCATATCAAGAAACATCCCAGATAAATGTGTTATAGTTTCTGTTATTATTGGCAAATCATTAAAACAATATGATTTGGATTGCAGAGTTTCCATAAGTGGCTACTCTTGCTTAGGGAAAAAAACATAAAATGCTGTTAAAATTTTCAACAAGGAGGCTTCGATTTTCAACAAAAGGAGACGCTGATGCCTGAAATCCTTGTCACAGATACTGACAATTCTGTGTTTATGAATTTTGTTTTGGAGATTTATGCAACAGACATTTCTAGGCAGTTTCTTTACTGAGTAAATGGTCTCCTTTTTGGAAGCTTCAATGAACTCCTGGTATATAGCTGAACTGTGTTCCCCCAAAAAGAGACACTGAAATCCTAACCCCCAATACCTGCAAGTGTGGCCTTATTTGAAAGTTAGATCTTCGCTTATGCAATCAAGTTAAGATAAGGTCATTAGAATGGGTCTTGGTGTTCTCAAAGAAGAGGGGAAGAGACACAGAGACAGACCGGGACAATGGCCAGGTGGAGACAGAAGCAGAGACTGGAATGATGCCTCTGCAAACCAAGGAATATAGCATAATTGTCAGGAATCACCAGACACAAGGAAGTAAGGAAGAATCTCCCCCGAGAGCTTTCAGAGAGAGCATGGCCCTGCTGACATCTTGATTTTGGACTTCTAGAGTTTAGAAATACGACAGAATAATTTTCCACTGCTTTAAACCACCCAGTTTGTGGCATTTTGTTATATGAGCCGTAGGAAACTAATACATCTGGCTAACGGTAAAATCGAACTACCTGTCTGTCTGTCCTACTGTTGTGATTTGCGTGTTGCTATGATGGTAGGAGCTATGCCACCAGTCCACAAAATGCCAGCAGGGCCTCTCATGGTGGACAGGTTTCACAGAGCTTCTAAACTAAGGCAAATTAAGAAGAAAGATCTGCCAACAACCTCTGGAAGCTATCCAATGAAAACACCATGGATGACAGCACAAAATTGTCGGATACACTGCTGAAAAATGACCTCTCTGTGTTGGAAGGCACTCAAAAATGCACAATGGCCACAATAATGGATGCAAACACATCAACAATCATGAAAATGAAGCAAGACTAGACAATATTTTGTTCACGAGGTTGTCATGAGCTGGAGCTAACTCAACAGCAACTAACAACAACAACGGGATAGGTCAAAACTACGGTCAGTCACTCAGTCCCAGAGGAAAACTTCAGCATGCTTTGGTATTTATTTAAACCAGGCCGCTAAGTCAAATTCTCTGAACCAAAACACAACTGCATGAGTAGGGAAGACACTGACCAAAGACCTGGTCTTTAGTCCTACACCTATTCAGGTGACATTTCTAAAATGGAATTAATAAAAATGTAATACAGCACACACTTACTAAACACAAGCTACATGGAAAGCCCTCTGGTCCCTGTTTTGAAAGATAACTAGGATGAGAACAATCACTGTGCCTGCTTTTTGAGAGGAAATGCCAGTCTGTCTTGTACTTTGCAATTTACAAAGCATTTCTGAAATGTCCTCTGGTTGTCCCATTCCCAGAAGTGCCATCAAGTAGGCAAATATTACTATTCTTTTTTTATGGGCAAGGAAATGAAGGTTTAGAGAACACAAGGGGTCTACCAAGGCTACACAGCTTGTGAATGACAGAGCTGAGACGGAAAACAGATCCAGCTCCGTTCAGTTCAGTGCTCCTCCCACCTTGCTACGTGAACAGACACACTTTATCACAAATAACCCAAGGTATATTAGTTAATGTACCTACTCTTCCCTTAAAGACTATCTCATTATCTGACATCGTGCACGTATGACAACAGTAAAAAAAAAGAAATCTACTATCTATGTAATGCATTAATGACTTAGATCTGGTAGTAATAAAGGCCAAGGTGCATGTAATCAAGGCCAAGGGTAATGTTGGCTGAGTGGCATATCTAGGTTTGATGTCACCTGGGGTGGAAACTCATGCTATCACACACCCACAGACTCCTCCTGTACCAACCCCAGTCTACACACAGGAAGCGCCCTGGCTCCTGGGACTCCATTCTCTCACAGTGGGCACAGGTGGTCTAGCTTCCAGGTTCCAGCCAGCTCCCAGCTGAATGCGCCTGGAGAGCAGGAGGGGGAAGAACAGGAGGTGGAGTAGAGTGAGGGGGAACAAGGAAAGAGGGAGAGGCAGCGCGTGATGAGCTGCGAGTGAAGGGCAGGAAGGAGAGAAAAGGAAGGAAAAGGAGGAGGGGGTTGGCGTGGACCTGCCCCAGGAGTCGTATCACCCACCCACCCTGAGGCGGGCAGAAGACCGCAGGGGACGCCTTGCATCCCTGCATCCCGTGTCATCTTCTGTTTCCACGTAATGTGAATTTCCACAGACCAACCTTGTCCTTGGAACCTAACTGTGTCAATAACCGAGGAGTGAGTACAATTGACAGTATTCAAAAGGAGAAAGCCATACTAATCATATCTAAACCAACAAAACCTGCCTATTTTACACACTCTCACACATATACACACTTTTTCTCACACATACACACATGCATACTCACACTCATATTCACACACAAACACAATACACATTCACACAAAAACATGCGCATGCATTTACACACATGCATACTGCCATATATACAACATACATACACACTCACACATACACACACGCACACATACATGAGGTCTGACAATTAAGTTCACAAATATGCCACCATGCACTTACATTGTCAGCACCGTACGAACAACTAGGTAAGGTTTCATAACCTTGGTATACCAGTGTCTCACAGCTGTGTTCATTCTGACATGTGTCAGTGTCTTGCTGAGCGGTGTTCATTATTGCTGTTGGGGGGTTTTGTATGCTATCGCAAGAATGTTGGAGCTTAATTAGAGCAATGAACAAACATTAAACTTCTTGTTAAACTTGGCAAGAGTGGGCATGAAATCAAAGGCATGTTAGTCCAAGTTTACAAGGATAATGCCATGAAGAAAATGGCAGTGCACAAAGGGGTTAAATGTTTTTCTGATAAGAGAGAAAACATCACTCATGAAGAGAAATCAGGACCACCACTAATAAGGAGAACTGATGAAAACATTGCAAAAATTTGTTATCAACTGGACAATTACCCAACGGTTAGCTGGTTAACCTACTAACAGTTAGTTATTAGTTAGTTAACCAACAAGTAGTAACCCACAGTTACTATTTGGAAGTGCTGAAAAGGTTGCGTGAAAAAGCCAGATAAAAACGACCTGAACTTTCCCGTAACCACACGTGTTTGTGAACTTAATTGTCAGACCTTATGTGCGGCTCTCACATCACGACAATACACCAGCTCACATGTCACCGTCTATAAGGGAGTTTTTAGACAGCAAAAAGTAACTGTATTACAATGTCCTCCCTACTCGCCTGATCTGGCTTTTTTCTTTGCCAAAGATAAAGGAAATACTAAAAGACAGACATTTTGATGGCATTCAGGACATCAAGCGTAGTATGATGACAACTGTGATGGCCTTTCCAGAAGAAAGTTCCAAAGCTGCTTTACAAGGCAGACTAGGCACTGGCATTGATGCCCAGCTTCTCAAGGGGAGTACTTCAAAGGTGACTGTAGCAATATTTAGCCATGAGTTGTGTAGCATTTTTTCTACAGTGACTTGATGAACTTCATTATCAGTCTTCATACACATTCACACATACATGCATACTCACACATTAGCAGTATACATGCATATACACACATTCACACGTAGACACTCACACATACATGCACACATTCAGACATATATACACACTCACACATTTACACAGCACATACATATACACAGCCATACTTGCATACTCACACCCTCCCATCCACATGCACACACTGACACATACATACACACTTACACACACATTCCCACATGCTCACAACACATATTCACACACAGATGTATGCACATACTCACACATATACTCATGCATACACACACATTCATAGATACATACATACACATTCACATACAGACTCAAACAGATACACTTATTTACACACACATACACACAACTATGCATACACACTGGCTCAGGCAACCCTAGCCCCTTGAACTCCACCCTTTGAGTTTTTTAGAAAATTGCCTCAACTCTTCAGTTTATGAAGCTTATGTTTGCAGCCTCTCTTGGTGTTGGAAACACAGGGTTAAGTCACTGAGTGTTTCCTCAGTGATGCTCCCTGTAAGATGACCTGCAGCTAGCATTTCTTACTGACGTGTTGCTAGCTTGGTCATGAGGCGACACCCTGACTTGGTATTCTGACTTTCCCTCAAGGCAAGTTGTAGCTTGCAGACTTGCTGCAAGACACAGATGCCAGTAATGACAGGGCACTTACAAGGCTGGCACCTTCCCCCCACTAGAGCTGAAGACTTCTGCTCATGCACTTCCCCTCCAGCACCCACAGAGCAGACCAGAGCCCGTCTTGCTGATGAGACAGGGCAGTAGGTCACCTGGCTGCAAGCCCAGAAAGGGAAGGTGCCTGAGACATTCTCCACCATCAGCCACAGGAACCCACAAGAGGGATTTCTAGAAGCAGGTAGGTGTTTGCAGCTGCCCAGGAGTAGGGGACATACCCCGTCAGCAGCATGTCTCTCCTGTCTGCCTCAGTTTTCTCTGTACAGCCATCTCATCTTCTCATTCTAAAAAGCCTGTGATTCTGCATCCCACCAAGAAGTATGAGAAAGTATGAAAAACAGCCATTTTGTACCAACAGTTTGCTTTTCCAAACTGGGAAGCTTGTATTCAATGATCCCTGGTTAGAAATGCCACCACAAGCTGAATTAAAAGTATTCTAGCCCAGAAGTGAAGAAAATCAGTAGCTGAGTGTGTGCCTGAACTGGAAGAGGACAGACTTGAGTTATACGCATCTTTGAGTTATATGCATCCTTCAGTGTTATTCAGGCAGCAGAGTTTACCCTTGGCCCTTGTGGGAACAGGCCCCCGAAGTTATAGCTGCAGAATTGCAGAACGAGGTCTTAACTTCCAAGGGCTGGAGGATGAGGCCATGAACTAAGGAATGTAGGTGGCCTTCAAAGCCAAAAAAGACCAGGAGACAGGTTTTTAAAGAGAGGTACTTAGTAAATGAGGGTTGGCTTTACAAGCCAGAAGGGAAAAGTTGGCTAGTTAAATAAATATGTCTGTGATAATGGAGTATACATACAGAAAAAGATAAAATTATATTCCTAAGTCACATCATACCAATACCAAACAAAATAAACAAACCAGTTGCCATCAAGTTGATTATGACTCATGGGAACCATCTGTGTGTCAGAATAGACCAGAGTCCATAGGGTTTTCAATGGCTTACTTTGTTCAAATAGATCACCAGACTCTTGCAAGGTGCCTCTAGATAGATTCAAAGCTCCAACTTTCCTCCTCAGAAGGCCAGAAGAGCACAAGGCAGGGGACAAGCACAGCTGGTTGAGGTGTGACCCAGTGTCCTGATACTCCCCAAACTTGACATCTTGACATATTGAAAGGTCCCTCTCTCCATCTTTGTACTTGGGATTAGAACTCAACAGCTGTACTGTTGACTCTGTTGTATCTGCCCTTGCAGGCTGTGGGCTTTTGAAGGCATTATACATTCTTGGGACAACTGTTGCCATCAAATTAGTAGCTTTCTGCAGGATGGACTTTGCAAAAAATGGAGTACTACCTATGGAATTTCTACGCCAGCCTTAACTACTGTTCTTTACATCTGTAATGAATATAGGTACATCAACTTCCTAAAGAACCTGAGCCCTTTGAAGGCCAGGACAATGGGATTCACTTTTTGTAACCGTGTACTGAGGGGTGCCATGAGTCAGATCCAACTCAACGGCACCTGGCTTGGCTGACACCTCCTGGCACAGAGCTGATCAGGCTGGATTCCCAGCTGATCAAGTCATGGATTCCCAGGGGAAGTGCCCCAATCTCACTCCCTTCCCCAACCTTCCCACCCACACAGAGACTCAGAGGCCATCCAGGAGGCAGCCCCTTTCTGAGAGGGTCTTCACTAACGAGTGAGTCTCTACCTTAGTCACCTAGTAACAGAAATACTACAAGCGGATGGCTTCAATGAAGAGAAATTCATTCTCTCACAGTCTAGTAGGTTGCAAGTCCAAATTCAGGACACCAGCTCCAGGGTAAGAACTTCTCTTCTCTTTCAGCTCGGATGAAGGTCTTTGTCATCTGTCTTCCCTTGGTAAGGGAGCATCTTAGCAAAGGAAACTCAGGCCCAAAAGGCTTGCTCTGCTCCCAGCATTGGTCTCTTGGTAGTATGAGATTCCCCCTCTCTGCTGGTTTCCCTTTTCTTTTTATCTCTTGAGGGATAAAAGGTGGTGCAAGCCACACGTCAGGGAAACTCCCTTTATGTTAGATCAGGGATGTGACCCAGGTAAAGGCATTTCAATCCCACCCTAACTCTCTTTAAACATAAAATTACTATCACAAGCTGGAGGACAGCCACACAGTATCGTGAACCATGACCTGATCAAGTTGAGATGTATCTTGCGGGGACACAAATCCATAACTGTATCTATGTGCAATTCCATGTGGCCTCACTGCCCTGGTCACCCCAAGGCAGCCATGAAGGAGAGAGCCTGGTATGACACCTCCAGCCAAAAGGAACACTGGACACAGAGGTGGGCCAGTAATTCTAGCCATTCTTCTCTATGGTGGAAATGGGAGATCCACAGAAAGACACCAACACTACCATTAACCAGTTGCTGATTTTCAGAAGCAGATCACCAAGTCTTTCTTCTGAGGCATCTTTCAGTTAGCAGCCAAGCAGGTATACCTTTTGTACCACCCAGGAACCAACAGTAGGGGGAACAAAGCAAAGCCATGGCCATGGTGAGGGCAGAACTCAGACCACTGCATCCAGCCTCATAGTCCCCTGTGAACCCGGACAGGCAGCTTCCATTCATGTACGTACTCCAGGTGAGCCTCCACGCCTTCCTAACCACCCTGTGAAACAGGAAAGGCTCTAATGCAGCAGTGGTACCAAAACAGTGAGGTAAGCAGTGGGGAGAACCCAGTGGAAATGGTAGAAATGAGAAACACTGAGCTCTCTGAGAAGAGCTGCCAGCAGCTGCTGGGGGAGAGGGCATGCCAGCTCTGTCAGCTGAAGTATCCAGAGCAGGCTCCCTGAAATGGGTTGGAGCACATCTTCCCACAATTCAAGTCTACCCAGTACCTCAGAATGTGGCCTTATTTGGAAACAAGACCTTTGCAGATGTCATTACTTAGTATGAAAGCTCAATGATTTAGGTAGGCCCTAAACACAATAAGCTCCTGTGTGGTGCAGTTAATGAGCTCGAGTGGTAACAAAAAGTTGGAGGTTCAAGTCTACCTAGAAGTACTTCAGAAGAAAGACCTGGCAATCTACTTGCAAAAACATCAGCCAGTGAAAACCCTATGGAATTCAGCTCTACTCTGACATATATGAGGTTGCCAGGTATTGGAATCAACTGGTTACTAGTTAAATCCAATGACTAGTGTGCTTATCAGAAAAGAGAGACACAGACATGGAGAGGAGAAGGCTGCGTGACGATGGAGGCAGAAACTAGAGTGACGCATCTACAAGCCCAAGGATGTCAAAGATCGCCAGCAACCACCAGACGCTAGTAGAGAGGCACGGGACAGATACTGCCTCATAGCATCCAGAAGGAACCAACTCTGCCAACACCTTGAGTCTAGGCTTCCAGACTTGTAAACTGTGAGAGGACAGATTTCTGTTGGTTTAAGCCACACAGCATGTGGTTATTTGTTACAGCAGCCACAGGACACTAAT
Source organism: Heterohyrax brucei (assembly GCA_028571685.1). Classification (NCBI taxonomy): domain Eukaryota; kingdom Metazoa; phylum Chordata; class Mammalia; order Hyracoidea; family Procaviidae; genus Heterohyrax; species Heterohyrax brucei. Next base: position 37,439,331 of record CM053157.1, on the reverse strand, counting down.
ACACACTATAACTGGAAATCACTGGGCTACAACAGTTGCAGCTCACTTCTTCATTTACCTCAGCCCTCCCACACATCTTGCTTAACTTTCAGATCTGGGGCCCTTATTTTTGCTAGCCCACTGCACCTTAAAATGAGGCAGTTCCAGGTTTGAGCTATGACTCACAAGTCCCACCTCACTGATGCTGTTTGCTGTTGCTTCATCCCCTCTCCTGCCAGCAGTGACAGGGCAGCTAGAGAAGGGGCTGATGTGTGCTGCCACAACAGAGCTACAAGATGAAGCATCACAGGTACACATCATAGCACTCAACCTCACACCTCCACACAGCCAGTGGCTAGTTTTCCAGAAGCAGATCATCAGGACTTTTGTCCAAGACAGAGCTGGGTATGTTCAAGTGGCCAGACTTTCTATCAGTTGTCTAGCACTTAACCATCTGCACCATCCAGAGACTCCTCCCCAAAGATACAAAACCTGGTAATTACTATTTGCCCTGGTGACACAACGGTTAAGTGCTAGGCCGCTAGCCAATCAGTTGATCTTTCAAACCCACCCCGCAGCTCTTTGGGAGAAAGACATGATGAGCTGTTTCTGCAAAGATTACAGCCAGGAAATCCCAAAGGGGCGGTTCTATTCTACCACATGGAGTTGCTGTGAGTAAGAAACGACTCAATGGCACCCAGCAACAACAAGCACTGTTCTAGACACTTCATCACCAGTGTCAACTTGTGCATTTTGCCTTTTTTATTTTGTTGAGAAATACGATCTATAAAACTCCACACAACCCTCGTGTCTGCTAATGGCTCTCCTGGAGACCTACTTCCTCAGAGATTTGGAGCCACAACAAACTCCCACAAGCAGGGAACCTGTTTTCCAACAGTGTATTTGTAGAGAAGGGATTTTTATGTCAGTATCATTGTTTGTCAGTTTAAACTCACCCAGTGGTACCACAGAAGAAAGGCCTGGCAATCTGCCTTTGTAAAGACTACAGCCAAAATAAAAAACCCTACAGCAGTTCTCCTCTGTAACATATGAGTCAGCATCAACACGATAGCAAAAGGTTTGGGTTTTGTTTGGGATTAACTTCCTAGGAAACTTTCTTTAAAACACATAAAAAGAAATGCTGATAGCCTTACGTTACCCATCAGCCTAGACAGTTCCAGGAGGGTTCAAAATGTTAATAAAACTATCACAGTGCCTTTTCCACTCCCACGGAGTCACTTACACCCCAGGAGGATCTGGCTAAATATTTTTCTCTATAATCTCCTGGATTTCTTTATGGTTTTATTTTGTTTTTCCTATTTCTTCTCCTCTCCCTGAGGATAACTGGATCTTTCTGGTAAAATCTTTGCTTGTGAATTTCTTGGATTTCCTGCTTGGAGATTATCACCCCAAGATTTCCATATCACATCTGCACATTGGTGTTGTTCCCAACATTTGTATTTCTTTCCTTCTCCCCGCAGTGGCTCTCAAATGTCTTTTCCAATCTCAGCAAGCCACACTCTGGAGTTTTGCTTTCCTTTTATTCCTGGGAAAATAGAGACACCAAGAGGATAAGTGATTGGCCAAGGAGCTGGCCTGCAAAGCCACTTGTTTTCTCCTCTAGAGCATGTCTGCTCTTCTTACCAATGAGAGCTGAGGTGAAATGTGTACCCAGGCTCACATCTACCCAACATGTTCCACGCTGACATCTGAGGAGGCCTCCTATTAACACACTCAGCCGTCCCAGCTGGGAGGCCAGGTAATCCTTCCCAGCCAGGCTCCGTTCCCAGCCACAGGCATGTCTGCGGTGGACACATCTACTCTGGGATCAGCAAGGCAATGAGTCAGTTACAGACTTGGACTGACTTTCAAAACAAATTTTACAAGACGGAATTGCCATTTGCAGGGGTTCCATATATGAGAACCTAGACTTTACAAAAGAAGAACTACCTATGAAGTTAAGGGAGAGATGGATCATCACTCTCTGGGATAGTGGAAAAAAAGCTTAGCCTCCCCTCCCACCTCCCAAATTTTCACCAAATGTCACGGGTTGGGTAGTATCTCTCAAAATACATGTTGGAATCCTAACCTTTATACCTGTGGATGTGATTCTGTTTGGATACAGGGTTTTCCTTAGTAGTTAATTAGATAAGACCTTAGTGGGGCAGACTCTAAATCCAATCACTTCTGTTACCAAAAGATTAGACAAAGAGACACTCACACAAGGCATAAGACATGTGCCACGCAAGGATTACTAGGAAACCCAGGAATGCCTGAAGATGCTGACAAGGAAGGAATTGACACAGCCAAAACTGTGAGAAAACAAATTTCTATTCTTCAAAGCCACCCACTTGTGGCATGTGTGTTAGAGCAGCACTAGGTAACTGAGACACTATGATAGGATGACAGAGCAAGCTTGTCTGTGACCCAGGGCACAAAGAGGACTTTTACATTCCACTGCAGTCTACTGTTTCTGGCTCAGGGCTGACAGCAAGCCACAGTCCAGTCACCAACACAGACTGTCAGAGCCAAAATCAGGGCCTCCTCAGACCCGTTTGAAAGGGAAGGAACTGGGCGTTTCTTTACTCTTCTCCGAGTTTCAAAGCCAGCTTTCACTAAGGAGCCACCTGATGTGAGGGGGGAGTAATTCACAGGGTCCTCCACAGAGAGCAGCTGACACCCGAAACAGGGGTCTCAAACCTGATGGAGCAGCAGTAGGGTTACGGAAGGGGCCCAGACCCCAGAGCAGGGAGGGCCTGTGGACGAGTCTACAGCCGGGTCACACTGAGAGTTGGTTATAATGTCAGTTTCTCTTTACACAACAGCATCTTGACTCAAGTTGAAGGGTCTGAAGACATGCTATCTTAAATACAGCTTGTCAGTCTGTAATGCACATGCGGTCATCCGGCTAAAATACATGCAGATTCAGTAGGTTTCAGTTGGGACCTGGGAACATGCATTTCTAATGCAAGTCCAAGAACTCTGTATAATACTGGTCTGTGTGGGCCACATTTTGAGTATCAGGGGTCTAGACCTGAGCTCTCCAAAGTGGTGGCCACTAGCTTTTGAGCACTTGAACTTTGTCCTGAGAATTGATATGTTATAAATGTAAAATGCACATCAGATTTTGAAGACAGAATGAAATTAAAAACAAAAAAAACACAGAAAATCTCATTACTAGATTTTATACTGACTGTCTGATGAGATGATAACATTTGAATACAGTGGGTTAAATAAAGTGTAAATTAAAATTAATTTTACAGTTTCTTTTTGTTTTTTTTAATTTGACTACTAGAAAACTGTGGAATCCCTGAGTAGCACAAATAGTGAGTGTGTTCAGCTACTAAAGTAAAGGTTAGCAGTTCAAGTCCACCCACAGGTGTCTCAGAAAAAAGACCCAATGATCTACTTCCGAAAACTTGGCCATCGTAAACTCTGTGGAACACAGTTCTATTCTGACACACATTGGGCTACTGCAAATGAGTCAACTCAGTGACAACTAACTACATGGGTACTCTTGTAGTTATTGTTAGGTGCCATCAAATCGAGTTTGACTAATAGCAATCCTATGTGAAAGCAGAACTGCCCCCACTGGGTTTTCTTGGTTGTAATCTTTATGGAAGCAGATTGCCAGGTATTTGCCCTTCAAAGCCACTGAGTGAGTTTGAACTGACAATTACATAGGTAGCTCACATTATATTTCTAGTGGGTGACAGTGGTTTACAGAATTGCCCAAACTTGAAGGCTAAAATTCTTGGAAGTATGCTTAGGAACTGTTTTTGTATCTGTTTATCTCCTCCTTGAAAATGCACACATGTTTCAGCCTGCCAGATGGTCTTGTTAACCCACTTCTCAATATTATGTAGCAAGAAAGAGAATTTACAAAAGCCAGATGTTTGTATTAAAAATTGTCCCACACCCTACCCAAAGCACCCAACCCAAAGTTGAGTGCTTTGAATATTATCATGGTGGCTTCTGACGTAACATACCTACCTGCAGGTATCAGAAACCTCTCCTTGTTAAAGCTGTCATTAAGTTTATCCAACAAAATAGAAAGATGTCATCACAACAGTTTCAGATAAAAGTAACAAATGTGATTAGGGTCTTCTATCACTAAAGTTATGTGTCAACATGACTGGGCCACGATTCCCAGTGGTTTGGCAACTACAGTGTAACTTCGTAGTCGTGTAATGATGTAATCACTTCCATGATAAAATTTGATATAATGTAATCATCTCAATGATGGTATCTGTTGCTACTAGCCAGCAAGTTGAAAGGGAGTTTTCTTGGGGAAATGGCCTGCAACCAATATGGATGCACTTTCTGGAAAACTCACAGGCTTTTGCTCATCCTGTATCCCGCAGCTGGCTCCTGTTTATCTTATCTCCAGCTCTTGGGACTTGAACTAGGAGCTTACCTGCCATCTTGCCTATCTGTCTTGGGATTCATCAGCCTCTGCATCCTGTCAGCCAGAGCCCTGCCGTCTGCCCTGCTGACCTTGGATTCATCAGCCCCTGCAGCTGCGTGAGTCAGGAGAAGCCTTGAGCATGACCTGCAGAACTTGGGACTTTCCAGCCTCCACAACTGCATGAGCCATTTCCTTGATGTAAATCTGGAGCTCTGGTGGTACAACGGTTAAGAGCTCAGCTGCTAACCAAAAGGTCAGTAGTTTGAGTCCACTCATCACTCCTTGAAAATCCTATGAGACAGTTTTACTCTGTTGTATAAGGTTGTTGGAAACTCTGATGGCGTAGTGGTTAAATGCTACGTCTGCTAACCATGAGGTCGACTCTTCGAATCCACCAGGCTCTCCTTGGAAACTGTATGGAGCAGCTCTAGTCTGTCCTAGATGGCAGTGGATTTTCTTGTTTGTTTGTCTGTTTTTTATAAGGTTGTTATGAGTCAGAATCAACTCAATGGCAACGGGTTTTGTTGTTATACATACATGTAGAAACCCTGGTGGTATAGTGGTTAAGTGTTACAGCTTCAAACAAAAAGTTCGGCGGTTCAAATCCACCAGATGCTCCTAGGAAATTCTATGGGGCAGTTCTATTTTGTCCCATATGGTTGATATGAGTCAAAATTGACTTAGTGGCAATGAGTGGATTCGTGGGTGTGTGTGGGTGTGTGCGCACTCGCATGTGCACATGCATATACACACATGTATGTAGATGTTTACATACTTTATTGGTTTTGTTTCTCTAGAGAACCCAGCCTAAAACAGGTCTCAAGTAAATACTTGTTTGAGCAACAAGATCCAATCATTTTTTGTTTTGTTTTGTTTTCTAATTTTTATATCATAGTTTTCTAACGATAACTTTTTCTCTCTCTTTCAGCTGAAAATACCTTTCTCATTAGCAGACATTTCTGAAATAGAAGGGTTGTGTGTTTCAAGCTTCAGGACAGAGGCAAACATTTAAAAGACTCCAAAGGATTTTACAAACAATTTCCGCCCATTCCTTCCAAAGCCAAAAGCTACTTGTGTTAACATTTGTGCAGAATGCGTGGGCTGCTTACACAAGCATTTTCAGAAATGTTTACTTTGCAGAAGTAAGCGTGTATGTTTGCAGCTCCTGTCTGAAAACTTCCACATGTCCACGTGACTGCTAGATTGCTGGGCAGACACATGTGCACCCCTCCGTAGATGACTTGGCCCTTGCAGAGCCTGAATATTCTCGTGAGCTGTGATTCAGTTCCACTGCCATGGTTCCTAGTGGAACCATACGAGTCCCTGGGTGGCACCAATGTTAAGCCCTCAGTTATTAAACGAAAGATTGGAAGTTCAAGTCCACCCCAAGGCACCTCAAGAGAAAGGCCTGGCTGCTTCCAACAAATAGGTCATCAAAAACCCCCATGGAGCATAGCTACACTCTGACACACATGGGGTCTCATTAAGTTGGAAATGACTCAGTGGCAACTGATGGGTTACTGGGGGTCCCTTTAAATTGTCATCAGAGTTAAGACCGACAGGTTAGTCAAAGGCAGATCACAGATGAGTTCTCCAGCTCTATAAACTATGCAATCCAACCAAGTCCAAGAAGGGAGAGGCCCTGAACAGTCCTGGGACATGAATTCTGACAGTTCTGTAACTGGTTCATTCACCATTAATCAGACATGTTACCCAGCTAGTTCTCTAGACCCACTTCAGTGACTTGGAAGCTATGACTTACAATGCCAGTGCTGTGTGAATACTTTGACTCTACATGTTGTTGTTGTTATGGTGGTTGACTTGGCTCCAACTCCTGGGCAGTTTATGCAGACTAGAGTGAAGTGCTGCCCCGTCCTGGGCCACCTTCATGATCATTGCTATAGATCCACCCTGTATGCCAGTTTGTCATCCTGTGGCAGCTCGTATGTTACTGTGATGCTGAAAACTGTACCACTGTACAGTACAGTACAGTACACCACCAGTACAGTATACCACCAGTATTTAACATAACAGCAGGGTCGTCCACGGTGGCCAGATAGCAGCAGAGGAGACAAACTTCCAGGAGGAGACAAACTAGGAAGAAGGGCCTGATAATTTCCTTCTGAAAACTAGCCAACAAAAACCGTATGTGTAACAACTGAAGAGCAGAGCAAAACAGGTTGCTGTCAAGTCAATTCAAACTCACACTAACCACATAGGAGAGAGTGGAACTTCCCCACAAGGTTTCCAAGAACGTACGCTTTACAGATACAAACTGCCACATCTTTCTCACACAGAGAGCCTGGTGAGTTCAAACAACTAACCTTTTGGTTAGCAGCTGAGTGCTTTAATCACTGAGCCACTGGGGCACCTAACAATAGCCAGCAGTGTATTGCTTATAAAGTACAGGAAGATGAGTCTCCCCAGGATAGAAGTCACTCAAAAGACCACTGAGAAAGAGCTGCCTTCAAAGTAGAGTCAACCTTGAGGATGCAAGTGGAATAGAACATAAATGTGTGCACAATGGAGCATCGCTCAGCCACAAAGAGAAAGAAGCCCTGACCCATGCCACATCATGGCTGAGCCTTGAAAACATCACACTGAGTGAAATGAGTCAGTCACACAAGGACAACAAATGCTTTATGATTCCACTTTTGTGAAATGTCTAGAACAAGCAAATGCATAGAAATTGAAAGTAAATTGTGTTTCCTAGGGGCTGGAGGGAGAGAGGAATGAGGAACTATTACTTAAGTTTAGTTTCAGTTTGGGGTGATGAAAAGTGTTGGCAACAGATGACGGGATGATTGCACAACATTGTAAATACAACTAATGCCACTGAACTGTGAACTTAAAATGGCAATTTTTATGTTCTGTGTACTTAACCACAATAAAATCAAAGTAAATGCATGAGTTACAGGGTTGCCAGATATGTGATTTTGTCAGCTAAGCAGTGAATACTTTTTTAGTGGAAGTATGTCCTATAGAGTATTTGGGACAGTTAAACTAAAAATGTTGTTTATTGCTTATTAGGGTGTCCTGTATTTTATCTGGCAACCCAAAGAGACCATCACTGGAATACCTTTAACTCCCCGGAAAAGTTTGGTGCCACAAGTCAGACTGGGCAAATTTCCATGAGGCCAGGCGAAAAGGCAAGGTTCTTCTTTGGTAACGGATTATTTGTGTTTTCAGAATGAAGAGCAAAAAAGTAATCACCCTAAGAGAAAGCTCAACTCTGCCATTTTCAATGTAGGTGTTACGGATTGAATTGTATCCCCCAAAATACGTGGTGAAATTCTAACCTCCATACTGTGGATATAATCTAATCTAACATAATGTAATCACTTTCCATAACATAATCCAATGAGAAGCATTCAATCAATTGAAGTCATAATAGTGTTGAATGGGTTCTGAACCTTATCATTTCTGAGTGAGACAAAGACATAGACACAGAGCATAGACACAGAGACACACATAGGGAAAGATAGACATCATATGAGGATCTCCAAGAGCCAGAAATGCCCCAAGCTACTACCAACAAAGGAATTGACACAGCCAGTGCCTAGATTTGAATTTTTAGGACTATGAGAATATAAACTCCTGTTCTTTAAAGCCACATACTTGTGGTAGTTTTGTTGACAGCAGCACTAGGAAAAAGACAGTCAAGTCAATTCCAACTCCTAATGACCCCATAGTACAGAGTAGAACTGTTGCATTGAGTTTCCAAGGAGCACTTGATAGACTCAGACTGGTAGCACAATGCCATCAGGGTTTCCAGAAACAAAGACAGAAGGTAAAATATGTCTGTTCCTGTAATTTCTCTAACACCTGTGTTGTGGATGGAATGCTGAGTTCATCGTCAGTCATGCACATGACTGGATCACTCTACTTGGCATAAGAAAAAAATGTGCTAGACTGTTCAGAAAAAGCAGAGCCACTGCATAGACCTGTGACCTACACAGTCACTCAGGCCTGTGTTCAGGAGAGTCCACACTTGCGCCAGTGCTCTGCTGTTCAAGTCTTGAAATTGTTAGTAAGTTTTGAACAACGATCCTGCAAACTATTTTCATTTTTTGCTGGACCACACAAATTATTTTGCCTGTCTTGAAGACAGGTTTATCTAATGCTGCAGAAGCAGGTCACACAAAATTCTATCATCACCCAAAACTGGACAACACCTGGATCTGTCCTTTACTGCTTTCACTTATCTGAGATTTGAGCCATTTTCTCCTTGGCACCTCTTCTCAGACACAAGCTGATGTTTCCAGCATTGCTTTGACTTAGTGTCTCATTGGTTCAAAAGATGATTTTAATTCTACTTGCCCTCTCTGAGCTGTCGTCTGCATCCTGTTCCAGGCTGACCTTCGGAAAATCCAGTACAGAATTTTATGTGTGGCTTCACAGGGCGGCAGTTATTAAAGGACAATTGGGGCTCAGAGAAACTTCCAGACTGGGTAGAGATTTTCATAAAGCTCCTTGAGTTAGCAGATTTGGGCTATTTGATTTCCCACCAGCAACTTATTCCCAAATCTCTCTGCTGTCAGCTGAATTTATTTTCCAGTCTTCATATTCTCCTCCTTTCTCACACACAGGTTTCCTTGATCCTCCCCTTCCCATTTAGAGCTTGCTCTGTAAATATGCCTTACTGTATCCTTTTACCAGTCCCCATGGCAAACTCACTGTGTGCTCATGCCTTCTCCAAGGAGGTGGAACCAAAACTGAAATGAAAATTCATTTTGTTCCCCTTTAAAGGTCTTTTCAGGATACTAAAGGCAAGGGTTAGACGGAACATTCTGAGCGCTGGTTTTCCAGTGCTGTTCCATGGTATTTGAGGCTGGATTCTCTAGAGAAGCAAAAACCAGAAAAGTGTATAAACACATACAGAGAGAGACTTATATCAAGGAAATGGCTCACGGAGTTGTTGAGGCTGAAACACCCCAAATCCTTGGGTCAAGATAGAGGCTTGTCCTAATTTGAGAGAGCCAAAGGGGCTGGCGAACCCAAGATCTACAGGCCAGAGAGCAGAATTCTTTCTCACAGGCTGCAAAGACTCATGAATCCCAAAACTGGCAGGCTTCACCAAAGGTAACCTGCTAGCTCAGGTCTTAAGAACTGGAGGTCAGATGAAGAAGAAGCAGCTCTGGGATCTAAGGTAACCCAAAGCCCCTAAGCCTTGCTAGAATGTCCACTCATACTCCACGCTGGCCACACACCCAAGGAAATTCCCTTTCAACTGACTGACTAGTCACAGTAGATCCTATCGTGGAGGTGATCAGGTTATATCAGGTCTCATTATGGAGGTGATCACATGCTACTGCCAAAGAATATCACAACTGCCAAGCCACTGAGAATCGTGACCCAGCCAAGCTGACACGTAATCCTAATGATCATCCATGTCTACATCAATCACTTTAGTGATTACATAATTCAAAGAGTGTTAGAAGAGGAGCACAGAGCTCTAGTTTATAGCCTCTTCTCTGTGGCGTTAGGTCACCCCAAAAGTAAATCCCAATAACCACTAGGAGTCACTTTCTACTGCCCCTCATCCAAACCACTCTATGTTATATCTCTGTGGATTTGCCAACTCTGAAACTTTGATATAAATAAAATTATACATGTCCTTCAGCCATTAGAGAAGTCTAAATCAAAGCTAAAATGAGATAGCATCTCACCCCAACAAGGTTGACACTAATCAAAAATACACAAAACAACAATTTTGGAGAGGCTGTGGAGAGACTGGAACTCTTCTACATTGCTGGAGGGAATGTAAAATGTTACAACCTCTTTCGAAAGCAATTTGGTGCTTTCTTAAAAAGCTAGAAATAGAAATACCGTATGATCCAGCAGTGATGCTCAGAATACATCCTACAGAAATAAGGGCTGTCACACGAACAGATACATGCATGTGAATGTTTATTGCAGCACTGTCCATAACAACAAAAAGATGGAATCAACCTAGGTGCCCACCAACAGATGAATAGATAAACAAACTATGACATATATACACAGCAGAACTCTATGCAGTGATAAAGAACAATGATGCTTTTAGGAAACATCTCATAATCTAGAATCCACTGGATAACATAATGCTAAGTAAAATCAGTCAGCTTCAAAAGGACAAATATTGTACGAGACAATTGTGAGGACTTAAGAAAGAACTTACACACAGGAGAAAATACTCTTTGATGGCTACAAGAGTGGGGAGGGAGGGAGAGTGTTATTCATAGATTAGACAGTTGAGAGGAATTTGGTTAGGTAAAGGGAGTGGCAGCACACAGTGTAGGCAGATCAGCGTAACTGGCCTACCCCATAAGCTGAAAGGTTTTTCTAAATTCAATCCAACATTTCAGAAGATAGAGTAGCAGGGACAGGGGTCTGGGAACCATGTTTTCAGGGGACATCAAGATCACTTAGCATAACTAGCCTTTTTCTAAGAGAGTCTTCTGGACCTCATATTGGTGAGTGGTAACTGAGCTGTTAAAAGCCAGCAAGTTGAAGAACATCAATTTGTCCCAACTCATCTGGAACAGATAACAACCAAGAACATCAAAGACGCTAGAAAAAATGAGCCCAGGAGACAAATGAACCCACATGATTGGAAGACTACATCAGCATGAGGTCAGAAGAACCAGATGGTGCCCAGCCACCACCAAAGATAGCCCTGATAGGGGACACAATGAAGAGTCCATGACATAGCATGAGAAGAAGAGGTGTGCAGTTTAAGAACTCTACTAAAAGACCAAAACTGATGGTCCAACAACCTGGAGGGTCCCCTGAGAACATGGCCCCTAGACTTGCTGCTAACCTAGAGCTGAAACCAGTACTGAAGGCAACATCTCAGACAAAGAATGGACTGGGCCTGCGGACACAGAGTGATGCATGTGGTTTGTGTGCTTAATCGTTTTATATACATATGAAGCTGTCCTCCTGGTTTCTTTTTAGAAGGGAGAGGAGAAGGTGGAGAGGAGGGGACAAGCACTGGTTGAATGGATACTGTAAGAGTGAAAAAGTAGAACATGCTGTCACAGGGTGAGGAGAGCAGACAGTTTCAGAGAGGAAGGTATTTGAGTTTTATATGGAAAACTGACTTGGATTGTAAATTTGTACTTAATCACAATTTTTTTTAATTATACATGACCTTCAATGCATGGCTTCTTTCACTTAGCATAATTTTTCCAAAGTCCATCCATGTTGCAGCATATATAAATAATTCATTCTTTTTTATGACGAGTAGCATTCCATTGCATAGATATACCACCTTTTTTTAAAAAATCTATTCACTTTTTAATGGACAATGGGGCTATTCCCTCCTTTTAGTTATTATGAACAGTGCTGCTGTGGACACATATGTACATGTATTTGAACACCTGTTTCAGTGTTTTGGGGTGCATACTGAGAAGCAGAATTGCTGGGCATCCTATCATTTTGATCGTACAGCAAACTTCCCTGATGCCTTCTGTTTTAGGGCGTTCTGTGCAATATCTGATACTTGCACTATCTGCTGGTCTTTTACAAAAAACTTTTTTAGTAAAGAACCAAATAAATACTTTAGGCTTCCCAGGACTGAAGATTTCTGTAACAACTACTCAGTTCTGTCTTTGTAGTGCAATGCAACTATATAAAAAAATCTATTATTGTATTCAAATAAAACTTACTTTGCAAAAACAGGCATTGGGTGAATTTTGACACTAGGTCTTGGTTTGCCAGTTTTGCTCTAGGCTTAGCATGGAGTAGGAGGCCTCTTCCCAGTTCTCCATCTCCTAAAGATGTTACCTCCTTCAGCCCAGCTTCCTTGTTGCCAGTGTGGATGGGCAAAGCGGCTCACTAAGAACTTCCTGAAACAGTGATAACTCCGGATGGAAGTGGCTGTGTCATGCTTTCTGATGATTATTAGGAAAGCTAGGCCACCATCTCTCTGGGTTGGTTTTATGCTGACAGGCTGGTCTGTCCGTTGATTAATCTCTCGATACCCTTTCTAACGCTCACTATTTCTGAGATTTATCAGAGGAGAAAGAATATCCCAAGCTCTGAAATTCATTCACCCATGTATTTACTGAGTCCTTTCTCTATACCATGTACTAAGCCAGGTCCTGGATAGTTAAGATAATGCATTCTAAGAGATTTTCTTGCATACTTCCAGTAATGAGAAGCTCATTGCCTGTACAGGGATCCTATGTCACAGCAGGCCAGGGCTTTGCTTTCTCAAAAATACCTGAAACCTCACCTGTATTACTATACACAGGGACTACATTCCCTCCATTGTTGTTGTTAGCGGCTGATTATCGGCAACGCCATACACAGTGGAAGGAAATGCTGCTGGGTCTTGGTCTATCAGCATGATCAGAAGCAAACTGGAGTTTTGTGCTCCAATGATTTTCTAACATGGGCCTCCAGGCCTCTCTTATTAGTCTGTCTCAGTCTGGAAGCTCTCCTAGGACTTGCTCAGCATCATAGCAACATTTAAGCCTCCACTGACAGACAGGGGAGGGGCTGCAAATCGGGTACACTAGCCAGAGATCAAACCCAGGTTTCCTGCATGGAAGGGGAGAAGTCTACTGCTTAACCACCACCAGTCCTACTCATCTTTCTCTGGCCAGCCAGACTCAAATAGTATATGGAGGCATAAAAAGAATAAGAGAATGAAGAAATTATAGGTTAATGGAAGAATACTGAGTGCAGATAGAAGATTTTATCACTCCCAGAGTCTTTACAAGCCTCCTGAAAAGTTCCGTAACTCAGGCAAAGTTGGTATTGAAGTTCTAAGGACTGCTTTCCACTAAGAAGAGTAAATTCTCCCTCTTAGGGAATTATCAGAGCTCTTCCCTGAAACCACAGTCTCCAGAAAGGCTAAGAAGAGTCTAGACAACACAGCAATAGAAACCACACAGTAGCTACAGAACCTGGGACAGATTGTTTATTCCTTTTTCAATTGTGCTTTAGGTGAAAGTTTACAGCTCAATTTCTGTTGCGAAAATTTGTGCACATATTGTTATGTGACATTAGTTGTGATTCCTGTAACATGACAACACACTCTCCCTTTCCATCCTGGGTTTCTTGAGTCCATTCAGCCAGCTCCTGTCTCTTCCTGCCTTTTCATCCAGCCTCTGGATAGCAGCCACACACTTGGTCTCCTCTATCTACTTGGACTAAGAAGCACAATCTCTATTTTGTGTTCTACAGCGAAGTCTAATCTTTGCTGAAACATGGGCTTCAGGAATGGTTATAGTTCTTGATTAACAGAGTGTTCAGGGGTCACGGGCTTTGAGGTTTTCTCCAAGTCTCAGACATTCTGTTAAGTCAGCTCTTCTTATGTGAATTTGAGCTTTGCTCCACACTTCTCTCCTGCTTCATCAGTTACTCCCTGCTGTGTTCCCCGATAGGGCGGACATTGTTGGTAGGCAGGCATCATCTAGCTCTGGTCACAGGCTGACGGAGCCTCTGGTTTATGTAGCCCTTTGATCTTTTGGGCTAATATTTCCCTTGTATCTTTGCTGTAAGCAATTACTTCTTAGACAAGTCTTGTTCCCCCAACTGTAACAATAATACTGATCTCAAAAACAAAAGGTGCTGGGGAAGATGTGAATACATTGGATCCCTCATACACTGCTGGTCAGTATGCAAAATCATGTCCCCTTGGCAGAAAACAATGTTCCCAAAAACGTTACACACAGAACTATCAGAGGATGTATTGCTTTGGGCAAATTTTCTGTAAAAGACCTCTTTAAAACATTCAAAGAAAAGAGTGAGTTTAAGGTCCGAGGTGCACCTGACTTGAGCCATAGTCTTCTCAGTCACTTCGTATGTATGCAAAAGCCAGACAGTGAAGAAGAATGATTGAAAAAGAATTGAAACTTTGAATTATGATATTGGCAAAGGATATTTAATATACCGTGGACTTCTAGAACAATGAACAAATCTGTCTTGGAAGAAGTACAAACAGAGCATGCCTTAGATGCAAGGATGGTGAGATTATGTCTCACACACCTTGGACATGTTGTCAGTGGGGAATCAGTCCCTGCAGAATGACGTCATGCTTGGTAAAGTGTAGGGCCAGTGAAAAAGAAGAAGATCCTCAATGAGATAGGTTGACGCAGTGGCTACAATGGGGGCTTAAACACAACAGCGGTGTTGATGGCTCAGGGCGAGGTAGCCTTTTATTCTGCTGTACACAGGGTCACTATAAGTTGGAACCCACTCAAATGCACCTAACAACAACATAGAACCCAATAATTTCATTCATTCCTAGCTGTATATGCAAGAGATTTGAAAGACGTGACAGACACACACAAGTACACCGATTTTCATTGCACCATTATTCACAATAGTCAAAAGGTGGAGACAATACTAACGCCCCTCAACAGATGAACTGATAAACAAATGTAGTGCAAACATACACAGAAAATCACTCCGTCATTGCCTTAGTTTTCTAGTGTTGCTATAGTAGAAATACCCCCAGTGGGTAGCTTTAACAAAGAACAGTGTGCTTCCTTACAGTAGACAAAAGTCTAAATTCAGGGCAGCAGCTCTGGTGGAATGCGTTCTTTCTCTGCATCCTCTGGAGAAAGGTCCTTCCCATCAATCTGCCCCTAGTGAAGGTCTTCCCAGGCACAGAAAACCCCGTGTCCAAATGACAGACTCTGCTCCTGGTGCTTTTTCCTGGTGACACGAGGCCCTCAACTCTCTGTTCACTTGCCACATCACAGAGAAATTTCCTTTACATTGGGTTAGGAACGTGACCTGGGTAAGGGTGTTATAATGCTACTCTAGCCCTCTTTAACATAAAATTGGAATCATAAAATGGAGGACAACCACATAATACTGGGAATCATGGCCTAGCCAAACTGATACACACATTTCAGGGGAGAACATAATGCGAACCACGATAGTCATAAAGAGTCTTGATGCTTGTCACAATGTTGGTAAGGATCAGCCATGAAAACATTATTCTGAGTGGAATGAGTCAGCCACAAAAGGACAAATGTTGTGTGATTTCACTGACATGAAACAGCAACAATAGGCAAATGCATAGAGGCCTTTTTCTTTTTGGTTACCAGAGGCAGGAGGGAGAAGGAAGAGGGAGGAAGGAACTTAGGAAGCAGTGAGTTTCTGTTGATGTTATGGAACATTCTACAACAATTATGGGTGGTGGTTGTGTTGTGTTATATACATTTTTATAAAAATCTTTTTTTGTTTTTAAAGAAAAAGACTGTTGCTGGTGGGGATGCAAAATAGTACAACGACCGTGGAAAACGGGATGGCAGTTCCTCAAAACCCTAAAAATAGAACAACTAGATAACCCAGCAATTCTACTTCGAACCCAACAGATCTGAAAGCAGAGACTTGGAGATTTTTGTACACCAATGTTCATTGCAGCACTATTCATGATATCTCAAAGGTGGAAACAACATAAATGCCTATCAGTGAAGTAATGGATAATAAAATATGGTACATACATACAGTGGTCTACTACTCAGCCCAGAAGAGGCATGAGTTGTTGATGCATCTCACAGTATGGATGGAGCTTGAGACACGATGCTGAGTGAAATAAGTCATAGAAGAACAAACACTGTATAACCTCACTATATAAAAAGACCAAAAAAAAAAAAAAAAACTGCTGCTGAGTCGATTCCAACTCATGGTAATCCTATAGATCAAAGTAGAACTGTCCCCATAGAGTTTCCAAGGGGCACCTGGTGGATTTGAACTGTTGACTTTTTGGTTAGCAGACCTAGCAATTAACGCACTGCGCCATAAGGGTTTCCATATAAAAAGACAGGAAAAGGCAAAAATATGGAGACCATATCAGCAGCTACCAAGGGCAGAAGGAAAGGGAAAAGGGGGAGGTGAGTGTTACCGTTTATGGAGCACTAGGTTTCAGTTGACAGTGATGGAGGGTTGACAGTGATTAAGGTTAGAGTTATGCAGCTGATTAATGTAATTGCTTTTAATAAATAGTAAAAAGTTGAACACACACACAAACAGTAACCACAGAGGCTGCTTATCCTAAATACCTCATATGATTTTCTTCCCTGGTTTGGAGGTTTAGGGTCATGATTTCATGCAAAGTATTAAATCAGTTCATTTGGTTCGAACTCCTGCTGAGAGTTTGCATTTCTAACAAGTTCACAGGCCACACTAACACTTCTCCTGACAGATGTATTCTCAGAACCACTAGTGGAAATTCATTACACATATGAATCACCTGAGGATCTTATTAAAATGTAAACCCTGATTCAGTAGATCTGGGGTAGAAAAACAAATTCTCACCAGGGGTTTGAATCAAAATAAACCAGTTCAAAGCAGTGATTTTATGGGCTATCTCAATTAATTTGCCTGATAACGTGTGTGGTGATCCTATTCTACATCCTAGTTCATTGCATAGTCCCTGGGGTCTTAAGAGCTTGCAAATGAAGATACAAGGCACACCAGTTGGTCTCTATTCACCTGGAGCAACAGAGAAAGAAAGTCAGTAACAGGAGGAGGAAATGGAAAGTGTGGCTAATTGATTCCATGACTTACTGCCTCTTTTGCTGTGAGACCATAGAGAACTGTATGGTGCCCAGCTACCACTAACTAACATTCTGATCAAGGAGCCTATAGAAGAATCATGATCAAAACAGGAAATACAGAACAGAATTTCAAACTCTCATGGAATCCAGATTTTCTGAAGTCATAGAGATTCAATGAACTCCTGATTTAATATCTAAACCTTAAACCAGTGCTCAAGGCAAACATTCTCTACTAGTTAAGCTAAACTATTGTTTTATTTTAAGATGACAGGGACTATTGTTGTCTTAAGATACAATGGAACAAGGATTTGTTGTTGTGAATTAGTTAGGAGGGATTGAAAGCCACTGTCAACACCTGCGGCAGGGACAGCTCCTTAGGGCTCATGAGCCAGGGAAGGGGTAAGCAATGCGGTTCACCTTTGTGTCCCCATAGTGCAAGTTGTGCATCTGTGGGCAAGTGGACACAGCAACAGAACCAGAAGGTAGAGCTGATTAACAATCATTTTAGAGGTGCTGAGCAGTGGGTGGCTAATTCGTTTCCCTAGTGCATGAAATTCATCCTGATGCAGCAATTCAATTCCACATTCAGTTGAAAAATGTAAAACATAAAATAAAAAAGCATGCTAATAGCTACCAATCAGTCCCTCTTGGCACCCACAAGACTTTCAGTTCTATGTGTGAAAGTTATAACCAAAACTTCTACCAGAGAAAGTTCTGAATTTTGATGAAAGCAGTAATCACATGTTCAAGAAGCAAAGATTTAGAACATCAGTTTCTAACATTCCATACCAGTCTCTTAATCTAGTGAGGTATCAGCCTAGAGAACCCCAAAATACACTTCTTTTTTTTTTACAAATCATGCAGTCATCAAACACATCGTTACAGCAGTTCACCAGCCCCAGAGTTCCAGGTGGACACTAGCCCAGGGCTGCATGCTGCTGTGATGACATTAGGAAAGGGGATCAGGTGACAGGGATGCTGAAATCTCCCCTTTGGATTCCTGTCCATTCCTCATGCTGGAGCTCCCGGAGGTTTGTGGCTTTGTGTCTTCCCTCAGGTCATAAAGGGTAGGCATCCTTTTAAGTTAGTTATCACGGAAATCAAAAGACCACAGAGTCCAACATGACCTTGAAGACCAGACTTGGCACCTCCCTCCCCTCAGCCCGTGTTTCCCTCCATCTTCCTCCTCCACACACTCTGGCAATTAGGAAATCTCAAACTCGTAAAAAGATGATGGCAGCTAACGTTTCTGAGTACTTAGTAGGGTAACCAAGTTGTCCCAGTTTGCCTTAGATTGTACCAGTTTCAACACCAAAAATCCTTTCTCCAAGGGACATCCTCGGCCCCAAGCAAACCAGGACAGATGGTCACGGAAAACATGTGCCAGGCACTGTCCTAGGTCCCTGTGAGGAGGCACTGTATTGCTTCCTCTTTTCAGATACTTCCCAGCCACATCCACACTCTGTAATGACTACATTGACTCCAAATCTTTTTGCAAAGAAGAGATGGCTGGTTATAAATACAACTTTTTTCTCCTCCAACAACTGACAAGTGGGTACACAAGTACACTAAAACCCTATAAATGCTAGGCCAGCAAGTCAGATACTTGGCCAACGTTTAAAGAAACTGAAACTCAAAGACATGTAGTGCCATCATGGGGACCACTCACCCTACCTACCAATGGTAAAAAGAAGACTTGCATCCAACTTTCCTGACTTCAGACCTGTACCTGCCTTTCCTCTGCACGTTTGACTCCAGCTAATACTGTGCATGACTGCGGGAAGGCCACTTCTTTCCAGGGGCCCCACCCTCCCATGATACCCAGATTTAGAAGGGTGGGGCACAGTGCAAAGCAGGATCGTTAAGACAAGCTTGCACCATCAGCGTGGGAATCCCTTGGTTTCCTCACAGGTACCACCTTCTCGTCGCTGTCCCAGTGTCAGCGTTCTAACGCCATGCAGAATCAACAATAACATTAATGATAATAAGAGAGGCACCCCACAGCCACCCATTCTCTCCAGGTATCTACAGGGTCAGAATGCAGCTCCATTTCCTCATCTTTCAGTACCCTGAAGGTCCTCTTGCTCCTCCTATTTTCATACTCCGGCTAGCTGGGAGGAGACCCCCTCCTACCATCCCTGGCACTCCAGAAATCAGGCTGGTATGTGAGAAGAAGTAGCCCGGCAGCTGGGTGATGGAGAAGCTCCAGAGGCAGCTTCATACACAAGGATTGTCTCTGATTGCCCTCCTAGACGTGAAGGAAAGGTAGTTGTTCTCTCAGTTTACAGACTCAAAAACTGAAAGTCTCCATCAATGTGTGGGGAAGCAGATTGGTGCCATCCCCTGCTCTGAGCCCTCAGCCCCACTCTCCACTTGGTTCTGCTGTAAGTTAAAGAGATCTTAGGTGCTACTCTGTCCAAGGGAGCCTGGAGTGTACCACAGACTGCCAGAGGACAGAATGGATCAGCCCTAGGAGTGATAAAACCCGAATGATCCCTGAGAATGGGGATACTTGAGCATACTTATTTCAGACACATCTTCAGAAGAAACCACTTTCTGGAAACCAATATCGTGCTTGGAAAATAGTTGTTGTCAGCTGTGATCGAGTAGATTCTCACTCAAAGCAGCCCCAAGTATGCAGAGTAGAACTGCTCCATGGTATTTTCAAGGCTGTGACCTTTCAGAAGTAGATGAACAGGCCAGTTTTCCAAGGCATCTCTGGATGGGTTTGAACCACAAACCTTTTGGTTAGTACTACAGTACTTAATCTACCCAGGGACTCCTTTGGTAAAGGAGTAAAAAATGGGAGCAAATTTCTGTGAGATGAGGTGGCACTGCAATGGACTCAAACATAGCAGTGATCAAGAAGGTGACGCAGGCCTGAGCAACATTTCATTGTGTGAGACAGAGCTGACTCGAAGGCAACGAATAACAACAGCTGTCTACAGTCATGAGGGCTCCCAAATCTGCCCTTCATCCTCTTCCCCCAAGCTCTGACCTCTTAAATCTCTCTCCAGCGTCTAGGATTTCCCAGAGGAGTCTCCGGGAACAACTCATTACAGAACCACGAGGGGTGGAGCTGAAACATGTCTTCTTAGGACATAAGGTCCTGTATAAACTGCACCCTGTTTTGCAAGCTCCCGTGTTCAGTATCCGTCAATCTCTTGACTGTGAGGTGTGGGGGTGGGAAGAGGCGTGAGTCACAGAGGCAGCTTGCATAAGCCTTGTTCACCCAAGACAAGTGAGGAATTGAGAGCACAGATTTCACAAAGGAGACGCATACCATTAACAATTGGATAGAGTCTCTGCTTTCCTGGGAGATCTGAGTATTTGAAGTCCCAGATACTGCAAACAGACTCCCCAGAGTTTCCTGTCAAGGCAAGGGGCAACAGCAGCTGAAACAGGAACAAGGGAGCTGAGTGAAGGACAGAAAACGACAAATAGTGTATGATCTCGTTGTTGCTGTTGTTGCTGTTGTTGTTAGGTACCATCAAGTCAGTTCTGACTCATAGCAACCCTATGTGCGCCAGAATGAAACACTACCCAAGCCCATGCTATCCTCATATTTGTTGCTAGGTTTGACCCACTTGTTGCAGCCACTGTGTCAATCCATCTTTTTGAGGATCTTGCTCTTTTTCACCAACCCTCCACTTTACCTAGCGTGATGTCCGTCTCCGGGGACTGGTGCCTCTTGATAACATGTTCAAAATGTATAAGGTGAAAATCTCACCACCCTAGATTATAAGGAGCAGGCTGGCTGTACTTCCTCCAAGACAAATTTGTTCATGCTTCTGACAATTTGCGGTTTATTCAGTATTCTTTGCCAACGCCACAATTCGAATGCATCAGTTCTTCTTTGACCTTCCTTTTTCATTATCCAGCTTTCTTGTGCATATGAAGCAATTAAAAAGACCATGACTTGGGTCATTCCTCAAAGTGATCATCTTTGTGATTTTTTAAAAGGTCTTCCACAGCAGATTTGCCCTGATATAGTACAGCTTCAGCATAGTCACAGAAGTGACAGTGAGCATTTACCGGGAATCAAAGCTAGCTGAGACAGGCACTGTGGTCATAACTACGTTAAGTAGG
Source organism: Heterohyrax brucei (assembly GCA_028571685.1). Taxonomy (NCBI): domain Eukaryota; kingdom Metazoa; phylum Chordata; class Mammalia; order Hyracoidea; family Procaviidae; genus Heterohyrax; species Heterohyrax brucei. Next base: position 37,418,349 of record CM053157.1, on the reverse strand, counting down.
GACAGTAGGCACAGAGAGGTTAAGAAGCTGCCCCGGGTCACATGGCTGTTCAGAGGTAAAGCTGACGATTGAATCACAGCTGGTCCCAAGGTCTGGACCCTCACTTACTCTTTATCCCACCTTAGTGAAACTGTTTGAGCCCACAAACCAATATTTCCCCATAACACCAGAAGAAAAAAAAGTTGTTGCCATGGAGTCAATTCCAATTTAGAATGACCCTATAGGACGTAGTAGAACTGCACCATAGGGTTTCCAAGGAGTGACTGATGGATAGTAGACAAACACTGAAACCACCACTCCACTGAGTTGCATCCCTTTTCCCTAAAAGTGAAGCAGGTCCAGAACTAAAAAGTGAGGCCACCAGCCTTAGAAAAAATGATCCCCACGTTGATGTCTGAGATCCAAATTAGCTCTGATCCACGCCCCCCCCCCCCCACACACAAGAAGCCAGCTGGGGTCCGAGCCAGGCTGCAGGCACAGCTGCGGAATCCTCAGGATCTGCTGCCGGCAGGGCTCTAGGGTTGAAGGGGGTACAACTGTGAGCAGACTGGAAGCCAGATGGGGGTAGGGGGAGCACAGGCCCCCAGGGCCCACTGTCCCGAGAATCTGCAATTAATTAAGACTGAAGGGAGCACTGAATAACCCTTTTGTGGATCAAAAGCACTCTGTTGAAACCCCAGCTGACAAACTCAACAAAGCTGACTTCATGGTTTCTTATGTGCAAACTGTTACTACTTCGAGAACTGAAGAAACGCGTTGTTCCCAACCTTCATGTGAACACCCAAGATACGGTTACAAAGTGCAGCACCTGGTTACAGCAAACACCACCTCGTTTAAACCAAGGCTGCCCAGGTGTTGAAGAGCCAGAAATAACACATCCACAGCCCAAGCCTAAAAAAAAAAGTTGCCGTCAAGTTGACTCTGACTCATGGTGACCCCATGTGTGTCAGAGAAGAACTGTGCTCTAGATGGTTTTCAGGGGCTGAGTCTTTGGAAGTAGATGGCCAAGGCTTTCGTCCAGGGCACCTCTGGGTGGAATCCAACTGCCAGCCTTTCATTTAGCAGCTGAACATATTAACAGTTTTCACCAGACACTCCATGTAGCATGCCTAAAACTTCTCATTGTATTTTATTTATTTACAAGGAAGACATACACACATCACTCCAGCTGACAAAGCCCTAGACAAGACTAGAAAGCTGGGTAGAAATCACACTAAAATCCTCCACTGGGTGAATTTTCTCCTGGGCCTCTCTTACATTGTTCTTCTCTGTCATATAAAGCAGTTGCCATTGAGGCAACTCTGACTCATGGCAACCCCATGTGTATTAGAGTGGAATTACACTCCACAGGGTTTTCAAGGACTGGTCTTTTGAAAGTAGATCAACAGGTCTTTCTTTTGAGGCAACTCTAGATGAACTCGAACCTCTAACCTTGTGGTTAACAGCCAAGTACTTAACCATTTGCACCATCTGAGATTAACTAAATCCACTGATGAGTGTTTTTTTGAGACAGAAGAGGACACACACAGAGAGACACAGAGAAGAATGCCGTGTGAAGAAGGCAGATCAGAGTGACGCACGTATAAGCCAAGGAACACCAAGGACTGAAGAAGCCACCGGGAGCTGGAAGAGACAAGGAAAGGTCCTTCCTTAGAGCCTTCAGTGGAGATACAGTGATTTTGTCAAGATCATTCTGCCATGTGTGCTGGGCTGAGTCCACTTGGGCTTCCAAATCCTTAGTCCTTCATGGTGCATCTACCTAGGCTTGTACCCTTCATGGGTCATTGACCAGGGTCTGCCACTGGCCTGGATAGGGAGGAGGAGAGAGGACCTCGACGCATGGCATCTTACCCATATCTGCTGAGTTTCAGCCATCTTGTCCATGTCCTAGAAGTCCAGCTGGGCTGGGCTCCAGTGCCAGTCCAGGGTCTGGTTAAATATAGCAGAAACTTCACTCCCCCTGATGTGTCACTGGTTCACAGCCTTTGGCATTCCTGGTAATCACCTGATATATTTGTTTCCTCAGTCTGTCATAACAGGTTGCACAAATGTGTGACTTAAAACAACAAAAATCAATTTCTGTCACATTTCTGGAGGCCAGAAGTCTGAAATTAAGAGGTTAGCATCACTGGCCCAGCTTTATTCCTTGCCCTCGGGATCTCAGGCTTCTGGCAAAGTGGACCAATGTCAATAACACCATTGCTAGCCTCCGTTAGTCCCAGGTTATAAATCTGTCATAAAGAACCAACAACAGCTGGCCAGCTTCTATGGCAGGAGGCTCAGCCCACGATGTCCCCTCCAAACTACCCCTCATGAGTATACTGGACCTATTCAGCAACTCAGACACATCTGAACTTTCTTAAGCTTTTGAAGTTCCATGAGGTTACCATTCCCAGCACAAACCCTGGCCTTCTTCCAGTTGCTAGGAGGTCAGTTCTGACTTCTGACTGTCTTACGTGTGCTCCATAGGCTTTTCATAGGCTGACTTCTCACAGGCAGATCACCAGACTCTTCTGAGGCCCCTCTGGGTGGACAAGAACCGCCATCCTTTTGATTAGCAGTTAAGCATGTTAATGGTTTGTGCCATTCCTTGGTCTCTTACAGTAGGGTTTGAATTTCCCACTGTTCTTCCAGGCAGGTACTGATGGGTTCTAGGGCTGGGTCAGTGTCATGGACCCCAGGGGATTGGGGCTGAGCCATGCAAGCAAGCCCCCACTGCATACATGGGGCCAGCATCTGCCCACCCCAAGACACTGGCTTCAGTCTACCTAGGCCTGCCGGCATCCTTGTGACTAGTTTCTGCACATACTTGATGAAGCCCAGTGTGTGAATTGACACCAGACACCATATTACCTTTCTATCTGAGGGTCTGAGTGCCGTGGTGCATGGTACATTTGCGTGGTGTCATGGATTGAATTGTGTCCCTTGAAAATATGTGCAGCAATTTGTCTGCACCATGGCTTCCTATATTCTGTGACTGTCCTTTTGTGATTTTCCTAGGCCAGAAATCCTAATCTCTGCCTGTGGCTAATAGATAGGATTATGTTAGAAAGGATTATGACAGGACTATAAGGTCAACTCCCAGCTTCAGTGTAAAGGGAGCTTCCCAAGAACGTGGCTCACACCACCTTTTATCCCCTCATCCCACAAGAGATGAAAGGAAAGGGAGCAAGCAGAGAGTTGGAAACATCATACCATCAAAAAAGCAGCACCCAAAACAGAGCACATTCTTCAGACCTGAGGTCCCTGTGCCAAGATACTCCCTGACCAAAGACTGATGCAACACAAGGACCTTCCTCGAGAGCCAACAAAGAGGGAAAGCCTTCTCCTGGAGCTGACACACGAATCTGGACTTCTAGCTTACTGGATTGTGACAAATAAAATTTCTCTTTTTAAAGCCATCCACTCATGGTATTTCTGTTATAGCAGTACCAGATGACTAAAACAGGTAACATTCAGATTAGATTACCCTTGCAAGAACATGCCCTATGCCATCCTTAGAAAATAAAGCATCTAAGAGGGTATGAGCCAAAGAGGCAGGAGGGAAGCTGTCCCCACTCATGGATGTGCCCAGCCTCCAATGAGCTAGCTTAGTTCCTGTGTTGTCATTTACAAGTTCTGTGACATTGAAGTCAACACAGGTTGCCTCTGAGCCTCCATTTCTCCAGTTGTAAAATAGCTTAACAGCACCGGCTTTACAGAGTTGCTGAGAAGGTTAGAGTTAAGACAAAGACTGGGTGTAGTGGTGGTTCAGCGGTAGAATTCTCCCCTTCCATTTGAAAACCACAGGTCTGATTCCTGGTCACAGCACCTCATACATAGCCACCACCTGGCTATTCATGAAGGCTTGTGTGTTGCTGTGATGTTAAACAGATTCAGTAGAACTCTCAGAGACTAAGACAGACTAGGAAGAAAGGCCTGGAAATGTACTTCCTAAATCCACCAATGGTAGAAACTGTGGCTCTCAATGGTCTAATTTGCAACTGATTACAGGGATAGTACCAGGCTAGAGTTTTTTTCCCTTGTACGTGAGGTCACTAAGAATTGGGGCCAGCTGGGTGGCAGCTAACAACACATGTAGTATGTTGCCTGGCCCACTCCTCATTACACTTGCCACTTTGACAGCAAAGACTTCCACCTTCCCAGAATCCTGAGAGAAAATTCCAGCTTTATCAAGTAAGGAGGAGCCCTGGTGGTGCCGTGGTTAAGAGCTTGGATGCTAATCAAAAGGTCAGCAGTTGGAATCTACCAGCTGCTCTTTGGAAACCCTATATGCAGTTCCACTTTGTCCTATATGGCTGCTATGAGTCAGAATGGACTTGCCAGCAATGGATTTGTCTTGGTTTTTGAATTAAGTGAGGAAAAGATGCCTCTTGGCTTTTCCTCTGTCTGTTGAGCCTGTATATGGAAGCTGGCCAGCATGCATTTAAATACTTCTGTTTCTGTAGGTGGGAGGAACCCAGCCCTAGGGACGAGGCCCACAGAAGTCAACCACACAGGTCAATCCCTTTTGAAAAGTGTCTAGAATTATAATAGAAATGGCAAATTGCCTGTCTTGAATTAAACTGAATAAACAAAGCAACAAGTTCATGTGAAGGTATACAGCTTTGTGAACTTTCTCGGCTTCTTCAAACATCATTTTCATCACCCCAAACAGAAAATCTCTACCCTAATCATCAAAGCTTTTTTTTTTTTTAAGTCATCTAGCCTCTGGTAAGTTGTTATCTGCAGGATCAGCTTGGCAGGGTAACCTTCAAATATACAGAGCAAAAAAGCCCAGGATGACTCCATTTCTACATTTCATTCCTAAAAGTACCTTCTCAGTCCCCTGCTGCGTGTTAGTCTTATTTTAGATGCGTAGTGAACTGAAGGCACCGGTCATATTTCCAAATTTTCAGTTTGGGGCTTTTTGGTTATTGTTGTTGTTGAATGGAATTATTTTGCTTGTTTCTTTCACTTCCTCTTTGGGGAAACCCAGGAACATGAGTTCCCCTTTTCTAGGTATTAGAAGTACGTCAGTGCAAGTCTGAGTAAGTGAAAAGTGCTGACTAAGAGGGTGACCGAATTGGCTGACAAATTGTGCGCACTTGAGAATTACCAAACTATGGCTTGTCATTATTTTCATCTACCTTTTTCTCCAAAGCATCCACAGAATGTCTCACTGCCATACAAAACTGTGCCCCCCAAAAAGACGTGGTGAAGTCCTAATGTCTGCACCTATGAACATGACCTTGTTTGGAAATAGGGTCTTGGAAAATGTTATCAGTTAGGTTAACATGAGGCCATATTAATGTAGGGTGGGATCTATTCCTATATGACCAGTGTCCTTATGAAAGAGGAGAAGATACATACAGACAGAATGTCAGAAGGAAGACAGCCATGGGACAACAGAAGCAGACACCGGAGCTACAAGCTAAACAATGCCAGGGATCAACAGAAGCCGCCAGGAGCTAGGAGAGAGAAATGGAAAAGATTCCCCCCCTTCAGAGTCTCAGAAAGAATCAACACACCCAGCTCCCTGAATTTGGACTCCAGTCCTCTAGAACTGTGATATGATACTCTTTTGTTCTCATAGGCCAACCAGTTCTTCATATTTTGTTACAGCATCTCTAGGACACTAATGCAGACTGCAAGTGATGTCTGAGTGTTCAGTGATGCGTGCAGACAGACTGAGAAGGCCAGAGACCCTGGGTGGCCCAAATACCACCAGGAACTAACCTAGAAATCCAGGCTCATCTTCAGAACATGGAAAAATAAGGAATACAAAGTCACCCTGCCGTTCATCGGCTCCCAGGCCAAGTCAGCCCATTAAACCTCAGAGGCTCACTGCAGCCTGTTCTACTGGACAGCACATCAACAGGGGCCAAATGTAGCCATTGTGGCTCTGTGCTTTCTCTGCCCCTGCCAGGACCTGGGGCCTTCTGAATGCCTGGAGTGTCAGTAATAAATCTAACATATAAGGAGGACTGCTTTACATCTATTGGTTTGTAACACCTCAACATTATTTGGAAACAGATTAGCAAAATCATATTTGCTAGAAGACACAATCTCATCTGATAAGAGATGTCACAGATTTCTTCTCTAGCCTGAGGTACATTACCATATCTCCTTGCAGGGCTACGTACACAATTACAGTGTGACAACAGATACAAAAATAACTCCACAGATAGCTTTAGATTATGAAACCTGTTAATACTATCCACTACGAGAGAGTGGCTGCCCAATTTCATGCAGAACCACAAAGCCACAGTCATGATGGGGTCCTCCCAGCACCCTTTACATTTTTTTTTCCAAGATTGACACCAGTCTCTAATCTTCCCTCCTGGAGTCCTTACAGGCTTAAAGTAATTGCCTGTTTTAAACTCATCCCCTTTCAAAGTTTTCCCAGTCCCTCTGCACTCCCACTTTCCATTTGGAAGATGAACAATTTGTGCCAACCCACAGATTATTCTCATGTCTTGTAGTCCTTCTTTTCAGCCCAAAAGTTGGGACCTTTTTACTTTGATAGACTTAGTCTTTCTTCTCTGATGGAAGCTTCTCTGGCAGGTAATTTTTTCCCCCATGTATTTGCTTCCCTGGAATTAGTCTCTAAAATGACCAGTGGTGTTTTCACTGCAGGGCACAGAGCGCATGTACAATATAGGAGAATAAGCTGCATGCGCCAAGACGTTAAGAATGAATATTTGATTCAAACAGAGGCTGGTACAGCGGTGCTCACTGAGGCATTATTCACAATGGCCAAAAGGTAGAAACAACCCAAGTGTTTATCTAACAGATGAATGATACACAAAATATGGTGCACACATACAATGGAATATTACTCAGCCACAAAGAGAAGTGAAGTCCTGGGATATTCTGCAACATGGTTGAACCTTGAAAATATCATGCTGAGTGAAACAGCCAAACACAAAAGGACAAACACTATAGGATCCCACTTTTATGAACTGTCTAGAATAGGCATATTCAGAGACCATAGTTTATTTGCAGAGAGTGGTGATGGTTGTACTATATGGTAGATGCAATTAATGTCACTGAATTATACACTTAAAATGGCAAAATGGAAAATGTTTTATTATATATGTATATCCAACCATATTTAAATTGAGCACACACACCCACACATACAAAAAAGAAAGAGTGAAGACTTGGGAGTCAGACAGAACTGGCCCAAACCACCGGTCACCCTCTTCTTGTGTAGCCATGAGCAATTATTCTGTTCTCTCATCTGGATTGCTGGTTTTGCTCTTGTTAGTTGCAGTTTCAACTCATGGTGGCCCTATGTGTTATAGAGTAGGACTGCTCCATCAAGTTTTCTTGACTGTAAGCTTTACAGAAGCGGATCACCAGACCTACTTTCCAAGGAGTCAGTGGGTGAGTTCAAACCACCAGCCTTTGGATGAACAGTTGAACCCAAACCATTTGTACCACCCAGGGAGGATTCTTGTCTGGGTAGATGAGATGAAATGAGGTCATGGGTATAAAGCACTGGTCCCTCTGTCTAGCCCAGGAAAAGCGTCACTGACAGCAGCACAGGGAAAGGCTACAGGGAGTCTCCACCAAGAAGCAAGAGGCTTCCTGAGGCCCAGTCTCTGCACAAAAGCTGAGGACACTTCCCAGACAAATGAGTTGGTAAGTTGGAGGGGCCCTGCTCTCCTGAAAGTGTGCCCTGAGAGTTCTTTTTACTGGTCAGCTCTGAAGCAATGACTTTGGGGCCAAGTGGAAAGAAGCAACCACAGACCACAATTCCAGAGAAGTCACTGTCTTTTCAAGCTGTAAGACCACACGTGAATCCCATTGGAAGCTGTCTAGATCCTTAAAAATCTTACACTACACAGAGGCCACCAACAGAAATGCTTCCCATATTACAGTATGAACTTGAGAAGTAAAAGGGGAATAAGTCATTTAATGCACAGGACCACCAGCAGAGAGTGACAGTGGGTAAAATGAGCTGTTCAGGAGACACATGACGAAAAGTGCCCACAGGGAAACTGTGACACTGAATATTAAATTGCAAAAGGATTTGCAGCCCAAATAAATACCATGAGCTAACATCAGTCCAGGAAACTATGATTCACTGAATGGAAATAACGCATTTAAACTGATGCTTACAAACAGGCTTTTTAATCATATCTTCCAAAGGAACAAACTTGAGAGTTGATTCTTCAGTGCAGCCCACAGCTAAGGAGACAGCAACTGACTTGACATATTTGGCCACCTATTCCTGCTTCCAGTAATCAGAGATCATTCTAATAAATTCAGAGAGGCCTACTCAGTAGAGCCCCAAACCAGGAAAAAAAAAAAAAAAAAAGCATTCCACTGAATCAATTCTGACTCATGGTAGCTCCTATGTCTTATAGAGTAGAACTGTCTCACAAGGTTTTCATAACTGTAATCTTTACAGAAGCAGATCACCAAGGCTTTCTTCCGTGGCTACCTTGGATGGGTTCGAACCCCCAACCTTTAGGTCAGGAGTTGAACACAACCATTTGCACCAACAGAAACCTTTAGCAGAGTCCAGTTGCATTTAACATGGTTGGAAACCAGATAGAAGCACCTAGGGACAGGGAAAGGAGAAGCAAATAGTGTATCTTTCACTGTTGTATGAGGCAAACTCTGCCGATATAGATTAAAGAAATCTAAAGAAACTATGAAGATCATGGAGAATTTTCTGCTTAAGCATTATACCCAACAATAATGGAAAACGGAGAGCATATGGATGGTCTCATTAAAGAACACTTAGGAAAAGTACCAAGGTAGAGGAGTAGGATAGTCCCTTACGTTCTCACCATCCAAGCCGTTGTTCATCCTCTTTCTCTTTCCTTCTAGGCTTTTTTAACTGGATATATCTATTTAGAGCACTACTGTCACTTTTTTGCTTCCTGTTACAGCATAGCATCTTCTACATTACCACCTATGCTTAGCAATCATAATTTTTACTGCAGTATACTATTTCATCAAGGAGATATGCAAATTTATTAGAAACCCTGGTGGTGTGGTGGTTAAGAGCTATGTCTGCTAATCACAAGGCCAGCAGTTCAGATCTGCCAGGAGCTTCTTGGAAACTCTATGGGGGCAGAGCTAATCTGTCCTATAGGGCTATTATGAGTTGGAATCAACTTGACAGCCTTGGGTTTGTTTTTTTTTTGTTTTGCTTTGTTTTTCTTAATTCCTCTGTTGTCACGTACTTACATTGTTTTGATTTCCTCCTAGCAATAATCACATGAAATCCCTGGATGGTACAAAAGGTCAAATGCTTGGCTGCTAACCAGTTATAGGCTGGAATGCACCCAGAGGCACCTCTGTTCTCACACACATGGGGTTGCCATAAGTTGTGATCCATTCAGTGGCAACCAATTTTGGAATCACACAGTCAAGAACACCGCCAAGCAATAGCAAAAAACAAACAAAAAAATTTCTATTTGTGGATGTCTCTTTAGGTCCCCATAAAATTGAAAGCACCAACTAAAGATGATGTTCAGAACAAAGTGGTATGACCAGAGCAGACAACGGTGGACAATGGCAAATCCTGGACGTGTGTCACTCAACCCCTCCCACCTAGGGTGAGCAGGGCCAGCCTACTGAACAGCACCCCACCCCCGTGGACAGAGGGACCCAGCCCTGCCCAGCACCCCCCTCAAGGCCCAGCACCATGTCTCAAGGCCTTGCCCCTTCCTACGCTGTACCCCAGCCTCTGTGGCTCTGCGCAGCTCCTCTCCTCTGCCATTGGCCAAGACGCAGACCCTCCTGTTCATACAACGGCAGTCACCACAGTCAGCCCCCTGTGCCCAGATTAGCAGGTGGTAGGAGAGGGGAAGTGACAAAAAAAAAAATGCTCTGGTAATGGGGACACCAACTCTAGTGATGCTACTGCTTTTGTGTCCCTCTCCTGGTGACATCATCTTGGCGGCTACCAGAACCTAGGATCATTTTGGCATCACATCTTCTGATAGCTCACATGCCCTGTACTCCCCTAGCGATGCTGCTGAAGCCACCTAACATTTATCATGAGCTTGTGGAACCAATGTTTCAAAATCTCTTTATAGCTCTGTTTTACAGAGTACACATGATACTAATATACTATTTGTATGAGGAGTCCTGACAGTGCAATGGCTAAGCACTGGCTGATAAATTAATGATTGGCAGTTTAAATCCACCAGCTGCTTTCAGAGAGAACAGCTGGCCATGTGCTTCCACAAGGTTCATGGCTGTTACTAGGTGCCATGAATTCTAACGCATAGCAACCCTACCTACAACAGAACAAAACACTGGCTAGTGCTGAAGCCCATTCTCTCAGTCAGTGTGTCAGTTTGTCTCTCTGAGGGTCTCCCCCTTTTTCCCTGAACTTACCAAGCATAATATTCTTCTCCAGGAACTGGTCCCTCTTGATAACATGCTCAAAGTACATGAGACAAAGTCTCACCATCTTTACTTGCAAGGAGCACTCTGGCTGTACCACTCTCAAGACAGACTTGTTCATTATTCTAGCAATCCATAAAATATTCAGTATTATTCACCACACCATAATTCAAAGGCATCAGTTCATCTTCAGTGTTCCTTATTCCTTGTCCTGCTTTCGCATGCGTACGAGGCGACTGAAAACACCACCACTTGGTTAGGTGCACTTTGCTTCTCAAAGTGCTATCTTTGAATTTCAACACTTTTAAGAGGTCTTTGCCTGGCCCCTAGGGTCGCCGTGAGTCGGATCTGACTCAACGGCACTTGGCTTGGCTTTGCAGGATATTCTCCCAATGCAATGTGTGATTTGGTTTCTTGACTGCTATGTCCATGGTTGTTGATTATGGATATAAATAAAATGAAATCTTTGACAACTTCAGTCTTCTCTCCATATATCATGATGTTGCTTATTGATCCAGTTGTGAAGATTTTTGTTTTCTTTATGTTGAGGTGTAATCCCAACAAGGAGGCTGTAGTCTTTGATCTTCATCAGTAAGAGCTTCAAGTTTTCTTCACTTTCACAGAGCAAAGTTGTGTCATCTGCATAGCACAAGTTGTTGATGAGTCTTCTTCCAGTCCGGCTGCTCTGTTTTTCATTTAGTCCTGCTTCTTGGATTGTTTGCCCAGCACACAGATTGAACAAATATGATGAAAGGATACAGTACTGATGCACACCTTTCCTTATTTTAAACCATACACTATCCCCTTGTTTCTTCTGAGTAACAGCTTCTTGGCCTATGTACAAGTTTTGCATAAGTACAATTAAGTGTTCTGGAATTCCCATTCTTTGCAATGTTCCTCTTGATGACAGTTAATGGTTTCCAAATTCCCAGTCTTCACAATGTTAGCCGTAATTTGTTACGATCCACATAGTCAAATTCCTTTGCATAGTCAATAAAACCCAGGTAACGTCTTTCTAGTATTCTCTACTTTTAGCCAAGATCCATCTGACATCAGCAATGATATCCCATCATTCCACATCCTCTTCTGAATCTGGCTTGAATTTCTGGCAGTTGCCTGTTAACGTACTGCTGCATTTTTAATATACTGAAACCATTTTTAAACTATCTTCAGCAAAATTTTACATGGGTATTCAATAATATCCGCATTCTGGTGGATCACCATCTTTGGAATGGGTGCAAATATGAATGTCCTCCAACGTGTTAATCAAGCAACTGTCTTTCGAGTTTCTTTGCATAAATGAGTGTGCACCTCTAGTATTCCATCTATTTGTTGAAACATCTCAATAGATATTCCCGGAGCGGTTTTTCACCAATGTCTTAGTGAATCTGAGTCTTCTTCCTTCATTACCATTGGCTCTTCCATCATATACTACCTGCTGACATGGCTGAATGTCCACCAATTCTTTTTGACACAGTCATTCTGTATATCCCTAGAATATAGGCTAGAAAACCCTATGGAGCCATTCTACTCTGTCATATAGAGTCACTATGAATGAGAATCCACTCAATGATGCACAACTTATAAATAAATAAATATTTTGAGCATGGAAGTACAAAACATTTTACTGGTGGAGTGCATGGTCAAATATGTCTGGAGAATAACCTAGTCTAGCTTATTTTTTTTCTCAAGCCTGAAAACTCATGTTATTTGTTTTCATATTCTCATTATTTAAAGAAAAAAAAGAACAGTTGCCTTCAAGCTGACTCCAACTCATGGCCACCCCGTACGGAGCCATAGGTTCCACAGGGTTTTCTTGGTTAGCTTTTCAGAAGTAGATCATCAAGCCTTTCTTTGAGATGCTTCTGAGTGGACTAGAACCTCCAGCTTTTCAGTTAACAGCTGAGCACTTAACCGTTATTACTACTCAGGGATTCCAGTCTCATTTTTGAAGGGGTATGGGTAAATGAATGAATTAGAGTTTTAATTATAGGCTTCTACTGATTTAGAATTCTCTCTCCCTTTTTCTAAATATATATATATATATTTACACATATATATATATTTCTCATAATTTCAGCCTTTTTTTCCCTCTTTCTTCACCCTACCTGGCTTTCCTGTACTGTGTCTGTCTCCAGCTCTTTCTTTAGCCCTGCACTCACCTCCAGATGCTCAGGCTTCTCCATCTTCTTTAAGGCTAGGCCTGTCCTGACCTCCAGACCTCCATCTGTCTCCTCTACTTGGATTGTTCGACTCAGAATTTCTTCCAATCAGTTTATTTTTCTGTCAAGTCCAGGAACCCTGCTTCCTTTGAAAGCTAGGTGTGCTTTCCATGGCAAGAAACAGCTTGCTCCCTTTCCTACAGCCTAAACAAGATGTTAGGAAAATGAGAAAAGTAGTTAGGCAATGGAGAGAAGCCAACTCTGAAGGGAGTCAAATTTTCAGCAACAAGCCTGAGTGTGCTACTTTTCTTTCTTGCCTGGGCTCTGGATGCTTTCTATGGCAGTGAGCTATGTGCCCTGGTGGTACTCCACAACTGTATTAGTCTTTTAATGCTAGCATAACAGAAACATCACAAGTTGGTGACTTTAGAAGACAAGAATTTATTTTCTTACAGCTCAGGAGGCTGAAAATCCAAAAGCGAGCCACCAGCTCTAAAGGATGGCTCTCCGGCCTCAGCTTTGCTGCTGCTGGCATCCTTGCTTCCTTGATGGTCTATCTTTTCTCCCATCTATTATTCCTTGTCTCTGTGTCTAATCTGCTCTGTTTATATCTCAGAAGTAGTTAGGTTTAAGACACATCCTATACTGATACGGACTCATTAAGATAACAAAGAAAACCCTATCCCAACCCTGTACACATTTACAGGTACAGGAGTTAGGATTCCAACACATATTTTGAGAGATACAATTCAGTCTGTAACACCAACCCCCACAGTACTCATGTCACAGCGGTCACAACTGAGCATTCCTTATGAAAGCAAAGGCAATTCTGATTATCTTGCCCTTCTCCCAGCATTTACTTTCTGAGCAGGGAAGTGCTCAATGTGCAAAAATTTTTGAAGTCGTTTCTTCCGGCCATTTGACCAGTAAGCAGTAGGTTATTTTCAGCATATCAAAGTGCTGGCAAAGGACTCATATTTTGTTTAAAAGAGAAGCAAGTATAAAACCCTCCTTCTCCCCATTGCTGAGTACAGACCACTATCCTGTTAGTGAGGTTTCCTGTAATTACACGGGCTTTTGCATCTGTTTTCCATCAGAAGCCTAAGTGTCAGCCCTGCTCTGCTGGGTCAGCTGGCCTTTACACTCGGGAGAGAGCTTTCAGGGATGCCCGACAATCCCTCTCCCTAATTATGGTATCCATGCAGTGCGGACCCCCTCCCCCTCACTGGAGCCCCAGCTTCGTGGAGTAACTGAAGTGAAAAATCTAATAAAGAATAGTCTGGAGATTTTCCATACTCACCTATGCCAGAGAGCAGGAGCTAAAGTGTCTCTGGAATTCTGCTGACATCAAATCTGCACAAAATCTGCCTCATATGAAACCTGCAGGGAGGAGTCAAAGAAGCAGAGTAACAGTGCCATTTTAAAGTCATAATTTTGCATGCACTCTCTGGTTTGTATAGGCCCAACTCTGGATGGTGCAAATGGTTAATGAACTCAGCTGTTCACTGAACGGTCAGCAGCTGGAGTCTACCCACAAGCACCTCCGAAGAAAGGTTTGGCAACCTATTTCTGAAAAATCAGCCATTGAAAACCCTGTGCAACACAGCTCTGCTCTGACACACACAAGGTCGCCATGGACCAGGGTCATGACATCTAGTGCAGCTCTAAATCTGTGTTATAACATCCTCATGTTACCATTGAAAACTAGGTCTCAGGAATCTGGAAATATTAGTGTATCATAGACATGAGAACTATTGATGAGAAGCTAAGATGGTATGTCTTAGTCCCCATTCGGCTTTGAGTTTTCCAGCCCTGCTTAATTATCCTTGGTGAAAATGAACCCACACAACACAGGAAGGTGTTGTGCGTCAGTTATCCACAGGAAAAGGATGGGGTCAAAAGTCATCCCAAGAGGAAATTTGGCCCCATCCCCCAAGGCTCCAACCTCTGTCTGCAGGAAACTCACATCTAACAAAGGAGATGTTTGCACCTGAACTCTGAGTGCCTCAGAGTTTGACTTAACCTCTGCACTTATCAGACGACACCCAGCAAGCACTTGGAGCCATGTGTTCCGTGGTTCCCCAGGGGTTGCCAAAAGAGAGCACGAGAGAACAAATGGCCTTCCAGGATCTTGGTGGACATTTTATGGGCACATTTACTTGTTTTGGGCATCTTTACAGCTTTCCCCTAAAGACTGTCATTATGGTACTGGATAGATGTGCCTTTAGCTGTTCAATAAATAAAAGGGATTTTTCATATTTTTTTTTAAACTTTCAGGTTTCAGCTCAATTATCTCAGGGAAAAAAGTCTCAACAGCACTAACCAGGTCTTTTAAAATAGATTAATTGGCTGTCATGAAATTTTCCAAATGAAGTACAAAAATCATGCAATACACGATTCTCATCAGAGGAAAAGTTGGTTTCTGAAAGGAGGCCTGAGTGTCTCAAAAGGCTCTGAAAATTTAATCTTACATCTTTTGTGCTTTTGGTGGAAGGGGATCACAGTCTTTTACCTCCTATACAGAACTATTTTCATTGGTAGTCTTAGTCCAGGTTTCTCCAAACAGAACCAAGAAATATGTATAGATATGTGAAGTCTGACAACTAAGTCATCAAACTTAGTTGTTCTAGGTCTACATGCCTCATTGCTGAGTATCACTACAGTTACCTTCGAAGTACTCCCCTTGGGAAGCTATGCACCGACACCAGTGTTTAGTCCACCCATAAAAGCAATTTTGGAACTCTTTCTGGAATGGCCATCGCACACAGCAGCATGGTAGCAAGTTTGCAAACTTAATTGTATAGTTGTCTGTGAGGGAGTTTTTAGCCAGTGAACAAATAACTGTACAGGAATACTCTTCCTACTCACCTGATTTGGCCCCAAAGGACTTTTATCTTTACCTAGAGATAAAGGAAATATTGAAAGGAAGACATTTTGATGCCATTCAGGACATCAAGAATAATACGACGACAGTTGTGATGGCCATTCCAGAAAAAGAGTTCCAAAATTGCTTTGAAGGGTGGAGTAGGCACTAGCATCTGTGCACAGCCTCCCAAGGGGAGTATTTTGAAGGTGACCATAGTAATATTCAGCAATGAGGTATGTGACAATTTTCTAGGATGAGTTCACCAACTTAATTTTCAGTTCTTGTATATGTGTGTGTTTCACATACATGTGTCCATATGTGCATTGTGTATATACAAACACACACACACACATATATACATAGAGAGAGAGAGAAGGAGATTTACTTAAAGAGATTGACTCATACATTTGTGTGGGCTAGAAAGGCCAAAATTTGTAGGTAAGGCAGCAGGTTGAAGACTCCTGCAGGCTTGTGTCCCAAGATCCGCAGGCCAGGCAATGAGAAGACTGCAAACTCAAGAAAGAAAGTTCATTCTGCCAAAATATTTACTTTATAGTCTGAAAGCAGACCATACCCTAAGGAAGTACCCTTTTAACTGACTGATTGATTATGATATGGAAAGTGATAGCATTATATTAGGCTATATTATGAAACAACATTTAACTACTATTTGGTAAAAACCACTAGAAATTGTGTCCTAGCCAAATTGACATGTAACATTAACCATGACAAAATTGCCCTACCTGCTTGAGGACACCACCCACCCCTGCTGGAGAAGTGCCCCTTGATTAGTCCCTGAGAAGAAAATGCCTGTCTCTCAGTATCTAAGATGTCTTAAAATATTTTGTCTAGCAACTGCCAAGTGTTCACTCATTCATTCATTGCCTCATCAGTGCATCTGAAAATACTTACAGAGGGCTTCCTCCTTGCCAGGCAATGTGCAAAGGGCAGAAGTGTTAGGGAGGTGGAAATAGTTCTTGTGTTTGGCTGCCAGAGAAAAGGTTGGAGGTTTGAGTCTACCCAGATGTGCCTGAGAAAAAAGGCCTGGTGATCTATTTCCAACAATCAACCAGTGAAACTCCTACAGAGCACAGTTCTACTCTGACACACAGAAGGTTGCCATGAGTTGGAATCAACTCAACAGCAACTGTTGCTAAGTACTCCAAATACAGTGGTAAAGAAGACCAAGCCCTGGCCCCTTCACATTCTGAAGGAAGAGACTGTTGTTGGCTAAATGATATTCTAGTGTTGGGTGGAAAATAGAAATTGTAAGCAATGAACTTAAATATTTAGCTTAGGAGATTTCTAAGCAAAGCGTTGAAAGCCCAAGCTCTTATTTCCTTGTTGCTTATAGTAAGGAAGATAAGTTGAGGACAGAACCGTTAAGCAAAAAGGGACCAGACCTTTATGAACTGAAAATTTTTTCAGCATACTCACACTGTAAAAACTATGAAAGCATGCTTTAGAGAGAACACCAAGAGTGTGTAGTTGGACAATGTTGTACTAGAGAGATTAAACACGAGACTGACTCAAAGATTCCTCCATCTCAGTAGAAGTCAAGATCAAAGACAGAATTATTCAGGAAGGATCTGTAGAAAGCCTTTGTATCTAATGGTGTGGATCCCCTTCACATACATGAAAGAAAAACATAAGGAGAAAGCCTATCAGTTTGCTCTAAGCTTCTGAGCAAAGTTTGGAGGCCAGGCTGAGATTGAGGATCTGAATCTATTGTTCACAACAACATTTTATCAATCCTGAAATCTAAGCTGACAGCTTCTCCCAAAAGAATCCTTTCGTGTTCCAGAATTGACACTCCTCAGTGACAGGAGTAGGACGTGTCTCTCAAGAGGGCAGGACTATTTGCCAAAGAAAAAAAAAGCCAGGCCATTTCCTACTGGCTGAAGTTGAATGCATCAGAGAGTTGTGTAAACTTAAATCTCAGCTCTTCCAAAAACCTCCTTTAAATGCCTGTTATCACTTCAAAACTGCCACCACTACAACTTTAAGAACTTTGGGCCAGTATTTCCCAGTCTCAGTTCTTCAGAATACTGGTTCCATGATAGGTAAATATTTATTACATGGCAAAAATTTTGTTTTTAATTTTTAAATACAGACTGTTCTCATGGTTAAAGAAGTCCTTAGGTGACACAAACAGTTGAGTGCTCAGGCACTAACTAAAAGGTTAGTGGTTCAACTCTATCCGGAGGTGCCTCAAAAGAAAGACCTGGCAATCTACTTCTGAAAGCTCACAATCATTGAAAACCCTATGGAGCACTGTTTTACTCTGACATACATGGTGTTAGCATGAGTTAGACTCAATTTGACAGCAACTTGTTTGGTTTTTCTGTTTGTTTTTCTTTCTTGATTAAGCGTTAAACGAAGTTGAACATGTGTCCTCACTGCAGGATGTCTCAGAGTCTTTAATGTGCCAGTGTTCACGGTGATGCTGTACTGTTGGGTACGAGATGTGTAGCAGTTACTGCTATGAATTGAATTGTGTCCCCCCAAAAATGTCTGTGTCAGTTTGGCAGGGCCATGATTCCCAGTGCTGTGTGATTGTCCACCATTTTGTCATTTCATGGAATTTTCCTGTGTGTTGTAAATTCTACTGCTTTGATTTAATAAGATGGGTTACCCAAACCTACTGCCACTGAGTCGATTCTGACTCATATTGCCCCATAGGGCAGAGTAGAACTGCCCCATAGTTTCCAAGGAGTCCCTGGAGGATTTGACCTGCCAAGTTTTTGTTTATCAGATGTAGCACTTAACCACTATGCCACCAGGTTTTCCAAGACGGATAAGGTCTACAAGATTGGATAGTGTCTTAAGCTGATCTCATTTAAGGTTTAAAAGAGAGACATGAGGGGACCTCATACCATCAAGAAAGCAGTGCTAGTGGCAGAGCATATCTTTTGGACGGAGTTTCCTTCACTGAGATACTCCAGACAAAGGGAGGTCTGATGCATCACAAAGACCAACCTCCAGGAACTGCAGACAAAGGGCTTTCCTCTAGAGCTGGCACCCTGAATCTGGACTTCCAGCCTGTTGGGCTGTGAGAAAATGAGCTTCTCTTTGTTGGAGCCGTCCACTTGTGGTATTTCTGTTTCAGCAGCATGACATGACTAAGACAGCTGTCAAACTTCTCTTTTCTGAGTACCTACTAATAGCTCATGAGGTAATTTTGTTCTAAGCAACTCAGGAAACGCTGTCTGGAACAAGTGTGAACAAACTATGGTCCACAGGCCAGCAAGCGAAGAATTATTTTTACATTTTTCTATAATTGAAAAGAATGTTTTGTGACACTTGACAGTTACCTGAAATTCAAATTTCAAGGTTTATAAATAAAATTTTATTGGAACACTTCCATACCTGTTCATTTAAGCATTATCTATGACTACTTTGATGCAGAGTAGAGTAGCTGTGACAAAGACCTTATGGACAACAAAGCCAAAAATATTTAAAGTCTAGCTTTCTGTAGAAGTTTGCTCTGGATTTTCCATATGATACAGCATTAAAATACATGCTCTGTCCTTCCTATTTCTTCACTATTACTATTATTTCCTTGCTTCTACTCACAACTCAGTAAACGGGAACTGTGTCCAGCAATGGTCATTTAAAAGTAAGCACAATAACATACAGGCTTACAATGAACAAGGTATGTATCATGGATTGAACTTTGTCCCGCCAAAAATGTGTGTGTCAATTTGGCTGGGCCATGATTCTCAGTACTCTGGTTCTTCATTTTGTGATTTCCCTTTGTTGTAAATCTGACTCTGCTTGTGATTGATAGACTGGATTATGTTAAAGAGGATTAGGATGGGTCTATAACACCCTTCCTAAGGTTACCTCCCTGCTCCAACATCAAGGGAGGTTCTCTGGAGGGTGGCTTGCCCCACCTTTTATCCTTTTGTCTTATAAGAGTTAAAAAGAAAGAGAAACAAACAGAGTTGGGGACCTCACACCAACAAGAAAGCAGCACCAAGAGCAGAATGTGTCCTTCAGACCTGAACTTCCTGCACTCTGACACTCTCAGAGAAGATACATTCCCCTGGAGCCAGCACCCTGAATTTGGATTTCCAACTTACTGAACTGTGTGAGAGTCAACTTTTCTTTGTTAAAATGGTCCCCTTCTAGTATTTTCTGTTAGAGTAGTACCAGATGGCTAAGACAGTATGAATGGGCTTAATTTTATTTAGCTATTTATTTAGCACACAATTTCACACAGGTTTCACCATATTCTTGATGTAATTAACAACAGGTGAAATTTTGCATTACAGATTAGTAAGTAGGTACAAGTAAGCCCAAGTGTGACTTACTTTTTGGGTGATCCATCCCTGCCGTGTAATTTTCTCTGTGGCATAACATCGCACAGGTCTGAGAACAAAGATGAAGCTCAACTATCTCTGTAGCAGTTTTCTTTCCAAGCCACCAATGTTTGCTACCAGTTGCTGTCGTCTCCAGCTCATGGTGACTGAACATGTTTCAGAGCAGAACTGCACTCTATAGAGTTTTGAAAGGCTGAATTTTTGGAAGCAGGCCTTTCTTCCTGGGTGCTTTTAGATGGACTTAAATCTTTGACTTTTAAGTTAGCAGTCAAACTACCATTCGTACCACCAGCGGCTTCCCAATATTTGCTAGGAAGAAGCATTTTTCAAAAAAGGCATGTGGAGAGTGGTCATTCTGAGAATATATCCACTGGGGAACCAAATCAGTCAGTGTAACTTTCATGCTGTGCTGCATGGAATGATTCCAGTGTTGAATGTACCTTGGCCCCTAGGTATACATTCTTCTTTTAGGAGAGAAATTTAAGCCACATGATTGGCTTACATGATATATCAGCATCAGAGCATTCAACACCTTTGACGTGTACTGGAGATAACAGTAACATCCCAATTTGAAGTTATTTTGAAAGTTATGTGAGCGCAATTGAAAGTCACAATGCAGATTTAAAAATCTCTTGTAAATGCTTAAAGCACTATAATGGTAACTTACAAACTTCATTCTGATTAGACTGATGCCTGATGGATGTGAGGTCCAGTGCAAGAACAAAAGTAGAGGCTGTCTTAGTTACCTCAAGGCAACCCGACTTGACGGCACTTGGCTGGCTTAGTTACCTTGTGATGCCATAACAGAAATATCTCAAGTGGGTGGATTTAAAGAATAGAAATTTATTGTCACACAGTTTTATAAGTTAAAGGTCCAAATCAGAGTCTCAGCCATGTCATTCTCTTCCTCGTCGGTAGCCATGGGCATTCCTTGGTTTCTTGGCTTGTAGAGGATCTTCACATGGTGTCTGTCTTCCCCTGTGTGTGTAACTCCTTGTCTGCTCTGCTCTTTATGTAACTTGGAAGTTATTAGATTTAGGGTCAGCCTTACATAGGTATGACCTCCACTGGCTGATTACATTAGATTACATTGTGGAGAGCGATTATGTTACATTATACTATCTTTCATCCACAAGTATAGGGGTTATGATTCCAAAACATATTGTTGGAGGACACAATTCAATCTGTAATAGCCACTATCTGGCAACCAGGAAGGTAGCCAACCTGCGGACAAAGACAATTCATGAAGCAGGGCAGAGCATCAAGGGAATCGCAGAGAAATGGAACCAAGTATACCTCACTAAATCATGCCTCAAATCCAAAGTAGCAGAAGTAGTGCATAGTCATCAAATATTCCATGTGCTCACTTATATTTCCCAGCCTCCCCTGCAGTTAATTTGGAGCCATATGACTCATTCTGGCCAGTTGGCTGTAAATAGAAGTAGCATGCATCCTCTGTTGGCTAAAGCAGTTGAGAGCCAGTGAACCACTTCCCCTCCCAGAGTGCCCACAGCAGCCATGCTTTCAGATAGCAGCATCACAAAGGGGCAGTATCCCTGGACTGGGAATGGAACAGAGCCCCACTGACCTGCCCCCAGAACATTAGCGAGCAAAAATAGACTTTGTCATGTTATGTCTCCCACTTTTGGTGCTTACAACAGTGATTAAGGCACTTGCCTATCCACAGACTTTTAAGCTGCCAATGCACTAAAGGTTAAGATTAAGTTAGTTTTTATTTGCAACTGAAAGCAACCCAGCTTATACACTGTTACTACCATTTTTAAGAACTTAGAAACTAAGGCTGAGTGAGGTAGAATTACTTGCTCAAAGACACACAATCAATGTGTGACAAAACTGAGCTTCCAAACATGTTTGATTCCATCAGCTTTAATGCCAAGGTTTTGCAAAGTACGTTGCACACAGACAATGTCTATCAGAGCAGCACAGTCACCTGGGACACACATTGAAAATGCAGATTACTTGGCAAATACTGATCAATCTATCTCTAGAAAGGGGCCCCAAAATGTGTATTCAAACAAATTCCCCAGTGAATGTGTATGTTGGAGTTTGAGAAGCACTAGTCTAAACCAACAACTCTCATCAATTTTCACAATGACACATGTAAGGGAAACTGGCTAATAAAAATTCATTTGAAGTACAACTGTTGGTCAGTTGGCTATTCTCCACAAAACAGGGTGTTTGCAAGTGTTGATAAACACGGTTAACATAAAAGTAATCAAATATTTTAGCGCTTGGTAGTTGAAGTAAACAAGAATATGCTCTACTGAACTTTATTTTTAACTTTGCCGTTAAGACAACAGCAATCTTAATCACAGTGATTAACTGCTGCTTTCATGATAAACATTTTCTTATGTACCCCAAAATTATAAATTCTGCATTGAGTCAGAATTCATCCACTTAGAAAATATCCTTTTTTAAGACCGAGAAATTGATTTTATTGCCCAAGAAAACAAAACACGGTGAGATGCAAACAAAATCACAATCAGATACGACTTCATCCCAACTGGAATGACTATGATCAGAAACATGGCAAACAACACATGTTGGCAAGAATGTGGAGAAACTGGAATTCCTATCCATTGCTGGCAGGAATGCAAAATGGTACTGCCACTGTGGATAACAATTTGGTGATTCTTCAAAAAGTTAAACATAATGAGAGGGGAGCCAAGATGGTGAGCTAGTCAGACTCACCAAACAGTTGCAGCATGTCCTCAACAAAGACACAAAAAATCAAGTAGAACAGATATAGATACCAGTCCTTGAAAGCTGAACTTAATAAAAGGAAAGGATAAAGCGTTAGACCAGAAGTCACTGAGAAGAAAAAACTGATCAAAAATAGCAAATAGTGTACAGAGTGGAAGTTCCTTGCTGGCCAGCAGAGCACAGCAAAGCCACCTTAAGATAAAGCCAAAAACTCTCTACAAAGAGCCCTGAAAAGCACCTTCATGAAACTCCCAGTAGAAGATCAAGGAGCAGTGTGGACACAATCAGGGTAAAGTAAGGCCCTGTTTGCTGGCTTCAGCTCAAGGAAGTATCCAAGCATTCTCGCATGGCAACCAGAGGACCACATTCCTACAAGCTCTCCTCTTCTGGCAAGCAGTGCCAAGAACTGTCTTACCCCAGCAGCCCCAACTGCTGGAGTCCACAGTACAAACTTTTTCCATTCCCTGCTATGTAGACACATCCACCATCACTGTAGCTCCCTCCTATCTCTCTCTTTCTACCAGCCACACCTCACTGAACTGCAGCTGAGCAACCCATCTCTCATATCTCCCTCCTCGCCAGCCAGTCCGTTGCATCATAGCAGAGCAATCCAGACACATGCCACCTCCTTCTTCACCAGCTCAGAGCCAAAAGCTGCATCTAAGTGGCCTGGCCCTATGCCATACCCTATTCCTCCCCACTAGCTCTACCTGCTGCTCTGCAGCTGAGTTCCCAGGTCTATATCCCTCCTTCTTCACTACTGCCCTGCAGCTAAGTATCCTGTCTGCGCCTATCCCTTCCCATTGGCCCTGCCCTACTGCTCTGCAACCAGGCAAACTGGCCTATGTCCCCTCCTTCTCCATGAGCTCTGCACTGCTGCACTGCAGCCAGGCAACCTGGCCTCATGCCCACACCCCCTCATTTCCAGTGAACTCCACTATGCTGAGGGCCTGTACCCATGCCCCTCCCTCCCACCAGTCTGCCCCACTGGCCTACAGCTGAGTGACCAGATTCATACCCCTCCTCCCTGCCAGTTCCACCCTACTAGCCCACAGTCAAGTGCCCCAGCCCATTACCCAATTCCCTACTGGCCCCACCCCACTTCCCAACAGCTGAGCATTCCAGCCCATGATCCTCCTCATGTACCAACTCTTTCCCCACTGCACCACAGCCTACTAACCAGGCCCACATCCTTAGTCCTTGCAGTTCAATCCCATTGCACCACAGTCAAATGACCCAGCCTGAGTCCTTTCCATCCTGCTGTATCAGTTGAGTAATCTACCCTGCCAAAATAAAGTGATAAAAGCTGTCACAGATGAGCAAGCAATAAAAAGATACTCAATGCACCCACTCAGATATAGCAGAACAAAGTAATTAAGCAATACCAAACAAAGATAAAATTGATAAAGAAAACAAGACTTGAATGTCTCAAGATAGTAGATAATATCAAAATATATACAAATAAAAGACAAAATGGCTCCAGCAAGTGATCAAAATGATAACTTAGGTGACCTTTCAGTAAAAGAAAAGGCAGTGGAACTATCTGATGAGGAATTCAAATGACTAACATTTAGGGCTTTCCAACAGATAAAGGAAAACAAAGGTAAAAACCAAAGTAAAAACAGACAAAATCGTGGAAACCACAGACAAAACCAATGAAAACATGACCAAAATCAAGGAAAACTCAGAACAAGCAATGAAAGAATTCAGAAAAATAGTACAGGAACGAAATATCAAAACAAATAGTTAGAAATCATACAAAAACAGCCACTAGAAATCCAAAAGATAAACAATAAAAAATTTTTGAGAAATGGAAAACTCAACAGAAGGTATTAGGAGCAATTTTGAAACAACGGAAAACAGAATCAGTGAGTTCAAAGACAAATCCATATACACCACTTTGAGGAAAAATCAGAGACAGAATGGAGAAAACCTAAGAAATGTGTGGGACACAATCAAAACCAATAATTTGCACATGATCCAAGTTTTAGAACAGGGGAAGAAAATGGAGAACAGAGAGAAATGCTGAAGATTTGCTGGCAGAAAACTTATCTATTACCAAGAAACATGAAAAACTGACCATTCAAGAAACTCATGGAACACTATATAGGATAGACCTCAAAAGCCAGTCACCAAAACATCATAATCACACTCACCAAAACCAAAGACAAAGAAAGAATCCTGAGAGCAGCTTGAGGAAAAAAATAAAAATTCACAAAGAGGAAACAATAAGGCTAAACTCTCTGATTAGTCAGCAGAAACTACGTAGGCAAGAAGGCAGTGATATGACGTATATAAAATTTTCAAAGAAAAATATTACTGACCAAGAATAACACATTCTGCAAAACACTCTCTCAAATACGATCACAAAATTAGAATATTTTCAAATAAACAGAAATTAAGGCAATTTGCAAAACCAAACCAAGTTTACAAGAAATATTAAAGGAATTCCTTCAGTTAGAGAATGAACAACCTGAGGCTAAGATAATGAACAGCATCAGCCACTTTCAAGCCTAGATAAAGAGCTCTCAATAATGAAACAAAACTAAAAGTTTTAACAGAGAAACAGAGATTTCAATCTGTAAAGAAAACAATGTCAAAATCATAAAAGGCGGAAAAATTATGTAGCCATAGAACTGCAAAATAGAGAGGAAATCAAGACAATAACATGTAATAAATAACTGGGTTAAACTTAAGAAGATAAGTGTAAATTTCAACATAACCACAAAGATAGTTAGCAAACTTACTCATCAAAATGAAAAAGAAGAAAAACACAAAGACACAATAAACACAAAATCTATAATAACAAAAGAAAGTCCACAAAAAGGAACTTGGCACAGAGAAGTAAGAGGTACAAGGTAAATGTCAGCAACACACACAAAAAGGTCAACAAATTGACAGCAATAAGCTTAGAGCTATCAAGAATTACACTGAATATAAATGGCTTAAATGCACACAAAGTGACAGTGTGGATTAAAAAAAAAAAAACATGATCTATCAATATGCTATCTACAAGAGACACACATTAGACACAAAGACATACACGATTAAAAATCAAAGACTGTGAAAAATATACATCAAGCAAATGGCAACCAAAAAAGAACAAGTGGGGCAATGTTAATTTGATATAAAATAGTCTTTAAATTAAAACGTATCATAAAAGACAAGAAAGGACATTATATAATGATTTAAGGGATAATCCACCAAGAAGAAATAATCTTTATAAATATCTACACACCCAGTGGCAGGGCTCTAAAATACACAAAACAAACTCTAATGGCAGTGAAAAGAAAAATAGACCATTCCACAGTGAAAGCAGGCAACTTCAACACACCACTGTCAATTAAGGACAAAACACCTAGAAAAAAGACTTAACAAAGATACGGAAGATCTAAAGGCCACAATCAATCAACTTGACTTCATAAACACTTACATAACACTTCACCCAACAGTAGTAAATTATACATTCTTTTGCAACATACATGGAACATTATCCAGAATAGGCCACACTTGAGGCCACAAAGCAATTCTCAACAAAATCAAAAACACTAAAATAATACAAAGCATCTTCTCTAATTACAGTGCCACAAAATTAGAAATCAATAACAGTAAGGGCAAGGAAAAAATCAAAAACTTAGAAACTGAATGATATCTTGCTTTGAAACTCTTGGTAATAGAAGAAATCAAAGATGGAATAAAAAAGATTCCTGAATCGAATGAGAATGAAAATACATCATATCAAAACCTTTGCAACAGAGCAAAGGCAGTGCTCAAAGGTCAAATTTTAACAATAAACACACAGCCAAAAAGGAGAAAGAGCTAGTGTTAAAACATTAGCCCTACAACTCAAACAAATAAAAAAAGATTGGCAAAAGAAGCTCACAGTCACCAGAAAAGAATAGTAAACATCAGAGCAAAAATAAATGAAATCAAGGATATCAAAAACAGTAGAAAGGCTCAGTAACACCAAAAATAGATTTTTTGAAAAGATCAAGAAAATCCATGAACCATTGGCCAAACTGACAAAAGAAAAACAGAAGAGAAAACAGAAAACTCAAATCAGAAATGAGATGGGAGATGCTACAACAGACTCAAGTGAAATTGAAAGGATCACAACAGAGCACTGTGAAAAACTATATTCTAACAAACTTAAAAACCTAGAATAAATGGACAAATTTCTAGAAACACGCTACTTACCTAAACTAACACACACTGAGTTAGAAAATCTAAACAAATCTGTAACAAGCGAAGAGATTGAAAAGGTAATTTAAAAACTCCCAACTAAAAAACAAACCCTTGGCCCCAATGACTTCACTACAGAATTCTATCAAACATTCAGAGAAGATCTCACATTACTACTCAAACTATTTCAGAACATAGAAAAGGAAGAAGTATTCCTAAATTCATTTTATGAACCCAGCATAGCCCTGATACCAAAGGTGGGCAAGGACACTACAACAAAAGAAAATTACGGAACAATATCTCTCATAAATATAGTTACAAAAATTCTCAACGAAATTCTAGCCAATAGAATTCAGCAGCTTATCAAAAACATAATATACCACGACCAAGTGGGATTGATACCAGGTATTTAACAATGGTTCAACATCAGAAAATCAATCAACATAATCCACCACAGAAAAGAACAAAAGAAAAGAATCAAATGATCATCTCAAAGCAGAAAAGCCATTCTATAAAGTCAGTACTCATTCTTGATAAAAATTCTCACTAAAATATTAATAGAGGGAAAATTCCTCAATCTGACAAAAGACATCTATACAAAATCAACAGCCAACATCATTCTCAGTGGAAAGGACTGAAATTATTCCCCCTGAGAATGGGAACAAGACAAGGAGGCTCTTTATCACCAATCACCACTCCTATTTAACATTGTGCTGTACACATCATCTGCAAATAGGGAGTAGATGTTCCCCATATGGTTTCTAAGGAGGGCCTGGTAAATTCAAACAGCCGAACTTTTTTGGTTAGCAGCCATAGTTCTTATCCACTACGGCACCAAGGTTTCCATACTATGCCTAGAGAACACAAAAGATTCCACAAGGAACTACTAGAACTAACAGAAAAATTCAGTAGACTAGACAGAACACAAGATCAACATACAAAAAATCAGTTTGAATTTCTACACATAATAAAGAGAATTACAGAAAGGAAATCGGGAAAACAATCACATTTAAAATACGGCCCAGTAAAATACTGAGGAATCAATCTAAACTTGGGCATAAAAGACCTATACAAACAAAACTACAGCATTCTATTGCAAGAAAATAAAAAAAGACCTACCTAGGTGGAAAAATATACCACACTCATGACAAGAGTCATTTGACATTGTAAAAAATGTCAATCCTACTCAAAGTGAACAACAGATACAGTTCAATCTTGATCAAATACCAACAGCAATCTTATTAACAAAACAGTAAAAAAAACTAATCATTAACTTTATACAGAAAGGAAAGAGGCCTGAGTAAAAATATTACTGAAGAAAAGTAGAAGTCTTCACGTTACTGATCTTCAAACATACTATACAGTCACCATAGTCAAAGCAGCCTGGTACCGGCACAACACCAGAAACATAAACCAGTGGAACAGAACTGAGAACCCAAACATAAATCCATCCTCCTACGGTCACCTGATCTTCAACAAAGGCCCAAAGCCCATTAAACAGGGAAAAGATGATCTCTTTAATAAATGGTGCTAGTCAGTAAATGGTCCCAACTCAGCAGGAACGGATGCTCACCGAGGACCAAAATGACATGCGGTAAAGACAACCGAGAAGACAGAGAGACCTACAAGAGTGGGTGCCTATATTGACTTGGGACCGGAAGAACCGGATGGTGCCCGGCCACCACCAGTGATAGCCACGATGGAGCTCACAGAGAGGAGTCTCACTGGCAACACAAGAATAAAAAGGGGTGCATCATGAGATCTCCACTAAAAGACCTCAAGTGATGGTCCAGTGGTTTCGGGGTTCCTCTGAGAGCATGGCCCCCGGCCCTGATGCTGCCCTTTCCCATAAATTATAACAAAGGTCCACTCTTTGGACAGGAATGGAATGGACTTGGCAATGCAGAGTGACCATATATTGGAACCACTTTATGGTTCTATACATCCATAGGATATCATCTTGCTGACCTCTGGCTGGAGGAAGGGGAGTGGATGGAGAGGAGGGGAGAGGAGGCTGTTGGGAGGATGAGATATGTATGGAGCAGAGAGGAATAGTGTGCAGTCACCAGAAAGGAGAGCAGTGGGAGCTGCATATAGGTGGGCATGTAAATTTATACGTGAATGTACATTTTCACTCAGTTATGTTAAATAAAAAGAAAAAAAAATAAATGGTGCTAGTAAAACCAGATGTCCTCTTAAAAGAAAGAAAAAAGAAACAGGACTGATTCCTTACACCATATACAAAAAACAATTCAAAACAAGAACTACAGACACCATGGAAGAAAAAACAGGGACAACACTATGGTCAACACCACAACATAAATAGGATACAAAATCGTAATCACATTAGAGTACTATGTGAAGATAAAGAACAATGATGAATCCATGAAGCATCTCACAACATGGATAAATCTGAAGAGCATTATGTCAAATGAAATCAGTCAATCACAGAAGGTCCAATATTGCATGAGACCACTATAATAAAAAGTCAAGAAAAGGTTTACACTGAGAAAGAAATAATCTTTGACGGCTACAAGGAAAGTGAGGGATGGAGAAGGGAACTCACTCACTGGATGGTAAATAAGTGGTAACTTTGGGGAAGGAAAAGACACTGCACAGACATGAGCAGATAAACTACATGACTGGGATCTGCTAAAAATCAAACACTTAGGCTCTTCAAAAGACTACCAAAAGAATAAAACAAGATCCTACAGACTGGGGAAAAAAAATTGATTTAATCTCTAAAGTCTATAAGACGCTGAAAACCTCAACAACAAAAAGACAAATTATCTGTTGCAAAAATGGGCAAAGGATACGAGAAAACACTTCACCAAAGAAAGCATTCATGTGGCTAACAGATACATGAGGAAATGGTGAGATCACCTGCCATTAGAGAAATTCGAATCAAAACTGCAATTAGATGCCCTCTCACCCTGACATACTATGTGCTAATTAAACACACAGAAAATAACAAATGTTAGAAAGGCTGTGGGAGATTGGAACTCTATGTACTTCTAGTAGAAATGCAAAATAGTAAAACCACTATGGAAAACAGTATGACACCTCCTTAGAATGCTGAAAATAGAAATACCGTATGATCTAGCAATCCCACTCCCAGGAATATATCCTAAAAAAATGAGCCATAACATGAATACACACACCCATTTCCATTTGCAGCATTACTCACAACAGCAAAAAACAAAAAAAGGAAACTATCTAAGTGCCCATCAGCAGACGAGTGGATAAACCACTTATGGTACACACACCTATCGGAATACTATCCAAGGTAAAGAACAATGATGAATCCATGAAGCATCTCACAGCATGGATGAATCTGAAGAGCACTGTGTCATGTGAAATAAGTCAACCACAAAAGGTCAAATACTGCATGAGACCACAATTATAGAAAGTCAAGAAAAGATTCACACACAGAAACAATCTTTGATGGTTACAAGGAAAGGGAGAGACAGGGAAAGGAACACTCACTATGTAGTAAGTAAGTGATAACTTTGGTGAAGGAAAAGACAGTACACCATATAGGGGAAGCCAACACAGTATGACCAAGGCAAAGCCATAGAAACTTCATAGACATACCCAAACATCCTGAGGAAGTGAGTTACTAGGCAGAGGGCTAAGGACCATAGTCTCCGGGGACACCTAAGTCAACAGGCATAACATAGTTCATAAAAAAGTGCTCTACATCTGGCATTGGTAAGTTGCTTCTGGGGTTTTAAAGACTTGCAAGTAGCCACCTGAGACACACCTACTGGTCCCATTTAGTCCAGAGCAAAACAGAACAAAGCTACAGAAGACACAAGGCAAGTAGTCCAAAGGACTAATGGACCACAAGTATCACTGCCTCCACCAGCCTGAGGTCAGAAGAAATAGATGCCTGGTTCCCACCGCTAACTGTTTTGATAGGGATCAAAACAGAGTATCCCAGACCAAGCAGGAGAAAAATGTAGAACAAAATTAAAAATCACAAAAAAAGACCAGACCTAAGGTTCCATCAAAAACTTGAGGAACCCTGAAACTATGGCTCCCAAACACTGTTTTAACTCAGAACTAAAATCGCAGGTCTATAAAACAAACAGTAACACACTTGAGCAATGTGCTTCTCAGTTCAGTCATGTAAATAAGACCAAATGAGCAACACAAGCCCAAAAACAAAGACAAGAAAAGAGTAGAAGAGACTGGAAAGCAGGATGAATGGAAATAGCGAGCACAGTGTGCAGAAGGGGAGTGTGCTCACACTGCAGGGATTGCAGTCAATATCACTAAGCAATTGGGGTATAAATTGAGTGAGAAACTAATTTGCTCTGTAAACTGTCATCTAATGCGCAATTTTTTCAAAAACAGTCAAACATAAAACCCCTATTTGACCCAACAATCCCAAGCCTAGGTTATTATTGCGTGCCATCAAGTTGATTCCAACTCACAGTAACCTGTATGGTTTCCAAGGCTGTAAACTTGACAGGAACGAGTCTCGAGGTCTTTCCTCCTGGGGAGCAGCTGATGGATTCAAACAGCTGAACTTTAGAAGCGGGCTTAGCTTTTGCACCACCAGGGCTCCAGTCCTAGATATATACATAGAAGTAAAAGCGAGCACAGAAAAAGAAACCTGTACACCAATCTTCACTGAAGCTCTGTTCACAATAGCTGGAGGGGGAAACAATCCAAATGTCCCTCAACAGATAAACGGGCAAACAAAATATAGTACATACATACAACAGAATATTATGTATCCCTAAAGAGAAATTAAGCCCTAAAGCATGCTACAACACGGATGGACCTCAAAAAGTGAAGTGAGTGAAGTCAGTCAGTCACAAAAGGACACATTTATTTTATATGAAATATCTAGAATAGGCAAATGTGCAGAGACAAAAAGTCATTAGTGACTAGCACAAAGGGGCAGGAGGAGTCATTCACTAAGGGACACTAAGTTTTTGTTAATTGTGGTGGGGTACTTTGGAAATGGATAGTTAATGATTGCACAACATAGTAAATACAGCCCATGTCACAGAATTGACATGTCAAAAAAGTTGAATTTTTTATTTGGTTACATGTATTGTTACTACCACAAAACAATTAAAAATAAAGAAACAAATGAAAACAAAGCAAATCCTGAACAGTGTCTGGTAAATGAGTGGCCCTCAAGAAGGACACAACACCCACTGAAACATGCAACTCTTGGCACACCAAGAGCTGAGCTACCTGAAAGTACACAGTGCCTGCGAAATTCAAAACAAAGTACGTAAATAAAAATAATACAAGAATACGGCCAACTGTTTTCGCCATCCACCAGCTCAGACTTTCCAGGAAGACGACTGGTGTGGTAAAACATGCAATGACGCTGAGTCATTTCATCTTGGGCTTCTCTTGAGTTGCTGTCCAGATAATATATATTGGACTTGCAATGCTGTTCAAGAAACATTGCAAAGGGAAGGGAAAAAAGGAACTCCCTTGGACAAACTTGAGCTGCCTGGTTTCGATTCTAAGCCATATGAATGTCTTTGTGTGGGTTGAACTCTGTTTCTCTGGGCTCAGTGGATTATTTTAGCACCCAAACTTTTCCCCAAAACGTCAGACAAGTTTACCACAGCAATTAAGCTGTCTGCCATCTGCAAGAGACTTGGCTTATGGTTTACTGAAGTTAAATATATTCTGAAAGAAAAACATTAAGACTTTCAGTGTTTCACATATCAGTCAAACCCAGTAACACCAAGCCTTGGAGGGTCTTAAGAGAGAATGATTCTCCCAAAAGGAATAGTTTAGCATTGGCATGCTGAAATTTCATAGCCCAAGGAACACTCTAAAAATGAATTATTCCTTGGGAAACACTATGCCTAATCTTGGCATTACCAAAATTGAAACATTACTAGAGAATTCAGCCAAGCTGTTGGGATTAGCACACTTTATCATCTTCCCCACTGGCAGGCTATTTTCAGAAAGTCAGACCTGAATGTTAACTGAATTTCACATTCCTACCCCACTGTTTCTTTAAAGTCAACAAGTGCCAGAGATGGTGACAGTACAACCAACAGTTTAATAGTCCGAGGAGGGTCTGTGAAGTCTTGGATTTTCTCAGCAAGATTTCCAGTCTGAATACAAGCGTTAAAGAAAAACAGTGAAGAAAGAGGAGGTGTCTTTACTTCCACAGCACTTGTGCCTGGAAATATTATCATTATTTCCAGCGGCCCATCTATAGCCCAGAGTTACCTTCAATTTTTTTCTAGAGAAAAAATATTCCAAGAAGCAGTGCATAGCTGAATTTTCTCCCATAAACAAGGAGAAAAATGACTTCCTTGTTTTTCTCTTGGAATGAATTGCAAGAGGTTTCTCTCACCTTAAGGCAGTAGTGAGCTGATAAACCAGCTGTTTAAAGGGTGGGGAGAAACCTTGACTTGTAGCAACTGCTGGTTTTCAAGGTATAAACACTCCCACTGTGTGCGGTGTCAAGCTATTCATTTTTTAACAGCCAGATCACAAAATTCATAAATATTTGACAATTGACTTATAGCAGCTGGTTCTTGTCAGCTTCAGCTCATCGCTGTCTCAAAGGGAATTAATTACTACCATTATTATTATTACTCTCATTGCCTACTGTCTTCGTAATCTAGTGCTACTGTAATAGAAATACTGCAAGTAGCTGGCTTTAACTAAGTAAAGTGTATCCTGTCACAGTCCAGCAGGCTGGAAATCTAAATTCAGGGTGTCACCTCCAGGGGAAGACTTTCTCTGTTGGCTCTGAAGGAAGGTTCATGTCATCACTCTTCCTTTGGTCTGGGAGCATCTCAGCACAGGAACCTCAGATCCAATGGACGTGCATTGCTCCCAGTACTGCTTTTTTGATGGTTTGAGGTTCACAGCTCTAAGTTCAGTTCCCTTTCCTTTTTATTTCGAGAGATAAAAGGTGGTACAACCCATGTCCCAGGGAAACTCCTTTTATATTGGATCAAGGATGCAACTTTAGTAAGGATGTTACATTCCCTCCCTAATCTTCTCTAACATAACCGATCCTGAACCATTAGTCACAGCCAGAGATTAGGATTTACAATACACACGAAAATTACAGTTGAAAAATATAGAATAGCACAAAGCAGGGAATCATGGCCCAGTCAAATAGCACACACATTTTTGGAGGGAGATAATTCAATCCATGACACCCACGACATGTATGACTCATCTGATTTGAATAAAAACATTGTCAGGCATTGATAAAACTCCAATAGAAAAGATGAGTTGTTGTTAGTTGCCACTGAGTCAGCTCTGACTCGTGTCCATCACGTACACAATGGAGCAAAACGCTGCCCAGTCTATCTTCACAATCACTGATATATCCCAGTGTATTGTTGTAGCCAACAGGGGTCTCATCTTCCAGCACTATACTAGACAATATCATGTTGTGATCCATAAGATTTTCATTGGCTAATTTTTGAAAGTAGATCACCAGACCTTTCTTCCTAGTGTGTCTTAGTCTGAAGCTCCACTGAAACCTCTCCATCACGGATGACCCTGCTGGCATTTCCAATACCAGTGGCATAGCTGCCAGCATCATAGCAACAGACAAACTGACAGAGAGCAGCAGATTAAAAAAAAAAAAGATCAGTTCAAGGAAACATTCACTCCTCTCCCGGACACAATCTTTTAAAACATTTATAGTACACAAAAGTGTCCACATTATGACAGTGTGAGGCATTGAAACCATTAGATACTGGGATGGTAGAGGAGAATGAAGGATGTTTGGTGTGCAGTAGAGGAGATGTAGAGAAACAGGAAAGCTCTTTATAGAACCACGAGAGTTGTCATTTGCAAGAGAATTTAGCAGTTACTCTTTCTTGCTCCAAAGATCAAAACTAGGTCTATTGTGTATGAGACACAAGGAAGTAGTTATCTGATCAGCAAAAGGAAAAGCTTTCTAAAAAACTATGAGACACAGCAAGTTGTGAAAGAACAGCGGTGGTTCAGTAGTAAAATTCTTGCTTTCCATGTGGGAGACCCTGGTTCGATTCCCACCTAGTGTACCTCACACACATCCACCGCCTGGCTGTCAGTGGAGGCTTGCATGTTGCTGTGGTGCAGCATGGGTTTCAACAAAGCTTCCAGACTAAGAAAGACCTGATAATATCTACCTCCAAAAATCAGTCCATAAAAACCCTAAATATCACAATGGTCTAATCCGTAACCAATCAGGTAGATGGCACAGAACCAGGCAGTGCTGAGTTCCATTATGCATTCAGTTGCCATGAGTCACAAGCCAACTTAACAGCAGCTAACAACAGTATGTTGTGATATCACAGTACTGGGAAGTCAGAACAACATGACTAAGGCAAAGGAAGATGCTGAGAGGTATTAAGAATGGAAATGAGTAACTCAGGGTGGTAGTGGGAAGAGTGTTGACACATTGCAGATGTTACAATCAATGTCAAGGAACAAGGTATTTAGAAGTTATTGAATGTGAAACTAATTTGCTCTATGAACCTTCACCTACACCACAATAAAAAAAAATAAGTTTTAACATATGAGATGAGACCAAAATAATAATAATAATGACCTCTTATTCATAATTATTGTATCAATGTGAACTAAAGAGAGTGCTCCTGAAGATAAATGTAATTCTCAACCTGGGGAAGAAATTAATAATCAGAAATAATAGATGTGCTTGAGAGCAAGAGGCTGCCTTGGATATACTACTGAAGTCACAAGGAGGACTAGAGTTGATTAAGGTTGGCTCAGACCAAATTTATTCCACTCCTAGGAAAATATGGTAAAGACTTTATGTGTTCAACCACTATCCAGTCAAGATGAAAACATCGTTCAAAGACCATGTAATATTGTTCTGAGAGGTATGATTTCTTTTCTGGGGTTTAAGGGCTGTCGTAGATTCAAGAGTATTCTGGGACAAGGTAGACATTCACCATCTATGGCAATCCATCCACAGCCCATCCAGTTATTTGCAATCCCAAGTCTCTCAACTTAAAACTGCTGCCTGGCTTAGACCAATTCTGTCTCGCGGTAAAATCTATCACTTTGTAGGTATAAGCTACAACCTACAAAATTGATTTGTAGTCCTCATGATTTCACCTGAAATGAGAAGTTCTTTCAGATAATGTTTTTGAGCTGCCAAAGGCACTCCTGGTTGAAATCATTTCCCAGATGTTTCACGCTCCTCTGAATTGACTTTGAACCTGAGCCATGGCTGATCAATTTAGTCACATAGTTATTTCCACATGTCCCTCTGCCCTCCCCACACACATCCTTCTGAGTGTTGAGAGGCAAGCCCCTCCAGCAGCCATCCTGTCCTTAGACCCCAGGCTACAGTCTGTGGGCAGACACTCCTGGCCAGTGAGTACTGTTCCCTAGCTTGCCTTCTGTGATGCAGCACCCAGCCAAGGAACTGCCATTCCCAATACCCACCAGGTGGACCTGCTGCTGCCAGCTCACACACATGAAAGGGCATCCCTACTCTGGGGCTAAGTGTTTAATGAGGGTCTTATCCTCTCAGAGATGATGGGGTGTTACTCACACAGCTAGGGGAGCACTGGATTCTTTCAGCCTACAGGGTGAATGAAAATGAAACCTTGCTGTGAAGGTATTGAATGGCCTCCAAGTCACACAGCCCAGAAAACCAGAGTGTTTTCTAAGAACACACTATGTAGACCCACACCTGGCCCTTGAGAGAAACATTTGGCCCACAACATGCCCAGATGCAAGAAAGATTTTCCATCAGTGGATTTGGATATCTGGAGATTAACCCTCTGAACTTGCTCAGGTGGATGGCATAACAGGACTCAGTCATCTGCTCCAGCAAATACAGAATCGATCAATCCAAACTCCCTTGCTAGTCCTCCATCCACATCAGGAGTGATGCATTCTGGATCTATAGATAATGTCTATCTGCACCTCAGATAATGCAGAGCTGTGAGAACACTGCCAGGTCGGCATAGCCTTGCCCTGACCCTGTAGCTGTGGGTGCACAGTCTGTGTCCCTGAGAATGCAGAGCTCAGTGCTTCCACAAGGCACAGAGCATCATCACACAGCTTCAAGCACAGCAATGAGCCCCAGAGTCTCTCCCATTTCCAACTCCTTTGGGGGACAGGGCAGGGCAATGTCTTGGTCGAGGAGTGCCTCCCTGTCACCCCACCATGTGCTAGGCCTAATGGGCTCTTCTTCATCCTCCAAACTCCAGCCCCTCTCTGAAGCGTCTTTCCCTAGTCCTCCCAGAAAGACTGGTCCTTGGATTCCCACATACTCACAGCCCATTCATGGAATTCATTGCGTTCCCTTTTATTTATAGTATTGCTGTAATAGTGACCATCAAGTTGGCACCCTGCTCATGGCAACCCCACCCACAACTAATGAAATGGTGCCCAGCCCTGCACCATCCCCATGATCAGCTAGGGATCAAGCCATTGTAATTCACAGGACTTTCATCCGCTGATTCTCAAAAGCAGATTGCCAGGTCTTTGTTTTCTGTCTGTTTCATTCTGGAAGCTCTCCTGAAACCTGTTCAGCATCATAACAACACACAAGCCTCCACTGATACATGAGTGGTATCTGTGCATATAATACATTGGCTGGGAATCAACTCGGAGTCTCCCACATGGAAGGCATGAATTCTACCACCAAAGCACCGTTGTCAATTTATGGTTGTTGTTGTTGTTAGGTGCCATTGAGTTGGTTCTGACTCATAATGACCCTATGAACAACCAAACGAAACACTGCCCAGTCTTGCTCCACATCCACAAATGTTTTTATGCTTAAGCCCATTGTTGAGACCACTGTAGCAATCCATCTCATTGAGGGTCTTCCTCCTCTTCACTGACACTGCACTCTAGTAAGCATGATGTCCTTCTCAGTGGTTGATCCTTCTTGACAACATCCAAAGTATGTAAGATGCAGTCTTGCCATCTTTGCTTCCAACAAGCACTCTGGTTGTACTTCTTCCTGAACAGATCTGCTTGTTCTTTTGACGGTCCACGGTACATTCAACATATTTCTCCAACACCACAATTCAAAGGCATTGATTCTTATTCTGTCTTCTTTGTTCATGGTCTAGCTTTCACCTGCATACGATGCGATTGAAAATACCATGGCTTTGGTCAGGCACATTTTAGTCTTCAAGATGACATCCTTACTCTTGAATACTTTAAAAAGGCCCCTTGCAGCAGATTTTCCCAGTGCAATGCATCTTTTGATTTCTTGACTGCTGCTTCCATGGGCTTTGACTGTGGACCCAAGTAAAATGAAGTTCTTGGCAACCTCAATCTTTTCTCCATTTATGATGATGTTGCTTACTGGTCCAGTTGTGAGCGTTTTTGTTTTCAATTACTGATTTCTGATTACTGATTCTGGTTACTGATATCTATATGGAGCTCTGGTGATGCAGTGATTAAGAGCTTGGCTACTAACCAAGAGA